>CM073561.1:2500-1427500 GCA_037074615.1 Leucaena leucocephala | reverse complement strand
TGGGAAAATCCTCAGCCAGTTTTTGTTTAAAGAAAAATGAAACCTCTTCCACTTATTATTTGTACGTATACCTCTTCCACTTAATATCGTAATTTTATTTAAATCATTTAAGTCTACAGGGAGAAAATAAAACACATGACTAAATATGATTGTAGGACTTGATGATAAGAATCTAGAGAACTTAATATAAGAATGATACTTTTTAATATAATATAAAAAAATAATATTAATATGTATATTTAGGTTATTCGCAAAAACAATTAGGATCATGACGACTTAGTCTCTTTCGAATCCCAAACTAGGACACCTTCAGACTGGATGGGACGTCTTGTGACTATTTATCAGGATGGGATTGTCTTGTTCCCTAAACATCTCTAACAGGAAAAACACCAAAATAATAATAAATAATAAAAAATAGTCTTTTCCTTGGAGGGATGAGCATAGAAGATGAAGTCAGCTACATTAATGATGGTTTAGAAATATATTTATTCAACTGTAGCTCCTAGATATTTTGAATATTGATATTAGTTGATATTAATATCACTTCATATTAAAAATATGAAATTTATAATAAATCATTCGTTAATCGTTACTACAAAGTCAAACAAACAAGCATTTCTCACGATCTCTACATGCGACAGTTTGATTTCCTTTGTATTTATTATATATATATATATATATATATATATATATTACATTACTGTTAATTTCTCCGAGTATACGCAGGCCCCCCATTTGGATGAATATGCGAGTTGGTTTGAATCCTTCCTTGCCGTTTTCTTCCTTTGTCATTTCCCAGCGATTTCCGTTGAAACGCGTTCCTTTCCATTTCATCAACCCACGGTCAGAACCTTCCCCCACTGTCTCAATCTGGGTCCCCTTTGTTTAATGGTCATTCCTCACACTTGTTGACTTCATTATCTCCTCCTCTCATGTTCATCACTTCCCTCCCCTTCATTTCACGGCTCATTTGAGCTCAAAATTCCGCGAATTCTTCCCTGGTTTCTGGGTTCTTGATCTGTTGTGTCTGTTTTTCACGGATTTCCCCAGAAATCTGTATTTTTGTCATTTAGGTGATGATGAAACTCTTCAAGTTTTAGTTTTTTGGATGATGTTCATTTGATCCTTCATGGCTTCGCTTCTGAGAAAATTGCGACCGGGTTCGTCTTCATCAATTCACGATGATGGCGACGATTGTAGCTATGATTATTCATTTGCGACAGAGTACAAGGGCCCTCCTCTCAGTTTCTCCATCCCTCATGTGACCCCTTTTAAAATTGAGCAAATCCCAGTTGCTTCCATAGCTTCTTCTGCTGATCAGATTTCCTTGCCAGTTATTCCACCTATTGTGAAATCTAACATACAGATGAAACTCAATAGAGATGTTCTCGTTTGTTCAAGTTCAAAATCTCCTGCTATGGAATTTGCTATCTCTGGCTCTGCTGAATCAACGAAGTCTCGCTCTTTGCGAGTTAGGGTGGATACAGTAGATAGGATAGATAAGTCAGGTTCATTAAACAGAATTTACGATGCCGATAACTGTAGTGCAGAAAATACATCACAGAAACTTCAAACTTCTTCTGGGTCATTTGGAGTTTGTGGTAGGGGTGAAATTGTTGAAGAGTCACCTGAAAGTGTGTTGAATCCCACCAATTCAGATACTGCAGAGTCAGGCTCAAGCTCTGGCTCAGCTTCTTCCAACATATTTTCATGCAGAGAAGATGACTGTAACAAAGTCGCCCCGGTACATGTCAAACGGCCTTCTGTTGTGACTTTCCTTAGTTCAGAAGAGTCATATGACATGGTAGTTAATGAAAACTCTGGTGGTTCTGAGGTTGCCAGCATCCCCGTGAGGCCACATGCTGAGAGAACTGGGAAGAAAGGCACATGTTATAGATGCAGCAGAGGAAATCGGTTCACTGAGAAGGAGATTTGCATTGTGTGTCGTGCCAAGTATTGCCGATATTGTGTTATAAGAATCATGGGATCTATGCCTGAAGGAAGGAAATGTATCACTTGTATTGGTTACAGAATGGATGAAAATATGAGAAGAAGCCAGGGAAAGTGTTCTCGTTTGCTCAAACACATGTTATCTGACGTGCAAGTGAAACAAATAATGCAAGCTGAATTGAATTGTGAAGCTAATCAAATGCCCCCAGAAATTTTTTATGTGAATGGGGATCCTCTTGACCGAAGCCAGCTAAAGCTGTTACAGAACTGTGCCAAACCCCCAAAAAAGTTAAAACCAGGCTCCTATTGGTATGATAAAGCATCTGGATTTTGGGGAAAGGTGAATGCTATCCTTATTAAGTTCCTCAGATTTTACTGTTAATGCTTCAACAATTGAAAGTGAGATTTGTTGTACTGCAATCTAACAGGATGGTCATGGGCCTTGGCAAATTATTACCCCACACCTGGATGTTGGAGGTCACCTACAAACACACGCCAGCAACGGAAACACAAGGGTGTCAATAAACGGCCGAGAAATAACAAATAAAGAGCTCCGGATGCTGAAGGTTGGTGTACTAGGAGGGAACAACCATAATTTGTTGAGGTTTACTGAGCATGTTGAGTCAAAGTATGTTGTGTTTGTTTGCAGTTTGCAGGAATCCCATGTGAAGGAACGCCTGACTTTTGGGTTAATGCAGATGGGTCTTACCAGGAAGCGGGGCAGAGGAATGTCAAAGGGCGTATATGGGATAAGGTGATCAGTGTGTTGATGATTGATCTTGTCTTTAATTTTCCCAGATTTGGCTTTTTTTCTTTGTTTTTTGCTATATCATTTATCAATGATTGTGAGTATATTCTTTTACAGACAACAGTGAAGATAGCTTGTGCCTTTCTGTCTCTGCCAGTTCCTCCCAACTCCATAGCTGCTAGCAGTGAAAACGAAGGAGGAGAGAATAAAATCAAAGATAACCCTGTACAGAAAAAGCTTTACAAATTTCTTCTTGTTGGTTCTATCAAATCTGGAACAAGTACGATAGTTAAACAGGTAGGAACAAGAACACTGCTAGAGGGAACTCATTTTTATTGCACTAATGCTGTTCTTGGTATTTTGTCAGATTTTGGTATTTCTGGCCTTTTCTTGTTTATATTTGACAAATGAACAACACTTATCTCAGGCCAAGCGTCTGTACAACATTCCTTTCTCTGAAGAAGAACGCCAAAATATCAAGTTGGTGATACAAAGCAACTTGTATACATACCTTGGTATACTGCTGGAGGGGCGTGAGACTTTTGAAGAGAGTTTGTTGCAGAAAAGGAACAGACAGATCCCCGATGAATCCACTTCAGTTGGTAATTTTTCCCCCCTGAATGAAAGTTAACCAGAATTTCTGTTTTGATAAAATAATTGGTAGCATTCGCTTGATCCTTTACCCTTTGCAAATCAGTGCATATAATAAAGCAAGCTGGTTTTATCCATTCGACTACTCTCTCGACATTGTTGATAATATGTCCAGGAGATTTGGCAGATGTTATGTGATTTTCTCCATTTTGCAGCCATAGAACTTAATTAAGTGGGGAAGTCACTTGCAAACAGCAAAGCCATAATGATGTCTTAATGCTTCAATATTTGTACACACTGACTTCCCTTTCACTATGCTCCTGCATCAAGATAACTCATTGTTAATTAGCTTTAAAGAAAAAGTTCGTCTGCCATTAACTGGTAGTTTATTATATGGAGAGGAAGTTATTAACGTTAGCTAGCAACAGGGAACACTGGCGAAACTACTTATACAACAATCTATTCCATTGGCCCAAGACTGAAAGCTTTCTCAGACTGGCTTATCAAATATATGGTTTCGGGCAACTTGGATGCAATATTTCCAGCTGCAACTCGTGAATACGCACCGCTTATAGAAGAGCTATGGAGGGATCCAGCCATTCAGGCAACATACAACCGAAGAAATGAACTAGCTATGCTACCTAGAGCTGCAAGTTATTTTCTCGACCGGGTAAGATGTTGTTTGGTTTTCAATCTTTTACACATAGTAATGCAGACGGTTCAAGTTTTAAAGATGTTCAGATTTCTATGTTGTTTTAATGTTTTACTGTTTCAACGTTGGGATAATTTTTTGTTGTTGTTTAAATTATTTGGGTTTTGAGGCTCATCACATCACTTTAGAACAGAAGATTGGTTTATCATCAAATGTCTAAACAAATCTCTGGATGCAGGCTGTTGAGATTTCCAAGGTAGGCTACGAACCCACCGACATGGATATCATGTATGCTGAGGGGATAGCGTTATCTAACAGTCTCACTTCAGCAGAATTTACATTTCCCAAGACAAGTTCCGAGGAATTTTTGGATCCTGAGTATCAGCATGACCCTTCTCTCAAGTAAGTTCTCTTATTTCCTGCAATTTTAGTTGACCTATAAGATATGCTTAGCCTTTATTTTGAGCTCAAACCTTTTGATCATCTTAGCTTCTGTGTGATGCCCTGAATCTTATTTTAGTTCAAATCAAGAGCTTCCAAACATCACTCAGGCATGATAATGGATGAAAACAATTTGTTTATAGACAAAAACCATACTTGAAAGATAGCTGCCACCAATTTAATACTTCATTATCCACAAGTAATAACTTCCTTTATAAATTCCTTCATTCCCATAAAAGAGACCTTTACTTATGGGAAAATCACTATGAAGTCCCAATAAAAAAAATATAATCACTAAAACATTCTACAAGTGAGTTATATACAATAACAAGATCTAGTGAATGAAATGACAATAAGTCTATATAATCACTTGTTGTAGAATTTTTTTAATGATCATATTTCTTTCCTAAGATCTTATGGGGATTTTCTCTTCAACTTTCATATAACAAGTTTGTTGAGTGCAAATTATATGGTTGAGACATACTGTCAGTTAATGATTTTGTCCACTACAACTTTTACCTGTAGGTACCAACTCATCAGAGTACATCCAAGAGGCCTCGGAGAAAACTGCAAATGGCTGGAGATGTTTGAAGACATGGATGTTGTCTTGTTCTGTGTCTCCTTAACTGATTATGATGAGTATACTGTAGACAAAAATGGAGTTTCTACCAACAAAATGTTGGCGGCCAAGGAACTATTTGAAAACATAATCACTAACCCTTTCTTCACTAACAAGAAATTCCTTTTGATTCTGAACAAATTCGATCTGCTCGAGGAAAAGATCGAACAAATACCTCTAACAAAATGCGAATGGTTTTGTGACTTCAATCCAGTGACCAGCAAGAATCAGAACAGAGTCAACAATTATACTAATAGCCCTCCATTAGCTCAACGTGCCTTTCAGTTCATTGCTACCAAGTTTAAGAAACTGTTCAATTCTCTCACAAGCAGAAAGCTATTTGTTTCATTGGTCACTGGGTTGGAACCTGATACTGTTGATGAAGCTCTCAGATATGCAAGAGAGGTTATGGTATGGGAAAAATGGGATCCTTCTGTCACAGGAGACAAGTTTGAGAATACTACATCTTCTTTCGATGAGATTGAGCCAAGCTCCTGATGGTTCTCCACTTCATCATCATCAAGCCTTCTTGTATAGAAAGGAGAAATAGAAGAATCAAGAAAAAAGATTCAGATAGTTTTGAAATGCTGTCATATTGCTATAAAATTCTTTGTACATATCAAACCATATAAAAGATGCAGAGCATAAAGAAGATTGTCTTTGAATTTGATATGAGGGGACAAAAGATTTTTAGAGTTATTCTCTCTATTCTCACATGCTAAAACTGCAATAAATATCGATAGGAGGATTTTTTTCCTTTCCCTTTTTAACCTTCTTCTAATTGTTCAAGGCGTCGTTGTCTGTTAAAAATTGTCATTACCTTTTTCTTGAAAAATATCTCGATGGAAAAAAATCCTGTGCCACTAGTAATTTCTAATTTGTCAGATAAGTTTTTAGAAAATAATTTAGAGGAAAAAAAATTTTAAATAATTTTTTAAAAAATTTACAGAAGAAAATTTATAAAAAAATAATTTTAAATAAATAAGTGTTTAGATATTTATTATTAAAAGATTTTTTATGATTGATAAATTATTAGAAAAAATGAGATAAAAAAATAATTAATTTCCAGAATTGATTACTCTTTTAAGAAGCTGTTCCCTCAATATAACTGTTCATCTTCTTTCTCTTCTTTCCTCCAATGAAAATGACTAGTCACGACTGACGTAGACTAGCAAAATAGTGACGGCTAAAAGAGAGAGAAGATGACTAGTAAAGTAGCCAATGGCAATCATCAAAGAAGGGGCCAAAAAATATAGGAGACACATAACAGAGAAGAAGAAGACGACCGGAAGTAAAGAGAGAATAGAATAGAAGAGAGAGAAGAGGGAGAAAATAAAAGAGAGAGTATATAAAATAATAGAGGTAAAATAGTAATTAAATTAAATTATAGTTTAAAATCAAGGTTTTAGATAAGCTGGTCAGAGTAATTTATAGAACAGTAAAAGAGTTTATAGACTAACCAATTACTATATTACCCATACTTTTTTTTACACATTATTTTATCTCTCTTATACACCTTTTCTTTTTTTTCCTTTCTTTTCTACACCTTTTCTTCTCTCTTCTTTCTTTTCTACACTATCTCTCTTCTCTCATCTCTCATTTCTCCTATATTTAATAATCATATATTTTTTCATAATTTATTAATAATAAATATATTTTTAAAAATAATTATTCAAATATTTATTTATTTAAAAAAATTTTATACACTTAGTCTTTTCTAAAAATTGTACATTTTTTTATTAGCTTTTTTTTTTAAATTCTTATTCAAAGGGAGCTTAAACTAATCAGAAACGTGATCTCCTGCAACCCAATTTAGGGTCCGTTTAGATAAGATTTTAGAAACAGGTTTATGAAAAAAAATACTTTTAAATAGTTTATAAAAAAAGATTTTTGGAGAATAATTTATGAAAAAAAAAGTAATTTTAAATAAATGAGTATTTGGATAGTTATTTTTAGAAGTATTTTTATTATTAGTAAATTATGAAAAAGGCTATGAGTATTAGATGAGGAGAGATAAGAGATGAGAGAGTATAAGAAAAAGTAGGGGTAATATAGTAATTAATTAATTTATAAATTCTTTTACTGTTTTATAAGTTACTCTGATCAATTTATCTAAAATGTTAATTTTAAACTATAATTTAATCTAAAAATTTATTTGAATAAATATGATTATTTATTTTAATTTTTTTTTAAATTTAAATTTTGAGTCAAATATAAATTTTAAATCTAAATTTAATAGTTTACCAAACACAAACTCACGTGGTTTTCCCACACACAACATGAAACGAAATGTGGCTTCTTGTGTAAGATGTGGCAAATTTTCTTTCACAAATAACAGAGGTCATTTTGTAGTTATTTAACGGCAAACCTACTTTCCCCCTAGAAAAAGAAAGAAAAGAAAAGGTGAAGAAGTAGATGTCCCTGTAGCTTCATTTGAAGGCCCGATTCTGGAGAGATGAGAAAAAAATGGCAGGCACAGTTTAAGAAGAGACAAAAAAGGTCTCTTCTTTCTCTTTATTTTTTGAGTAATTCGATCAAATGAGTTGAAATTGATTGTGTTCTGTCATATTCTTCTCGGATACTTGCTAAAAATAAAAAATAATTTTGGTCAAATTTTCCGAGTGCTTGTTGCTTTAAGGGATCAATCTTGCAATATCGAAGCCTTTAAAAGTAAGAACCCTGACAAGTTTTGTGTTATTGGCCTGCAAAAGTTCAAAGAGCTCAGAAACAGAGAGATGGTGCAGAGGAGTCATATATACTAAAAGTTCAGTGAACAAACGGGAAACGCCTTCTTCCTGAAGTGACTATGTTACATAAATTACACAGAAACTTCAAACTAATTACACTTTCCAAGATCTACAGAAACAGAAAGCCAAACATACATATAAACATAGAATCTCTACAGAGACATACATATATATATAAATCAGCAAGGAGCAAAGCGATCCATGAGCAGAGAGACAGTGGATTCTGACATCTCGACAGGTGCTGTTTTCTTAAGAATGGCTCGAGTTCGAGGAGATTGAGGAGGTCGTGAAGAAGAAGAAGAGTCCATGGATTTGGAGGAGGAGGAGGGGTTGGAAGAAAGAAGCTTATCTCTGAGCTTGGAGAGCTCTCCCACACAAATCTCAACCATGGCCGACATATTCGGATTGCTCTGAAGGAAAAAAAAGATGCCTTTTTTCTTCTCTTTTGATGCCCTTTGGAGCTTGAAATGAACCCATACAAGGTGACACCTGCTTTTTATAGATAAAAGCCAGACCCAAAAGACGCGTTTAGTTTAATCTTGGTAACTCCATTAACTGACATAACAGTAAATTCTCATCAACAAGATTAATTAGTTAATACAGTGTTATTGAAATTGGGATAGGAGTATAATATGATCAGCAAATTTTAATTACGTGGGGTCCATTCATTGTGGTTTTTAATTTACGAGGTTTAATTTTTTTAATAATATTTATAGGTGTGCATGGAGAAGGAAGAATTTGTTTTAACCCTCATAAATACTGATTAGTGTGTGTGTGTGTGTGAGCGCTGCGCGTGTACAAGTAAAAGACAGGGAAATTATGGGGAATCGTGTGTGCGTGTTTGTGACAGTATATAGGCACCACAAAAGGAGGAGGGGAATATACCCTCACACACGGTTTCGTATATTCGTTGGGCGATTTCTATTGGCTGCTTTCGTGGGGTCTCTACGGTACATAATATCCATGGCCCGCTATACTCTATCCAACATATAAGAAAAATGCCCTGCCCAACCCAATTTTTATCGGGCAGAGTCGGGCATCGGGCTATAAAATACAGCCCATATATTTTTTGGGATAGGCACCGGGCATAGAGGCTACCCTGCCCTACCCTGCCCATGAACACCCCTTCTTTTATTTTTTTTATTTTTTCTCTATCTTAAAAGGGAGAATATGATAGCTACTGGTGATTATAAGGTAATTTTAGAAATATAAGTAGGTAAGTTGTATCTTTTAATATTTATAACTATACTATTTTTTTTAACTTTGTTAATTATCATATGATTACATTATAAATTATAATTATTTATTTTATTTTTTTAGATGCTTTATCTTTGTCAATATTAGGGAGATTGATACAAATTTATAATTACAAACTACTTAGATTTCAACGCTTATTTTTTATATGCGATGGATCTCAAGATTTTAATTATTATCTTTGTTCTTTTATTTTTAGTGAATTATAGATATTATTTAACTCTTAAAGACACATGAATATGGTATTATTTTAGAAATTCATAATTATAAATTTTTTTCACAACATGAGCATGACATCACGACTTGAGTATGCCAAGCTCGCCCATGCCCAGCCCGCTCATGCCCTGCCTAAAATTGTTAGGGCTTTTACCGGGTAGGGCCGGGCATCGGGCTGCAAAATGCAGCCCATACATTTTTTAGGCAGGACACTAAGTAGGGAGACTGCCCTGCCCATACATATCCCTAGTCTCTCTTTCAATTGAGTAATTATTAATTATTATTAATACACTAACCATGTGGCATGTTGCAACTTGGGCGGACAAACTTTATTTTACTGGCTTCATCTCCTTTTAGAAATTAAAATCTATCTAATATGTTTTTTGGCCTTCAATTCTATCTAATAGAGTATATGATAATATTTACTTAGATTTTGTTTAGTAATTATTAAAATCATGATTTTAAAAAAAAATTGACTTACATTTTAGTTTAAATAAATTTTAAAATAAATAATTATATTTATTTAAAATATATTTTTAAACTAAATTATAATTTAAAATTAAAATTTTAGATAAATTATTAAGATTACTTTTTAGAATAATAAAAGAGTTTATAAATTATTTAATTATTATTTTTTATACCCTCTCTCTCATCTACTCTCTCTCATATCTCTACTCTATTTTCTACATTATCTTTTCTCATATTTTTAATAAAATTATATATATTTTTTAATAATTTTTTTATCATAAAAGTTATTATTATAATAACTATCTAAACACTTATTTATTTAGAGCTATTTTTTTATAATATTTTTTTAAAAACTATCCAAAAGGCTTTTTTTTATAAGACATCTTCTAAACTCTTATCTAAACAAACATAATATCTAACTTTTAGATTTTGGTTACCCCACATTGTAGATATCTCCTATAAAAATTAAATTTAAAATCTATAAAATTTTAATGGGATTTTATATAGCTAAATCAAAGTATATGAAACCTTATAATACAAGTAAAACTAAAAATAATAACAAATCATATTATTTATAAATTATAAATAATTTGACTTGTTTATTAAAATTTAAAATATTAATATCAACATAAACTATAAAAAAAACTAGTTTTATGCAGATACGTGGGAAGTAAGTCCATCTATGTACGGAGCATTTGGGCAACGTAACTCTAACACTCTAGCTATTTTTTTTATTTAATTTTTTGCAGTATAATATACCACATGTTAAAAAGGGGAAGTCATAACAATAAATTGTATACAGTTTTGCTATTTTTTATTTTTATTTTATTTCCATATATTATATTTATTGAATATACCTAAAAGATCCAAATTCCTTGTTTTCTATTTGGTTAGAAAAGGAAAGGAAAAACTTGTTTTGAATAAGAGAATTACACAGAAGTTTCTTTCCATTTTCTGTAATCTCTTGTAATTGGATTTCATTTTGTTCTTTCACGTTACCCGTTTTGAAGACTGAAAATGACGCCTGGAAACTTCTGCAAGATAAATCAAAAGTATTTAATTTTTCAAAAAACAAATTTCTATGGATTGATCGAAATTATTAGGGAAATTTTTTAAAGCTTATCACTAGTCCCCCAGTAATTTTTTTAGTGTTCTGAATATTATGAGAATATTTTAAATTTATAATTTTAGAAAATAAGAATAATATAATTAAGAAAAATATAAATAATGTGTGAGAGAGAGGGAGATGAATGAGAATTGAGAAAGAAGAAAAAGAAAAGTGAAATTGTGATGGAAAGCTTGTCTCAACTTAGAGACTATTATTTTAAGAAATTTCACAGAAACTTCAACAAAGAAAAGTAATAAGCCGCTCAAAAGTAAGGATATGTAAATGCCCGGTGTTTCGGTCCAAGGTGGTCCGGTTTGATCCTCTTTCTTTTCTTTTCTTTTGTTTTTTTTTTTTTGAAGTAAGAGGTAAACCCAAATTACAGAAATAATAAGTAAGAAATAATTCCAAAAACTCTTTAGATACTAAAACCTCTAATCTAGGGGGTAAATGCCATATTTTTTGGGAACTTAAGCCCTAGTATCTAAAGAGTATTTAATAATTGTTTTTATTTAATTAATATTTCTGTAATTTAGATTTAACCCTCACTTACAATAAAAAAAACTCAATAATAAAATCAAATTAGACTATATGTTATTTAATTTAGTTTATAATCTATACGTTATTTAATAGAGGAAATATTAATTTGATAATTTTTAAAAAAATAATAATATCTTAAAAAATTAACAGTGTCTAGAAGATGATGTGAAATGGAATTGTACAAGTTACTCGTAAATGACAATTTTTTTTTATCATGCCAAACGAACATATTTATATTATGGAAAGATTTGTTCAGTACGAAACATCAATATATTTATATCATGAACCTATATATTCTAGAAGGGTGTGAGTTTATTATCCAGATTATTTCTGAAAAATCAATCTTAATTATGTGAGTTGTATTTTTTGAACATTTTTCAGAAGATGCATTGGTCACAAAATTCCAGAACTGATGAATTTGT
Organism: Leucaena leucocephala; assembly: GCA_037074615.1. Classification (NCBI taxonomy): domain Eukaryota; kingdom Viridiplantae; phylum Streptophyta; class Magnoliopsida; order Fabales; family Fabaceae; genus Leucaena; species Leucaena leucocephala. The sequence goes on along the minus strand of CM073561.1, from coordinate 1,415,747 downwards.
CCCAAAAGACAAAATTAGCATTCCTGGTTTCTTCATTGAGAACGTAGTTTTGCTTTGTTTTTATTCGTTGCCAGTTTGAACTTTCAAAGCCTGATGAAGGATAAGAATAATATCTGCCAGAATCGGCCAAAAAAAAATATTTAGAATAATATATAAAGCAACGTTTAATTATAAAATTGGTATCCTTTTTTCTTTAAAACATATTGGAATTTTATATTTTTATTGCATTGATGCTACCTATTTTGTTTAGGTTTTAAAATTGTAATTTCTTTCTGCTAAATTTGACTTTGCAACATTAAACTTCAATTTAGAAGGGAGAAAAATATAACTTTCTAAAAAAAATATATATTTTTTTCAGTTCTATAATTAATCATCCACATTTTCATAGTTGATTTGAATTATGCATGCATATAAAAAAATTTCCTTATTGGTAATATTAATCATTTAATAGACAATGATAACTTAACATGCATTTAAAATTATTTATTTATTTTTGAATATGCCTTTAAAACTATTTATGTTTAGCTTAAGAGAGGCAGAATTATACCGTATATATTAGAATTTTTTTTTCTGAGTTGGCATAATTAAGCTCTCTATGCCATGCAACATCAACATTTTCATATTCACCTTCTTCTAATACTTAAGTTTCATAGTGTTTTGTCCTTATCATAGCTGAGTTAGGTCTTATATTTGTACCCATTTTATCTTTTAATAAAGTTTGATCTTTTATTAAAAAAAAGAAAATTATAGAACCTCTTTGTGTGAAACTAAGTCCTCATTTTCTATTATGTATATTTATTGATCATATTTATAAGTTATTTTTTATATATTTTATATAAATAAAAAAAATTAAATTTTATTTGCTTTATCTTAAAATTCAATACTTTTTTAATTTTATTTTTATTTAATACTCATTTAATACTATTTTGATGGCAAAGAAGATCCTATTTATAAGAATAAAATTTAAAAAAAATTATTAAATTTTACAACATAATTACTAATGTTTAAAGTTTTTGATCCTTATTGCATATATATAAAAAGATTTCCAATAGCTTCTGTCGGATCAGGGGTGGTAAAAGAAGACTGTTGGTTTATATCATAATAAAAATAACTTATAAACAAAATTTAAAAAAATTATAAGATATTCAATAAGAATAAAAATAATATAATAATAAATAAATAATAAAATTATATATTTATATAAAAAAATTAATAATATGATTAGATATTTTAGTTTATGATATTTTAAAGTTGTCCTCGACCTTATATTAAAATAAAAATTCTTTCTAATTATGCAATTCGATATTCAATATATAATCTATTTAGATAAGATTTTAGAAAAAAATTTATAAAAAAAGAATTTTTAGATAGCTTTTAGAAAAGTGTTTATGTAGAAGAGTTTATAAAATTTTTTTTAAATAAATGAGTGTTTAGATAGTTATTTATAGAAATATTTTTATTATTAATAAATTATAAAAAAGGAATAATTATTAAATATATGAGAGATGAGAGAAGAGAGATAGTGTAGAAGAGAGAATAGAGAGGGTATAGAAAAGAAAGAAAAGAGGAGAGATAATATAAAAAAGAAAAGAAAGAAAAGAAATAGTATAGAAAAGAAATGAGAGATAAAAGATAATATAGAAGAGAGAGGATAGATAATGTAATAAAAAATACGAGTAATATAGTAATTAATTAATTTATAAACTCTTTTACTATTTTATAAATTACTATAACTAATTTATCTAAAATTTTAATTTTAACTATAATTTAATCTAAATTTTTTTAAATAAATATAATTATTTATTTTAATTTTTTTTAAAATTTAAATTTCAGCAAAACTTACCAAACACGCACATAGATCAAATAGTAGACCTTCTCTATCCAATAACACTCACAATAATGGGAAATTTTTTGGATTGATTTTGTGAAGAACACGTGTGAATATGTCTCTTGGAATTCTTTTTTTCTCTCGTAAGAATATATTTTTGAAAGAAAGCCTAGAGAATTCATTTGCGATTGCAATCACTCCACACTACAAACTTTAACCATATATATTATAGTACAAACTTATATATAGAACAATATATATCTATATATCTACACTCGCTCGCAACCGTTTCAATTAAAACTCACAGACGAGTTAACATATGATACAGAAAATCATCTGCAGTTACTGAGACATCACATGAAGGAGTGATTAAAGAAAGAGTCTGCTGTATTCTGCAGCTTCTAAGGGCTGAAACAAGTAACGAGGAGGGAAACAGAGTCCTCAGAACAGAGCCACCTAGGCTTGTTAAGGTGGTTGAATTTGCCCACAGCAACAGCCAAACCAACAGAGCTCATCTTCTCCTGTTGTTGTTTTTGTTGAGCAGGCTCCATGTGGGTGGAGCCATGACCCTTCTCCTTTAGTTTCGACACCTTGTTGGTCCACATATCAATCAGACCAGACATTTATGCAAGTTTGTGACCAGAGACTCTGTAGTTGAGTTGACGATGATGTTTCACTCTGTTATGTTACTGTGGTGGATAGTGTAATGATGGGTGAGAAGGAAAATGTCCTAGTTTAGGTTTTTATAGATAAGAAGCTGATGATGAAGATGGGGAAAGTCGGCCATGTAGATAAGGGAAAACAGTGGGTCCACATTCTTGGGTTTGTCAGTGACTCGGTGTGCTTTCAAACCAGAGCAGCAAACAGGAACTGATTTAATCATTTAATTTGATGACACGACTTTAGTGATCTTTATCTTTAGAAGTCACCAGACAAATGATAGGGCGGCATATTGCAAAACAGCTACAAGGACACTATGGTTTGGCATGTATTATTAGCTGGTAAAACATGCCAACCCACTAACCCGTAACAAAAATAAGAGGTTAGGTTGATAAAATATGATAGCGTTTTGGTGGGTCTTTTTTTATTTTTTAATTTTATTATTATTATTTTATTCATTTTATTCTTGACCGCTGACTCTCAGTCTCCTTCCCACACCTAACCTAACCCTACTCCCTTCGTCGGCCGCTCGTCTCATCTCCTCTGTGGCTCTGTCTCTCACTCAGTCTAATATCTCATCATCTCAGTTGTCTTCTTCGCTCGGTAAAAGGTATCCGACCGCGTCGTCAGGCTCTTCACCGTTGATTCCTACAGCAAGAAGCGCAAGGTCATCGGTTGCTCCGGCCATACCCTCCTCAAGGCCTTGACCAATACTGGACTCGTCGGTCCCGAGTTTCACCGCCTTGAAGAGATCGACGCTTGTTCTGCTGAATGAGAGGTCAGCATTGGTCAAGAATGGTTGGAAAAGCTCCCTTCCCGATCCTACGTTAAGGAGCATGTGTTCGATAATTAGTATATAAAATAATATACGATATTCTTTGATTAGTACATATAATTATTTAAAAATTTTTATTGTATAATATATATTCTTTTTAAATATTAATAAAATATTATATTTATTTATTTAAAATGACAAGATACTAAAGCAATATATTTAGAGTTAGTTCTTTAGTTTCTTTTTACTAAGTCTTTGTGATCTCTATTGTTCATTATTTTAACTTCAAGTTATGAGATGCGCCTAGTAAAGAGGAACGCAAGGTTCCAATAGGTGACTCCTCTTAAGCTTAGTCATCATGTGAGCAGCGCATGATTCTTACACATAACTATGAGTTTTTAAGGGCAGTTTTATGCTCCAGCCTGTGGTAGCGCCTGTAATACTCTTCTTCAATGGCGTTTGTCTTTTTTGACATTAACTCATTGAATTTAGCCTAATCCCTAATAATTTTGCACTTTAGTTCAAAATTTTCAAGTTGGGGTAATCTTTGTTTTGTTTGATTCATGATCCCCTCTATTCTTGTGAGACAACTTTAACATTTTGATTAATATTTTTTTGTTAATTGGTCCTTACGGTGGACTTTAGTTGCTGTATTTACTTTAATTAAATGCTTCTAATACTAATTGGTTATCTATCTCATGTAATGCCTTTGTGTTTAGTATTTTCTATGATAAAACCCCTTGTGTTACTATTGCCCTCTTTAATATATTGTTCTTAGCTTAAATGTTTATTGATTATTTATTTTTGGTGTGACATTTAGTTAAACTTTTTTGATCTAAGTATTATGATTGATTTGCTAAATCTTCTTCTATAATATTTTATAGATGATAAATATGATGAAATATTTATAATATTTATTTTAAAGTATGCATAATTTTTTAAATATAGCAAGTTGCAAAAGTATAGCGCTCTTGAATGTTATTGATGTTATTGTAAAAAATAATAATGAGACATGCTTGGTCTCTTTTAACACCATCATTATTCCAACCATATGATGCTACATGTACATAAATATATATCAGTGAAGAATTCTGACACTGATAAATTAAATGATATCATCGTCTCCAATATGTTATTATCAAAACATGCTGGAAATTAGAATGTCATTATGAACTATGATGGCATTTGAGATGATGATGATGATGTAGCGAGGAAGCACCATATACCCAAGTGTGGTGATCGATCAATGAAACGAATTGATGGCGACGCTGAAGAATGCACAGAATAGAGACAGATGCATTTTGCCGAGAGGGATCTGACAAGATTGACGCACGCACGTATGAACGTAGAACAAAGTGGTGATGATGAAAGCGCCAATGGCACGGCCTTGGAAGGCGTCAAAGCTTCTGAGACAATACATATGTAGTCATCCCTTTCCTTCATATATATATTGCAGATTCCTTTGTGGGAATTTCAGTACAAGTTGAACATAGCCTTTGATCTTTTTTCTGTCCTCAGCCTATCATAAGCATGCAGTGTTAAGCATGTATATCAGCAAGAGAATAGCAAATGGGGAAGATATCAATGATCAGGTATAATTGCCATTAATGGGAAAATGAATTGTGGGATTAACCATATTTAATGTGGCATTTAAGTTTGGTCAGTACCCGAATCAGTGAAAACTGTGCCGGTTTGTGTTGCTTGTTAAACAAGAAGGTGTCAGAGGATAACAGCTGACATCAGAGTCATAAGGCTTTGGGTTTGAGTTATGTCACAGTGGTTTAGTACTTTAGTCAACATATCCACTTCCGACTCACCTGTCTTCTTGCTCGGTTTTGTCCATTTATACTCCCAAATGGGTTATAAAACGGAAAAATTTAATATTATTGCAATTAAACACGAAAAATATGGGAAAAGTGGGTTGGACAAAAAATAAAAAAAGCAGCTCATGTTTAAAGCAAACCAATTTCGGCCTGCCCCACTTAGGCTGTGGGTTCTGGCCTCTTTTTTTTTTTTTTAAATGAAGAAGTTGGTTTTAAAATACGAGAAATAACCATGAGAATATAGATTGTGAATAATTCCTAAGATTCCTAGGAGTTGTGTTTTAGTTAGTATTGCTTCAAATCGTTTTGAAGTCCCACTTGACGTTTTTCGTCAATATAAGAGTTGTAGGAGTCTTTAAATACTTTTTAATAATAAATTTTATAATAGAAGTTTTTTTAACAATTTCCCCTTATACTTAAAGATCAAAATGGTATTTATACCAAAAAAGATACAAATGCTATTACTTTTTTGTTTCAAAAAAAGGTTATCAAAAAGATTTACAGTTTGTCTTTCATAAAAACCTATGGGAATATCTTTCGAAGCATTATACTTCTGTCAAAATAAAAAAAAATATATAATGAGGATCTTTAAATTCTGTTGGCTAAGATACTTGATACAAGGTTGGATTTATGAAATAAATGGCTAGGGAATTGGGGATGGGATAAAGAAAGATACAATTGATTTAGAGATTACTGGCGAAGGAGTGAGATATAGTATTTGATCCCTAATGAATACTATTTTATTGTGATTCCAGTTACACATCTTAGAAAGATATCCTAGTTCTTAGGTGCCTAAATTTACGCCTGAAGATAATAGACGGTTTGCTCTATGCGATATTAGTATTACTTAAAAAGAAAAAAAACTTTGTATTGGAGGTGAATTTAACCCTTTTTAAAAAAAAATTTATAAAAACAAAAAAGAAGAGATCACGTTTCCTTCCTCTGTTCAAAGTTCCTATGTAAAATTTTTCTAAAAGAACTATACAGACTCTCAATTTTCAATGCGTTCAATTACTTGTTCAAGAAGTGATTATATCACACTTCTGAAAATGAATACTTTGAACAGTGAACCGCAATCTCACCGTTAATATGAACCAATTTTACTTGTTAAAATTTGTGCATAGATTATATCTAACAATCCAACAATCAAACGATTATCCAAAGGTACCACCAAAAAAGTACTACAAAAAAAATAAGATATCTATGTAATCGTTCTAAGTAAATGCTGACAAGTATAACTAAATATGTCAATTGCACATATACATACATAGTTTGGTACCATTATCCGAAGGACAAGTTTCATATACACAGGGTGTAACGAGAAATTTCTAGTACACATTCTGAGATTAAACGCCAGCAGCAATGAAACAAAAGAGGCAGAGAATCAGAAATCTGATTACATTTCTCAAAGTAACAATATTAACTGCCAAATCCAGTCTTGAGCAAGATCGATGATGTCTGATTGAAGAAATCTATAAACCAGAAATGTGCAGCTGATTCTATAGCCTCTCTTCTGATGAATGCCATATGAATTTGTATCTGCCGCTCTACTGTGGATTTTCAAGAGATATTATTGATCCAGCAACAAAAGGTGCCTTTGATAACACCCAGGTCACTGAGAACTAAACCATTCTCGTTACCATAAGCATTTCATCATGAACGCAATATTCAAAACATGTCCCTTCAAATCAGTAGAGCATCTAGTTTGAACCGGCCAGGGCATGCCGATCCCTTTTCATCTTCCACTAATTCAGCTTCAAGCCTTGGACTTTTCAGCAGCATGTCCTGAGATAATGCATGTAAATATGCAGACTCTAGACTTATAACTCTGCCTGCATAATATTGAAATTGAAAGGATGGCACAAGCTAGACTTACAGTTAGGCTGAGGATAAAGTAGTGACTGTAATAGCTGTCGGCAGGCTACTAATGGATATAGCCAAGCCGATGAGGGGCTGATAAGACGTGGCTTTCGTGTCTTCGTTAGGACAAGCGAAAGATCAGACCAAAGTATCTATTCCTCGCCATGAACAAGCCCAACAAAGCCTGAGGTCACTCTTTGAATGATATGGGGACGGTGCTTAAGTTCAACATGCTCAAGTCACTGAGCGCTCAAATCCATGGTGTCCAGCCTTCATACATGTTGCAAAGATTATCTACACTAGTAGCTTGCTTCAGTAGATAATCTACTTGCTCTGCAATACTAATTTCTCTGAAATACAAAGACGAATCAATCAGTATCAACAGTAAATTCCAGGCAGGTTTTCTAAGTTCCAAAACTTAGAATACCTGTTTTCAGAAATATCTCGACCATCTATCTTCATCTCAACTCGCTTCAACACTGACAAGGCATATGCATTTTTACCTAGCATTTAGCACAAAAATCAAACAACAATGAAGCATCAGTCGAATACTGAACAGAAAATGGCCAAGAAATAAGGGGGGACTTGTGGGCGTCAAAGATTTCTTATTGTTCCCACCCCACAGTGAGGTGAGGGATAAAAGAAACCTGAGTTAATAATGTCAGTGATGACACTGATCTATACAGCTATGGAATTTACAATTAAGAATCCGTACAAGATATATGACAGCTATGCAATCACTAGGATTTCCCCACCCATTCTAGCATTGCATAACAAAAGCCACTTTAATAATATAAAATGTAGTTCTCAAATGTCAAAAGCAACATTGGAGTTCAGCAGTATATTTTCTGCTTATGCTTGTCAGTACTAATATTCAAACTTGGAACCTCAATACAATACTGTTTTCTGCTAACCATGAAGGCTAAATATGATAGTAGCTCAGGAGTATCTTTTGATATCAAAGTATGTAAATGAAAATCTGTAGGCATATAAAGTACCTCTTCCCACTCGACTGCTGCTGGCATTTGAGTTAGGATCCAGAGCTTCATGATGTTCAGTACCATTCTTATCTTTGTTTGAGGAAACTGGTACAGCTTCACCCTCAGCCCTCTTTACGCTCTCATTTAGAGTATTCAGGGCATTAGTAGGGATGGTCACAGATTTATCAAATGGCACAGCAGAACCATCAGTATGAGAAATTGAAGCAGAATTTGAGATTTCTTCATTGGCATTAGAAGATGAAATTTCATCACCGTCAGTGTGAGAAATTTGAGCAGAATGTATATGATCAGTGGGGTTTCTACTATTAGAGCCTTGGGAAAGCAGTTCCTTAATTTCTGTTAAATCATTCAAGCTATCTGGGAAACTAGCTTCAGTTGATGTAATGCCAGATCCGGAGCTGCTACAGTAGATGCTATCAGGTGGAGATATCCATCCTTTATCTTCCAACGAAAGCTGAGAAAATCCAATAAGATCTTCATTACCACCACCATCAGATTTGGAGAGGCTCTCCCCTTCCTCGCCATCAAACTCAGCAGCATCACCACTGGCAGGATCTGATCTTGAGAGAGCAATATCCTGTGATTTTGCTTCCTGGCTTTCTCCTATTCCTTCAAGAGCCTGACAAGGAAAGCATAAACAGAAAATAATCAACCAAAAGTGATTGAGCAGGAGCAAGTTTGTGCAGAAAATCTCACATCCAAGTTAAAATTTTATATTAATACAAAATATATTAGGAAAACAAGATCTTGGAAATGTGACATTACTTTATGAAGATTTCCAGCATGGAGACTTGCTGTTTTTGCTAGCCTAGTTAACATGGAACATAGTCCCTTCACAGCTGATGTCAGAGATGGTACCAAGGGCTTAAAGGTCTGATATGCCTCTCTGATTCTTAAACAATAAGACTGGTATATAGCTTGTCCATGAATATGTGATATTTCCTTCTTGGTCTCGCTTTCTCTAGCAATAGCATCAGTCATAGCAGCTACATCCTTAGACAGCACTGATTCAAGTGGAAGAAGGATAGCATTCGCCTACCAAAACAATACAATTTTTGACTTTAGGAAGGATAAATGTGAGAATGTATCCAAGATACCATTATAGCTGAAAATAAACTGAGAAACAAGAGAAACCTTTGATAGGTCTTCCATAAGAGAAAGGTGAATAGAAGCAGCCTCCTTTCCCAGATTGTAAACATCATGTATATCTTCAGTTATTGCTAAAACCTAAAAAGCCAAAGTAACAACTCATCTTTAGACCGCAGGTAATTTACTTGAACTTTTTATACCTTTTCATGACTAAATAAATATACAGTGATGACTACATAAAAATTCTCACTATGATATCAGGTCTCTACGCCATATTGTGACTTTAAGATTGGATTTGGACATTTAAAACCTACACAAGTTTCTATAAATAATCTGGAACAAGGTTTGAAAATATACTTCTCATTAATATATGCATCTTTAGATACAATACCTCTTCAAGCATAGAACCGCACTCTGAGGTCAAAGCTGTATGGATCCTTGAAATCCGAGCAAAAGCAGTCAGTGCAACACTAGCCTCATAAGCACAATCCCTCATTAAGAGAACAGTGCTTTGTAGATCACCTTGAAGATAAAAGGAACAAATTAAAGCAACACATATAGCTACTACAGCAATATCACCACCTAACAAGAAAACTTGCATATGCGTGTACGATTCCTGATTAAAGGAGTACAGACATGTCAAAAAATCATGTCTATATTTGACACGTGTCAAACATTCATCAAATATGATGTGACTTTTCAAATAGCACATGAAAAATAAAATTTTTGCTTTGTTGCCATTTTTAGGATTGATATTAGTGTCCAAGCCTCAAGGTTTTGACATATCAAGAAGGCTCCTGAAAAAACTTGAAAAGGCCCAGAAATGGATTTTACTATTTTCAACAACATCCACTTCCACTCTAGAGCCCTTTGGGCAAGAAGCATAAATACACACATGCCTACAGTGACTTACGAAAAAAAAATAATTTGAATTAGTATAACAGTGTTAATTGATCTGTTGGCCCAACTCAAGATTGGTTTTTTCTCAGCCCCTCAATTTCTAACATGGTGCATTGGACAGTTTTAAAAAAAGGCATCTTACCAGAAGCTGTTTTGGCTTTCAGAGAAGCAATAGAGAGTTCATTAGTAGCTGCATATAATCCATTGGACGCAGCTTCAACAGTGCTCTGTGCAAGCTTCCATTCTTGTTCAGTATCTAGTACAGGAAAGCGAGTACAATTTCATTTTCCATATGGACGTTTTAACTTGAATGAAGAGACATTAATTAACGAGGAATATTGTAAACTCACGTGTATAAGAGTGATAAGTGACATCCAATCTTGTTAGTGCATTCAAGTATGCTTGCTGCCATGTCTTCCCGTCAATGCTAGTCCTGAGAGGATATGGCTGGCTGGGGATAAGCAAATATCCATCTCTTGATGCTTCAAACTCTAACACCGACATGCAAAATTTCACAATGTCAGATGCCTTTTCTTTAAATTCCCATAATATCTGCCTCCTCATCTTAATATGCTCATGGAATTCAGGAGGAATTCCTAAACTTTTGTTTGAAGCATTTCCAGAAGTGCTGGTATTCGGACCTGCACAGGCCCAACCCATTGCTCTCTCAAGCTGTCCTTCAGCTACAAGAGAATTTCGCTCACAGGATTGAAGGCCATCCATTGACCTAGTGATTTTTGACACAGCAGATTCTATATTTTCCAATAATTTAGACCGGCTGAGGTTTAAAATAATCGTATTTAAGCTGTCATTGCTATCAATATGTTTCTCAAATCTGACTCTTCTGTTATATGATTGACTCACGTTCACATCATGCATCCATTCCATCTGAACAATCTCAAGGGTTGTTTTCCGAAGAGTATCTTTCAACTCAGTCACTTGTCTTTTCATGAGGGAAGCTGCTGACTTTGCTGCTCTAGCAGTTTCATGAGCATTACAGTATTCTTCAAGCATAAGTAAAACTTTTTTCACGGCCCCATCTCTTTTCAACTCATCTAAAGCAATTTCCTTTGATGCCTCTGTTAATTGCTTCAAGTTCTCAGTTTCTTTATCTAAACAAGCCAGAAAGCTAGGAACAACTCTTTCTTTTAAGTACTGATTGACACGTTTCTGTAGCTGGATTTCAAGCTTTTCCTTTACAAAATTGAGTGACTGGTCAAAGCCTAGGTTTTGCTCAACAGATGAAGCAATATCATGTATACATGCATCAAGAAAAGAATCTATTACACCTATTTTCCAAATAAAGAATGAATGACCAGCTAATAAACCACTGACTTTCCAGACATACTCGGATATTGGATTCCCAGAATTTATCAAATCTGCTAGAGCATGAAAATTACTTGAGGTGATTGCAGAACTATCAGCTGAACACAGCATCTTATCACTGGATTCTAATTGCAAGAAGGGCTTCACAAGTGCGGCCAACAGTGCTTTTCTTCTTAAAATATGTGGCTCTCTTTGTTCTTCAGGAAACACCAATGATTGGAAATGGCTCTCTACAGAAACCAGAGCATTTTTAATATCAGCTTCTCTCTTTATAAGGGAAGAAGTCCTCAGATCCCTCTGATTCCATGCTTGATGGAGTTGATCAAGCTGCGCTCTACAAGCTTCCTCTTGGGATGCAAGCTCCTCTGCTTCTTCCCAGGAAAGATGATCCCTGCCCTTGACTGCGGCTTCCTCAAGAGCAAGCTGCTGCTCAGTAATAAGACCAACCTTAACAAAATAGTTCTGCTCAAGTTCAACCAATGACGATCTCTCCATTTCAACCTCCACAAGCTGCTCCAGTGCAGTATCTATGGACCCTCGAACTTGTGAGATTAACCCAAATGCATCCATAACTTCTGAATGTAATGAAACAGCAGAACGTATTACATTGGGTAGAACAATTTCGGTCATTTGACTAACCAACCCATTACAGGAAGACAAAATGGTTTTGAAAATAGAAACCCAATTGCTTTCTGAAGGGAATTTAGATTTGCTTTTGTTGACCTCAACAATAGGTATGTCCTTCCCAATTATTTTCCATAGATCACTCACAAACTCTGCCACTAGATTACATTTTTCTACTTGCCCTTCAAACTCAGTGAAAAAAGCTCCAGAATCATTTAGCAATATATTGTGTTCATTATACATGTTGAGTACTCTATTCTTAACCCCATTATAAAGCCAGCTCACAGCAATGTTGAGAATTGATAATGCTTTTTCCTTCTTCTCTTCCAGGTCACCTGGCAGTCTAGTGTTGTTTGTTCCATCATGTCTAGATTGGACTGATGATGTACCATCTTCCTTCCTTAAGAAGCCACAGGACTGCATAAATTTCATAAAGGCTGACAAAATTCGATCTTTAGCTTTTGATTCTGAATCTATGCCTATAGAATCCTCTAGTTCTGCACACTCTTCTTCTAATTTTTCTATTTCTACTGCATATTTATCCACTTTAAGACAGAGATCATCATGTCTGAATTTGATAGAGTCGATGTTATGTCCATGAAATTTTGCTACAAGATCAGATGCCTGCCTCCTGGCAAGAGAAAGAATTTCAGAGGACAGGGCATTAATTGATAGTTGCAGAATTTGAGCCCACCCATGAACTGCACTGGTTGTAAGGTAATTTAAGGGTAAGATTCTTTGCAGAGCCAAGGAATATGCTTGCAGTGTGGATATGGCAGAAGCAAGTCCATCATCTAACTCAGCCACAAGTTGAGAAACTTCCCTATCTATATCATTGCATTGTGCTTGTGTTGGCTCAGGAACAATAGTTAGAGGGACACCAGCTACAATGACAGCAGATGTAAGAGACAAAGCTTCTTCCATGTTATTCAGCTTATAAGAAGCATTTACTTCTGGGATTATATTGCATTGTAAAGCATCAAGAATCCTCCCATGTTGCTCAACCCAAGTTGTTGCCTCATGAGCTTTCTCCGTAACCAAAGCCTTTGCTTGGGCAAATTCCCAGGCCTGTATTTCAAATGAAGCTCGGATTTTCTCAGATTTACTGGTTGCTTCAGCAACAATTGACTTCGCAGATGTCTCGTGCAGAGTAAGGTTAGATCTGTCTTGGTCAGCTCGATGAAATAAAGTATAGGCAAGCTCATATTGATTTAGAACATTGGTAAACCTCTGTACAGTAATTCTCAAAGTCAAATTAATACGAAATGCTTATGATTAAGATCTACATAAAGTTATGATTTGAATGTAGTTAAGAATGTAGTGAGACTTTATCAATACCTCAAGTGCAGATTCAACAGCTGGCAGGCTAGTCAATAATTGATCATGGTGTTCCTATTCAAAGGTTATGGGGGGAAAAGCAACGTGTCAGACAGATCTCAAGAGAGCATGGGTGATTTGTTGAAAAAAAATGCAAGATAATCAGCTTCAGTCAATGTTTCTTTGGCAGAATAGCTAAAAAAAGAACACGAACAAATAGAATGAATCAAGCACCTTAGAATAGCACCTGAGAGAAATTCTAAATATCAAAAGATAAGATGGATACTAACTATAAATTACACATGCACTGATACACTCATTTGTTGCTATTCCCAAGCACCTCTAAACCAGGTATCAACTACTTGAATTGAAAGAGCTTGGAATATAGGGGAAAAAAATCTTACAAAACATTTTATTCCTCAACAAAAACGCATATGCAACTTTCATCTCCTAGTTGGATAAATACCTGTAAGGGAACGCGGATTTCCTGTACTCGAGATGCAAATAGACTCAAGCTAACAGCTAATTCCATGCCTTTTCTTTCTTCACCACCAATAGCAGCTTCATCATGAAAATCACCCCGCGTCCACTCTACAAGTGGATCCCAGACAAACACTTCCAGTAACATCAAAAGAATGTCTTTGTTCTTCCTTAAAATGCCAATAACTGTCTCACAGTTTGCTCTGAAGCTACCCTCTATTCCAGTCAGCCCTAAAGCTGCTTCAATCATGTGTGTAAGACGGAAAGGAACAATTTCTGGAACTTTTAATCTTTGTCCTTTATCGAAACAAACATTATAATCTATATGTACAATACTCCCACTACCAAAATCTATAAGAATGTTATCTAAATGTCTGTCACCCAGACCCAGAATATGTCCAACCATACTCATTGCTGCTACACTTCCAGAATACCTGCAGATTGAAAAAATATCTATAAGTGCAACCTGTACATAATTTCCCTTATATGTCACAATTTTATTGAAGGCAAATACCATCCAAGGATGAGTTTGGAAACACATTTTAAGATAATGGTTAACAAATAGAAATTACCATCATTATTTGATATCTAATGACAAACAAGATCATACGCAACTCCAATCAAGTTCTGACCGTAAAGCATGGACCCACCAATTTTCAGGTGTAGACATGGACACTGGCATGACATGTGTCCAACATGTGCTTTGTAAAGACACGCCAGGATCCAGAAAGTTACTTTTTTAGCTTTGAACAAATTGATTCCAAAAAGAAAAAGGTATGTGGTTTAAAAAAAGGGAAAGAAAAAGAAAAAGGATACGGTGAGATGCTTTAATACCCCAGCTTGAAGAGATATAAAAAGTTCTTTCCTCATGGTTTGTGGTGTACATGAAAGTTCTACAAATATATGCGAGAGCACACACACAGAGCCTAAGCCCAGTGAAAGTTTTGCCTAAAATAATTTTGCACCTTTTATATGGTAGATTTTTTAATAACAGTAGTGTAAAATGCTATAAATATAGGATACTGCTGGTTGTGGTTTTTTCTTTGAACTTAGGTAACTAAATGGGAAGGCTTAAAAAATAGAATTCAATATGACATATACATGGTGTATGTATAGTGTCTGAGTTTTCTATGTTCAATGTCTCTACCAGGTCATTGACCACACTTCAGAACTTACTGAACATTTGAAATCCATCACAAGTTTAGATTGACATCTATGATTTTTGGGTTCAAAGGTAATTTCAATCCGAAGTTTTGAAGTGGTGAAAGCATGCCCAGAAACGCATCCTGAACTTGATTAAAAATCTAGATCCATAACAAAGGGAAGGACTTGGCTATTGTACATATTATAATGCAACCATGAAATTTGCTAAAAGAGGCTTAAAGATTACTTGAATGCACCTCTTCATTTTTGAGCTGAAGGCTTTATATCCTTCACTAGCACACCATAATTCTTGGTGCAGAAGATGCCGTGGCACTTCCTTCATGAGATCAAGTAGAACTTTATGTTTGACTTCATGAGGCCAGTCCCTTCGAGAAATTACTCTTCTAATGCCTTTCTCTTTAAGTGCTGGTATGATCTTCCCATAGAACATATCACTGGGCCGAGGAACAGGTGGAGGGGCAGAGGGTTTTGTATTCCCAGCTCCAGCTGTTGTGAGCTGTGCTAGCTGGACACGGCTTTGCCAAGATTTAAATACACTGTATATACTTATTACGTTATCCACCCATTGGATAAGCCCTGCCCGGCCACTTATAGGAGTCACAGAATAGTAGCGAATGCCAAGTGAGTTTCCCTGGGTAGAAGAAGAATGCAGAAAACCATTTATAGCCTGCAGCAATTGCATTATTCTAGCATCAAGGCGCAGATCTTCTCGCCCCTTGAGGAGATATGTGTACATCTGACCATCTGAGCCCAATATAACAAGTTTTTTAGGCTTAGTCTTTGTTGATAAGATAGTGACTTGCTCATGGAAAGAAGCAATTTTAACAACACCCTGGATATCAGTAACTTTGTCAGATTCAGGTATTTTGAGTTGTTTCTCAAGTCCGGGCATTGGAACATCTGAAGAAGATAACTGAGCCAGATGCGGTGCAACTTCTTGTAAAGAAATTGTAGACTTCCTCTGATAAGAACCCAGGGATGCAGCAATAACATCGAAAGGTCGCCACACATCTCCTAGACCTGCAGCAGAAGCAGGGGGAGTTTTAAATGATAAAATTGCTGATTTTAATTGTTCTTGATACTCTTCCTGGAACCAAGCTTCATGGGGGTTCTCAGGTTTTCGAGCAGTTGAAGCTAAACGGCGTTCCAAGGCCACAACAATTGGAGCCATCATTGCAGAATATCGAGCAGAATTTATCTTGTTCTTCTCATTCTGACTAAGACTGATGTTTTCTGCAATCCTTGCTGCCTCCTCTTTCAGCATATTCACGCGCCTCATTACATCTGTAACAAGACTAATTCAGGTCCAATTCCATCATCTAATACCATATTCTGAATAATGCAGTCAAAAGAAAACAGAGACATACATGCCCTAAATTGAAAATTTCATCATTTATTCTGTATTGTAGGGCAAGGAAACGAGGTATAATGATCAACAAGAAAGCAACCTGTGTGTAGATCCTGAAGAGTACTGAGCCACAATTCCTCCCAGAGAACAGTAACATTACTGAGTTCATTTATCATCAGCTGAACATCCTGAACCAATCTAGGGTAAAGTTCCCTCTGCATGGTCAAAGGTAGGTTTTAATCATCTCATACAGTATGTTGAACAAACAAGCTGACTAAAGATTATTTAACAGCAATAATTGCTCTTGAAGATACCTCCTAACTAATGAGTGGATATCATGAAAAATATGTCTGCTCAAACAGAGGAGAATATATCAAGAAACTTACTAAGCAGAAAGCTAGATTACCCTCTTACATGCCATTCAAAATTTTCCCTCTGGTATTTTATTGTTGACACCAAAACACAGTAATCTCATTTACCATTTCTTTTCCGTTGACGGCAAAGCATGGTGTGAACCAAACATATTTAGGATAGGTTTTCCTTCATTGTTTCCATTTCCATCAAGCTACCAAATGGGGCACAGATGGATGTTTTTAAGTTGAGAGGAAACAAAAGAACAGCTGAATTATGGGAAGCAAACACACAACATAGAATTGATAATTCTCATCATTATTATTTTTGCTAATGAAATTTACTAGTAATTATTGAAACATTTAACTCTGCAATAATTTAACACCCAATTAACAACATGATATGAATGGAATATTAAATGTTGAACATATATCAGCCATATCAGAGACAAATTTTCAATACCAGACAACTCAGCACATGATGTAGCTCTTCTGAAGGCTTCTCTTCATAAGCATTAACATCAACTAGTGTTGGGTACACTATAGAACAGGGAGACTGCTTGGCCAGCATAATCAGTAAGCCCTCCAGATGCTTCCGGATCACTTGTTCATGATGAGAACTAATACGAGCAAACAATTGAGGGGTAACTTCCTACAAAAGACAACCATAGTTAGAATTCCAGAAAAAATATCCTTTGTTGAACAAAATGAAAGAAAAAGTAAAAATGCCAAGATCTGACACGCAACCTGCCATGGCAACAGAGGAACACCCATAAGAGCAGATTCAAGAGTATCTTTCAACTCCACACCATAATTGAGGAGTATATGCAATATATACAATGTCGCTCTTAGAGTGTAACTTCCAGTCTTTTGCCTCAAAGACTCGTCATCTGAAACAGGCATCTGATTCTGGCAAAGCTGGGTAGATGAATAAGAAAGATATTGTATGTAACCATAAGCTGCATGCCCAAACAGGGACACTCTCCTCCTCCTCAAAGACCACCAAATATTGACTAAGTCATCCAAAGTAGATAATACATCAGATTCTCCCAGCCCCAGATTTTCATTTAGCAAACAAATTTTTAACCGAGAAGATAGCATGGCTGAAAGACTTTCACCACCACAGTTTTCTGCACCTGGTTCCCCAGCTGCTGTTTCAATAATATTCACTAACTGGAACACTAATGTTTTTAGAGGGTTGTCATTATTTGATTGGTCTTCAGAATCAAGCCAAAAATTCCAATCTTCTTGTTCGTCTTTGGAACATTTCATATCACCCTTGTCCAGTAAAAGATGCAAAACCAATGATTTAACTTGTTGCACCTCATCCTCAGTCAACTTAAATCTCTCAGGTGAAATTTCAGGAATAAGAATAGGAGAGGAGCACGAATGAAGGGTGGCTTCATTATTATTATTTAGTGAGTCCCTGGCTTGCTTGAAACACCAAGAGGCATAAGAAATCCATGACTTGCCCATGGTAGGGCAAATATGAGTAGACAACTTCGTTGCTGTGCCAACAATTTCCTCAGTAACTTGACCCACACTTCGCTTAAATCTTGTATTCTTGTCGCCATCATTATCAACTGAAGAGATTTCAGTACTTTCAAAATCTGCAGGCATGTTAAGAACTATATTATTAGGACTCCAATCAGAATAATTTTGTCTCAGCCACTTTGCAAGTTTCAAGCATGCTTTGGCCCTCAGAATTTTCTCATCAGCATAAGGTATTTTATATTCTGAAGAAACCATACAAGGACGCAACAATGACCAAAGGTTTATGAAAGCATCATCAAACTTGTTTTCTGCATACAACAGTAGAATGCTCTCATACTGTAAATTTAAAGAGAGAAGATCACGATGCCTCTCTTCAGGACAAGTAGATATGCAATCTTTGAGGCAGCTTTTCAAACGATTCGCCAACAATAGATTTCTTTGTCTACGGGCTAAATTAAGCAAATTCATGCAGAGCTTCAAAGAAACTGGAGAAGATGAGAACATTGTTTGGTATACTCGAAGAACCTTCAACCAGGGACTACAATCTTGACGGATCCTGCTAATAGAAGATGGAATCAACTTTATATAGGAATTTAATATTGACTGAGCTTGTTTGGCCTTCTCATGGGTTGATTTAAGCTTGCAATCCTCTTCCAATAAGAAAATGCAATGCAACTGAATAGCAAGAGGTGTCGCTTCAGCCAACCCATCAAGTGGCAGAATAGATAGAGGCTCCTCCAACATTGATCTAGCCTTCTGCAAATCAAGAATCACTTTATCACTCTTCCCCTCCTTCTGGAAAAGCAATGATTGCAAAAGCATCTGCTCACTTCGCTGCAATGCTATTTTTGGATCAAGGGTGAGTTCACTGCTACTTTTAGGTGTCAAATCAAGGCAAGACCATGAAGACTGGTAATCACCCTCATCAAAGCGCGCCAATGCATGGATTGCATTAATTTCATTTCCAGCCATAGTCAGAGCACCAGAATAGCTTTTACCAGCATGCTTAGAACGAAGCAATTGCAGCTCTAATAGCCAGCTTTCAAGAGATTTCCAATCTGATACAGCAGTATAACTCTCAATTACTCGTGCAATGACAAATTGTACCCCATCAGAACCAAGAGAACTAAGTGACTCCTCTGTTTGTAACAAGTGAGTGAAATGAGCAGCGGCACTTTCATATTGGCCTCGCGCCATATATACAAGCCCAGTTATCCATGAGAGAGGCCTGGCTGTGCCAGAGTCATTGAAGGATTGGTTATCATCCCCAAATAAGGAAGAGAATGTTATTGAAACCCAATTTTTCAGGCCAATCAAAGACTCTGGTTCAAAACTCCTGCAAAGAGCTAATGACATGTGCCTTAAAACTTTTAAGACATCTCCTTTATATCTTTCTCTAATATTGTGAAAGTTCTCAGCTACCTGAGCCCTTGATTTTTCCTTCAAAGCTGACGTGGAAATATTTTTTAGCTCCTGCAAACGTAGTGTGCAGTATTGAATAATAACATCATTGCAATGTAGAGCCAATCCAGCATTCATCATCGGTTCACATATACGAGAAAACCATTCTTCACAAACTTTTTTGTTAGCCCGAAAGAACAAAGAACTCTGGCGGGTAGCAGATGGTAAAATGACAGAACCCTCATATGCATTGTATACATTTTTCTTTAGAGCCTCAACAAAATCCAACAATAATCTCATTGGCAACAGATGAGCACCAGAAGATCCTATCATACTTAAATTTCCATCATTTTGCTCATTATCAAGTTGTAAAAGGTGTGCCACATCCAAAAGCATGCGTTCTAGAGCAGCAAATGTTTGAGCAGGTCCACCAAGATTGGTCCTAAGACGTGTGGCAATACAATACCTTGCTGCTTCTTGTATGGCCCACCAGGCACCAGCTAATGAATTGACAGAACATATTCTTTCAACAATGTCTTCATCCACCTTTACATCCAACCATATAGCACTGGCACCAAAAGTTCCAGTATCTTCAGGCTGACTGAAAATAGAATCTCTTGAACTCTTGCAGCTGTGAATGAGCCTCTGAATCCAGGAAGAAAGAGGCACCTTCCATCTTTGCGAAATGTAACTTAAGATAGACACAAGTTGTTGTGAATGCAATTGCAGTGGCAGCTGCTTCAGGGCAAATACTTGCTTCCAGTGCAAGTTGGAAGCATTGCCTAAGCTCAGGTTAACATGTCTAAATTTCCCATAATCATAGAGGCCACATGCATATACAGTGGTAGGCAAAATATGGGCAAGTAGCCTTACATATGCATCCCGTATTTCAACAACCGGATCACCAAGTTTCTCTAGTATCACTTCAGCTAGAGGATAAAAACACGCTGGATATAAAAGCTTTGCTTGCAGAAACATCTCCAAAGTTATTGCAGCATGTGATCTAACTTCCAATTCTGTGTCAAATGTAGCACCCAAGAGTGAGAAAACTAAGTTCACTACAATATTAGCATGTTCGCATGGTTCATAGGAGTAAGCACTTGCATTCGAGATCTCATTAACAGCCATAACAATCTCACAGAACTTTTTCCCCCAATTTAGGGCTGCCAGTTTAACTGCAAGAGGAGAAGAACCCTGAAGGCCTTTAATCAAAATCATGCTATACTTCACGAGATACCCAGTAATCAAAGCTGAAAGGTCATCACTACTCTCCTTTTTGGTTGGAAATCCCATTAAATCTTTGCCACAATTCTCGTCTCTCACAGAGCACTTGATCAAGAGCTCAACTGTAGTCAGCCTCTCCAGTGAATTGAAAACAGCAACCTGCAACTCCAAGTAAGGTTGAATAGGAATTTCAAAAGGATTCAGCTTTTCCATAACAAAAGACACCAACTTTTCTGACCTACTAATATACATGGAAACAATTCCCGCTTGGCCAATCAAGTTGCTATCCACACCCGAAGGAACACATGCCAATAGAACTTTCAAATCAAACTTGATTAATGAAAACAATTCAAGTTTAGAAAATGTTCTTGAAGCTGTGACAGTATTGAAATTATTCGTATGACCAATATTTTCACCTAGCATAGCCTTCAACAACTCCAGCTCTTTAATCAATGAGGTAACTGCTTCATCGACAACTTCTTTATTTCCATGTTGAAGCAAGAAAATATAAGTAGCAGCACAACTTCCTGTTACTAAATGATTCGGATGGAACCGCAGCTGAGAAATTGGTGCATCAAACTGCAATAACTTCTGTACAGATGATGGAAGGAGGCCAAGCTTTTGCAATGATAATAATTGAAGATTAGTTTTCAGAACCCCATGAACTTGAAAGGATGTAATTTTCCTATATCCTGCATGGTGAGGGGTAGCATCCGAGTCCAAGCTTTGAAATAAGATATCAACAGCAAGAGGATAAAAATTTGAAAATCGATCACACAATATTTCTGCCAATAGGGTCAAACACTTCCAAAAGTCTTCAATCCATTCAGACCATCCAAATTTCTGCCCAACCGCTGATAAGCATCTCAACAAGTGAGGTAGCATTGTGCTTAGGGGTTCACTTATTTGTTCAAGAAGATTCATTTCCAGCAACCCAGAAGCAGTAGACTGTAGAATTGTTGAAAAGCAGGAAAGTAGTGCCAGAAGCCTTCGGAATTGAGGTGGGGTTCCAGGAGTTCCATCCTGAAGCAAGACTTCCATGTCACCCAAGAACTTTGTCAGTAATCTTAGAGACATAGCCAAGCTACCAACCCAATGTTTCTGAAATTGCAAGAAGCTATCCATTATAACACGCCTTTCTGATTCAGCAAGGTCTGGGACCAATGCCCATCCAAGAAGGAGGTCAACAATGTCTGGAAAATGAGGTTGAAAGCATCTTGAGAATTTCACCGAGATCAATGTCATAATCCCCAGAAGTCGATGTAATAAACTCAAGGAGGTTCTCTCATCCTCAAAGAGTAGTTGACATGCTTTGAGAATCGGTAAAACATACCTCTCAGATCCGGCAACATCTCCAACGTTAAGAAACTCTCGCAGACCATCCAATGCCAATTCCTTAGTGCCATCAACTGCACCAACATTGCTTAATAATGGCAACGCCCAACCGATAAACCTGTCAACTAAACTTGCAAGTATGACATGGTTCTGTCTTCCATTTGATGTAACAGGAATTGAACATATGACAGCACAAAGAGCACCATAGGCTATAACTGCTGCCTGACGCAGAGCGTAAGATCTGCAGTGGAATTTCCCCAAAAGGGGGAGAAAAATATTTCAGCAGAGTCGTTATTTGGACAGTAAAATGAAGCTCTTAGTCCAGGACAAAAGCGGCCTTTTTTGCTTATATTAATGACAATAATTCAAATAAAATCCCTGCTAACTGATAATGTAATATGCAAAGAGTCAGAATGAATGGAACTAAAACAGTATATTTATTTAGGATAAAAGAAAGAAATAGAGGGAAGAAGCCTTTAGAAGATGCTTCGGAATGCCCTTCTGCCTCTAACACAATGTCTATAAAGTAAATGACTATCTTCACTAAAACCATTTCAGGGGTAAAGCTCAAACAGAAATCACTAATAAAAGGGAGAATAAGATAAGAAAAACGATACGCATAGCCAACAAACACACCTGATCAAGCAGACTCAAAATTAACTAATAGCAACATAAATGGAAAAAGGGTGGGGGGTATACTTACTTATCAGACAGCAGTTGAGAAAAGCCTTGGGCGAGGAAAGCGGCTGAGTGAGTGACAAGGAGCGAGTTATGCGGGTATACAATAGCGCGGTGAAGTGAGTTAAGGGCAGCGAGTCGAGGAGAGTCATCATCTACGGAAGGGGTGGTGGACGAGGTTAAATCGTCCTTTGGGAGAGCAACGGCGAGAAGCGCTGCAAGTTGTTGTTGATGATGATGGAGTCCTTGCATCATTGTGTCCAAGTTTATGGCTTCGCATCTCGTGCTTCTTCTCTGACTTCCTCCTTCTCTTGCTTAGCCCAGAGCAAGTCAGCTAGCTAACACCAAAGGAATGACCTTTCTGTCAATGAAACTGTAAGTCTGTAACGGCGAGCACGGGAAAATTATTGATGATGATTTTTGGGGAAGGACGCAAGACATTGCATAACAACTTTAATATCGTTAGCAAAAATAACAACTTTAATAGTATAAAATAAATAACAACTTTAATCAAGCATATTTTGCCCATTTGTCTCTCAATATCGATTTTAATTTTCATCAAGGAAAAAATAGCTAAATATAATTTAAATTTAAATATAACTAATAAGATAAGTGATAAAAATTTTAAAAAAAATCTCCCTCTTGATTCTTGATTTAATTGAAATATTGCATTTTAGATATTAAGTTTAATTTTAAAAAATCTAATATTTTTATAAGAAAAATTATTCTCTATTTTTTATCAAAAAATTAAAATATTACAAAATTGTAAAATTTTAAATATAACTATAACAGTAATTAAGTGTATAAATAAATCTTTAAAAATATTAGGATATGCACAATCTTTTTTTTTGGGCATAGGGTGAGGAAAATTTGACATGGAGGGATACTGTGAAATACTCTGAATTCCAAGGACGATATTGCAATTAAAAAAAAGAAAAAGAGGGGAATCCCCTGACTCGCCTCGCAGGGGGTTAAAACGGACGCAGTCTCCGTCTTCGCGGAGGAATCTGAAACAGCGTCGTCTCTTCACGTTGAACTTCATCTCTTCATCTTCTTTCGGTCCCTTGTGGTGCAGAGAAGAAAGGGTGTAAGAAAAGATGTCGTACGACGATGTGGAGATCGAGGACATGGAGTGGAACGAGGAGCTCCAGGCTTATACGTACCCTTGTCCATGCGGCGACCTCTTCCAGATCACGAAGGAAGACCTTAAGCTTGGCGAAGAGATTGCTCGATGCCCAAGTTGCTCCCTGTACATCACTGTCATCTACAACATGGAGGATTTTCTCGACGATCAAAATTCTAAGAAGAATCTTGAGCCGCAAAAGCAACAAGCCGTTACCGTCGCTTAAATTGCAGGTTCCTAATAATTTTTTATGACATATGCTTTATTCTGCTTCTTGCCTTTCAATATTATTTGGGAATTAATCGTAGTATTCATGAGTTTAATTTTCTTCTTTAGGGTGGCCTCCACACACATATTATGGATTTATTTTTCAGTTCCTCCGGTTTGATTGTCAAAACTTGATAATCCCCTTCTTTTATTGAGCTCCCGGGGTTTCTTTCTGGTTTATTTTCTGACTTTCCTATTTCATGGGCGATTATTCGAACGTGTTAACTAGGTTTTGTCTGGTCCCTGTAATTGATTGATTAATCTGTTGCCTGACAGGCCCGTCTGCTAACCCCCTCTATTTTCCCCCCCAAAAATAGTCCTTATTTTACTGTCGTACATAATATACAAGGAAACCAAGAGGGAGAAGATGTTGATAGTAGGAGTTGAAGTTTTCATGCACTCTGGATAAATGGATTATTGTACGTGTCCCCTTACATTAGAAGGGTTTGAATCTTGGGTCTTGATTTTCCTGAACCATCTGGCATATGATTAAAGAAACATGAGAGGCCATGTCTAAACCTCAAGTTAATGCATTGGCTCATTGGTAGTTTTTGTCCTTTTTTTTTATTGGTGGAGATAGCAAGTATTGAAGTAGGTCGTTAGCTTTATTGTTCAATAGTCATAAAATTATTGGGAATGAACTTCTAATCCAAGAGTTTGAGCTTCTTATCAAGTTGAAAGTGCAAATTAATTGACTCTAGGCCTACTCATTCCCTATTGTGCTTTATTTGATATTTGGTGGAGAAGGTCTCAAATTCTAATTGTTTATTTAATGGATAATTAACTTGTCTTGTAGATGTTCAGGCGGAATTGAAATAGTGTGTGAACTCCTAATTCCTTTTTTAATGTTTTCGGTGTTAGCTGATTTGCCATATCAATTTTTCATATTTTGGCATTTCTCACCAGCATTTCCCTCACATTTGTTTGTGAGATCAAAGTCTTGTGGCATAAAACTATACTGTCAACTGTAAACGGATATGAAATCTTTTGTTTTCTGTTTGGCTTTGCTGTCCTTTATGTTGATGTCAATTATCTGAGTTGTGTTATGTATTCCTGTCCACTCTTCAGTATTTCATTTATTTTAACGGTACTTGTGTAGTTTTGTTTTTTTTTTGGGGGGGGGGGGGGGGGGAGAGGCGTGTTGTAGCTGTAGTGTTTCATTGGGTCTGAAATTTTTTTCTTTTCCCTCCTCATGTTTTGTCCACACCATGTAGATTTTGATGGCGGTGAAAATTGAAACCTTGTTATAAGCACCTCATCTACGGTCCTTAATATATGATTTTGTCTAAGAGATTTTTTCCCTAAGTATTCTTTGATTCGATATTCCCAAACAAACTGAACAACTCCCTACCAACTAAACAACCCCCTTCTAATTAATGAACTTTATTAAGCTTAATTTTGAAAATTTACAAAAATTAATCGATTTTAACTAATTTTTTTAATCTGTATAAAGTTATCAAAAAGTACTGATAAAAAGGATTGGAGGGAGTAGCTTGATAGATTGTAATTACAAAACCTGGTAGTTGGTACTGCTTGTTGATCGATAAAGGGTAGTAAATGGTTTCACTTCTTTCGGGTATATGACTGAATGAATGATTTGTCTTGCAGGTGTTCTGAAACGGAGAGAGCTATAATAAATTTTTGGTGCGGCTTCATTGATCATAGCATACACGGACCTTTTCTTGCAGACAGGAATTCTTTTATATTTGAGATGAAAAAGGAGAGAAAACTATTAGTATAATATTATGTTAGTTTGACAAGAATACTGTTATTTATTTGAACTATCCTTACTCTCGAGTATGGAAAAGTGTGCCTTGTGGTGTAACTGGTGAGGAATTTTGTTACCTTATTCCTCTAGGCCAAGGTTATTTAATTTAAACAAATGGTGTATTAGTTAGAGCTAGTCCATGCCATGCTGTTGTGTTTGATTATAATGGAGGATGCCAATGGATGTGATAAAGCCATATGTTCTTCCTTTCCTCATATTTAATTTGAAATTGGTGTCTAGATCAAACAAACTGCGTCCCCCCTTATCAAATGGTGAACATGCTCATTATGAAGTTAAGCTGTTAAGATTAAATTTGGATGATCTAAATTTAATTTTATTATTATGTTTTTAATGTTTAGTTGTGATTTTGCAAATAAAGTAATTCTATTATTTAGGAAAATTATAAATTATAACTCATTTAAATCATTTTTCATTGTAGTAATAAGTGCACAATGACACATGCAACGCTGCATTTTGTCTATATGGTGCAATAAAAGAACAGTGAGGGCATATGTTTCTTAAATTTCTCGAACATTAGTAAGTTGTGATTGTAAGTTGTAATAATTTAAATTAAATATAATAAATATTAAAGATTTATACCACCAATCCTACACACTTAGTGAAAGGAAATCATTTTTATAAAGTGGAGGGTACGTTAACTTTTGTGTAGTGCTTCATGCATGAGCTTCGATTATTAAAACAAACATCATCTGTCGTTCATCATTTACAGTGTTAAAGATAATATGGTGTGATCTTTGTGGGCAACTTTTCGCATGATTTATTTCACATAAAATTGACTAGACTCACAACATTATTATTATTATTTGGCAGACGATATGTATCCCCTTATTATAGACATTATATATTAGTATATCTCTTAATAATTTAAATATTAATTCATTATGTTACAAGAAATTCATATATTTTATTAGACCCAACCCATATTAGATTGTTTCCTTTTTAAGTATTTCTAATTTGGAGGACAAATGGAAACACGCTGTTGGCCACTGGGAATTTAGTGGGCAAATTTGACGCCCACTATATTACGGATAGGGTTACCTTTTGGGCTCACACAAACACCAATAAATGCATGAACCTTTTTTATTAAAGGGCTAAGTGTGCTTGTACCAAAAACCAAAAAGGCTAAGTGTGTAGATCATGAGATCTAGTATAGTTGACATTTAGCTAAATTTTTAAGTATCTAATCAGTAATTCAATTATTGGTAATATATATGAAGAGACTCTCATAGCTAATATTAAAACCCCTTCAAGAAGTGGAAGTAATTAGTCACTACTCTTGTGGTAGGTAACCTATGTTTACTTTAAAAAAGAAAAAAAGACTGCTCGTGTGGTTCAAAACTGCATGAGGAAGCTAAGTGGTAGTTTTGGGTACGTAAGAGGAACAGTTAGCGTTGGCGATTGCTGTTTACATTGGCATTTTGCAGATAGTGGCAGTGGCATTCTCATTCTGATGCGGATTTCCAATTAGATAAGTGCTCTCCCCTTTGCACCATCACCAAATTTGAATACATGTACAGTGGAAATCTGACATTAACATTGACAATCAAATTAATCATAACGAATGATACATCGTTCCAAAGGCTTATATTTTTTCAGTCCTGGCCCGAAAATAGGCTTGGCTGATTTAATAGACTTTTTGGAAAGCCTAGGCCTATCTTATTATTAAGAGAAACAAGCCTTTAAAAAGTCACTTGCTCCTATTTTTAAATACGGCACGCCACATGCCGCATGATAGGGTGTCACCATTAGTAAGATCACATTGCGACATGAAAATCTTTCTCATGGAGAAAAGGTCAGGTATTTGACCTCATGAGGTGTGTATTTGTAGTATAACAAAAAAAATTAAGAAAATATATTGTTTATGTTTACAAAGAGTGTGATGGTTCATATAAACTTTATGAATTGCTAATAAGCATCAAAACCAAAATATGTTAGGGAAATTTACAGGTAACTTCAATCAATTTCCTTGCTTTTTTTTTTCTGATAGTGGTACGCCCATTTTGATCCCCTTTAACTTACTATTACACTGTCTTCTTTTGCATTACGTTATTTGTTGAAACACATGCACAAAGCACCAAGAATCGTGAGGAGGACTAGTCATTCAATTTACTGTACTAGTCTTCTGGCTCTTTATAAGTTGCAGGCAAGGTGTTTGTGAAAATGCCTCGTGTATTTAAGAAGAACGTAAATTTGGAAAACGCCCAAAATTTGTGAAGCAAAAAACCATATAGCGTTCCCATGGGCACGTTAATGGGACACATAGTACCTGGATTGGCATTCTTCCTTCTTGGCCTGTGGCACACCACCAACACCATCAAAGCTTATTTTGTGAAAGGCCCCTCCAACTTCACGGTCAGATTCTGGTACCAATTCAATTCCTTTCATTCTACTACACTCAGACATTTGGAGCTTATCTCCATTATATCTTTCTCCATCCTTGCAATTTCCCTTCAACTTCTGGATTTTCCTTCCTTTCACTTCGTCTTCGAGCTTGACAGTTTCGAGCATGTAACCATGTTCTTACAGCTTATTGTGTTTGCAAGCTTCATCATTTGTGCAGAATTTTTTACTCCTGATTCATCATTTGAGCTTTTTTCTGGGTTTGTTGGGATCCTTGCATCGTCTGTTTTTGCTCAAGAGTTGTTTTTGCTTCATTTTCACTCAACCGACCACGTCGGAATTGAAGGACACTACCACTGGTTGCTTCAGCTCATAGTGTTGATCTCACTTTTAGCTTCCATTTCTGCAACTTGTTTCCCCAAGAGTTTCCCAGCAGCACTTGTTCTTTCCATTTCTGTCATGTTCCAAGGTTGTTGGTTTCTCATCATGGGATTCATGTTGTGGGTTCCTGCTCTTGTCCCTCAAGGTTGTTCTTTGAATGATTTAGGCAAGACCAAAAAAACTGGTCATAATCATAATAGCCTGCTTGGAGCAATTTCATGTGGCTCTGATGATGCTGATTTTAGAGCCAGAGCTCTTGCTAATTTACAGTTCAGTTGGATCTTCTTCGCTATTCTGATAGCTTCAGGAATTGTCTTTCTCAAAGTGGCAAGTAGTAGAAGATCCAACATTTCAGATAGATTGGTTGAGTACCAGAGACTTCACAGCAGAGTTGCAGATTCCACCATGACCACTGAAAGTTTGAAGCTTGTTAGTTCACAATTTGTTAAGCAGGAAGAAACTTGAAAATGTAATGTGTAAAACATCCTTTATATGGGAATCATAATGGGAAAATCACTATAAGGAGGAAATAATGTAATCACAAAAAAGCTCTAATAACAAGTAATATGGATCTCTTGACTTGTTACGAGGCTTTTTAATAATTATAGTATTTAAGATTTTATAGTAATTTTCCCAATTATAATTACACAAGCCGCACTGATCTTATGCTTTATCCAACTATCTGTTGGATTTTTTAGATAGTTGTGCCTATGTATAAATGCATGCAAATCCTATGGATACTAGATTACAACTTAAATGTTGCTCTGTTTTTCTTCTGCACTATTGGTCCAGACATCCACACACACACACTAAATAACTGCAAAATATGTTTGACTGCAGGATATATTTTGGTTCTTTATATTTACGTTAAATTTTATCTTAATCTCTTAAATTTTTAAAATATACTTATAGTATTTTAAATTTAACACTATTAATTTTATTAATAGAAAATAATGATTCATCAAACTTAAATGATGATTGTACAAATAAATGCTAACAAAAACATGTTTATATTTTTAATCTTTTTAAACCGTGTTATATTTTATATTAAAAAATTAAAATTTAGATATATTTTATCAGTATTGAATTGTTGAGTCATCTTTCTAAATATGCTGAGTTGGAATTTTTTTCGTTAGTAAAATTAACAGTATTAAATTTAAAAGATTAAAAGTATATTTTTTAAACTTATAGGATTAGAATAAAATTTAATATAAATATAAAATATCAAACATATACCAATATGTTTTTGCTTGTAGTGTCACCTGAGTTTGAAACTTTGAATCCTATTGAAGAAAATTTTGTGGCCCAGACCGCCAGGATTTCTTTGGGAATTTGTCTCTAAATTTTGTAATAAAAGAATATATATAAATTTATATCTGTAAGATCAGTTCTTCTTCTTCATCTTTTTTTTGTAAAAATAAAGTTATGGATTCACTCAGTAATTTATTAGTTTTAATCATCACCCGAATCTTTGATTCAATGAGTATTGATTGTTGAAGTTATTTTTCTCAGTCAAAATAATGTGTTTGAACAAATAATTTAGGAAAGCATGAAAACGTGAGGAACCAGAGGCAGTTATTATTATTTTACAAAAACGTAGTCCACCGCTAATATCAATTCTTAACAGCACACAAATTAATTTAAAATCTGTTTTTATAATTTATAATTAATATACAAAAAATCTCATATAGAAAAAAATTCCCAAATAATATCAATTCAATTTTAAAATTTTAAATTAATTTATTTCGTATACTATTAACTATATTTATAAAATAAATAATAATGCACGTTTTTAAAAATAATTTATTAGATATTTTAAAATTCAAATGATATTTTTTGAGATTTTTCTAAATATAATCTCTTGGAAAGATATCCAGTTAAAAGTTATATAATTTGAATTTGAATTTTTCATTTTTGATAAAAATAATTTTAATTTTTTCATCAAAATATTTTTTAATTTATAGACATACTTTAAAAAAAATTAAAATTTCTATATAAAACTTCAAATGAAGTTAAAAATTAAAATGTGATATTGTTATTTTCAGAAAAGAATTTTATCAAAAATAAAAAATAATTGTTTCGTCCACGGTGAATCGTGATTCAGCAAATCATAAGAAAATCTAATTATTGATTTGGAAATTAGAATATTAATTTTTAATAATGATAAAAAATGGATGTTAATGAAAATCATTCTTTTTATATTCACATAAACAGGTAATAAAACAATTGATACAATGATAATTGATAAATAGTTAATGCCTCAATGCTTCGTTTCCCTTTTGTGTGTTTAATGCTGTAAAACCTACATTAAATTTTCTAACCTAATCTAGAAAAAATATTTTTTAGACCATCAGAAAAGGTGTAGAAAATTTTAAAAGAATGGACGAGGGAACAAATCACCGGCGCCGATCATTCTCGCCGGAGGGCAAACCGGCGCACTGTTTCAAGATAATACTTCCTACTACGATTCTTGACAAAAAAATTGGTAATCTTCATTCTGATTTCCTCCTTTCCTTTAGTCTTTTTCTCACCCTCCAAAATTATAAATGTTCTGTTTGGTTTCTGAGAAAACAGAGTGATGCTATAAAATTGATCTACTAGTATTTATTTTCTGGGAAAACAGAGACTGACTTAAATGCTGTTGTAGAATGCTGTCGTGGCTCTGAGAACAAAATATAGATTTTCATTTTAAATTTGAATAATGCATACGTAAATATTTTTAAGAATCAAATTGGATTCAACAGAGTCCTCTTTGATTCAAAACCAAAAATGAGTTTTTTTTTGTTCTGTTTGGTTACCGAGAAAACAGAGACTCACTTGAATGATTAAGAAACTACAATGGTTTGGGATGATTCTTTTGTGTTTGTGATTGAGTTAGAAAAGTTTGGTTCTTGATATTTGCAGAGAGTTCCTAAGACGTTTGTGAATCATCATGGGAATGATTTCCCTACCATTATAACTTTACATGATCCTAATGCTCGAGAATGGAAAATTGGTTTCGAGAAGAATGAAGACGACGACGACGATGTTTGGTTCTCAGAAGGTTGGGATAAGTTTCTGGAGTATTACTCCATCACCAAAGAACACTTTCTGGTTTTCAGATACGAAGGAGAGTCAAGATTCCGTGTTCTAATATTCGACATGGGTGGATCAGAAATTCAATACCCGAGTCCCGAGAAAAACCAGGTAGCCTCAGTAGAATCATCAAAGAGCAAAGACCATGATCATGAAAAAGTGGGGCCCAGTACACAACAAGGCTCCCACAGAGTGGAGTGTAAGGAGATGCAATCCAATAGGCTGTCCCCATATTCAATCCTGTGACCTCCAAGTCACATGACAACAACAACGAACATGATCATCACAGGAGTCAAAATAATAATGATGATGATGACGGTATTGGGAATCACTTTACTGAAGAATATTTTCCTGATGATGAGGATGATTCTACTCATGCATATGAAGAAGATAAATTCTACTACAGCACTTGTTCATCTGAATCTACTCCTACTTCTCCATCTAAATCCATTTCTTCAACAAAAAGACGAGGCTTCACCAAATTCATAGATCAAGCATCAAAAACAAAGAGGCGTGAACGTAGCAGTGACTGGGGAAGTGATGACCGCAGTGATGGAGGTTCAAATCGGAGAAGAAAAGGAAGAAGAATAAGAAGATCGAAAGAAGGAAGACGTAGAGGGAGAGAAAACAGAGAGGACCAAGTGAAACAAACAGTGAAATCGAAATCATACAAAAAGAGGCACATATCAGATAGATTAAGAGCCAAGGTTATTCAAGCTGCTGACGAGCACAGGTCTGAGTTTCCTTCTTTCAGAGCTGTCTTGAGACCTCACAACTTCTATAACAGTTTTGTGGTAAGTACAACATTACGACCTCATCTCCTCATGAGCAAACTAGTTTAAATTTTTTAGGTTGAGATGTTAAATCAATTAATTATATAAAAATTAATTAATTAATTTTAATAAATTAAAGAGTATTCTCTCTAATTTTAATTATAAAATTTATATGACTTTTTTAATAGATTAAAAAATTAAATAAATAAATTAATTATAATAAAATTTAACTCTTTAAAATAAATATATATTATATACTTTTAAATCTGTTTAAATTAATCAACTACTAAATTTTATTAATTATAATTAATTAAACTATTTAGTTTATTTAATCTATTTAAAAAAGTCAACTATTTTTTTTAGTTAGGATTAGAGACAATATTCCCTTTATTCCTTAATATAAAATCTAGTTGAGATTTAAGATTAAATAAATAAATTAATTATAATTAAATCTAATCCTCAAGATAAATTTATATTATATATTATTTAATTTATTTAAATTAATTAACTAATTTTTATATTAATTATAATTAATTGGCTCATTTAACCTTTTTAATCTATCTAAAAAATTAATTTAATTTTATATTAAAAAAATATGTAATATATAATATATATATACGTCTTAAGAGTTAAATTTAATTATAATTAATTAATTTTTTTATTTTTTTAAGTTATTTCAAAAAAAAGTTAATTATAAATAATGGAGCGAGTATCATTAATCAACTTGTTGATATGATGATGATGATGATTGTGTGACAATAATTATACGGAAATTGTGAGGATGGATGCAGTATGTGCCAGCACGTTTTGGAGTGAAGTATATGGGAGGAGGGTCAGAGAAGATAAAGCTGGAGAACGTGAAGGGGGAGAAGTGGGAAGCTCGATGCTTTTACAGGAATGGATCAGGCAATGGGATGAACATAGGCGAAGGATGGGCAAAGTTCAAGACGGAGAATGCGGTCAAGGAAGGAGATGTCTGTGTGTTCGAACTCGCGAAGAAGAAGGACATTGTTTTGAGAGTTCAGATATTTCGTGTCAGACATTTTGCAGATCGTTAAATGAGACTGCGCGTGTAATATGAAAGTTTTTATGTAAGTTGAAAGTGTCAATTTTGATGCTATTTATAACCTCTTAGTAGCTGTGCTCTAATTTAAAATATATATACAAGTTTCATTAATTTATAAGAACTATTTGTTTGCCATTCGAATGGTGTGGGTGGTGTTGTGCTTGTTTTTAATTTTTTAAAGATTTTTTTTATAATTAAATTTTTTAAAATAGGATTAAATTCATCTATATTCTAAGATAGAATGAAATCTCTTTTTCTCTTAGATAATATTAATATTAGATAGAATAAACTATCTACTACTTTTAAATATAAATCAAAATATATAAAAATTAAAATATTTTTTTAAATATTATATACAACGAAAGATTAAATAGTCAAGTGACCAAACTAAGTCCTATCTTGTATCTTGGGTCCCTAAAAAGTGCAGAATCGAGTGGGGCCTATGTTGTTGTCATCCAGGAAGGGTCCCACCTTATACACTTATAACTTGCACCCATAAAATAAAGCTAGGGATGTTTGGAACTGGCAATTAATTGTGCTTGTTTTCAGTTATAATGAAAGCTTACCGGTTCATGAAATAACTTGGGGAGATTTTACACTTTATGTTGATTACTTCCAAAGGCAATTACCATCATGGCCAAATTCTCCTGGTCACATACAAGAAGATAATCTTCAATTATGTAACTTGGTGTTGCCTTCACTTCTGGACAATGATTAAAGAATCAGACTAAATATTCGATTTTATGGTTGAACCAAATTAAACAAAAGTTAAACTACCATTAAATCCCAATCCAAAATTAATCTGAAAACCGGAATGTTTGTAAAAGTACAAGGGTTTTAGGCATGACACAAGAGAAAGCTAATTATGCACTTACTTTTTTTTATATATTATTATACTCTTTCCTATCATAATTATAATAATTAATTAATTTTTTTAGATAAATTAAAAAAATTAAATAAATTAATTAATTATAATTAATATAAAAATTAATTAACTAATTTAAATAAATAGATGAGTATATAATATAAATTTATATTGAGATATTAAATTTAATCATAATTAATTAATTTATTTAATTTCTTTAATCTAATTTAAAAAAATCAAATAGCTTTATATTAAACATAAAAGGTAATGTGTATATAATTATTTTTTATTTAATTACTACATCATTAGTTTAACCATTTGGCTTAATCAGTTAAACTACGAAAATCAGATCCACTGAGCTTTCCAGTTTCATGTCTAGTCAGACTTTTAAAACATCACTTCTAGGTATATCCAACTGATTCTGTAGGGGGCGCGGTGAATAAAGCCATTAAGCCAATGCAACATTCAGGTGAAGATATAAAACAATAATTTAAGGCCACGGTACCAGAAGCCGAAAAAGAGGTGAAACGGCAGAACAGAAGTACCAACGTTTTGACTCAAGTTTCCCATCAGCAGCTACAATAACCAATCTATTTACAAGCCATAGTAAAGATTATAAAAAAAAAAGGTCCCAAAAAAGAAAAAAAACGTGTATCTGTAACAAGACTACAATAACTTAGTTCCACCTTAAGTCAACCTGAAATGTATATGGACAAGGAAAAAGCATCTAAGTTCCACATTAAGAAATTAGATGAGTAATAAATTGATCACACAGAAGCAAGAAGAGCTACATGATAATACACTTGATGATGCGTCAGGAATCTGATCTGAAGCTTGCTAATTTCTAATCATTTTAATGGGGCTAACATCTTGCAGGTGCAAGGGATTGTTCAACAGTTTTGAGGTTGGACTCATGCTTTGGTTTTGCTGTATGGGAGGGATCAATAATCCCACATCTTCTTCGAGGACTTGGAATATAGTAACTTTCAGCACTACTTCTCTAGCTCTAAGCAGCTCGAAAACACAGACGTCGCCTTCCCCGAGGTTGTTATCCTGGGCGAATTCGAACCATCCCTGGCTTAACTTCACTCTACCGCCTCTATAAAGGCAGCGAACGGGCCACTGTCTCCCCTCAGTACTCTGGAGTTTGATGAAACCTGAAACCCCATTCAGATGCTTTTCTGCAAAGCAAGATGGCAAATACTGGCAAAACAAACACAAGAAATTTCACATGTAAGAAAAGATAGTAAAATATGAAAATAAAAATTTAACTGAATCACTTTGGTATTTATAGATGCAACCTTGTTTCAACTTCATCCTTTGGAAAGTACTAAAATGACACTATACAATCTTTCAAGAACCAAATATTCTATGAAGTTGAAACACAATCAACATATTAGGAAGCAAATTGATTCTAGAGTCATTTTTGAAGGACTAGAATAGAGATTTTGTCCAAATGTTGTCAGATTAAATCCAATGGCTCACCATTATGCATCCCCTATACAGATAGGAGGGCCGCAGGACAACCCTACAGAAAGGATTAGGCGGTTCGTATTCTTTTGCAGCATTAACTGCCCTTTCTCTTTCTTCCGCTGTCACGGTTCTTTTTCTTGCAGAAGCGCTTTCATAGAATCTAAAACGCATTTCTACCTCCTCTTCATGATGAGGAGAGGATTCTTCACCATCTGCATGTCCAAAAACTAAATTCATGAGAAAATTTAATATTTTGACCAACAATTACAAAAGATAATGAAGTCATGTTAGAGCTTACTAGGATCAGTTTTCTGCCTTTTTCTTACAGTTTTTTTAACTCTCTGCATGTCATTATTGGAAGCGCGCAATTTCAACTCTTCAGTAGACCTTTTAAACTCTGCTGCATTGAACTGAACACCTTTATCTTTGGTCAATTGATTGTTTTGTGAATTGGCACCCTTTGAAGAAACGGTGTCTCCCCAGTTGAAGCTATTAAGTTTAGACCCATTAAACAAATTCTGCAATGGTGAAGGAGTATAATTCTTGCTAGGTGTCAATTGATCTGCAGGTCCAGCAATAACCTTGTTATTAAATGCACCAGGGGTTAAATGAGAAGGTGTTGACTCCGAGTATTCAGTGGAATCTTCATCCTCCATTTCATCAAAAATATGTTGGCTGGTAAAGTAAGGCTGTTCGTCACTATTTCGATTCGCTAATTGATAATTTATCTCAGAAACAGCCAAATTAAAAATATGAACATTGAAAGATGAATTTCCTTCATATCTGAACACCAAAAAGCATCCAACACCAATGGAGTACCGTTGAACGAACTCCTTCCAACCATCATGGAGCCAAAATTTGTTGTCTACCCTTTTTAAACAAATACGCCAGACACTGCCATCAGGAACACTGAGGGTAGCAATTGTAGAGAGCTCCCCACCAAACTTCCTCAAAAAATTATCTGGAACCCTCTGAAGTTCACAAGTTAGGTCTTAATTATTAGCAAATACTCTAATGCAGGATCACAGATTGAACTTTCTACCGCTATTATAAAATTAAAATTAACTACAAAATTAATTAGAGAATCAAGCTGGTAATGCCCATCCATCACATCAAAATGCTACACAATCCTCAGCCCCTAAAAAAAGAAGATATCAGATAGGAAAAAACACGGGTGCTATATACTTAAACATCGATTGTCTTTGCATTAATCCTGGGAAAACCCAAAAATAGGCTATTCACATAAAAGGACCAAATCAACCAGGACTGAGGCTGAGACTGCAGCCAATAATTAAGCTTCCCAGTTACTACTACGAGTCAGAAAAGTGAGGGTAGGAGAAAAAAAGGGAGAGAGACGGAGCTGCAAATCAACTTACAAGAAACATCAAAATGGTCACATTAAACAATACAACAACAAAAACAATATAAACAAGAAGCATTATTCCACTAAATGAAGTAAGCTAAATGATGGATTGTACGACATCATTAGGTTCTATCACACCAACTAACTGTTCAGATATATCATTTATCATGATATCCTGTTTTATAAATTCTTTGACTGCAATAAACAAAAAAGGACAGCAAAAAATCTTATTCCTTTCAAGGTAGTCAACATGTAATTTAGAAAGCAAAGTTGCAAAGAAGAACTTAATCATCCAAAAGTCACCTCAAAAGACTGTAGGATTTCATCTTCTTCCCCAGATAGAGGAGTAAGTACCCTTCTATTGAAGTCAAATCCTTACTTTTTGCCCAGAAGAATTCCAAGCTTTTCAGTAGCTCTATAGCCTATACTGTTGAGTTTTATTTTTTCGGTGTAAATGGGGCAAGAGCCCAATATACTGTTGAGTTTTTTTTAATACACCTCCACTTCAAGAAAATAATGAATCAGACAGTTTTCCAGGAGATTTTCAATTAAAAATATAATGCCCGAGAAAACTCAAAGGCTTACAGTTATAAGCACTATTGAAAAAGAAATTATTATGGACTAACCAATGCACTTAAGTCTAGCATTAATATTCAGCTCAAGAAGGCATAAATTCTAAAATCATAAACAGTTAGCCTTATAAAAATATTCATTTTATATTATTTCCACTAAAGCAGTCTTCCCTGCGGTAGCAAACGCCAAAACGCGTGAAATAAAACCTTCCTATGAGAAACCAACGAGTCCAGTGATTGAGCTCCACCGGCAAGGCGTTCTTTTATGTGCAAAAACCTTTGAAAATACTTTCCTTTATCAAAATATATATTGACAACCCATGAACATCCAGAATAACCCACAATACCCTAGAAGACAAAGCAATCGCCAAAGAAATTGGGGTTTAAATGGGATAAAATTCTTACGTTGCCGAAGCAGAATCAAAACCAAGACACAATATGTTGCCGATTTTTTTTTCACTCACTCAAAATTCTCATGAAAAGAAGAATACGGCCAGCCCAATAATCAATTATAAGAATTGCGAAGAAATCAAAAGATGAAACTACATAGAAGAAGCTAGAAAGAGCGAAAGGAGGGAAATTTAGGTACCAGTTGACCGGCTTGGATGGTGGACGGAAGAACAAGCTTGTGAAAACAAGGACGCGGCATTTTCTGACTGTTTGAGAAGCCAGAGAGACAAGCCTCAAAGCATTTGATATATTAATTTTTTCTGGGTTTGACAAGAAACCTCGCGGGGGCCTCTTAGCTTTCAGATCTGCTTCTTCTCCATCCTTTCACTCTGCTTTTGAGTCAAAACAGCGATTTTTAAACCTCATAAAAACCCCAACTTGACCTAATTAAAATGCCTCAGAGTCGAACGAATCCACGACTCGGAAACTCACCCCTTCCCGTTACTTCCTTGCCCTTTTTAGGATCTCGCTTCCTTTTATTTTCGCCTTGTACTTTCTTTTAACATGTGCTTTATACAGAATTTGATATTTTATGAGTAAATTGTTAATTTTAATTAAAATATGATAAAAGAATATATTTTTATTATATATATCCTTACCACATTATTATTAAATGGTTATATATATAAATATTTAACATATAATAAGTATATAAACTAGATAATTTTATTTTTTAATAGTTAGATAAAAATAATTTTTTAAAAAATTAATATTTTCTATAAAAATTAGATACTTATCATAATATTAATTAAAAGAAGATGGTGAGGAATACAAGGGAGTATCCAACCCACTTAATTAATTAGCAGAAATGAACGAAAAGATCCAAAATCAACAAAAGGAAGATCCTTTACGGCTTATTCCATCATCTCTCTCTATTTCTTTTCCTAAACAAAAACCAAACAGCTCAGAAAATGCAGCTTTTTTACACTTGTCAATACGAGGTAACATTTTTGGGACCACGCAAAAAAGAAGAGATGAAGATGAAATCTATACGATATTTTCATAGCTAATCTTCAATTTAGTTAAGTGGCGTAATTTTCTATATATGATATGGAGCATCATTATCATTTGTAAATTTAAATGAGAATTAGAAGGTGCCAAATCATTATATTTATGGGTTAAAGGATAATTTTATCCTAAAAATTTTTCCTCAAGAGTGCTAGATGACTACTTTTTTTTAAAAAAAAATATTATCTTAAAAGTTTACAAAATATAATAATATTACTCTAAATATTATTTAAAATTAAATTTAACCGTTAGTTGATCAATATTCTGATATGATATATCACATGATATCTATATTATCTTTTATTTTTGTTTAAAGTACAAATTTAGCCCACAAGTTTTTACTTATGAACACTGAGTATCCAAAAATTTATTTTTTATTTAATATCCTCTAATCATTATCTAAGTATACTAAATTAGTCAGTACACAGTACACATGTTATCTACTTCGTTTTTTTACCAAATTATATTTATGAACAAGGAAAAAATTAAAAAATAATTATAACTCTTCAAATTCTATCGTTATTAAAGTATCGCTCTCAGCTGACTATACTCTAAAAATCTCTTAAAAAATAACATATGTTATTTCCTAAATGAAGTATAGTATTCTGAAATTGATATTCTATTAATGATGGAGTTTAGATAAATGTATATTTTTAATTTTTTTTCTTATTTATAAATTTAACCTCAAAAAAAATGAAGTGGATAGTACGTAGACTTGTCAGTGTAGTATATTTAGTCAAATTAACAATCAAATTAAACTTGGATAATATTTTAGACAATATTGAATAAAAAAATTCTATATACCTATAGCTCCTGAGTGAAAACTTCTAAAAAAAATATTCACCTTAACATAAAATAAAATATAATGTAGATATTACATGACATGTTATAATAGTATATTGATTAATTAATAGTTAAATTTAATTTTGATAAACACTTAGAGCTATTTATGAGTTGAAATTTTTATAATAAAGTTACCCTTTTAACCCTATATTTATTATTAGCAGACTTTTTGAGCCTTGCTCCTTGAGTGCAAAAGTGCAAAACCAAGAATTAACAAACTGGCAGAAATAATAGGCATGGTGTTTTATTTGTCATTAGAAGTTAACAATTTTTTAGCTCATTCAAGAAAAATATATTCTTTTGTTCAGAACAAGAGAATCCCATGAAGATCTTGAGACTCATTTCTTCACTAGAGTATTTTTATGATATGAGTTTTGATAAATTTAAATGTAATATATAAATAAAACTGGAATACTATTGTGTTGCATAAATGCATCATAGTTAGATAGATTGTGCATTTTATAGAGGTCTTTTAAACGATTGCTTGTGTAGTTTCGTAAACTTGAGATTTAACATTACAATTACTAATAAAATATTCTTCTTCTTCTTTAATATAAGAATTAGTTAATTTTTTATATAGATTAATTAAATTAAATTAATTAATTAATTATTATCAAATATAAACTCTCAAAACGAATTCATATTATATACTATTTATTCTAACTAAATTAGTCAATTGACTCTTATATTAATTATAATTAATCGATTTTTTTAATTTTCTTAATCTATCTAAATAAGTCAAATAATTCTTATATTAAATAATATATATAATAAATATTAAAAAAATATTACAAATAAAAAAAATAGTCTAAAGCAAACCATATCTATCATTTACTGTTAATGGCATTGTGTTTTAGTGGGCATGATGGCTTCCCTATGAGAGAGAAATTGTAGATTTGATCTCACTTGCAATCTCATACCATTAATATCTATACTTCTAATTAAAAAAATATATATCATAACTTAGTACTATTCATAAACCACTGATTTTTTTTATAAAAAGTTATATAATAATGATTGATGATTGGGGACTATAACAGAGAACTATTCTTACCGCAGTACTTGCTACATAGACAAGGCAAATGTATACTTTTTTTTGGCCAATAATTCTTTAAAATCTAGATAACCGGTGTGGTGGTTGAGAATTCTTCTTTGGGAAATAATTCACAGAGATGAATAACATTCTAAGATTCCTGTTTTCCACCTTTGAAGCTAATAAAAATTTGAACTTTTTTATTCTTACAATGAAATATTCAATATTCAACTTCACACTCTGTTTTTATCACCACAAAGCTTGTCCTCTTCTTCATATTATACAAATAATATCTAATTTTTCTCCCAATGGTCTTCTGTACAGAAAACAACCTCTTAAAGAAGAAGATGAGATTGAGAACAATGGAAGAAGAAGGATTTGCTACATTGAAGATAATCATTGTGATATTGATGATGGTCATGTTTGGTGCAGATGCAGCAGATGGAAATGACGTTTATAGCCCATGCTCTGATGCTAAAGTTGAGAGAGATGATGATTTTAGCTTAGGTATTGCATTCTCCAATAAGGATTCCTTCTTTCTGAATCAAGGTCCTCAGCTCTCGCCGTGTGATAGCCGCCTCAACCTCTCCAGCAAGGCTGCTCAACTCGCCGTATTCCGGCCACAGGTTGATCAGATATCTTTCCTTACCATCAATGGAAGCTCTTTTGACCCGGTATGAAACGGTTTTGTCTATGTATATTTAATTTATATGTTTTCCCTCCATAATACAAGGATAAGGTGATTTGATTCTTTATATGGCATATAAATGATTGAATAATTGGTTTAAAACTTTAAATCGTAATGACCAAAGAACCAGTTGGGTTCAGTTAAGAATGTGAATTTCTCTATTATATATGACTGTGATTCTTCAAGTTTCCTATTGAAGTCTTCATTCATATGCACTGGTCTGATTCATATGTCTCTATATGCATACACTATAACTAATATTAGGTTATAATCTCCATGTTTGGAAGTTAATATCATGAGAATGATTCAGTTTGAGCAGTTTTGTGTGACGTTATTATTGAACAGGCGAAATCTGGTGGATTCATGGTAGCATTTGCTGGACATCAGTATGCAGCAATATCTGCTCCAATTATGTTCACAGACAACTCTCACTCCATTACTAGTTTCACTCTGGTATGGTAACGACATCATATGACTTGCTTATATCTTGTGGGGACACACATTTATGTTTTGTTTTTTCCTAACTGTTTACTGTTTAAATTCTCAGTTCAGCTTCATAAAGTTTCCTGAATAAATAATTTAAGCATCCTCTATAATACTTCATTCATTTGTTACTATAAGATTCAATTAATTTTTTTAGATATATTAAATAAGTTAAATAAATTATTTAATCATCCTCTATAATACTCTAGTATCAATTGATAGAAACTTGATAGCATACGTAGATACTTAATAAAATATTTAAAGTAGAGTTTCCTATTACACTTATATATAATAGAATTATATGATTTCAACATGAATGCTTCAAAGAGTCAAGTGTTTATTGTGATAGCTTGTAAATCTGAAATAGAATGAATGTATTGGGCAGATTATAGAGTTTAAAGAGGGAACTCTTGAGAATCTGATATGGAAAAGCTTTGGGTGTGAAGGATGTTCAGTGTGCCTCAACAACCAAGACTGCGCAGTACCAGTTTCAGAGTGTAAAACCAATGGAGCAGGAGGTGGCTGCAACATTGGGATTCAATTGGCATTCACAGGGACAGACAAGAACCTCAAAGTCCTCAATTCTTGGTATCTAGTGACAAAACTCAGGCCCTATTCTCTCTCTTCTCTTTTCTCTGATCTTGCTGATTCCGTCATTGCCCCTTGATGACAAGCTTGTTCTCACTCTGTTTTTGTTCAGACTTGTTGATGTATAGGAGCTATATGAACTGAGAAGCAAAGTACTATTATCTTTTTACTATTAATTCAATCATGTAGTCAGGAAGACGACCGTACCAACAAAAAAAAACAACTTTTGCTGATAATGAGACACACACTTGTACAAAAATATTTGTCTTCTTTTACATCCTTTGAAGTAAAGAGAGGAAAAGAGGAGAGTAAATTTCACTTCTGCATACGTGCGTTTCACTATGAAACCTACCTCGATCTCTCTATCTGTTGTTTTACGTCATTCGTTAAAGTAATTGGTCTTGGAGGATTCATACATACGATTAATGAATCATGAAAATCTTGGATATTTTAAATTTAAATTTATGAAGCCATACGGTTAAAGAAAAAAACACATTCCACTCTAATGAAGACGATGCTAATTATACCTATTACATTTTCAAGCAAGTCTTTTAACCTCTTTAAATTAATTATCTAGGAGTATTAAATACTACAACAACTCGAAACTTATAATTACATATATAGCCTTCCTATTTTCTTCTATTAAAATGACGTATATCATCTCTCTTTCATGGGACCTGTTCCTCAAAACTGAAAATTCATGATTAAACAATTGTCAAATATTGAAACACTAACAGACAGGACATATATATTATACTGAAATTGTATTAATCGGGGTTCAAAATATATCATAACTCAGTATATATATGAATTTTATTTTTTTAATATACTATATTTAATTATTAATATAAGAATTAATTAATTTTTTTAAAAAATTAAAAAAACTAAATAAATCAATTAATTATAATTAAATCTAACATATTAAGATGAATTCATATCATATATTTTTTAATCTATTAAAATTAGTTACTAACTTTTATATTAATTATAATTAATTAATTTATTTAACTTTATTAATCTATTTAAAAAAATTAAATAATTCTTATATTAAAGATAAAAGATAATACAACATATATCGGTATATAAATTGTTGAGCTTTGAGTAAGAAGTTTTGGAATGAAAACGAGTATATAAAATAATTCACCATTCACATTCCATCAGGTTAAGAATTATAATCATCCAATGTATTAGATAATGAAATATAAAGCAAAAGGTTAATATACAAAAGTTCAGAAAATGCACAAGACTGATCCCAATGTAGAACGAATAAAGAATATTCACTAGATTAAATTCTGGAGTCAGCATCAAATACAAAAAAACCCTACAACGTGGTTATGCCTATAGGGTGCAAAATGAACCCACACAAAAGGACCATAAGGAAAAAAAGAGGTGTTCCTGTACATGATCCTAAATCTAACCTTTGTAAAGTAAGACTCTGAGAGTTAAACATTGCTCCTGACACCTTATAAAACAGAAACCAAACAGGAGCCATGAAGAAAAACCTATTATGTCACCTCAAAACAAAAACTCGGCCTTCCCAAGTTCCATGATCTTCCACTAGAACATATGCTGGCCACTCTGGCGGGTCTATACAGGTTGGTGAAAGTGCATGCTCTCGTGAAGACTCATGACTAGATTCCGCATTTCGGGGAATATCGACACGAGTAGAAGTTCAAGGATGGCATAAGCAAGTTGCTTCACGCAAACAGTAGACTAAAATGCAGACAAATGATGTAAATGTTAGTTTAGAAGCAAAATTTCTTGAGTCGAAGCAACTTAAAACCATACTTACATGTGAATAAAACTTGAGTTCAACTATTGATATTCTTTACGTATAAATTCTTTAAAACACAAATACTTACATGTGAAAATATATCAGGCCTTTTTGATCAATAAAATTTTTAAATAGGAACTTTTTACAATTTTTTCCCAAAACAATTCCCCATCAAGCAAACACCACAATAGGAAAG
The DNA here is from genome assembly GCA_037074615.1 of Leucaena leucocephala. Classification (NCBI taxonomy): domain Eukaryota; kingdom Viridiplantae; phylum Streptophyta; class Magnoliopsida; order Fabales; family Fabaceae; genus Leucaena; species Leucaena leucocephala. Next base: position 1,370,920 of record CM073561.1, on the reverse strand, counting down.
AGATATTTAACCTGACTAAAATAGTATATATCTCTGGCACAACGTCTGTACTGCTTTTGTCCAATTAAGCTGACCAAGGTAGCTGGAGCTCCTTCTGAGAAGATTGGAAGTGAATTAAAATTTAATGGCTGGAATGAAAACAAATATAGAACTCTGAGAAGTCTCTGAGGGAGCTGTGCAGTTTAAATTTGAAGGAAATACTAATCTTAGAAGAAAGATGGAATGTACCCTAAGAAGCTAAATATAAGTTTTAAAATGCAAGAATATTCATCAAAAGTTGATATCAAATGAATACACGTTAGACTCGAGAAAGAAGAGCTAACCAAAGAGCAGGTTCTTGACAGCACTAGCCCTACGAGCAGCCTCGAGTCGTTCCTCAAAGGATCCTGACCCAGATTTAGTGATCTTGCTTCCATTACTAAATCCACTCATTGTTTGAAAAGGTTTTATATGGATGTCGTCGTCATCAGTTGACATCTGAAGAGCCCCCACTCTAGTAAAAAATGTACCACGAGGCCAGAGCACCTGAGAACATTTCAGTAGGCAACATGAGGTATTTCAATTTACATAATATAAATCAAGGCCGTCACAAACTATGTCAGTATTAAAGATGAGGATCAAAATTCGATTCGGTACTTACATCTTGAAGCCACCGAATTCCTTGGGCAATAGTATCCTCCCGCCTGAGTAAATTAATCTGCCTCAACAGCCAATCATCAATTGCATCTTCCATCACCAACTGTAATATCTGTTTTGATATCCAAAAGACCTGTCGTCTGCATGAACATGAATTAGTTAATGTTAGAACCTTGTATGATCAGAGTGAAACAAATCCACAGAACCATGAGACCTAACATTGTATTCATTAAAATTCATTCACCCAAAAGGTAAATTTCCAGCATATTAGACATAGTAGAAAACGCAAAGATTGAAATCTATTGACGGTAAATTAATTTCTTTTTCAAACCAGATGAAAAAGAAATCAGGATGATACCACCGCGCCAGCAAATGGACTTTATCTATAATGCATCCCCTCACACAAAATCCTTTAGGCTTGAAGCATGGACAAATCATAGATCAACCACTACCTTGTGTAAAAATATTAATTGATCTTTAAAATAGGGAGATCAAATATCATGTAGACGACTTAACCACGACAATTTGTGCATCATGTCAGGGAACCAATCATTCTAAAAAGCTAAAGATGGTATGTGAACATCCAGGAATAAGTCTTATCTCTCTAACAACAGCATACAAAATCAAAGAATACATCAGAATAATTTGCAAATTCAAAACACACAAAATGAGGACACCAGAAGATTTAGTAGCATATTGGAATTACACATTATTTCTTGCAGTTACTAACATTAAAATTACTGAAAATTTCAATAGAGTAACATACCGTAGCCAGCCTCTTTTCTTAAGCTGAAAAATATTGTCAACCAAATTTAAAATAGGCACACTCACATTTGGCGGGGTCCACTGCAAAAAAGAAAGATATAAATGTTCAAGAGTATCTTCTACACAAAAAGAGAAAGATATAAAACAAGTAGAACTTCAGTCCTGGTCATATGTACAACAAAAGGAGGCCATAGCATACCACAAAACATGCTTTTACCACAGTTTAGCTCATGGTTCTTGGTTTTCATTCAATATCTTCCTTCAGAAAAAAGTGCCGACTCAAATTTCCAAAAATTTTCGTAACTACATTGAGAAACAGGGTTTTGCACATCTGAACAGGTCTAACAACTAAGAAGCTAGGATGCATAATAATAACTCAACTTCCTTGATTGGGAGGAGATCAGTTATAAATTCTATTTACCTAGTAGGAAGCATACTAGTTCGTAGCCTAGTCTCTATGGCAATAAATAGTTATTAAACAATCTACAAAAATCAGCAAGCACCACAGGATCAAGCATCCCAATCAACAAAGGTTTATGTATGAAATGGGATAAAAAATATACTCAGCTGACACAGACCTCGGGTGGCACAGCTACTGGATCCTCCAAATTATTAGGAATCATGGCAAAATTTGTAGCTGGTATGTACTTGCCCAACCTGGCTTCGAAAACCAAACCGTGTTTTCTATCTTGATCCAATTTACCAGACTCTCCAGCTTGGTTTATTACCAGTGGCGGATAACCCTTTGAGCCCAATTCATTGTCAGAATGCAACCCATGAGATTGTACTTCTTCTCTATCAACACCCTCATGGCCAGTATCAGAATTTGCCTCGTCTTCCTCGTTATCAGAGCTTAAAACAGTGTCCGGCATCTTTTGCCTAGGAATACTTTTATCAATTTCATCTGAATTCCAAGACAAATTCCACGAGATAGATGTTGAAGGACTTTCATTGGTCGGAGATGTTGAACCAACTACTTTTCTCATTAAACCATCTGAAACCCCTTTAAATTGGCGTACAATATCATCCACAGCATCATCTACATTGACTGTAAATATTAAAAATTCAGACATTAATCTGGAGTTAAAAACAAAGTAAAGAGTTGTGCATCCAGAAACGTTTGTATATTGAGATTTGGGATTAAATTCAAAAAAAACAAAGAAAGAAACAAAAAGAAATCATTTTTTCCGCCTTATGGGCTAAACTGAAAGGTTTTGTTAGCCTAAACAGTACAATATGCTGACTTCCTATATCATTCTTTCCACTACCCCCCAAAAAATTGACAGAAAACTTTCTGCCTTATGGGTTGGAACCTTCAAATAAAAGAGAAAGGTATAACGGAACACCAATTGTAAAAATTCTTACAATTATTTCTCCCTTTTACCCAATTTTTAATGGTGCATTTAAATGAAAAGAAAACAAGGGTTGGAAGAATTTCCAGTTAGAAAAGAAAACTGCCAATAAAACTTTTTTTAACTATATAGCAGATCAATAAGTGAGAACAGAATGCCAACTACCTGCCAGGGTCTTCATCATTGAAGAATATTTCCCAAATGAGTAGTTCTTCAAGGGGGAAAGAACAACAACAATAATTTTGTTAGATTATCCTTATCATTATATTTCCAGAAAGTACCAAGAGAAATGATATAAAGGTCGCATGAAGTTATAATAAGAAAACAAAAATACAGATGCACACCTTCGAGGAAACACTCAAAAAATCCCACACTTCATGTTGTTCAGCAACATTAGCTATTGACAGGAGATCCTGAAACAAAGACAGCATATAGAGGTCAAGAAAGAGCTAGTATAACGTACAAAAGAAATTTATGCCTTTATAGTCATGCAGAGAAGGACTACAAATACCTGAAGGTATTTATCAAGCTGAATGCAACGCTGATGGACAAAAGCATCATCTGTACTCGAGGAAAATATCCTTTTAGGAGGCAAATGTAGCGTGTAATTGGGAATATCTTTTAGATGCCGATGCAATCGCTCAAAATTCCTGTATCTGTATATCACCAAGAGAAAGAAACGGTCATAACAATTACCAAAGAAGTTGGAACGCAACAATTTCCAGACTCAACATATTTTTCAAGTAAAAAAAAGGATAGTTTAAGCTCAAAAGTTAGGGGTAGAGAACCATTTGACAAACATTGCACTTCAGAAATCTGGTCAGTTTATTTTATAGATAGAATTTAGCACAACACCTTACTTTATTAACCCAGTTATAATGAACTTACCTGTAATATTCAAAACTTAAATATAAACTGTGGGCTCCAACTACAATCATAATCATAATTATAATAAAATCTATGTGAGAAGCAAACCTTCTTTTCACAAACCAAGTTCTGTTTTGTGCATCTGTCACTGCAATTGAATAAACAGCAAAAGAATTGGACCCAAGTTTCTCAAAATATGCCCCCATAACCTGCAAAGTACAAGTAGGCAAGGATAAACAATTCATTAGTTTTAGGCTGTTAGTAATGGGTTGGTCTTATGCCCTTGTAGTATGTGTAACACAGCCACTTTTACAACAAAGTCTGCATGTTGTATATTCCTACGATCTTAATTAATAAATATAAGGAGGTTGATCATAACAAGCAAGAACCTCTTTAATAAAATAATCTTTATCATTCTTTCTCCCCTCAGATATACTATTGCCCTAAAAGTAAATACCCACAGTGATAATTCATTCTGCTTTTATATGGTGTTTATTACAAAGAATCTGGTTCACATTACTTTCCAAAATAGTGTATCTCAAGGTTATCTGGGCAAGATGCATACCCGACACCGGAGCTTGGGAAATAGTTGCCCCTCTTTCCTAACAATCATGTCAGAAGCACTCTTTCCCCAAAATCCTTCACCACGCCTATCAAAATTAGGGGTGTAGAACTCAGAAATTATGGCCCGTCCCACTTTCTGTTGTTGAATTGCCAAGTCAGAAGTACTGTTGGATCTCTTGAACTGACTTTCATTAGCAACAGCCTCAGTATCTTCCACTTCATCAACTTGATGCTCTCCCCCAGATAATAACTCCTTGACAGGGTTCTGAGAAGACACTGACTCACTTGTGCTCCCAAAATTTATCAGGGGATCTGAACTCAAGGTGCTTATTAGCTGCAGTGAAGACTTCCCTTCTGGAACTGCATACTTTAAAGGATTACTTGCTGACTTTTCCACAGTCAAATTTCTATCAGGCTCCACACTGTCTGTCACATGACTCTTTGCAGGAAGATCCTGAGAGCCTCCTTTCACTTTTTTTATCTCTTTCTTTTTGTAGTTCCTTCCTTTTGTCCACATGTTCTCAAGATTCTCAGGCATAAGAACCTCAGTTCTTCTCTGAGTTGCAGCATCTAACCCCCGTGCCCAATCTGCATGTCTGACCTGCAAAGGATCTTGCTGATTGTGCATTTTAGTCAATGTCTTATCAGCCCCTTGATGTAAATATGTAGGCTTTTTCAAGGCTGTATTATCATCATGGCCAATCCCAGCAACAGCAGAATGCCCATGATGATGACTAGATGCGTTAGAAGATTGGTCACTGGCCACCCCATCATTGAAGATAAGAACTAGGGTTTCGATCAGTTCGTTAATATACCTGATAATTTATAGAAATAAATAATCATACATTTATGAACAGAAATTTGAATAAATCGTGAAAAAATAAAGTCAAAAAGTGTTCTGCAAAACTCAAACTTATAAATTTGCTACATGAAAGGTTTATTTCAGACATCAAAACTCAAAAGGCAAATGGAGTCTTAAGAGTGTATTTTAAGCATATCAATATGAAAATATGTTTTGAGCATTTTTTTTTTGTGGGGGTGTTTTAGGGGTTGTTAATTTTGCAATAAGGTATTACCTTACATATCATAGTTCAAAATAAAAGCATGGTTTTAATAGCCCAAATCCATAGAAGAAAGTCATAGTAATCGGATTCACTAAATTTGAATTACATAAAAGCCAATCTGGAAACCTCCACCCTAACCCAAAAAAATAGGACTTTAGAAAATTATTATCTGAAATACTGGTTCTGCAAACTGTTCAACAGGGTAAAAACAACTAAAAGCCATTAACGTGTTCCTGCCTAAAAGAAAAACTTAAAAATAGTAAACTAATATAATCAAGAACATACCCAGGGCTTGCCAAATCCATTATAGGTTGCATTACCAAGCTAGTTAATAGTTCCCTAGCTATAGATCGAATCACAGGGCATTGAACTTCTCGTTGTCTGAGTACTATAGCAATTACCCCACCCATTAGTCTCTGAAGAACCTACAGGAAGATGAAACCGTCGGAGAAGATACAAGCCATAATGCCCAAAATAAAAAATGGAAAATGTCAGAACACTCCACTCACACCTTGTACTCACTCTCAGGAGATACAAGTGCAGGATGAAGCTCCTTAGAATTCAACAGATGGTACTTCAATCGTTCATTCCTCTCCTCGGAAGATAAGGTTAGCATAACATCAACACCTATAACAGCTTGATTTCTTCTGAAAAGATCTAAGTGATCACCTACTAGATCAACTATATCCCTGTCACGTGAGAGAAATTAAAATCAATTAGTAATTATTAATAGTAATAAATTCAAAATCACATTTAAAATCCTAACCAAGAACTCGCCATTATCCTAATCCTATCTTTCTTTGAAAGTAAAACAGAGGGGGGGTGGGGAATCTGATACCTTGTCAGCAAGTCAACAAGGTTTATCTCCTTAAGCCTTCCTGATATTTCACCAAGAACATCCATTATAATTGCATGAACGTGCTGAGGAAACTCTTGATCTGGAGTAATATCAGAGTACCACAAATCTATAACAAAATCCTTCAATATTTTGCCAATGAAATCGCTGGCTGCAGCCTCCACAACTGGAGAACCAATTTTCCTCTTCCGTTTTGCAGGGGGAGGTGGAGTAGAGAGGCGTAGATCATTCAAAGATAATTGTTTCTTCTCCAAATGAGATAAATATGATTGTGACCTAGGTGGTTTAACCTTCCAACGGAACTCCACCTTATTCAAAAGAATGCGCAGAGCAGAAATAAGAAGAATTGAGATGGGTACATTCATCCACATTGACTTACTCGTATCTGTGGCATGCCATAAAGAGTGTCAATACCGAAAAATGGGTTAACTTGAATGCCGATGTTAGTACATGCTTCTTTCTATCTTCATTAATAAATATAGGAATACTACATTGGAAGTCATGCCTATGACCAGAATGAAGAAACAGCTGAAGTACAATCATTAATTAGTTGCACAAGCCATCAAGTAATGAACTAAAGAGTGGGGTTATGCCTAGTTAAGCCAGGAATCAAAATCAAGCAATCATAGCAATACACTTTAACTCATCTAAATCATAATTATTATCGCTCAGGTTATATATGTGAACTATAAGCAATCGGCTGAGCTAAAGCAGCTTGGTGATGAAGGAAGCAAAATTCAGCTACTGACGGCCAAGCTAAAGCTCAAACTTTATAGCAATTAATAGCTTTCAAAGCAAAACCCAGAGCATATGAAGGTACGCAGATGCAAATTCATTCCCCATTCATTCTGGAAACATCAGATTTAACAAGCAATTAACAAAAAGTTACATAATCACAACCAAACCAAATTCGAATCCCTTACGAGTTAAGAAATATGTAATGGCGAATATACAAAGGGCCCACCAAACTGTTCGGACCTTAACCTCTTCAATCAGATCATATATAGTATTCATGGGCTTCATTGTTCGAAAAGCTCCCAATTTTCCTGTATGATTCACCTACGAAAGCGAATACCCAGCTTCAAATTCAAAACAAGACCAAAACATTAGAACTCCAAATCGGGAATAACGATTCTAATCGTGGTGGGTCAAGGTTCGGTTCCACTTTCCTCAGGCTGGGGTTTTCCAGAAAGAATTTTTAAATTCCCAGGGGAGAAAAAATAACAACTGGACTTTGATTTGTCCAGCCGTTTCTAATAATGCTGTTTGTCACTTTGGTCTTTATTTAGAGGAAGAAGATGCCCTCCGTAATATGGGAGAACACAAAAAGTTATAAAAGCCTCGTTAGTTGCTTCCACGTACGCTTCTTCGTTCTTCTACACCATCTTTCCATCTCCGATTCAACTCCGAAAATTGTTTATATTTATCCTCAAAAATGATTACATTCAAAGTTATGTAACAAGGCGTAAAACCAATCCGTTCGTGGAGATAGGATGAAATCAATCTTCAGTTGAAACTTAAATTCAGATAAGTTAATTATTATCATAATAAAAATAACATTAAAGGAACATTTATAATTTTTCTGCCGTACAAGAAATTTTATTTTTCTAATAAATTAGAAAAGAATTTCTGTAATTTACATCTATTAGTGTATTATATGAAGAATAAGGGCTGACTTCTTATAGATTATATTTTATACTAATTATAAAAATATTTTAATAATATATATTAGATCATAATTAGATTTTTTTTGTCAGATGATAATTAGATTTTGTGCTCACGTTTTGCGAAATTAACATAAGTGACACTATTAATGATAATTTATAAATAATATGTCTTTATATAAATTTTTATATTGTATACTCCTTCTTTGCTTTAAAAATCAAGATATAATATTTAAATCTATTTTATTTTTATATTTATATTTTTTAATAAATTAATTTAATTAACCTATAAATAATATAATATTACATTAATATTTTTAAAATATTAAATTATATTTATTATAATTAATTTTAATTTATTAATTTTATTTTATTAATTTATTAAATAACTGATAATATATTCACGCATAATTTTTGAATTTATCCGCGACTTAGTATTCAGCGCTGACTACCCTGATAGTAAAAATTTAGATAAATAGATGAGACATTCGACTAATTGAAATATATTTAATTTTTAGAAAGTATTAATTTATTATAATTTTAATATTAATATTTAAAAAAATATCTTAACTCTTGAGTGTCTAGATTTACGTTTAAAAATAATAGATAATTTACCCTATTCAATATTAGTATCGCCTAAAACAAAAAATTTCACTATATCTTTAAATCAAATATATATACACACACACACGTCGCTTAAAAATTCAACCATTTAAATGCAAAACGCAATTCATTCTGATATACATTATACAGTATGCTTTCACGTAACAGGATTTAAGTTTCAATAGCCTTGTTTTCGTTCTTTTTTCATCCATTTTTAGAATAAGAAAGTTGTCATATACCTAACATGGATTTACCTTCTCGAAATCATTGTTAAAGAAAGACCAAGCCACAGTCAATTTTATTGAATTTGTATCATAAGAAAACTAAAGGCATGCCAAAATTAGAGTGTCTAACAGAGAAATCAGGTTGTAAGAGCTAAAAGTAGATTTCAATTTCCACCATTATTCAAGTGTTGTAATCCATCTTCCCCTCAATATAAGATGGAATTCTGAGTTTATTCCTTCAGCTCATCTATCAAGCAGCTTAGGGCCTGTTAAAGGCACCATGGCTAAGCCATACACAAAGCAAGCCTTAGGCTGCTTCATCTTTAGCTCCTTCATTATATCTTCTCTCTCGCATTTTCTTCCAAAAATCACAGAGGATAGCGATGTTTCATTAGGTTTTAATTTTGATATCCAAGTTGATGCCAATTTAATTTTTGAACATGAAAGGCTTAAACACGCCTACGTTGCTCTTCAGGCATGGAAAAGTGCCATATACTCTGACCCTTTGAACACACTTGCCAATTGGGCGGGTTCTGATGTATGTTCTTATAATGGTGTGTTCTGTGCTGAAGCTCTTGATGATCCTAAATTAAACGTTGTTGCTGGAATTGATCTCAACCATGCCGACATTGGCGGGAGTCTTGTACCAGAGTTAGGGCTCTTAACAGACCTGGCTCTTTTCCATATCAACTCTAATAGGTTTTGTGGGGTTGTCCCAGAGAGCTTTAAGAATCTCACTCTCATGTTTGAGTTTGATATCAGCAACAATAGATTTGTTGGCGTTTTTCCTTCTGTAGTCCTGACATGGCAAAACATAAAGTACCTGGATCTTAGGTATAATGATTTTGAAGGGCATTTGCCTCCACAACTGTTTGAGAAAGATATTGATGCATTGTTCTTGAACAATAATCGTTTCACTTCAACCATCCCAGAAACCCTAGGGAACTCCACAGTCTCTGTTGTAACATTTGCTAACAACAATTTCACAGGTTGCATTCCAAAATCAATTGGCAACATGGTGAACTTGAATGAGATTGTTTTCTTAGGCAATGGCCTTGAAGGTTGCTTCCCACCAGAGATTGGATTGTTGGAAAATGCGACAATTTTTGATGCTAGCCATAATGGGTTTGTTGGGACTTTGCCAAACTTGTCAGGTTTGAAGAATGCGGAGGTAATAGACATTGCACATAATAAGATTTCTGGTTATGTGCCACACACCATTTGCAAGCTACCGAGGTTGACCAAATTCACATTCTCTGACAATTACTTTAATGGAGAAGCTCAATCCTGTACACCATCTTCAAGAGCAAATGTTGTTTTTGACGACAGTAATAATTGTTTGCCGTTAAGGTCAGATCAAAAGACAAGAAAGCAATGTCTCCCGGTTGTGACTCGTCCCATAGATTGTAGCAAGAGCTGTGGGAGTGGTGGCAACAACCATACCCCATCAACACCAGAAAAACCAAAGGTAGAGCCACCAGTTCATTCTCCTCCACCCCCCGTCCAATCTCCTCCACCTCCACCCATGTTCTCTCCTCTGCCCCCAGTTCACTCTCCTCCACTCCCAGTCCAATCTCCACCTCCACCCATGTTCTCTCCTCCTCCACCCTCAGTCCAGTCTCCACCTCCACCTATGTTCTCTCCTCCACCTCCAATCCAGTCTCCACCACCCCCAGTCCCCTCTCCTCCACCCCCAATCCAGTCTCCACCTCCACCCCCAGTTCACTCTCCTCCGCCCCTAGTCCAATCTCCACCTCCACCCGTGTTCTCTCCTCCTCCACCCCCAGTCCAGTCTTCACCTCCACCTCCAGTCCAGTCTCCACCACCCCCAGTTCACTCTCCTCCACCCCCATTCCAGTCTCCACCTCCACCTGAGTTCTCTCGTCCACCCCCAGTCCAGTCTCCACCTCCACCTATGTTCTCTCGTCCACCTCCAGTCCAGTCTCCACCACCCCCAGTTCACTCTCCTCCACCCCCAGTCCAGTCTCCACCTCCACCTGAGTTCTCTCCTCCACCCCCAGTTAACTCTCTTCCACCGCCACCTGTGTTCTCTCCTCTGCCACCACCCCCAGTTCACTCTCCACCTCCACCTGTGTTCTCACCTCCACCCCCAGTCCACTCTCCACCACCACCGACATGGGATGAAGTCATCTTGCCCCCAACCTTCGGGGCTCAATATAGATCACCACCTCCACCGACTATTGATGGATATTAAAATTACAGAGCATAATACAAATATAACATTTGTAATGTCGCTATTCCTTAAACTTATTTTCTCTTCTTAGCTCTTCTATGTAACCATATAACTACAATATACATTCACAAGCCAATACATCTCATCATGAATCACAATTAAACAAGCATAAAAGCTACAAACAACATAATAAACATTTGCAGCCTAGCCATCATCTCTATTTATTATATAGGCTCTGCCTAGTATGATCCAGAGAATCATTAATGACCTAAAACTAAAACAACCAAACAATAAGTGATGGCTATTAAGATCTTATCATATGTTTGAACTTTTGTGTCTTATTCATGGAAGATTCATAATGAGAAAAGTTAATACAAATTGTTTCATGATGCTAACCTCAATGTAAATCTCTAGATGAAATGCACAAAGTAGCCAAGTATAAAAAAAAAATTAACTCTTTACTTCTTGTATAATACTAATCCTTCACTGTAAGTGAGATAATTCCAGGCGACTTGCTTCTCCTTGAGAAATAACACTTAATACTTACTTTATCATGGATGGGATTGTATTACTCAAACTAAAAGCAGGTAGAACAAGTAGAAAACTGCATCAAAATTAGCAATTAAGCAACTATTGCACCAAAACTTCCACTGCTTCCATTAAAAAGAAAAAAAAGAGCACAAGTAAATTGTATTTAGCAAAACCATGGATCAAATATTTGCACCCACATATGACAAATTCACTTTAACAGTAGCAAGATAAGACCCACACAAAATATGACACTTTTAATGATTTTAATCAGAACCGAAATGGAACTTCCATCCACAAAACATTTCAAAACAATGGTTGGAAAAAATGAGTGTTAAAATTTCCAATTTACTAAGAAAGTCAGTCTCATATTCATCTAAAGCTTTAGGTGGGCATGTAAGGATCGAAGAAGGGGTTAATCTTCAACTGGTAATGGCAACAAAATCGAGCCGAACAAGGAAGACATGTAGAACATACTTATAGCATAAAATGCTTCCCTCCGAAAAGAGCAATTAAACACGATAAAATTAATATTGGCAAAAAAATGGCAGTTATAACTGGAGCAGCATTGGGTAGTACTTGGAAAGACACATGCGATATCATTGGAATTTGGAAATGAAATATAGATAGTGGCAAAAATTAGGAATTGAAATCGATTAATTAACAAGTAATCGATTTATTGGGGAAAAGGCCACAAATGAAAATTGCTAGAAAAATAAAGGACGACTCACAATCTTCATAAGTTTCTCAAACTTCCAAGACTCTGAGGAATATGTTGAAAAAACAGAGAGGGGAAATGAAAGAACAAAACAAAATATAGCCAAGTTGTTTGATATACTCCCTCCCGTCGCTAACACCAAAACCAAGATAAGTTAGTAAAAGACATAAAATTGTTTTAAATTTGCGTTTCTTTCCATTTTTACGGCTAACAAACACTATCCTTTAATATTTTTATATCACATTAGAACATGGTTAGGAAGACATTTCCGGAATAACTGATTAAATTTGAGTTAAGAAACTTATCTTTAAGCATCATGACTTACTTCTAGAAGTTGCCCAATATATATAGGTCAGGACAATTTAAGATAGGAAATTTGCAATTCACAGAGCTAAAGAAAATCCCTAAAAAAGCACACCTATTGCATCGATCTTCTCCATTTATTTTCTTGAACGGCGAAATCATTCATCCTGATTTCCCAGCCCTCTTAAGCCAATTTGCGTGCTCCCATTGATCAAGGAAAGAGGAAGAATGAAGCCGACAATCTCTGAACAAGAACTAATCTCTGGACACAAAGGGAGAAAAGAAAGAGAGCTTACTAGGACAACGGAGCCAACGCAGCTGCAAAATAGCCCATGAGGCACAATGAAGCCGAGCAAGCAAGGCAAGGAGGATCGGGCCTTTAGGAAGAACGATGTCGCGGCAGAACACGGCGGGAGAATGAGAACGGGTTTAAGTGGGGTCTCTGCATCCATTTCTATTTTCTAATATAACGTCTTTAAAAAATAATTATTTTTCTTTTAGCCCTGGTTGTAGGGATAACGAGTATAGATAGCGTAAGGCGTAAGAATTTTTAAAAATAAATAAAAAATAAATTAAATTATTGAATCCAGTGTATGTGGACAATATAAGGGCTTTGTGCATGACATAGTAGATCCTTCATCAATAACTTATCATTATTGCCATTACAATGATTATTACGTTTGACCTAAAAGTTAATTTTCCCTTTTTCAAGATTATAGATATTACTCCTCCCCTCCTTATTATAATAATTTAACTAATTTATTAATAGATTAAAAAATTAAATTAATTATAATTAATATAAAAATTAATTAATTAATATTAAAATATATATAATATAAATTTATTTTAAATATTTAAATTTATTTATAATTAATTAATTAATTTATTTTATTTATTTATAAAATTTTAATTAACTCTTATATTTTTTATGTCTTTAATATGAGATTTAGTTAAATTTTTTAAATAAATTAATTAAATATAATTAAATTTATATTTTTAAAATAAATTTATATTATATATTTATTAATTTATTTAAATTAATTAATTAAATATCATATTAGAAAATAGGGATAATATTAAGAATCAAAGTCAAACCTTCATTTCCTAAACAAATCAAAATATTTAACCGATTCTATAAAATTTAATTAATTTTTAAAAATAAATAAATAAATAAATAAATAAATTATTAAATTTAACTCGTTAAATTAATATTATATATTTTTTAATTTATTTAAATTATTTTATTTATATATTAGTTATAATTTATTTAATTAATTTTTTAATATAGTAATTAATTTTTTATATTTAGATAGGAGGAGTAGATATTTTAATGGCTAATAGTCCAAAACAACAAAATCGAAAGTACATGAACAGATGAACTACGTCAGCAAACCGATGAACCATATGGCTATTTGAAAACCACTCAGAACAGAACCAACTACCCCACAACTTGAATTGAAGCAGAAGAAGCCATGGGAGAGGTAGATCCAGCTTTCATTCAAGCTCCAGAACATAGGCCTAATCTCTCCATCATCGCCGAAGTTGAAGGAATTCCAGTGATTGACCTTTCTCCTATCCACCAACACTTTGAAAACGATACCGTTTCAGACCCGTCCGCTATTGAAGGCTTGGTGAAAGAGATAGGCAGAGCATGCAAGGAATGGGGCTTCTTCCAAGTCATCAATCATGGGGTTCCTCTGAATCTCAGACAGAGGGTTGAGGATGTTTCAAGAAAGTTTTTTTCGCAGAGTTTGGAGGAGAAGAGGAAGGTTGCCAGAGACCAAACAAGCTTGCCTGGTTATTACGACTCAGAGAACACCAAAAACGTCAGAGATTGGAAGGAGGTTCTTGATATTCTGGCCAAAGAACCCACCCTCGTCCCTATCTCCGGTGATGATGACGATGATCGAACTACTCAATGGACTAATCGCTACCCTCAAAACCCTCCAGAACTAAGGTAGGGGAATTTTTTTTTTTTCGGTTCAAGGGTTTTGATGTTGTGGGATATACTTCTTAATCTCGTTACTTAATTCAGTAGATATTCTGATGCTCGTTATTACTCAGAAAATACTTGACAAAATTACCGAGAGTTACTTTAGAATTCTTATGTCACGTTTGTATCACTTTCCTCTTCTCGTACCATGTGTAAATTACTTCTATTAACAATATTTTAAAGTATTTCAATTCAATTAGAATAGATAAAAATTAATATTATAATAAAAAAATAAAATTTTTTAGACTATTTTATCTCAATTATAAAATTTGTAGGTAATTTTAACTTTTTTTATTATAAAAAAATATGTTAAACTATTTTATCTTAAATTATAAAAAATATAGATATAAATTTTATACTTATTTTTATTATATTAAACAAATTTTGATTTTTACTTATACATTAAAAATTACTTTAGGATGATGCTATTGGAAAAATAGCTTAGGTGCTAGACGCAATTTTCCTCTCAGCAAAATAACGATGATGTTGTGGGATGTACTAATTTTGTTAATCTTGTTGTTTGTTGAAGAGGAACAGTGTTGGAGTATATGGACGCGATGGAGAAGCTAGCATTTAAGTTGTTGGGGCTGATAGCTCTAAGCTTGGGGTTGGAATCAAGGAGGTTTCATGGCTATTACTTGAAAGATCAGAGTAGTGCCATTCGATTCAATCACTATCCTGCATGTCCTTCGCCTCACTTAGCTCTCGGAGTTGGACGACACAAAGATCCCGGTGGCCTTACAATTCTTGCTCAAGATGAAGTTGAAGGGCTTGAAGTCAGACTCAAATCATCAGACCAACAATGGATCAGACTCAAACCCAACCCTCAAGCTTTCATCATCAACATTGGTGATGTTCTTCAGGTAGAACCACTTCAAGGACTTCATTTCATAACTAATAATAGCCTTGTAGCCTAGTAATATCTATAAATGAGAAATCATGAGTTTAATCTACCTTATAATCTCATGATGTTAACGCATATTCACATTGTATGAGTATGAATTAGTGGTGGTATTGTACTGTAGTGTGATTGTTGTGTAGGTTTGGAGCAATGATGAGTATGAGAGTGTGGAGCACAGGGTGATAGTGAACTGTGAGAAGGAAAGGTTTTCAATTCCCTTCTTCTTCAACCCTGCACATGACACCATTGTTGAGCCTTTGAAGGAGCTGACTAATGAACAAAACCCTTCAAAATATAGGCCCTATAATTTTGGCAAGTATCTTGTCAAGAGAAAGGACGGCAATTTCCAGAAACAGAGCTTGGACAACATTCAAATTTCTCATTTCAGGCTGCCTTAAAATATATATATATATATATATATATATCGTTACCCTTTGGCTTCTGTACTGTACGTTTATGTGGGTTATGTAAACTAAATAAAAACGCCTGAAATAGTACATTCTGTAATGTTTCATGTTATGAATTTAAATTATGTTTCAGGAAAGGAACTTAATCCTTTAATAATGTTGTTTAATAAGTTCCCGTTTGGCCATTAGACATGTATAAGCGACTTATGCAATAATCCCTCTTATCGATCTCTCAACCTTAAACTGCAACAACCCATCGCCATGAAAGACCTGTGTAACTGAAGAATTTGGGGCGTGTTTGTTTCTATCGTTTTTTTTCTTCTCAAAACAGTTTTTAAAAATAAGCTTTAGAAATGAAATAATCGGTATTGGATAATTATTTTAAAAATAAAAAAATGTAAAGACTTATTTAAAATAATTATTCTTAAGAATTAAAAAAATATGATGTGATTGTCGTCAACTATAAGATGACAACAATTAAAAATAATAAGCGACAGTCAATAGTTAGATAGTAAAAGTTATTGTTGGCTATCACCGATAGTGTTTTTCCCAAGCTGGTGATTAGTCACTATCATAAGGGTTGTCATCGGCCTTCGACAATAGTAGTGCCCCTCAGTCTTACAATGGTAGCAATCATTCTCGATCAATTACAATGGTCATCACTATTGTTAGATGACAACAAATATTAATAGTGGTCACTAGCAACGATTGTTGGCTGTTGTCAAGTGACGGTTAATGGCAGTGGTGGTCATCGATAGTGATGGCAGCACATTATTTTAGTCATCATTAATTGTCGTCAAGTGACAGTGGTGACCGACGTCAGCCAATGACAGCAACAACAGTTATAATGCCCCTATCATCAATGACAACAAACAACAGTCATAGTTATTGATAGCTCTAGCAGTGGTCGTGGGCAACCACTATTAGGGCAAGTATTATTGGTAGTTGACAATGGCAACATATGGTAGTAATAATTTTTTTAATATTGGATTACTTTTCTAAAACTAAAATAAAATATGTAAAAAAACAGTTTTACAAAACATTTAAATTTTTTTAATTTTCTATTTTGAAAAACAATTTTCTATTTTTTTTTTTTGTTTTGGAAAATGGGTGAGTGAAAATAAGTTTTTTGGTTTTAAATTTTAACAGTCCACATCTCAACATTAGCATACCTGCCATGAAAAACACATGCAGCCCGTAATGTCAAATAATACACACACATATATATAATGCAGCCTTTATGATTGGCCTATCACACGAGTTATAACTATATCAACCATCTAATACAATCAAGTGTTAACGATTTTCTTACTCAGGCGCCATGTGAGAGGTGGGGGATGAAGGTTTCGTTCCAGCTCCAGAACAAAGGCCAAAGCCTTCAGCGATTCAAGCCGATGGAATCCCTCAGATCGATTTCTCATGCATAAACTACAACGACCCGCCGATAGACCCAATCGCCACGAAAGACCTGGTCTAACAGGTCGGGAGAGCTTGCAGAAATTGGGGGTTCTTTCAGGTGGTGAATCACGGAGTGCCATTGGAGACGAGAAAGAGAATCAAAGAAGCTGCCAGAAAGTTCTTCGCACTGAGTCGAGAGGAGAAAATGAAGATACGAAGAGACGAAGGTAAATCGATGGGATATTTTGAAGCCGAGCACACTGAGAACGTTAGGGATTGGAAGGAGCTCTTCGATTTTAACCCCCTTTCATCCCTCCTCCTTATCAACCAATCCCTCCTTCTTATCAACCAACACTTCCGATTCATTGGGATAATCAATGGCCAGAAAATCCTCCTGGCTTCAAGTAATTAATCAATTAATCCTCATTTGCTTTTGATTAATTGATTTGTTTCGTTAATTGCTCACTGTATGATCTGTTTTACAGAGAGGCGTGCATGGATTATGCAAAAGAAGTGGAGAAACTAGGGCCCAAGATTATGGAATTGATTTGTGCGAGTTTGGGTCTGAGACCAAACAGGTTTAGTGAGTTCTTCGAGCATAACACAAACAGTCTGAGGCTGAACCATTATCCAGTGTGCCCATCTCCAGATATGGCTCTGGGTGTGGGACGCCACAAGGACGCCAGCGTCTTAGCTGTGCTGGCAACAGATGACGTTCCTGGTCTTCAAGTTCGAAGGAAATCAGATGGAGAGTGGATCGACGTCCAACCCAATCCAGATTCTTACATCGTCGACATTGGTGATATGTTTCAGGTAAAACTATTTTGGGTTTATAAACTCATATAATTAATCCACTTCCGGGTAAGGCTACGGATGTCTCTCCTTCTCCAACCCCATCTGATGGGAGCTACTAGAATATCAGAGTTCAGAGTCGTTAGAGAAATACTCCCTCCATCACTTATGAAAAGATTATAATAACAAAATTGGTTTGTTCGTAAATACGTTAAAACTAGTTAAAGTAATAAATAAGAAATATTTTTTTTAACTTTTAATATAAAAATTGATTAAATTTTTTAGATCTATTAAAAAATTAAATTAATTAATTATAATTAATATAAAAGTGAGTTGATTAATAAGATAGATTAAATAATATATAATATAAATTTGATTAGATTTAATAACAATTAATTAATTTTTTTAATTTATAAAATTTCAATTAATTCTTATATTAAGGATTAAATGAGCATTTTTTTTAAATATACCCTTATTTATTTATAAATGAGTAGGTGAGAGTAAAAAAATAAGATAAATTAGAATATATAGAAAATTGATATTGAGAAAATATAATAATTAAAGGTAAAATAAGTAAAAATATATTTAATATCTGGACAAACCTAAAGAAAAGAAGTAATTAAAGGTATACTATTATAATATTATTTTATAAATTATTTTTAATATATTTTATAAAACTAAAAAAAACTTTTAATATAGTTAACTTTATCTTAAAATTTAACAAATTTCTTAACCTCATCCATGTTTAAACTACATTGCAGGAGAAAAAAAGTAATATAATAATAAATAAATGATAAAATTATATATTTATATGATAATAAGATTAATTATATTGATCATATGATGCTATTATTCTATAAAATTATAATAGTATAATGTTAAAAATAATCCGATCCAAGTTAGTTAAATTATTTTGACTAGAAGGTAACTCACTATACACTCATGTCTCGAAATCTTAACAGAAGCTTGGCTGTACTGAGTTACCCTTATAACTCATGGTTAATCGGTATTCGTTGAAACAAAACATGGAATTGAAAGGCCAACAACGTAGTGATTACTGATAGCTTAAATTGTTAATGGGGAATGAATGAATGTTGGTGCAGGTGTGGGCGAACGATGAATATCAGAGTGTGGAGCACAGGGCTATGGGGAACCCTGAGAGGGAAAGGAATCCGTATGCATTCTTCATGAAACCACCTCTGCACTGTGATGTTCAGCCATTGGAAGAGCTCACAAGTGAAACAAAGCCTGCCAAATATAGGCCTATCAACTGGGAAATCCTTCAAGGATCCCGAATGTTTAGTAACTACTTTAAGTCCAATAATGCAAACATTCAAATTACAGATTTTAAGATTTCCCAGTAATAATTCCTAGACATTATTGTGCTCTCTCATTTTGCTGTCTCAATGGTTTGGGGTTATATACGTTTGATGTTCCAATAAGCTGAGGCTTTTGCGGCGGAGTCCGGTGGCACGTTGAATTCGGCGGCCTTTCTGTAGTAGCGGCGAGGGTTTTTGTCGTCTGTGTTGTTATGTTTGTCGTTTTGCCTTCTCTGGCTTGTTTCTGTGCTTTTACTGTTTAGTCGTGACGTTGTTTCTTCTGTGTTGTGTGTCTGAAATCTGCGTTTCATTAATAAAATCCTCATTTATGGCCCAAAAAAAGAGCTTTACCAGTAATAAAAGCGAGGGTGGTCAGCAATCAGTCAATAGCCAGTCAAAGGTGTCATGTTGGTCAACACCCAATCAAAGAGCACTGAAGTGATTTTATAGTTTTCCAAATTTCTGCCAAGTCAGGACCTATTAATAATAAATGAAATTCAGAGATTTATTAGTAATTAAATTTAAAAAAATAGTAAAAAACCTCAATTTAAAAATTTTATTGGCTGTTTTGAGTTTGAGTAATTGTACTATCTATATATAAATTTTTTAAAATACCAATAATTTACATACATAGAAACATATCAAATCTTTTTTGTTAATAAATTTTTGCATTGATTTTCTCTTTTTTTTTTTTTGTTTGGAGAATGATTTTTCTTTTCTTTTCTCACGGAAGCCTTTCCACATTTTTTTGTATATACATATGAGTATCTCCACCCGATAGATAATAGATTAATCTCTCTGAGTACTATAGAAGCCCAATTATAGGAGGCAATACTCCCTAACATGACAGCTCTATTCTCATCCTTCTGAGATCAAACCCAAAAGTGACAGTTAAGAGACACATACCATCATCCATATGTGCCAATGTGTATTGGTAACCCTTCCTACATTTTGTTTGTACAAATATTTTTAAAAAATATTATTTTCACCTATGATTTAAAGGTAGAGTAAAGTCTCCCTTCCTCCTAAGTGATATCAATATCAGGTAGGGCGAGTCATCTATTACCATCAGGCGTAAACCTAAATATCTATAAATTAGGATGTCTCCTCGATCGCTGCAACTGAAATCACAACAAAGTGATACTCTTCATATATTGAACACGCTCCAAATGGCTGCATGTCTCACCTCTTCAGCAGTTGGATCCACAGATGATAAGTAAGCCTTCCTATATTTTTTTTTGTTACAAAAATTTTTAAAAAGATATTGGACTCACTCACGATTTAAGAGTAGAATAAAATCTCCTTTCTTCTTAGGTTATACCAATGTCAAGCAGAGCGAGCCGTATATTATCTTCAGATATAAACCTAAACACTCAAGAGTTATGATGCATCATCAAACGTCGTGACTAGAATTACAACAAAGTGGTACTTTATAAGTCTTCCTATATTTTTTTTTTTTGATACAAAGTCTTCCTATATTTATTTTCCAATCTTTTCCAACTGAATCTGATGGGCCACTTTGTAGCCAAGAAAAAAATCTGATGGGCCACTACAGCCTAAAAAGAAATGAATCTGATGGGCCACCAATTTGAAGAATGCGATAGAGCCCCAATCTTTTCCGGCCAATAGCCTCTCTATTAAGCGTCTTCCCTATTATTTCTTCATTTAAATAAAACCAAGTAATTTTGATTTTTAACATAAGTATACTACTTTTATATTAAAAAAATATTAAAAAAATATGGTACATAGACTTTCAATGATGAGGCCCAAATCTAAATTACTTAATGAATATCCATTACTTATATTTATAATTAAAATTATACAATTTTAACTAAATTGAGAGGCAATAGAAAAGACCATCAATAAATATACCCCTTACTTGAAATTTTTTACCCCTAATATTTGTCTTAAAGTGGAAAAACAACAAAAAAAAAAACAAAATTCATTTAGAATTCATTTGTTTAAAAGTCAAATTTCTTGGTAGTTGACATGGTGGCAAGTCATGAATGCTTGATTATTCACGACGTAATTGTTAGTTGAATACTGTTTCAATTATTGTCATGGTTAGTTCATCTTTTGTTGGCAAACAAAAATGTTAGTTGATCCAATAAAAAAATGTTAGTTGAAATTTTGATAACGACATTTGGATCCTGTGGCCGAAAGTGGGTATCAATCAAGTATTGACTATTAATATTCCAACTAAGCGACTATTTCTTTCTTTACTTGAGGGATAAGTATGCATTAATCATTATATATATAATAAAAAAATAGTTCATTTTTTAAATTTGATTAAAAGTATTAAATGATATCGAATTATCGTTTTTATATACCCTTGATATTTTTTATAACAACTTCAATATAATTTTTTTTTATTTTATATTCTATACTAGTAAAAGTTTATGCAAAAAAAATATAAATTTATTTATATTTAAGAATAATCCAACTATTGAAATACTCCTTTTATCATTTATATAAGATATATTTAATTAATTTGATTATATTAAAGTAATTCGTTAAATTGATTAATATCAAAACACCATAACCACTTTATTTACTTCCCTCATTTCTTCTCTTAATTATTGTTGAGGGAGTATCAATAGAGATAATTTAAAAAAATAAATAAATATAAAAAATATTTTTTATATTTATAATTAATATTAACTCTCCAGTTATTTTCTATATCAAGTAGTGGAGAAGTACTACCATTAAAATACTTGAATCACCCAAAGAAAATGGAACTAAAATCAATATATTATAATAAACTAAAATATTGGATGCTAATCTTTTTATAATTTTAATATTCATGCATCTACATTCTACATAGTATTTTTTTTAAAAAAAAAATAGACCAATTTATTAAAGCTGTATTGTGAGTTTGCATTTTATTTGAGACGATTTATATTGTTTGTAACTTGTAAATAATACAACTTTTTGTTTGTATTTCAAAGAGAGAACAGAAGGGTATCAGAATCTAATGTACTATTATATTTAAAGTGAATTTAAAATATATATATATATATATATATATATATATATATATATATATGGATAAATTATACTACAAGCTAGGCTAAGATTAGGGTGTTACATATTTGGCAAACCCATAAAACATATATTAGCCTATAAAAAAACAGTTATCCTTTTTATTTAATCCCATTTTTGTAATTTTTGTAAACCTAACTCTAGAAAATATTTCTGTTCCGTTCCAAATCCCTGATATCAAAGAATTTCTTATTCTAAGGCTTTTTAACTATTATATCTATTCCTTAAAACCTTATAATAATTCTCCCTAAACTCTAATCAAATTAAATATTTAGGCATGATGTATAGACTAGAAATTCGGAAGAAATTTCCATATAAATTAAATTTTATTGTTTTGAGATTAAAATTTGTGGAATATTTTCTTATTAAAAAAAGATGAAAAAGATTAGCTTTCATATTCATTTTGACTCTTTCTACCATGCTTGAAAAAGAACACAACTACTTCAACATCGATATAGATCTGAATCATATGCACACTCCCATAGCGGCCATTCTTTCGTTGTTGGAAACGCACATTTCCCTATTTATTTCTTTGAGATGATCCCAGTTGGTGAAATATATTATAAACAAAGAAAGGGAAAAAAAAAAGTTATGGAAGACGTAAAAGAGGAAGCTTATCTAGCCTAACTTTGTCCTTTATCATTAAATTAATTGTTCATAGAACTTCGTGCCATTTGTTTTGTCTCTGTTTTCTCAAAAACACCGCATATTATAGTATCTTACCAAGTAATCCAATCATCCCCTAAAAGAAACGCCCTGAAACAGGGCCCAATCATGAAGTTTGAAGAACCCTATCTCCTTCGTTCTTATCCCTTTGAACCAAATCAAGAACACAACCAAGTGAAACAGAGATCCAATCTATCCCCAAAAATAGGGGGGAAAAAGCTATACAAACAGAGGAGTACAACTTGAATTGATCAAATTCATAGAATCTACATACAGAAATATCTCTCATCTGTAAACAAATTATCCAGTAGTATGGAAACAGAGCTCCCTATTTCCCAGAGAAGAAGAAGGTGAAGAACATATATACAGACAAGAAGAAACATGGGAAACATGGGAATTCGAAACATAAGATCAAGGAAGAAAACCAGAGAAAGGAACGGGACGGATGATTGGGCCATTCGTATGACCAAGAGATTGTGAAGCTGATTCTTGGGCAGCTATCACTGATTCAGCTAAGTCCATGACGAGATCGATGGCCATTCCTAACAGAGTTAAGCAAAATTCTATTCTCTGGATCACCATTTTCCTCCGTTTTTCTCTGTTCTGTTCTGTTCTGCTTCAACCCCCTAATTAATGTAGTAGATACCCTTCCTTTTCGGTTTCTTGTACTTCACTCCTTTTCTGTTTTCTCTTTGCTCTTTAAATAAGACTGAACCTTTCACTTCTTCGCGTGAAGTTACTTCACGCCATTAATGGATTAACTCATCAATGATTTCTTAATGATACCTGTCAAGACCTGAATTTTGATGTTTATTTATTGGAAGTCAACCAACTGTGGAGGATAATTACATAGCACATGGTGGAGTTAAAATATTTATATTACTCATTTTAGTGCTCTATGGATTATTAATTAATATCCAAAACAAGTTTTCATCCACCAGCACCTATTTTTTTGGAGGTCATGGTTTTTACTCAATACTCGTAATGCTCTTTTGAATCATCCCACAACATCCCCACTTATTTTAGTTACAAGCTATATCTAGTTAGTGTTTAATACTCTGATTCAAGAGTTGATTAAAAAATTTAGATAAATTAAAAAAATTAAAATAATAAATTAAAATATCATGTATAATATTATATTATATATTAATTTATAAGTTAAATCAATTAATTTATAAAAAATAATAAATATAATAAATGAAATATATTAAAATTTATATTTATAGTTAAAATTAACATCCAACTAATTCTATATTTATTATTGTTGAGCATCTGGCAGTGGAAGCTATGTTATTTTAATTAGGATTGTCACATGATTAAAATATATAAATTAAATTACTTCTTCTAGTCTTAATTATCGCAATTAGTTAAATTTTTTAAGAAGATTAATAAATTAGTTAATTATGATAAAATCTAATCTCTACAGATAAATTCATATTATATATATTCTGATCTATTCAAATTAGTCAATTAGTTCTTATATTAATTATAATTAATTAATTTATTTAATTTTTTAAATTTATAAAAAAATTAACTAATTTTTATAATTGAGAAGAGAGGCAATAGTATCTACTTTATAATGAATTAGTTGTAAGGATTGTTAATTGGCAATTAGGCAAGAGTTAATGATAAACGAGGGAGATTCCACTTTCTTAAAATATTGTTAACCTAACATTATAATAAATGGGAGATATCTCCCTTATTTATTTATCATATACTTCTAGTTATCTATAAAAATAGGAGTGGTACATATATTCCCAATTGTTTTTTTAATTCTTGTAAATTTCTAATAATATTAATCTGGACATTCCAAAAAAAAAATCTAATTACATACATACATACATAGTTCACGTTTCAAATTTTCGCTAATTCCGATCTTGGGATGCTTCCTCTCTCCTACTCTTTTTTTTTTTTTCTGACAAGGACCAGAGAAGTAATTCAGATATTCCGCTGAAAAAACCTTTAAAAAAAATCATTTTTACGTAATATTTTTCAACTCATAAGAACTCAATGTGAAAACACATTAAAATATACTAAATCCCATGTTATCACAAAAAAAAAACATTATTTAATATATTGAAGGTGAACTTTAAGAGTCCATTAAAGAAATATTTTATTTTTTAGTTTTTTGTTTTGATAAAATCCTTAACAAGTTCGTGAAGTTGGCTCTTCTTCCTCTTCTTTTTGACTCAACATGATTTAATTTATTCTAGCTTCGATTACGTGTGACCAATTTTCATTTTATTTTAGAATTTTTATTAAATAAGAAAAAAATATTTTCCTAATTTATTAAAAATATTTTTGAAATATTAAAAGCTTGACTAATAAATTGTGTATTTTTTGTAATGTTGAGCCATTTGAGGGTGTCATAATAGATTAATGCGTGCAAGTGAAGCGATCGAATCTGCTTATTTAATAAGTGTATATATATTAAGTAATTTAATAGTGACCATTATAAAAACATGACAGCCACAAATAAAATTTTATATGTTCAATTAAGCATATGCACCGCCAAGGAGGCTTTGCTTTTGTTTAAAAATTGAAAGGAATCTCTGTTGATAATAATAATAATAATAATAATAACAACAACAACTTGTTATTGATTTTTGATTTCTTTTCCAACAAGGAATAAGAATGCATACTCGTTTTCAAACTTCATGTGAATAGACCTTCTCAATTTGATGTTTTTTTAAGAAAAAAAAATATATGAGGGTGACCTTTCTTTTTTTTTTTTTAATTTAAAGATAAAGTTTAACCTATAAGATGAGGTAACTCAAAATAGATAAAGTTTACATTTTTTATTTTTTTGTATATAATTATTTAATTAGATTTGGTTATTGTCAGATTTAATTTATTTAATAAATTTTATTATAATGTTGGACCTATATTTTGATTAATTATCGTTTATTTTTACTTCAAAATTATTTATTTAAAATTGTAATGTTATTTCTCTCAACTTGAAAAGAAGATACTCTGAATTGCATTCAAAGTAATGAAACAGAACCTAAAAGGGGAAAAGAAAACCAAATATCCAACGGCGAAACACAAAAGAACCGACCCAAGAAAAAGAAACAGAAGAAAGACACCTAACACCCAAAGCAAAGCATCTTGACAGAAACAAACGAGGCAGCCCATTCCTTGTCTTGTACGTGATCCTGTGTGTTGTCCCTTTCCAAGGTCAAAGCCGAAAGAGGAGGCAATATCCCAACCTCACAACTTGGGATTTGGGAATTGGGACACATATCCTTTAACATCATCGTATATGCACAAAACTCAAGGCTTTCCTAAGACTGTCAAATCTTTCCCGATCCTTATAACCTAATGCATAAGTAATAGGAGGTCCCGAGTTTAATTATATTTATTATAGAATCTATATTTCTAATTTAAGAAAAAAATTATTATAAAGTTTTTAAAGAGAGTATTTTATTATAAAAAAGATTAAACATAAATTTATTATCAATATATATATTAAGATTTACTAATTGTTATTATTAGATCTTTATTTATTATTAAAAGATTTAAATAATTAAGTCATTTTACTTGGGACATACATCATTGTATCGCTCGCAAAAAAAGTTATGGTTTCTGTAAAATGCAAATTTACTTCATTAGAACAACTTCTCTATGCGTAAACCTTATTGTTTTCTATTTCATTATATGCTGATAATTTTTCTTCATTCATTCCACTTCTGTAATTAATGTCTATCTTCTTCACACGTCAATTAGCGAAGGTCGGTGCCCACCCAACCCAGCTGTCTCTTTCCTATTCTCCTATGTATCACCCTCGTCACCATTTCTTCCTTCCATTGTAGATTCACATATACCACTTCTTTTCACACACACACACACACACCACCTCCCCCTTTTCTTTGTGAGGAGGAGGAAGATAGAAGAAGAAAGGGACTCATGGGAACAAGGGCTAGACCTTGACGAAGAGGGAGATTCTGGGACTTTTTGCTTTTTGTTTTTCTTTTTCTCACCAAAACGAACAAGATGTGTGCATGCCCATTAATTCTGATTTGAGAATCGTCCTATTTTCGTTTTTTCTTTGAATTAAAACTTAACTGCCATGCCGAGCCATCCAATGTGGGAGCCGTCGTTTTCAAAGAAATCAAGCTCTGATGACTTTGGTGAGAGAAAACGTGACGATTCTCAGGAGAGAACAATCCTTAGATTCAACGATTAAGAGCGAGGTTTACTATTTCTTTTAAAATACTACAGGAATCAGGAATTCTAGTTTCTCCTGAATCTCGATCCCAAAGATTGGGAATGGATGGGACAAGACATAAGAATACAAAATATGTCCTAACCCATCCTAGAGACGTGAAATGGGATATACATCCTAACCCATCCTAGAGACATGAAATGGGATAGGGATATCTCGATCTTAACCCATCTTTTAAACACCTATAGACTAACCCTTTATAGCTTAGGGATATCCCCTTTAAGCCCTTATATTATTTTATTGTTAAAAGTTTAAAATTAAAAAGTATTAAAATTTATTTTTAATTCTTTTAAAGATGTCAGCTGAATTATTGTAGTAGTCAATGAATCATCTTTTAGCATTATTTCACGTGTTTTAATTATGTATAAAAATTATATTCTTTTTACTAATATTCAAATTTTTATATATACTCATAATTAGTTGCAAAGGTTTATTTTAGATAATGGTGATGAAGATAAAAACCCTAATATTTTTGTTGTTAAAGAAGAGCCTATTCATCTTCATGTTGTTAATATTTAGCTACTTAATCTCTTTCTATCATTTTTATTTGTATGCTTTATTTAGTTTTGGTCTTAGTTTAACAATAGTTTATTTTTAGTGCTTGAGATTTTTTTGATACACCATTCATATTTGACGTTTGATATATATTAGTTTTGAAAATTTGAAACATAGTTTGATATTTTATTTTATCAATATTTATTATTTAAAATTGAAATTTTAAGATATTTATTATTTTATTTTTATATTTTAAAATAATAAAATTTATCACCTACGTTCACACATTTTTCATTACCAATTTTCCAGCAGAGAACTAAATGAAAAAAAAATCACTTTTTACAAAATACAACCTCTTCAAAACTTTAGCCCGCAAGCCATGAGGTTCTGAATTTTTCTCCAAGTATTCTTAATAATCAAATTGAAATTTAATTGTAATATGCATGACTTATATCATTAAACTTACTTAAGGTAGTAAATGAATTGAAATTTAGCTCATTTGGAAGTATAACTTCAGGGAAATCTGAGTATAAGTGTTCACATTATCCATATGGGACTCCCAACTTAAAATTGGTTATACGTCTATTTCATTCAAACCCAATCAAAGTAGATGCTTGTTTTCCCTTTTTCTGAGAGTAAAGTTAGCAGTACAAGCTTCTTCATCAACATCCTACTTGTTCATGTCTTGCTAATTGTGGGCCATTTGTCCTTCTAATTAGGCTATTAGTCAGAGTGGTTGTAGAAGTTGAGTCTGAAGTTTTCAAGTTCAATCTTGTGTGCTTTACTACTAGTTTGGTGTCTGATGTGTGAAGTCGTCTTATGTATTCTTATATTAATACTTCGTTATGTATATATAAAGAAAAGGGGGGCTTTGCTTCCGACAAACTTAGATGTTAAAAGCTCAGAAAAATATACTCATTAATCTCATTTGTTAAACCATTGTTTAAAACAAACAATACTAATACATCATATTCCTTTCTTTAGAGAGGAAGGAAAGCTATAAAATGCAAAAACCACCAAATTTCAACAGAGCTTATCCCAAACAGATTCAGGCATGCAATTTGACCAAGAATGAAGCTTAACAAGGAAAAAAGGTCAAGAGACATGGAACATAAATTCATAATTTAAAAGTACAATACAACATATATCAGTAAAAAGCACCACCACATAAGCAGGAAAGATCAAGCAACAAAATACAAACAGGATGGACTCCCTCACAGCATAAGAAAAAATTCCAATCACAGAATCCTTCCCTCTAGAGACTAAGAGCTCTTTTTTTCCACATCATATCCCGCACCCTATGAACAACCCAGCTTATAACATTCGACTTAATCGAAGGAACCAGCCCCATTTGTCACCTGGCATCCATACTTACAGTTGCATAGCATAGATTATTTCCCCACTGCTGTCGCTATCAAGGTCGTCGGGATCTGTCTCCAGGTCCTCATCCATGTCATCATCAATATCCAAGCTGCCTGTAAGATATTGGTTGAGAGACTGAGTCCCAGCCGCAGGAATTGTAGCCTCAGAAACTATCTGCATGATTTGTTCGATGCTCTGCATCGGTTAATCAGGCTCCTAAAACTGGTTGTTAATAGTACCCTCCCCCATGAGATCAGCGGGAAGATTCTTTAGAAACCACTCATGGTTTCTAATATCAAGCATGGATATCCTCTGTTTTAAATTGATGTCAGTTTCTAATTAGAAGATCAAAGCCTTCACCCATCTCTTAAAAAGGAAGTCACATGACAGAATTGGTCAAGAGAACAATTAAAAAAATCCAATTCATTTCAATAAACTCAAGCATATAATGAAGACAAATATATTTAAACAGTAAAAATATATTGACCTGTGAAGTGTCAGCAACAAAGATCCTTGATATCAGATGACAGCATTCAGGAGATATACGAACATCGTCAGGAATTGAGTACTGGAAATTCAATATCCTCTGCAACCAATATCCAAACAGATTAGGCCTATTATGTTCACCAAATTACCATTGAGTGAAAAAGAAAGGGATGAATTACATGTATTGTCTTGCGGAAGTTTTTTGGTTCATCAGGGTCCTCAAAAGGATATGCGCCAACCAACATGACATATAAGGTTACACCACAAGACCACACGTCTGCAATCTGAGTCATATTTAAGTACCAATATCATCAATACCAAGTATCT
This sequence comes from Leucaena leucocephala, assembly GCA_037074615.1. Classification (NCBI taxonomy): domain Eukaryota; kingdom Viridiplantae; phylum Streptophyta; class Magnoliopsida; order Fabales; family Fabaceae; genus Leucaena; species Leucaena leucocephala. Next base: position 1,341,169 of record CM073561.1, on the reverse strand, counting down.
CTCACATAAAGAAACAAATGAAAGCTATCCTGAACGAGATGCTTGTGCATCATCGTCTAATCAAACTTTTCATGCACCAATGCCACAAGCCTTTTAAGCCTTTGCTTCTAACCATAAACAAAAGCTAATACATAATTCAAGACTACCCAAAAAAAATTATGCACAATACTAACAAAGGTTGGTCTAGTGGGTAAAGATTTAACTCATAACCCATCAAGTCATAGGTTTAAATATTGACCTTGTTGGTGGTCCATCTATAAGTACCTCTTTAATTGCTTTTAGAACTTGGCAGCATACCTTGACCCTAATGAACTCCCGATCCAACTCCCTTAAACTTTTAACTTTTGTTTATATGTATATATATATATATATATATATATATATATATATATATAATGCACAGTTGTATGATTCTCTAACCATCCCTCTCTTCCCAACACAAACAAACACAAAATATCTTATGATCCTAAAAACAAGAAAACACCTTGTTAAATAAAGTACATACCAAATTGATGGGGGTAAAAACAAGACATTTAACAATAAACAATCAAAAAATGAATTAAACCCCAGAAAATTGCAGTAGCTGTCCTCATATTTTTTTCCACCTGATCCTAGAAGCCAAAGCACCAATTCATGGGTGGTTGCAGTCACACATGGCTACTTCCTATCAAAAACAAAAGCTGTAAATTCTGTATTCACAAACATAAAAATCAAAGATAGGAAAGCATCTTTAGTGGAAATGCTCAGAGTCACTAGTAAGATGAGTTTTCTACTGGTGATGGAAGTTAAATATACCTTGCCATCATATTCCTTCTTCAGTAACACTTCAGGAGCGATATATGCAGGAGTACCAACTGTAGATTTTGGTTGTGAATGGAGCACTGAGGACTGCGAAGTAAACCATGACACAGGATACAAGGAGATTACAAGTTGATACACCAAAGACTAGGGATATAGGAAGAAAATATTTTGATCTCCAAGAAAAGATACTTTTCAGTAAACGTTATAAACAATGCTCTTTTTCAATTTGAGTGCAACAAGCTGAAATGTCAGTTTTTATAGCTGCAGCTCAAATAAGCAATTTGAAGAAAACAAGTATACCTTTGAGCACCCAAAATCACAAATCTTCAAACGTGGAGCTGGACTTCCATCTAACAAGGTGTTCTCCAACTTCAAGTCACGATGGCATACTTGCTTTTTCGAAAGAGAAAAAAGACAGAACAATGAAAATCAATTCAAAGATCTTACTAGGTCTTCTGGGCAGCGCAAAAAAATACAGTCAAGCAAAGACAAACGAGGCATTTGGTACACAGTATACATCTATGATACATACCAATGTACTAAATGCCTCCAAAATGCACTACTACTAAACTTGCATACCATTGCATGACAATAGCTAACCCTGATATAAGCTCCTGGGAGAAGAACCGTGCCTGCAACAAAACACAATCCACATTAAAGGTAACTGACAGCACAGCACAAACACACTGGTTCAATAGAAAAGAAGTTCATCCTCGCTGAACCGCCCTGCATCGCAGATTCGTTTAAATAATTCCCCTCCAGAAGCATATTCCATTACAATAGCTAAATGCGTTGGGGTCAATATGGCCTACAGTCAAAAAGGCAAGTAAACTAATCAAAATACTTCTATGATACAGCCAAAAACTGGATTATCATGTAGCCCAAATAACCAAACATACATCTCGGGCCTATTTGTGGGCCAAGCCCAAAAATACAAGGGTATATTGCGGCCCATATCTAGCCTCAACGTGTTTCCTTTTTCTTTTTAGAAGAGCAAAGCCCATTGTCTATATGTTAAACTAGCAAAACTATGAAATATGCGACTGTTTAAAATATATTTAATTTTTATAAAATATTATTTTATTATGATTTTATTTATGATATTTGGAGAGATATCATAACTTATAGGTTAAGTTTATGTCTGAGGGTAATTGACTACTTGCCCTACCCGATATTAGTATCACTTAAGAGGAACAAAGACTTTATCTACGCGATATTAGTATCACTTAAGAGGAACAAAGATTTTATTTTGTTCTTAGATTCTCAGTGAATTTAACCCTTTTTTACAAAAACTTATAGAAAGAAAAATAAAAAAGAAGAGCAAGCACTTCCCACAAGCTCGTCATGGTTTGAAATATACTACTAATTAATCACATTCGTTTGTGAGGAGTTCACAACATCAGTAATTTTTAATTTTAGCCAAAAACTTTTAAACATTATAATGTAATAATAAATCATATACTAGCATGTAAATGAAGTAGGTTTAGCAAACGAATGACAAGTGAAGAAGATTAGACCAACAACATAAACAAGTTGTTAGGGACGAGACAGCAATAAAACTGATACAATTGAAATTAAGAATATTAATGATGAGAAAAGGGGACGCATGAGTGTTGGAAATTATTTTAACTTTTTAGTGTTTGATTCCAAAAGCCATCAATTAATGACTTGCACAATTTATTTATTTATAAAAATGTCGCTCGTGATATTTATATATCAATTTTTTATTTTTTTTAAAATTACAACCAAATAGATAAAAAATATATTTTATAAAATTAAACTCCTACCCATTTATATATTATAATCAAGGAGAAATATAAAAAAATCTTCTATTAAAAATTTTATTAATAAAAAAGATTTTAAAATATTTATATATATAAAGTACTGATATTTTAATTTAAGTATTTTTCATTAATAAAATTGTGAATGGGGAACTTTTGTCTAATTTCCCCTCAATCGACTAAACACATTAAATATTTATTTAATTGATTAAAGGGCAATTTTTGAAAATAGAGAGAATATCTTTGTAATTTTAGTAAAATTGAGGGGTATTATTGTATTTTAATCTTTTTTTTTTTTTTGAGAGAGAGAGCCACTTCGGATTCTTCGTCTTTTAGAATTGACCGAATCAAAATGGTTTTTATTCTTTTTTAATTGTGAATTGAAGCACTAAAGATCGGCCAAAGTCCCGAGTCCTCGTATTCCCTTGTGTTATCATTCCTTCTATTGGAAGCAGATTTCAGAGAATCTTATGGACCCACCCTCGAAATTACCATTTTGCCCCTTACTTCCCCTTATTGTTTTACATTACCGTCCTTAGTTAGCATTGTTTAAGTTGACCTGCGTGTTACGGTAAACTTAAGAAGGCTTTTTTCTTGTCGCTTCACATTATTATTATATTTTATTTTTTTAAAGTCAATTATTCTTAATCTATCTCACCAGCATTACAATCGTTTCAAGATCTTGTTTTGCTTCTATTTTGACAAATCTCTCTTGATTAGTTCATTTAACCCCACATTTATATGCTAAATCTATTTGCTAATTAATCTATTTATAATTTCGCTTATATTCCACAAATAATTCACCTAGCACAAGGCCATTATTTAAATATGCCAAATATATCTCATCAATCTTATAAATTCCATTCAGATACTATTGATTGGTTGTCTGCTTCATTTGATTTGTTTCAACTTTTTCAATAAGTTATAAAGTTATTAATAAAAAAATTATAATAATTAAATAATTATTTTTTCCTTAAAAACTGGCCTATGAAAGAATAGGATGATACGAGTAAATAAAGCAAGGAAAGGTGGGCATTTTGGGAAATTTAAACGAGACGTATTGAATATTTGAATGAGTAGATTCTTTAATATTTATTTGTAGTCAGAAGGTGCGGATTCTTCCAATGGGAGCATCCGACAAAAGCAATACGGATGCGGGAAATGTGAGGTGCTATGTGTATGTGGGCGCCATCCAATTGTAATTGCAGGTTTTAGATAACAACAATAATAAAAATTTAATTTTTATTTTTAATATTATTCCTATCTTATTCAAAAAAATAATATTTAATGATAAAATAATAAGGCAAAAGATAATTCGGTGGACCAAATCGCACGGAGAATCTTTTTTCTATGGGGACGAAAAACAAGGAATCTAACGGTTGTTACAGCTTGTCTTTTGGGGTTAATAAAATAATTAAAAAATAGAAAAAGCATCTTTTATTATGTTCTCTGTCTGTGTGGGAGAAGGAGACATGGGATGGAATTCATTTGTTTGATTATTGTTATAATTTTTCTTACATAAGATTTTGTTTTTTAATGAGATTATAGTTATAATATTTATAGATAATAAATATGTAATTGAAATTTAATCGTAATTGCGGACACAATTTTCCAAAAATATATATGTGTTTATTGCTTATAAAATTCGAGGCTTTTTTTTTTGTGGAGTAGTTTCTATATATACGTTGATATTTTTTATTTGAAGATTTTACGGAATAAGCAAGTTGAAAAAGTAGAAAAATAAAAAAGAATCTTATATTATTATTCAACTTTCAAATAGTAATTTTTTTTTAGGGATTGGATACAGTATTTGATGAACTGGACCTATAATTAGGAGTTTAGTATTTGATATGTCCGAAACAAAACATTTTGATTTGACTAATTGACAAAGAATTTGATTTCGTAATAAGTGTTACAATAAAAATATATTTTATGATTTGAAATAAGTGTCATTTTTCATATTTTAAGAAAATATTAAATACTCTGTTTTTTTTTTAATTTTCCCTTTATTAATGTATCCATTAGTGGTTAGATAATACTTATTTAAAGGCACTAGGGGAATTTAAATTTAGATTTAGAAAGTATTAGTTTAATTTTATAAAAAAAAATAGATTATCTAATAATTTATTTCATATATATATACATAAAACGCTTTTGTGATAAATTTTATAAGATGGAAGGAGTGTGATATTTGTGTGTGAGGGTCAAATGTCTAAAAGAAAGTTTGCATTTAAGCATATCGGACTGGTCAAAAGGAAGACTTAGTTCATATAATCTTCTATTGGTTTGATATAAGCGATTTAGGATGAGAAAAGAGGAGGGGAGAGATTTTATTTGTATATATTATTTAGGTATTTAAAATTTTTATTAGGAAAAAAATTTATTTTCTTTTTTTAAGTTCAACTTCTCCTCTAAAATTTAAAGATTTAAATAAGAGAGATAATATTTTTAATTTATCATATTAATATACTCATATTTTTTAATATTTTAATATTATCTATATTTATATTTTATTAAAATATTATATAAAATAAAGTAAATTTGTGGATATAAAAATATTTTTCTTCTCCTCCTTTTTAAATTAAATAAAATAATATTAAAATCCCTCCTTTCCCCTCTCAAAATCTTTCATACTAAATAAGTTATTAATATTAATTTAAATAAAATAATAATAAAATATCCCATTTTAACTCTCTTCTCTATTCTTCTATTAAAATATTTTTCTTTCTCTTATTTTTTTTTTATTGAGTCACCCACACCCACACCCACACCCTTATAGTGTGAAAGTAATGTTGACACAAAAGAGCGATTGTCAAAAAGGTCACCAGAAGAGCTTCTCTGAGACCATGGGTTCTGTCATCTCCATATCATGGTTCTACCTTATTAATCTATTTTTAATTTTTACAGAGTGTTTGAATAATTTACCTAAAAATGTAGGTCTTAATAAGAAAAAATACTTTTATTACTAGGATTCAAACACAATACTTAAACGACTTGGAATCTTTGTTAACAAAGTCCCACCTTGCTGGCCTTCTACTTTTCAAAAACCCTCCCCACTTTGTTTTCCTTATTTTATCATTATTTGACCCCTACTCTTCCTTACCTGCTACGCCATACCACACTGTACATAGAATAAAGTGTATAACGCATTCACACATAAAAGAGCTTGTTCAAACTTACAGTTAACAAACTATGCTCTAGTTTCAAGACATGAAATCGGGTATGTTTGAATTAATTTTTAAAAAATAGATTTTAAAGAATAAATTTTAGAAATAATAGATTTTATGAAGAATATATGAAGAATAAATTTTAAAAATATAGATATTTAGATGATTAGTAGTATAATCACTTTTCATATTGATAAATTATCAAAAATAGTATAATTTGATTAAAAGTAGGAGAGAGGGTAAAGAAGATGGTGTAGAGAAGAGAGAGGAGATAGAGTGGAGAAGAGACATGAGATAAGGTATAAGAAAAATTAAGGGTAAAATAGTAATTAGATAGTCCATAAGCTTTTTTACTATTCTAAAAGCTATTTTCAGTAGTTTATTCAAAATTATAGTTTTAAACTATAATTTTGACTAAAATTACTTCTAGATAAATATGGCTGTTTATTTAAAATTTTGCCACACTAAAATTTTACCTAAAAAGATTTTTTAAACTATGATGCCAAATACACAAAATCCCTCCTAAAAAAATATTTGTTGAAGGTTTTATATTTTTAAATCTTAGTGATAACTGCCATATAGGGTAAACACCATGGTTTGTATATGGTAAGTAAAACACATTTTCATAAAATTAAAATGTTTTTATATTTGTTTGATACAAAAAGTATTTCTATATTAATTGAACTGTTGTTATATATTTATTTAAAATCACTTCTAAAAAATACTAGTCCAAATATCCTCTAAATAACATCGGGCATAGACCTTAGGTACAAATAATTCAATCATTAAAAATTAATTAGTTATTATTTCTAATAGTTAATACTTTAAATTTACCTAAAAAACTATATAATTTTTGTTTACTAAGCTTCTTTAATTTTTCTAGTAAAATTTCTTAAATTCAAAACTTGGACATAACAAACTCATACAGAGATATTTAAATTACTTAAAAAAACAATATATATATATATAAATAAAGTATAAACATAGTTTGCCCATAACATAAAAGAAAAAAAGAATATACACATAATAATTAAATTTTAAGAGCAAAAGAACATATTATAGTAATGAATATACTGGCAATTTTGTTTTTAAAAAAAAGAAAAACAATGACAAAATAGGTTGAATGATAATAAAATTTAAAAAAAAATAATTAATCATCTAGTTCCTATAATTTTAATCTCCTTACAATAATCTCTAAAGTTTAATTCATTTAATTCAATTCTCACTAAAATAATAAAATATAGACACTAATAGATTAAATTGCTAATATTTGGTGAATTAAGTTGTACTAGATTAAACTTGAGGGAGGGTTTGAGTATAACCAAATCAAAGTTATTGACATTAAATAGTTATTTTTTAATAAAATTTAATATAATAATATATTTTTATAATTAGACAAGAGGTAAATGCTATCAAGACAACCCTAAAATTTGGAGTACACGTGTCAAACAAATGTTATATCCGGAAGGGAGGGTTTGGACATTTCACCGAGTCAGTTCGATCCGAGACAAAACCGGTTCTCCGAGGTCATATGTTATTAGAAGATTAAATACGCGACGACCCGAAAGTGACGTTCTCAAAACCCCAGTCTAAACTGGGCGATGCTCTTCCCACTACCACGCACCAGTGCCCATTTTCTTCGGCAGAATCTCGGTGTTTGAAAAATTGAAAATTGAAATCCCATCTTTTGTAAAAAATTCACTTTTTCTTTTTTCCCATTTTCTTCCTCCCATTCTCAACTAGTCTCTTATATTCCATTTTATTCCCTTACCTATATATTCGTTATTTTATTATCGCATCTCTTCACTGTTCGCTTCCTGTCCTTTGCAATTTCGTCTCATTTTCTCCCATAGAATCTCCAGCAGCCAAGCTTACCCTGACGAGATCTGAATTTGGGTGGGGAAGGATCTGAAAATGGGTTCGGTTCCTCCAGAACTGAGCTTGGATTGGAGACCCACTTTTGTTCCCAAGACAATCAGTGATTTTCTCTACGAGGTTTCCACGATCGGAAACGCCGCCGACAAGTTGTCGAGGTTCGATGAGTTTCTCAGGAGATTGGAAGAGGAAATGAGGAAGATCGACGCTTTTAAGCGTGAGCTTCCTCTCTGCATGTTCCTCTTAAACGATGGTTGGTCTTGATTTTTCTCTCACTTCTGAAATTTCATCCTCTATGGATTGATCTCTAGCTGTTTGATTATTATTCTGTTTTATTTACTTGGTTCTGTTGTTATGATCAATGGCCTTTCGTGTACGCCTCTGCAGCAATCTTGAATCTGAAGGAGGAATCAGCAAAACTCAAGGCACCTATTTCTCAGCCGTTGCTGGCAGACTTTATTCCCTTGACGAAAGAATGTGATTTGAAAAAGGATGATAAGAAAGAAAAGGAATGTAGAGATAAGAAGACTTGGATGAGCTCTGTTCAACTCTGGAATACCGATAATCATCCCACTACTAACGATGCTTATGAACAAAGACAACAACACTATGAATTAGAAAACAAGGTAAAATAATTCAAGGACCATTTTTATGGATAGTAGATTTAGTATAGTCATTTGTTTGAACCTTAACAATGATCTCAGAGATGTTGCCTTGTCTTTTTCTCCTTGATCATAGCAGAAATGCGAAGAGGAAGGACAATCTGTGCCTGAGGATCCATTCCAATCTCGTACAAACGGTGATAACAGATGCAGGGCGTTCTTGGCTCTTTCAACCTACTCTAGCATCCCTGCTACACCAGTGACAACTAAGGAAGAAAAGGAAGACTCCATTAATGGGCTCTCTCTTATGACTCCTGGTATTAGAAGTTTGAGGGAAGGTTATGGTTCAAGTGGATCGAGAAGTAGCTCTAGCAGAGCAGTTTCTTCTTCAACTCCATGTTCACAGCCAATTATACCCACAGGTCATCAGCAGCAGTCGCAGAAGCAAGTTGCCCGGAAACAGAGGAGGTGCTGGTCGCCAGAGCTGCACCGACGATTTGTCAATGCATTACAGCAACTCGGAGGTTCTCTAGGTTAGAATTGGAACTTCGCAAAAAAATTTCAATTATTCTGTTAGTAATCTGCTATTGCCAGTGAAAGGATCAAGATTCCCCTATGTTGAATTGAAACCATCAAATATTTTATTCAGTATAGGGTTTCATGATATTCTTAGTTTCTAATGGTGGGACATTATGGGTTACCTAGTATTGAAATTATGTGGATGCTGGATTCTGAATGTTCTATACCTTGTGAGTTGGATGGGATTAGGGATCAGGCAAAAGAGTGAAAGACAGATAAGAAAAGATTTGATAGATCTTAGTACTTTCTGATTGAGTTCCTTGTATCTAATTTACATTTCTGGGTTTCTTCAATGCAGCGGCAACCCCAAAACAAATAAGAGAACTCATGCAGGTTGATGGCTTGACCAACGATGAAGTCAAGAGTCATTTACAAGTGAGTTAAATGGTGTTCTAGTTCTCCTTGTTTCTTGATTGGTTTCCAGAAATTCAACTGAAGTCTTGGTTTGGTATGTCTCATGAAGTTTGTATTCTAAGATTTATATGGTTACTTGTTTTTGCAGAAATATCGACTTCACACTCGAAGAACGCCTGCTACTGCAGCTACGCCTGCTAATCAATCTGTATTTCTTGGAGGCTTGTGGATGTCTCCAGATCAACACAATGAATCCTCCAAGGATAGCAGTTCTGGGTCTGGTTCTCCTCAAGGTCCTTTCCAGCTAGCAGCATCCGGTGGAGGGATGTCTCGAACAGAAGGTGACAGCATGGAAGACGATGAAGACGATGAGAGCTTTAGCTGGAAAAGTCACATTCACAAAACTGGAAAAGATGTATAGATACTTGATCTCCACCATGGATTTTGCAGATAAAAATATATATACGTGGGAGAGGTTTTACAACTACGTAAGTATAATACGTCATACTTGAGAAGACAAAAAGAAAGGATTTATGAATGGAGAGGCTGTTGAAAATTTTGCAGGACTAGCTTTCCTTCTATTTAATCCAACTTGAGTTTTATTATGAGAACTCCAAAATAAAATCCATTATTCATGCCATTTCTCCCAGATATCATCATCAATTTCCTTCATTTCTTTGTCCATTGTTTTAGATCAGATACTTAGGAGTGAGGTTTCAGAATTTGTTAGGCACTTCTTTCTTGTTTAGATTTACAGAACTTGCTTTTTTCAATCTTTTAAGATTTGGTGAGTTTTGTGGAAGATTTGCACTGTGATATTATTCTCTTCCTTGAAACTATACCTAGTCTTTGTCTCTAAGATACCTTTTCAATAGTCATTTAATTAAGAGATTATGATATATCTTTCATTTGAGAAGAAGCAGATAACTTCTGAGGTTGACAAGTACAGATCATCCACCTGATAACCATTTTATCTTCCTTCTACACACTTCTCCAAACATCTCAGTATTTAATGTAATGTTGAAAATCATTATAAAGTCTTAAAAGGAAAAAATGGTGTGTGTGTATTGAAATGAGTTGAGTACCTAGGAAAAATATATCGGTCTAATAAATCATAATAAATACAAGGATCAAATCATACAACACATTCTTTGTAATACTATAGTGATTTCTCCGAATTACAAGCCAAAAGAACTTAATCCAGACGTACACCAAAAATAACACACACTACTAATAAGAATCATGATTCAAAAAGTGAAGGCCATCAAACTTTATCAACCAGCCAAATCCACTTAATCATACAGCTCTGAGCCTGCTCTAAACTTTAATTAGTCAAGAGTACAAATCTCCTGGATCTTACCCTTTACCTAATCTTGGTGATATCCCACTTTTTATTTTTCTTCTAAAAAAAATAATAAAAATCAATCCTCAATCCTGCTTGTTCATCAGGGTTGAAGACAAAAGAGTCACTTTCAGATGGAAAATAATTGAGTGAGAATCTTGAAGACATGATTTAAGGAAGGAGCCCACTGTGATATCCCGCGTTTTAATTATGGTTTATATAGAATGTTGGGGTGAAAATGATGGAACCTCTCTCTCTCTCTCTCATTATCATCTTCTTCTTCACTTTCTCCATCATAATTTAAAGTCACTACTGATTCATCAGATTTCAAAATCTTTTGGAAATATTCTGAGACTTGTAATGCAGGGAATGGAATATCATGGAGGGAATACAAATCACATGGCAGATAATCTAAAATATAAGCTTGTGGTCCCAGATAGAGATAGATAGAGAGAGAAATCATTCATAAGAAAGATTCTTTGAAAGAACAGAGCCAAGGGAGTATCAACGCTGATATGCTAAAATATAAGCTTGTCGTCCCAGATAGAGATAGATAGAGAGAGAAATCATTCATAAGAAAGATTCTTTGAAAGAACAGAGCCAAGGGATACTTATCCACGCTGATATGCTAAAATATAAGCTTGTCGTCCCGGATAGAGATAGATAGAGAGAGAAATCATTCATGGAAAGATTCTTTGAAAGAACAGAGCCAAGGGATACTTATCCATGCTGATATGTATAAAGAAAGTCAAAAGAAGAAAAACGCTATCACAGAGTGTTCTACACACAGTGAGATAAATGCATGTAATTTGGCAAAAAGTGGATCAATACCCACCATTTGTTGATTATTCAAATTTATTCCTTCACCAAACTCAAAGTTATCTCATTCACTCTCTCTAATGTATGTGTCAAATAGTTTGTTCTTCTCAATTTTTAATTTGGTATAAATATTTTATTCTCCTTATTCAATCCTTTAATCTTATTCTATTACCATAATTAATTTATATATAGGAGCTAATAACGCTAATAAAATAAATTTACAGGAGTTGACGGTATTAAAATAATAAAATTAAAGGATTTAATAAAAAAATATATTGGGACCAAATTAAAAATTGAAAAAAATTATTAGCACCTAAAGAATTGTTTACCCTTCTATATTTTGGACAGAAACTTTTCGTAGAACTTTCATGCAAGGGAAGAGGTTTGTTTCTTTAGGTCTGTTCTATCTATTATTATTATTCTTTTATTGTTAATTACGGTTAATAGGATATTTGGAGTATGGTATAAATGCTTAGATTTCTTTTTCAAGTGTCCCTTTTAGTCCTTTACTGAATGGATGATATACAAATATTATTGTTCTTCCTAATTTTGGTCCAATACTATTTCTTCCTAATTAAACTCTTAAAAGCTTTTTTTGGAATAAAAAATAAATTATTGAAAAAATTAATATACAAATCTCTATAATTTGACCACATTTTTAATAAGTTTTTATAGTTTTTTTTCTCTTTTTATTATTGTGTCGTTTATAAGTATAGGACTTATGGTTATTATACATGAAGAGACTATAAAGACTTAATAAAAAAAATTATATGGACCTAATAAAAATTTAGTGAAACTATAATGACTAGTGAACTAATTTTATCTAAATTATTTAGTTTTCTTCTTTCTCTTTCTGTTTTTTTTAAATTTGTTAAAATTACCAATCAAATCCTTTATATTTCAAACATTCGCAATCTTCATCTGAAAAATTAAAACGGGGGCTGCAATTTTCGTGGAATTGAAAAGAGTTATGCCTAATGTTTGAAAATGGAGAAGCTTCAAAATAAAGAAAATGTTTATTTACTTTTTTCTTAAATTGAAAAAAAAAGAGTATAACTTAGTCTCAATAAATTTGCTGAAGTACAAAATCAGACACGTTTTTTTATGTATTTTTATTTACTATATTTAAGTTAAATATAAGTCGATAAGATAGCAGTGTCATATCAATAACACAAGAGAAATTGCATGGAAGTTTGTACGAATATTAAATCAATTATTAGATAATTCTTGTTGGGAAGGTCATGGTGTTTGTCTTGACCAACCTTATCATCCTTTCGCCAATTTCATCTTATCTTATTTGTCACGCTTCTAAGATAAGAGAACCATATATATAATCACTATTTAGATTGATCTAAAACTAAAATTTTTAAAAAAAATTTAGTATAAATTTTAATTTTAAAAAATAAAAAAAAACAGTCATATTTATTTAAAAAAATTATAAATTAACTATAATTTAAAATTATATTTTTAGATAAATTTATAGGAATAACTTTTAAAATAGAAAAATAACGTATAGACTTTCAATAGTCATTTCATCCATCTTTCTCTCTCTTATTATCATTGCAGCTGTGTTTCTTTTACCATCTCTCTTCCTTCATACGTCACAGTCGTCACTTATGTTCTAAATTTGTCATTTGCCATACTCACCAAACTTTCTCTTTTGTCACTCACCATTCGCAAAAGGCAAAAAAGAAGGAAGAGGTGGTGTGTTCTCACTAGTAGAAGAGAGATCTGGAAGAGGAAGGTCTTTGGTATGGAAGAGGAGGGAGAAAAAAGTGGAGATCTAGAGGTGTTGGATCATTGCTGTCGATGGCAAAGGAAGGATTTAGCAGTGACATCTAAATAACAATCACTAATGGACAAAAGAGAGAGGAGAAAAAAAAAGAAAAAAAAATTATTTTTTCTTCATAAATCATACTTATTATTTTTGATAATTTACTAATAATAAAATTTTTTCTATTAATAATCATTTAAACACTCATTTATTTAGAACCATTCTAAAAATTATTTTTTCCTATAAACTATTTTTTAAAAGGCCATCCAAACAAGTACATAGACATATACAAAAAAAAAATGACAATAGCTCATAATTGCAAACTTATTATATCAACAAATTTTAAAAAGAACCAAAATAATACACAAATATTATAACTTAAGAAATGGTCAAATGTAATTTCAATTTCTAAAACATTGTTGACAATATTTTTTTAAAAAAATAACACTGATATTATTTAGGCTTCTAGTATAGTATATCCTCTTGGTTCAAAACACACGGCTTTTCAAAATTATGAAGAATACATATGTTATAAGGTAGCATTGGCATTATAAATTTAAGATGATAATATAAAATATTGGGTAAATATTTTTTCTTCAAAAATAATAAATATTTTGACATGAATATTGTTTTGGCGGAGGACTTAAATACTGTAAATAATCTTCAAACATTGCAAGGAATTAAAAAATTACATGGTACTGTTTATATTTTATTCCTTTTTTATACAAAATATTTTAAATCTTCCCACCAAGGATAAGACATAGCTATAAAATTTATAGAGCATTTAAAGGGAATATATGGAATTGTTTATTAATTTTTTTATAATAATAATAAAAATTGAATTCACGTTGATATTTTACGTCAACGAATTGGCGGCACCGTTCATATTTTGGATTATACATGTGATACTGATTTTTTTTTTTTTTGGTATGATACATGTGATACTGATAAATATGTTCCCCAGCCTCCAAGGATTGGTATCCGTCCCCATGTAGGGGGCCGAGTCAAGCTCTTAGGACTTGGGCTATCAAAGCCCAAACCAAAATTTTGGTCAGATTTTTTACTGGGCCATTTAACGATGGGCTGTTTGAGAAGCATGCCGAGCCCATGTCTAAAATTCAAAATATTACCAATTTATAAGGTAATTAACAACTTATTTTACTTAATATCTATATTATCTAAAAAAAAAGAGAGATTTTACTCTACTTTTAAATTAGTAATGAGTCTGACCTTCTTCTAAAATTTTTTATAACAAAACACAAGACTTAATACCAATTGGCAGTTATAAGTTTTACAAAGTAAAACTCTTATCAAATATTTATTTTGTACAAAATAAAATCATTTCAAATAATATAATCCAAGTTAATATGACTCTATAAAGGGAGAGTGGATTGATTTAAGAAGGTTGATTATGCTGGTTTATCAAAATTATAAAGGATTTTATTAAAAGAATATTATGAAATAAAATTTTTCAAATAAATGTTACAAAATGTAAATATTGTTTTGCCAGCACAATCAACAAATTATGATAATAAAACAAGACTCGAGCAACTAGGATAACTGGTAATAAGATTATGTTGATATTATTAAAAACAAAAGAAAAAAGGGCAAGGCTGGAGCATTCATGTCTGAGATGTGTACGCTTAGGAATAAGAAGAAGATGCATGGTCTGTGTGGAAGAATAAGAACCTCAAAATTTCAGTCAAACCCACAAGTAACGGTATATGTGTGAGTATTTGGGCGCGAAACGTGGATTTAACATCGAAATACAGTTACTAACTTCAGGGAAACGACTCTCAGAAAGAAAAAGAGAGAGAGAGAGAGATAGGTTTCTCTCTACATTTCACAAAGAATCAAAGATCACTTTCTCTGATCACATCATCATAATCAAAGACAGGGGATAGAATAGAACAACGTAGATTAGAGAGAAGAAATAGCAGAAATGGCGCAGGCGCAGGCACAACCTTTAAAGGAGGATAAGAGCAATATCCAAGAAACTACTGCGCCCAGTTCCACCTTCAAGTTGAATGCTCAAGCACCGGAATTTGTGCCCAGATCGCATACTCAGGTGCCGATTTCGGGTTATTTCTATCCCTTCTTTCATATTCTTGGTGGCGCCGGTGCTTCTGATTGGTTCCCTGGTGGCGATCAGGATCCTTCCTCCCGTTTGATCTCCACTACCAATGTCGCACTCCCCAACTGCTCGAAGAATGTCCTCACTCATGATCTTCAGCAGAAAATCGTCAAACAGGTTCCCGTCTTATTCATATTAATGCATTACTCATCTGTTCTGGTATCTTCTGTTTGTGAATTATCTTTATCGCTATGACCATGGACGTGTTGCCTTTCAACTGTCTGGAAATTTTATGTTTGGGTTGGAGAATGTATTCATGTTATATTTGGGTTTCCATCTTGTTAATTTGGTCTTCATTACGTAAGGTATTCTTGTTGCTTTTGTCATCCGTTCTAGTTTGCTTATGCATGATCATCATCGCTGGGTGCCATGTGCATTGTCTTTTTATTTTTTTACCTTCTTTTCTTTTTCACTGTCTTGGATCTTATATTTCGGTAGAAGATCAAACAGCTTCATCGGTATTTTCTAAATGATTTCTTATGGCTTTTGTCTTCTGTTCTGTTCTCTTTTTGGATAATCTTTATCATTAAGACCACATTCGCATTGCCTTTTATGTTTCTTCCTTCATTTTAATTTTTTGGATTTTATAATTGGTTTAAGAATACGTCTCTTTAAGGGTTTCCAATTTCCATCTTTGTTAGTCTTGAATTATTAGAATATTTTCAGCATTTGCCATCTGTTCTATTACGTTTTTGGGTGATATTGATCATGACGATCCTATATGCATTGCCTCCTTACTTTCTTTTCTTCTTTTCCGTTCTAATTTCTTGGGATTTATCATGAATTTTCTTTATTAGATTCTCGTTCCCGATGTTATTCAGAATTTGTATTACATTAGCTAAAAAATGCTGTTGATATAACATTCTCACTACGCTGCTTATCAATTTTAAAATTGTTGCGGATTTAATACATAGGTGGAGTATCGGTTAAGTGACATGAGTTTGCTAGCAAATTAATCTTTCCTGAAACAGATGAACAAAGATCCTGAAGGTTATGGTAAGGATTTTGGAATGGTATTTGTCAAAAACTATTCCTTTCCAACTTGGAATAGTTCATAATTGGTGGGTGTTGATTTTTTTAACAGTTCCTATATCCCTTATTGCTTCCGCCAAAAAGGTGAAGTCCCTAACTAGAAACATCCATCTGCTTACCCAAGCACTCCGTTCATCTTCAAAACTTGTAAGTCTTTTGAATGGATATGATTTGCATGTCAAGATGTAGGATTTATTAGGTCCGTTTCAGCTTGCTTTGTGATTACTTTTTTGAAGGTTTTAAGTGTTGATGGAAAGAAGGTTAAACGTAAACAACCGTTTACTGATAAGGAGAAAGAGGATTTGCAGGTAAAGAAATGACATGTTTTTGTCCACTTGATTCATCTTAAACTGACTAATATAAAGTGAGATTATATTTTTTGCAGTCCCGTACTGTTGTGGTAGAGAATTTACCTGAAGATCATTCCCACGAAAATCTTATGAAAATATTTAGTGTTGTTGGAAGGTGGATTTCATTTCCTAACCCCTGCATTTACCTTTTTGAACTTACATTCTTGCTTTTTCTTTCATTTCCTAAAGACAGTAATTGATGCTTCATCTGTGAACAGTGTGAAAACAATCAGAATCTGCCACCCCCTAGAATCTAGCTCTCCTAGACCAAAGGGTGATCTCCTCATTGGTAACAAGGTATAGAGAATACACCATCTTATGTTTTCTTGGATAAATTCTGACCCATTCATGAATAGACATGGAAGACAAATAAATGATTTAACAAAACTCACCTTTGACATGCTTATAAGTATATTCTTCATATGATTGTGGGTCTACCTAAGAATTTGTTTGATTTGGTGGTTAAAAGGTATTCGGTCTTTTCTTACCTTACACTTGCTTGCTTGTGCATCTCTTTTAGCTGCATGCACTTGTGGAGTATGAGACAACATATCTAGCTGAGAAAGCAGTGAGTGACATTCTTTGGAAATTTAGTGTAAAGATGCGTAGTATACAGCTCTTTTTTTCTATTGACAGGAATTACTTGATCAATTTATCAGGTTGACAAGTTAAAAGATGATAGGAATTGGAGAAATGGGATGCGAGTTAGGTTGCTGCTTAGGTGCTCGGTACATATACCTCGTATCAGTCTTGTTTCAGACTTTGTGCCCATTGAATTTATCCTCCTCCTCCTGACGGGCTTTCATGTAAAATTTGCAGCCAAGATCTGTTTTGAAGAGTAAGAAGTTGGAATTCGATGGCTTTCTTGAGGAAAATGAGATGCTAAATACTGAACCTGCTGAGGATTCTTCTCATTCAAACAACACGGACCATTTGATGGTTCAGACAAACGTAAGTGTCCCTTAATAAGAAAAAGACAAGTATATTATTAAATAGTAATAGCAAGAGCATGATAAACATACGTAAAAGCATTACTTTCATTCCCACATTCATAACACCATTCCAAGTTGGACTTGGGTTTGTCTGAACATGTCTGAAAGGAAGCATATCTAAGTTGTTATTTTGGTTAGGTGGAAGAAAATGGAGTGGGATCAAAGAAAGTATGGGGAAGAGGACGTGGGAAGGGAGGAGGACGTGGACTGCTTGCGCTGCCATGTCAGCCAAGTATTAACCCTGCTGTTGTTGTGAGTGAAGGAGGCTCTGCAAAACCCAACACCAAGGGCCCCAGAATGCCCGACGGCACCAGAGGCTTCACCATGGGAAGAGGCAAGCCAATTACTTCTCCTTCTCCTTCTCCTTCATCTTCTTCTGCTCTACCCACGTCACCTCAAGAGTAATCATTGCCCATGATCTCTTCCTCAAATTCTGCTCTATGCTCTCTGCTTCCATGAAATAGTTTTGTTTGCTTTCTACTCTAGTGCTCCTTTTTTTTCCTATTGTGTAACATTTGCTTTTACTCATTGTAAGTGGATAACAGATTTTTCCCCCTTCTAATGCTAAGTAACCCTTGGACTTGTCAATGTATGCTTTTATCATCTAGCAAAAAAGAAAGAAAAAGGGATGATCAGATTATACTTGTGCCAAGATTATACGTATTTGTTGATTGTTATTTTAAATTTAGAAATAGTTATTGGAGTTTGGATAGCAGATATCATAAAAGTTTGATTCTTATCCTTGTGAGAAAAGAAATAAAAAGAAAAACAGTCATATTTGAAAGGAAAGGGGATCTAAAACTTTTGCTCTCTTACAATAAATTTATATTAAATTAATTTTTTTAAAGTGTATTAAAATATAAATCATATTACATTAATTAATTTTTATCTTGACTTTGGTTTGTAAAAGTTATTTTTACAAACGATAATTCAAACAAATTGTACTGTGGATGTGGAGGTAACATGTGTGAGGACCACCTAACCTGAATCTGGGATTTCATAGGCTTGAAAGTTCACTTGTATACAAGTGGTGGAATTCTACGGAGAGCTCATATGGCTTTGTGGGCATTGATTGTTTTTGTTCTCTGTTTGGTTTGATTCCCTGAAACAGCATTTGATATTCTGTACTGAATTTTACTGACTTGGGATGAAAACAAATCTGTAAGGAGAATCTAACTCCCTGCCACTAAAACCAATATTGATTCTTACCACTAAAACCACTCAAAGATTTATTAACTAAATCGTGGCTTACTATATTTTTTCTATAATATTAACCAAATTTTTTTAACAGATATAATAATTTTAAGATTAGTGACTTACTATATTTTAATTATATAATTTTTTTATCTTAAACATTTAAACAATATCATTAAGTATAATTTAAATATTATTAATGTGTAGTCTATTAACTTAGTTGGTTAGAGTGTTGTGCTAATAACACAAAGGTAGCAGCAGGTCTGAGCCCTGCATTGGCTATGTATTTTTTTTTATTATTTTTGTACTACTTTTTGGTCAAATAATATTCAAGGCGTTCGTAAGGTTCAAAAATTAATCCATGCTCAATAATTTATTACGTCATTTTAAATAAACTTATACAAATTTACAAAGTAAACTGTATAATAGGAAGTTCATGAGGCTTTAATAGAAAATTTGCAGAAATGGAGAGATAACAAAGTTAATGGAGAATAGTGGGGTGGTGTTCATCACTTTCTAAGTTCACTGAATGGCAGCTTAGTGACTTCCATTATAATTCTCAAGTGAAACATCCTGAACTATTCTCAAAATTATAATATTGCAATAATACGATACAAGTCAATCAAACATAATTAGAAAAAATAATTAACTTGCAAGAGAAATTCAATATGTGTCTAAACTAGATCCTTTACATTTCCACTTAAAGAAAATTATGGAAAAATATAATTTATATTAACATCTCATCTACATATTTATTATTTCAAAATATTTTAAAACTATATTATAAATATTTTTTTTATTTCTGTGAACATATGTAAAAGATTCGAATTATAAATTATAAAGCGATTAAATTAATGTTATATGCTGGACTAATTAAGTGCATTCCCACTTAAATTAGTCCAAAGAGGTAGATTTATCTTATC
Source organism: Leucaena leucocephala (assembly GCA_037074615.1). NCBI lineage: Eukaryota > Viridiplantae > Streptophyta > Magnoliopsida > Fabales > Fabaceae > Leucaena > Leucaena leucocephala. Next base: position 1,321,450 of record CM073561.1, on the reverse strand, counting down.
TTGAAGGATTTATGGTAGTGCATAGTGCGCACACAGTGGTCTACTCTTGAGAAAGCTAAATTTTTTTTCCCCCTAATTATCTTTCAAATCTGAGATCCTAGTCATTCTGTTTGTGAATGCCTTTCTGTATGCAAGAAAGGAGTCCACGCCCAACATATGACTTAGCTTTACAAACGGATCTAGTGTCTAAAAAAAAAAAAGAGTTGTAAAAAGGTATGGTGATGGAGTGTATGGACATGGTGCAGGGATGTGATGGGTCAGTGCTGCTGGATGACACAGAAGAAATGAAAGGAGAAAAGAAAGCAGGCCCCAATCTGAATTGTGTGAGAGGCTTCCAAGTCATTGACGCCATTAAAGCCGACCTCGAAAGCTCCCGTCCTCCACTGTGTCCTGTGCTGACATCCTTGCCCTCGCCGCCCGAGGAGCTGTCTTTCAGGTTCCTGTTTTATTTATTCCTCTTCATTACTCTCATGTCACGTCATAATCATAATAATAGCAATATATATTTGGTTTGTTGTAATTAGGCTGGTGGACCCTCCTGGGCTGTGGGATTAGGGCGAAGAGATTCAGTGACTGCAAGCATGGACGCAGCCAATCAGCAGATCCCCACTCCTTTCGAGTCACTTCGAAACATCACATCCAAGTTCACTTTCACGGGTCTTAACCTCAGGGACGTGGTTGTCCTCTCTGGAGGGCACACGATTGGATTTGCAGAGTGTTTTACGTTCAAAGGGAGGCTGTTCGACTTCAAAGGGTCGGGCAAACCCGATCCAGATATGGATTCGGTGCTGCTGTCGGGTTTACAGAGAAGGTGTCCTAACAGGAAGTCCTCCGATGCAAACCTGGCTGCGCTCGATACTGCCTCGTTTTCCAGATTCGACAACGCTTATTACAGCAACCTGGTTAAGAACACGGGCCTCCTCCAATCTGATCAAGTTCTTACTTCTGATGCCACCACTGCTGATTTGGTGAATTACTATAGTCAGAGCCAGTTCGCCTTCTTCAATGACTTCTCTGCCTCCATGGTTAAACTCAGCAGTGTTGGTGTTCTTACAGGCCAGAACGGCCAAGTTAGACTCAAGTGTGGCTCTGTTAATCAAGATCAATTAACATATATAAAGCTCTCTCGTTGATTATGTACGCTTTAAGAAACATATAGTGTACATAAGTCCATCATTTTGAATCCTGGTGGCGGAATATATTATATGTGCGCGCGCGAGCGCCCTTTGTGAGTTTGACTAATGTGTCGAAAGCTGTTGTGTGCTTTGGGGGTTATGAGGGACTGGGTCGTGTTAACTGTAATGTAATAAGCCGTTGTAATTAGTTGGTGGCTTGAATGGGGAATTGTAGGAATATATTATGTATATATCCAACCTTTTTTATTTTGGATAGATTAGCAACTCATTTTTTCCTGAAGGAGACTAGTAAGAGGCTATAAACGCAATTTATTTATATTATAATTTTTACTGTTTAATATAAGAATTAATTAATTTTTTAAATATATTAAAGAAATTAAATAAATAAATTATAATTATTATAAGAGTTAATTGATTAATTTAGATAGATTTAAGAGGATATAATATAAATTTATTTATATTTGATCATAATTAATTAATTTATTTAATCTATCTTAAAAAAATTATATTAAAAAATGGATGGAATAATAACCTAGTGCGTGTTTGAATGTAGCTTTTCAGAATTAATTTTGGCCAAAATCTCGGTTTGGGAAAATTTTACACAAACATCAATTTTTTGTCCAGAATTGATTTCGGCCAAAATCTCAGTTTGAAAAAATTTGAACCAAACAGCCATTTTTGTCCAGAATTGATTTTAGGCAAAACATCAGTTTGAAACCATGATTTTGAATAAGCTATTGAAGATAGATTTTAGAACTGTAAAAGAATTTATAGACTATACAATTACTATTTTACCCCTACTTTTTTTTATATTCTCTCTCATCTCTCTCCTCTCTCTTCTTCACACTATCTCCTCTTTTCTCTCTCTTCTCTACACTCTCTCATCTCTCCTATTTATTCTCTATCATCTATTCTCTCTCATACTTTAATCAAATCATACCCTTTTTAGTAATTTATTAATATAAAAAGTGATTCTACTATTAATCATCCAAATATCTCTATTTTTAAAATCTATTCTTCCCATAATCTATTATGCCCAAAATCTATTCTTTCTATAATCTATTCTCCCCAAAATCTATTTTTCAAAATCTATTCTCTATAAAATCTATTTTATAAAAGCAAATTCAAATACACCCCTAAACTACAAAGAACATGGTTCAAGTAAGGCCTGACATGGGTGTGTCATGTGGGAGTTGTTCCTAGGATATCATGACATCAAATTAGACTTGTTAAGGAATCCGGTTGACCAGGGATTCATTTATTGGATTATTATTCTAGCAAGCTAAATTTGATTGGATTTTTACCGTTGTTATTTATAATTAAAACAAAAAAAGAACTTGTCAACCAATTTGGGGTTAAAGTAAACAGCATTCTCGCAACAATCTTTTAATCGATGAAGGAACATAAAAAAAAAAACATTTCTCATAAACATCAAAAGTTACTGGCACATAAAATCAAATGCATGGTAAATAACTGCAATGGATCAACACCAATCTAATCCGAATCCTTTCCAACTGGGGTAGTTTGTATAGAATATATTACTGTTTCCATATCCCAGCAAGTGCTTCTTAATGAAGACCATCATAAGAGTCACGTCTTGGCTTTCGGATGAACGCTGCAGAACTTTATGTGGGAGAATTGTGATCCATCACAAAAGAATCCCAGAATTCAGATTCTAGAGACAATCCGACAAGTGTCAGCTGGGTCAAAAAAAGAGTATATCCAAAAGTCAAGTCCATTTTACTCAACTTGCATGCACGGCTCACACAACTTCTCTCCTCTCCTGTTTCTACTCTGAAAATAGCTCCCTACACGTCTCTCTCATCTAGGCATTTTTGCAGACCTTGTACTGTTCATTTTAGGCCCTAATGGACAATCTTTCGGCAGGCTTTCGCGCATGTATTTTCTTTGTGAAAGTAATCTTTCCCAAAATATTATAAAATACTAAATATAGATATTTTTTAATAAAAATTTAAAATTTGATTGGCTTATGAGAAATTACATGTTTTACTATACCAATCCAGTTGGTGCAAATTGATTGATTAATATTGTTCTCTGGGGATAAGATAATGATAGAGCTGAATAATGCAAATTGTGTTTATGGAGATGGTCCAATTAGAGTACAATCCGTAGCTCAAAAAGAGAAAGGCCTCAAGCTTGTATTATTTGAACAATTATTTCTTTTTGTCATTTAAAATTGTATCTAGAAACCTAATACAATTAATAGATAACTATTTTTTTAAAATATAATATTTTATATTGAAATCAATGCATATGCACAGAAAATATAACTTAAAAAAATTAATTTTTAGTTAATAACTATAATATTTTATCTAAAATTTTAAAAAAATATATGGAGGACAATAATAATGATGAAGGTGTTCAACCTTTTGACCTTTGAGGTTCAAAAGCTTCAAGAGCTTATCTCTTCCCTATATAGTGAAGATGAGAGAATTTGATATTTCATGATTTGCTCCCTCATGCGGAGCTCCCCTGTCTTCCTCATTCGCTTTATGCTCCATTCGGTGCACTTTTGATGTTTTTCATCATCAATATCATTTTTTTAAAAAAGAAAAAAAAATATACGATGCCTTCAATCCCAAACACAACGATAATATTCTCAACTTCCTTGATTTTTTAGCTATGGATGTTTACAAAATTTACCTTTAACAACTTCTTGAGACTTGTTTCAAATAATAGTGAATTAAATTATAAATTTTTTTTAATTTTTTTTACTTAGAAACACTAAAACACTGTATATCTATAATTTTTTTAAATAGTAACGTGGCCTTATAGGTTTATAAATTTTAGTAATATTGCTCTTCTTACTGTTGATCAAATTAAATTTAATTATTAATTAATTAATATATTAACATACTCTATCATGTAATATTTATATCATCTTTTATCTTGAATTAATATGTAAATTTATTTATAAAGTTTTCACATATTATTTTTTTTGGATTCATTATTGCCTCAATACTATTTAGATTCAATTTAACTATTAATTAAATTAAATATATTGAGTTAATTAATCCACATACTATATACCTTATTTTTTAAAGTTAAATTTATAAATAAAAAAATATAAAAATATATTCTTGTAAACTCCTGTACTAATAGAGTATTATTCTCGAAAAAAAATACTTAATTCCAGTACCTTTTTTTGAGCCTAAACTATAACATAAAGATAATATATATAATAAGAACTCACCAGAATTCTTGAAATGTATGAATTGAAGTGTCAATTTTGAAAATAATTACAAGTATATATTAGTTTATAAATAAGATAATATATGAGACTATTATAAAATATTTTTTAAAAAATTATCAGAGCATGGTCAGTATAGAGAGATATCTAATACCAATGGGGTTTGAAAGTATGTATTTTTTTTCAAAAAATTTCTTGTTTATAAATATAAATTGGAGAAAGAATAAAGTAGATGACCTAAATTTGTACTTAAACTTAAAATAAAAAATAATATAGATGTTATGTGATATGTTATTTAAATATATTAATTAATAAATTAATTTAATTTTAATTAACGATTACAATAAGAAAAATTTCATGGCAATATTACTTCTAAAAGAATTTCAAATAACAATTATTATTGAGAAATTTTTTTTGGAATAAATTTACAATTTAATCCAATAATAATTGCCAAAATCTAAACTCTGTTTTATCTCTCAAGAAATGCTTAAGATATTAATTTTTCTTTTCTTTGTGATAGATGGTGACTGATTATTCAAACAATAGCGACATGTATCATATGTAAATGCTTTCATAGCTGGTCTTCATGGGTTGATTGTTTAAAAAGGTTGTGTACCGCACCACTTTTCTCCCCATGAATTGATTCTGTTTTGACATCTTCTCCATTTTTCTTGAACTTGTACTCTTTAAAAAAAGAAGGAAGCAGAGTAATGAGAGACTAGTCCAAGAAAAAGACCACACCCAGAAGGAATATGCCCGTAAAAGCAAGTGTCAGAGTGACTTGCCTGAGCTTCTGGCTTGCCTTTCTCTCTCTCTATCTCTCGCTATATATATATACATATATATACACATACATATATATGCATGTCTTTACATGTGTGATTGAGATTTCTGAATGAATCCTGCGTCTGCATGATGAGGTACTCTGTAAATCTTGGAGGAGGAAAAAGCAGAGTTATTGAGAAGCTTGGAAGATCTCAAATCCCAATTCATTCATTTCTAAAAAATTATAATTCCTTGGATTTGCAGTTCCACCCACAGTCCTAACAAACTAGAAAGGTCACCTCTTGACATTTGGATTTGACTCTTTTTTTTTTTTTTTAAATTTCTATTTTGATTTTAAAATCATTTTTAAAATAAATCATGCAACTTCAAGTTATCTAGTATCTATGGTTAAAATTTAATATAAATAGGCTAAGTTATACATGATACTTTAAACTATTTTTTTAATAGTATCTAATATATTAAAATATATTAAATTAATTTATAGTTAATGGAATATTTTAAAAATATACTTTTAATACTACTCAATATTTTAATATATATTTTCAATAATTTTGTATACATATAATATTTTAAAATAATTTTAATAACACTTAGTATCTTCAATTTAAAATACTTATTTATGTTGACAAAAGTGTGTAAAGACTAGGTTGCGTAAAAAGAATTTATAACTTTAAATGTTTCACAGTTAAATTAACATATTGAATGTTTAAACTACTTCATAGTAACCGTTTAAAAGTAATAACTAATAATTTCTTAAAGGTATTGAATTTGAGAGCTAGTATACAAAAAGAGTTAGCTCTGATTGAATTTAACAATATTCGAACCTGAATATTTAAGAGCATACAACCTATAAAAGGCATCATGTACAAACTGGTTTTCATTTTTCTTAAAAGAAAACAGAGAGAGAAGCAGAGGAAAACAGAGTCTGTGTATTAGTATATGAAAAGCTGTTCTCTCTGTTTTCTTTTTTTCTTGGGAGCTACCCCAACACTCCAAATAGGGTTAGGACAATAACTGAGACACACTTTACCAATGTTGTGTTATTATTAACACCACAAAAACAAACCCCTTTTCCAAACAAACAAGAAAGTAATTGTAATACCTTCACATTTGGGTAAAAGACAAAAACAAAGGCAAAGGCAAGCCACAACACAAAAGCAAAACTGAACATGCTCCCTTCTTCTCTCTCTATTAACTCCTCCTTCTAACATTCCATCAACCCTCCTTCTTTCTTTTCTTCCTCTTCTTCTGCTCTATTCTTTCTTCTTAACTTTCCTTCTTTTCACTCTGCATTTTTAGAACACTACCCAACCCATAAATTCCTTTTTTGTTTTATGTTTTCAGCATCTTAAACCCTCAAAGCTCACACCATGTCCTCCACTCCAATGGCGATTCAGCCTCCTCCCCAGATGGAGATGAACCAGCAACAGGCTTACCCGACCCGTACTCCTCACGGGTCTGTCGGAGCCGTTATTGCGGTTCTGGTGGTCATCACTTTTCTGGGGGTGATAGCCGGCCTGATAGGCAGGATCTGTTCGGGTCGTCGGGTCATGGGTCTGGGAGAATACGACTTCGAAAGCTGGGTTGAGACCAAATGCTCCTCCTGCGTAGACGGCAGAATCCTCCCTCCGCCTCCGCCGCGGCCCCCGCAGCCGCCTGCCGAAGATGTCGGGACGCCGGCGGCGGCGGAGGAGGAGGACGTTGCTGCTCAAGAGGTAAAAGAAGATGAAGAACAGGAACACGAAGAAGCGGCAGCGGCAGGCAGGCAATAGTTCCAATATATATATGTGGGCGACAGCATTGTATGTGGGGATTTTGAAGATTGATGGGATGAATCAGTTGATATGTTGCCTGAATTTTTAGATGTGTTTGGGAAATATAGAGTGAGATTTGAGGTAGAATGTTTGAGAGAAACAAAATATAAAAGAAGATTAACTGTTGAACTCAATTTGAATTGAAAGTGATTAGATTAGTAATTGAAAGCTGCAATATTTCAAGCATGAACGGCAACACAGTAACTCCATTTGTTTAGGTTAACAGTAGATTTGAAACAATGTAGTCGATGAAGATGACGTAGTTGAAATAATAGGAATAGGAGGGGCTCGGACATCACGTGGGTGTCACACGCTGTTTGGCTGGTGTCTGTACTGTGTGTCTGAAAATTCCATGTGACGCGTCTCAGCTTTTTGAACGCTTCCCTTCTCACCTTTACTTTCATTCTTCTTCCCATTTACGCTTCTCTTTCCTCTCATCACAACTCTAATTATTATTCCTCGCCTATGGAAAGCAGACAGGAGGCCTGTCTGGAGTTTATAGCCCCAGTTTTTAAGAGATACATTAAGGGCATGTTTGGAATTACATATAAAAAAAATATTTTGAAAAAAATAAATTTTAGAAAGAATATATTTTAGAAATAGAGATATTTAAATAATTAGTAATAAAATTATTTTTTATATTAATAAATTATTAAAAAGAGTATTATTTGATTAAAGAGATGAGGGACGAGGGAAGAGATATGGTAGAGAAGTGAGAAGTGAGAGAGTAGAGAAGAGAGAGGGTAAAGAATAGAGATAATAGATGATAGAGATGAAAGAGTGTAAGAAAAAATAGGGGTAAGATAGTAATTAGATAATTTATAACTTATTTTACTATTCTAAAAATTAGTTTCAATAACTTATTCAAAATTATAGTTTTAAATTATAGTTTTGACTAAAATTACTTTTAGATAAATATAATTATTTTATTAAGTACTTGTAGCCAGATGTGTGATACGAGTTAGATCTATATTTGAATATAGTTGGAGTAAAACTCTAGTAAATTGGGTGAGTAATAAAAAAATTACATACGCACACTTTTATATATATATATGTGTGTGTATGTGTGTGTATATGTGGGTGCGTGTGTATTGGTTCTATTTCTAATTAAAAAAATTATAAATTTTATTAATTTTATTTTAAAATTTAATAATTTTTTGATGTATCAAGAATAAAGTGAATATAATAATAAATGAAAGATAAAATAGTATATTTATATAATAAATTTAATAATATTACCTATAAATAGGAGAAAAGAAAATATGTCTCTACCCTGAAAATGTTATTAGAGTATATAGACACATATATGGGAAAAGCTGGTGCCACTAGAAACACAAAAACTCAAGAAAAGATGAGAGAGAAAGGATATACATAGATAGGAGGGCAGTGATACTGGTCTGTAGTTGATTCACCAAATAGTTATATAATTTCTCTAGAATTCATCCTTAGAGGCAGTTGTTCTCTTTGTTGTCATCTACTATTCATTAATAAAAGCTCTTTTATTATTTTTGTTGTTAATATATATATATATATTTTACCTTCAATCTTCTTAACATCCGAATATAAATATGGCGAATTAAAAGATTTATATCAGAGAAAATCATTGTGAAGATCTAAAAAATAAAAAAAAATCATTAAAAAATTTATTAAATAGGAGTAAACAATATATAATAATAAATTTTAGTCTAAAAAATAACAACTCTGTAGTTATTTATTTGTTCTGAAACTAATTTCTCACAGTAATTATCGTAGGGTAACAACGATAGGTTTATATGATTCTGTCTGGTTCTTAGTGGGACTCAAAATCTTATATGTGTATATTGTGGAAATAGGAGGGACCAATAAATGGAAATGGAAGATGGAAAGGGTCTATTAGGGATGGAAGATTCCTTTACACAAGAGTCATACCCACTTAGTTAAACCTAATTCTTATTTATTCTCTCTCTCAATTACATTTATTAATATACCTAAAATTAATTAATTTTTATATTAATTATTGCTTTTTTAATTACTTTTATATCAAATATTTATTGCTTTTTTTTTTCTACTTATGCCCTTAGCTTATTAAATGAGTGATATACATTTTTTTAATAAGAGAAAACTTAGATCAAGTTTCTTACATCTATTTTGTTAAATTTTTTAATTTTATTTTACTATATATCTTATTGTTTTTAATATATTTGTTTAATCTAAACTCACATGAAAAATAGCACACATAACCAAGTGTGAGTGAAGTATATGACGGATGTAAGAATTTTGATGTAAGCATGGTTATATTTTACATACATATTTAAATATTCTAATTAAATTAAGTAGGTTTTTATTGCTTTTTATGACGACATTAAGCTGTCACCATGTCGTCATCAGAATAAGCATAAGAACTCGATCATGTAAACGCTCTTTCGTTACAGTATGAAAAGTCAAATGTAAGTCAAAGATGTACAATTTGGATTTGCTATCCATATCCCACTAGCCACCTTCTTTCCATCATTTAGTTACATTTGCAACACAACACATTCACTTTAATCTGCTTTCTTCCAAACTTCAAACCTCCTCTGGTCAACCTTGACCTTTTATTTTCCTAAATTTAAACATTTGTATTACATTCTTCTACATGTTTACTGCTAATTATTTATTATTCCACCCACACCAACCCATTACAATGCATATCAATTGCCAAATACACAGACTTCATTTCACATACTCCTACTTTTTATAAGACACATCATCAAATTTTTTAATATAAATATATAATTTTATTCTTAATTTATTATTATGTTGGCTTTGTTCTTATAGATTATAATGTATATTAAATAGGGATGAATTTTAAGGTTTTTCTTGATCTGTGTAAAATATACTAAAAATGATTTACAAATAGGATCAAATGAGTAGGATATAAAATATCACCCTATATATCCTTTTACTCTTTATATTTTTTAATATAAGATATATTTACTTTTTTTAGATAGATTAATAAAACTAAATAAATCAGTTAATCATAATCACATTTAACTCCTCCAGACAAATTATTTTATATACTTCTTAATATATTTAAATTAGTCAAATAACTCTTATATTAATTATAATTAATTAAATTATTTAACTTTTTAATTTGTCTAAAAATGTCAACTAACTTTTATTAACTACTAATAACAGTGCTTCAACTTTTTTTTGTTTGAGACTTGGTCGTTCCCACACACATTTAGGCAAATACCCATTTTCGTTTGGAAATTTCAGTTCCATTACTATGTACACGAAGCATGTAAAAGTTCAAAGAAAAGACATGAAATTTAAGGAAGTTTAACTACCCACCTACGCACACTAACACTACACAAAAAGTCAAAAGTAAAAAGTTTCATTCAAAATCAAAACCTCATGCCTTCCCCCATCTTCTGCTATATATATAAACCCTTATATGTTCCAAGAAAATCAGAACTCTCACACATACAGAACCCTCTTGCTTGTAGGATCAAAGTATCAATCTTTGAAGAGAATTCATTAATTAGGAGCTGCATTATGGCTTCCAAGTATGCACACTCGCTCGCTGTTCTTGTTCTCATTGCTTCAATGTTCGGAGTGAGTGTGGCTAACAAGGACTGGTCCAATGGTGGTTTTAACTACACCGACTGGTGGTCCAGATTTGCGCATCACAAACCCAACAAGACTCAGCCACATCGGTCCAACAAATTCGTCGTCGGCGGCTCTGAGAATTGGCACTTCGGCTTCAACTACACCGACTGGGCCATCAAGAATGCCCCCTTCTACCTCAACGATACTCTCGGTGAGCTCCCTATTACGTACATTTTAGTGAATCAAGTGTATATTAAGCTTGTCTTCCTATCAAAATAGCTTTGGTCAATTTGACACGATTGTTGTGTGTTTGTGTTGGAATTCATTTCAGTGTTTAAGTATGATGCTCCGAACGCAACCACACATCCACACAGTGTTTACTTGTTCTCGAACTTCTGGAGCTTCATGATGTGTGATCTGAAGAGGGCAAAGATGGTGGCGAATACAACACAAGGTGTGGGAGAGGGATTCAAGATTGTGTTGAAGAAGCGGCAACCTTACTACTTTGCTTGTGGAGAAAGAGATGGTTTTCACTGCACAAATGGGGGCATGAAGTTCGTTATCATGCCCATGCTTCGCTCCTTCTTCCCTTGGCCTTGATCTTTCAAAAATAATGCTTCTCTAGAGTAGCTAGTTCTCTCAAGCACCACTTCAGTTTCTGGCTTTTATTATATGTTCTGCCAAATGATCGAAGCATGCTTCAGTTTTTATTGTTTTTACTTTTCTGCACAGTTCGATTACGTTCGCATAAAGTATTACACACACAGAAGATGAATAAATGGAAGATTTGCTTGCCTTGTGTCTTAAATAATGCGGATCTTCCCTAAAGGTTAGACTAAATTTGCATTTGCATTAAATACAGTAAAAGATCGCGTAATTAAGTAATTTTTCAATTTGGAAAATCCCCGGGGAAAAAATCTTTGCAATTAACATCAAATTAATATACGCAACGTATGAAATATGATGATATGAAAATTACAAAATCCTCGACTCTATGCTTCACTCGGCCCCTTAGAATTAATATTATGAATACAAATCTAAAGATCAATATAGTTCATTCCTAAAAATTAGTTTGTTTGGTAGGAGAATCTTTAAATTTATAAACTACAAAGTTTCCTTATGTAAGACGGATGACAATATCTATGAAATTGCCAATCAGAAATTTATACTTGTATAAGAAGATGAAATTGACTCAATTTTGGTTAGTTAATATGATACTCTTCTTATCTTAAATATAATAGTTAGTTGACTTTTTTAAGAAACTTAACGAAATAAATAAATCAATTAGTCATGGTCAAATATAACTATTCAAAATAAATTTATATTATATACTTATAAATCTAATAAAATTATTCGACTAACTCTTATATTAGTTATAATTAACTGATTTATTTAGTTTCTTTAATCTATCCAAAAAAAAAATTAACTATATTTTTTATATTTAGGATCCAGTGAGTAACTAGTTGGAAGGCTCATTCATTATATATCAATCACATGGTTGACCTTGTTAATTTTAGAATTTTGATAGCATCATAATTTTAACTAGATATATGTTTTTCAGTGTATTGAATGAAATCTAATAAATCATAACTTCTGTAAATTATTGTGTATTTTTTATTTTTTATTATATGATGATAATGATGGTGATATATTAATTTTCACTCCTTTTTTTTTTTGTTACAAAATTTTTGGAAAAGGGTTGAGCTCACCCACGATCCAAGGGTAGGGTGAAGTCTCCCTTCCTCTTAGGCGATACCAATGTCGAGCAGGGCGAGCCGTCTATTACCCTCAGGCGTAAACCTAAGCACCTAAGAGCTAAGATGCCTCCCCAAGTGCCACGACTGGAACCACAACAAAGTGGTACTCCCCAAGGTTCGAACACACTTCAAATGATAGTATGTCTTATCTCTTTGTCAGTTGAACCCATGGACGATAGGTATTAATTTTCACTCCTGCGCATGGTCACATGATGAATTATATACATGGGGACTATCCAGAATGATCATTTATTTGGTCCAATCCCAATTGGCATTTGGTAATAACTATTCCCATTGGGCCACTAAAATGGACCTTTTAACCCCGCTTTGACCATCAAGACATGAACGAAGATATAATTGCCAATGGCATCAATAAAAATTGATACAGCTAATAAATAATAGACTTATATTTTATAATAATATAAGTTTAGTTTCTATTGTTGTTATAAGAGTTTCTTTAGTAGGTAATTTAATAAGTCTTATGTAAATATTTTTTGAGCCCTGGGGCTATACCCTACCCTCAATAGAGACCGGTATCAAACCTACTTAAATTTTTATCTAAAAAAAAATTGTCAGGGCCCTTACTATCAGGTTGGATCAAGTGGAAGAATTAATCCCTCATAATATAGTAAATTAAAATTTAAATCTCTATAGAAAGAAATACTCATATTTAATATTTGATAATGTCTCGAACGTGATTGCTTCTTCCAATAGAAGGGATACATAGGCATTCCATATGTATAAAAACATATTAAATACTGATAAACAATAAAATTATTAAACAAATATTTATGAGCAAATTTCTCAAATATACAATAATAGGCAGTTTAATCACATAACATGCATACGCCTGAAATAAAAAGCTTAAGTTTGAAATGATGAAATCAATTAAAGTGTACTGTGGAGAGATACGAATCATAAAGATGAGACAAGCAGTGATTTGGATTTATGTATTCGGATGATACGAACACATCCAAGAATCATGCATGCGTATTAGTCTTTTGATCTTTCCTTGCTCTCAACGTAATATCTTGCCATATCAAATCTTTCTAGACCTTCCACTCGGTACTCTATCAATCACACTCTCCTATAATATATACTTTCATTCGTCCATTCATGCTTACAAACAATTATATATATATATATATATATATAGTGGCCCATCTATTCACCTTTTGGGATGCATCAATTCATAATCCTCAAACCATACACATTGGTAATATCATATCTTAGCTGCCAAAGGATCCTCCACCTCACAAAAAAGCCTCACCATTCTAGCTTCACATAAAACAAGGGCTATCTTTGACTTCTTCCTCCTTCTCCCAAAATACTAGGGCTCAATCCAACTCCATATTATATATATACTCTTAATTAAAGGGCAAGCATTAATGGTTTGATATTACAGACGAGATTGAAGCTATAATATTTTATTTATAGGAGAACTTTCTTGATCATGGCTTAGATTACAAGGTCATTGGCATCAGAATGATATATTAAGCAGATAATTAAGGATGAAGCCATCAGCTTCTTCTTTTTAATTCTTCCATTCGGCAATAATGTCATTTATAAGGAAAGAAAAACAAAATATAAATATATGAATGCATCGAGTGATATTGACATATATTAATGTGGTTGCAAGTGAAACACTAGCTGGCTATAATTTAATTTGTTTGGTGGGAATAATGAATGGTAGCATCACTGTCGTCGTTTTAATTATCCATCATTGATAACACCATATTATTTGCAGTACGATGGAGAAGGCAAAAAGGTTTGCAACATACAATTTCCATATTATTGCTAATCAAATCTTAAAAAAGATTAATGACTTAGTTTAAGAACTTTGTATTACATATACTTAATCAAAAGACAAAAAATAATTGTGAAGAAGCAAATTGCAAAATATTGGATGAAGGGGTGAAAATATCTGAGGGTAGGGTATGTATGGAAGGATTCATGAAAGGCAAGAAGAAGAAGACAGAGGGAGAAGCAAGTGGAGAATAGTAACAAAATAAAAGTAATTATTATATGAGGCAATGATACATTACTTGTGTTTTGACGGCTTGTCCATCACAAATAGCCCCATGTTTAAATAATTTTAGGCTTTTATATATTCTCATAAGGGTTTTCTTTTCAACAAGTTATATATGAATTAAAGTGTAAATTTATCACTAAAATTTCTACTTAAGAAAGACAAGTGTCATCATACAAATTTTTAAATCGTAACAATATAACTCCAACTATTATTTAAATTAAATTTAATTATTAATTAATTAAATATATTGAGTTGATATCATTAAAATTTTTATTCAAGAGCAATGTTATCATAAAAAATTTTAAATCGTAACAATATAATTTCAATTATTATTTAAATTAAATTTAACTATTAATTAAATATTTTATGTTGATAAGTCAACGTGGGGTCTAATTATTCACAAGTCAATTTTAAGAGTGGGTGGCTGAAAATCCAAGCAACAATTTTGAATCACTGCCTTAAAGACTTGTGAATATAAAAGTGGCAATTGTAAATTTCTTTTTAAAAAAACCTGTATCAAATTTTCAAGGCAATTTTATTTTTTTAAAAGTAAAAAACTTGAATGGATTTTTGTCCTCTCATCCTCCAAATTGACATGTGAATGATATTTGATGTGGCGCTAGTAATTTTTTTTTCAAAAACAAAAAAAGCTTGTACGCATTTTTAGTCATCCACCCTAAAAATTAACTTGTAAATCCGAAAATAGTAGTTATAATTTTTTTTTAAAAAATGTTTGAAATTCAACCCTATCTTCAGAAAACGGATGTTGGATGAGTTGGCGCAAGCGGAGGCAATGGGCATGGTGCCACCGAAAACGTGGCATATTTTTTATTTTCTAAGAAAAGGCCAAATATTATTGGTAGTAACTTGTAATTAAATTCAAAGAATGAGGCCCCTATTTAAATTTAATATGTTTTGTGGTCTATATATGTAATTTCACCTTAAATTGGCAAATTGGTGTCACCCTCAACATAGATAAGCATCATTTTCAATTACGCATGGAGGTGGGTACATATCCTCCCTGGAAATTTCTGACAAACCTAAACAATTTGTGATGTTGATACCTAACCAAGCCATTAATTAGAAAATTTTCTAATTAATCATCTCTATATACAATTTCTTCATTTTCTTTTCAGATTTATTAATTTAAAGAATTTTGCGTATGTGCCTATAAATGCTGTTTTTTTTTTAAGATTTCTTTGATTTCAGTCAAGGGTCTATAATATTAGTGTTTTGAAAGCAGTGGCTACCTATAAAAGATGCGTGAATACAATTAATTCCTCATTTCAATTATAAATATAAAAATTAAAAATAGAGTATACTTTACTTTTAATTATAAAATTTTAATTTATTTATTTTTAATTATAATTTTCTCCTTAAAGTATCATTATATATAATTGTATATGTTATATAATTTTTTATCAATAGTAGTTCAAATACACATAATTAAAAAAGATATTTTAAGAAAATTAACATACAATAATTATAAATAAATAATTTAATTAACTTCTTTAATCTATCTAAATTAGTTAAATATATCGTATACTAACAACTGGAGGTAGTATATTAAATGATTATTACAATTATCAAACAAAACCATTACCATTAATTATATTAATCAGTCTTGCATCTAACTTCCAAGAGTATAAATGAATGAAGCTAGTGTATATTTAAATAAATGGTTTCTGACTTGGACCAGACTAGATGGCTGGATTTAGTTTCTCATATATACTTGACATGAAAGTTGAGATAATTTTTCTGAAAATGATAAATCGGTAGTTTTTGTTAAAAGTAATTTTAAAATGTAATTAAAAAATACCCTATTTATTAAATTATTTGAGTTTAGCCTTCAAATTGGATTGAGTTCATTTCTTTTTAGTTTACATCAGCGGCTCAATTAAATGAATGTAAAATTTATACTTGAAAAACTTAATATATTAATAAAACATTATATTTTTGTGTGCATATATTGAGTTTATTAGAAATTATTCTTCGATCAAATAGTTTATATATAACTTAAAATTTATGCACCCATAACATAAAATTTCATAATTATTTTTGTTTGACTCATTAAATAAAAAAAGTTATATATTATTATCAATAATAACATTCATTGACTACAAAAGAGTCAAACTTAATTATATATTCTTTTGATCTTATTTATAAGTTAAAAAGATAAAATTTATTTTAGTTATATTTAGATCGTAAAAAGAAATTATTTTATATGAATATATTATTTCACTCTTCATTTATTTATGTTGATATTATTTCAATTAAGTGTAATATATATTAAATAAATAAAAAATTAAAAAGTTATTAACTTTTATAATATAATTAATAAAATTTAAGATTTTTCTTAGTGTATATGAAAAATGTTAAAAATAATTTATAAATAGGATTATAGGAGTATAATTTTACACTCTTGACTTACAGAAGGCTCCAAAGGAGTTAAATTTTGTAATCTTTAAAATATTTCTTTATTAAAATGTTAATAACAATGAAATTTTTAAGGGTACAAAAGTTTATGATTGAAAATATATTGCAAGTTGACTCTAGCTTAAGAAGTAGAGGTGGTAAAATGGGCTGGCCCGCCAAAAACAGGCCAGCCTGTTTTAAAAGCGGGCTTTTACAGGGTGGGCTGTGCAACCCCAAATGTCAGCCCGAGCCCACGGCCCGCCACATTTTTTTTTAATTTTTAATATTTTTAAAAAATTATTTCTAAACTTTTAGAATACTAATAAAAAATTTCTAATGTTATATTAGTATAATTAAAATATAGTTAATGTTATACTCTTAAAAAAATTTACTTTTTATAAAAAATATCAAATTTTATAACTATAAATCTAAATAAACATTAACATAATATTAATCAATTATAATATGTCAACATATATTAACAAATAGGTAATTATCTTTACTAGTATTCAATAATAAAAGTATTCAAAGTAATATTTGGGTAAAATAAATAATAATATTAATAATTTATAAAAAATAAAAAAGCGGGCTGGCCCGCTTAAAAACGGGCCAACCCGCCAGCACTGGCGGGCTGTGCAGCCCGTCCCAAAATGGGCTGATAAAATGCCAGCCCGAGCCCGCCCCATTTTGACAAAAAATAGGCCTAACCCGCACATTTTATTAGCTATATTAAAAAGTATTCTATGTCACTCACATTGATCCTACTTCTTTAGTCTAATTTGTAAAATATATAGAGAAGCTTTTTTTTTTAAAAAAAGTTATATTATTAAATATTTTATATAAAATATATAATTTTATTTTTTATTTATTATTGTATAAATTTTATTCTCATATATATTAAACAGGAATAAAATTAAAATATTAAATTTTAATATAAAGTTATTAAATTAGTTTAAAGTTTTTATTAATTCTATTAAAATATATTAAAAATAACTTATAAATACATATTTTTTTACATACTGTTGTATAAGTCATCAGAATGGAGGAAAGGTTGAAGAGAGAGTATTGAAAATATATATTTCCCATTAAACATTGGATTGAACAAGAATCAGTGCACGTTATATTGATGGATTGGGAAAAAAGGTTGAATAGTTCCAAGACGAAAACCTTCCAATCTTGCATGTGTGACAGCTTCCAACAAGCGATCATGTGCAATTAATATGCAAACATGGCATACGAGGAGATATACAAAGTTTATATCAAAATATTTAAAATTGGACTAATAATTGAACTAACTGAGTAAATCATTCAAGGGCTAATAATTTAATTATAGTAAAATTTTTATCCTATTTATATATATAATAAAATTTAAAAAATTTAAAAATTTGATAAAATTTTAATATTATTTCTCATTAATTTTATAATTATTATATATCTTAATATAATATATAAATTATTTATTATATTTATTAGGCTTTAGTAATCAAAATAAAAATCATATGTGAGAAAAATAAAAAAAAATTTAACTCATGATAGTACAATTAAAAAATTAAAAATATATAAAGATCAATTTGATCAAAATTATATAAAAATTATATTTTTTTAAAAAATTCTTAATATTAGCGGGGAAGTGATGACAAAATATTTTATCTTATTTTCTCTCTATTTTTTCTAATTGAACGTATTTATATCTCTTCCTTAAAAACCTCTAATTAAACAAATTTCTAGGTAAAAAGATGAAAAATTATAAAATCCAATCTCATCTGTTTATGAAAACTCTTGATCATTTGATCAGAGTGATGGTTCATCAATTTATTGGTAAAACATCATGGCCACCGTAAAATCCTAGGAACATTGGGATAAGGAGTTAGCGAGCGAGCGAGCGTGCGTGCGTGCGTGCATTAAGGTTGTGTGTGAGAGACAATTAAGCAAAGCTGTGGCATTGAACAAATCTACGGATCCTTGTTTCCCCAACACTTTCCTTCGCTTAAAGTTAACTAATCCAATCATCATCAAGGGAATTATTATTGCTGTACAAACGTCGTACGTACCAATACTTTTCTCTTTTTCAACATTCATTCACGTATCATTGTTACACCTTTAGTTATAATATATATAAAATTAAGTACAATAGTACCTAATCAATTTCTTATTTTTATTTTTAAAATATATTTAATATCTTAATTTTTTATATAGTACAATTTTACCTTTAATTTTTTTAAAATGGAGCAATCCCACCTTTAGTTAATAGAGTCCAAACGTACGCCCAGAGCATCATTCATTGTCTCCCTCTTCCTCCTCTTTGGCCATCTCTTACCCAGTTAGTCCACATATGCTTCCTTCTCCCTCGTCCTCCTCTTTCTCTAGATGCTTCCTTCTTCCTCTTCTTCAGAGAAAGGAAGGCTCTGGCTGCTACTCTTTGCGGAATTGCCGATGTAAATAAAATTCCAATACCAGACGTACAAGAACAAAAAAATAGTCAAAGTGAATAAACAACAGATTCAAGAACAAAGAATAGTCACCATCCAAAGAAGAAGATTAACAATGTCGGATAAAAATTTCAGAAAAATATATTAACCATTAACAAAATCGTAGAAAAAATTCGCCAAGTTGGAGAAGATGGAGCAAAACTTCAACAAAGAAGACATAAATGGCGGACAAAAAGCAAAATCAACGAACCCATCAAACAAGAAAGAGATTTAATAAGCTGATGAAGAAACCCTCCAATCCAAAAGGATTGTCCTTTATCGGATTACTATTGAGATTAGGTATGGAGGTCGTTCGAGTAATAGGCAGAGGTCTCTATTTTCGCCGCCACCACCATCGTGCTCTGCAAATTGAATGCTAAAGGAGGGAGAACGAGATTTTGAAACGCACCTCCCTTCTTCTTCTTCTTTTTTTGTGAACAGCACCTTCCGGACCATGGAGAAGCTCAAGTGAGTGTTGGCTAATTCGTTTTATGAACTCAAGAAGGACGCCATAGGTTTCACGGTTGATTCGCGTTCAATTCTACCAGTGATTCCACTTGACTCTCCATCATTGCTCAATGAAGACAACCTTTTTTCTTCCTCTCTCGGTGGTGTGGTGCTCAGATTCGCAGAGAGAAGGAGGAGGAAGGAATGATCTTTAGAAGGAGAAAGAGGAATCTGGACTAGCTGAGGAAGGAACAAAGAAGAGGAAGAGAGTTCCTTTACCAAAAAAAAAAAAAGAATCAGAGGAAGAAGAGGGAGTCAGTAACAACGTTTGGGACTCAATTAGTAAAGGGTGAGATTGCTCTATTTTAAAAAGAACAAGAGCGGAATTGCAACCCATAGGATATTAGATGCACCTCACATATAAAATTAAGATATTAAATAGTATTTTATTCCATAAAATTCTCATTCAGGAACACTAAAATCTCGTAAGGTCATATGATATTGAATATGAGAAATATTATTTTTCTGTCTTTAATATATCTTTAATACAATAGTTAATTTTTTAAGTAGATTAAAAAAATTAAATAAATTAGTTAATTATAACTAAATTCAATTACTCAATACTGATTTATATTATATATTCCTCAATCTATCCAAATTAGTCAACTAACTCTTATATTAATTATAATTAATTTATTTATTTGACTTTTTTAATCTAGCTAAAAAATAACTAGCTCTTATATTAGATACTGTTGATCCATTTCTTAATATAATAGTTAATTGAATTTTTAAAAATATTAAGAAAGCTAAATAAATCAATTAATTATGATTAAATTTACTTGTTCAAGGTAAATTCATATTATATACTCTTTAATATATTAAAATTACTCAATTAATTATTATATTAGTTATAATTAACTGATTTATTTAGTTTTCTTAATATATTTAAAAAAATCAATTAACTCTTATAATTATGACTATAAATACTATAAGAGTTAATTAGTTGATCTTTTTAGTATATTAAATAAATTAAATTAATTAATTAATTATAAAAAAATTTAAATATTCAAGATGGTTATATATCTTATTAATCTATCTAAATTAATTAATTAATTATTATATTAATTATAATTAATTTATTTAAAAAATTTAACTAAATCTTTAATAAGGGAGGAGGCACTGTCTTGGAAGTGTAAGTCAAGTTATCGCCCCAGTCACTCCTGGCTTGTGACTTGTGTCATCAACCTGCTTTCTTAGCTTCTTCCTCTTCTTTTTGTTTAAAATAGTAATTAATTATTATGATAAAAAAGAGGATTAAAATAGTATTTATTTTAATGGGAAAAAAAAAGTATGGAAGTGTAGAGAGGTAGACAGGGGTTGCTTGTGAGAGTTACTTTGGCGAAGTGGTTGGGATAATTTAGGCCTCCACATGGGCTTCCAACGTCTTGCCTGTGTTTTGGTTGGAAATTTTTATCCTCTCTATCTTGTGATTATACACACTGTCTTTTTCATCCATTCTCTGGTTTATGTCAACTTGCATGTAATTATTTTATTTTTTAAAACCTTTTTAATTTATCCTCAACTATCTCATCCATACATATTGCTTCTAATTTTATAAATTTGCAATTTTTTTATTATATAAAGATGATTTGATCATTCTAAATCTGTAATCCTATTGCCTTAATCTTATCTCTCGTATCATAATTTTGTTACGTGTTGATCTCTTTATTTTCTTAACTTTTAGTTCAAATTGTTTGCATTTAAAATGTGAGAAAAAGAAATGGCACTCCAACAATCAAATAATTTCCCCCTATATGTAATGCTCTTTTAATTTTTAGTATAAAAATTAGTTAATTAATTTAAATAAATTAAAAAAATTAAATAAATAAATAAATTATAATTAAATTTAAAATTTTAAAATAATTTTATATTATATATTTTATAATTTATTTAAATTAATCAATTATTTTTATATTAAAATCGTTGAGTAACATCATATACTCTTACAGTTGGAAACTTGGTGTAACTCCCCCATGCAAGACTTCAAGAAGGATATCATTTATTGGGCCTTATATTTTATCTGTATTAAACTACCCCTAGATCCTTTCTATAAGCTTCGATTAATTATTTTACATAAGTTACAAAAATTAGTTATTTCTTATAAAATATTAAAATTTATCTCAATAAAAATCATTAGTTGACGCTACATAGTTAATTTGTTAGAAAATTTTATAATTAGTTAAGAAATTTAGATAAAGAAAATACTCTTATAATATTTAATATAAAATTTAATTAAAGAGTTGATATTTATCATAAATATATAAAATATTTCTTATGTTTATTATTTTTTTAAACTATTAATATTGATATTCTCTTAATAATAATTAAATAAAATATAAAAAAAAGTTAAAATAAATTATTAGAGTATTTTAAAAAATATAACATGTCATATTAATTAATTTAATTAATATTGATAATTAGAAGAGTATTATATTATTAAATATGTCAGAGTTTTTGTGATAATTTAAGGCCAAATACTAATATTTCTGACCACTTTGTATTTTGTTTTGTTAGCTTCCCGCCTGTTTTATTAGTGTCTAATATCAATTTTCTCATGATACGATTTTTTTAATTAATAAGGTTTAAAACTATATTTTTTATGATGAAAAAATTTTGGTGAGGGAATTGTACGCATTGTTGCCTTGTTGGTGACCAGTCAACAAGAACAACAGAGAAGAAGAGAGTGAACAACATGTAGCCAAAGCGATGCCAACCAATACAACAATCCTTCCTCCTTCGTCATCTTTCCCATCTTCTAACTCCATCTTCTTCCTCTTGTCCTTATCCAACTTCCTGCATTTCCCATTTTCTTTTTCTTTTTCATTTCACTAATCACATATAATTCCATGAACAGTTGGATTCAAGAATCCTGTGCATGCCACGTGGCCACTCGGATTGTCCCCCTTCATCTTCTCCATTAACCCATCCCATCTTCTCTCTTAACTCATCTCATGCCACATTTAATACTCCGTTGAGGCTTGCCTCTTACTTTTCTTTTTCCTTCTCCCTCGCTATATGCTTCTCTTGAATAAGAATTGCCTGAATCTTAGGCAGGATGAAGCCGCGGAATATGTTCTCATACTGAATTCTGGAGTTTCTACACGATGCCATGAATGAATTATCAGTGATATTACAGTGACCCAGCTTCTTTGATCGAATCCAACATGGGAGTTTGTGTCTCTAAGCCGCCGAAGCCGAACCCATATTCGGTTAGGCAAACAGAAGAAGACCACCCTGATCGGTATGAAGATTCTTCTCAAATCCCGAAATCCCCGCTCTCTATCATCATCAACAACTACCACCAGGAAGATGACGTCACTAACGGGAAGCAATCTCCGTTTTTTCCCTTCTACAGTCCTAGTCCAGCTCATTTCCTAAAAAAATCACCGGCCTCGACGCCGGGAGGGAGCAAGAGCACGAGTTCCACGCCAAGGAGGTTCTTCCGCCGGCCTTTTCCTCCACCGTCGCCGGCTAAGCACATGAAGGCCGTGCTGGCGAGGAGGCAGAGGAGGAAGACGGCGACAGCGATACCCGAAGAGGGGGAGGGTGAAGAATCGAGAGATTTGGATAAGAGATTTGGGTTCTCAAAGGAATTCACCGGTAGATTGGAGGTTGGTGAAGAAGTTGGCAGAGGACATTTTGGTTATACATGCTCTGCTAGGTTTAAGAAAGGTGAACGTAAGGGTCAACAAGTGGCCGTGAAGGTCATTCCTAAAGCTAAGGTATTGTTCTTTGAATTCTTTACAATTGCCTTTGCTGAAAGTTATATTGAAGACTATGAGTGATTTTCTCTATCTCTGAATTGGGGGGTACTTTGTCTTTGTGGATAAATCTTTTAGTCTTTTCAAGGGGTTACTGTTGAAGATTCTTCTGGTTTTTGCATGTTAAAGAACTTGCTTTAATGAAACTTGATTGGATTGTAGAGAAAGTTGTTAACTTTATTTGTGGGGTTTAATTTTCTCAGCCAGTTCCTTTAGCTCTATCAATTTCTAATATGTCATTATACTTTTAAACTTTGTTACCACTTTTCAACAAAGCATGATATTTAAATCATATGTGGTATGACTAGTGTTATATAATCGCTTATGATTTCACCTTTTTTGTTGACAGATGACAACAGCAATTGCAATTGAAGATGTTAGAAGAGAGGTGAAAATATTACGAGCCTTAACCGGACACAACAATCTGGTTCAATTCTATGATGCATTTGAAGACCAAGAAAATGTCTACATTGTAATGGAGTAAGTTTGGTACATTTTCTGTTCTTTCAGATTTTAGCATATTAGCAGCATTGCTGGCATTTTAGTGAAGGTCTTTTTCATGGTAATTTTGAATATTCTGTGGGCCTGAATTCACTCTGTAGTTTGCTTAAGAGTTTTCTAAGTTTTGGATATGAACTGGGTGCTTTTGGCATTTTAGGTTATGCGAAGGAGGCGAGCTGTTAGATAGAATACTTTCAAGGTGATTCTTATCTCTTATTACATCAGCTCTAATTTTTGTTAAAAAACTTTTATCTTTGGGGATGTACCTTTCTCCCTAACTGACTTTGTTTAATCTTTCTATAGAGGAGGGAAATACTCGGAAGATGATGCGAAAGCTGTCATTATACAGATACTGAATGTCGTCGCATTCTGTCATTTTCAGGGTGTGGTACACAGAGATCTTAAACCAGAGGTGAGCATATACATCTTCCTTTCACTTGGGTAACTGAAGAATCAGTGTACATTGGATGAAGTTACAAATACTCCCTCTGTTCTTTAATATAAGAGGGAGTTGATTTTTCTTTTAGTAGATTAAGGAAACTATATAAATGAGTTAATTATGATCAAATCTAACCTTTTAACGAATTCATATTATAAACTCTTTAATCTATTCAAATCAGCCAACTAACTCTATATTAAGGAATGGAGGTAGAATCATATTTTCTTTGCTGCAAGAATAGTCAATGAGTCATAGCTTTTGGATTTTTAGATTATATATAACCATCTTGCTGTTTTACTTCTCAGAATTTTTTGTATGTTTCAAAGGATGAGAACGCTGAATTAAAAGCTATTGACTTTGGATTATCAGACTTTGTCAAACCAGGTTTGCCTTTGTAAGGCCCTACTTGATAGTTTCTTCTCACCCTTGAGAATTTCCGGCGTTTGCTTGATTCTTCTCCATGGCTTTCAGATGAAAGGCTCAATGATATCGTCGGTAGTGCATACTACGTGGCCCCTGAAGTTCTACATAGATCTTACTGTACAGAAGCTGATGTGTGGAGTATAGGCGTGATAGCATATATTCTCTTATGTGGTAGCCGTCCATTTTGGGCGCGAACAGAGTCTGGTATATTTAGGGCTGTTCTGAAAGCTGATCCAAGCTTTGATGAACCTCCTTGGCCATCATTATCTTCAGAAGCAAAAGATTTTGTTAAGCGCCTGTTGAATAAGGACCCAAGGAAGCGAATATCAGCTGCTCAGGCTCTAAGTGAGTTTTCTGACTTTTCTAACATAAAATAAGCTTCTTGGCTGCTAGTTAAGATCATCTCTTGAATTGCCAGTGACACTCTTGTATTTGCAGGTCATCCCTGGATTAGGAATTTCAACAATGTAAAAGTTCCACTTGATATTTTAATATTTAAGCTCATGAAGGCTTATATGCGATCATCATCCTTGCGAAAGGCTTCTTTAAGGGTGCGTATATTTCAACACCGAATGAGAAATAGAGCTTGTTTTCAGACTGCTTCCTGTTGGAATCAAATATTTCTTCTTAATTGCAATCTACTGTTTGAAGATGTGTCTATAGCTTTTAACATGGAATTCTTTGTCTACATAGTGACCTCACCTTATATTCGTTTTTCTGCAATAAACCTGGGGTTTTCTTCTGTCTCGGATAACAACATCATACATTTGGGGCAAACTTGTTTTCTCTTTCGTTGTTTTTAACTTTCCTGTTGCATTGTATTATTTATGCACCTTATTGATATTTATAAGTGTTTGTTAAATTTAATCTTACTAGATGTCTTACATTGACCTCTCTGGCAGGCATTGTCAAAGACATTGACTGCTGATGAGCTCTATTATCTGAAGGAGCAATTTGCTCTGCTGGAGCCAAGTAAAAATGGCAGCGTAACATTAGATAACATCAAGATGGTGAGTGGATAATCCACTGTCACATCATGATCAGCGCGTAAGACATTATGTATCGTTGTATTCCAAGAGTTTCTCATTCGTATTTGTCTGGGCAGGCGCTGATGAAACACTCAACAGATGCCATGAAAGAGTCCCACATTTCTGATTTTCTCGCCTCGGTAATAACTCTCTCGGTATGTGTAGATGGAGCATAATTTTGACTGGTTACTGATGCATATCCATGAATATTCCTTTTGTGACAGCTAAGTTCATTACAATATAGAAGAATGGGTTTCGACGAATTTTGTGCAGCTGCACTAAGCGTGCACCAGCTTGAAGCTCTTGATCGTTGGGAACAACATGCTCGCTGTGCTTATGAAATTTTTGAGAAAGATGGAAACAGAGCTATTGTCATTGAAGAACTTGCTTCAGTAAGTTCAAGACACTTCAGTCCCGTTAAATCTTTTGTAATGGATGTCTAATCTTACCCGTTAAATCTTTTGTAATGGATGTCTAATCTTACATTTGAATCGATGTGTTCTTACCTGTTCCCCCACCATCCCTGGAGAGAAAATTAATCTTTTGTCTTTATAGTTTTTGACCCAATTATAACTCAATCCCTAAATTTTAACTCGGTACAACTCAATCTTTATATTTTTGATTCAGTTGTAATTCAATCTTTAAAATTTAACTCAATATAATTTAATCTTTGTAGTTTGAATCATCTAAAATTTTAGTTTCTAAGTTTTATAAAAGGACTGAGTTATATTGAATTAAAGTTTATAAAATAGATTATAACTGAGTTAAAATTATAGAAACTGAGTTATATTAAATTAAAGTTTAAAGATTAAATTATAATCGAGTGAAAATTATAAGAAGCAAAAGCTAACTTATATTAATTTCTTCAAACTGTTTTAGGAACTTGGACTTGGCCCTTCGATCCCGGTTCATGTAGTACTTGTGGATTGGATAAGGCACACTGATGGGAAGCTAAGCTTTCTAGGGTTTGTCAAATTGTTACATGGTGTGTCTCCCCGAACTCTTTCAAAGGTGCAATAGGAAGAAGATTACAGCGACGCCTCTCAGACAATACTGAAATTTCTCTGCTATTCCTGCTGCAAATGCAATCATATGTTGACTGTATATTAACATTATCTGCTGCAATTCATCACAGTTTACACTTCCATCATAGTGATTCATACCCATTTGTTCACGCTAGAGCTCGAATTGTTCAAGAAAAGGGTCATTGAGTTCAGGCATGAATTGTAACAATTTCATGTAACTTAAAGCAATGCTTCTCCTCCTGTATACACACGATCATTTGTAATATAATTCCAGTGTCAATTTGTAATGTATATCCTAATTACTTTGATGCACCCGTGATTTGGTGGAGATTGGTGGCATTATCAGCTAATTAACGAAGCGATTATGCGGTTGAAACTGCTGAAAGATTCTGATTATGATTGAAGTGTATCGACATAATCATAAGCTTTCACCCCCAAGTAAAAACACTCGATCGTGGAGGTGAAGTGGATTTAAAAAGCATTACCAAGAACAACTGATCTAATAACATTCTCTATTCATAGCTGATAAACAGGGCCACATGAAGATGGAGATGAGTGGTTTCATAGCTGACGAGTTTCTCTGGGCGTGTACGTGCGTACGTGCGTGCGTGTGTATATATATATATATACATATTTTTTTTTGGTACATATATATATATATATATATATATATATGGATTTTTAAGACTGGGCCTTGCTGCTAGCCCAATGGAAAATGCTCATTCTTGGATTTCATATTCATGAAACTGTAAACTAAAGTCCATTTGTTTCCCATCCAAGAAAAAATTGTTTTTGTATGTATGACTTCTGATTAATCTACTTGTTGCATATTTTATATACTGATATTCCTATCTATCAATTATCAACATAAGTGCGGGGGGAGAATCCTAAAAGACTAGCATGTGAGGAATTAGGGGTGTTAACTTCCGATGTAGGAGGTCCTTATTGAGGTCAATAGGTAATATCACTTAAAGACTAACTTATTAGAAAAAAGAGTCCCCTAAACTTATAAACCCCATTTCATTTGTAAGGCTATCTAATATGAAACTCACAATAATTCACCTTTTTGAGAGCCAACATTCCTAGCAACTCTACACAAGGGCACTTCACTTAGTCTTCTGGTGGTCAAAATTCTCTATATATAGTTCTCTTCATGAACATTATCCCCTCAATAAAAATATTTTTTTTAATAATAGTGAAAGCACTTTTGTCATGAATATAAGTCTAAAGAGAGCACCAAATCCCAAAAGACAAGCATGTGGGGAATGGGGGGCCAACATTGGAGGTAACTTTATACCATGATACTTCACTCAGCCTCTTGCTTGTCAAACCCTCCGTAGATAACTTTTTTGAGGTCATAAGGTACTTTCACTCAAAGACCAACCTATGGGGAGCACAGTGCCAACTTCCCCAATAACTCCACACCATAATACTTCATACATCCTTGTTATTTTTAATTACTCCCTCTATCCCAAAATATAAGATCCTTTTAACTAAATTATATTTTTTAAAAAATAATTAAGACTAATTTAAAATAATAAATATAGAAAACACATTTTTTTTCCTAAATTAAGTATACCTTCATTTATAATGGTTAGTAAGAGTAATAATAAGTAAAGTGATGAGAGATAATTTATTTATTATTGAGCTTATTTATTATTGAGACAAACTCAAAAAGATCTTATATTGTGGGATAAACTAATTTAAAAAAATGATTTTATATTTTGGGACGGAGGGAATTTATAAAGAGTTTGACATTTTTTCAAAAATAATCCTACCATTTAGCGATGAAAATTCAATAAACAGAAATAAAAATCCCACAATAACTTAGATTATTATTAGAAACAAAATTTTCATATGAAAAACTAGAAGAAATGATAGTTTGTATTTAAAACTAAACCAAAATTCTCAAATGGGTTTTTTACATATCTAAGAGGAGTATACTAATCAATGTTTAAAAATATCCCCGTTAATTAATTCTGAAAATGTTACCACGTTTTGTTTCTTTTTCAAATTTTTAAATAAATTAGTGGATTGGTGAAAAATGAAATAATAATAAATCTATTATATTTTAATTAAATAAAATATTTAAAATAAAAAAGAAGCGACATTTTTATGGACGGAGAAGAATAGGCTCGTGCTGTGACTGAGACAGCGTTTGACTTCAACAAAGTCAATTATTTCGGCGGATGCTGACGCTTGTTCCCCCCAACATCCTCCTCCCTAGGATCGCTACGTATCCTTGCAAATTCATAAATCCACCAAAAAGACAAACAAAAACCAACAAACCAACCCCCATAATATTAAAACATTTAATGACTACAGGAATTCTGTCACAAATTCACATGATTAATGTTGTTATAACGTTAATCATATTATTTATACGCCCTCCCAATTTAAAGGAGTTCATACATATTTAAAAAATAATTAAATTAATTAATTATTTTTCTTGTGAAAATAAATATGGGTTACTTTTCATAAAATGTCTTACAAATATAAAAGCCCCAACTGATGATTCTTTACTATAAAGCATTGATTGGATTGGAAGAAGTAGAAGCATAATGATCCCTCCTTAATCCCATATTAGAAGCAAACCAACATATTAGTACACATCACATCGTCTATATAAGAAGAATTATTGTAAAGTTTCATATAAATAATAATTAATAACTAGAAAAATTTATAACAAATAAACAGCATATAATAATAAGATGCAGCAAAAAAATAACAAAAAATCACATGTTGCCCGGTTTATTTATGAGACTTTTTAATATTTAGTTTGTATTGGAGGTCTTATTTTAACTTTTTAACCGTGATTATAGTTTATTTACAAGTAAATAAGAGAAGTTATATCTAAACCTTCATAAACATATCTTTAAATCACAAATCCAAACAAACACTTTCTAATCACATCATATAAGTTCAAACCTTCGTATTACATCACTGAGAAGTTTACAAAGAAACAACCTTAATCTAGCAACTACCCTTTGTTCTGTCATCTTCGTTGAGTGATCTTATTATTAGGATTTAAAGACTCTATTGTGGGACAAAATAGTGAGTTTAATTTTTAAATAACAGTGATTGATTTGTTTCAAATGCCACCCACTCTCCCTGCAATGGCACTTTTTGTCTTTGAATGCAATAATCTCACACCAAATTTTAATCTTTTCAAATCGATCAACGGCGAAAAGCAGTCAAAGGCGTGCAATCCAATCTCATGAAGCAATCATCCTAACTCAATTTATTAACATAATCTTGGTGTGATGGCCACTCCTGATGAGTTTTCCTACTCTAGTTTCATATATATGTTTTGCTTTTAACTACTTCCCCCCCTTTTTCGCACATTATTATTATTATTAACAAGGGACTTAAAAAGCTATAACTATATATTGATCAGCTCGTATTTACCTTTGCAATGACTTAACAATTTATAGTAAATTTATTTATTACTGCTAAAGTTGCTATCCACGTGTTAGACAGTGGACACACTCTCCATTTGATATTATAAAGCAGAATTTGTTGGGATCAATGTTTCAATTCAGTAGAAGGCATTTTGCAAGAATACTCATTAACAAATATAGAGATAAAGAATTAACTCATAATTTGTAAATTTGTGAGTTTAAATCGTACTATTAATAATATAGAAATTGTGTTTATAAATGATCTATAAATATATTTATAAATATATTTTTAATCTAAAAACATATTTTAATTTTAGTAAGTTTTGGGGACCTAACTCAATTTCTAAGGAAGAAAATACTCCGTATATTTTTTATTAATAGTAGTTAGTAGAGTAGGTCATAATGAGAAAGTCCAATTAATGCATTAATTCAAGGTGTATTTTGAAAATTTATAGCGACATAGAATAATCTTAATTATTTTATTAAAACCTAAAAGCGCTTTATAATATGAAATAATTAAGAGAGAATTAATTAAATCATATACTTCAATTAAATCATAAAGGACTCGAGATTCTTAATTATATTTCTGTGGGGTAAATGTTGGTTTGTGCTAAGAACGTAACCCTACAAAAATGTAGAGATAAAATCAAGAATTTATGTTAATTGGGTTTGTCTTTATATATGTATTCCCACAATCATTTTTGGGCAAAATAAAGACTAATTACTTTAATCATCATTAGTCAATAGGTTACGGCCACATTTATCATCAAACAAAAGCTATCTATAGCCAATACACACACAGCACTTAGCACAAATTTCCCTATAGGTGCATGATAGTACCATTTTCTTATTTTGATCCTCTTGCTATATCATTAAATTAAGCACAACGATTAATAACTTATACATGAACTAAAGATCTGCAAATAATTAAAAAAATAAGAATTACAGAAATAAATTAATATTTATGCTTCTTAAAAATACCAGCCATATCTGTTCAGATTATTCTTAGTGTTCTTCATTGTAATTTTAAGAAAAAAAATACTAGTTTCGAAAGGACCTCTTATTGAATCGACACAAGTAGCCTTTACATAAAGCCTTAGATATATAGGGGTAGTAGGGTTAACTTTAATTTGCATGCACGTCTCCTCTTTAGTCCCTACTCCTTTTCCATACGTGTTTTTTTCTTGTTTGTAGCATTATCAATATTACTATATTATTTTCTTATCTCAGAAAGAATAATAACCTTATCCTATATGCCTACGCAAATATATAGAATTAATTTTTCATATGTACACTACGTATTACCTACTCTCAATGATGTAATTTATTCTTATAAATTCTAAAAGAAATTCAATTTGATTTTTTAATTATTATTAATATAATATAAATAACATGTCTTGTATATAATTACTATCTCCAGTCTTATTTATAAGAATTAGTTAATTTTTTATATAAATTAAAAAATTTAAATAAACTAGTTAATTATAACTAAATGTAACATGAGATAAATTTGTATTATATACTTCTTAATTTATTTAAATTAGTTAAATAATACTTATATTAATTATAATTAACTGATTTATTTAATTTAATTATTCTACTAAAAAATTAATTAATTTTTATAATTAAGATAAGAGATAATATTATTTATTATACGGTTCTGTGCAATCTTTAAAGAAAAAAATAAAAAAAGGATAAAGAGAAAAAAGGGAAGCAACATGATTGCATAGTTTCAAAATGGTCTCTTATTGAATCGACACAAGTAGCCTTTAACATAAAGCCTTGGAGATAT
The DNA here is from genome assembly GCA_037074615.1 of Leucaena leucocephala. Taxonomy (NCBI): domain Eukaryota; kingdom Viridiplantae; phylum Streptophyta; class Magnoliopsida; order Fabales; family Fabaceae; genus Leucaena; species Leucaena leucocephala. Next base: position 1,289,384 of record CM073561.1, on the reverse strand, counting down.
TATAGGGTTTGCTTTAGTTTGCATGCATGCCTCCTCTCTCGTCCCTACTTCTTTTTCCAACATATTTGTGTTTCTGTGTTTGTTGCTTTAATTTATTAATATTATTATATAATTTTCATATATTTCAAAGAGAATATCCTTATCATATATCCCTGCATGCACAAATATAAAATCATTTTTTTTTCATTTAAGTGCACTTTGCATTATATACGTTCGTTTCTACCTCCATATCCTATATTAATTATATTATATATAACAATACCCAAATCCTAATTCATAATAAATAAATAAATCAAAATTAGAATCTTGCAACTTCTTATACACCTCTATTTCTTTTCTTTTCTTCTTAGTTTAGAAGTCTGGTTTCTCTATATCCCATTTATATATACACCAAAATGTTGCTTTTATACTTCTATAGATGTATGCCTTTAATGTATTCTTAGTGTTGAAAGTTTCGATAGCAAATATAATAAAAAATAATCCCTTAATCACTGTTCTTCTCATTGAAATTTCTTCCATTTCTAAGATATTCCATTCGTTTTTTATTATCTGATCTGTCACAAAAATATTGTTTTCTACATGTTTCATAAAATATACCCATATGTTTGTGTTGAGTGTTTCGTTTGAAAACACACTACGCAATGAAAATGAAACAAAGCATTTTAAACTATGCAACAGAAGATTTAATTATCCTCCGTATTTTTCTTTTTTTAAAAAAATCCCCATTGTCAGCATTAAAGTAAGGGGGGGGGGGAATTATGAGATTATAAGGATGAGAATTAGTTACCCAAAATTTAATAACAACTAAGAAACATATAATAATAAATTTAAATGTAGGAAATGATAATAAATTAATATTACTCATTTGTCATTAAAATATTTTTATGATTAAGTGGTTTATTTAGGATTTAATAATGATTCCTTTTAATTAAAAAATATATGCACTGTGCGACAATTAATGACAATTATGTTATCTAAAGGCTATCACAAACATAATTTACTCAAAAACACAAAATTAATTACCTTAATATCTTGTGCATTTCTTGTAGTGTGCAAATAGTACAATTATTTTGATACAAAAGACAGAGACAAGACGAAAGAACACGCTACCAACTTAACCAAAATCTCTTTTTCCACAAAAAAAACAAACGGGTATCAAGAAGAAGAAGATGAATGGTAGATATATGCAACGAGAAATGTGGAATATATATATATATATATATATATATATATATATATATATATATATATATGAACGTGTGCAAATTGGCTAGCTAGTGATCCGATGAAGACTAGGATTGAATCCAAGGCATCCCAACGGTCCGAGCTGCTTGTAGGGCAACACCGTCTTCTTCTTCATCTCCTCCGAAGCCGCCCGGTTCACTGTGTAATGCAATTCGTGGGCCGAAACCGGTCCTCTCCGTCTCGCTGAAACTGAACCGCTGCTCTCCGTTGACCGGAAACTGCTGTTCCTCACTTCCTCTTCTGCCTTCTTGGAAAGACCCGCGTACTTATTCCTCAACGGGTTTTCTCCGGCTGCTCGTCCCTCCGATGCGCTCCGGAACAGTAGAAAATCTTTTAGTCTCCATTTTCTGTAACCTTTTGCGAACGAAAGTGATGACAAGAACGAAGCGTGCGATGATTTCGTGTTGCTTCTTGAAGGAGAAGAAGTTGCTTTAGCTTGGGACAAGTCCTGATCGGAGAAGTTGTCCGTGTTGGAGATTCTGAAAGGAGGCACGAATCTGCTTCCTTTACGCCCTGACTTCTCCGACGAATATGAGAATGAAGAAGCCCTTCCTGATCTTCCTCGCTTCTGTTGCTCTTCTTCTACTCGTTCTTCTGGTTTTCTGGTTTTCTCGAACGAGTCAGAACCAAAATCTCTTCGATCCTGAATGATTTTCTTTCCCTTGGATTTGGTCGAGGAAGATGAATCGAGCTTCTCGTCAGACTTCAACCGGGGCGACGGTGGAGGCTTCATGGGGCGAATCTTGCCGCCATCGAAGAGTTCGTCGGCAGAGAGAGAAGTTCTCTGTAAATGGCCACTGAAATCGAACTCGAAATCTCGATCATTGACGGCGCCGGCGGCTTCAGGGAAGGCTGTAGGTGTAGAAGTATGGACAGAAGAGGAGGGGCTGGCGGGGGCGCTGAAGAAGAAGTTGGGGAAGCGGTGACCGGGACTGGAAGGGGCGGTGATGTAAGGGGAGGAGCAGTTGCTTTGGAAGATGAAGTCCTGCGGAGGGAGGGGTGGGGCCACCTGCAGCTCCATGGATGATGGTAGTGGTGGTGGTGAGTGGAGGAGGGCTTGGGAAAGTGAGGGAAGGTGAGAGTTACAGAATATATAGAGGAGGATGAAGAAGAAGACAGCTCCAAGGATGGAGATTAGAAAGTAAAGCAAGGTTGTTGACTTTACTATGAAATTTTCTTTCTCACATACATCACATGATTTTTTTGCCCTTTTTGTTTTACAAAAAGCTCTTCGCGTGATTGTTTATTACTCCTCAAATAGTTACTTAGTATAGGAGTTATTTAATTAATAGGGCTAGATTAAAAAACTAGATAAATTAATATATTATAATAAATATTGTATGATCTCTTTAAAATATCTTTATAATATTATATTGTTACAGTCTTTAATATAAAATATATTTAATAAATTTAATTATATTAAAAAAATTAATTATTTTAGTATTTTTTTTAAAATATTATAATCATATTCCTTAATTCTGTCACTTTCTCTCTTATTTATTTATTATTGAGGAGTATTAATTGGGGTAACTTGAAAAAAATAGATAAATATAAGAAATATATCTTATATTTAAGATCAATATTAACTCTATAATTAGATCATATATTTAAGATATGTGAAGTATATATATCAGTTTATACTTTATAAGATAAGTAAGTTAGTTTAAAAAAAAATTATAAATATAATACTCCTCGAGTCCTTAAAATAAAACATAATTAAGGAGCTGATATTGGTTATAAATATAAGATTTATTTTTTATATTTATTTATTTTTTTAAAATTATCCCTATTGATACTCTCTCAACAATAATCAAATAAGAAATAGAGAATGAATAAATTAAGAAAAGTTATTAGAGTATTTTAAAAAATATATAATATATTAATTAACTTAATTAATTTTATCAATCTAATTAAATTAATTAAATATATTATATATTAAAAATTAGAAAAATAGATAAAATTGATTGGAGTCTTAATTAAAATTAAAATCTCAACTAGTTTTTATATTTAAAATAACTACATGGAAAGAGAGAGACACTTTTAGATGTTAATCTACGGCATTGATATTTATAGAGTAATATATCCATGCACGAATGTACAAATTTTAAAAATATACATTATCCGTGGAGTAATGAAAAGTGATGTTAATTAATTTCTTAGATTTTATACCACGCATAAAAGAGTCAGATTATATAGTTGATGCCGAAAACAATCAGAAAAGCGATGCTCAAAAGTTCTTAAAATGGGGGAAATAAAATAATTAATACTACATGTAGTCCCAGCTAATTAGGGTTGAACTTCATACAAAATATAAAATTTTAATATTTTTTATTTTTTATATTTTTTAAAACTAATATATCTGATTCATAAATTTAATATATAATATTAAGTTATATATAAGTATTTTAATAAGATTATATTATATTTATTTAAATTAATTATATTATTTTTTTAATTTATTTAAATTAATTAAATAATTTTTATATTAAAGATTAGAGGAAGTGCTAATATAGTTTATAAAGGTTTTTAATTTATGGGTTAAAGTGAGTATAAATGGCTCTTTGGTCTCACTGTTGTCACTTGCGTGTTTAAATAATCAAATGTAAAATGTTAACTTTTTACACAAGTTTTAAAATATGATTTCAACTTACATAAAAATATTTATTTACCCTTATTCAATAACACTAGGATAGAACATCTTTACTTAGGCTATTTTTATGGGAATTATAATAAGATTTTACATAAAATATTATATTATAAAAAAGTTATAAGCTCTGTTTTAGAAGTTAATCTTAGTAGTTTATCTAAAATCTTAATTTTAAATTATGGTTTGATTTATTTTTTAAATAAATATAATTATTTATTATTAAAAATCCTTTTAAAATAACAGTTTTAGCGATTACTAAATAGCAGAGTGATGGAGTACCTTATTGGGAAAAAAGCCACAATAACAAGGAAATTAGGGTTTGGAAGAAAGATAGGAGAGATTAGGAGGAGAAGAAGAATGAAGATGCAAAGTCAAATACAAAAACGAATGATCGGTCTCTTTGTTCAAATCGGCCGCCACAACGCATGACTTCTGTATAATTTTGCATGCAGACACACGACGTTTTAGATTCATCCTCTACCCTTTGGGATGCCCTTGGCAGTTGGCACCAAGGAACGTGTACTAAGGTGTATGTGTGACTTGTTCTGATAGTGAACAAAAAAAAAATAGAAAAAAATTAAATTATTCAGGTATCAATAATCAGTTAGAGTTAAAATAGAATGGAAAAACTCCATTGGCTATCCTAAAATTGAAAAAAAGAAAGAAAGAAAGAAAATCTATTAATAATAAATATATAATTTCCGTTGGTGTAAATATAAAAATTCTATTTCAAAATTAAAAAGTCAAAAGATTATGTCCTTACTTTTCCAAAATCACATTAAGAGGGTTAGATCCCCAACCAATCTTCATATTTAAATATTATTATATTACTGTATAGTTAAATTCCGTTATGAAAGATTAGCTATTTCATTGGCGGAGTTGAATTGTACAAGTTAACAATACTAGCTTTGATTAATTGATCTGAGGTTACGTTTGATTCTTGAGAAAGAAATTGAAGTTCACAAGTAACAAATATAATGGGAATTGAAATAGAAAATTTAATAGAACATATATAAACAAAGTATGAAACATAATATAAGAAAATATGTATTAAGAATAAATTAATTGAACTAAATGATTAAATCTTAAATAATCATGTACTATGTTGAATACCCGTTTGAATAATTAAGATTAGCCTCTTGTCTTTACTAGTAGTTTCATAATTTCGGCTAAAAAAAACCTTCCGACATATATAATTTTATTTTTATGAAAAAATGGAATTTTTGATATGTTATCGATTTAGTTCTTATAATTTATTTATTAAGATAAAAATAAGTAATCCATAATTTAAATTTATATAATTTGAGGGAGATAATAATTATATTTAGGGGGTAAATATGAATTAAGGTGTTTAAAGATCAGATGGTGTGGGGTCTTCACCAACCCCTAACGTTCTAGATTGTGCCAAAAACTCAAACATGATGTCCTTCTAGTAATTGAATGCCATTCATGAGAGTACTTTCATTTTCTTGACCAATTATGACTAATTTAGAGAGGTGTCATTTTTACCCCAATATTAAGATAGCTACCATGATGTAGCTTTTATTATATATATATATATATATATATATATATATATATTTAATTTTTATTTTTCAACTCTAACAAATAGTATAAAAAATTAGCTGAAAATCTTATATTAAAATTTTATTAGTAAGAATAACCTAATGAAATTTTATATATAAAAAGTGATAGTATATACACAGAAGGATATTCTAATTTAAGTTATTTTTACTTAAAAAAAATGGATGGGGACTTTTCCTCCAATTTTTCTAAAATATTAATCCACTTAGATATTTTTGTTATTACATGCTCTTGTTTCTCTTGAATAAAAATGATTCAGATCACATAGATATCATCATTTTTTTCTCACACGTCCCAAATAAATTTGTATAAACAAATTAATTAAAGATCATTTTTTATCGAAATGAAAATGACGAAACCAAGTTGAAAATAAATTAATCATAAACATTATAAAAAAGTGACTGAAGTCATTTATTTCAATTTAATTTGTCTTATCTGTGAAACATCACCTCCTGGTTCAGATCATTCTCTCTCCATACAAAGTGGAAAAAGTTGTGCTCTCTTTTCATACAATATCCATAAAATATTTCTTTCTTAATATTTTATATTCTTTTAATAATTAAGACGCGATTGTCTTCTAATTCTGTAAATTTTTTAAAATTATAATTACAACTATTGTAGGATAATAATAATAATAATAACATAATTACAATATTTAGATATTTAAAATATTTATTAATTATCTAAATAAATAACTCATAAGTGAAAAAAAAATATCTGAAAGAAGTCAATAACCTCTAAATAATTCGATACACTTAAAATACTAATATATATCAGCCGCACCCGTAGGTTTTATTTTAATTTTATTTTACATTAAATTTTACTAATTTAGTCATTTCCTTTTCCTTAATTTCATCGCATACCTTTATGATAATATTGTCTTAATTTGACTTTCGTGGCGGCTACGTGGCTGGGTTACATTTACTAATCCATGATCAAATTAATCATCTCATCACAGCAACCACAACCATTAAGAAGTGGAGCTCATGCTTTGGTCATTTGGAGAAGCATATTTGATTTTTCTCATCACAGCAACCACAAATATATGAGTCAAGTAATAAATTTGTAGAGATTAAAAAATAATTAAATTAATTATGTGTAAAAAAATATGTGGTAATTTTCCTAAAGTAATATTTATAATTATTTACATGGGAAATTATTTTTATTCTAAATTTTTTTAATATGTGTTATTAATATGGATAGTTTTAAAAAATTATAGATTAAAATTTTAAAAAATAAAGTATATTAAGATTTTATATTTAAAATTAAAATAAATATTTATACTAATTATTATATTTAGGATGGGGAAGAACACTTTACCAATAATGATTTTCTTTATGAAGGATATAAATTAATGCATTTGTTATACATAAAGAACAATTTAAAAAAAATGCAAAAGACTATAGTAAAAAAAAGCATTAATTGCAAGGAACCCAAATAAAATTTTACTTGCTAAAAGCTAATGATTTAATTCATCAGCTAATAAAACTTTTTTTCTCTAAATATAATTACCTCATATTGAAGACAATTTTATTTCAGATATTAGTAGACATTAAATATAAAAAATTCTTATAATAAAAATTTAAAATTTAATTTATTATATTATGATGAACTAGTTTATTCTTTTGTTAAATCTAATTGGAGTGAGTCAATTAATGAAATTTGACATCAAAGAATAAAATAATGCTAAGATCTTGCAACTTGGCTGCCAAGTGCCGAATGATTTATAAATCCCTTTTAAGTATATTTTAATAAAGGGAAAATGATAGAAAAAATTTTAAATTAAGTTTGTTACTAACAATAAATCAAGCATTACCAATAATAAATCAAGTATTACTAACACAATATCTTACTTTGGTATTTATTATTTTTAAAATATTTTTCTGTTATTTTTTCTTTAATAGATGGTGTGCAGGAAAAATATTTTCTTTAAAATGTAAAACACTAAAAGAATGGCTTATTTTATTGACAAAAAATTATTTATATTTTTTATTTCGCTCAGCTTTTTTTGTTATAAGGGTCAAATTAAATCACTGAAATATGAACACATAAACCTACACTCACACACACCACCATAGTTGGCTCGAACGTGCGGTCTATGGCGAGAGGCTGCGTCACTGGACTACTGATCCGTTGGCTTTACTTCACTCCACTAAAATGAGAGAGTTTTTTGTATGTAACCAAAAAAGAACAGAGAGAGTTTAAACAAACCGGAAAAGACCTAACACAAATTAGATATTACAAAGGTAACTATCTTCATTTCGAACATGCATAATTAGAACAATATTATGGTAATGTTTGGTGGTTAGAACTTTTTTTTTTTGTGATAATGACAATGGAAATGGAATGTAAAACTATGTTTGATTGAATGGAATAAAAAAAATCTCCCAACACCGTAGGAAAGGGGCCACACCTTATTTAAAAAGGGACCGCCCTTATTTAAAAAGGGCCATATTTTTAATTTTATTTTTTAATTTGTTTTCTTAAAACAACACTCGTCAATGTCAATCCCAAGAAGTTCATTCTAAAATTTAGACGATGAATTGTAGGGTTTAAAATTTTAGGAATGATGATTTGGATTGTTAAAAATATACATTTATGTTTGAATTGTAAATTGTAATATAACATAATACAGATATATATAATACGGGTTTAAGGGACACCCTTATAGCCTTAGGCCTATTTGGTACCAGGTATTTGGAGAGGAATTTTTCTGAGTTAGAATTTAAAAAATTAGAAAAAATGAAGTTAAAAATTTTAATTATTTCTTATTCCGCTTTTATCATCTTTTCTTTATTAAAAATTTGTAGCCAAACTTTTCCAATTTTTTAAAATCCAACTTGGAAATAATTTTCCTTCCCGCTTATTTGTGGTGTACAATTTCGCGGGATGTACGTAATTCCCATCTTCTCTAAATCCCTCATACCAGTCACAGCCTTTTAGATTTTGGGGCCAAGCCTGAAAAAATATGGGCCTTGAAATGATAGGCTTTCAACATATCCCTGCAAAGATAGGCCCCTCTCTAGTTGTCTTATTGAAGAATCTTGCTGTTAGATCAGAGGAGTTCAGATTCTTAAATGAAGTTAGAGGAGTGCAGATTCTCTGTTTTGCTTTACTTTTGTACTTCTCTTATCGTTCATATTAGACTCTGGCATAGCATGTACGAATTGCCCTGCAATATCCGAGAAAGACAAAGTATTCGAGACAAAGTTGGTCACCTTGTGAAAAAACACTACCACAATATCTAAGCACTTACTTTGTTCCAACCTCAGTAAATCATTAGGGGTTAATAATGATGATGATGATAATTAGAAAGAATCCAAACTAAATAATAAATACTACTACATGTTCAATCACACTCCAAAATTTTAAACAAGATATTAATACAATCTTAAGAATCTCTCACACCAATATTAACCAGCAACAAAATTCAGCATTCTGCAGCTCTAGTTAAAGGGCAATAAAATCCGTATCCTGATTCAATTTTTACTTAATGCTTGGATGGATCATAACCGCTATAAAGCCCCTTGCACTTAAGCAACAGCTTGCATTTTCATGCCTGATGCTGTCTTACACCATAACCTTGCCCTCCATGCTGACCTCCATTGGAATCTGACCTCCACTGTCAAATCTCCAACCCAGTAAGTAAAACAAGAAATGGATTTATGGGTAAAATATTACAGCATAAAGTTTTAACTTTAACTAGAACAAAACATGCAATTGGTTTGATAATTTATAACTCTTCAAACACATATCAACAGTAGAACCTGCAAATAGCGAAAGCTTGCAACAAAAATGCAAACTGGGAGAAAGATAAACTGCTGATGATGTCTTTACTCCTTTTACTACTCAACATAGTTGACAAGAGAGTGACATTCATTATCAATGTGCCCAAAAGACAGCCCAAGGCAAAACAACTAAAAGACAGAACTGAGTTCAAGGATCTTACATGCTTGTTTCCCGGACTGCGACCCCAAGAAAGACGCACTGTCTGCTTCCCTATTACTGTCCCATTCAATGCCTGAATCGCCTCCTCTGCATTCTTTCTGTAACAGACAACAAAAGACATAATAAAATGGCTAATTCACCCCCAAAAAAACAAAACTTAAACACACACACACACAATACTAGTAATGACAGCACTATTTACAGCAGTTCTCAATCATATGATTCTAAATTATAGCATGTTGCCACACATCCACATGCACATTTTTAATTTTGTAAAACTGGGAACTAGGTTTAAGTTAAAAACTATGTTGGGGGGCACAACAGGAGTACCTATTAGCAAATTGAACAAAACCACACCCCTTTCCAACCGGTATCTTCACAGAGACAACCTCACCATATTGCAAAAATGGTTGTCTGAGATCTTCATCACTGACATCAGAATCAAGCCCTCCAACAAATATCTATGTTATAAAAAATAGATGAGTTACTGATGTGTACAGAGAGCAAGGCAATGGCAATTACACCAAAAAGCATTATCACACTAGGTAGCAAACCAATGACAATTGTTACATTTACTTTTTTAAGGTGAAAAACAAAGCCTACTTACAGTTGTGTTAAAAGAGTCCCCTTCAGACGGGGAACCTTGGGCCATAGCACCATTAGAAGCATATCCATTTGCCAACACCACAGCTGATAAAAGAATATCAAAATCAAATTTGAAATCTTAAGCAATATTTTGGCACTGGAAACAACGCATCTAGCAATTCAAAATATAAAAATAATGAAAACAAAAGTAGGAATCTAAAGCCTAGACATATATTTGGGGTGTATGAGAAACAGTAATTATGAGCGCATTAAAAAATGAGACATTTACTATAAGCATAAATCTATAAGCCAAAAATGTATGAATAGATTCTACTTAGCTTATCATGTTGCATTAATTAAATAGTCAAAATTTAAACTATTTGAGCCATCACAACTCCAAGCATTAGAAGATTAAGTAGAGCTAAATCAACTAATACGTATATCAGTACTTGATTATCTTAGTGAAGAATATGCACAATATCAGCAAAATTAAGATGAAAAAAGTTTAGAAAGGATGAAAAACGAAAATAGAAAACCCTAGAGAGGCTTAGAGGTAAAATAAGAACTTACTTACTATAACTACAGCATACATAAGAACCATATGACATCAATTCATTCTAAGAATTTGATTCCTTTAAAGGAGTATATGATTACAAATGCAAGAATGAAGCTCGTTAGTGTCAGTTACAAAACAGAAATAAAAATACTAAACAGAGTACAGTTCACTAAATTTACAATAAGTACACCATGACAAACCTTGTGAAGAGTAATGTTGTTGATGTCCGAATGATTTCTTGGGAGTTGCAATACTTATTCGCATTGGCCTACTTGAACAATATTGACCATTCATTTCAGTCAGTGCCCTGGATCTCTCATTTTCATCAGAAAACCTAACAAAACCATAACCTTTTGAGCGGCCAGTGCTAACATCAATGACAACCTTTGCTCCCTTAACAGACGAATATCTGCTTGCAAAGGTTTCCTGTAGCATAGCATCAGTAACATCTACAGCCAAGTCCCCAACAAATATAGAGTAATCTGAATTAGCATCAGATCGCCTATCACCAGAACTGAAAGCAGCCCAATTTAGGCGAAATGGCTGATCTGTATTCGGCATCATAGTACCATTGTAGCTCTGTAAAACTTTATCAGCTGTTCCACGTGTACAAAACTCAACAAATCCATATCCCTCGGACTGCCCAGTTTGCTTATTTCGTATAACCTTCACTGAATATACCTGTACATAAACAAGTTTTTTCATAATTACAGCTGCTGAAAAACTAGAATCCGAATCAACAGAAAACAGCAGCACTATGTTAACTGCACAGAAGCATTCTGAAAGTAAAACAGAATTCTTGGATCAATAGTTGAAAATTCTTACACAATGCTAGCTTAGCACTTTATAGTATCACAGGCTATAAGGCTAAATCAAACGAAGCATATTAGGGGAAAACCATTTAGCAAAGTCTCATCATGAACCGACTAGCATATCTTCCAATATCCCCACATCAACATTTTTACTAAAAAGGTAAGAGTTACTCAATGAGCTTCAGAGGGCATAGCCTGCCCGTCTCCCACAGTTGAAAACTCTTACACAATGCTAGCTTAGCACTTGATAGTATCACAGGATCATAAGTCTAAATCAAACGAAGCATATTAGGGGAAAACCATTTAGCAAAGTCTCATCATGAACTGACTAGAATATCTTCCAATATCCCCACATCAACATTTTTACTAAAAAGGTAAAAGTTACTCAATGTGCTTCAGAGGGCATAGCCTGCCTGTCTCCCACAGTTGAAAACCAAAAAGATCTTAACTATGCAAACAGGTCCAATAAACTGAAAACAATTCCATCCAAAAACTTGGGAAAATATTCCTAAGTTGTCGTACATAATATCAACAAGACTGAGGCCTGCTTGAATGCAGTCAGTACAGTCTTCCTAGGGTAGCAACAACAGCATGCAGTGTGATCAACTAAAAGGATACGGGGGGGCCAAATCTCACCAGGCTTGATTCCCGTATGCATCACTTGAGCTCAAGCATACTAAGGTCAAAACACATGCTCAAGAATGGATTGTCTAATGCTCGTGAATTCAAAAGTTGACTCACCCTGCGATGCATACATTAATCATCAGCCCGCTCATTTAAGTTGTGAAGAAAGCCCAAGTCAGAACTCAATTTTTCAATAACTAAAGTTGAGCTATCACAAGATGATTGCTGATGATAGGGGCTGAGAACCAGGTCAATTAATGCACATTCCTCTTTATTCAGAGATAGAAAGGGAAGGTCATTTTAAGTTATGTTATGACTCACTATGACAGTCCAATAATAAAACGTACGGTGGGTACGTAAACAAAGAACCAGGGAACTTAAAGAAAGTTCAGCTGACAGTTTAAAGATGAAATTGACTTTTTACAGAAAGAAAGCCTATCAGTGGTGGATTGTTTTAATACAGTAGAGAAAGCAATGGGTTCCACAATGATAGAAAACTATCCTGTACAAAAAATGTCAAAACTTATGCCTACAGGCTAAAATATTAAAATTATCTGGAAAGGTTTGTTTCCTTAGTTATAAAATCAAATTTTTATGAAACATAAAAATATGAACAAGCAAACACAAGAAGATACCCACTCAAAACATATAGTTCGCACTTGGAAAACTCTAGTTGTATTCCTTCCTTTCTCTAAAGTTATAAATGGTTAGGATATGTCTTCTAACTTCTAAGATTACTTAACAAGAGCAAATCAATTGTATTCGAAACCATCGCTAAATAAATTGCAATGAAGAATAACATATAATTAGCGTAAAAGGCGACATATAGAGCAAGAGGGAGAGGTTGACCAAGAGACAAAAATAGAGCAAGAGAGAGAGAGATGGCAACACCTCGCCTGTGTGAGCAAAGCAGCTATTTAGGTAGTTCTCGTCCATCCAATGATGAAGGTCACCGAGCCAGATCGTCCTGATCTCATCGTTGGAGCTCTGCTGGTGGTGCTGCGGCTGTGGCGGCGGCTGTTTCAAGTACGGGTTGTGGTATGGCGGCTGATAATATTGCTGAACGTAAGGGACATAATGCGGCGGATACATCATCATCTGGTGCTGCATCATCGCCATAGCCGAAGCCGGATACTGCATGCTCATCCATTGTTGGGGATACTGATGCGGCTGCGTCCATTGCTGCGGCTGCGGCTGCTGCTGTTGCTGCGGATTCAGATCGGCGGCGTCGGAAGTTGGCTGAGCCATAATGTTCAAGTTTTGTGTGTCCTTAGTTGCTTTCTCTGTCTAGAACTCTTCGTCTATGGGTTCTCTCTCTTCACCTTCCCGTCTCCAACAATGGAACTATGCAAGTTGCTGACAGCGAGATGAGAGAGAAGGAAGGAAGAGAGAGGAGAGGGGATTGGGTTGTGTGTTGTTGTGTTTGGGTTTGTGAGGGAAACACACACTAGTATTACTGTATTACAGGTTGGATCTCGCTCGGTTACGCCTCGGTTATAACGTCCGCTTGCCGTCTCTTGTCACGCGTCACTCTGTGTGGGACCCACCTTACAAGATCGACGGCTCTCCTGCGTCTCTGGCTGCTTCCCCACCGCTTTCCGTTATTATCCTCCCGTTATCTCCATTGTTTTCAAATCTTGTCCCATCGTTATTATTTTTTGTATTCCTTAAAATTAATTCCATCATCAACTCTAGTTTTTTTAAAAAAAATTTAATGAAATCACATTAATAATTTTTTAAATTTTAAATACATATTTCAAAAATAGGATATCTCCTGAATTTTAAGTTCCTTTTAATTTAATTTTGTATTAGGGGAATACTTATGTATTGTAAACCTTGTATATTTAATTTAATATATATTTTTATCCAATCAAATCAATATAAGTGAATCTTAATGGTATAAAATGATATTGATAACAAGATTTTGTTACAGAATAAGTAATCTATAAAAAAATCTACATGTCTTGATTTTATTAAAAAGAAGCACATCAAGTTTAAGTATATAAGTTCCTTTTTTATTATCCCACCCTACCCTTTTTAAATTAAACTCATGATTTTCTGATTTAGAAGTTAAAAAGAAGATTTGGAGTAAGAACATAAATTAAAATATAAAATTTCATTATTTGTAATTTTATTATCATAAAAATAAATGATATTAAAATATTTTTTTATTTCAACAAAACTAACAAAATTTAATTAATTGTTAATTGTTACTCATTTGGTTACTCATCTTAAAGAACAAATAACTAGTAATTAGTTATTACTATAATTTATAAACTCATCACTCACCAAAATAATAATAATAATAATAATAAAGCCATTGTAAATCATAATGAACTTGCAGAAAAACCGAAGGTCTTCATTTATTAGTGTTGTAAGTGACCCTAATTTATAAACAAACATTAAATATTCCATAAGGATTTAGCTTTTTTTTTTATACAAAAAAATTTAGGTACATTAGAAATTATTTTCCTATCAATGTCAGGATATAACTTAAAGATTTAAAGAGCGCTTACAAAAAAATTTATGAAATCGTCTATCAAAAGAGCTTTCACAACAGTAATGAGAATCAAATTCATATTCTTATAAGATATAAACTCGTTATTCATCATCTATACCAACTCTTATTGAAGTACTATTATTAATGATACATGCATGAACAAATTCAAAAATTCTCTTTGAATGTCTATTTCTCATATTTTATCTCTGTTTCTGTTTTTTTTTTTGGTAGAGGAAATCCAGTCTAATGCATGAACTTAATAACAAATTTTGGATATGCTAAGATTTAAGAACATTGTGTAAAATATCCTCTGTAGAATTTTTAAAGGAATTGATTATGATATTTAAGGTATGTTTAATAATAGTACATGAAAGGCCATTAAATTTTTTTTATTACTTCCCGTCTCTTTGTATCCTGAATGGAATTAAACATAACATATTTATTTCCCCTTCTTTAAATTAAGTTCAGAATCTAAATCATCTTTTTTAAAGAAATAAACAGAAAATCAATAAGATATGATCCCCACATTAACATTAATTAATCTTGTGGATTTTTTTTTTTTGCTAATGTCTTATTTATTTCTCCTTCTTTAAATTAAGTTCAGAATCTAAATCATTTTTAAATAAAAAAGAGAAAAAATCAATAAAATAAGATCTCGATATAAACATTAGTGGTAGATTTTTTTTGCTAAACACGGCTATTATCATATTGAAAATAATCTTATTCAAAATAATATTGAATATTAAATATAGTATCTTTCTAAATAGAAATTCAAAACTTAATTCATTATATTATGAAGGATTAGCTCCATCTGCTATATACTCAAGCAAATCTATGGTAGATTTGGAAAACGAAATAGGTAAAAGGTCGCTTAGGGAAGGTTGAATAGAAAGGGCATACGCAAAGCATGTTGAAATGTGAAGACAAGAATGGCTTTTAGGTGTTTACCGCCATAATAGTGTTATCATAATAATGAAGCCACCAAATGCATTGCATGTTCTGGTCAACGTTGTACCAATTGAATTGTAGTTGCCTTCCTTCCCTCTTGTGGCAATGTTGACTTTCTTCATAACTCCAGCTAAAAATTAAAATAAAATCAAATGGGGACTTTATAGATGTTAATTTTGACTTGATTGTGTTCCTTTTTCATCAAGTGTTATGGGATGAAGCTTCCTATTTAATGAGAATTACATGAATATTCCACACTATTCCTTTCTTCTCTTTCTTCTCTTACATATTTTTTTTTGGCCAAGAATACATATTTGTCATTAATTAGCTTAATGAGATTATCCTCAATTTACCTTCAAGTTTTACGACAATTTTTATTCACATTTTGAAATAAAATATTTTTAACTTGAGTAATAGCTCCAATAACATAAAATCTTGTTGCCATTGCTTAATTGTTGAAATAAATACAAGATGACCCACTAAGCATGGCACATCAGCAAAACGACATAGCTTGATCCCGACATGTCATCACAGAATCTATTACTTATATATATATATATATATATATATATATATATATATTGAGCAATTAATTTGCAATTTGTATTGGTCACTTGGTGGGTTCTATAAGTTTATAGTATTATTCACATCAAGCAGCATGCTTAACCAATGACCTTGTAATTTAATAGTATGTACAAATGCTTATATGTAAATGAGAGATCACAGATACAATCACACTTGTAATATAGGGTTGTTAATGCATACCCCTCTAATTTTTTTTTTACAAAAAAACTGCATGTTTAAATTAAATATTGCAATAGTGAGTTATATTATAAAAAAATGTTCCCAAAAATATCCCGCATTGAAGAACTAATACTAAACTCTCAAAAGATTCCAGAAGCTTGGTCGATGAGCTAGCCTTCAGGAAAATATACAGAAACGCAATCACATAATCTCCGTTACCAATAATTATTTTAAGTCCACTGTTCATGTTTCCCCTATATTTGTATATTCACTTGGGAGTTATTTCTTCAACATATATGTACTAATTAAGGAAAAACTGACTTTACAGAAATTCTGCATATTTAAATAACAATTTCTCTTGATAGGTCAACTGCTAAAGTGTCAACTATCAAAACTAAGAGAGAGGGGGGGGGCTATAAAGAATGAATCAAATTGGATTAGAGGAGCAAAATGGAATTGAAACTGGCAATAACAAAAAACGGGGGAAATCACTATGAGATCCCTAGAAAAAAAATATAATCATAAAAAATTCCCACAGCAAAAGAACAACATAGACATGTTCTAATTCCTGTATTGAAACTTATCACTATATGTTGTTCATTTATTGTGAGACTTTTAGTAATTATATTATTTCTTTGAGACTTTATAGCGATTCTCCCAAAGAAAAAATGTAAGAGTCTAGGGCAAAATTTCAAACAGGGTGATTGTCCATTCTGTTGGCTCCTGGAGCAACTTGTGACTAAAAATTTCAAAGATGAAGGCAATTAGGCAAACAGAACCAGATGAGCTATTTACATTCCTAGCAGCTTTTGCTATATTCTTTCATGGAGGAAGAAGCTTACTCGTTGCTATAATCTGCATAGAGGAAGCTCTGGTACGGTGTCCCATTGAGTGTATTCCTCACACCGTTCCAATTTTCAACTTGACCTGATAACGGTCCTTTATGGATCTTCACCTGACGACTCGTCAAATCTCTTCGAGGGACCTTGAGAAAATCTTGAACATCCATTAATTTCTGAAACCAAAATGAAAGAATATTAATGGTTAATAGGGTATTTAAAAAATCATGAATTGATGATAATAAAGGAAAAGGGTAGGGTAGTTATGTCGTTCTGGTCAATAAAAATTTATAAATAAGGATTTTTTACCAATTTTCCTTAATAATAAACTGTCTAAATATACAAAAGATGATAAACTCAAAGGTTGGTTTGGTCATTAGTTGGTTTGATCTTTTTTGGTATCATATGTACGACTTACAGTGCTGTTTTTGACAACATCTTCATAGTACATGATAATGTGCCTGGAGCTCTTGAAATATTCCAAAGCTTTAGTGGCGGTTTCATTCACTTGGTTCAGATTGGATATCAGCAATGTCGTATTGATTGTCGGCTTGTACTGCGCAAGTATCTCTGCCTGAAAACCACTGTCTGAAATCAATAACATGACAGAACAACTATTTTGGGTAGGACAACACAACATCAACTGACTTAACAAGGCGGCGTCTAAACAAGGCCTTCATAAACATGCACAACCTCAGACATTCACCTTCACACATGAAGAACACAAGAAAATATGTCAAGATGAGCATCATAGGAGAAAGTGTGTGTGAGAGAGAGAGACCTCATGGGGCGAATGAACGTGAGACTTGTGAGTTCCATTTAACAACTTAGCATCCCTATCATATTGATTTGCAAGTACAGAAACCATTCGACGTAGAAGATTCCTTCGGAAGAGAAATATGACTGAAATACCACGTGTTCTGAAGTAATGCACTATCTGTTCATGATGCTGCATCAATCCCTGTGAAGGTTACAGAAGTATGATATCCCAAACTCATTACACTCTCAAATCAAGCATGCAAAGAGCAGAAGTTAATAACACCATATCAGGCATTTGAGCGATACCATCTTTTCAGTGAGCAAAGTACAAAGGTCAACTGATACTATGAAGCAAGGAAATCTAAAGCGTCCATGTGCAATTAGGACTTCCACAAAATGTTTAATACAAATAGAGAGACTCTCAGATAAATCTGATCTATCAAATATTTCTAAATCACATTAATCTATGTACATCTAAGAATATTAAAGATAGGCTTCAATAAAGAATGCACCTAAGAATCCTTCTCTGCTGTTTTTCATAGAAAGCCAACTTCCATGTTAACCCTGTATCTGAGGATTTCATAATTTAGCATTCATTTTCATCAGCAATAAATTGCAACGCTACAAGTCGTAGTAAGATGAAATGGAATGTATGAAAAACCCTAACCTTTATTAAAAATGAATGTTTATTTACTATGTTCTAGTAGGTGCCACCTCTTTCAGAATAGTTCTAACACCATTACAATTATCATTAATATTTTTCCCTCATATATCTGGACTGGAAATGATATCAGAAAAACTATAGTCTCCATACTCTACAGTGCCTACACCCAGCCTCCACCTATGTTATGTTAAAGTATTTTACTGCATAAAAGAACAGCCTCAAATTTTGGTCAACTTTTACTACAATATGATGAGTAAAATATATTCCTTTTGAATATTTGACAGAGGACTGCCAACTCATCCCTTGAGAACCTATGTGAGAAGGCACAACCGTCTCAAGACCCAAGCCACGTCTACACTCTTAACCTCCCACGAATAGCTCACTGTTCAACATCCAATGTCAACACTACAACTGCTAAGTTGCACTCCCATTCTAGAAGCTCAACTAAGGAGTTCAGGACCCAAGTCACCCCTACCCTTACCCTCATGAATAGCTCACTGTTCAACAGCTGGGGTGACTCTGTTTTACAGATCCTGCTATTCCACAAAGAGAGGAAGGAAAACTCTCACACAGTGCCTTATTTAGGAAGGGGAAGAAGTGGTTTCTTGAATGGTCGCTGCCAGAGCACAGGAGCTGCAACAAAAGCTACCCTATTTTCTCACCAGAAACAGCTGCATCACCCTATAGTATCTCTCTAACATCATCATGCACAACTTCCATATCCGACATCAATGCAGACCCTAGGGTGCAGGGTGATCAGACAAGCAATCCTCCTTTACAGCCTGGGCTCTTGCATATAGAGCTCTGGCGATGGCAACGACCTTCCCCTCCTACATTTGAGCATACTCGTGCCAAGCCACATCTAAAGCTTTAGCAAAACTGTGGCTTCTAAATCTCTAGGAAGCATTGGTGATGAGTATTAAGAAACAACTGGAATTTTAGGCGAATGAGACTATATTGGAGTCCCAAAAAAAAACCATCAATGAGGAGCATAACCCCTTACCAAAAAAACAAAAACAAAAAAAGAACTCATCAGAAGATAAAACGCTTCTTTCTTGAGATATAGTCACTGATGATGAGTAACAAATTGATTTCACTATCTTAGACAATTCCTCTAAAACTTACAAAATGAAAGCAGAAATCAAGCATGCTTACCTCCATTCTGAGTTTTATACACTCATCCAAGTTTCTAGTACCATAATTCATTACTTTTATACGATACTGAGTACTGACTGCCACGCAATCCACACTTCATTACTTTTCCATAAAGATCTTCTAATGGCATACCAGTTTAGGAAGATCACCCTCATCAAGATCATAGGTAGCATTCACATGCCAGAAGGAATAAAGAGTAGCAAAGATAATTGTGAAGGAAAGCAAATATTAATAACACCAAAGGACTTTCACACATAAAACAAGCAGTACCTGATTAAGCATCCACTTCAAGCCAACTGCAGCTGTGCACTCGTTTTTTGAAGCACTGCTGAACCAATCTAGATTATATACTTTGTCCAGAGTCTCCACAATTGTTGAGATATTACTTCTTCTCACTTTAACTGAGAAAATCTCCCCATTTGAGCTTATATTAATATGGCTATTAAGAAAAGTCTCAAACCATCCACTCCCAGATCTCTGCATTGACAAAATGGCAAAGTTCCGGACAGGATTGCAAGCACATTCAGCCCTAAAAATGGCACACCAAAGAAGCAATGCACGTAAGATCGAAGCAGGTTCAGGAACTAAATCCAATTCCCCAGCAGTAATTTACCTGTTATAAGTTTTGGGTTTTGGGTAGTGCACGTAAGGGATTTCCCAAGGTTCAATGACAGATTCCGGGCATGCCCTTTCCGTTGGCTGGATATTTAAAATTCCAGTCTCGGTTTGAACACCTACCTGTTTTAGACAAATTGAACATATATACACCACACAGATCATTGCCAAGAACAATACAACCATCCTCCGCGCAACTGTTGACTTCTTGAAAGTCTTTAGGAGAAAAATGTCCTGGAATCATAAGATACAATATTTTATTCAGTTTACAATCAAAATATAATAACTACAAGTGGGTTCCACTAAGTTAATTTAGCACAACAATGGAGTAAACCGATTAAGCTAGTCAGATGCTAGTAAAACCTCAGGAAACCGTCCAATCAGAGGTCAATAAGGAACTTCAATTCGTACATATCCGTTCCAATTTATTAAACAACCGATCGAACAATTTCACATGGAGCCCCATGGAATAAAATACAAATAATGATACAGAATATTTTGCCTCAGATATTGGAAGATTCAAAGGCAAAAGGACAACAGTAGTACAGAACATGGTTAAGTGGAACTAACCTTGGCGAAGGAAGAAAGATCATCGGCCATGGCATTTGCCGGTGTATTCACAAAGAAAGCGATCGAAAAGGCATTGGGGAGCAGCTGGGAAAACTAGCTTTGAATTTCTCCTGACTTTTGTTTTTCTTCCTAAAGCATTTCAGCTGATTGCAACAAAACCCACGAAGATTGACGGAAAAGCAAAGCCAAAAGAGGGCTCTTGATGGCTATGAGCTTTTCCTCGTGAAGTACAAAATTATTAGATGCTTCAGACCGTTGCACGCTGCCCCGCGCTTTCTTTATTTGCAGATAATCACACACTGCTAATCTTCTCCATCATGCTACTCTCTTCTTCGGCTCGTAGACTCCGGCAAAGTAAAGGGAAAGTGAGACCAAAGCAAAACGACATGAAAGAAGGCTACATTGCCACGTGAAACGACACCCGAGGGGCATTAGGAAATAAGAATAAATAATTAAGAAAAATAATAATAAATAAAATATTGACCTATGCTTCTTAACTTTTTAGGCCTTTATTATGCTTTTGGAAATATTTACCCACACTGATTTCGTTTGATATAAGGACTTTTCAATGAGTGAGATCAAAGTCAAAGTAATTACCCAATGTTAAATTTAACTAATCATTTTACACTTTCAATCATGGTGATGATTTGCCTCATTTTTCCTACCCTGCAAGAGAATCACCAGGTTCTGAGGTTGAGAGTGAGAAAATAAAAAAAAAATGAAGAAAAATGAAGAAAGGAACACAATAGGACTCAAAGTGTATATAAGAATGTAGGGCTTTAATATGATCCTAGGATATTATTGTTGTTCGGTATGTCAAATCTATTATATACTTTAACAACGGAATTATTTAATTTTTAATATAAAATACATTTAATTAATTTAAATAAATTAAAAATTTGTTAAACTATTTATTTATAATAATCATATATTAATTTTATTAAAATATCATATACTATCATATGCATTAAAACTAACTCTTGATAGAAAATATTTATTACATGTGTAATCATACAGAAATATTTTAGAGGGAAGATTTATATTTAGAAATAAAGTAAACCATTTATCTAACTCTTATAATTAAGACTGAAATTAATATATTTTTTAGAATTATTGATAATTTATATATGAATATTTTATTTATTTGTGAATTAATAATTTTTATATTTAAATATTATTTTTTTAGGGTTATATGGGAATGTTTTTATATATTTCAATTATGTTATATTATTCAAACAATAATTGGATTAATATTAGTTCAACTATGGTTGAATGGCTAATTGACTAATTCATGAACTATTAATTATCTCAACTAATTTAATGAATAGTCCATTTTTTAATATTTTGCTCAGTATTCACAAGACATTATCTTATTATTAGGTCTGTTGCCCCTGAAATCTCGGCCTCCCCAGATAGGTAGTTAAAATAATATAGGAGTTGCCACCAAAATTTTAAAAGGATTTTGAAAAACCTTTTAAAAAGAAAAAGTGCGGTCGGTGAAAACTAAATAGGGTTCAAGAGTTGATCGTATGTGGGAAAAGTGTTAGACACCAATCTATATCAATTAATTGACCTCTTTTACTTAGTATAGACAATTAGTTTTTATGACTCATTTAAAAAACAATTTCGTAAATCAAGCATTTTTTAAATTTTAAAGATATATCTTAATTTTAATAGAAAATCGATGTTAGACTTACCTAAATTTTTGTTTTATAAAAAAAAAGTTGGTGTCTTAAGAAAATATTTATTTATGAAAGGTATTTTTTTTATTGGTTGGTGCTTTTATTTAAAAAAAAAACTCCTTTATTTTCTTTTTCTAAACAATATTTCAAGAAAAGATTTAGATTCAGCTTCCTCTGGAGATTCTTAATACACGAAAGAATAATTGATTTTTTTATTTATGAAAGGTATTTTTTTTATTGGTTGGTGCTTTTATTTAAAAAAAAAATCTCCTTTATTTTCTTTTTCTAAACAATATTTGAAGAAAAGATTTAGATTCAGCTTCCTCTGGAGATTCTTAATACACGAAAGAATAATTGATTTTACTTAGGGAGGTTCTAAAATCCTTACACGGCAAAAAAAAACATTTGAAATCTTATTTTATTTTAAAAAAATGACTTTTTGCAAGAGTTTTGGATTAACCGATTTTGCCAGAGGAGGTTCTCAAAACCTCATACCACCAAGTCATTCTTGAAAACTGATTTTTTTTTAAAATAAAAGGAGAGTTGTTATTTTTTTTCAAAATTTAATTTGATATTTACAAAAGTTGGGTTTCTTTTAAACAAAGCAATTTATTCGAAGCGAGCAACGTAAGAAGAGAATAGGCCTATCAAATGGTTCAGTACATACAGCAACTCGAACATATATATTAAAATGAAACTCATCGTAAGACACGTACCTCTTAGTGTACTCATATTGTGCCGTTGAGAGATGAGAAGAAACAAAAACCAATGAACAAGAGTGAGCCAATGTCAATATGCATGTGAGATGCCAAAATAAAGGGAAAATAAGCACTCAGCCTCCCCAAGGAAACAAATCAAAAGCAAGAATAAGTTAACACATTGTGTGTGGGTTCAATATATGAATATTTTGAATATATTTAATTTTTATGAGTATTATTTTATTATAATTCTAGTCATAATAGTTAAGAATACGTCTTAATTTTTAAGTGTCTAAATTTATATTCGAAGGTAATAGACGGCTCACCCTACCTAATATTAGTATCGTTTAGGAGGAAATGAGAATTCTCTCTATCTTTATATTATAAGTGAATCTAATATTTTTCTAAAAAATTTTGTATAAAAAAAATCAAAAACAAAAAAAATATAAGACAAGTCAAAAGTGAAAAAAAAGAAGAAGAAAATAATGGAGTGAAAATGGGGTTGGTTAGCAACCAAATTAGGCATATGGTCTCCCACTAAGCCAAACAGCATACTCATTTTCCTTTCCCTGCCCAGAGGAAAAAGAAAACAACTTTATTCCTGTTTCGTAGTTTGGTGATATACAAAGCACTTCTTTGTTCATTGGGTGCAACGTGCTACAGGATTAAAGAACTTGAACTGGAACTTGATCATGAACAACTTGCTCCAGTTGGCACCCAATAATTATAATACCCATTATTATTAATTTTTTTTTATCTATCCGATTTACTAGAATTTTACCTTGACTATATTTAGATTTAACCTATATTACGCATTTGGCTATGGTGGGTGAGTCTTCCAATAAAATTTTTTTATATATATCAAAATTTAAACTTAATATCTTATTTAAATAATATCGAACTACTTACTACTTATATCAATTTCTATTAATTCATTAGTTAGCATTCTGTCGTCCAATTCAAAGCTCCACGGGCTGCTCATGGATCCCCCATAATGAGTATTGAAGCCCATCAAAACTGACCCTTTCGGGCCTTATTTACTTGCTGGGCTTGGGAACAAAATCCCAACCTTCTAAAAAGTATTTGGGAATATATAAATAAATTTACCAACAGATATTTATCTAGTATAAAGAGATTAATTTATTATAATATAATGAATTAATATACAAATTTTAACTGAAAAAGTGACTTACATTTAAAATTTGACAGTATCTTAAATATTATTATTTCAGATAAAAATATATGTATATTTAGGATAAGAAAAATTTAAAAATATTATCCTCATGTTTATAGTCTTTTATATATATATATATATATATATATATACCTGTAAACACGGGATATATTAGGAATATTTTCACAGGCTCAAATAATGAAATGAAACTCCTGATTTAAATATTAAAATATATTTAATTTATTTATTGAGAGTAATCATGTAATAGAGTAAGAATATTTGTTCATAAAAAATCAACACATATTTTATTTATAAACAATTAACTTAATTAAATTTTTAAAATTTTATAATTTAGTTATCTAACTTTTATATCAAGAATAAATAGAATATGAATTGTCTAAGCAAAATATGTGCTTATTTGGACTTATTTGTGATAAATATGTTTATAGAAGTTGAGATAATTTTTTTCTTATATATTTATCTCAGTAAACTGTAAAATTATGATGGAAAAATTAATTTCCGCCTTTAAAACCAATCCAAAGGAGCAATATGTGTGTAGGGATGTTTTGCCAACAACCATTCAATTCAAGCGTTAAAATCATTTAGTCAGCTAACAACGTTTGTTTCACCAACTACTGTAGTTTTGAAATTGAAGTTGGTCCACATGCCTTATTAGATGGAATCTAAATTTTAGTTTTAAATAAATTTAAACTAAATTTTAATTTATAAAATTTTTAAAATAAATATTTATATTTATCTAAAAAGATTTTTAGACTAAATCATAGTTTAAAATTATTATTTTAGATAAATTATTAAGAATAATTTATAGATTATTTAATTATTATTTTATCTTTATTATATCTAATGTTTTTTCTCTACTATTTTTTTTCCTCTCTCTATTGACGTGAAGACTCTCTATATTACTATGCTTCTCTCTCTTCAACCTCAATCACAAGAAGAACATAACGGTGATGTGCGAATCTTTTGCACAAAATCGTTGTCGCACATGACCACACTATTATGCTTGCCGTGAGTCCGTCACATGTGTTGTGGGTCTAAATTTGTGCTTGCCATAGGTGAAGAGGAGAAGATGATATATCGTGGGGCCTTGCTACTGTATGTGCACATCGCTATTAGAGGTCGAGAAATAGGAGACGATAAAAAGAAAAAGAAGATTAACAATATAAGATAATAATTAATTTTTTATTTCAAATATTTTCTAATAATTTATTAATAAAAATTATTTAAATAAAAATTATTAAAATATTTATTTATTTAAAATTATTTTTTTATATAAAAAAATCTATCCCCCCATGTCTTCTTGTACTCCCTTTGCCCTCATTTCTCTATGCTTGACCAACCAGTCAAGTTCTGGAATGGAAGTTGTTCCGTATCTTCTCTTTCTCTTATCCTATGGTGGCTTCCATTTCTCCATTATCTAAACAATCTCTCTCCCTTCAATTTCCTTCAACCTCATTTCCTCATGGCCTATCACAGTAGCAGTGATGACATCCTCCATGATTTCCCGCCCTTCTTCAGAGTCTTCAAAGACGGTCGAATCCAAAGGCACAACTCCTTCGACGGCGCCAACGCCCCTAACGCCCCCGCCGGCGTAGACCCCCTCACCGGAATTCAAACCAAAGACGTCGTATTCTCACCTGAATCCGGTGTCTCCGCGCGAATTTTTCTCCCGAATCTTGTTCATCACTCTTCATCACACAAATTGCCGCTTCTAGTTCACTTCCACGGCGGAGGCTTCTGCATCGGATCGGCTTTTGACGTCATCACTCAAAGATACATCACTTCTCTCGTCACTCTCACCAACGCCGTCGTCGTTTCTGTGGAATACAGGCTCGCACCGGAAAACCCTCTCCCTATAGCCTACGATGATTCGTTTGCCGCGTTGCAGTGGATAGCGTCTCACTCAACCGGGAAAGGACCCGAACCCTGGCTCAACCATTACCCGGATCTTAAGCGAGTTTTCATAACCGGTGAGAGTGCCGGAGCCAACATTGCCCACCACGTGACAGTCCGAGCTGGCGCCACGCGATTGCCTGGCATAAAGATAGTTGGAATGATTTTACTGCACCCTTTTTTTGGGACAAGCAATGAAGATAAGATGTATAGGTTTATGTGTCCGACGAGTTCGGGTAGAGATGATGACCCGAAATTGAACCCGGGAGCGGATCCGGATCTCAGCAAGATCGGATGTGAGAAGGTGTTGGTGTGTGTGGCTGAGAAAGATGGGCTGAAAGAGAGAGGTGTGAATTATTATGAGACGTTGAGGAAGAGTGAATGGGGCGGGCGGGCGGATCTGATTGAATCTGAAGGAGAGGACCATTGCTTTCACATGTTCAACCCGAACAGTGAGCGGGTTGGCCCGCTTTTTAATCTGATTGCTGATTTTGTAACCAAGTCCTAAGAGTTGTGTGGTTCTAGTTCTAGGTGGCGACATATGTTAGCCAATTTACAATTCTAGCAATGAACCTATGTGATAAATAAATACTTCTGTTTGGATTTGAGTTAAAATTAATATGAAATTCTTACCAAATACATTTACATTACATTATCGTTATTTCATCCATTAAAATTACAGCATGTTAATAGATAAAAAGTTCATTTTTTTAACATTCCCATCATATCATCTATATCAACATATAAAGTTTAAGATATTAAAAAAAAAAGTGTAAAATATATATGATTTACTACAAAATAAAAAATTATCATACTAATTATGCCCTGTTGAAATTTATCCATGTAGACAACATTTTAAGTTGTTTTTGTTAGTTTTCCATGCATGTTAAAAAATCAATAATTCCAAACATATTTTTTCAATACAGCAGTCAAATTAAATATTGTCGAGTTGAAATATAATACTACATTAATCCAATTTAATATTATCAATTATCCTATAAAAAATATTATTATAATTTTATATAGAAAAATCTATAATAAATTTTAAACCATCAAAATTGAAGCTAAACGTGCTCAGCTTTGTCAATTGGCATGGCTATATATAAGCAGTTGTTATCCATCATTTTTAATCAATGGTCCCTTTTGCCAATACTCTATGAATCGAACCACATACACAATCTACTTTCTATACAAAACATTTCAACATAATATTCAGTCAACGTAACATAGCATACCAACAAAAACATATATACGAAACCTTTTTTTTAACAAAAATATCCAAGACAACATAACTAATTATACGTTAAACCGGACTTAGAAAATACAATTTGTTTTTCAGATGATAATCGAATGCAAAATCTGTGTCATGCATGTTTGGCATTAGGAATGGCCAGACTAGATGCACAGTTAAAGCGTGAAGAAAGCTTTATGGGCTTCGATTTTTCTTATAGTAGACAAAGAAAAGTGAGAAATCAAAAATCCTGAGGTAATGATTAAGGGTATATTTGAATTAATTTTTAAATAATAAATTATAAGAAAAATATATTTTAGAGAATAAATTTTTAAAAATTGAGATATTTGGATGATTAGTAGTATAATCACTTTTCATATTGGTAAATTACTAAAAATGTTATGATTTGATTAAAAGTATAATAAAGGAGAGAGAAGTGAGCAGAGAGAGTAGAAAAGAGAGATGAGAGATAGTATAAGAAAAAATATGAATAAAATAATAATTGGATAATCCATAAACTCTTTTACTGTTTTAAAAGTTACTTTTAATAGCTTATTCAAAATTATAATTTTAACTAAAATTATTTCTAGATAAATATGACTGTTTGTTTAAAAAAATTTTAAACTAAAATTTTACCTAAAAAAACTTTTTAAACCTTACACTCAAATAAATATTAAATTAAACAAAAATTTAATACCTACCCGTAAACACAACTTTAAAGTTTACGAATGGCTATCAAGTGTTTCTCCCTTCTTTTCCCAAAATTCAACCTTTTGGGTAAGTTTCGTTGTACCGCCAAAGTAAACAAAGATGTCTACCCAACCAACTAGTTAGATCAGCTGATTAGAATTATTTTAATTTAATCAAAAATATAAATTTGATCTGTTCGGAACAAAGTACTCTATACGCTAAAAATATTAATCTTAATAGTTCATATTATACCTTAAATTAAATTAATCTAATTAATAATTTTTGGAGAAGTTTGTTAGGATATTGAGTGCTTAAACAAAATAAATAAATAAATAAAAATATATAAATATCTACATTCACGGAATATTTTTTTATAAGCTTTAAGGCATTGGATGTCTATTACTGTTTTTATATATTATATTATTATATATCTAATTACTTAATTAATCCATATTGTTTTAATTAATCCAATAAAGTAAGAATAGAGCTTAGCTGTGTATAGCCATTCTCATTTATCACACATAATTTTCTTTAAAATATTATAATTATAATTTTTTCAGAAAGAAAGAAAGATTGTATCCAAAAGTATTTAAAAAAATTCACACGGATTCTCACGTTACATCAAAATCAACGCTTTCCTCCCGAGCTTCTAGAAGAGTGGACCCACAAGACACTTTATATATATATATATATATATATATATATTAGTAATCAAACAATTAAAAACTCAGCCTTTAAATTATAAAAATCAGAGATGAGGCCAAAAAAACGGATGAATTCATGACTTCATCTGACTGGCCGTTTTTATTGGAAGATGTGAATAAAAAAAATAGGGTTGAAAGTCTCAACAAACCCCTATTAATCTCCGCCTTTTGATAACTGAGCTATCTTCATTCTCTTCTCTCTCATTTTCATCTTCCTCGCAAGCACCCTCCATGGATCCCAATTCAGCCCCAGATAACGATAAAATCCTCCGCCACTTCCCTCCCTGGTTCAGTCTCTACAAAGACGGCCGCGTCCAACGCTTCATGGGAGAAGAAAAAGTCCCCGCCGGCGTCGACCCTGCGGCCGGCGTTGAATCCAAAGACATCACCATCAACCCAGAAACCAGCTTATCAGCCCGCATGTTCCTCCCCAAAACCGCCGGTGCCTTCGATAAACTCCCCTTGCTAATTTACTTCCACGGAGGCGCGTTCTGCATCTGCTCGGCGTTTCATCCGTTTTACCACCGACACCTCAATACCATCGCCGCCGAAGCAAATGCTGTTGTTTTGTCCGTCAACTACAGGCTAGCCCCGGAGCATCCTCTCCCCACCGCCTACGAAGACACATGGGAAGCGATCAAATGGGCCGCTGCCCACTCGAACGGCGGTGGGCCGGATCCCTGGCTCAATGACCACGCGGATTTTAGACTCGTGTACTTCGCCGGAGATAGCGCTGGCGCGACCTTAGCCCACAACATGGCCATGCAGGTAGGCCTAGAGGGTGTTCCCGGGTTGAATCTCACCGGAATCATTCTGATCCACCCTTATTTCGGGAACGATCAAAAGGACGAGTTGATTGGGTTTTTGTATCCGACGATGGCGGGTCCGGATGACCCGAAAATAAGAGCAGACAAGGATCCGAATCTGCGACGGCTGGGTTGCCGGAGAGTGCTAGTTATGGTGGCGGGGAATGATTTTCTGGTGGAGCGTGGGAGGACGTATCACGTGGCGCTGAAGAAGAGTGGGTGGGAAGGAGAGGTGGAGATGGTGGAAGCAGAAGGAGAAACACACGTGTTTCATTTGTACGACCCTGCCAAAGAGAAGGCTCAGATCCTCGTGAAGCAGTTTGTTTCTTTCATGATCAAGAAGTAGCCGACGTCCTATTTTCTTGTGATTATAAAATTAGCACTACCTCAAAAATAATTAGAAAATAAAATAAATTAATTATAATTAAATTTAATATTTTTATATAATTTATATTATATACTCTTTAATCTTTTTATATTAATATTATTATATTATTTATAATTAATTTATTATTTTAAAAAAATTAATTAAATCTTATAATTAGAGTTAGAGTTAATAGAATTTATTTTTTTAGATTATCTTTAATTAGGTTTATCTTTTGCAATTTGGAAGATTGGGAATGGAATGGAATGGAACTTTATGGGGAACAATAATAAATTAAATGCTCAGTGAATTTTCAGCACGTAACAAAAAAAGTCTGATTATCTCTCTCAGGAATTTTTTTTTTTTATATTTAGATTCATACAATGATAGATTTTTCTGATACTCAGGGTGTATGTGATGATCTGTTTAGTTGACAGAGAAATTTTCAGCACGGAATAAGATTTATGCAAGATAAAATATAGTAAAATTGACAATTTATTTTTGATTCTGTCTATATGAAAATAATACTCAATTATGTAAAAAAAAATTTAATAAATAGTACTCCAGGAAGGCATCTTGGGCAGACAAGGTGAGACCATGAAGACATGACCGCATGAAGCTTGAAAGGGCTAGAGACTATTGATTATTATTAAATTATACTTTATTTATAAGTCAGCGAGTAATTTTCTTTTTCATTTACAAGTCATATTATTAATTATTGTGTAGTGTATTATTATTTTTTTAAAAATATATATTAAAATAGTCTAAATTTAAAAAGTTATTAGATTTTAAAATAGAGTTAATAAGATTTTAATATTTTAATAAAATATATTAGAAGTAATTTATAAATACTAATTTTTTTTATTCTAAATATAATATCTAAATATAGAGTTTATTTTATTCCTAACTCTAAAATTTTTATCTATTTGTATCTTAATATTATAATGTTTGTTCTAAAATAGTAATTTAAAGTATTTATTTTAAAAGATTATTGTAATAAAATTAAAATATAATTATTATAAATAACTAATTTAATTAATTTTTTAATTTATTTAAATTAATTAGATAAATAACTAATTTAAATTAATTGTCTCCCCATCCTTCCCCCACCTTGTCGGTTACTTGTAAATAAAGCTTCGATGGAGTAATAATCAAATGATAAGCTATATTAAGTGTATACCTACTCAACAACCCAAATTAAATACATTTATAACACATCTATACAAATAAATGCGAAGGCCATGATCATGAATGTTGCCGCTGTAATCACACACACACATATTTAAATATTTTGTCTACAATATATTTATTGATATTGAAACTACATACATACTCCCTCTCTTTGATACTTTTTTAAAGAATAACAGTAAAAATCATACCATCTAAAATATTAATTAAAAGTAATAGATATGTAAAATATATATTTATTTTTAAAAAGAGACATGAGAGTAGTGAATACAAATTTATTGCAGAAAAATACTAAATGGAGCACTTTAATAAGGTTAAAATTATAAAGATTAGTTATTTAGGAATTATGTTGATATTGAATAGAGATAGAAAAACGGGTTGATTGCTAAAAATGAGCTAGCCTATTAAGGGGTGGGTCTAAAACGGGGTAGCCCGCCTTAAAATGGGAAAATATTTTTAAAATTTTAAAATACTAATAAATTTTTTTAATATTATATTAGTATAATTGAAAAATTGTTAATGTTATACTCTTAAAAATTCTTATTTTTTATAAAAAAATCTTAAATTTTATAACTATAAATCTAAATAAATATTAACATAATATTAATCAAATATAATATATCAACACGTATTAATAAATAAGTAATTATCTTTACTAGTATACAATAATAAAAATATTAAAAATAATATTTAGATAAAGTAAATAATAATATTAATGATTTATAAAAAAAAGACTAGTGGATTAGCCTGCCGGTATTGACGGGTTAGAAGGGGACGAACTGTACAACCCACCCTAAAATACCAGCATAAACATGACCCATTTTTTTAGAAAATGAGCCCGCTGACCCATTTTTCAGCTCTAATATTTGGGACATGATCCTTACATCATTTATACGTCACCCTTTCCAATCTAATCTCTATTGCTCAACTTCTCACTTATGCTCATTATATTCTATAAATAAATTTTTTATTCTAAATATAATCATCAATAATCTTATTAATTACTTTTTTTCCTATTTTATCCTTTTTATTAATTGAGATTTAAAATTAAAAAATTAAATCACACCATTGAAAGGGCTAAAATTATTTTGTTTATCAATTTATAACAATTCAATAATTCAACTATTATTTTTTAATATATAAGAATGAGTTAAAAATATTTTATAATAAAAATAGAGAGAGTATATAAATAAAGGAAAAAACCAAAGTATCAGCGCCACTTGGGCCCCTTCCTCCTGACCTCTCATTATAAGTTTAATTTAACCCGGACCAATAATATAAATTAAATATAGTTTTAACATTGAATATGTAAAGAATTTGTAACTTTTTTTAAATATCCCCTTCACAAAAGTCAATATAATATCCATTGCAATGAATTAATTATTTATAAATTTTAATTATATATAAGGGCCAAAAGGGAAAAAAATAGTATTTTTTTTAATAACAAAATGTGAGTTGTAATAATCATCAAAATGGATTTATGTTCTAGACAAGTTAGGCAAGAAGAAATAACAGACCAGTGGACTATTTATAACTCCCTCCACTTTTTAAAAGAGACGAATTATATATATATATATATATATTATGGACTATTTGATTAAATACTAATTAATTTTTTTAATATCACTTATATTTAAAATCATTAATTATAAGAAAAAATATTATGTAAATTGAAAAATATTGTATTTAAATATATAAAAAAATTGGAATTTTATTTATTTTTATAGAAAAGTTAATGATTTAACATCTTCCTTAGAATGGCAGGAGTTATCTTATGATCGAAGGGACCCGAGGGAGAGTATACAGAAGAGGATAAATACCAGCAGAGTAGCATCAAATTCCGCCATGGATTCCAGCTCCACCGAAGTAGCCCAAGACTTCTCCCCCTTGCTCAAAGTCTACAAAAGATGGTCGCATCGAGAGACTCGTCGGCACCGACTTCGCTCCGCCATCCCTCGACGACCGTAAAACTAACGTCCGATCTCACTACGTTGTCATCTCGCAAGAAGGCCCCATTTCGGCGACGCTTTTCACTCCCAAAACCATCGATCCCGATCACAAGCTTCCTCTCCTCGTCTACTTCCATGGCGGAGGCTTTGTCATCGAAACACCCTTCCCTGCCCAGTAACACAACTACCTCAACTCCGTCGTGTCCGAGGCCAACACCGTCGCCGTCTCCGTCGATTACAGAAGAGCCCCAGAACACCCTGTTCCTGCCACCTTCGAAGACTCCTGAACGTCGCTCAAATGGGTGGCTTCTCATTCCGGCGGCAACGGATCGGAGGAGTTACTAGACCGTCACGTGGATTTCAAGAAAGTGTTCTTCGCCGGAGCGACAATCGCACACAACATGGCGATTCGCGTCGGCACGGAAGGATTACCAGGTATGAATCTGGAAGGGATCGTTCTGGCTCATCCATACTTCTGAGGAGTGGAACCAATTGGATCAGAGAAGACAGTAGCGGTGGAGAGATCCTTCGTGGATAATCTGTGGCGTTTTACGTGGCCGACGACACAAGGATCTGACTACCAGATAATGAACCCGGCGAATGACCCAAATGCGGGAAGATTGGGAGTGGAAGGGCGTGGTGGAGGTGGTGGAAGCCATGGACGAAGGTCATGTGTTTCATCTATTCAACCCAACCTGTGACAATGCCGTCGCCATGCTCAACACTGACGTCTCCTTCATCAACAGTTGTTAGTTAATTAAGAACTATCATCAACCAGTTTCTGGTTTTGTTTTTTGTTTTTTATACTTTCTTCTCTCTGCCTCTCATGTCTTGGTGTGTCTAACTGTGATGGAAGATATCGATTGGTTTGATTTAAGATCTAATTTAGTTCAACAGCTAATTACCGCATATGTGTTCTTGTGAATTCATCAGATAAGATAACGTGTTTTTTTAATCTCCTGAAATTACTCAACCGGATGTTATATTAAATAAGGGAGGAAGTAAAATCTGGTGGTAAATTAAAATGCAAGAATTGATGTTCACTTTACTCCTCAAGAGGTCATATCAACTACACTATATGTTTATTGTTTGTGAGTGGGGCTTCTTTCCAGGAAAAATTAGTAAAAATTTTTATTTAAAAATTTTATTAGTAATATTTTTATAAATAAAGTACTAATATTTTACCAGCAGATCGTGAAATAGATTTTGTCTTTTTAAATATAATTTAAATTTAAATTCGTATAAATATAAAAAACATTTTTAATTAAATCTAACAATATTTAAATCTTACCTATATTAATTTATACATAATGACAAAATATTCCACCGGTCTTTCCTTTCTTCACTTTTGGTTGGTGGGCTCATCAAACAACTTGCAAGAAGTAGGTGGTGGTCATTTTCAGAAGAAAATGATAACAGCACAAATAGTCTAAAATGGGGTTGGAATTTCCTCCGTGGTGGGTGTTATTTTGCAGGAAAGTGACGAGAGGGAAAGTTTCCCACTTCATCATATATATTTAACGTGAGAATATTTAATTCCATCTTAAATCTTAAATGGGGTCATTTCAATATCAGTAATCTCTAATCAATAATCCCTTTTAAAAATAAAACATTAATTACACGTTAAATATATATTGCATAGGGACAAGAGAAATTATAATTAATATCTTATTCTGATAAGATAACCTCAGAATTGTGATCAGATCCTTTTAAAAATTAATTTCCTTTTATGAACAAAATTTTCAATATTTATAGTTCTAGGAAACATCTGCTTTGGAGACTATATATATATATATACACACACACCCCAATAAATAGTTTAACTAATTAACCAGATCCTTTTAAAAAATAATTGGCTTGTGTAATGGATGACGTGGCAATGAAGATGACATGGAGGACAAGATCACCGTGCATGCAGTTTCTGGGAATTTTTATGATCTGCCTTTCCTTAACTTCTCCTGATAAAAAAAAAAGAAGAGGTTATAACATGCAACAAAATCATCTGAAATGGACATGAATGTAATTTAATAACTTTTGTGAATAGTTTATGGAAGATTTTTAAGAGTATTCAGTACTTGTACCTGTGTTCACTGTTCACTGAACTGAAAATAATACTCCGGCACCAACGAAGGAGCCCCCGCTTTCTCCCCACAGGCTCGAAGTCTACAGAGATGGTCGCGTTGAGAGACTAGTCGGCATCGACTCCGCTCCGCCATCCCTCGACGACCCTAAAACTAACGTCCGATCCCATGACGTCGTCATCTCTCATGAAGCCCCCATTTCTGCGAGGATCTTCGCTCCCAAAGCCATCGATCCAGACCAGAAAGTCAGAAACTTCCTCTCTGTTGGAAACATTGTGAAAAAGGTGCGTCAAAGTAACAAAATATGTCTAAGGTGTGTTTTAAAAAAAGTTACTCACTCTGTTTTAAAATATAAAATCCTCTTAACTAAAATGTGTTTTTTTTAAAAAAAAATAGTTAAAATTAACTAAAAAGTTAATATATAGGAAACACGTTTTTCTTTCCAAATACACTCTCATTTATAATGGCTAGATGAGAAAATAATAATAAATAAAATGATGAGATATAATGTATTTATGATTGAGAGAGAATAAATAAAGATAAAATATATATAAAAATTGACAAACTCAAAAAGGGATATTATATTTTACACAGATTAATTTTAATTTTTTTTTATTATTTTGAGGTGGAGGGAATATTTTTCTAACATGTTTATTATTTTTAATTTATTTTAACTAAAATTAGTTCGATCCGCGTGATTGATGTGTTTATTTTTATATAAAAAAGAAGGATTGGAGGGAGTAAATATTTGAAACAAGAGGAAGTAATTTAAGTAAATGCTACTATATAGTAACTAGTCCTGGTATATATAATTAATTATATGAAACTATCAGCGCCATGCATATATCACACCTTGGCCACCTTCCTCTATCCATTAACATCTTCTCAACAGTGTCCTTCTACTTAGTTTTCCCTCCAGTTGTTATCTCTGGAGAAGTCCCTATTCGGCGAGCCTTTTCCCTCCTAAAATTAAACCATCGATCCCGAGTCCCGACCGCAAGCTTCCTCTCTTCGTCTACTTCCAAGGAGGAGCCTTTGTCATCAAAACTATGTCAACTCCGTCGTGTCCGCTGCCAACATCGTCGCCGTCTCCGTTGATTACTGGACGTCAACTATGTCAACTATGTCTTCGAAGACTCCTGGACGTCTCTCAAATGGATCGCTTCCCATTCCGGCGGGAACGGATCCGAGGATTTACTTAACCGTCAAGTTGATTTCGAGAAAGTGTTCTTCGCCGGAGACAGCGGAGGAGCGACAATCGCACACAACATGGCGATTCGCGTCGGCATGATGGAAATATCACCAGGCGTGAAGCTGGAAGGGATAGTTCTGGTTCATCCATTCTTCTTGGGGGTGGAACCGATGGGGTCAGAGAAGAAGGCCGAGAGGTCTCATGTGGATAATCTGTGGCGTTTTGTGTGCCCGACTACGGAAGGATCGGACGAACCGATAGCGAACCCGGCGAAGGATCCGAAGGTGGGAAGGTTGGGTTGCAGAAAGATATTGGTTTGTGTTGTGGAGAAGGATAAGTTTAGGGAAAGAGGTTGGCACTACAAGGAAGTGGTGGAGAAGAGTGGGTGCATGGAAGGGCGTGGTGGAAGCCATGGATGAGGGTCATGCGTTTCATCTGTTCATTCCAACCTGCGACAATGCTGTGGACATGCTCAACACCATTGTCTCCTTCATGAATCAGAGTTAAGATCTAAGAATAATCATCATGCAGTTTAGTTTCTGGGATTTTTCTTTTCCTCTCTTCTTTCTTCTACATCATGTATGTTTAACTTTCATGGAAGATCATAACGGGTTCAATGAAGATCAAATTTAGCATAAGTGGTCAACAAGCTTCTTATGATGGTCTCATATCTGTGTTATCGTCACTTAATCTCTAGGTGTGGATATTGGCAAGCTACCAGAATTTCAACGTTGATTTATGATGTTGCGAGAGATTAGTCCCTCCTGGTTGCTACCATCTATATATTTATGTGTATTGCAAAAAAAAAAAAAAAAACCACAACCAAGCAGTGGCTGGACCTATTATGATGGTTTCTCATCTACATAAATGGGCCATAGCTACAGCTTACGGCCCATTTTTCTATTGGGCCGCTATTGGCCGAAAGTAATTTAGATCATAGTACTATTGTATCTTTTATACTTAAAAAATGCTTACTGCTATTTAGTCACGTAATTTAATTCATCTAATATAATTAATAGAAATTAGATTTAGTGAAACGTATCTCCCAATATAATAAATTAAAATTATTTTTTTAAAAAAATATATATTTAATATTAAATAGTACTTTAAATATAATTATATTTAATAAGAAATATTTTTTATTAATTAAAAAAACCATCTAACATATAATCAATATCATCAATATATATAATTTAAAATATAAAATATACAACTTATAATAAAGGCGCACCACAAATCCACAACCTTCATCAGATATAACTCATGACTCATTCATTATACTCCAATATACATAGAATTGTGTGTTATTAACAATTAATTAATAGAATTGAGAAATACAACAGGAATCTTAAAAACTGAGATATTTAATAATAAAATTCAGTAAATATTATAAAAAAAAATAATTAATGAATATGCATGTGTAAATATGAGTTAGAAAATGTAACACTATTTATTTTATTATTTTATTTGTTTTGTTTAGTTTACTATATTTTATTTGCAGTCAATTTTATAATAAAAATAATTTTTTATACTAAAAGTCTATTTATATAGAATTTTAAAAATTAATTTATAAAAAAAAATAGATTTTTGGGTAGGTTATAGAAAATAATTTTTTGAGAAGAATTTATAAAAAAAATAGTTTTAAATAAATAAGTGTTTGGATAGTTATTTCTAAAAATATTTTTATTATTGATAAATTAGTATGAGTATTAAATGATGAGAGATAAGAGATAAAAGTAGAGAGGACAGATGGTGTAAGAAAAGAAATGAGAGAGGGTGTAAGAAAAAGTATAAAATATAAGAGAGGGTGTGAGAAAAAGTATGAGAGATAATATAAGAAAAAATAGGGGTAATATAGTAATTGATTAATTCATAAATTCTTTTACTATTCTATAAGCTACTCTGACCAACTTATCTAAAACTTTAGTTTTAAATCATAATTTAGTCTAAAAATCTATTTGAACAAATATAATTGTTTGTTTTAAAATTTCTTAAAATTTAAATTTCGTCTAAATTTAAATTTAAAATTTAAGTTTTAACTTCATCCATTTGGTACTGAGACTCAATTTTGGGCAAAACTTCAATTTGGGAAAATTTAAACAAACAGCAATTTTTTGTCCAGAATTGATTTTAGCCAAAATCTCATTTTAAAAAAAAATTAAAATAAACAGTCATTTTTGTCCAGAATTGATTTTGGCCAAAATTTCGGTTTGAAACCATGGTTTTGAATAAGCTACTGAAAATAGATTTTGGAACAGTAAAAGAGCTTATGAACCATCCAATTACTATTTTACCCATACTTTTTCTTATACTCTCTCTCCTCTCTCTGCACTCTCATATCTCTCCTCTCTTCTTCACCATATCTCCTCTTTCCTCTCCCTTTTTTACACTCTTTCATCTCTCATATTTCTTCTTTACCCTTTCTCCTCCCTCCTATTTATTCTATATCCTCTCTCCTCTCTCATACTTTAATCAAATCATACCTTTTTTAGTAATTTAACAATATAAAAAGTAATTCTACTACTAATCATCCAAATATATCTATTTTTAAAATATATTCTTCCCAAAATCTATTCTAAAAAATCTATTCTTCCCAAAATCTATTCTCTAAAAACTAATCCAAATACACCCAAAAAAAACTAACGATAAAAAAATATAAATACCTCAAGTCTCACCCCATTTTACTTCCCAGAGGAAAAAAACGAGGGAATCAATTTTTTTTTTATAAATTTACTCACAATTTTCTTACTTGCAGCCTGAGAATTACCGTACCAGTTCTTTCGCCGGCAAAAGAGAAAAAAAAAAAGTATGAAAAAAGAAAAACCTGGCAATTAGAGAACCACAACCCACAATAGGTTTCGATATTTCGCGCACCAATTCACAAGTCTCACGAGACCATTTGCGTCCTCCAAGCTCTAATTCCTAAACCCAGATTCTCTGCTTCTCTCTCTGTTACCCATGGAGAGAGCAGCTCTTCTTCGTTCTTTATCTTCCTCTAGATACTTCTCTCGCTCATCTCCTTCCCTCCTTCTCTTTTCTCGCTCTTCACGTTCGTCTTCTTCAGCTCCATTTCATTATCGTCGCTCGATTTCCTACCCCACCAGACGTCCTGTGCTCCGCCGCCACTTCAGATTAGTCCCTGCAGCTCTGCCCTCTTCATCACTTCATCTCCGGAAGCATTTCTCTTCTGTATCTCCTCGTGCTGTTGCCTCGCCTCCATTCCCATCCACTCCAGGTATGCGAGACCTCCTTGCTCTAACTGTGATATGGATGTTACTTGTTTCGACGTGAAATTTGTGCTGTCAAAGTCGGATTTTCAATGG
Source organism: Leucaena leucocephala (assembly GCA_037074615.1). Classification (NCBI taxonomy): domain Eukaryota; kingdom Viridiplantae; phylum Streptophyta; class Magnoliopsida; order Fabales; family Fabaceae; genus Leucaena; species Leucaena leucocephala. Next base: position 1,249,593 of record CM073561.1, on the reverse strand, counting down.
ATTGTTGTTTCTTTTTTATTTGTTTGTATTTTCTGGTGAAGAATTCGCTGAAGTAAAGGATGAAGTTGCGGAAAAGTTGGGTTTTGAGAAGGTTTCAGAAGATTTCGTTCCAGAATGCAAGTCAAAAGCAGTGCTTTTCAGGCATAAGAAGACCGGCGCCGAGATCATGTCTGTTTCTAATGACGATGAGAATAAGGTGTTTGGCATTGTTTTCCGCACACCCCCGTAAGTAAAACTTTATTTCATGATTTAAATTTAATGTAATTCTGTTTAAGCAAAACTGCATTCTCCAGATTCTATGTGCTGGTAAAGGATATTTATTGGAGCTTAAATTATTTCAGTGCCATGGGAAACAGGTTGAAAGAAAGGCCCCAAGTTTTAAACTGTCTCTTGTCATGATAGAAAGTCTAGAATAATTTGATTTTTTAAACAAATATACGGAATAGAGCCCACGCATATCTGTAACATGCGAGGATTTGCGATGGGCTCATCTTAGATATGTGATAGACCACTGTTCTCTGAATTTCCTGTCAATTCATAAGATTTTTTATCTAAGCTGTCATCTATGACATCTCTACTGCAATCGAGATTTAATATGTTCTATTGGTGGGTGGTTTTGATGCCTGTGTAATAAACTATGGCAAAGTCTGACTCTGGAGAGACACAGTTGTGTCAACAATGTGACTGATGCATATAGTTATCTACACTGACAAGCATAATGATCGAATTTTGAGGGTTCTATCTGTTCATGTGTGGCCAGCTCTGCTAGCTTTCCTCAGAGTCAGCCTGTCAGTGATCACGTTAAGTACAAACTGAACTCCCGTGTTTCACTTACTGAAGCCATGAAGCTCAACTAGATCAGTTCGTGAATAATGAAAAGACTATCATCGTATGGGAGATGATCTATTTATGTAGAATAAAAGCGGTGATAAGAAGTGAGTTAGGAGTGAATATATCATTGTTAAGTTGAAATTGAATAAAAGGTTGGTATATCAGCTTTAATTCTGTTAAATTCTCATTTATTAGTGCTATATTTCTGGGGTTTTGGCTCTTCTGTTTCCCCCCTAGATTAGGTAATAAACAACATATCTGCTTTTATTGCGGGGAAGAGTGGGTATTTATAGTTTCTGAGCAATGATGTTTAGTTCTTTAGCAACTGATGGATGCTGAATATTTTGTAAAATTCTTGAGTCTGCTTGTTAATTCAGGAAAGATTCCACTGGTATACCTCACATATTGGAGCATAGCGTATTGTGTGGATCAAGAAAATATCCTTTAAAAGAACCGTTTGTTGAACTATTGAAAGGAAGCTTGCACACTTTCCTAAATGCATTCACATATCCTGATAGGACATGTTACCCAGTTGCTTCCACAAATACCAAGGTTGCGAGTCAATATATTGGTCATTGAACTTTCAGCATTTCAATTGTCAATCTATTACTCGAGGTAATATGATAAGATTGTTATCTTTTTAAAACAGGATTTTTATAATTTGGTAGATGTGTACCTGGATGCGGTTTTCTTTCCCAGATGTGTGGAGGACTTTCAGACGTTTCAACAGGAGGGTTGGCACTTTGAGCTCAATGATCCTTCAGAAGACATCAGTTACAAAGGTTGGATGAATATAGTCATTATCTATTTCAATCTGTTTAGGCCTTTCAGCAGATGCCTTGCACTGATATTTTGGGCATATTGAATGTTTTCATTCTCCCCGCTCCTCTCTCTTCCCAGTTTTTTAATGTTAATCTTTTGATATTCCAGGTGTTGTTTTTAATGAGATGAAGGGTGTCTATTCTCAACCTGATAATATACTTGGGCGGACTGCTCAGCAGGCTAGTTCTTATATCTTGCCCTTTCTTTCCTCCATTTTTTAAATCCTCCACTTATATTTTGTTCTTATTGGAATATGTGTACAATTTACATAACTCAGAAAACTCAGTTACAAATCATGACTGCCTAAATCTTCTTTTTACTATATTGGGATATGTTGACTTGCTGGTTGCTAAATTGTATCAAATAATATGATTTTATAAAGATTTACTTTGTACTGTTGGCCTTGAATTTTAAATTGTGTTGATTGCATATGATATATGGCACGACAAACTTTTGAATCAATGGATTGTCAATATTGAGTTTCTTTTTTAACTAGTTGATTTATTGTTTTTTGATGATTCAATATGTGCATATTCATTGCTATTACATCTATTGTGCTCCAGGCTCTTTTCCCTCACAATACCTACGGTGTTGATAGTGGAGGGGATCCCCAAGTGATTCCCAAATTGACTTTTGAGGAATTCAAGGTATGCTTTGATAATCATGTTTAAAAAAATGTTGTATTTTACAGAAGTAGCACTAAATTTCATTGGGGTATATGGTGGCTGTCTTATGGGTCAGGGACTATCTACAAAGCTTAAATTATTAGAAACATGCCCAAGAATGGTTTTCATTTATATTTTTAACATGCCTCATGTAAAACTCTTTTGGGGTTGGAGAAGTTAAAACATAGCTTTTATCTTATGCTGGAATTTTTCTTTAATTAGAAAAATGGCAGTGGCAAGGATTTAACTATTGACCACATGGTCAAAAGGGCTTTTAAGGTCTAACTGTTTCAAAAACTTGAGCTGTTGAGAGAAACATTGCATGTGATTCTTTTTTTCCCTGCAAAACATTTCAGTTTTGGGCAAGTGTTGTAGCAGAACAGAGAACATCATATGTTATATTATTTTTTTCCAGAAACATGTCTATAATCTCTGCTTTGGTTTTACAGTGTCCTTTTACTGTCACATAGCTTTGCATTTAACTGTGGTGACTAAAAATAACTCTTTTCTTTTAATCATACATGACAGTTTTTGTTTTGCACTTTATTCACAGGACTTTCACCGCAAATATTACCATCCTAGCAATGCCCGAATATGGTTCTATGGAGATGATGATCCAAATGAGCGCCTCCGGATTCTGAGTGGTAATAAACTCACTGTTTTGGTTAGAGTGCTTACAATTAGGGATGGTGGCTGTGATGTAAAACTTTATTGTAAGCTCAAGCATAAGCTTTTGAGTAAATTAAATTAATGACCAACCAAATACTGAAGTATATGGCCTTATTTGCCACTGTAAATACGTTACCTCTTATTTTTTACTCTAATTTTTAAAGACCAGCCGGTTGTGGAAATGAGTAACTCTGTCTTATGCTTTGTGCAGAGTATTTAGATATGTTTAGTGCAAGTTCTGCTCCAAATGAATCAAAAATCGAACCACAAAAGCTGTTCTCAGAGCCAGTTCGGATTGTTGAGAAATATCCTGCTGGTGAAGGTGATTTAAAGAAGAAGCATATGGTCTGCATTAACTGGTTGCTCTCTGATAAGCCCTTAGACTTGGAAACTGAGCTTACCCTTGGATTTCTGGATCATCTTATGTTGGGTACTCCTGCTTCACCATTGAGGAAAATTTTGCTAGAAAGTGGACTTGGGGATGCCATTGTTGGAGGGGGAGTTGAAGATGAGCTACTTCAGCCTCAATTTAGCATTGGACTAAAGGGTGTTTCTGAAAGTGACATTCGTAAGGTAGAAGAATTGGTATTGAACACGTTTAGAAAGTTAGCAGAGGAGGGTTTTGATACAGATGCAGTGGAGGCTTCCATGAATACGATTGAATTCTCTCTCAGGGAGAACAACACTGGGTCATTCCCCCGTGGCCTATCCCTCATGCTTCGGTCTATTGTAAGATGTGCTCAACTTTTTGTAGTGTTTGTTGCTAATTGTGCATTTCAGCTGATTGAGATTGTGAATGATTTGGCTTTCGATATTGTAGGGTAAATGGATTTATGACTTGAATCCCTTTGAGCCACTAAAGTATGAGAAACCACTGCAAGATCTAAAATCTAGAATAGAAAAGGAGGGCACTAAAGCTGTTTTCTCCTCTCTAATAGAGAGGTTTATTTTGAACAACCCTCATCAAGTTACTGTGGAGATGCAGGTACTCATTCACTTATTCTAGCATTGACGCGTGGTTTTTTGTTACTGAATATGGTATTTAATGATGGGAATATTTTATCAGCCTGATCCTGAAATGGCAGCCCGTGATGAAGCGGCGGAGAAAGAGATCTTAAGTAAAGTTAAAGCTAGTATGACAGATGAGGATCTTGCGGAGCTGGCACGTTCTACTCAATAGCTTCGTCTTAAGCAGGAAACTCCTGATCCACCAGAAGCTTTGAAAGCTGTCCCTAGTCTGTCTCTACAAGATATTCCTAAAGAACCTATTCGGATCCCCATTGAGGTCATCATAATATTCCTCTTGAATTGGATATTTCTTCTGACCAGTAAGGTGCAGAGATTGACGGGCACTTGTATGCTCAATGTAGGTTGGCAATATCAATGGAGTTGAAATGCTGCAGCATGATCTCTTCACCAATGATGTTCTGTACACTGAAATAGTCTTCAATATGAATTCATTGAAGCAAGAGCTTCTTCCTTTGGTCCCACTATTTTGGTAACTAACCTCTGGAAGCTGTTCATTTTATTTTCCTGCATCTGTAGTACCTAATATTTTTTTCTAGTATAGGCGTTTTGATATGCCTCTTTAATTTGTAGGCATCATTATTTTGACATTCCCTGCATCTCAAATACTGTTATTTAGATTTACTAATCCCATCTCATAATATCTCCTGGCTGCATATAGGATTCATATTATTGTAACTGTGAAGCATATTATAATTGGGTCTTTGGTCTATGATCTTATCTACTCTCAATATGCCCTTTGACATCCTTTCTCATAATTTTCTTTAGGCTAGACTCCTTTCTCAAAATTTAGCACTATGGATGGTGCATTTACATTCTTTATTTTTAAAAGTTTAAATTATTTTTCCTCATCTCAATATATTGTGGATGTCATTCTCACTATGTTACTCTTATTGTAACCTTGACAGTCAATCATTGCTGGAGATGGGCACAAAGGATTTAACTTTTGTCCAACTGAACCAATTAATTGGGAGGAAAACTGGAGGAATATCAGTTTATCCTCTCACATCATCAGTGCGGGGCAAGGAAGATCCATGTTGTAAGATAATTGTTAGAGGCAAAGCAATGGCTGGACGTGCTGAAGACCTTTATCATTTGGTATTTTTGTTGTTTTGGAACCTTTCTTCCTGAACTTCATGCTCCACTTCAACACTCAATAACTAGCCTAAAATTATTTCTTCACAATATGTGAAGTCTAATTTCATGCATCCTACTTTTTTAGGTTAATCGTGTTATTCAGGATGTCCAATTTACGGACCAACAGCGTTTCAAACAATTTGTTTGTCAGAGCAAAGCAAGGATGGAGGTAATTGTCAAATAAGAGGATGAAAAGGATCAAAATACAATGTGTTGAACTCATACATAAATTATTTGTTGAGTCTGTTGAGATGTTATAGTTTAGAATTAATTATTAATTAATTAATATTATATTTTGTTAGTTTAATTAATTATCTAACTTTAGGTTTAGATATTATTCAGGATCAGATTTGAATATTAAATTATCATATCTTAGAAGAATAAATCAGAGATATTAGGATTATGATAGATTTTAGATTTATCTTATTAGTTTATATTTTTGCCTATATAAAGGCCTATTTGTATTCTTATTCATTCAAGGATTAATAATATTTTGAGGCTTTTTCCCTCTACTTTCAATCCTTCAAATTTCCACATGGTATCAGAGCCTGAAGAAGAAGAAGAAAAATGTCAAGCCTGAAGAGAAGGCGCACCTTCAAGTGAAGATTAGTATGTAAACTCAAGTGGGTTACAATGGAAGAGGATAACTTGGGTCTCTTTCCACAAAATCTCATAGGTTATGGGATTAGTTTATCTACCTCAAGTGAGGTTAGATTAATGTGTAAATCCAAGTGGGTTATAATAGAAGAGGGTAACTTGGGTCTCTTCTCACAAAATCTCATAGGTTATGGGATTAGTTCATCTCCCTCACGTGAGGTTAGATTAGTATGTAAACCCAAGTGGGTTACCATGATTCTATGAGCATGTTGCTCTTGAATAATACATATGATGGAAGATGATAACTTTGATCTTTTCCCACAAATTCTCATAGGTTATGAGATTAGTACATATAATTCTTCATCAAGTTTCTTTCTTGCAAGTATTCTTGTTAAGCCTCTATCATGAAAATTCTTCGTCAAATTCGTAACTTTATCTTAAAATACAAATTCAAGATCCAATCAACTTCAGTTCAGTAGTCACTACTGGTTTAAAGATTCAAAGTTCTGATTCTTTTATAGTGATGTTGCTCACATCCAAGTTGCCTCCCAGCTTAAGGGGGAGTGTTGAGAATCACAAATATTTAAGCTGTAGATCCAGCTTAAGGGGGAGTGTTGAGATGTTATAGTTTAGAATTAATTATTAATTAATTAATATTATATTTTGTTAGTTTAATTAATTATCTAACTTTAGGTTTAAATATTATTCAGGATCAGATTTGAATATTAAATTATCATATCTTAGAAGAATAAATCAGAGATATTAGGATTGTGATAGATTTTAGATTTATCTTATTAGTTTATATTTTTGCCTATATAAAGGCCTATTTGTATTCTTATTCATTCAAGGATTAATAATATTTTGAGGCTTTTTCCCTCTACTTTCAATCCTTCAAATTTCCACAGGGTCTTTTGTTAATTTTCAGAATCGGTTAAGAGGAGGGGGTCATGGAATAGCTGCTTCAAGGATGGATGCAAAACTAAATGCTGCTGGTTGGATGTCTGAAAATATGGGTGGTCTCAGGTTAGAATATGGGATGCTACTTTGATGACGGGTTAATAATCTGTTCATTTTCATTGTATCCATTCCTGATATCTGAATGTTCTTAATTATCTATCCTGTTTAGATATGCTTTATTTTTATTATTGTAAGTTTCATAATTAGCTCTATTAGTCTACTTTAACCGTTTAATCTGGATTTTGGAATCCAAATTAAAGTTGCATGGATAAGTATTGTTGATTCTTTCTGATTCTGTCTGTACTTCTAGCTACCTCGAATTCCTCTGAACACTGGAAGAGAAGGTTGATCAAGATTGGGCTGATATTTCATCATCTCTTGAGGAGATTCGCAAGTCCATATTTTCCAAGCAAGGTTGCTTGATAAATATGACTGCTGATGCTAAAAATCTTGCTAATACAGAAAAATATGTGAGCAAATTTGTTGATTTGCTTCGTACTAGCTCTCCTAATGAAACAACTAATTGGAATGGTCGGCTACCTTTGGCAAATGAAGCTATTGTCATACCTACTCAGGTAAGATAAATCTCCCTCTAGCCATCCCTGGCTTATGTTCCTTCTTTTAATATCCGAGCTTTCCATTGTGCAGGTTAATTATGTTGGAAAAGCAGCCAACATATATGATTCTGGTTATGAGCTTCATGGCAGTGCCTATGTCATTTCAAAATACATTAGCAATACATGGTTGTGGGATCGTGTAAGAGTTAGTGGTGGAGCTTATGGAGGATTTTGTGATTTTGATACTCATTCAGGTAAACACGTGTTGCTTATAGGCATAATTTTACAGTTTCTCTGTCACAATCTTTCTTACCTATGTATTCTTTCAGGGGTGTTCTCCTTCTTATCTTATCGTGATCCCAACTTGCTCAAGACACTTGATGTATATGATGGAACTGGAGACTTTTTACGGGTATTAGAAATGGATGATGATTCTTTAACAAAAGCCATAATAGGGACCATTGGAGACGTGGATGCATACCAACTTCCTGATGCCAAAGGCTATAGTAGGTATGTATATAACATATTTTGTTGTCTGTGTAATTTCCTGAAAAGTAAAATGCAGATGAATTGGGCCCTTGAATTTTGAGTGCCACTCAAGAATAATGGTTGTGTTCAAATTTTTTCCCCTCGATGACTCAAAGCACATGAGCACTGATTGAAGGTGCTTCCTGATGAGTTGCTTCTTTTCTTAATACAAATACAAATTACGTGCACTTCCTTTCCATTTCCAATGCAGTATGCTGCGGTACTTACTCGGCATCACAGAAGAAGAAAGGCAAAAGAGACGTGAAGAGATATTATCTACAAGGTAAAGATTCTGACTGGTGTCTGCTCTTACCCTGTTTACATTGCCGATTGGCTCTATGTAGTATTCCTGTACTTAAGTTTTGTTGCTTGTGGACTCTACATCTTATATCGTTGGCATTCATGTGATATCTCGTTAGAGGGCATGGGGTCTATTTTTGCATATATTTGACACCTCTGCTGTGACAAAGTTGATCTTTGACTCGTGAATATTCCTCCTGCGGATTACTGAGCCATTTTCTTTAGACGATTTCTTTCCGAGGGTTCACTTAGCTAACTAGTCTCTCCGGGTTTTCTCGCAGTCTTTCATTTCAAAAAAAAAAAACAAAAAAGTTGATCTTTGACCTTAGGATATATGTGCATGTGCCATGTCTTACTTTCATGTGTGTTGTACAGTTTGAAGGACTTCAAAGAATTTGTGGGTGCAATTGAAGCAGTTAAAGAGAAAGGGGTTGTGGTTGCAGTGGCATGTCCGGAGGATGTAGATGCTGCTAATAAGAATTCCAACAATTTTCAAGTAAAGAGAGCCCTTTGAACGAACACCTTATGATATACAGACAGAATGATGTTTGATTTATATAGCAAACTAATAAGCCATTTCTTTCATGTTAAGTCCTCTATTTACCACTTTAATTGAATCATTGTTAATAAAAATTCCTTCTCTTCCTCTTTGTTCTGGTGTTTCTCTTTTAAGTCTGGTGGCCATGTGATTTCAAGGAAGAAAGTGAACAGTATAAAATATGGAAATTGAATGCCTATGTATGGTGCTACTATTGACAGATCCGACATTTATACATTTCATTAAAACAATACTGACGTCCTTATAATTGAACTCAGGAGTACTCACACTCCATACCCCTTTGCAGAGTAGTGGCTTCACTATTGAACGGTCATGTCATGGAGTAACTGCCACTCTGTGGAACACAAATAATAATAATAACAATAACACCAACTCTTTCAAGTAGTAATGTGCTGATTATTATTATTATTATTATTATTATTATTATTATTATTACTATCATTTATATCTAACTTACTTATATTTATTTTTAATTTTAATTTATTATATGTTCTATTTTTTTAATATTTTTAATTAGCTCATACCTATATAAAATATAATCCATATAACTAAGTATGATTAGAAAATTTGACAAAAATAAATATAAGTAATTTGATGTAAGTATAGTAATTATTATTGTTGTTGGAAAGAGTTGTTTATGCTTATTGTAATTTTTTTTAAAAAAAAATAAAGTCATTTGAATCAAAAAGTGGATAATATTATACATTGAACCAACCAATCGTGACAACTACGTGGGCACCTGATGCACGTTATATTGAAGAAAAAAGTGTGCAAGTTCATTCATTACTTCTGTTGGGAGGAGTAAAGATTACTTCCACAGGGATTTTCAATCACAAATAGGTGAAGTTTCATTCATTGTATTCTTAAAAAAAAATGTTAGATAGAACCTGCATTAATTATTATTATTATTTAATAAATATGTTACTACCACGTTTTAAATATCTATCAATGACATCTTCAAAAATCACCTATGCAACTAAAGTCATTTTTTATGGCATTAATTAATTAGCTGGTGTTCTTGTCAACTGTGACAGCTTATACACACCTGTAAAAAAAAATTATATGTTTTCATAGAAGTAATATCAGGGAAATTTTTTTAGATCTTTTCTGAATTTTTAATCAAATTATTTTAAGATTTTTTTTTATGTGAACTAAACATATATAGGACCATTTGGTTATAGCCATTATGATCATTTTTTAAGGGAAAAATTCTCATGATATTTTTTTTAACAAAATTTGAAAGCCAACAGTAATCAAACTTTTTAACTGCCAATAAAGAGCAAGCGAAAGCAGCCATGCACATTGTCCACGTCACATTTATCAATGGCACTTTTTTATGTGAGAAATAATAATAGAATTAATGTCTACCTAAAATCAACACGTGCCACTTCTTTCAATTTTTAACAAAATAAATTCAACACGTGCCATCCAAGGGAAATAAGCAATCGAAAGTAATTACTTAGTATCAAATAAAAGAAGTTGTTGGATTAGGAGAAAGATAACGCGTGCCAACCAGAATAAATAAGAAATATATTATCGGTACATTTAATAGGAAAGAAAATTTTTGTATAAAATTAAAAGTGGAACTAGAAATAGAATTAGGTTAATAATAAATTGTAAAAATTTATTTAATAAAATAAAAATGAGTATAAAATTGATATATATTTTTTATAACTTAGGGATAAAATAATCTAAAATATTTTTTATTATTTAAAAAGAGTTAAAATTATCTAATAATTTTATAATTGGGGTAAAATAGTCTAAAAATGTTAATTATACTTTTATCGTCTCAATTATTAATTTTTTTATAAAACTAAATTAATTTAAAATATTAAAAATAAAAATAATTTTAATTATATCAAATGAGAGAAATTAAATATTTTATTTTTATTTCTATTTCTATTTCTTTACTCTCACTATCCTCCAACCAAATATGATGTATAATAATATACCAAACTATAACAACAACAATAGCTATATTTAATTAGTGTGTAAAAGTTGGCCTTTCATGTTACATTTGCTGCATCAATTATAAAGGCCGATAAAATAGGATTAATTTTATCTAATTTTTTTTATATTAAAAAAAAATAATATTTTAAGTAGAATTATTTTTAATAGAATAATATATTTATTTAAAAAAATAGTTGCGTAAAAAAATACATTACCTTTAACATTTATTTTTTATTAATTTATTGTACAATCAAAATCAATCGATAAATTATTTGTTAGTGTTCCTTACACGTAACTTAGGAGACAGAGTCAATAATAAAATAGTGCGCCAACCAGTGGCACAACTTTGAAATATTTATTCACTTTCCAGTGGTTAATGATACTCGTTCACTCCTTGCACTTGAGGGTACTTGGGGAATTTTAAGTCAATTGATGTGATGATGGGACAGTTACAAAACTGGAAGAAATTGATACTGTCTAAATCTAATAATAGATATATTTTTCACAACTTATCACAGCTACATCTACACATAATTTGTATTTGCTTAACTAATTCTTTCAATTTATTAAATTTTCATAATATAAATACCATATTATTAGTTGTTTAATCAATAAAATATTAAATTTTTTGAGACCTTTGTATCTAATTTTCTTGCTTGAGACCTATATATAATTTATTATTTTCATCTATTTATCCATCTTTTATTATTTTGAGTGATGTGTGTCCAATCTCACACCTGATTATCTATTTGTGAGTTTAACTGGTGAAAAGATAAGATATATAACTATTTAAAATATATTTAATTTTTAGATAGTACTATTTTAATATAATTATAGTCACGACGTTTAAGGAGATACATTATAACTTATAAGTATTAAAGTTTATATCTGAGAGTAATAGACAGTTCGCCTTATTCGATATTTGTATCACCTAAGAAGAAAGGAGATTTTACCTTATTCTTAAATTGTAAGTAGGCACAATCTTTTTCTAAAAATTTTTATAAAAAAACAAAAATATAAGACAAATTGTAATTAAAGGCACTTATATATAAGATTAAAAAGGAATATTAAAGTAATTATTTGAACCATTTTTTTTAATCCCTAAGGTTCAAATATTGATCTTATTTAAAGGGAATCATACTCTTTCCTAGATCAACTTCATCAAATGACAAATTTTACTTTTAAAATTGCCTTCCATTTTTTTAATGCAATATTTAATAATTTTAGTTTATATTTTTATTGAAAAATTATTAATTTATAGAATGCTTGTAATAATATAATGGAGTTGTTTAATGAAATTCTACATAAATATAAATATTACACTGCCAGCATAAATATTGCATGTAATAACCTAACTTAATTACGACTGCCTGGCATGTAATAACCTTATTTTGTTAAATAATTAAATGCTAGTATTTAAGATAACATTTATTTTTTTTTATGAGTATATATAACGTAAAAATGACACAAAATAATAAAAAAAATTGCGATGGAAAAGGTTATTTTAAGTGGCAGAATAGAGAATCAATAAAAGTGCACGTGAATATAAACCTGATATTCATTTGTGATTAAAAAAATTGGGCATTTTTAGAAATAATAATAATTTACGATAAAAAAGCATAACATCGTTAAAATTCAAAGCTTTCCTTAAAGTTACAAAATTAATTACCTAATCATGCCAACCCATTTTAGTATTTACTCAGTATTTGATGTTCTAACTAGCTTCCTACTCCTACCAAATTTATATGTTATTACTATATATTAGATTATTCGAATTACTTATATTTTAAATTTAATAACTATACATTTTTCTTTTCCTTGTTGCAAGAAAAGCTAAGAATAAGTCAAACATTTTATTTTAGTTAAAAAAAAGTGCACATGGCGTGGCTACAAAACGGCAGAAACCAACTGTGCTTGGGAAACGCGGGATACATTTTCATGTGTCAGTCTAACGATGACGTTTTGCTCATATTTTGATCCTTCCACTGTTTGAGAGACGGCAGAAGAATAATCAAGGCACAAGGGAGATGAAAGCAATCTCAACCGTCCATCTCTTTAGCAATAAAATATATAATAAATTTCCCCCCTTTATTAGCTCCATTTCACCTTCCTTCTTCCCTCTCAAGCTTCGCAGATCCAAAAATTGCAAAACCAGAGAGAGAATGGGTGACCTGAAACGCAATGCTTCATCACTTGCGGCTATTGGAGTTTCTATTGAAGCTGCAGTGTCCAAGAAAATGAAAAATGACTTTGGTTCTTGTCAACCGCAGTTGCCTTCTTCCGGTGTGCAGCTCCGAAGCTCACATTTGCCGGACACGGCGATTTCTCCGGCCACCTCTGTGAATTCCATTTCAGCTGTGGTTTCTGAAGAACGTTTTTCTGGTCAGTTACCACCGTCCTGTTTCTCGGTATCCAGCACTAATGTTGAAACCATCGATGCTGTGGATAACAGCATGGCGACAGCGTTGGATCTGGAGGTGCAATTTCCAATCTCTGTTCATGTTACAGTTTGGTCTTGCATATATTCTTCTGTGTGATGTCTTTTATAATTCCTTTTGGTTGCTGAGAAATCGAGTTCCTGCCATAGCATAGGTGTCAATCTGTTTCTCTCTGTTGCGGTGATTTCCCCCCTTAAATCCTCCATAGCACGAAACTGCGAATGTAACGGAAGATATATATTTATCTGATTGAACACTGATGCTTTCTCTCTTCTTTTTTCCTGTATTTTCTTGGTACCCAAGCAGTTTCTTCACAGGGTCATTACAAGTTTATGTTTCTTTCCTCCTATTCGAATTGTCATTATTGCCTAATTAATAACCATATTTCTAATATTAATTCATACATTAAATTCGATCCTGCAGGCCAGCGTTTTAGAAACAGTAGACTCAAATCCTAGTAACTTCAAATTATTCAGGTTTGAAATCGCTGTTTCTTTACTCTCTCTGTGTAAGCATAATTTTCTAAAGAGGAATGGTCATCAAAATTTTTTGTTTTCAAATTATATGGCGTGTGTAGCAAAGACAGGTGTTCGTTGAACGAGTTTTGCGGAGACTCGGAAGAAATGACGGTGTTTCCGGTGAAGTCTTCGATGGATGCGAGTGAGCATCGGAAGTCTCCGGCAAAAAAAATGGCGCCAAAGGAGGAGATTGAAGAGTTCTTCGCAATGGCGGAGAAATACGAGCAAAAGCGGTTCGCAGAGAAGTGAGTGTTCAATTTGTGGTGCGCGGGATAAGGAGCGTGATCCCCAAGGGGGCATTTTAGTAGCATCAGCGAAGGAATCGAACCCCTAACTAACCAACAACTTTCCCTTTTTCTGCAGGTACAACTATGATATTGTTAAAGATATGCCATTGCAAGGTAAATATGAATGGGTTCGTTTAATTTGAAGCCATGAAAGTGCCACACGGAATTGATTGTGCCACACTTCTTCTGGGGCTTCTGTTGAAGGAAAGACGTACGTAGAGTGGCTTATTTTGTATAAACTAACACGTTGGATAGAAGTAAGAAGAAAGCTACATTTCTCTACGACATCGTTTAGGCCTTTGATGGAAAGTGGAAACTTCCTTCTATTTTGTGGGGACCACATGCCCTTCCTTGAGAAATGGCTGCATATCAAACTAATTTAGGTCGTTTGTTCACTGTTAACGATTGACAGAATCATAGAGTACCATATATCATGCATAATGCTCTTTGCTTAGAAATAGAATCAAAGAATATCATCCCCACCCTAATTGATGACACCTGTACCAGATTTCTTAGTTCTTACAACTTTAAAGAACAAGCTCGATTAAAAAAGTTAGAAACAGAAGCGTTTCATATAAATCGAACTGGATATGATGAGAACAAAGAAAGAAAATTTTATTTTAACCATACATTGACAAAGTATAAGTTCCCATAAGTTGCGGGACATAATTTCAAACAAGTTTAAATATGCTTGTCGACGACCAGCTATCTGAATGACAAACATTTTCACTTCTAGGCTGAGCCCTCACATTGACATAAATTATATACATGTGTATTTACATTGTTTATTATAAAAAAAATCAAATATGACATGTTAAAAATAATTTTATTCAAGACATTATTATATATTAAATATATATATTTTTTATAATAAAAATTTTAATTTTAATTTATTATGTTATAAAAAATTAATCTTATTATTAAACTCAATTCTAAAACTGTCAACTTTAGTATGTGTGGAGATCATCATTGGGCTTATACATCCAACCTTATGGTAAAGTTAAAAGGCACAGTGAAGTGAGGAAGTAGGCAATCGATGTATTGAGAGAAAACAGTATAATAATTGATAATCCCAGGTAAAAGAGTTCTGATCAAAGCAACAATTAGATCGAAGCAAGTATTATAATGAGGGAAGAGGCAAATAAAGCAGCTTTTGTTTGTGGTGTTTTTAATAATTATAAATTTAAGGGTCGGCCAGAAAAAGTGGGGTAGAAGAAGGTGACATAGTATTGGTTAAGAAGGATGAAGAAGAGAAGTGTGACAGAGGACATTGTCGGATTTACAAGAAACAGCATACATACACACATAAGATGATAGACCCCTCCATTATCATTGTTTTGTCCATAATGTGAACACTGAACAGTACCAACTCCCTTTAGCTCGTCCCTCCCATCATTCATCTCTCTGTGTGTGGTAGGGTATGTTTCCCATCCATATTTCCCCATTGATAAGCACATCCATGTTCCTTCCATTCTTTCCTTTTCAAAAGCTCTCGATTCTTCTTTGAGTTATATATCAACAAATTATACTTTTCTTTTCTTATTTATAATCCACTTCTCCTACATTTTATTGAAATAAAGATAAATCTTAAATTCTATTAATTCTATCTTAAAAATTAATAATTTTTTAATCTATCTCTATTTAATATATATATTTAAAAAAAAATATTCTATACAATAATAAATAAAAGATAAAATTATATATTTATATAAAAAAATTAAAGATATAATTTATAAATATGAAATAAAAATTACACTTTCTCTATCTTATAAATAGAATATAAGAATTAAGTTGTTCTTTCTGGTTTATCAAATATAAGTGATGTGGCATTAGTATAATCATTTGATTTACAACGTAAGTACACTTCTAACATTCACCACGATCATTCAAACAATTGACTTTTTTCCAAATCTCATGAAAAATTGATTTATTTTTTTCTATAATTTATACGCACATTTTTTTATGCATTATTACTCACTACACATTAATCAATGTAGGGGTAAAAATAACAAGATATTTTTTAAAGCTGCAAATATCCTATATTTTGGATTATTAATCATAATAAAGCGTAGTTAATGTTTATACTTTATAAATAAAATTTCTTCCCTGTTTTATCCATAATTAATATAGTTATTAGCTATAAATATCTACCACAATTATTGTTCTGGTTCCTTTATTGCCCATCTCCATCAGGGGCGTTTCTGGAAAGATAATCCGGATACTCTACAAAATGACTTGTATTACCTCATTTTTTAATATAAAACTCAATTAATTTTTTAAATAGATTAAATAAATTTAAAAAATAATTAATTATAATTAAAATAAGAGTTAGTTGATTAATTTAAATAAATTAAAAAGTATATAATATAAATTTATTATATTTAACTATAATTAATTTTTTTAATTTATTTAAACGAATTAATTTAATCATATATTAAATATCAAATTAGGGAGTATTTGATAACGGAAAATTTTCTCAATGTATGAGATAATGGTGGGGTATCTATTTTCGTGATACTACTTTATTTGATTATATAAAATGGTGAATAGTGTATGTATACCCTTTTTTTTTGCAGAAAACAAAGAAGTGCAATCCGGGTATTAATTATTTAACAAAGTTTCTAATATAGTCAATAGGAAATTAAAAAAAAAATCAATTATATATATTGGCACTATCATTATGATCAAATGAGCAAGGAAGAAAAATAATAATGGTTGCATAATTATGCAACAAACATTTGATGGATAATAATGGCAATGATGGATATATATGAAAGAGTGGCAAAGTGCACTCAAATTATATCTTTTAATTAATTAATAATGGTGATTAAAGATATTATATTAATATATTAATGAAATGGCCCATCAGGTTTCGGATATTGTTCTTTATATATGTTTTTAGGACTTTTTTATTTTTTGAAAAAAAGGAAGAAACTCTTTTTGTTAGGCTTTATTATTTCAGACTTTTTTTTGCATATATTTTTTTAAAAATGTTGGGACTCAATCATGATACAAGGATGATGAGATCTCCTTTTCTCCTAAGTAATACTAATACTGGGTAGAGTGAGTCGCTAATTATCATCATACATAAATTTAGAGATTTAAAAATTATGATGTCTCCCCAAATATTACGACTAAAATTATAATAAAATAATATTTTTTAGATATCAAATACACTCTAACTTGTCCTATATCTAATTCTTTAGCCAATTCAACCCATTAACGACGGGTTTATAATTGCTCTAGATTGGGCCCATGTACATAATCCGGTTGAAAAAAAGTCCAAGGAATTTATGTGCAATTTTTTATCCTTATGCTATTCTATACAATATTACTTTTTTTTTTATAATAACTGATTATTTTTGTACAAAAAAAA
The DNA here is from genome assembly GCA_037074615.1 of Leucaena leucocephala. Lineage (NCBI taxonomy): Eukaryota > Viridiplantae > Streptophyta > Magnoliopsida > Fabales > Fabaceae > Leucaena > Leucaena leucocephala. The sequence continues at coordinate 1,232,376 of CM073561.1, read as the reverse complement.
CTGAATATTTATTTTTAAAAAACTCTGTTTTACATGTCACATTTTTATCTTGAAGCTAAATAGAATACACACACACACACACACACACATGTAAAATAGAGCATTTATTAAAACCCAATGCAATTTGGGGCATTTGCTGGTAATGCTAATAAATGTAATAATCCCATTACTATGAAAATATATTAATGATATTAAATTCAATATATTTTCATAATTTTTTTATTATGTTTTATATCTATGACATAAGTTCTATATTTCTTTTTATATATATTACATCTCAACTGAAAAAGAAATAATATTTTTTAATATATTGATGGGAGAGAATGATATTTTGCAGAAATAGGCTCAACATGCTTTTCAGTTTTTGTTGCTTCCATTTTTGCTCTTCATTCCCAACTCTCAAAGAAGCAACATCGCTATCGTTCCATGCTGAGCCTGTTTTGTCTCTGAACAGTTCAATTTATACTGTATCACTTTTCTATATTTTTATTTTTTATTTTAAAAAGAGTAAAAAATAATTTTAACTGTCAAATTTTAAAAATCTTTACTAGTAGTGAAAAATAAATAAGAATAAAAAAAATAGATAGTCTAACTTTAATTAAAATAATGGAAATGTGTTTAGAGTTGGCAGCACTGGCACAAAGTTAGTCAATTCGAGTCATTTACACAATTAAAGATATATTAAAAGTTATATTTACTTAATAAGTTCTTAAATAAATTTCAAGCATTTTAGAATAATAAAAATTTCAACAAGAAAATTTTCATGGCTTTTTCTAGATCTATATAGAAAATTTATTATTATATGTTCCTTATAATTAATTAATTTTTTTTAAGTAAATTAATAGAATTAAATAAATCAATCAGTTATAATATAAAATATTAATTAATATAAGAGTTAATTAATTAATTTAAATAAATTAAAAAATATATAATATAATTTTATTTTGAATATAGAAATATTAATTTATATTAAAAAGTATAGAGTATAAAAGTATTAATTTATTTAATAATTTAATTTATTAAAAAAATTAATTAATTATTATATTAAAGAATATAAAAGTATTAAATCCTCTATTTTATGACCAGTTCAAACTAATTTTTTATTTAGGTATAAATTACAGGATTTTATTTTAATAACATATACACAATTTTAAACTTTGAGTTGTTATGTTAGAATCAACATATCATGAATCATGGTACCTACTTTTCACTTATAATTAATAATTGATGACAAAAATTTACTTTAGTTATTTAATTTTAGACAATAGTTTTTTTACAAGATAATGTTTTATTTTAAATTATAAAATGTTAGCTCTGAAAAAATATTTTATAAAATTGAGGGAATAAATGAAAAATTTAAATAAAATTAGAGTAGTAAAATACCCTTTTTTCATAATTAATTTATGGATTTCAATTTATTTATTTATTTTTCATTAAAAAAATTGAAAAAAAATGAAAATAACGAGATAACGAAGGATAGAGCATAGAGGGTGGAGGGAGAGCATTATCCCGGAATGCGTATTGGCGCGTGGCTAATAATATCGAGTGGTCCCATTCGCACGAGAGAGAGAGAGAGAGAGAGAGAGAGGAGATACGCCAGAATTAACATAGCGAGCCACCAGCCAACCATTCAATATTCGGGCTCTCTTTAGCTGAACACTAGCCCTTACGTTTCACCCCATGGCTAGTATCCCAAATCTTCAACTACCATAAAGTAACATTATTTTCTTTATTTATTTTGAATATTCGAGCTGAAATTCTCAGAATCCTGAAATTCAGCTGTTCTGGAAATTGGGTCTTCGTCGAGCTATGCAGAGAGGTGAACGTGGCGCCGGTGGAGGCGTCAGAGGTGGAAATATCTTCTGGGAAAGAAAGGAGGACAATGATTTCAAAGGAATCGTTGTGATATTTGCTTGGGTTTCTGTTCATGAGGGCCAACTATGGGATTATGTGGATTTGTACTCATCCTTAGGGTGGAATTCCCTTGTTTGTCATGCCCAATATATCTCTGCGTAAGTTTATTTCTGTTAATTGTTTTCTTGGTATGACTTTCGCGCGCCAGTTCCTTTCAACATTGCTATTTCTCTTCAACTTCCCCCTAATTTGTCTCTCCATTGGTGCAGTGTCAAAGCCTCGGTGATTTATCGTTCAATTTTATCTTTGGTTTTGTTTTTGTGTGATAAGTCTTAGTTTCCTGCTATGGTAACTGTTTGGATTTCTTTCTTGGATGTAGTTTTGTTGTTGTCTTTTAAGGTTTGGGGCTCCTTAGATTTCCTAGCGAATGATTTGATTGGTAATCCGGGGCATTCATTGGATAAATAAGCTGTTCAGCTATGAAGATGACATGCCTAGCCGTAGATGAGGATGAAGTCTCACCAAAATCAAATATGTATCTAATACAACTTGAATTAGGGAAACGAGGAAACGAGGCTGTTACATAGCATTTCTTGTTTTTAGAAATTATAATCATGTTCATTGCCGCCAGGCTTGTGTTTAGTTTTTTTTTTTTTGGATGAATAAAAATAATCATTTGGGTTTAAAAAGTTGTCAGTTCTTTGATAAAGCTGATTTTTAACATCGGCCTTTAACTCAGTCTAGTGTTTTGAAGCTGTAGATATCGTCCATCATTGATGGACCTAGAGCTTGCCATATGAGGTTGCGAAAGTGAAAACTATGTAAATTGGGGGGCTATATTTAATTTTTACTTTTTTTGTGTGGAAAATAAAATTAAAGAAAATTTTAACGAAGTTGTCCCCCCCCCCCCCCACCCCGGGCGCGGGGGGGTTATGTCCTTGTCAGAGGTCCTTGCTTTATAACTCGTGACGTGAAGGTGCATGTTGAGGTGGAGGTCACTTTGGATGTTCAGTAACATTTATTCCTAGTGTCAATATGTTGATTAAGATTAATAAGCACATAAACGCATACATACTAAACTATTTAACTGTCAGAACAGTCATGGGCAAGCCAACAAGCAATGGTATCAGGTTCACGCAAATACAACTATGTATGCTTATGCCTGTACAGTTTGGCTAATATATAAATTGAAACACAGTTAGGAATGGTTTATAACTCTTATAGATTGGGCACCCAATGAAGGTTATCATCACCATTTGAATAGAGGAATATCCAAGACTTGTCAGAGTATGTATCCATGTATATAAATAACTTTTTGGAAGGTTTTAGTTTATGGTTGAACCGTTGAAGTGCTCCACAATAAAGTTAACAAAGTTTACCTTAAAATATGATTAATCAGAGTGAGAATGGAAAATTTCCTATGATAAGTGAAAATGTTAGAATGAGAGTAAGGTTTTGGGTCCAGCATAACTAAATAGTATTAACAAGGACTTCAGTTCTTTTCTGTTAGCACATGTAGAGACATGCTCAATTGATAATCATTCAAAAATGATTTGGGTAGACTATTCGGTATTTGACTTTTGTTGTTGACAGATAGCTGGCTTATCAGATGCCTTCTCATCTGAAGTTATTGGTTGGCCTCATTAACCGATAGAATTCTTTAATTTATTCCATTTGGCAGGTTTCATCATGAGAGTGCACTATCATTGGCAATTTACGTTCTTGATGAGCTTATCAAGGTTAGTATTAGAAATGGGAAGTTGTGCCAAGATTTCATTTGGTTTTCTTAGACATGAGAAATTTAATGATATTGAGAAACTGTTTGTTTGGGTTATGCAGGAGCTGAGGACAAGACCATGCCCTGTGGTATTTGCATCTTTTTCTGCTGGGTCAAAAGCTTGTCTGTACAAGGCAGTTCAGGTAATTTCAGTCATCCATTTTATCTTTGGTGCATAGAATTTAGTGGTTGAAGTTTTTATATTCTGCTGGAATGGAAATGTTCATTTTTATAGCTTTTCATGTAAATGCAGCTTATTGAGGAAAAATGTAAAGGTCAGCTCTACCTGGTAATGCATTTTCCTAGTCGATAAGTGGTTCTTTTTTTATCTTGTTCTCATCCCTTGATTTTTTTATCTTTTTTTATCTTCTACTTTTGTACCATCTAGATTTTATTAATTATTGCTTTATCATGTGAAGCATAACTATCAACTGCTCAGGAACTTTGTTTCTGGACACATCTATGATTCTGGCCCACTAGATGTTACAAGTGATTTTGGCATGCGCTTTGCACTACACCCAGCGATTGTAAAAGTGCCAGGACCATCGAAGGTTGTTTCCTGGATAGCAAAATGTGTGGCTTCTGGTTTTGATGCTTTATACCTAACCCGGTTTGAATCCCTAGCTGCTGAACATTGGCAAGCTTTGTATTCTTCTATTGTAAGTATCTATTCGGTCCAGCTGGAGTTTATTTTTGGGTATGATTGTATTGTTTTAATTCATCCTAATTTTCATTTTTCTCTTCAGAATTTTGGAGCTCCATTTCTCATTTTCTGTTCAGAGAAAGATGAGATTGTGCCATTCCAAAGTATCCATACTTTTGCCCAACGATTACAAGATCTTGGTGGAGAAGTTAACCTTGTAAAACTGAGCAGCTCTTCTCACTTAGGTTTGTCTCATACTTTTTCATGGTTATATCCACTTTCATGCATTGCTACCAAAAAAATATTGGTTGTAATGCTGACTTCAGCGTTGTTTTTGACTCAAATGATCTTCGTCTTGTTCTATCTTATTTGGGTAAAGTCTTCCTTAGTTTGTAAATAAACCAGTGCAAGCACTTGAAACATTCTAACACCATTAGTTTTTCTGTTGTTCCAGGTCATTACAAGCATCATCCTATCCAATACAGAATTGCTGTGACCCATTTGTTAGAGAGGGCGACCTCGGTTTATTCTCATAAAATGATAGAAAGGGAGAGAACTGGAATGGAAAGCATGCATGATGAGATCTCTGAGTTAATCTGTGACCTACAGAAGGTGGCGATCAATTCGAATAAGAGCCTTAGAAGAGTTGCATCAGAGCCAAGTGATCATTTCTTTTTGCCGAGTTCCGTGGCATATCATGACAGTAGAGATTCTGGCACTCCTCCACAGGATGAACAGAAAGAAAAATCTATTTGTCTGTACAGTCCCCCAAGCATCAATGCTCATAGTGTCCTTGGCCAATTTCTTTTCGATGTTTGCGTTCCTAAGAACATTGAGGAGTGGGATGTTAAATCTTCGGGGACCATAAACGGGAGGCCCTTTGGATCTGCTCGCAATTCACCCTTCAGCAGCGTCAAGTGTAACCGTCGCTCCAGATTATGAAATCGATTTCTTGTCTAACTCGAGGAGATACGTAAATAACAAACCTAATTGCAAGAGTATGGTACATTAGATGATTTCCTGCAAGAACTTGGCTAGAGAACATGACCTTTCTGCTGCAGAGTAACTGAAATGGTTCAAGTAATTCATATAAATGGATGCCGCTCATGGATGTAAACTAGTGATAATCTAAATGCCTGATGCAGGAGTGAGTTAAGGAGATGCTTGCACGAAGATGTTTTGTATGTACAAAGATATATCAGTGCTAGAGGCCAGTTTGGTTGTTGTAGTTTTAATCAAAACAAGTGTGAGTTTTTGTGGTTTATTGGAGCCTATAAAAAAATACGCCCCACTATCCATGACTCGATGAATATTGTATCTTTTTAGAGTCTTTATATTGTATAGAGATAGATGTGTGTATATATTTATATTGAGGTTAATGAGAAGTGGCTTTTGAGGTTGAAAACTTGTAGAAAGGGGATGTTTGGATTAATTTATTTTAAGTGATTTTATGCATAAATATATTAGCGTTGTTGGCAGGATACTAATCACAGATTTGTAACCAAGAGGAGGGTCCCGACAGGTCCAGTGTTAGTTTTGAAAGATGAGACGCTCTTTTATTATTTGTGAATATAAGCTGAAAATGCTTCATGGTCTAAGTCAGAAACAAATTGAATAACATGTTTATTCTTAATATAAAATTTAGTTTATAGAATAATTTATATTTAAAATTAGATAAATATATTATTTATAATGCATTAAAAATTAATTGAGTTCTAATCTCAAAAATTGAATAAATCACACTTGAATAAGATGTCATATTCTTTATTCTAGAAAAATATATATGCTTGTCTAATTCTTTAATATAAAATTTACTTAATTTTTTTAAATAGATTAAAAAAATAAAATAAATCAGTTAATTATAATTAAATCTAATTTTAAGATAAATTTATATTATATACCCCTTAATTTATACAAATTAGTCAACTAATTTTAATAATTTTTTGATTTCTTCAATCTATATAAAAAATCAATTAGATTTTATATTAAAGAAATAATATATTATATAAATAAAATTATTCTACATGTAAAATTTTAAATTTTTTTTAATGAAAAACTGAATTCCATTAGCTTAGCATAACAATAAACAAAATACAAATGCTAATCAAAAGAACATAGGGCATGTTTGGTATAATGAAAATAGAAAAAAGGAAGTGGAAGTCTTATTTGATATAATAAAAACTACTTTCATTTCTAATATTTTAAACCATTTTAGTTCTATAAAAAAATTAAAAAATGAGACAATAGAAATATAAATAAAATATTTTAGACAATTTTACCTAAAATTATAAATAATATTTTATATCATTTTATCTTAAATTATAAAATATATATATATCAATTTTATATTTATTTCTAATATATCAAATAAATTTTTAAAATTTATTTTTAATCTAATTCTATTTTTATTTTTATTTATACTTTTATAAAAAATTCTTCTTATTTTATTAAATTTACTGCTAGTTCCCCTGGCCTCCGCGGCTTGGTTAAGAGGCCGAGCAGGGATACAAAAATAAATTAAATCGATATCATTAATACTTATATCAACAATCAATTACAAATCAATTTAATAATACTATCTTTTTTATGTATAAAAAGAAATATATGTCGTAGTCGTACGGTTACATTTTATTGAATGTCGGAAAGAGCAATAATTAATTTGACAGACCGCCAAGACGAAAGATCAAAACAGTGCAAGCCTTCTCTTCGAATTTGAATTGAAGGATTAGCCGTTTAGGTAATCTGAGTCTTCTCATGTCATTTCCTCCAACGTTCTAACTTGAAGTTTACTTTTTCTTCCAAAACAGTGAAGAAACATCTATCCTTCTCTAATTCAAACTCCAAAAGAAATGGTGGTTTCTAAGTTAACATACGAAGAATGCAGGAGACAACGGCTGGAAGAAAACAAGAAGAGAATGGAGGAACTAAACCTCAACAAGCTTGCTACTGCTTTGAAACCTTTACCTTCACCTAAGTCTTCTCCTGTGGGTATATTTCACTTGTTTTCTTCTCCCTTCTTCATCATCTTCAGAAACTCTTATGATCTTTGTTGGGTCTGGTTTTTTTTGTTGGTACAGGCGAAACCTAGGGTGCCACGTCAGGCAGTGGGCCCTTCTTCGGCTCCTGTAAGAAGGTCTAGTCGCGTAGCCAGCTTACCACCTCCAAACTATAAGGAAGTTAGTCTTTAATGTCTTCGTGCTTTTTGTTTCAATCAGTTTTTGTTGTGAAATGTTGAAGTTTTTGATAGTTATCGTTTTTGTTCTTGCAAGGTCCGCATTGAGCCTTTGCTGAGACCAAGAAGGTGAGCTCAAGTTTCATACTTGTCACTTGTTTGAGCTTCTTTAGAGATGAAGATTTTCATAAGGAAAATGATGATATGACTTGTAGGTCGTGTCAGAAAAGGGACTTGCCGAATCGAGTTTATGCTTCAGATGAAGTTAGGCAATATGCAATTGAAAGTGCTGAAGAACTTCTCTCTGGTTTAGATTCTAAGTACCCAAGTTTTGTCAAGCCTATGCTCCAATCACATGTAACTGGAGGATTTTGGCTTGTAAGTAAAGGGAACTTAAATATTTTGTTTTCTCCATTAATGGTAAGTTCTTGAGTTTTTCTTGCTTGTTCTGAACAGGGTCTTCCTGTTCATTTCTGCAAAACTCATCTTCCTCAACGTGATGAAACAATAACTCTGATGGATGAGGATGGGAACGAGTCTCCTACGAAATACCTTGCTGATAAAACTGGTCTTAGTGGTGGCTGGCGAGGTTTCTCAATTGATCATGAACTAGTTGATGGGGATGCATTGGTGTTTCAACTGATCAAACCCACAAAATTTAAGGTGATCATTAAGAAGTAGACTTATGCCTGCCCTTGATTTTTTGAGCCCGTTAAAACTCACAAGTACTTTTTTTCACTTTTATTAGGTGTTCATAATTAGAGCATATCAATCGGAAAACAAAGAGGAAGGAGATGAAGATTTGGATGCTTCACTCTTGAACAGGAGCTCCAAAAGAGTCAGAGCAAGTAACTACATGTTCTGTGATTCTTTCTACAAGCATAAACCTAGGATTTAAGATCATTGGGTCAAATTTATCATAATTGAAATTAAAATGTTTAAGTGGTATCACCCCAATAAAAAAGAGAAACAAGTTTAAATTTTAAGAAGTGTAATTGTTAGGAGAAAGGAAAATACTTTATGCTCTCAAAAGGGATTATAATAAAAGGAGGAGAACATAAGCACGAATCCCATGAATGTATTTGTGGGGAAAGTAAACAAAATATTTTACATTCAAAATCTCAAAAGGGATTAAACCCTTGTCAAATAAAAAAAGAAAAAAAATCTATACTAGTATTTAGTTATCCAAGGTAAACCTTAATCATCTCATAACACAAAAGTTCTTAGATTGGATTTATGGTCACTAGATCAAGTGCTGAATATTCTTAATTAACTTATGACATACTAATGAGCTGAGAATTTGTGGTTGTGGTATATGAAGGTACAAGGTAGTCTTGGTTGTTGGGTTGTAGCTGGAAGAACTTATTTTTATGCCATGAAAGCTGCAAGGCAACACATCAGAGTTTTTTTAGTTCTCTTAAATGTACAAATGCACTCAGAAAAAAGGGGACTTTTTATTATTAGCTTAGTTTGTTGTATTGTTCCTGCATCTCTAGGTCCTGATTATGAACATGAAGAGACAAATATTGATTGAGATGTGGTGTTTTGTAACTAAACAGAGTTTTACTTATAATAATTTGAAAAAGATATAGTTGCTAATCCAAGATTTATGAAACTAATGAATGTACAGAAATTGTTGATCGATATTTTTTTTTTTTTAATATAACTTCTGACTCTAGATTTGAGTCTAATTGAGATATCTAAATATGTTATCCATATTTACATAAATATAAACTCGAGATTTTATATTTAAATAATTAAAACTTTTTCTATTTAAACCAATATTTAGAGTGTTTCAATTTTCATTTTATCTAAAAACATTGGTTCTTCCTGAACGTTTGGGTAAATGGTAAATTTGGTAATGATAGTAAGACTTGTTTCAAAACATGTAACTAGCAAGTTTAATGAAGTGATTTATGTGATTCCATTGATTTTTATCATGAATCAATGCTTAAGTTTTTTGAGAGCTCCATAATTACTTTTTAAAAATAAAATCTACATGTTTAATCTTCTATATTTATATATATTTTTTTCAGTCAAATTAAAATAATTAAATTTTAAAAGTAAAAAATGTTTATAATGAATTGGCTATAGTATATGGGTAAATTATTAATTAAAAATTACATATGAATATGAAGTATATAAGTTTTAATACCAAAGTTTTTGCAATTTGTTAAATTCTTTGTATTATATATAATTATTTAGATTTGAAGCTATAAATATAAAAAGAAATCCCCTTGCAAGGTTTTGAGAATAACTATGTTCTATGACAAAATGACTGATTTATCAAGCGTTAAATTTTTTTAAAGACTAAAATTTTAAAATTTAAAATTAAATAAATCAGTAAATTTGACAATAAAGTAGTGAGTTTAGAGCTTTATTCTAAAATAAAAATTGGAAGAAAATCAATTGAATAGATGATGTTTTAAGTTTTTACCGCCAATCTATTTGATCCCGCCAATTCACACAATGGCACCGTTTAATCCTTCTCTTTCCCGCTGCTAATCCAATCCAGAAGCTGTCTTCTCTCTCTCTCTTCCCCGCCGGCACCACATTCCATTGATCGATTCGAAGTCGCTACAGATCAACCATTGTCTTCAATGGCGGGAAACGCCTTTGATGGAATCACAGATTACAGTAAAACGGAACGCTTGGTTCTCCTCAAAGACCTCAATCCACTTTTTTATAATGAGGATCCCGCTCCTTACATCAATTCCCTTCTCACATCCACGAAAATCCTTCTCACCTTCCCTCGTCTCTCGTCTTCTCTCTTCTGCTTTAAGCTCTTCTTTTTCTCACTTTCTCCCCTTCTTTCATCCTCTAAACTCCACCGTTTTGTCCCCAATACCTCACTTTCTCTCTCATTTAGTGACTCCACCTCTACCCTCCAATCCCTCTCACTGGCACTCAATTCTCTGCGTCATTTTTACAATCCATTGGATCCCTCTCTTCCCAGGGCCTCACATCTTGCCGCATCGGTGCAACAGATTGTACACGACTATGCTTGGGACTCGGTAATGTGTGATCCAGTACCAGATTCTGTTCTGAATTACCGAGCTGTTCGGTCGAATTTGGTTGTTTTATTTTCGCCTATTAGTAGATCACTGAAGTATTTATCTGAATTTTTCGATGTGAAGCTAGGTCACGAGTCGTTGAAAATGTGGGTTCGTTTTGTGAGAGATTCTCTGGGTTCTTCAGAAGCGGTGCATTTGGTTGTAGGGACATTCATTTTAGTTGGGTTGATGTGAAGTACGAATCTGAATGTTACAAGCATAAGAATGAGACCGATGAAATTAAACAGATTTATAGTTTCTTTGAGAGTGGAATTAGAGCTTTGGTTTGAGGGTTATGTTCTCTGGATTCGATAATACTTGGTTCCGCTCTCGTTCCTTTTGGCTTAATTTATCCGAAAATTGGAGGTTCATTCTGTTCTCTCGATATAAATGATTATTCTAGGAAACTTCATGCGCAATTGAGTGTTCAGATCTTAGATGTAAGCAGGAATCCAATAGAATATAACTGCTGTGATCTTGAGTTGATCAAATTCAGATTCTATGGTAAATATGATGGTGTTCGGTTTAATCCAGAATTGATTGATCTGCCAACAGAAGGCTGTGGACAAAAGGAAAAGTTTTGGAAGCAATTTGGTAATGGAATCACAAAATTTAGGATTAAGGCTCTGCAGAGGAATGATGCTTTTGTGAAACTAAGCAATCGCATATCTGATTCTATTCTTCTACAAGAAGTATTTGGTGAATCCAAGAAAAAGAATAAGGAAATTTCAAATGAATTCTTCACGGATAGGGTTCTTGAAATTCTTGCAACTGAATCTGGTTTCATGAGGCGGAGAAACTCTGTACCCATTTGGCAAATGCTCGAGTTTTCTTTATAACGAAGGTTGCTGGGCATTGGTGTCCCTTTCCAATACCGAAGGTGGTTCATTTATGGGAATTCTAAGGCCTTTCACAATTTCTTCCGCTCTCTTATCTCTATTAGACGATCCAGATATGGTTCTTGATTTTGGTGGAGAAAATATGGCTCAATATTTCAGCACATCGAGTGCTGATGATTGCAAGCCTGATATCAACTTCAAAACGCATGATAAACAATTGGATTCTGAAGATAAGAAGAGTGGTGCAGTGATGGAGGGTCATCAGAAAAAGAAGATAATGGACAGGAATAACCTTCAAAATCTCTCATGGAGCACCTTCTGGAAAGTGGCATATGATCAATTTGACATAGACTTGCATGAGGTTTACTATGCTATGGAATACAACAAGTCAAAAAAGTTGAAATTTTTAAAGTGCTGGATGAAACAGATGAAGAAATCTGACTGTCATGATGTAATTGTGTCTGAAACATCCAAGCCAGAACAACTAATTCCAGAAGACATTAGCAATAGATTGACTGGATCACTCCAAGATGGCGAACTGCCAATCTCGTCATCTGCTTCAGCAGGAGAGAACACCGTGACTGAGGCTTCAGGAGTACAGGTTGGTGCTGTGCTTGATACTGTGTCAGAAACATTTGAAGCATTTTTCAGTACTCTTTCCAATAAGATCCATCAGGGAATTGAATCTGAAGAAGTAAACCTGCAGGCTTTGGCTGAGCGACTTGTGAACTCATCTATCTACTGGCTAGAGAAGAAGTTTGACAGAGAAACCATTTCTGAAAGTCAAAATTCTTCAAAATGTAATGATGCTTATGGTAGCATGATTGCAGCTGAACTTAGCAAAATTTTATTAATGGAGCCAAAGGAGTTAGTAGCGAAGCATAAAAGCAGAAATCCATTCTCTCAGGCATCTGAGACAGGTCCTACTTCACTCATAACAGGACAAATAGTTACAGAGTATCCTTTGAGAACAGTTTGCGTAATTTGTGCTTGTATTGCGTTTATGTTGCGTTGTTAGTATAGTTTTGGCTTCTTTTTTTCCCATGTTTTACCTTAATGAGCACAAGATATGAACTGCAGATTTTGTTTCTGATGGAAATCTTACAATCAGATGTTGGAAGTGGAGTTGACGAGTCATGCAAACAGAAGATGGTGAAGCAAATTTGCCTTCTTCTGGAGAATATTCAGTGCCATATGGAAGGGGGATTCTTTGGTGATTGGAACCTTGATAATTATGTGGCAAATATCATAAAAAGCAGGTACGTGCTTGTATCCCAAGGTTGATAGATTTTATAGATGTCCGTTGATACTTTTTTTTTGTGTAAAGGAATTCAGTATTTCTTAGTACAAGAACAAAGGATTTAGCTTCTCTTTGGAGTTAGATGCATATAGCTCAGGTTTATCATTTTGCGCAGTTATTCTAAAATATATCATGTGTGGTGTTGGGCTACTATTGGCCAAAATATGTTCACCGTAGAAGGAATTTATGTGAAGTGGTATCTTCTCCCTAAAATGACTAATATTTTTTTATTACATAACCAAACGCATGTACCCATCACCCACACCCGTACCCGGTGGTTTGAACCCGTGATCTCCCTCTGGCTTTTGTGCCATTAGGCTAGAGGCCCATTTGCAAAACATTACCATAATATGATACACTAGTGTGAAATACCTTTTGTCTTATCATTAATTTTGTCTTGAATTGCTGTCTTCCAAATAAGCAAAACATTATAAGTCAGTTGAAATTGCATATAGTGATGAAGGAAAAATGAAAATCCATTAGACTTGCGATCTTGAAGAATTTGGAATTTCAGGTATTCTCATTCCCTTGGAGACGTGGTTCATGGAATCTACGACAAGATGGACCTATTGCTGTTTGCTGAAGAGGATGAAACCTCTAATCATTTTCTCATCAGTGAAGACAGCAACAAATCCTGGGATGGAAAGGCAGACTGAGATGAGATGGATGAAAATAATGTAAGTAGTAGTGGGCCCATATCGTCAGAAAATGAACCCTTTCACCACCTCAAGAATGCAAATGGAAGCCTTGAACGAAATAAACAGCAGGAGGATCGAAAAATGGTAGAAGCCAAGAAAAAGAGAGAAAGGGCAAGGAGATTTTCATCTTTCACAAGTTGCATTCCTGATTTGCAGAAACTTTGAACCCCAAAGCAGATGGCTCTGAAACTAAAGTCAGATTCTTTTAGAAAGATGCCAACAAGACGAAGAAGTGGGAGAGGGAAAGCTATGACAGAGTATGTGAGACCCCATTGACAGGAAACGAGCGTTCATGTTCATGGACAAGAAAGGTGGATGATGGGAGTCAAACAAGTTCAGTTTCCAAGGCTTTATTTCAAGACGACCAATTGATGTGAGTAAATTATATTCCACTCTTACGAAACAGTTGTATATGCAAACATGTAGTGCAGGATGACAGGGTTTTTTTTTTTTTTTGATAAGGGTCAAATTAAATCACCGAAATATTAGTACATAAACCCACACTCGTACACACTACCACAGCACGTTCGAACCTATAACCTCTCACCTTTGGCGGATGACATGGTTACTTCAGAGCTCAATCCAAAATGTTGGACATAGGTGTCTGATACTAGAATTATATCCCAACTAAAAGCTGTACCGCATGGTATACGTACATGATTAGTTAACTAACCACGTGATTTCTTGCTACTGAATAATATTTCGTTTATGTAAAGAAATGAATATAAATTGAAGGAGGAATTGAGTCGCCTGTTACATCTTTCCAGTTCTTGTTACAGACTTTAAGGGTGAAAGGATTGCTTAACTTTTATTTTTACATCTTAAAAGGAGTGTAGAAATAAAATATTCAAATGCAAATGCACCGTCTGGCGATCTCTGCATAGGCTATTATTGGTCAGGATCGACAGAGAATTTGGAGCATTTTTTTAAATAAAAAAACAGAATCTAGATTGTCTTCTAAATTGTTTGGTATGGAATTGCTAAGCAGAGCGTTAAGTCAATTTAGATCTCATGAATTATCTACATGTAAAATATGGAGAAAATGAATAAAACTCCTAAGTAGAGCTGATCAAGGAGGCAAATCTAGAACCACGCAGGTGGTGGCCTAGTGATTACTTCATTTGGTTCTTTAACCAGACGGGAGTTTTTCACCCCTGGGTACATGAATAGCATCTTGTGGCTAATAGTTTACTCTTAAAAGGAAGCCCCTTGCAAGAGAATTAGTCATTGCCAGTGGTAGATACCCTCTTCTATATTAAAACAAAATAGGCAACCCCGAAAAAAGCAGCCTGAACACAAAATTTGACCGGACTGGATTGGGCATTAGGTCAAGCTGGGTTCCTGGCTGACTCTTCAGGCCATATTGTCTGGTCTGACAAGGTACTTATATTTATTTTCTTTAATTTTATGTCCTTTTTTTACCAAATCATATTTAGAAGCTGGAGTTCATGGAGGTGTGAACAAACAATGAGGTATTCTATGGAACGTTATAAGAAATATACGAGGAGACGGGCGTTAATTTACATGGGAAAGAAGCCGAAAGAAGTAAGAATAAGGAAAGTTGAGCTTTGATTTAGAAGACCCCGATTCTTACCCCGATTCACCAATTCCGTAAATGGATGCTTCATACTTGTACCTGAGTTACGGCAATAAATACTATTGTCTAACATAAAAAGCAAACTTGTTTAAACGATGTATGCGTTCTTCACAAAACATTTGTTATTATTTATTACATAACCTCGGAGTAAAAATAAATGCGAGAATATCTTATACTGGAGCCGAATAGACAAGAAATTTGAAAGTTCAGAACCAATCTTCATTATAGTTCAGTAACATATTTGAACAAGAGCTGCAAAGATGGTAGGCGCTGATTTTCATTCCACCTCCTTCAGTTCACAATTCTATATATTTGAAATCGATGAAACAATTGTATAATACTTGTGGAGTCATAATTTGGCCACTTGATGTTGGAAAGATGGATCAAGACAGACAACAACCTGGAGGATTTATTTCATAAGATAAAAGCATTTAGGGCTAGATTGTATAGAAGCACAAGTATATATTGGGAGTAGCTATTGAACAAAACTCTGGTGAAGTTTCATAAATAGTTTAACCGGGTTCTCTAATATTTCTTTTAAAGAGAGAATTACTATATAAGATCCTAAGGAATGATTTAATTACTAAACAGTCTTAAGTAACATAATCTTGTTATCAAGTCTTGTATTGGAACTTATCATGGTTAGTTCCTTAATTGTTATTAGAACTTCTGGGTAATTAAGTCCCTTATTTGGGATCTAATAGTAATTCCCCCTTATAAGAAGTGCTAAGATATAACAAAATATCTAGTG
This sequence comes from Leucaena leucocephala, assembly GCA_037074615.1. NCBI lineage: Eukaryota > Viridiplantae > Streptophyta > Magnoliopsida > Fabales > Fabaceae > Leucaena > Leucaena leucocephala. The sequence continues at coordinate 1,216,692 of CM073561.1, read as the reverse complement.
ATTGTTTTTATAAGAGAACTTGACAGTAAAACGTAGGAAAGTAAAATTTAATTTCATTAGTAAGTAAATATACCTTCCCTGTTGGCAAAAAAAAAAATTATATATATACCTTCCCAACACTTTGACCTGAATGGAGATACTCAACTGCATCAGCAACAGATTGTAGGCCTATAAATCTCTTTGGATCTAGAGCAACCTATGTGCACAAACCAGAAGTAGATAGAAGCGAGCTTCAGAAGCAAATGGAAAATTAAAAGGATAACACTTGTAAACTAATAGGGTGTACATGCAGATACTTATGAATGATCACAATGATGCACAGATATGCAATACTTTACCTTCAGCTTTCCTGAAGAGTACAGATCAAATAGTCTATCAAGATGTTGTCGCCACAAATGGCCATATTGCACCAGGAAAAAGCCAGTCTGAAAATGTTGGAATTGTGATGGAAAAACCAAAGGTAAGCCAACTATGGGATTTGGAACTTGTATCAACCATCATCTTATTTCCCAAAGTTTTTCAAATTACTCAAATCAGGATAGAACAATCATAAGTGGAATAGTTCACTAACATTGAAAGGGGAAAAAATGAAAATCAATTCTCATTATGAAGGTTAGGTTTTTTAAATTTTTTATTAAAAAATAAATAAGAAATTAGAAAGAAGAAGAATAAAATAACATCAGCCTGCTAGAATACAACTCAATGATCAACACATACCACAGTCTGGCTCTTTGCTAAGATCTTCTCACATAATCCTGGATAGTTTGATGGCTTCCAACCATGCTCTCCTTGATACTGATATAAATGAAACAACGAACATGGAAAGAAAGTTGTCCATTCAGATGTCTAAAATAAGAAATGGATACATTTTATAAAACGTAGAGCACATCAGCACAGAAACAACTTATTACAATTTATAACCTAGTGTCCTTTTGAAAGTCTACAATTGGATGATGACCTCATACAATCTGTTGATTGATTGTATAGATGAATGACATGCATATTCTTATAATATATAACGACTACTTTGATACAGAATGGGAATAAAAGAAAAGGGACAAATTCTGTAAACTCGGCTCAATTCAATATTTCAAAAGTTACACGAGAATTTGCAGGGATGGGGGAAGGAGAGAATATCAAAGAACCTGAGAAATCATTCCAATCACAATGAGTCGTCCATAGACTGCTAAAGCATTCAAGCACAAGTTGAACATGTCACCACCAACAGACTCATAGATGATGTCAATGCCTTCTGGGAACTCTTTCCTCAGAACCTGAAAAAATCAAGCCACAAACATTCAATCAGTTAGAGTCTTGGGGAAGTTAAGGTATTACACAATTTTTTCGGGGGTTAAAACACACATATCTTTGACAATGTGTGGAAAACATTATTTCAATGTTAGCAATATCATTTCACATAAATAGATTAATTTGTCAAATTTTAAAGGGAAAAAAATCAGAGGACTTGAAATATACGGTTTTAATATCTTCACTTTTATAGTCTATGACTCTGTCAACTCCCAATCCTTTGAGAAGCTTGGCTTTTGCTCCTCCTCCACAAGTTGCAACCACTTTATTTCCTCCTAATTTTGCAAGCTGCATAAAATCCACATTACTGAGATGACATTGCACATAGTGTACAGAAAAATCAAGTAGAAATTTTAGACCGCAACGTCTCAACAAAAAGTTCTCCCACTAATTTGGTTATGGACATAAATTGATCTGAACAAATCTACTCATTTCTTCCACATGTTTCTATTACACAAAACATGATGGGATTGACTGTCGGCTGAGTTTTGTGTAAAATATACAAACCCAGGCTCTGCCGTCCACTACGTAATATGAAAAAGTATAAATGCACACAAACACATATTTGAGAGAATCAAATGGTAACACATTTATGAGCACCTGAACTGCAAATTGTCCAGTTCCTCCAGCTGCAGCAGTAACAAGGACTACCTTTCCAGAATCCATATGCCCTGCCTATTCAATGCACAAGAGGAAACCTTTATTAGGTCAAGCCAATTTAGTGGCAGAATAACTTAGGCCATTAAACTATTCATAAGCTGCACAAAAGGTAGTATACCAAAGAGTTCTTGAATGTACATCTTGTAGCATATCAGGTATTAAAATAATTAATGTACAGCACGTAACATCTTAGAAGTTAGAAGTATGAAGATGAGCTCATATCAGTAAACCTTTTCAAGAGCAATTGAAGCAGTTAGTCCCGAAGTAAGCATGGCAACGACTTCTGGATCTGGTCTAGCAACTGGAAGGGCATGTTTTGAAGGAATCTAGGCCAAATAAACAAGGTAAACTTAAATTGCCTCACTATTATCAACTTACTGATCAAACCAGGAAAAAATGTTAAGCAATGCTCACCATTATGAATTCAGAATACCCTCCAAAAGTCATAAGCGCACAAGGCATGCCAACTGTTAAGTCAGTCACAGAATCCCCAACAGCTGCAATTATTCCTACAGCCTAAAATTTTGTGCATAACAAGGAAACCCAAGTGCACATGATAAGCATAAATGCATATTAATACGGGACAAGAAAAACATCAAATCGTACACATCATATCAATAAATACATGCTTAGAATAATATCTAACCTCAAATCCAGCATCAAATGGAAGACGAGAAGCAATATCTTTGTCCTTGCCACTAAAATAGCGGCCTGAACTGAAATTTACCTATCATAACATGTTTTTGTTAGAATTCAAGATGAAAATGGGCGTGTTATGCCAAAAAAAAAAAAATCAATATCAAGACAACAACTAAGATTCAAAACAGTGGGCCTGAATCATCAATTTTCACATGTTTAAACCATGATGAGCCCATCTGAAATTATAACCCAACAACATTCATTCTAGAAATATATACCACTATTATTTTGTTACAACTGTCATGCTTCAGCTATAAATCAAGGAAATCAAGGCCTTTGATAAAGGCCTCGACAATGGTTTCCTCAAAGCAAATTATTTGAAGTGTCATCATTCAGAGTTCATATATTGGGCTAATCTGTTATGAACTTTACCCTTTTGTGTTTTGTAATGATGGATGATGAAGATAAAACAATCTTGTGTATAAATTTACACAAATAATAGTACACAAAATCAGACATATTTGAATTTATGCATGGCATAAAATCTCATCTACACATTATAAGGTATAATAATTTCATTATGTGTATAGATTGATCATTAGTCTATTAAATAAACATGCCAAGAGAATTATAACAAAGTGAGTTACAATCTAATGCACAGGCTTGAATAATCCCTTCATTTCCAACCACAACATTGTTCACAACCATTCATTATCTGGTGCTGATAATAGTATACTAGAACTAGTCAGGAAATGGTCCTCTGACTCTGAGAAAGATACCGTGACTTACATCACTAGCATTTACACCAGCATAAACCAATTTTACAAGAACATGATGCCGTTTGACAGGTAACCTCAGTGGTGTTCTCAAGATACTGGTAGCGTTCCTAAAGTTGTGAGTCAAGGTGTGGACAACTCTGCAAAAGATAAGCAACTAACCAAATCCATTAAATAATACATTTTGTGATCAAGAAAATCATGTTTTCGCCAAAAAAAAAATAAAGAAAATTATGTGGTCAAACTCAAAATATAATTGCCTCTTTTCCTCTCCTCAGTAACACTAAGTCATTAGAAAAGATACTTTAAACAAAAAAAAAAAAGCATGGGCTGAAGAACATAAATGACTCAGGTTTCATCAATGAGCTTGGTCCTGTAAGGTGGATCCATAGTGTGTGTGTGTGTGTGTGTGCATGTATGGTCACAGCAGAAGAGAAAGAAAGCATTGAAATACACACATTTTCTCAAAATTCTCAGGAAGTTTAATTGGCGGAGCTTTGAACTCGGATCTTCTCCGAAAACCTGAGGAGGATATCATATACTTTTCTTCTTCTGATGGTGTGGGCCAGTACTCAAACCCACGGCGATTTGTAATCCATAGGCATGAACCAGCTTTGCTCTCATCGGTAATAAGCTCAAAAGCACCTTGAGAGGGTAAAATACTTAGATATAATATAACACTAAAAAACTCTTAAATAGTCAATGATATTTGAATTTTGGGGCTTTCCCATATTAGTGAAACTATTATAAGAAACATAATCTTCAATCAAGGAAGAAGGTACACCTAAGCATATTATAGTATTTTAGAAGAAGCCCCATGCATGGGGACAATTAAGATGCTCACAGAAAACCAATCAACTAGCTTTCAATGTATAAAGCATATGTCTACTAAGGATAGAGATCTAGCAAGCTTGCAGATATTTGTCACCACCATCTTTTGGCCAAGCTATCTAAGAGAACAAAAAAATATATGCACACATACCTTTTACAACCATTTCCATAGGTACAAAGCCCCCCATCAAACTAACAAATTTAGAATCCACCATTTCGCCCATATCAGTTTGAACAAACTGCACAAGTTATAGGTGGTCATTTTTAATACAGCATTACAATGAATCTTCCAAAAAAATCAAAATATAAATTAATAATCTCAGACAATAAAATTTCAAATACCTCAAACTAAAGGAGTATGAAAAAGATGTCATACGAAAGCTTTTAGTGCTTAAGTTAGATATTAACCTTGATTCTACTGCCTCCTACTACCGGTGACTAAGGGTTCTATATGTATACGGAGAAATAGGAAATGTTCTAATAATGATATGGCCCCCTAGGAAACAATCTGATCAATTGCTTCACTCTAGAACTTAATGCACCTCACAGAAACTTCTGACCTTTTAACTGAACTGACCAATGATTAATAAAAGCCAAGACAAAAGAAGCATGGAAAAGCCATATTAAAAAATACCAAAATATTTAAGTTAGAGGGAAGTAACAAAATAATCAAACTGCTATCTGCTTAACACATCTCAAAAAGACAAAGAACCTATTCTATTGCAACCATCAAGGCACCAATAAATCAAAGATAATTTTTTATTTTTTGAATTGAAGAAAAATATCTAAAGAAAAAGAGTTTACAACTAGCTGGAGAATAAGATATCCTGAAAACAGAACATGCTAACAGAAGCCTAAAAATCCTATTAATATAGTTGAGCACCAAAGGGAAGCTATACACACAACACAATAATACCCAACGCAATTAATAAAGGCAGTAACAGATACCATGTAGGTTTATCAAAAAGAAAAATGTGAACTTAAGATGTGTCTAAACCATTATATACACAATTTAATTTTAAGAATTCCCAGCAAAATGCTAACATTCCGGAGATTAAAAATTATAGAGGTTAACTATAAGCATTTGCTATTCAAACACAACTCTGACCTCAGGGCAAAGCACATTGATACGAATTCCTTGACGTTTGTATGGACGAAGTGATCTAGAAAACATCACAACGCCACCTGCAGAAGCACACGCTTATGTTTCAGGAAGCAATCATACACTAATCTATGCAAAATCCTAGGAATAAAGATGTAAAAGCCATTGTTTGATCCTCAATTAATAACTAAAACTTTTATATAAAGATGTTTTTCAACATGCTAATAATTAGGTTGGTCAAAACTAATTGTCTGATTATGGCCAGGCCATCCTCATTTTATGAGTAAATTTGAAAAGTACAAGACAAAAATCTTTTACACGGCAATTTTAGTAGATGATGCATTATCCAGGGCCCATTTTATATTAACCAGTTCCATGAATTTTATTTCGAGAACTCAACAATCAACATTGATATAATACACTTATTAAAGCTTGTTCTGCTTGCCATTGTTATAAAATCACCAATCACAAAAGCCATTCTTGGCTCCTAACTGATGGTTTGACTAGTAATGGTTGAAATTGTTGATTAGTTCTTTAGGCTCCTTTATATGAAAACATTTAGTTTTCCAACTTCAACAAGAAGTTCTTAATGAATAAATCTCATTAAAGTTGGTAAAGTGGCAAACCTTTCGAGGCAGAATAGATAGGATCATTGTACATTGGATAAAGACCGGAAGCAGAACCCATATTGATAATCACACCAGGCCTTTTGGTAGCTTCCATGGTTCTAGTCTATCAAACAGCAATTAGTTACTGTCATTTATAATCATTGGGTTTAAACTTTTTCATTCATTTAAGAAATAAATAGTTTAGTTATGGATGCAGTCCATAATTTTCCACCTTCACATTGTGAACTCAGTTTTGTTTTGGCAGCTTTAAGCAAAATTATAACTATAATTAGAGGATAAAGGAAAATCAAGCCATATCTTAAGCTTACTGCTAGGCGAGTGCAATCAATAACAGCATTCAAATTCACATCAATAGCGTATCTCCATGAGCGTGAGCCATCTGTTTTATCCTTATGAAACGGTACAAGATTACCAATCCCTGCACTGTTGATACAAATGTCCAGTCCTCCATATGTCAACGAATGCTTCTCAAATGCAGCAGCAATATCCCCTGTTGTTAATCATAAATTAAAATATTTGCAAATAATCAGAAATAAAAGGACAAAATAACACGTGATTAACCTTTTTATGACATGTATAAAAATTACACAATTTGATAATAGTTGGAAATGGTGAACACAAAAATATGCCCTCCAGATTATGAAATTCTATGTTTTTTCTCTTTCTTCCACGTGAAAATCTATGGCTATATGATGCTATTTTATCACAGATTAGTAATATCAAACCTGCAATTGAAAGCAAAAGCAGGTTGGATGAGTATCCTTAAAAAAAGAACTTTAAGTAACCAAGCCCAACTTCCAGCATGGTGGACAAAGGGGAAGACCATCGTTTAACTTTTGATAAAACCGATCCTGTTGTTTTGTATTGTATGTTTTGCTCATAGATAATTGTTGACTTACTTCTGTTAGACACATCACATTTCACGAAAATAGCAGATGGATGTTCTAACTTGGAATGGAACTTGGTGTTAATTTTCTCGACAAGGGATGTGACTTCTCTTCCCTTTTCTTCAGAGTAATCAACAACGGTAACAAATATACCCTTCTCTGCAAGAGCTAAGCAAAGACTTTTACCTGTATGTAAACCAAAGGAAGAGATACAGTTTAGGCACGAACTGTTTTATCTAAATCATAGATATGATATATAATAAATTGCATCAAGCGTCTACTAACGTGATCTTTCAATATTTAGGAAACAGAAATGGCTACCGAGTTAATCTATTCTCCCCAGATAGAACCTCAAATCAGTGTATATTATCTTTCAAATGTCTATTAAAGTAGTTGTAAGTCCGTAACCAAAGTTTCAAAACTAATCCTCCCCTTAGCTGCGTAATCGTTCTCTTCCTTCTTTTATACTTATAATCCAATTGGTTCATATAATGATCATTAGCACCTTGAACATTTCATCGTTCGTTAGTCAAACCCCAAACATACCCAGTGAAGAAGAAGAAAGATATCATGACATTGGGATTAGAAGCTTCAGTTACCAATAATGAACACAGAAAACGTTAATAGTCATGTAAACTTATATCTATCTGTAATTATCATCCCATAGTCTAAATATTAAACTTGTCCTTTCGAACTGAAACATTAATAAAGCACCAAACTTCTGCACAAACAGTCACCCATCAACTTTAAAATCACAGACATATCAAATTCATAGATCCAAAGAAAAAAGGAGATGTATTCTTAAAAAAAAAAAAGAAAAAAGAACAAAAAAACGAAACATAATAGAATCCGGGAAGAATCAATAGGGAATCTTAAGTATGTTACCGATTCCAGAGGCACCACCAGTGACCAGTGCTGACAAACCCGGTTTGAGCTCCATGAACGAGTTTAGATCGTTGCGACGACAGCTATGGCGATGAAGAACAGAGGGAAAGATACAGGATCAAATTCGGCCGGCCTAGAGGAGTAAGGTCACCTGTATAAAATACGATAAAATTTGTAGTAACAAATTATTATATACCATTCACTTCATTTTTGTCATCATTCTTCCAACTTGATACAGTTCATTTCTCATTTGCATGATATTCCAAGGGATTTGTATGCGCGCGAGTGAGAAAGGAATATTACATGTGACTCCCTCCGGAGGCCTCGGTTTCTCGCACGTGTAACACCGAAATATCCTTCATGTTACATTAATTTAAAAAGAAAAAGAAAAGAAAAACGACTTTTCTATTGTCCAACGTTTATTTTTACGTACATGCACTAACGATTAACCAATTATCGGACAAATAAGTTGACAAGTAGTCCAATCCATGAGGAATTCCTTTGTTTGATATGTAAAATAAAATGAAATATATAATATTGGTAAATGAAAAATGTTGACCCTTTCTTTAAATAATTAACAATAAAAATATAATAAATATTACTCATATAATTTGAGTAGATTAAAAAAATTATTTAAATTAATTATTTATAATAATTATGTATTAATTTTCTTAAAATATTACTATTAATTATATACATTTAAATTATTTTTAATATAAATACCTTAATATATGTAATTATATAGGGATACTTAGAGAAAAAAATAAAAATTTTAGGAGATAAAATATATTCGGGATCTTATAATTAGGATTAAATTATACTTATAATCTAACTCTTATATTTACGACTAAAGAGAGTATATTTTTTAATTTTTTATATAAAAATAGATTTTAGTATTTTAACTAGTTGGTCTAAAGCATAGTATTGCAAGTTTTAGAAGACTGGGGCAAAAAGAATTTAATGTCCTTCCTTCAAAATTTACGATTAACTACATATAATGATTTGCAAATAAGTTTTCAAAATTTAACTGTTAAATATTGCCAAAAAATTGTTAACTCATTCACTAATATATAGAAATCTAATTTTTTTCCTGCTAAATATAGCTATATTTTTATTAAAAATAATTATATTCAAAATATTATTAAATATTAAATATAAATATTTCTCACAGTAGAATTTTTTATAACTTACAACTGACTATAATATGCTTTGCAACTAACCTTTTAAAATTCAATACAAGACATCAAAAAAAACTTTAGTAAAGACTTTTAGTAATATTTAAAAAAAAAATTATGGTCTAGACTGTATCCCCAAATCTCAGCGGATAACTAAAACCTAAACCTAATCATTTACTAACTATATGTGAATTCTTTGTTGATATTAATTTGGTCTCTTGATGACTGGGCCGGTCCAAGTTTTTTGCAGCCCAGTGAAATTCCCAACACCCCAATATTGAACGGCTTATTTTATTCTTGTTCTGTTTTTCGCGCCAAGCGACACGGCTGCAACATTGTAATGATCAAAAGAAAACCAGTGACTACGATCGCTGGACGAAACCAGAACTATTATTCTAATTGATCAGAATCGACATAAGTTGGACATGATCTTTTCTGTGGTAATTGATTTACAAGGGAGTTTTTGGAATTTAAAACAGCTTGTGTTGATATATTTTCCTTCGTTCTAACACAACTCAAAGCTGGCCCCATTGAAGGCTTGAGTGAGTAAGATGGCTTCTGAACTAAAGAAAGAACCGGATTTTGTTTAACGTTCCGTTTTAGCTGCATCAGTTCCTTGCTCTGCCCTTGCTGTTGCTCTGAACTCACGGTTGAATCAATTGGTGTCAGCTTTCCATCAACTTGGTTTGTAAAAACAAAGCTCACCTGAAAGAGAGAAAAGTTATTTATCATTTATACTTCAATTAATACCAAAACTTATGGTGAGAAACATAAGATGGCCCGTTTATTTGAATGTTTCAGCAGAGTACAAGCATGCCATGTCAAATGTAAAATTTGTCAATCTCTAAACCGTAAGATAGCCACTGCGTTTAATGAATTATATTATTGAAACTTATTGAGCTTCTTATCATATTTTCCAATTTAGGATCCTGTATCCAGGATTACTGGAAGAATTAGACATGGATCAAGATAAAGATCCGATTACCGTGTCTTAAGGTGATTTAACTATCGAGTTTAACAATAATAAGAAATTGCTATAGCACACCTCATCTCCGGCTGAAGCCTGAAGGATAGCATCCGGTACAGTCGTTGGAAAGAAATGATGGCCCCAGCTACCTAAATCTTCTTCCAAGGGGGTCCCTACCTGAAAACATGTATCTAAGATTAGGTACTCATATTGATTGAGTATCTCCTTGAATCAAGTGTAACATGTATAATGCACTTTATCTGGTTGGTCGAAGTACCATAGCATAGCAACCCCTTGAGGAAGTCGGGTTACAGATGTTTTTAGCGAACTCAAGGCATATAAAATAGTCTAGTAGAATCTAAAGCCGTTATGTGCGGAAACCATGTTTATCTCCAACAATTTACATAACTAACCTGCTTTTCTGATTTCTTTAACTTGTGTATACAGCCTGCAAATTTTGCAAATCCACCTATATCATCAGAGGTCTCCTCATCAAATTCATCGTTACTTATTGTTGAATGAGCTACATATTTCCCATCATCGCTTTGAGGTCCATCATCATTTGTCTGGCACCGAGTGCAATGCATCCTTTCATGAATCTCTGACCTAAAGACATGAAAGAAACGGTGAAGATGAAGTACAGACAACTGCTTGTTATAATTATTAATAATAATAATCGCAAAATGCTTCAATTATTAATGATTATTCGTTATCCTCTTTCCTGTCTATTCTACTATTAACATATGAATCGCTTCAGCTTCACTAATATATGAATTCCACTCACCATGCATCGAGCAGGTGTAATATCGGCATTCAGCATTCAGCATTCAGCATGATCATTAAATTTAAATTACATGAAGAAAAAAAAAAGGAATGCATTACTTGACAGTTTCATGAAACGAGAACAGATCGCGGAGGACCTCTGTCGAAAAGTTACCCTGAAAAGTATAAAGACTGAGAACATTAGTGTACAGGTGTAATGAGCTGTATCAAGAAGAAAATTTGGTCGAGGCAGAAATTTCAACCAGCGTTTCAAGGTTATCTGTTTGCTCCTGCTGAATGACCTTTTGTAGCCCTTCTTTTGACATCTGACGCTGGTAAACCTACGCTAGAGTCAGATGAATCAAAATCACAATAAAGGCATTTTATCTCCACTCAATTATCACACAATGATATGAACCTTTTCCTCTATTGTCCCCGCACTCAAAAATCTATAAATATACACTCTTTTCTTCTGCCCATCCCTCCAAACTCTTGCTGCAGCCTGATCGGGGGCAAGGCAAAATTAAAATGTGAAGGACATAAGTACACAGAGGTTAAGGAAGAATAACGCATGGATACTGAGTCAGTTCACTTAGGGATTACTTGTTTATCATTTGCTGGATTCCAATCAGGATCAAATAAGACTAATCGATTTCCTCCGATTAAATTGAGGCCACAGCCACCAGCCTTGCTGCTCAAGAGAAAAACGAATTCGTCCTGCAATATTTGAAATTTATATCAGGTAGACCTCTCAGAGTCTGAGATTGTGATCCATATCACAGACAATAATTGTCAAAAATACTAAAAGAAACTAGCTAACTCATCTATCAGTTCGTAAGCAATTTACCTTAGATTGGTCATTGAAGCGGTTTACTAACTTCTGCCTTTTACTGATTGAAGTTGCACCATCAAGCCTCAAGTACGGGTACCTTCGTTCCCGACACAATTGAGCAAAAAGATCCAGAGTCTGTTCCCCAGCGATATATTTGTACAGCAAACAAAAAGTTATTGGGGAAATAAATTGGAAAAACAGAAGGAAATTTATTAGCCACAGGGAATATTGACAAAGGTGAACGCCTTATTTCTAACCGCGAGATTGTGGGTTGAAGGTTTGAACCTATATATACTTATAAACCAGAGAGCAAGTAATACCTGTGTGTAGTTTGAGACAAGGACGATTCGGTCATTGGTCCTTTGCCGTATCTGGGCAAGTAATCTTGCTAACACATGCATTTTTCCTGACAACTCAATCCAAGCTCCATCCCCTCCAGTCCATGAGCCAGATCTAAGGAGAAAACCCCCAAGAATGATTAAACTCATAAAGCAAATGTATGTTGGTCAAAGAGAAAAACAGAATACAGCAAATGTATGGATGAAACATAAGCTAAAAACATCAACCTTCCTGATAACATCTCTGGTGGGAAGAAACGAATGCAGTCCTCAAAACCCGAAGTCCCTGGACTCCCACTTCGAATAGTATCAAATATAAGCTGGAAGACGTGAAATTATTTGTAAGTGTGAAATACGTCTGAAACTTTAAAAACAATGAATGGGGAAGACGCAAATGAAAAATAAACTATATAAGATCTCAAATTTAAAAGAGCTCTATGTTAAGAATCTATGAGACAAAAAATTACAGCTCTCTACAATGAATTTCGCCCACTTCTATCGACAGAATATAAAGAAAAAGAACCCGAATCTGCCATACCTTTGGATGGTTGCACAACTTTTTGAGAACTGTTATATAGGCTAAAATCTTTGATTGCTTTACGTCTTCAACAATTGCACGTTTAACCTGTATTTGAGACATAATTTATCATTTCTGGTTGAAAAGTCCTGTATTCCCCCATGTCCAATGGCCTAATGATCGTATGAAAAGTACTTGTTTGCTAAATTAAAGACAGCTTACATTTTTGGACTGTATAAAATATTTATATAGGTCTGACTGGAGTGCAGTTAACTTGCAGCAAACAACTTCAACTATCTGTAGCGAGGAAACAACAGCCCTAGCATATAAGATGAAAGAATATGTGGTGCAATGACTCAACAACTAATCATCAATGACCAAGGCACGGGATTTGCATCTATTCCCGGATCATTGTCCCCTTCATTACATATATAATAAAGAATATGTTTATATCTTTAAATATTTTATTGATCAACGCGAAACTCTGTATTGGTAAAAATTGCCAAATGTTAGATATTTCATCACATATGAAAGCACTTCTACTTCGGCTTATGGTTTTCAACCAACACTTTCACTTCTGATATAATAGCAAGAAATCATTCAAAGAGCACAAGTCATTTATTTCAATGCGAGAAAGGAGAAATGCCCACTTGCTAAGAACACTAATTTGGAGAAGAGAAATGGTAATGCGCTTACAAATAAATATTAAGCAAAAGAATATGTGGTGCAACAGTTCATCCATCCACAGAAACTTTGACACATAGATAAAGGTACAATACCTTTGGCGGTAAGTGATTTGATAATAATGCATTAGTCCTTCTCAATATAAACTGCAAAACATATTGACTAGTTAATTTTCAAGAAAATAAAAGTGAATTTTCTTATGAGAAGACAAATAATTCTAGTTGCACTTGCTCTATTCGGGTTATCTTTCATTAGGTGTTTAAGAAGAACTTAAACTTCAAAGCCTAATGATGAATAATAGAACTCTTTAAAATTAGATAATGAACATATAATTGGCATTCATATCCACCAACAAACATTACAATTTACCTGGTTAACTTTCACACTTAACTCTGCAGAGCGGTCAGCACCTAGCTTCTTCTCGTCTGCAGAAGCTGTAGGTTCTCTTCCACAAATAATTGGTCCCTTCATGATTCAGGAAGACTATAGTCAAAATCAGAAACACACGAAAAGGGAGAAAAAGAACTACTCCTGTTGACAGCAACAGAAAAGGAAAGAACTATTCCTGCACCAGAATTTCCTCAAGAGGTGCAAGAGACATTGGTTTGTTACTTTGTTCTATTCATTATATCTGTGTATGTAAAATGTTCCCTACTATTATATAGATAGAAGCCTTGCGACTAAATAACTCCTTTTCTTTGAGTATATGCATATTCTAATAGAGGCTTTGTTATTTTTATATGTAAGTTAAAATATGAAGTAGTCAATTACTTACCTCAAAGTACCGGCGAAAATGTGTAATGTCACCTAATATTCCAGGATTAGTGAAGTTAACCATCGCAAAGAATTCCTCTAGGTCATTCTGCAGGTTGCATACAAAAGTTATTTAAAAAAATAAAAAAGTTAGGGTTATAACCCGTAATGCTTATAGATAATCAAGCACAAAACTCACCTGCAAAGGAGTTCCTGAAAGCAACACTCTACGTTTGCATGAGAGAGAAGCCAATGCCTATACGGAAGGTAACTTTAATACTCAGAAACAGGACTTCAAGTAATAGCAATCTAACTTGCTCATAATTAAGACTCAAAGAATGCTGGGATGGGGAGACTTCTATAGTACCCGATTTGTAATTGTCTGATCATTTTTCAGCCTGTGAGCCTCATCACATATGAGTATATCACAAGAGTCACTATGGCCAAATTTTGATGAATGCATTCGGAAAGTTTCATATGATACTATCAGCACCTGCAAGTAGGGAAATACTTATTTATTGCCTAGAAAGTTCAGGGTTTCAAGCTTTAGAAGTAATAGGAAGACCTGTTGCAAATTTTACCTGTAGAGAGCTGTGGGGACTTGTAAAATTGTCAATCCCACAAATGACATCATCTCTTGTACTTTCACACAGAGCAACAAGACGAACTCTTTCTCCGACCCACTTCTTAATTTCAGCTTCCCAGTTACTTACAAGGCTGGTAGGGGTCACGATGATGGCTTTTCTCACCATTGGTTTTCCATCAAACCCTTGACAAAGAAGTGTATACAGAAGTGTGATTGACTGCAAAGTCTTCCCCAGACTGCATGCAGTATCAAAAGCAGCCTTAGAAAGAAAGATGCTGAGGAGAATGAACAATCCATTGCTATAATGTTATAAGATATCAAAAGAAAGACGAGATAAACTTGCCCCATATCATCTGCCAGGATGCACCCGTGAATATTTGATGTGCTAAGTAGCCCTGAAACACATTCAAACATAAACTGAACTCCTTCTCTGCATCAAAAGTGTTAAAAAATGTTTATTTTTGCAAGTTAACCTCCGAGAACCAAGGAGATAAAAACATAAGCAGTAGATATGCTATACATTTGCTGAACTTCCCAAATTCAAACTGCACTGACTCTAAGATATCCAATAGCTCGATAAATAAAAACCAAAGATTAACATGGGAAGAAGCACCTCTGATGTGGTCTAAGGAAACGAACAAGCAACGGATCCACTGCTATTGGAGTCAAATCACGGCCCTCGTCCTCATGGCCTTCAGGCTGCCACAACACAAGAGGTTCAATCCCAGGTGGCAAAGACACTTCCTCTTCCGCAACATCTTTTTCAACGTTTATTGGTGAATTTAACCGGTTGGTAATTGCCACCAATACCGGTCTGGTAGAGCCCCACGGGACAAACCTTTTCCGAGCACAAAGGCGACGTGTAAGCTCTTTATTTCCATTACTGTAACCATCGGAGCTGGGAGGTTTAAAGGGTTTTCTACAAACCACTGCTCCTTGTGTTACAGAAAGAACTCGTGGAAGCAATGATTGTGTCTTCACGACAAGGTTGCCCCTGGTAAATAAAACATGTGTGAAAATATGAGTGTGATGAAATTAAAGACACGAGTCAAATTGGATGATACTGATTAAATCTCCCAAATGGCAATACCTTCTAAATGTTCCAATTGACAATACGACCAAAAAGATAGTGTAAAAGGCGAAACTACTAGTCTCTAACAGTTAACAATGCATAAAACAGATGCCGAAATGTAATTCGATGATTAAAATATAAGGTTAAATACCTCACAAGAGCATCGATATTCTGCGATTTCCTCTCTTCATCGGGTAGAGAATAAATGTCGGCCTCTGACGGATGATCCTTATCTAGGCTCTCTTCACATTCACTGGAGAAGTCATCGTAGTCGTCATCGGAATCGGAAGAGCACGAGACGACTTCGCCATCGTCTTCCATTTTTAGTATTCTCGCTGATTTCTCAGGCTGAGAAAAGTGGTGTGCGATTTCAATTCTGGTATTCACTGGGATTGGCGCCGAAAGAGCTGAAATAATCAAAACTTGCGAGGGAAGCTGATCTGTAAAGGCGTGGGTTCAAATTCCATTTTCAACGTTGCATATACATCTTATTTTGTTTAAGCTGGGAATTTTATTTTTATATATTGTATGTTATAAAACTGTTATATTATTAATTTAAAAAACTTTGTAATAATAAGTTGAGATGGCCGAGTTGGTCTAAGGCGCCAGATTAAGGTTCTGGTCCGAAAGGGCGTGGGTTCAAATCCCACTCTCAACATAGCATATTTTAAGCTGGTACTGTTATTTTGTACATTTTACTTTAATATTGGGTTGAAGGGTTTGAGCGGGTCTAAGGAATTAGAATAGGGAATATTTATTTACATTTTTTTCCTAGAACACAATATGATTCAATATCTTAAGCTTATGTTTACATAAAGTTTTAGAAAAAAATTTATAAAAAAAATATTTTTAGACAACTTATTTATAAAAAAAATATTTTAAATAAATGAGTGTTTGAATAATTATTACGAAAAGAATTTTTATAATTAATAAATTACTAAAAAGAATATAAAGTGAAATTTTAAATTTTTTTGTATGATATTAAAATTATAAACAATACGTATATTTTATTTATTGGGTAAGTAAGAATAAATAATTATTAATAAGTAAATAAGTCATTTAATTTATTTACAATTAATTATTAATTAATTATTATTTATTATTTATCATTAATTATTTAATATAAGGGGAGTAAATATTTAAATTTGTATTTTATATATATACATATACATATATTTATATTAAAATAAGAAAAAAATAAATAATATATATAGTTTGTATTTTTATATATATACATATATTTATATTAAAATATGAAAACAATAAATAATATACTAATATTTAGTCTAGAGAGAGATAGGAGAGAGAGACGAGCTTTTTTGCAGTAAGAGATGATCGCAGAAGAGTAAAGAGTAATGGCAAAAAATAGGGGATATGACAGAACGAACAGGGAGAGAGAGTGAAAAAATGGGTAAATTGATATTTTGATATTCATAAGTTATTTTTTTTGTTCCAAAAATTATTTTTATTAGTTTATTTAAAATTATATTTTTAAATTATGATTTAGTCAATAAATTTTTTTTAAATAAATATGACTGTTTATTTTTAAAAAAATTTAAACAAATATTTCAGTTAAAAACCTTTTTAGAATCGCGATTTTATTACAATCCAAACAGGCACTAAAAACTAGTTAATTATTGAATAAAGATGAGAGAGAATGCTTCATATTTTGAGTTAAATATTTTAAATAACTGGAATCGATGTGCTTGTTTAAAAAACTCCCAAATTAAGATTTTAAAATACCCTTTATCCCAAACTTTAATTTAAAAAAAATAAAATAAATATTTATATTTGTCCAAAAAAGTTTATATTTTAAAATTATATTTTTAGATAAGTTATTGGGAATAGTTTATGAAATAATAAAATAGTTTATATATTACATATTTGCTTTTTTACCCTTACCTTTCTTATATACTCTCTCTCCTCTCCCCTCCTCTCCCCTCCTCTCCCTCATATTCTCTCTTATGCTTCCTCTCTGACTCTCTGTCATGGACGTGCTCTTCCTTTTTCTTCAATGTCCTTTTGCAACTCATCATCGCTATCACCAGTGGAAGAAAAACACACACAGGGATGATGATGCATAGAGTTCATTGTCGTTGATCTTCAGTTGCTACCACTGTTACTTGGTCAGTCAATGTCAAAAGAGCTGGTCACTGGTCTACAGTAGAGGTGTTGGAAATTGGGCATAAAGATAGAGAGATAGAATAGGGGAGAGGGAAAAAATATAGTGAACATTGCATCGTCGCAGACAAGACGCTGTGCACAGTAGATAATTAATTTTTTTGCATCCTATACCCTTTTATGGTAATTTACTAATCACAAAATCCTTTCAGTTAATAATCATCAAAATACTCATTTATTTAAAGCTACTCTTTCTATAAACTCTTTTCTATAAGTATTTTTCTAAAAATTATCTAAAAATATTTTTTTTTTCATAAATTATTTTCTAAAAGCCTATCTAAATATGTTAAATATATGATTGGCCAAAAAAGAAAGTAGCTTATATATGAGATATTTTTAACAAATTCACAATATGAGTGCGTATCTCCTTGATAAAAAAAAAATGAGTGCGAAGATATAGTATGTATAAAAAATAAATTGAAGCTAGGTTAATTTGAACAATAACCGTGTTCTACACTGGTTTTGTGCTCAACTCATGTATAAACCCTTATATGAGGTGATACCTTGTGACAAATTATTACATTATGTATATATTATAGTTACTCCATTTTTTAATATAGAAGTTAATTTAAGGGTTCAATTTAATTTAAAACTTTAATCTATTTTATATTTTATATTTATTATTTTTATAAGCTAATTCATTTAACTAAAAAATAATATATAATCTAATATTAAATATTGATACTTTGAAAAGATTATGTAACTGATTTATTTTGTCTAGTTTTATTATTTTATTTAAATTAATTAATTAAATTTTATATTAAGATCCAAAAAATTTCCATATATCATGAGGTTATTTGCATAATATGAACAATTAAAACAAGAAAAAGAAATGGAGGATTATATATGTACTGTCGTACTCTTGCAGGATAAGCATGGAATCAAACATCTCATTGGTTGTGATGTTAGGTTTTACTGGCTAAATTTTTGTCATATTTTTTATTCCACGCGAGTTCTTCTGAAGCTTCCCTGTGGGAATCAATCCACGTTAAGTACAGTTCACATGCCTTAATCATTAAAACTAATGTTTTGGTATACACATACGACAAACCGAAACCCCATAACATTTCCTTTAATTCACATGCTTTTCAAACCTCTTAATCTCGCCCGTGATGCTATGGCCCATTGAGATATACATAAATATATGAATGAAGCTCCTCAGTTCTCACTCTATGGATTTTTTTAATGATGATGTACTGGAAACACGCAGAATACGATTATCAAGCGTTAGTCCGACTGAAATAAATTTGTATATTTAAATATAAAGTATCAAATTTAAATATATATTAATATAAAAAATATATTTATGAGAATTATCATTAATTAATCCTAATAATATTTAAATCTAACATAATTGAATGTCATGTAAAAAGAAAAAATAAACACTTAAAATATAATTGAACCATACTAAATCTAAATTGAATCAGTATCCAATATTGAAGTCTCATTTTAATTTCCATGAATTAATCCACTAAACCCTACCTCTCATATTTTATTTCTTATCATTTTCCCGTTGAGAGATACATAGTGCCCTCTACATTGATTCTATATAAACCAAACAGTCTTCCACTATTGTCACAAGCAAGAGGGGTGTCATTAATTAAATAGAGCCTGAAAAGTGCAGAGCTAGGGATAGAGATGGAAGCTTTGAACAAGAAGCTCGTGCTTGTCGGGTTGTTTTTGGCCATGGCAGTTATGATGGCGAGTGGTGACGACGGTATTTTGTGTGGGATGAGTGCACAAGGGCTGATGGACTGCCGGCCATCGGTGAGCGGGGAGGACCCTCAGGTGCCGCCGACTGATGACTGTTGCGCTGCCCTCTCCGGTGCCGACCTTAAATGCCTCTGCCGTCTCAAAAACCAAAAGACTCTCCTCAGATTCTATAAGATTGATGCTAAACAAGCCATGACTCTCCCTGTTCTGTGCAAGGTTGTGGACCATGATTGGCATTGCTGATGACGATGAAACACTTCATGAGGATGCTCTCTTTTAAAATATATGTGTTGTTGTTTTCTTTGTTCATGATTTGGTTTGGATCTGTTTGGTTTTCATTGTTCAAAATCAGCAAGTGTAAAACTTCATTACTAATGTTGATTAATGAAAATAATAAAGTTGTTGTTACGCGATGTTTACGATTTTGTCTATTATCTTTAGATATAAATTTATATATTTATGAGTTAGAATATTTATACAAATACTCGAATGCAATCATAATAAAATAATAATTCACAAAGATTAAACATACTCTAAATAGTTACATGTTTTATCCCTTCAATAATTGAATTTAAGGATGATAAGTAGGTAAAATATATATATATATATATATATATATTAGGTTGGGATATATATGTGTGTATATATATTAGGTTGGGCTAAATAGGCAATACAACATACGTATGTGTGTGTGTGTATATATATATATATATATATATATATATATATTAGGTTGGGATATATATGTGTGTATATATCAGGTTGGGCTAAATAGGCCATACAACATATTTCGGCTCATGCTGGGCTCTACCCAACATTAGGCTTGCCTTGAAAATGATCAATTGTTTTTTGGGCTGGGCTTTGGGCGCATACATTTGGGCCTCAAGAACACCTCGACTGGAGAATTGGTGGGGAAACAGGAGAAATATTATTAAACCCAAGGACTATAACACAAAAGCGTGCATTAGTCGTACCAAAAAAAAAAAAAAAAAAAGCGTGCATTAGGGTTTTCTATCTGCGAACTTCACATTGCTCAGGGCACTATATGTAGACAGAGGCAAACCCCTCAAACCCAATGCGCAGCCAGCAAGCCGTTGATTGCGTTTGAAAGGTTCGTAGTTAAACGTAATGGTTCTGAATTTTATTGGCAACGAGATTTTCTTTTGCCCTCTACATCGTTCTGCGAGTGTTTTCGATTGGCCTTCTTAATCCCAGATAAGCTTGAGGGAAGGTCTCTTCTGGTGCTTATTCTGATTCATCGGAGGCCCAAACTGATATTTGGTAGTTTCGCTGATAAATGCCTGTTTCTTATTATCTCGAGGCGTTTACTAGTAACTATTACCATACATTTCTCACTTGTCACTCACTATTTCCTACAATTTTATTTCTTTTTGTAACAATGTCCTTTCAAGTTCTAGTTGATGGTTTCGTCCCCTTTTTCTGAAGAGTGCTCTGATTTCTGGGTTCTGCATGCTAAACGATTTTTTTGAGAGTGGCATTAAACTTGGACTGATCCGAATCTAGTAGGAAAAGAACAGTTAAATTCTTTTACTTTGTTTTCATAACTTTTTCCAGAAGGTTACATGTGTGTGTGTGTGATCTTTGACCTCTTAAGGATCAAGCTTGATATTACAGATGGACAGATTAAAAAACGACATGTTTTACTCCCATATCTGCAGCTATGTGCACACCTATAGTTAAGCAAAAGGCTCTTAACATAATGACCTTAGCTACTTCCAAATGGGTGATGTAGATGAACAGAGTTACAAAATTCAAGCTCTCAGTTCTTTTTTTTTTTTTGGGGGGGGGGGGGGGATGAACTTTGAAATCAAAACAAATATGAAACTTCTTACAATTTTTATGTAACAGTCTTTCTTGGGTTTCTCTAATTATTTTCACCCGCCAGTTAAAATGTTATATGAAACTTCTTAGAAACGCCTTCATTCCTCATGATCATTCGAATTAAGATTGATAAGAATGATTCAAGACCAGAATATCCAAGAAGATGTGATGTGGAAGACGCAATTGCCAATCTGAAATATGCTTAGAAGTTTACGATTGAGAAAGCTGAAAATAAATCTAAATTGAACTTAGTAAACCCAATTTGACCACGTTGAACTGCTGATAAAGGGCAACCTAAAAGAATACCTACGTGTGATTCACAGACCAATAAATAGACACCATCACATTGATCGGATTATTATTTGTTTTTTAATTTCAAGGTACAAGCAAATTTAGGAAGTGAGAGCCAATTTCTTGACGGTTGTAGCCATGTATTTGCCCTGATGCTTAGCAAGAGCAAACTCTTTATCAGTAGCTTGTCTGTTTCCGTCCCCAGCAAAAACCCCAGCACCATAAGGAGACCCTCCTTCAATTGATTCCATTTCAAACATTCCAGCTCCTAGTGTATATACCACTGCAACATATATCATCCCATGGTGTACCAACTGGGTAATTGCTGCACACCTACAACAATAACAAGAATAATATTTTAATTTTTTCCTTAAAAAAAAAAGGATTATGAATCACGGTTGAAAGATCCATATCTATGAACAAAGTCATTATATTAAATTTGTTGAATATCGCAATGCCTCGCTTATTGTCGTTTTCATTGACACATTCAAACATATTTTTATGAAATATGAAATAATTTATTTAAAATATGATTTCTTAAACTCATGACTTCCATGCAATTATTGGTTTGTTAAGACCTCTAATTCACAGAAGTAGGATTAATGCATTATTTTCTTTTTTTGGTTTATTATGTAGCGGTATTTATCAATACCTACTCGCCACGTCAAACGTAGTGGCTTTCAGAGGACCAAATTTTACCTTAGAAAAACCAAATTTTAAGAAGGAACTAGTACGAATGACTGTATAAGCTACTCGATCATGTTAATCCTCATTGGTTAAGTAGAAATTATTAATGGTACAAATTGGAAGCCTAAACTTTTCATAAGTTAGTCTTGTGGTCAATGAAGGCGGCATTCCTCACAATGTTATGTCATCGCCGCGCTTTTATGCAACATCATCATGGAAGTCATCAACAGACGGCAAAATGATGAAAAATAATTCGTAGTTTTGAAGATACCAAACTGTCTAATGAACGCAATTGATGTTGAAGTGTGTTTCAACCAGGCCTGGACAGTAACAACTGTTTTTTTTTAATCAGAAATCCCGAATGAATGAATGATTTATACCAAAAAAAAAAAAAAGAAATCCCGAATGAAAGATCTAAAACGTGTGTTCATAGTTTCATTTCTCTGTTTTCTTTATGTTTGGTGGAGATTGATGTGTTTAACAGTCAATTGTATAGGATTCAGCTAATGAAAGTGTGAGTCATGCAGCTATTTATAATGTGTTTGATCTCTAAGGAATACTACTTTATTGTGATTCCAGTCACGGAGCTTAGGGAGGTATCTTAGCTCTTGGATGCTTATGTTAACGCTTGAGAGTAATTGATGACTCGTTCTACTTAACATTGGTATCGTTTAAGAGGAAAAGAGACTTCGTACTGCACTTAGATTGTAAGTAAACCTAACTCCTTTCTAAAATTTTTTGTACAAAAAAAAAATAGTCCATTGTATAGAATGACTAATAATTACTGGTAATTATTTATGATAAGTTTCCATTCTATTGTTACTTGTGACAAAAGGAAAAAAATAAAAAGAAATAGTATTAGACATTTATATTTTATAGCGAAGGTTGATGTGTGCTTATATTGTTAGGTTAATGATTTTCTCGATATTAAGAATTATGTTATAGATTTCTTCTCATTAATTTAATGTGTTAATATTTGGCTCTAAGTGCTTAAGAGGAATTTCGATTTAAGTTGGTAAGATGATATGCTTTCTGTCCATATAAATTGGAGGAACCGGTTCTCTTGGATTTGCTAATAAGGTGGGAAATTGTTCCGGCTCTTGGCACGTTAAAATTATACTAATAGATGCTGGAGATATTTATTTTTTGTTGTAATTTTACGTGAATAGATTAATTGCAGCCAAGGATCAATTTAAGGAGCAAAATATGTTTCAAAATGTCTAGTGAACGGGTCAAAATGTGTGGAGTTTTTTTTTTGTACCTATTCAGTTCATTGGAGTTTTGTCCCAACTACATCTAGATCTGACTTGCGTCGCACACCTGGCTATGGTGGGTGAGTCTCTTAACGGGGATTTTCTGCATATGTCAAGGATCGAACTTGAGGCCTTGCGTAAGCTATACCGAACTGCTTACCACCGGACTAACCCCTATTGGTAAAATGTGTGGAGTTAAAAAGGAAATATAGCTTAAATTTGTCACCTCATAACAGTTGTTAAAGTTCAGGAATGGACAATATGTAATAGCTTAAGCACCACCATGATGCTGCATGTCAAAAACATGGCAAGTGAAATTTGTTCCATGGTTTATGCCAGCATGTTTAATTTCTTCTCTCGGTTGTTTATTAGTCTTCTGAGTTTTGACAGCTTGGTACTGTCATTTTCTTATTTCTTTTAAGCTTTGATCGAAGTGCTCCTCGCTTTGAACTGTCTTTGAACAGTATGGGCGTTATATGTGTAGCTTAGCTTATTGTCGATATATCTAAGCTTGCCGTGATCATCCATGAATTCCACATTTCCACTAAGAGTTGTTTTTGTCATTGAGTTTGCTCAGAACTTGCACAGAAATATATCTGACAAGTTCTTCATAAGACAACGCCAGAATTAGCCAAGAGGAGCCATTGACCTCAAATATGGCAAACAAATTTTGACAGACAATTCTGCACTCCTAGAGGAAAGAATGTCTTCTTCATTTAACAGTGGTTGTGTCTTCCTAGAAAGAGAACTTAATCTCATCCTTCCTTGAGTAAACCCTTTCTAGCCCTCCATGCTCGTAGGAAACCTTTATTTCGAGAGCGTTGAATCAATGGAGACTTGGATTCTTTCCTCTGGAGCTTCGTCTGGGGCCCTGTCGACATTGATGACAAACAACTAAAGGTGGCACGCAGCTTTTTCTTCTTACTATCACGCCCTTGAAAGTTGGGATCCTCTCGAGAGGTCGAAGTTTTGAGGGCATCAGGGAGTAAACAGTTACATAAAGAACCTACAAGGATAACAAAGAACCAAGAATCAGGTATTGAATTCCAGAATAGTTTCTGAGATGCCTTTGATGTGTTTGCTGACAGAAAATAATGCAATTGAAAGTTTGAACATTAGAATGGGTAGAGTGTGAATGCATGCATCTCATATACCTAATCTTGCAAGGCGATTGATCCATTTAGGTATTGAATTTCCTGTGAGCCTTTGGCATATATCCGCACAGAAATGGTTGCAGTTCTTGACCATTAAGTGATAAGTATTACCATGGTAGTTAGCTGACTGATGCTCCATGAATTCTGTCATCTTGAATGGACTCAAATTTGTCGTTCCCATGAATATTGACTTCCTAAACTTGAATCCTGGGCACTGCCGAGGTTCAACCTCAAAGACACCGCTAGTAGGACAATCATGGGCTCCAAAGGAATACTCCACTCCATAAACTGAGGCAAGATGACAATCTCAGAAAATATTGATGGCATCCAGATAAGTTTTTCCCATTTAAGTCCAAGAGCAAGAATAGGTGCTTTTTTTTTTCAACCTATTCAGGTATATCTGTTGGAGCTCATGTCTAATGCTAGTGAATTCGGGTAAATATGAATCTAGGTGTTATGTGTGCTTGGTTTTCGGAGGGGATCAAATCCATAAAATGATCTCTTGTCAGTAGATAGTAGTTAAAGTTACTTCTGTTTACCCGAAATAGTTGCAAATGATAAGAGAGTGTATTTCTTTTAACAATAATCATAGGTTCAATTCTTCTAAAAGGACCCCTAAAGATTAAAATTTAAATGCCCAAGGGTGATATGAGTAATTTTATTTTCGAACAAAGTCTGAAGATACCCTTGATTTTAGGGAAAAAGAAAAGTGGCTTCTGTGTCAACGATGGATACAGGTACAGATAGGTAACTATAAGTTTGACGTCTGAGCCACGAAAGTGAAAAACTAGATTGATAGAGAGGGCCATAAAGTAAAGCCCTTCCTTTAGGAGTGGAATTATGACGTAAATTCTACATAGCGTAGTTGAACCAATAATCTTGGTGGATACGATTTGCCAAAAAATAATAATTTTAGGAATTATTTGAGGAGGCTTTGAATGTTTACTGACCTTCAACCCCAGCGTGAAAAACACCAAGGCCAGCCCAGTACAAGTAACCATTTGCGGGTGTCAAATCATACACATTGAGATAGACAGGTACATTCTCTGGACTGTCGTCAACCGATTTCACTTTTGGGAATATGCAAAAGCGGGGTTCTGATTTTTTAATGACATGAAGGTGCAAAACAGATGGCCAACAGCAATCGTTCTCTGGTGCTGTTTTCATGATAAAATTGAACCCAGGAAGCACTCAATACTTATTTTCAATCTACATATATCAACACGAACATTGAGCATAAACCATCTGCATTAAGTACCATTCAACAGAAAATAACAACAAATCAGAGGCATGAAATTTCACTCTGAAAATATCCATTGCATCAGTCTAGGTTGCGAACCCGTAATTATGTATCACACTTGAAATGTTAACAGAATGTCAACAAGGAAAAATTATGAAGCCCCTGTTAGAATGCTTTTCATTGATATTATTTCAGTAGGAAAGATGCATTTTTTGTCTTATTTTTTATATGGTAACTTTGTCTACTTTTAAATTAGTTATTTATTCTTATTTCATGTTTTTTGGCATTCAATAATTTTATTGTTTCAATTTAATTTGTCAACTTCGCTTCAAATTTTACTTTCATTTCCTGGTTTCACGTTATTTTAATTGGGTCTCTTAGCTTACAAAAAATCAATGTGAGAATAGAGTGTGGTTGATAAAGTTTAACTAAAAATCTAACCAATAAAGTTTGGTACAGCTAATAGATAGTTAAATCTTTTAAATATAATATTCTTAGTTTGAACTAGGTTATATATATAGAAAAATATTTTGTTAGGAAAAGCAAAACCTACTTCATTAATCTCTATATCTCAGGAGAATTAATCTCTAAGCTATCAACTAGGAGATACTGCTTAATTTTTACAAAAAAACAAAAACAAAAGAAAGTCTAACTAAAAATATTATTCCCTTTCAATTTATGTGTCAACTGTCCCCCTGGTATATGGGGATCGATCATCGTGCATGTCTTAAGATTACAAACTAGACATCCATGCTTTCTTTTACGGATGTATTATCAAGAGCATGGGATTTTACATCTAAATAAGTATCTGGTTATTTCCAATACTTCAGATGCTGTATTATTTGAAAGAACAAGAAATATTGTAACATGCTACATTAATGTGACAACCTAAGTCACACAAAGATAAACAATCTCATTAACACCCTAGAATCTACAACCAAATTTGTAACGAGGAAAGAATCAATTCTATGAAAACATGCATGGCCAAGAGGGAACATTAGTGGGAATGGCAAATAAGATTGAAAAGTGAGCAGACATAAAGGGAAAGTTTTGCAGGTCGTGGATCAGATTGTAAAACAAGAAAATCAAACGAAAAATAAAGAACGGAAATGGATTAGAGTAACAGATCTTTGTCAAGCAAGCACAGAAGAAAATAGAAAAGAAGCAACAGATTGGGTCTGGAGAGAAAATGAAAATGGGATTGAAAGACGCAGGGGGAGAGAGAGAGAGACCTTAGATTACAAAGGGCGGCGGGAAGAGAGTGATGGAGGAGAGACGCCCGCGGTGGTCGTCGGAGAATGGAACAATGTGTGCGCTTGAGGCTCACACATTGTCCATCGTCTCCTCTCTTCCGACGCCAAGGCCCAAGCACTTCAGAATTTGGTCTCCGATGTCAAGACATGAACAAGCCATTTGTCCCTCGTGAAATTATGAATTATAAATTATAATAAATTAAACCCCAAAATTTCCCTATAATTTCTCCCCTTCCACTCCAATAAAAGCTTTTTTTAGTTAGCATAAATTAGATTTTTTTATAAAATAAAATGACTAATTATATTATATGAGAATTATAACTTAATTTTTTTTAAAAAAATATCATTGCTATCTACAACATGGAAAACAAAATATATTTGTAAATGACTAAAGATATTTTGCCATTTAGAATTAGCTAAAAATAAGTTATAGGATTTTTTAGTAATTTTTTTTAAAAAATAATATATTATCTCTGATGTTAATTATAGGAGCTAATTATTTTTTATGAATAAATTTAAAAAATTAAATAAATTAATTAATTTTAACTAATATAATAACTAATTAGTTAATTTAGATAAATTAAAAAGTATATAATATTAATTTATTTTGAGAGTTATATTTGATTGTAGTTAATTGATTTATTAAATTTTTTAAATCTATTTAAAAAAATTAATTAATTCTTATAATAATTAAGATAAAAGAGAGGAATAAATAAAGATATAATATTTTTTTTAAAAAAAATTATTAATTATATATCTCATTTTCAAAATGTCTGAGAACTTTTTTTTTTTTGCTACAGAAATGATTGAAAAGAGAGACACCTTGGAAGTGGGCTATTAGGTATGGTAATGAGTAGGCTTATATAGATGGCACGTACAAACAAGGACTAGCCATTTGTCAAAGTCGTGCCTAACTTCTCTTTCGCGCCACTCAGGTTTATAATCTATTCAATTCTCTCTCTCTCCCTCCCTCCCTCCCTCTCGCTCTCTCTTTCTCTCGCGTTCTGAACTAGGCGAAATCCCCAAATTTGATGCTTCCAAGCTTCTCTTCTAATTCGTTTTGTTACCAGTGTACTCTAGATTATTAATTTTTCCAATTTTGCCTCTTATGTTTCTGCTTCACAATTCAGACTGGTTTGTCCATACTAAGTAGGCTCTTGTTTTTGACCGAAATACTTGGTAGGCTGAACTTTTCTTTTGCAACCATATGATTCTGGATTTTCGTGTTTTCTGTCATCCTTGATTTATCATTTTATACGCATTTCATAGCTGCAAGACTTATTAGCTACTTTACTTTTCCGTTAGTCTGTTCTGCGTGGGCTTGGCAAAGTGTTTTTCTCTTATTCTATCACTTCTTTCATTTATATTTGGCCGCACTAAGTTAACTGGAAGGACATTGCATTACGTTCGCGCCTAAACAAGTTTTAGGACATCATATATGGCCATCAGCCTTCAAAAACTATTCAGAAAAGGCTAAAATAAATACGACTATGCTAACTACTTTTCATGAACGATTAATCCCAATGCAAGCTTTAAGCTAGTCTCCTTAATTTTGCCCAATTAGGAAAAAACACTAGGAAAGGAATGGTAGAGGCAATTCCAATGTAATTGTGTTTGTTCTTTCTAAATGTGGATTTTAATTTTTTTTCGCATTTTAGTTTCTTTGGTTTCTTCTCATTTTTCCTTCCATAGTTTACTTTCTTCTACTTATCTCTCATTCTCTAGGCGTTAGAGTAAAAAGAAATCAGTCATATTATTGGCGGTACTGAGTTCATGTGCTTTTTTTTAGCTCTGATGGGGGCAGAAGAATCCAACAAAAGTACTAAACCCTGCAAAACTATGGTGGTTCAGGATGTCAGTAACTTGCTTTGGATTGTCTCATTTAAATTTCTCTGCCTGCTATTTGATGATTTCTAATTGTTATGTTCTCTACCTTTTTTTGTTTTCAATTCTTATTTTATGACAGGAAACTGAAAACAGACCTTTGCAGCAGCATTGGTATACTACACAGGTCTCAAAGATTTATTTATTTATTTGCATGGCTTTATATTGATATTTGGTTTCTGTGTGTCTGTGCTTCTCATATGGAAACTATGAACGCTCTAAATGACTTTGAAATAGGGATATCATTATTCCATGCCTACACGAACACCCATTATAAATTCACTTGCAGCTACAGCTGCAGCTGGTTCTTACTATTATTCCCACATTTGGCCAAACCAGGTAATAATTTACTTATTCATGATTCTTTCTGCAAATTGCTAGCTTTGATTATTATGAAGGGGAAAATTCCGAGCTTCCTTTTTGCTCGTTTTTAATCATCTGGCACAGACTTTTAGCACTCCCCTTCAATATGACCCACTGCGTGATCCCAGCAGGCTCAAGAATCATACAATTGTTTCAGGGGTAACTCGCTGAATATTCCATTTCATTATATGTTCTATATTTTTTTCTACAGTTTCTATGAAATTTACTTGGCCAGTTGCTTTAGAATTATTGTTTTTGTTTTTTCCCTTTTCTTTATTACAGATGAAATTTGGGATTAGCATTTACTTCAATTCAATTTTTCCTGGCATGGCATGTTGAGGATGATGATAAGTTTATCTGCTTGTATATCCTCCATTATTCAATGCACATGACACAGTTACTTTTTCTTTGTTCTTAGGGCTCTGCGGTGACATTTTCAGATGAAGTACAAACGACTCTCAGTGTAGAGAACATGGATTTGACAAAATCATGTGAAGGGAACTTACAACCTAGAAGTTCTGTATTTAAGGAATCAAGAGAAAATGGAAATGAATCATCAATTTCCAAAAATGAACAAGATAGACGGACATGGAGGTACTTTTGTCTTATTTAACAAGCACCCTCATCTCATTTTTCCAAACTTAATTGCAAATTTTCTGTTCATAGTGCTACAAATGGAAGCATGGGATCGTCAGATGAAGGCGGTAACACTGACAATGTATGTGGATTTATTACATATTTAAGTTGAATGTACCTCTGAACAATGTAATATATTACCTATCACCAGTTATGAATTATGATAGTCTTTCAAATGTAGTATGAAAAAATCGGTCATCCTGCTGTATAGTTCAAGATTTTTAGAATATCTTAACCAGAAGGTTTAATGATATGCCTCTTTTGCAGGGTTCTCCTTCAAGTAGGGAACAGCAATGTAACATGATGCTAGCAAATAGTATGTTTGAAATTGATGCATTTTTTACTTGGTCACCGAAATATCAGAATACATAGTCTGATTATCATAAAGTTTGAACAGGGGACCTTACACAGAATGGAGCTAGGATAGAAAATGGTAATGCAGATCATGAGAATAAAGTTCCCTAGCCAAACTGCCAAAAGCTCATCCTTGATTACCACTTTAGAAGTGGTTACTTTAACTGGGCTTCTCTTGTGTCCTTCTGGAAATAGTTTATATTTTTATTGAAACGTCCATCTTCTTTTTGCTGATGTTCCAGTGCACATTTTATTATTTCTGTTTCTTGGTAGCAAGAATCTGATGAGCTGCGTAAAATTATGGATGATCTTGTGAAGAAGAATTCCTTGCTGAAGGACAAGCTCATGAACCTTTCTGAAGACTGTCTAGAGCTCAATAATGAAAACAACTCTATAGAGGTGTGCCATCTAAACCATATCTGTTTAGCCATTCGCTCATTAACTAGGGATTCTCAAGATGATTGAAGTACTTCAATTTGCAACATACGATTGAAGGACCAAATTTAGAAACTATTTATTCTCAAGAACCAAAAGACTATGAAAATTTACAAGTATCCGTTTTAGCCTTTAACACATGAGATCCTCAGGAATATAGTTTTTGAATTTGGTTCCCTTCTACTTTAGATCGTGGTTAACAAGTTTTTTGTTATTCTGTTTTGACTTTTGCAATCTAATCTCTGACATCAGTAATTTGATTTGGCGTATTAACAGGAAGAGATCACCAAGATGTATGGAATAGAATCAATTGCCGATCTAATAGACATGAAGCCTGGCGGAGTAACTCGTTGAGATATGTTAGCCTGCCACAACCATTTGCTGATTTCATGGCCACTAATACGTCTGCTTAACTCAGTTAATGGTAGCAGCTAACGTAACAGTTCATGAAGCAACTCTCAAAACTCTCTAGAATTCTTCATGTGACATTAGGAGCCAATTTGAACTCTATTTAATAAATCGTTTTAAATTAGACAATCACTCAGAATAACGTTCAACGCAGAGGAATCTGTTTATGCAATAAGATAATCCTGGATAAAATGGGGTCAACTGCAACCTTCGCCAAATTTGGGGGGCATTTTTGGCAGACACAATTTTATCCTTATACTTTCAAAAACAGTGCAATTTTAACCCGTATTTAACTCTTAAAAAATTTTCTAAATATATTTAACATCTTAAAATATTTTTTAATTACATTGAATATTTTAAAATTTATAATAATTTTTTATATAATATTTCTTTTTTAAAATATCTTCAAAAGTTAATTATGTTCATCATTTCTTTTTCATACTTTTTGTGTTAACTTGATTTTTGAAAACTGACAAAACTATAGATTTAGTCCTTTTATTTTGGATCAAATTTTACTTTACTCGTTTAATTTTATAATTTTACAATTTTAACCCCGTTACAGTTAATCTCACTTGACAAAAAAATATTCGATGACTACTGTAATTAAAGGCCGACAGATTAACACCTATTCCAATTTTAATCTAAGCTCTCCCCTCTATTTGTTTTTGGGAAAATAGAAGAAAGAATTGGTTCCTCCCACCGTCATGCTTCTCAACACCGCCACCATCTCCTCCATCTCTCCTCTCCTCTCACCACCTCATCGACCACCGTTCTCTCCTCAACCACGAACATCCCATCCTAAATTCAATTCCAAAATCCTCTTCAATTGCCACGCCCTTCTCCTTTCCACCTCCACCTCCCTCTCCATTCCCTTCGCTACTCCATTCTTTGCCGCCGCCGTCGGCACCACCAAGACACCTTTGGACACCACCGTCATCAACGCGACTTCATGAACTTCAGCCTCTGCCCCAATTAAATCCTCCCCAACCAAACCCTTGGCTATAGCATCGCATCCTTCTAATACAAATCCATCCCTTTGGTTTCTTAAATATTAAAAAGGGTTACTAAAAATATGATAGGTGAGTATTAAAAATATGAGAAAAGAGTGATGACAAAAATTAACTCATAAAATTTATATTAGCTTAGCAAAATAGCATTAGCATTATGTACGGTGTATAGAGAAGATTGAAGAGAATATTCTTTTAAAAAAAAAAAAATCATCTCGCTTAGTCCATGGGCTTGAATTGAGGTTTACGCAACCTCTCGTAAAAAATTTCTCAGTTTAACGTGAAGCCAGGGGTTTGAAGCAACGCCAAAGAATTACCTTTCTGGTCAGCACCCAACAGAAGAAAAGAGGCAAATTACGCAACTCATTGTGCTCATGAAAAAGACTTGTTTAAACCTACATATGTGCTTAAAACGATCTTCTATAAACTCGTTTGGAACAAAGGAAACTACAGAAAAAAAAATCAATTAAGAGACCAGAAGAGTACCCAATATCACCACTCAGAACCTTCAGGAAAAGGCTTTAGAGCATCCTGCTTCCCATTGACATAGTATTCAACTATTGCTTTCATTCTGGGAAGCTTGTCTGGGTGATAATTTACGTGAATTATCACTGGTTTAATTTTGCTGAGTTTATCATCATTCCTAACAGTCTTGAACAGAACCTTGCTGTTCATGAACAGATATAAATCCATAGTTCTTCTGGCCGCATGAAGCCCATCATAACCAGGATATGAAGGTTTAAACAGTTCCTCATTGAAAACAGCTTGGTCCCAAGAATCTGGCTCCTTGGAAAGTCGAATAGCCACACGATCCAAAAGCTCAATTGAAGGGATTGTTGGTCTGATATAGAAGAAACCAGAATTGTAAACCCATATCCTCATCGTATGAGCATATCTCGCCCAACCCATTGCAGGTTCATCAAACACATGGTTATATCCGTAAGCTTTCATGTTATCATGACCATCGCTCATGGATTCTACATCTGAATCTCTTATCAGATGATCAAAAGGGTTCTGTAAATATACGATGTCAATATCTGACAGAAGAACACTATACCCCAACTGTAGAAATTCTCTTAGGATTCGAAATTTAAGCCCAGAAACAGCATGATTCCCTCCAGTTCTTCCCATAGAATCAATACTTTCATCTGGGTCTCTCTTGTACACTGGAACTTGATTTGATTCACAAAACTTGGCAGTTTCTTCATCTAAAGCAACCACAAGATAATTGGATATACCAACTCTCTTAATGTTGGCAAACCAGACTTCCAGCATTTCCATCACATATGAGTTTGCAACTGCAACTATAAGTTCTCTTTGAACTGCAACTTTCTCTAATATCTTTGCCAATCTTGGGTTAATGGATTCATCAGGAACTACTGTAGGGTTGGTTCTTAATCCCTTGACAGTACCAAAAGGCCCAGCTTTACGCTGTCTACCCAATGTAAGAAACTGCTTATGAGCCTGATCTTTCCCCTGCTCTGCCAGCCAGAGTCTTTCAGTCAATTCACTTACTCGCCTTTTCAGCTCAGAATTTTTCTCTGATGCTGCAACAAACTCTGATTTCAACATGTTGATCTGGTCCGATGATTCACATGCTGCTGAATTTGTCTGCCAAATAAACCATTGTAAATTTGAAGCTCGTAATGCTATGGGGCACTCTTTGTGCCATACAAGACATATATAACGTAGCACGCCATTTCACACCAGAACCACATTGAAAACTATAAAAAAGATGCCTGTACAAGCAAACCATGAATAGTTCTTGAGTATTGAATCCCAGTTTGACAATGTTCAGGATAGTTGAAGAATCCCAACTCTATTTAAACATGACGTCCAAACTCCGAAGTGAGCATGCAAAATTTGATCACTAAGCTAACAAGTTATCTAAAGCCTATTTTTCTGTGTCTCTGAAAAAAAGTAGTTATTCTTCAGAAATTTAGTGATTACTAATATTGTGAGTAAAACTAACAGATTAATCCAAAAAACGAAAAGTGAGGATCAATCCGAAATCAGAATCAGCGAGATTGACCAAAGTTCACAATATTGATAGAGAAACAGTTAGTCAGAACAGAGTAATTTATAGTCAATACTTAACATCTCCATTTGTCATCCAAGGGATCTCAGATCATGGCCACAATGTTAGCACAAAGAAAATCACTCCAGAAAAGAAATTGAAGAATCAGATAACCATAAAGTTCAAAAAAGAATAACGAAAACAGAGGCTGCATTCATTAAATGCCGAACCTGAGTTTTAGATACTGCAGTACCGTGACTGCGATTAGGGGCAGTGTTCAAAACGATGAGCCTTTTGGGGAATAAGAAAGCGAAGGCACAACCAATAACGACTCCGATGGCTACAGAGATTAACACTCTCGATTTGCGCAGAGACTGAGTGTAGTTCCTCATCAATGGCCCTTCTCTCCTGCCAATCATGACGGCGTCTCTTCCACTTGAAGTCTATTTCAATCTGATGTTCGGATTGGAGATTGAAGAAAGGAAGAATCAAGGATGAGTCGAAGGCATTATAAGCTGATTCCTACAGCGACCGTTCTCGAACAATCCGTCTGTGATAAGAGCTTTGATGTGAACAATAATGGAAGGTTTAAGATTCAGAGAATTGCGAAGAACTTTCTGAGTGAATGAATGGTGGCAATGCAGAAAAATACAAACGAATTCTGAAAAAGGAAGTAGGTAGGCAAACCGCAAATGGTCCCAGCTCCCAAATGAGGAAAGAAAATCATGCACTCGTATATCCAGGAAACTTAATAATTCTCCATAAATATTTAACAAGGCTGGCACAGAACTATTTTTTTAAAAAGTAACTTCTATTCTTGAAGGTAAACAAAAAGCAAAAATCCACCAATCAACCCATTAGTCCTTTTCTTTAACTTGTTTTTAATTTAAATTATCAGAACACCTTTTTTTTTTTTGTATATTTTGCCTTTATATAAAATCAGAATCATGAATAATTAATATAGTATTTAAATTTAATAAAGATCATTTAGAAAAATATTACAATTTTTTTTACATATTTAATGAGCCTATTTTTGCCAATTATCTTATGAACTAATATTACATGTAAGCTCTCCTGATTATTTTTTAGTATAAATTTTTTTAAAAAGTATAGGACTTCACTCGCAATACAAAAGTACAGTGGAATCTTTCTTTTTTCTAAACGATACTAATATTGAGTAAGATGAGCTGTCTATTACTCTCATACATAAATTTAAACATCTAAAAATTAAAATATTTTCTTAAATATCGTAACTGAAACTATAACAAAGTAATATTAAATTCTCCTTAAATGTTTTTTCATAGGTGTGCTCACTTATTGGCTTATTGCAATGATTGACCCGCCCCCCAAAAAAATCTGAGAAATATTTAAATATAAAATAATTTTTTTTGTTCATAACTATTATTTTCTAGTTACTTTGTCGGGTAGATTTATTACTCAGGTATTAAGCTTCATGATGTTCGAGGGAAAAAGAAGTAATCTTTATATTTCATTTTATCAAATTAATTTTAAATATTTAAAATAAAATATAAGAGTTTTAATTTATTCTAGTGTGAGACTTAAAAAAGCTAAAAGAAAACAGAAGAAAGCAAAATCGTTCAATTAGACAGGAATAAAGTTATCTGACCAAAGAAGGATAGCAATAAAGTTAAAAGACATACTACGAATTTCTTTGTTTAACAGATTAAAGCAAAAGATCAGGGGTAAAAATAATATTCAAAAACCAAATATTGCTTTTACCCCTTTTGTCATATACTTATAGCCATTCCATCGGCCAACAAAATAATGTTACATTTCTAATTTCTTAAAATTACAATATCTATATCTATAATGTAAAAACCTAACTGAACAATCAGTTGATTTGGTCCAAAATATTTAACCTCTAGATCAGCAAATATTATGTACAGCAGTAAATATTTTCATTATGTCCATCTTCTACGTACAACGGAGCAGAAACTCAGGAATCACAAGAAAAAAATCAGAAAAAGAGACTAAAAACTCAACCCCACAAGCAATCTCTTACTTTTCAAGCTAGTTCTCTTTAAAAATAAAGAAATAGCAACAATTCCTAGTTAAAAATTTTGCTCGCCTATGCTGATATATAAAGAAATGCCTCAATTGTCTTCTGATTCTGGATTCTCAATCTCCCTCTTTGGGCCTTGATTTTCTTGCCTTTCAACCGGCCGAATGGCAGACCTAATCATTTCATTAGCTGATACATAAAACAATGAAATGAGCAAATTGACCGTCCAGATTAATTGGCTGATCAACACTACAATTCTAACCAAAATATTTGAACAAACTGGGAAATTGGTTTTACAAAAGCTTCAAGATAGAGAACTTCTTTTGGATAAGAATTTATGCGGTGGAGAGATGAAAGATGGAAAATTCACAGAGGGAGCTCGCATGCATACCTGTCACTACAACTTTTGCTACAAGTGATCTTGCAAACAGAAATTCAGCTTGGTGTGCGCTAATGAATTTACTCTGCAATGTCAAAACGAATTGATCAGTACAGATCTATATACTGATATGCTATAAGCAGCAAGAAAAAAGGGAGCATATCTTTAATTAGCTCAGTAGAGATGCAAATTTGGCGAGCCAAAACCACTTAATTGGCTCAGTATTAACTACTCCTAATCATCTTCCTTAACTCCCTCTTTTTCTCTTTTATTTGATTATTATTGAGAAAATATCAATAAGGGTAATTTGGGAAAAAGTCAATAAATATAAGAAATAGAGCTTATATTTAGGATTAAAATCAATTCATCAATTGGGTAGTATATTAAAGATAGGAGGAGTACTAAGTATTGAGAAGTGTGGTGACGACCACATAATCAAATCCCTCCCACCCTAATTTCAATGGCAATTGTAAAACAAGACTAAGATAAAGCAATGTATTTCCAGCAATAATGAAATGAATAGATGAACTCTCACCATTTCACCATAAAGAAATTCCGTAACCTGATCCATTCTAGCTTGATGCTTCAGCAAGAATGGACGCACGTGACTCTCATACAGTTGTTTTGCTCCCTGTTGAACAGAAATTGTAAGATTTGCTTATTCAATTAGTATTTATCTCTAATGTCACATTAATTAAACATTGTGGCAAATCATCATCAAAAGCAATAAGGTAAAGACTGTCTAGAGAAGGAATGCAGCAAAAGCTGAGCTTACATTGACAGTGGGAAGCTGAAGCCAAACAAGAAATGCAAATTTCATATGGTAATAAAGTGGGATCCTGATGAAACACAGCACAGAAGCCTAATAAGATTGAAATATCTCAAATGAAACAAATAAAAAAAAATATTTAAAATTGGACTACAGTATAGTATAGTGCAATTTTTTTTTTTCTTAGGATGGAATAGGCACTTAGTGAATGAAGTACTTGACTATTACCAGGAAAGTACTTTTTCTGCATACATTTCTACTATGCTAAAAGATCCATAAGCTGCAAATCACAATAGAGATAAGCGCATATTAAAAAGAGGAAGTATAAAGCTATCACGATCATTGAAACTCATCACCAAAAGCATATAGAAAAATTCAACTTCAGGAATCTAAAGGTCTGCTTCTGCACGAGGATCATAAAAAGTGCACATCACTACTTAAAGCCATTTTCTACTTACTCCATAGTCCTCCACAGTCCACACGTGTTTGTTCAAATCCACAAGGAAATCAAAATTAATCAACAAGTATAAGCTTTGAATAGTGTGTCAACATTCTACGATAACTTTAAAATAGTTTCACAAGTGATTGAGCAGAAGTTGAGATATGTTAACAGAAAATTGACTAAACTTATTTCAAGATGTTTATTCTATATCATAAAGGCATTAACTATATCACTGATATTTTCCAGTGTATCGAAAAAAAAAAACTATATCACTGAAATTGACAACCAAGGACTTCGAAGACCATTGAAACTAGTCAACAACACAATTATTGATCAGAGACCATCTTTCTCGTCTTTCTTTTAAGAGGTGTGGCGAATGCAGGAGATCACGAAATGTATGGTGAAACAAGTACATCCAATTGATGTACCAAAACTTAATAATGAAAATGATGTTGAATGAAAATTACCACCTGCCCAGTATGTCAGCCACCTTTGTTGTTCATTTTGGTCTTTGTTCTCAATAGCTTTAAAAGTAGAGTAAACAGGAAGCGCAAGCCCCACAGAACAGCTATAAAACAAAGCAAAGACACAATTGGTGAATATAGTCATCGATCTAATTTACCATAAAAGGTAGGATAAAATCGCTATCACCCATCACATTTTGATAAAAAATCCTGGACCACCTAAAAAGACTTGCTTTACAAAATTCATTACGGAACTCCATAAAGACAAAAAAAAAATCAAAAAGAGAAGAAAAATGATACGTTTTGAGGTAAAAATCTCCAAATATATGCATACCATGCTGTCCGGACAACAATTTTAGAACCAAGAGGGGAGAGGAGCAGTTGCAACCCAACCTGGGTAAGAAAAACACTACGTTAGATGTTAAAGTAAGAACATTTTAGCACATATAACCCTACGTTAGAGAGCAGTTGCACTCACAACACAATATGGTAAAATCAGGTATGAGTATGACAGACCTTTAAATCATGCCACGCCTTCTAGAAAACAAATCGATACATTATATATAACAGTCAATTTTTCATATGTTGCTCCCAGAACTTATATTTTGAGGTTTGAAATGAACATTAAAAGTTAAAGCCCACCTTCGAATCATTCTACTTTTCTCCTTTTCTCTAGCAATCAAAATGCATAAGATGCTCTATTTACTATTTCCCAGATGTTTCAAACACACTGATTATACTTCCCGCCACGTCCTAAGGAACTTGCAACAGCACTTCTTTTCCTTATTTAATGAAGTGGCAAATGCAATAAACCAATACTGTATATCACTGTCTCCTCTGAAAGTTTAGAAATTAGAAGGGAAAAACCTATGAAAGATAAGAAACCCTTCCACCACAAAACTATTTCGAGCACAAAAGGAAGATTAACTCTCAGACAATCCGATTACAGTCTAATGAATCTATCACCACCAAACACGAAGAGGAGTTCACTCTATTATCCGTTTCATATGATCATGCGTAAAAAGAATAGAGATCTCTGGAATGTAGAAAAATTCCTATAATATCAAATAATGGCTTTTGCACTTCTCAAAACCGTAAGGTATAGAAGAAAGATAAAGATTAATCGCTTACCTCGTCGGGCATCGCGAAAGCCATGGGAGAGAATTGCAAGCAGAGATTGAATTACGGGAGGTTCGCTTCTGCCGTTTCTCTGAATAGGTGCCGTGATTCCTAAGATGATTTTTTTGGTACTGAAATGAGGAGAAATAACAGTTAAGTCTTGTGTATCAAAAAAGTGAAAACAGTTAAGTCATAAAAAATTGGTTTAATGAATATAAATCTCATGAATTTGTTTTTTTAAAAATAAGTTGTAAATATTAATTCAAATAATTACATATTTAATAATTTTAATTACAAATAAAATATTTATATTTTGAATATAACTGAGTTTACAAGTAAAAATACTCATATTTATAATTGTTTATATTTTCAATTTCATATTTCAGATTTAAAAAAAATATTTTTTTACAAAAATTTTTAGAAAGAGTTGACACGACTGGAACCACAATAAAGTGACTCTCTAAAATTCAAATAAACTCTAAATAGTCGTATGTTTTAATCCTTTTACTTGTTGAACTCAACATATGAATAAAAAACAAACTCACTTTACTTTTTTTATTACAAAATTTTTTAAAATGTATTAGGTTTACCTATGATAAAATATAGAGTGAAGTCTCTATTTCTCTTAGACGATACTAATATCAGGTAGGAGGAGTAATCTATTACCCTTGAGCATAAATTTAGACACTAAAGAGTTAGAATGTCTTCC
Organism: Leucaena leucocephala; assembly: GCA_037074615.1. Classification (NCBI taxonomy): domain Eukaryota; kingdom Viridiplantae; phylum Streptophyta; class Magnoliopsida; order Fabales; family Fabaceae; genus Leucaena; species Leucaena leucocephala. Next base: position 1,176,666 of record CM073561.1, on the reverse strand, counting down.
CAAATATCACGATTAAAATTATAATAAAATAATATTCTTTAAAAATTAAACACACTTCAAATAATCGCATGTGTTTTTATTTCCTAGTAAAAACTAACTTTACTTTTTTTTTATATCATGTCAAATAATACCCATCATCCGTGGGTTCAACTAGCGAAAGAATGAGACATGTGACCATTTAGAGCATATTTGATCCCTAGGAAGTACTACTTTATTGTGGTTCCAGTCGCGGTACTTGGGGAGTCATTCTAGCTCCTAGGTATCTAGGTTTACGCCTGAAGGTAATAAACGGCTCGCCCTGCCCAACATTGGTATCGTCTAGGAGAAAATGAAACTTCACCCTACCCTTAGATCGAAGATGAGCTCAACCTCTTTCTAAAAAGTTTTGTATCAAACAAAAAAAAACTAACTTTACTTTTTTTTTATATACAAAAATATTTGGAAAGGGGTTGGGCTCACCTACGATCTAAGGGCAGGGCGAAGTCTCCCTTCCTCTTAGGCGATACCAATATTAGGCAGGGCGAGCCATCTATTACCCTCAGGCGTAAACCTAAGCACCCAAGAGCTATAATGCCTCCTCAAGCACCGAGACTGGAACCACAATAAAGTGGTACTAATTGGAATTTAAATGTCACGTTCCCTAAATAAGATGCTTGTTTCAGGCCCAACTGTTACCTTACAAAAACAAAAGAGGCCCTATGGCCGAAACGGCCTTATTCGATTTTGGATTTGTCTAAGATCTCGGCCCATTAGTACAGGTCCATCAGGAGTCACATGGGGTCTTAATATTAACATACCAGCCCAATAAAAAAAATTTCCCGGCTAACAGCCCACTCAACTTCCTTAAAACTTTGAATTTTATGTTGCTGTACTTTTAAAAATCCTTTTTTAGTAGGTAAAATTAAATCAACTTAAATTTATTTGTTAAAAACAAAAAATATTTTTTATATAGCTATGACCTAGTCATGTTTTAATAATATGGGGTTCAAATGAAAATAATTCTCTTAAATACATTTTTTTTCATGAACTCAAACTCAAAACCTTTTATTTAAATAGTTAAAACGTTTTCTATTAGAACTAAAGCATGTTCATTTTAAAAACTCTACTACTTATATTTACTGGGGGGGAAATAAAACTACTTTTTAATTTGGTTGAGACTTGAAAGTTTCGATTTTCTTTTTAGATAGAAAAAACGTTTTTCACCCAAAACAATCAGTTAAGAAAAGCACACAATATTGAAATGAGAAAAGCAGGTCATTATTTTAAAATATATATTTTTTTATTTCTTTAATATATTCCATTATTATCTTTTGTTTAGCAACCAAACGGCCCTCTTGAAACAACAATTCTCATGGCTAACTATTTAATGTTGGCGGCTAGCTACAACATTTTTTACGTGCAAATTAATTAATTAAAGAAGGCTCAAGACTTGGATAGGATTTCCTCATTAATTGTTGTCAAATGAGCCAGCTGTGACTTGTGAGTATGTCAAAGAGAGAACTAGATCTGGTGAGCACCTTATTGCATTTCATAAAAGCTAATGCCCTTGCATGAATTATGGTACTAGAATCATAGCATATCTTTAGAGTTACTCAATGTTGGCACCCCAAGGATACAATTGATACTCCTTTGTTCAATTTTACTTCAAAAATTTTCTAAGTAATAGTTGTGGATATTTAAAAAGAAAAATTAGATTAATATCACATCTAAAATCTTACAAAATAAGAAGAGTCATTTTAACTGTTAAAAAATTAATATTGTTTATTAATATTTATTAGGAAATAAGGGGTAGTATTATTTATTTTTTAATATTTTTAGGATGATATTAATCTAAAATAACGTTTAAATATCTAAAAGTAGAGACAGAATTAGAATACATTTTTACTTATAAAAGTTGCATTAGCGGCCCCCGGGGGGGACTTGCATGAAATGAATGTCTAACAAAAACAGTAATAAATTGTTTAGAAGAGATTTTTTTTTTTTAATAAGAATATATACATTTCTATTAAAAATAACTTTATTCGAAATACTATGATAACAATATAAGAATTGGTGAGAACAAATAGACTAAAACCAGGCTGGACTTGTGAGAGAATCAAAACAAAACTCGATCCCTTCCCCAAAACAGTTGACTCTTTTAATATTGTATTAGTAATTGGGGGGTAATTACCTCCGCATAATTAGGACACCCACGCACTTAAAACCTTAATCTCTACTAATCCCACATGGCCTTTCATTAATCATGTACCTACCTAGGTCTATACCTCACATATATATATATATATATATATATATATATATATATATATAAAATATATATATACCCTCTCTAGTTCAAAATGTTGGACAACTTCTAAAAGCCTTCTTTGATATAGTACAATTTGTAATATTTTTATAAAAATAATTATTATAAGATTTTAAAGAAATAATATAAAACCAAAAAATTTATAATAAAGGGAATAGTATGCAATTACAATATATTTATCTTACTTACTTATTATTAAAATGTTAAAAATATGTTTGGACGTAAAGAAAATTAAAAAAGGGAAGAATATTATAAGGGAAAATTCTAAAAAATAATAATTTTTTTATTCATCATATATTTTCCTCCATCCAAAAACAAGGTTAGATAATTACATTATATTCATTTTAACTCACAGTGATTTCCTCTATTTTCATTCCCTCACCTATCATTGCTTTAAAATTAGCCTTTTTTGGTATCTGCAAACCGTGATGAGAAAACTCAAAATTTATAAAAGAAAATAAACAATTGGGGGACATGATAATGACAATGATAATGGTGCTGCTTTAATTTGTTTCTATTAGGCCATCAAAGTAAAACCCACGTGAGATTGACTAATTTATAAGATTCCCCCTTTCATATTTATTTTTCTATTTAACCAAAGTTAAAATCCTTTCAAACCATTTAAAACATAAAAAAAAAAAATCATCCCTATTAACAAATATATTTTTTTAATATTTAAATTTGTGCCACCTTTTATATCACTTATCACCCCTCTCATATATTCCCTAACTACTATTTTCAAATGAAAAACTTATTCAGAGGTATCCTAAAAAGGATTTAATTCTTAAAAAATTATAATAACAAATAGATAGTATAAATATATTATTATTTTTTATTATATAATTTGTTATTTTTAATTATTCAGTTGCCGTTGAACTTTAAAATAATTAATTATTTTTTATATAACCTCTAATTAATTCTTCCAATTCAAATTATAACATGCAAATCATACCAATACCAAACTTATCACGATTCGATCTTCTTAAGATATCAAATACGTCCAACAATTAATTAATTAAACAACTGGAGATGTGTAGGTAGGGGCTGCTGTGATCGATGTCCTAAATCAATTACTATTATAGTAATTAATTATTCTAAATACAGATTCCAGTGTTCAGCTGTCAGCATAATAACATACGAACATTTTTTTTAAAACACTGTTTAAATAATGGATCGACAAGAAATATGATGTGGCTTTCTTCGACAAAAGGACTACAAAACAACATACGAGTAAGTACGGTAATTACAGCTGCATTATGAGATATATGTTTTTATAATTTGATTCCCACCAAGGAAACTAAACACCTCAAACTCTTCCCACAACCAAAAAAAAAAAAAATAGTGTCCCATTAATGTATTGAGAATTGAGAGCTCCGATATTGACCAATGAGTCGAGGACCAACACTGTACAGTGAATATAATATCTCCTGCTTCTTTTTATCTTAATTATAACTATAAAAGTTAGTTAATTTTAAAAAAATTAAAAAAATTAAAAAATTAATTAATTATGACTAAATTTAACTTATCAATATAAATTTATATTATATAAACTTCAATCTATTTAAATTATTTCTTATATTAGTAACAATTAATTACTTTAATTGACTTCCAATATCTATCTAAAAAAATTAACTGACTCTTATAATTAATACTAGAGGTAGTACCTTTATTCTTTAATATAATATTCAGTTAATTTTTTTTTGAAACACTAAGGAAGTAAAATAAATCAACTAATTATAAATAAATTTAACTTATAAATTCATATCATATACTCCTTAATCTACCTGTATTAATTAATTGACTATAATATTAATTATAATTAATTAATTTATTTGATTTCTTTAATTGATACAAAACAATTAACTATATCTTATATTAATAAATGGAGAGAGTATATCTTTCTCAAATAATAGACAAAAGATCATTCATTTTATATAGATGTTATTAATAAAAATGTTGGTTGAGTTGATAAAAAGTTGGTTTATAATAACTAATAAAATTGTAAGTTTAAATCTGCAATCAATATAAGAATTTTGTTAATGGATAATCTGTTAATACTTTTATAAATATTTTTTAAATATGAAGGTATGTCCTAACTTTAATAAACTCTAATGACTCAACTTATCTAAACTTTATATTATAAATAATATTTTTTTATTCTTAATATAAGGATTATATAACTAATCTATAGATATTTAAAAAATTAATTAAATTATTTTTTATTAAAAAATTGTTTTGGTTTATATTGGAACTACCTTGATAGTTGATAGAAAATCCTTTTATATATAATCAATGAAAATGGCTTGGGTGTAGAGGACAAAATATATTAAAATTTTATATTTATAATTAAATTAATCTTTTGGAAAACTCTATATATGAATTTAATAAATATTTGGCACTTTCTTTTTAGTTTTTAATAATTGATTGCTACACAATGTAATTTTTGTTCAACCAATAAAATATTTGAAACTCTTTTCAGTTTTATTCATAAAAGTATATGGTTAGGAGTTCCGGTCATATAATCTTAGTCTATAGCCTATTTGAATAAGAGTTTAGAAAATAACTTATAAAAAAAAGGCTTTTAAGTAGTTTTTTTAAAAAAATATTTTTAAAGAAGAGTTTATAAAAAAAAATAATTTTGACTAAATTAGTGTTTGGATAATTATTTTTAAAAGTATTTTTATTATTGATAAATTATAAAAAAAAAGAGTATGATTATTAATATATAAGAGATAAGAGATGGTATAAAAGAGATATGAGAGAGGAGAGAGGGTATAAAAAAAGTAGGGATAATTTAGTAATTAGTTAGTCCAAAAGCTCTTTTATTATACCATAAGATACTCTAATCAATTTATCTAAAATTTTAATTTTAAACCATCATTTAATCCAAAAGCCATTTTGAATAAATATAACTGTTTATTTTAAAAAATTTTAAAATTTAAGTTTTACCCAAACCTTTCAAACACCCACTATGTAATGAACCTACTAAAAAAATATAAGAAAAATTATTATAAATTTTTAAGAAGAATATAATTATAAAAAACAAATCTCACAATAAGTAGTGTAGACCTACTATTATTTCCTAAACTAAAATTTATCATTATATATTGCTAAGTTTGTGGTGATGGGATTTTTTTTGTAATTATATTTTTTAAAAATTTTATAGTAATTTTTTAAAAATATATTTTTTCCAGTATTTTGAAGAAAATTAGTATAAGCCATAATTAATCAAATAAATTTTTAAATATTTATATGGTATATTTAATTTAATTCTTTCGTACCAATATGTCAATTTTTTTCCGTGTGTGCGAATATGATCACATCACATATATATAATAAGACAAAGTGTGTTCCAATGTGAATGAATAATTAAAAACTATAGTTATGCCCGTACTCGCTTTAATATCTTGCTCACTTTCCTTTGTTATTATTGGAAAATGTCGCATTGAAGAGCGTGGTTCCCTAATAAGAAAAAAATAATTAATGATTAATGATTAATGATTGGATCGATACGCAAATAGACCCACTTGCATGCCAGCAAATTAAATCAACTTAAATATACTAATGATTAATTTCTTTTGAAGCGACTTGATATAAACAAGTTGCCCATGTTGCATTTTCTTCAATTCTAAGTAGGAGAAATGAGATAATACAGCTCAGTCTTTGATTAGATTTCATGGTCTCTCTTAATTTGTATCTTCATGATATATGGATAGTTATCTACGCGTTTATAGGTAGTTAAGTGAGTTAATATTATTTATATGTTTATAGGTAGTTAAGTTAGTTTAAATTAAAATTTAAGATAAGATCACGATAGATATTATTGGACGTTCAAAACTAACTTTATCAAATGAATTTCTACCCTATTATTCATCATCAGCTACTTGTCACCCAAAGAAACCAATGTTATTGGACAACTTAATTTTCTCTAATTCCTGCGATTTGCGAAAAGGACCAAGTTGCCCACTTAATAATATTTGAGAACAACTAGGAGAATGAGATACAGCTCAAGTTTAATTCATTTTAACTTTCTCATCTGTGATTTGGTAGTTAAGTTAGTTAGAGTTAGATTCAGGTAAGATCATCAATGATATTAGACGCCCCATTCTAATTAATTATATACAATTGAGTATTCATTCAAGCCATTTGCTAATATATATATATATATATATATATGCAAGTGGATATACTTTTGTGATTTTGCTTGATAATCTAAAGTATTTGTTTTGTTATATATACAAAAAGTTGTAGTTTTTTTTAATTAAATTTGTTTGATGGGGTCATTTGGCTTGGGGTAGCAGAAAAAGAAAGTTAAACTTTTAGAGAAGCAATGGATTTTTTCACTCTAATTGATTTATTATAAAAAGCTTTTATTTCTCGAGAAATTAAACCTCACATCTTCCATATAACTAGCTAGAGAAGTAATTTATTAAATAGGGTTTAAGTAAGTTCTACTTCTTTAATATTTATCGGATATTTACAGACTTATTCTTAAAAAAATTAAAATAAAATTTAATTAAAATTGCATTTTTATCTTTAAGATTGAAAAAATATTATATTTATTTTAGAAATAATTGGACTTCTTGAGGATTTAGGGAGTCGTGAGTATACTTTTCCAACTTTTCGTCGTGTTTGTCGTTTATCCTTTTGACTCGTATCACGTATCTAACTATAATAGGTAAGTCTCTCAACAAAAATTTTTTGTATATGCTAAAACTTAAACTCGATACATTATTTAAGTGATACTAAATTACTTATTATTCATATTAACTCTCTATTAGTCAATGTATGTATGTATGTATGTATATATGTATGTATGTATGTATGTATGTATGTATGTATGTATGTATGTATGTATGTATGTATGTATGTATGTATGTATGTATGTATGTATGTATGTATGTATGTATGTATGTATGTATCGGCCAGTTCAATTAATCTGAGATTTTGCAGGGTTTTGGCTGGATAACATTTTTCCCGTCAAGAAACACTTCAAAGCGGTGTTGATTTACTTCTTTATTATCTTTAAAATACTCTACAGGTAACAATTATCATAATTTACAATATGCCCCCATCCATTGTAAACTTTAATTTACTAAATTGGGACATTTGTTTTTGTTTGAATATGAAGATAGAAATAATATATTTTAACTAGTTCTTAGTTTACATATAAAATTTTAATTTTATATTCGTGTAAATATAAAAAAAATTTAACAAAATTATTTTTAATTAAGTTAGATAATAATTGAATGGATATAATTGTTTTGTAAATTATTTTGTAAATTAATTGTGGAGATTGATGGGGAGAGTCCAAGTGATCAGTTGAACTTTCAACAATTTTAGAGCCTCGATTTTCTAGGTGGGGGACGCATTTTTTGACTTGGAGAGGAGCTTTCATATTCGGTGACAAATCTCTTAATTTTGTTTTTTGTAATTATATGAGCCGATGGACGATGGTAATTAAATTACTTCATCAAGTAGTGTCTTGAGTGTACGCTACTCCTCACTCACGGGATTATTCCAACAATACGACACTTCTCCGTTCTTATTTATACAGTCTTCTTTTTTGAAACGGTCGCTTCTTAAACTTCCCTTTAGTGTTATTTAAGATTTTTTATTTCTTTTAATAAATATATTATTTAGATTTAAATTTATGTTCTTTTTTATAAAGATAAGATTATTTACTATTTTAACAATAGTTTATTACTCATTACTTTCTTTTTTCATCCACTCGTAAAAAAACATATTTAGAAAAAAATATTTTCTATATATTTATTATTTTTAAATAATCTTAATTATTTTTTAATAACTCAATTCGATTAATAAGACTAGAACGGGATTACCAATATACAATTAATGTAATAATCCTCCGCGTTTGGTGTGACAGCTTAATTAATCATTTACATATATTAACATAGGTCTATTTCCTCAATAAGATTAGGTGCCTAGCTAGCTGTTTGATTGAGCTTAAAAATAATCTTAATTAAGCTAAATATTATACGGGGGAATTGTTAGGAGAATCTTCACCTAAGAACATACGTTGTTAAAGCCTATATATATATATATATATATATATATATATATATATATATATATATATATATAATGCTTTGGAATATGGACGACTTAATGAAAGGAGAAGACATGCATGGTGCATTTTAGATGTTGTACTAGCATGTTTAAAAAAAAAAAGTCATATAACAAATAATAGTTTTGATATAGAAAATAAGTAGTATACATAATTGTTCATTTGTTTTAAGATTTTTTGTTATTATATTTATTTCTTAAAATATATAATTTTTTTAAATATAAAATGTGAGAGAAAATATGAGGAGTTTGATAATAGGCTGTTTAGTAATTGTAATTTTTTTATTTTGGTATTTGGCCCTTCTAAATAATTATATTTTTTATAGTCTTTTTTAATAAAATATTATTTGTTGTGGAATTTTTATTCTAGTTCTCCCTATTACATATGGCCAGTGAGCAAGAAAACTGTGACGAGGTTGTTAAACTTACTTAATTATCTGAATTTATTAGTAATTTTTCAATTATTTTCGTCACTTGGACTTGGATGATATCTCCATGTGATTATTACATAGGATTTGAATGTCAGATTGAGATTCTATTGCACTCAGATTAATTAAGCTAATCCCAGTTAAGTTAATCACAATTAATGTTGATAATCCAAGATTTTATAATTTACACACACACCCAATAATTGTTATCAAATACGCGAGTGGACTTTCAGACCGTTTTTATGTTTATATTTTGTAAAATTGTATTTAATTTGTTTAAATTCGAATTGATAGAAAACTCGATCAAACTTACCAGTTCACTCATTAAATTTATCATTTTTACTTTTATAGTTTACAAAATCAAGTCAATTCACTCTCAAACTTATGATAATTTTTTTAATTTAATTATATTTAGTTATTTAATATAATTTTTTTATAAATTTCTTTGTTTAATATGATAAATTATAAATGTTGATAGATTTAATTTTAATTATTTAGTTTTGAAATATTTTAAATAAGGCTATTGCCATTTTTTGTTTTTTGATTAGTTAATTTTATATCTTAATATCTGTTTATTAATAAAAATAAATTCTTACAAATTTAAAATTTGAGTTTACATTTGAACTTACATCTCTGTCATGAATTTACTTAAAATTAACTATTATTTTGCAAATAAATTAACGATTTTGGGATTCTCTCTTTAGTTCCAAATTTAATAATATGGAAACACGCATAATTTTAATAGTATTATTTTATTTTATCTTCCACGTAATTTATTTCATTTTTTTCATTTTTATTTGCGAGTCTTAAGGAACCAGATTATCTGATTTTTTTTTATGAAAAAAGTAAGATAATATCAAAATTTCTGTAGGAAGTAACATTTTGAATTTGAGAAAGAGCCAAACAAAGACTAAATTAATGTTTGATACAGGGTCAAGTTCTGTTTTTCTGCTATAGAAATTAATTTTTAATTATATATATTCTTTTGTTGGCCAATTAACATTTTTATATATATTCTTAAAACTTTAAAAAATGATTTAATGATTAATTTTGTAATATCGCTGACTTGACAACAATATAGAGTATCTATTGTGACATCATATATATTATATAACTCTACAAGCTAAATAAAATATTGAGTCAATCCTATAATTGGGAGGGGGGCTTGTAAATGACGTATGAGAAAAATCGATGAGAAAATGTACAAAAACATTGATGAGGATCATGCTATTAAAAAAATTAAAAATAAAATTATAGTAGAATAAATGTTTTTAATAATAAAAATATATAATTTTAATATTATAATAAAATAAAAAACCCCTCATATATCGTTTGATGCTTTAATTTTAATTTATATATTCTATACAATATCATTTATAAAAATACATGTGTTAAAAATGTGAGAAATAGAATGAAAGAGATGCTTTAAAATTAATTGTTTGTTGTATATTCAAAATGTTTTATCAAAAAGCGTAGTTCAAGTAGACCGATAATATAAAAAAAATAATTTTTTTTTAATTAGGTATTGTAATACTCAAATTTTATAAAAAGAAGGATGAATATTTTTTAAACCGATATATATTAGGGTTAAATTAAAACTGAATAAAATACAAAAAAATAATTTAAAATTAATAAAATAAGGACAATAATTGAAGGAGATGTAGGTCTGCTTCAGAATTAAAAAATCCCAACTGGCTCGAGAGGAGTCCACTCCCAATGCGTTGAAAAATCTCAGGTGGGCCCATCCGTCTGATCCCTGTGATCAGCTCGTCAATGTTGACCCGAGAGTATGAAAGTAAATATATAAATATATTAATATTTACTTGATGGCCCACACAACTTTAAATAATTGGAATTTGAAACTACATAGTAGATACATCCATCCTAGTTATTCCCATTCCCTTGTTTCAGACTTTAAGGTGACAACTATTTGTATTGAAACCACTCTGCCTTATTATTTTTATTATATATATAATCAATACATATACTCATATATATAAATATATCAATATGGAACTCAAATTTGAGATCTCTATCAAATAAAATAAAAATATTTATTATTAGGATAAATATAAGAGTCAGCTAATTAATTAAAGTAGATTAAAGAATATAAAATATAAATTTATTTTAAAAAAATTAATTTAATCATAAGTAAATAATTTATTTAATTCTTTTAATCTATTAAAAAAAATTAAACTAACTTGCTAATTAATTACATAAGTAATAGGCAATCAAAATCTTATATGACATTTTCCCATTAATGAAACTTAACGTTTTCATTTTAGTCCGAATTTGAGGGGGTATTGTGTTTTTTGTTTTTAAATTTTAAAATTATTGTCTCAAGTTTATAGCTAAACCTCAGGAAAGCATAATTAAGTTTTATAAAAATTGGAATGCTAATGTACATATCTTATAATTGTCTCTCAATATAAAAGGGAAGGACATGTCATATATATATATATATATTATCCGTTAGCCACGTATGCATAGAGAATCAATAGTACATGATTTAACCAAAGTAATAGTACATGATTTGCCAAAATAAATAAATAAAAGAAATACTATATATATACACACTCCCAAGATGCTGGGAAGATAACTATTTTTCATGACAAGAGTGAATTTTCGAATATTTATTAAAAATGGAAATATTGTAATAAAAGAAATACTATATATATACACACTCCCAAGATGCTGGGAAGATAACTATTTTTCATGACAAGAGTGAATTTTCGAATATTTATTAAAAATGGAAATATTGTAAAGCTCGATCTTAGAATTTCATGCGAAAATAAAATAAAATAAAATAAAGCAACGAGGATTGGGATAAGGATAATATATTTTACGGCACACCGTATAGAAGGAAATTAGCAATTGATCCTCTCCCCGATCCTCCGGAGTTATGGATTGGGACCCACCACGAGGGCCAATTTGCATCCCCATTCCCCACTCCACTCCTAATTAAACACAGATACCTTATTTAGATTAATTAACACAAATAAAGTATCTTATCCCATATATATCAAAAGCAAATCAATCAAATGTGTAATATTTAAATAAGAGTTAAGTTGTATTCGATAAGTAACTAATATCTTAAAATATTTTATGATATATTTGTTGAAATATTTTTTTAAACGCACTCAATATTTTAAGATATTTTGTATTTAGTACATTAAATTATTTTTATTAGGTATATTTAGTATCTTAAAATATTTTTTAATATACCTAGTATCAAGGAACAAAAAATATTTTTAAGTACCGGATGTATCTAAAAATATTTTAAAATATTTTAAAGTATTAGATATTAGAAAATAGTTTAAGATAATATATGTAACTTAACCCTTTAAATAATGAAAGCTAAAAGCCTCAAATTAACTACAGCTATGCATATATCGCATGCTTGAAACAAAACCAAAAAACTTTGTCAATAACTTCATATAGTCTGAATTCTTAATAAGTGGGATCCTCCTTATAACTTTGTAGGTTTTCAGTGGCTGCCCTTTAAATCTAAAATAATTAAAAAAAAGAAAAAAAAACATTACTGAAAAATGGAGTCAATATGAAATGACGATGTCATGGGACAGCCCGGACTGTAAAAGGTTTGATAAAGCCTTCTAGTTTCGCCTATTTAAACACTCTTCTCAACCTCTCACTTTTATGCTCACTCACACACTCCATTAAATCCTGTCTCTATCTCTCTCTGGTTCTGATGAAGATGGCTGCTGAAGCAACGGTAGAGAAGAAGCTTGAGGATTTTGAACCTCAAAAGAAACCCAAAAGGAACAAATATGCCTTTGCTTGTGCCATCTTGGCCTCCATGACTTCCATCTTACTCGGTTATGGTCAGTCCCTTTTCTCTTCCATATATATATATATATATATATATATTTCATGCATATCGATATATATTCCATGTATATATACTTGTATGGTCTTCAATTTGTGTGTTGTTGTTGTTGCAGATATAGGGGTGATGAGTGGAGCAGCCATATATATTAAGAGAGACCTCAAGGTGTCGGACGTCCAGATCGAGATCTTGATGGGGATTATCAATTTGTACTCTCTTATAGGGTCTTGCCTTGCCGGAAGAACTTCCGACTGGATTGGGAGGCGATATACCATTGTGCTGGCCGGAGGGATCTTCTTCGCCGGAGCCATTCTCATGGGATTCTCTACTAACTACACCTTCCTCATGTGCGGTCGATTTGTCGCCGGCATTGGGATCGGTTATGCCCTCATGATCGCCCCCGTTTACACCGCCGAGGTCTCCCCGGCTTCCTCTCGTGGCTTCCTGACTTCCTTTCCTGAGGTCTCTTTCTTTCTTTATTTCATTCTCTCTAAATCGGATCCAACGTTTCCACATTTTTGAAGGTTATCTTTTAACATTATATTAATTTTTTCTCTCATCCTAATCATGGATGTTTTTTGCCTCTAAAAACAGAAATATTAGGTATCTGCTCGCGCAAATTAACTTGTTTACTGAGAGACTTAGCTAATTGCCACATTTTCTAATTCTTTTTAAGGGTAATGCATGAGAGATATTTTGAAGGTCTTACATATTTTTTTTGGTAATGATAACTAATTTTTAAAAATCACATTAGAGGCTAATAATTCAGATTTAAACCATATATAAAAGCTTTGTCAAAATGACAATTTTTCTACACACACACACACGCAAAACCCAAGATGTGGCTTAGAAAGGTAAACGCTTGAATCATTTGAACCAATTATCATTTTTGTAGTCTTTCATATTTTATATTATCGTAAAAGACAAAGTTCTGAGTGATTTAAAAAAGAAAAATAAAAATAAAAAATAAGCATATGAAAATTGTTCTTTTGTGAGAGTAGTTAATATATATAAATAATTTAAATAAAGCTACGGTTATTCATGCTCTCACGAGTACAATCCACATCTAACATCTTCATGGCTTTACTATGCTCAGGTCTTCATTAATGGAGGAATATTACTTGGATACATTTCAAACTATGCATTTTCGAAGCTGACACTTCGCTTGGGTTGGCGGCTCATGTTAGGAGTCGGCGCCATTCCTTCAGTTCTCTTAGCCTTTGGGGTCTTAGCCATGCCCGAGTCACCTCGCTGGCTCGTCATGCGTGGTCGGCTCGGCGAAGCCAAACAAGTTCTCGACAAGACCTCTGACTCCAAGGAAGAGGCTCAGCTCAGACTAGCCGACATCAAGGAAGCCGCCGGAATCCCCGAAAGCTGCAACGATGACATCGTTCAACTGACCGAAAAGAAAAGCGTCGGCGAAGGAGTTTGGAAAGAACTGTTCCTCCACCCAACTCCGGCCGTCCGTCACATAGTGATAGCCGCCCTCGGAATTCACTTCTTCCAGCAAGCCTCCGGAGTAGACGCCGTCGTGTTGTACAGCCCAACCATCTTTGAAAAGGCCGGCATCACTTCCGACACCCACAAGCTTCTCGCCACCGTGGCCGTCGGGTTCGTGAAGACTATCTTCATCCTAGTGGCCACATTCATGTTGGATCGGGTCGGGCGACGCCCGTTACTGTTGACCAGCGTTGGTGGCATGATAATCTCACTCCTCGCGCTGGCGGTGAGCCTCACGATCATTGATCATTCGGAGACCAAGTTGATGTGGGCCATAGTGTTAAGTATAGCTATGGTGTTGTCGTACGTGGGTACATTTTCCATAGGTGCGGGTCCCATCACGTGGGTTTATAGCTCTGAGATATTTCCGTTGAAGCTACGCGCGCAGGGTGCTGCCGCGGGAGTGGTGGTGAATCGTGTCACGAGTGGGGTGATATCATCGACGTTTTTGTCGTTGGAGAAGGCCATAACGATAGGTGGGGCCTTCTTTTTGTTCGGAGGAATCGCAACCGTTGGATGGATCTTCTTCTATATCATGCTCCCGGAAACTCAAGGGAAGACACTTGAAGAAATGGAAGGGTCTTTTGGTAAATTCAGGAGAAATTCCAGCAATGCTAAAGGAGTCAACGATAACAAAAAAGTTAACGGTAACGGCCAAATCCAATTAAGTTGAATTAGAGGTATCAAGTGAAGAATACGTCTCAAGTTATGGGGTAGAAGTTGTGCTGTTTACAAGTTATGTATGAAGTATATGATTTATTATTAAAAATATATTAAGAATTTTGTGCAAATACCCGAGAATAGTGCTTCTATTAATATTTAATATAAGAATTAGTTCATAATTAAATTTAATCATAAATATAATATTTTAATATATTTTATCATTTAAATTTATAATTATTTTTTAAAAATATTCATATTGAATGCACACATTAAGTAGTTATATCTAAGGATAATCATAATAAAAAATAATATTTTTTAAAAAATAAATTATATTTATTATAAATAATTAATATAAACCAATTTTATTAATCTATGTATCTAAATTAATTATATTAAATATTAAAAGTAGTATATTTTTATTTCACTTGTATATTAAAGTAAATATGGATGTAGTAGCATATAAAAAAAAATCAAAAGATCTTTTATGTGATGGTAAGGAAGAAATAGATGTGATAAATTTCACTGATGGCAAGCAAGAATCAATTTCACCGCCGTGTTATAACATAGATGTGGTATAATAGTTGATCATATTTCTCAATAGGATTTGAACCTTTTTCATTAAATTGTGAGAGATTATTACCTTTTTCCCATTATGAAGGAACGAAGAAGTGAGTGGAATAAGGTGATTCGTTGGGCGTATTTAGGAAGAAAAAGAGACAAGACTCCATTTTTTTGTTTGATAGTAGCAATTTTTCCTATTTATTGAGGTCATAAATATTATTATTATTATTATTATTATTTTGAAAAGCAATTGGTCTATTTTCTAATGAACTTTACGCTATTTGATGCCATACTAGCACAGTTACATTGAAGTTGTACTTATGAAAAATACTCACAAATCAATGAGGTCCTTATATCCACCTCAGAATTTTTTTCAACTAGATTAATCTTAATTAATTAGTTGTTATTTAAATAAATATACTTTTTTCTTTGCTATGATTTTTATTATTTTTCAACGGAAACTACATGTCTATGGACTATGGTTACATGATCCGAGGAGGAGGGAGTATATAATATTGGGAAGCTCTCCTTTTATTTTAGGCTTATCAATTCTAATAGTAGCTGGATTTTTCTGTGCAAATTGGCCGACATTGACTTTAAAATGCCTAGAAACTTGTGAGAAACACCTCCAACCATGGATATAAATTAAATTAAAAATCATTTAAAAAGAAAAGATTTGGCATCTTGCATGTTTCTTCTCTAACGATTGAGTACTACATAGTAACATGTACCCAAAAAAATCATATTGAAACACCTATCTTAGGCTGCTGATCTGCAAAACTATATGTTAATCATAATATTATTAAAAGCAAGATGACAAAAAAACACCTCAAAACGATAAAATAGGGCCATTAATTAATTAAACAAGCAAGGTCCCATTCTATTCCCTGTCTCATTCTTGCACGAGCAAGTTGTCAGTGAGGCTTATTAGCAATAAAATATCAATGTTGTAATATTTAAGTATTAGCTGTAAAATAGAGTATCCAGATTCCATTGTAGCATAGGTGATGGTGGGGAAGAAAGCATGTGAGATCTATCTGTCTTCAATAAAATATAAATGCATGAGAGAGACCATACATTACATTAGTTTAATAGCTTAAGGTGTAACTATACACGTTTTTTGTAAATGTGCATCTAATACCATAATTTTCACTTGGGTGTAAAAATAGAAGTGAACTTTTTAGAATGGAATAAAAGTATCATCTTCGTTATTGATCTAAACGTTAACGTTTGATACTACTTTATTTTTTTTTTGTATAGAATTTTTTAAAAAAAAGTCGAGCTCAACCACAATTTAAATACAAGATGAAATCTCTCTTTTTTTTAAACGATATTAGTGTCGGGCAGACAAATAGACTATTATTTTCAAGCGTAAATATAAACACCCAAAAGATAAAACACCTCCTTAAATATTATGACTGAAACTATAATAAAATAATACTCATAAAAAATCAAATAAACTCAAAATAATTATATATCTCATTCTTTTCGCTAGTTAAACTAAATGTACATTTGATGCTACTCCTTAACTCTAGTGTAGTACTACTTCCAAGAGCCTGTTAAGTTTGGTAAAAATTGGACGTTTGCTACAAAATTGAACTCATCAATGCAATAAATTGCATTTCCATTATTAACGGAAATTAATCCGAGTGATAAGTAGTTCAATATCACTTAAATAATGTCTTGAGTTTGAGCCTTGGCGTATATAAAAAATCCTCGTTAAGAGACTCACCCATTATAGTCAGGTGTACAACGCGACTCGGATACGGATATAGTCGGGATAAAACTGCGATAAATCGAGTAGTTAAAAAAAAAACAGTATTTCCATTAAACAAGATTACAACACTATCTTTACATCACGAGGAACAACCATTAAATCCCAAAACTTTCAATTCTTCGTCTGCCTTTACCATTTCCTCTTACAAATTACTATAAGCCGGGGAAATTCCTCGGGAAAAAAAAAATCACAGCTATAAGAAAACAATGACCGTTTTAATTACAAGCAACCATGTACATGTTAGAGCAACTCTTTCGTTCATTCTCTTACTTCTCAATGCCTTGCTGCAGATACTGAATCAAGTCATAGCCCGCGGTGGTCCACTTATTGTAAGCATCTGAACAAACATGGATCATGAAGTTGGCTGCCTCACGTTCACTCATCTCAGGATGAAATCTCTTCCGAAGATTGCCAATTGGGTCGCCCCGGCTGAAGCAAGGTAGTCCACTGTCGAGCATTAATGCCACCGTAGTGATGATTCCATCCATATGATTTCGAGCAGCTAGGTAACCCTTTACACATAGACTACATATACAAACGAAGAAGAGGGTGAATCAGGTTTTGTCATTTTGATAGATCAGATGTATTCAAGACAGATAAGGAGGGCAATAAGTTGTAAGCACGATAACAACCTTAAAAATTGGTTCCATGTATCACTCTTCATGACCCCAGATGGATCTAGTAATTGGGTCATCTCATGGCTCAACTTAAAATGTGCACTTTCAAACCGCATATTACCACCAGGAGAAGTTTCTAGAATGAAACCAAAGTCAATATGAACAAGCCTTCCCACGCTGCAAGCACGAGTGGAAATATTAAAAACTGAAGGCAGCAAATGAGAAATATATCAGGAAGACCAAACAAGAGAATGTTCAATCTTTGAGAGCCAACAGACGAGTTAAAACCCATCAGCAATTTCAACCCAAATTTGCTAACGAAGTCATGAAAGAAGATCATACTTGTCAAAGAGCAGGTTCCCATTGTGCCTATCCTTTGGTTGAAGCAGAAGACTGGCAACAGCGTAACCTGCACTGCTAATGATGAAGTTCTCACGTGCAGCCTCAAAACTGGGAGAGCCAACAGGCCCATAATCTTGTTGAAATATCTCATACAAACCACCATCAGTTGTTTCCCCCATCTGACTTCTACTACGGGTATTAGGCACAACCTGGAAAAAGCATAAAGAAATTACCAATCACAAATCCATGAAAATGTTGGGTCAGTCATAACATTTTCACTAATAATATTAGACTACTGGGTATGGACTTCAGTATTTCAGAATAATAATAAGAATAAACTAACCTCAATTATACCTCTCTCAGGACCTGTTGGAAGAACACCATAAGGAAATAAATATAGATTTAGCCCAACAGCTTCAAATATATCTCTAAGAAGTGATATTACTTGAAGGGCAAGAACGTCTTGTCGACAGTCATCTCCAACCTTAAAATAAGATTCTGTCAGTCTATGTCCAAGAAAATCAAGAACAATCAAATCTCGAGGGAAGCACATTCCTCTAGAGATTATAAGAATTGGCGCCTCCTGCCCAAAGTCTGCAAACACTTATAATGTACATTTCTCTTATTCTCAATCAGCATTCCATATGGGGGTAATCTATAATAAACAGCTCCAAGATAATCAAATAATTATGCTAGGAGGCCAGTAATAATTAGAAGAATTTTTCATCCTTAAAAGTTATTAGAGTGTTTATATAAATCTCATGAAGTAGCTCTAGTTTTTTTGAATTTCTTTTCTGACAAAATGAAGTAGCTTTATCTGAGGCTAAGTGAATTTGGGGGTTTGATGATGCTTACTGGCGTACATATGTCTAAGATGCACTTAAGTAGGAGCCCTATAAGCACCTCAAAAAGAAAGGAAGAAAGAATGTTAATATGTTTTTTTAAAAAAATTAAAAGAATGTGCCATTGTTTGGGAAACACTTTGAAGTAGGGTAATGATAATCTACTCAATTTCAATTCATCAAAATAATAAATCATTTGCTACTACTGACTAGAGGCCTAATTATGCAATCCTAACATATCCCAAGACTCAAATACCTTCACTGGTTATAAAAAAAAAAAACCTTCCCTGCTAATCTAAAGTAATATTTTTCCCTTGCCCTTCATTATACTCCCTTGTTTGGAGAAAAATTCCTTCAAGTTGGGGATGAGGAAGAAACAAACACACGTGACATCAAACTCAACCGTGCAGGAAATATACATGCAGATTAGGGGAGTGGGAAATGCACAGGAAACCATGCTGGTGCATCATTCATGCCAGGTGACAATGCAAGACAAAATATTGGTGGCAGACTTAGTCCCGCTCAATGCCTTCATAAGGTTAATCTATTGACACAAATGCTCAAACAGAGGATAATAACTTTAAATCAGGGGAGGCTCTCTCTCGTCAGTATTGACAGTTTTGGGTGTTATCATGCAATGTGACCATCGAATTTCAGCAGACCAAGTTGTTCTACTTTCACAGTGAAAGCATGTTGAGGTTAGGCTCTAATACCAACTTAATGTAGACATCCCACCTGACGTAATTAATTCACCAAAATAAACGCAATATCAATTTATTATAATAATCTAGGATTTCCCAAAACTGATTAGAGGCCAAAAAGAAAAGTATATAATTGACATTAAAAATCAGACATTTTTTAATACAGGGAAGATTTTGTTAAAAAAGGATAAAGCTAACCTTGAAAATGCAAGCTTGTGGTTTTATATCATTTTTGTCCCCATCTCGATCTACTACATTAAATGTGATCATAATAGGGACTTTTGCAGCTGACTGTAAGGGGATTCCACTATCTACTTGAATACCCCTAACAAGCTTGTTAGGAGCTGTTGGTAAATAAAGGTCTTCACCATTTAATTCAATTTTCTCCAACTCCCTATCACAGATGGTACAAAAACATTAACTTCTATCGAAAAAGCACACAAAATTTAGTTTAATTAAAAATTAAAACAAAAATCTTTGACTATAGACATGAACATACCTTCGTATACCAGCACGGCGTTCATCCTTGGGCAGTGGAAAGAGTACTCCAGAGATGGAAGTAACTTTGTCAAAAAAATCAAATTCTCTGTTAAATATGTCACGTGCCTTTGAACTAAAACCATCAATTATCCTCTGCCTTACAACTGGAAGCAGTGCTAGAAACGAAGCATTCTGATATTCATGGGAAAAAATAGACTTTTCAGCAACTAGTTGGAAACAGATTAAAATAGAAAATTTACAACATAAAATGACCCTCTGGATATATTATTAGTTATACAAACTACAAATAGTGTGGCAACATTAACGGGTGCCAGATTGACGCATTTTAGGAATACATAGAACAGGGTGTATGAAAACGGATGAAAATGTAATATGTAGCTACGGTAATGTTGATGCTGTTCCATGATCATGAACTATATTGCTTTATCACAGCATCATTTTGAATTTAAGACCCTAACATATTATTCCTCATAATACAATTGTATGTCTAATGGGTACCTAAATGGGATGGAAAACCCCACCCCAAAAGTTAACTATTGAGGTAAAAGGATCAACCCACTTGAATACCCTATTAAATATCTCATACTACTCAATGTGGGATTTAGTATCCTATACTATCAAGTCTCTATCAATTGGTCCCTATGAAAAGTCAACGTCTCGATGGTTGGCACTCCACAACACTTCACCTGGCCTCCTATAGATCATAACCCTCCATAGGTAGCTCTCTCTAGAATCGCCAACCAACCCACTTAAATATTCTATTAAGCATTTTATACTACTCAATATAGGACTTAGTATTTCATACTACTAAGTCTCCATCAATGCCTAACTACTTTCCAAATGTTGGATGACTAAGCCTGTATCTCTAATTGCATTATGCATATTGCACCTATAATGTAACTGTGAAGTCAGAAGCAGTTAAATAGTCAGATATTTATAGGCATGAAGGTTGACTCTAAAAGTAAAAGATATATCTGAAGCGAAAAATTGATAGAGATGCAATCACATTTTTTATATCAATTCAAGGATTCTGCGTTACCTTCTGAAACACTATCATACAATGCCAAGCATGATAAGAATAAATACTCAGCACAATAATAATCACTTAAATGCATTGGTTTCAAGGATGAGTAACTATTAGATATTATCATATGATTTATGTCATCAAGTTTTCCTAAACAATGCAGTATACAGTCTGCCTAAAATTTAAGCACTTAGAAATGAATTTTTTTTTTTAAATGCATGGCATTTTCATCAGTATATGATGGCAATGACCAAACAAAAAGTAGAGATATTTGCTGTTAGCATACCTTTGCCATGCTAGGATCTTTTCCTGGCTCAGGAACATCCTCACCCTGTCCAAAACAAACTCATTGCGCGAGACAGCACATTAATTAAATAATAAACATATAACTCAGTCAAAAAGTAGATATTGACCAAAAAGTTTGACATAAGTAAAAAAAACAAACAAAGGATGGGTGAAAAAATCGCATAATATAATTAGGTACCTGTAGATGCCAGATAAGAATATGGGCGAATATGTCACTTCTTTGAGCAGCTCTAAGGAGATATCCCTCTACTAATTTCTGCAAATAATAATAATAGCCAGATGATTTCAATCAGCACGGGAATAAAAGTAAAACCCATAGATTAAAAAAAAAAAAAAAGAATAGCCCAATGCATGAGGCTCATACTAGATGGGGTCTAGAGTGGGACAAATGAACGAAGCCTTATCCCACAAGCAGAGAGGCTATTTCTAAGATTTAAACCTATGACTTTTAGGTCACATGGCAGCAACCTTACCACTGTGCTAAGGCTCACCTTCTATTCCATAAGGAAATTAATTTCATAAAAAATAGTATGAGCCAAGTGAGGACAAGATAGATGTTCAACTAAAGATGGGTTTTCCAATTGTAACCCCGGCAGCTTAATCATGTTATGTAAAAGACATGTGACCACTTTTCAGCAGGGGGAAAGAAGCATAAGACCCATCTTAATCAAATGCAGAAAGAATGGAATTAAGATACCAGAACGCTGAGCGAGTTGGAAATGCATGGGAAAAGCAAATGACAGAAACAAATAATTAATTTAAAAAAACATAAGAATGCCACAGGACAAAACTCAAGCCTTAATGAAGCGAATGGGAGTCAACATGAGAAACTCATGGATACTTGATCCAATTCAGCTCATATCCCTAAACTTTCCCTTTGAACCAACATGGTTTACCTATGCTCTAGATGCATATGGACAAAGAATAATAAATGAGTGTTGAGGTTTTAAGAAACCCAATGTAGACGGAAACAATTCATAAACCGGTAAACAAGCCGTTAAACTCCAGTAGATAACTAACCCCGTCATCAAATCGCAAGGACTGCACCAGCTGTGGCATGAAAAAGGTCACTCGTTCAGGTGGATAGGACTCTAGAACCCTTAGAACATATGCCATGACACGAGGATGCCCCTTGTATGCAGGAGTAAGGAATTCTAGTGCTTGGGTGATTGAACAAGCAGCCCAATGAGGCAATTGTTGCAGAAGCGCAGAATTATCATCAACAGCCTTGGGGGTGATAAAGTAAGGTAACGCTTCTGGTATGTTGCGCATATCCAATATATTTGCCTGGAAAGAAAAGGCTCTTATATCATATGTTATAAACTAACCAATTAGATGATGAAGAAAGCCAACTAGGTCAAAAAGACAAAAGTGAAGTAAGCCTCAGCTGACAGCAAAAGTGAAGGCCTGATTACAAAAACATCTGACAGCAAATATAAGCCAAGGCTGATGATATATCCTTCTCATATTCTAAGCAGAATGATTTCAAACTAAGAAAAGGAAGATGTGAATGCTACTAGGATAAAAAGTGTTAGGAAACCTCATCTGACATTTCAAAACACTCATTTCAGTTGCACATGTTGATAATTTATATTAACCAGTGTCTCAAAATCAGTCTTTTCTCCATTGATTAAAAAAGCATCACAAAAAGAGATGCTGAACAACTTTAGGAAGGCAACAGTAGTAAACTGATAGAAAACAGTCCCAGATGAGTGTTATTCAGTTGCAAATCCTCCAGAGTGTAGGTTTACTGGAGGGGAACTACTACAAGCAAAGGAAAATAGTCACAGCTCAATACAACTCCTGTGTATTCGAGAGACACAGGCTCTCCCAACAAACTACCAAAATCTTTCTTACCTCTCCCCCTCTAACCAATCCCCCTTTTACACCACCCATTTTCTCTTTCCTCTAAGTCATGCAGAAAATACCTCAGTTACCCTTTACTAAACCCTTCGTCTTCTTCCTAACATAAGTCAACTGAGGCCAATGCCATCATAAACATGTAACAGTTATTGAAGAGACACTCTCATTAAAGCTGTGTGCACAGCACCGAAAGGAAACCATAAACAAATTGATTTCACATAAGAAAGAGGCAAGTACCCAGATACAGTTTTCAAAATATTGTTCAGAGAATAAGGTTGTTCATTTCATGCTTTCTCCTAACCAGAATATCTGTTCCAAGAACAATGCTTCCCCCCACTTTTGCAACTCTCCAACTTTCTTGAAAGCAAATGAACCAAAAATGGAATGTCATTGGTGAAGCATTATAACAGGTGCACAGACAACATCTGAGGAGACATTAACTAATTTTCCTCCGCAAAATAATTCAACAAATTTAATATACTTTCAAACACCTGTTCTTCTCTTTCTTGCCTTCAAGATAAAAACAAAAAAAGCTGTTCAAAATGACATCACATTCTGACCCATTAAATCAATCCAAAAATAATCAATGACTCAACTAATTAGGACTTCTTTACAGGATTGATCATATGGAAGAAATATACCTGAATCAGCTGAGTTACTTCAGCCTTCAGCGAAGCATTGGTTGGAAACCTTGAGGCCAAGGATAAGGCAATTCTAGGATCCACAGAGAAGGCAGTCCTAGCATATTCTATCCATTTGTCTGAGCTAATCTTGGGCCGCACCCCAGCATCCCTGAAATTGAACAGGTACGTGCACAAGATAGTTCAAGAAAAGAACTAAAAACTACTGTATTCATTCTACAATGGGAAAAAAAGTATATAAATTTATATACTTTGTGTTTGTCGGCTGTGCCCAGACCTCAAGCCTATCTGCCTCATGTTGACAAAGCATTAAAAGTAGCTGTCTCCGTTTTTCTCTTCCTACAGCATAGTTCTCCATTTGACCCCAAACAGGGTGATCTTGATTATTCTGTGGATAAGTAAACCTTTATATAAATATCACAGATATTTAGAGAAAAAGCACAGTCCTAAATTAAATATGAAGTTCAATAGTATAAAAGACAATTTAAAGTGGACAAAAAGATTTTACAAATCCCTGTGTTGGGATTCCAATGCTGCATATATAAGTATTACCGCATCCACCCAATTGTTCCCATTTTCTTGTGCACTTCCTTTTGAACCATTCTGGATAACATCTCCTCTTTCGTTTGAAAGGTAGTGAACAAACAGAGAAGCAGATTGAGCCTCACTCTGTGCAAAATTTGCATAATTTGAGTCATACAATTCGGGCTTAATTGCAAACCAACCCAAAGAAGCTCTGCAACACGCACCAAGAAAGATTATCAATTTAACATTAGCAACCACACATTTAGCCACTAATGACTACAAAAAATGCAACTCAAATGTAAGTCAATAAAGAATTTGACATCATGAAATAAATAGATGATGCTCAAGGATAGAAAATAAAATAAAAGAACAAGGATAGACTACGAATTCAGAATTCACACATGAACAAGGAGATGCCAATTATGTCCATAGGTTCCTAGCAATTTTCAAATGGACACAGCAAATAACATAGAATTTGGCCTTAAGACTTCCATGTAGCAGGTACAGCAGCTGAGACAGTGGGACACGAATTCACACATCTCTAACCCATCCCAGCCTATGTTGCATTGGTACAGGTATGGCCATGAGATACAGAAATTTTATCAAATAAAATATAGATTATGGACATAGCAGATAATATTTATATAAAATAATATAGTATGACTTTTTTTCAGTAGTCAATACAAAGTAACATTTTATTATGCATAATCAATAAAAAATAACTTACCCTATGTTTGGATGGAGAGAAGAGTAGGGGGAGAGGAAACTAGAGGAGAAAATATGAGGAAAAATAGATTTCCCTGCTTGGATGGCATGAGAAAATAAGGAGGGAAGAGAGGTGGAGGAGAAAGAGGAATGGGAACCACGTGTTTTCCCTCCAAAGTTACCCGAATCAATCAACATAAACATATTTTTGCTTTCCCTTAAAAGACATGGGCCCCACATGTCAACTTGTCTTGCCTCTCTATTTTCTCTTGGTTATCCATAGATACCAACAACAGCAGCAGCAAAACGAAGATAATATTAATCTAACTTCTCCAGAAAAACGAAGTTAACAAATTAAACAAACATTTCAGTGTTTATTTTGTAACAAAAATATCCCAAAACAAATAGTTGAATTGTTTTGAACTATAAAGAAATAACATTTAAAGAAAAAAAATAACAGAAGGCCCTCTTTTTTGCCAATAGAACATGATGCAAATATTATCATATGCAACTTGAGCAGGTAGAATGTTGGAAGTGTATGGGATGCAAATATTACCATATTCAAACAATTCCCATACCACACATGTACCTAGCATATGCAGAGCACACTTTTGTAGTGCGCATGCTTCATAAAATCTGACCTAAGTTCTAACGAGTACATTAACATGCATAAAAAGTTTAACAATCTAAAATTGAAATAGACCTCAGTTGCACAGTTTCAAGGATTCTTTCAAACTACTGAAGGTAAAGGAATTAAAGCCTTGTATGGGAGTGATGAGATGACCAGAATATTGATCATGATCATAACATTTTATGAATTGTAGCATGTGTTAGCAGCATGCATGCTTCATATGGAACAAAAAAGCAATCAACTCAATAAAATTTAAGAAGCCTATTACAGTACCAGAACTATAGTACAGCGGAAATAGAATAATTTAGAGTAAGTGCAAAAGATAAACAGTATGAGTCACTTGTGTTCACCGATAAACCCGGTCTTCCAGCAGCTGAAGCCCTAGTTGAAAGTTATGTAGATTGCCCTGGAACTTGCAAGAGCAAAACTTAAGCCCTAGGAGCATGAAAGTAAAAAAGGTACCAGTGGCTGCAGGGTGGCGAGAAAAGATTGAGCAATGTTTTATTGTCCCCTGCAACATCCGACCCAGAAGCAGGAGTTGCTCCACACTTTGGTGCCGAATTACCTAAACAACAAAAATCAAGATATGGGATGCGCCAGGGAACTAAACACAATTATATCCAAAAAAAATGATGCAATCACTAGTTTCCCATATATTTAAAATAAAAATTCTTAAGAATGTAAAGAGCCACCGCATTATCCATTAGAAGATTCAGGACAAGACGCTGTTTGAACAAGCAGGATCAAAAAGATAATTGGGTGACAACATATTGTTAAGGCTTGAACTGAGGAAGGATAAAATTACTTAGAGCAAGAATCTGAAACTCTACGACAGAGGAGAATCTCCAAGGTATGGAACTGAATAACAGACTTATCATTCCCATAATTGGAAAGATGCATAGTGTTGTTCGATAACTGACATTAACGGCTAATGACACCTAAGACATATGAACTGGCAAAATACAAAACACTGAACACTTAAGACAATGACAACGCATCCTAAACATAAAAACTAACAGTCTAAGTAAATGACAGCACGTCAAAGGTTATACAGGTCAAGCCATTTCTACTTTCTGTTTCTTCTTCCTACGGCTGTAAGTAATAATAGGAGTACTATCATATATTAGATGGAAATTTTGGATAGATTTTGGAAATATATGCCATTCTTAAAGAAAATGAGATTTTGATTCCAAACGATGTTTGAACAAGCAGGATTAACAAAGAACATCCACTTAGCATGGTGTCATGTTTTAAAGGAAACCTAACTTAGTTCAATACTCAAAATAATAATTCATACATCCACAGCTTAAAATTGGCAATTTGGTTTGAATTCACAAATGAACTGAAAAGGAATGCAACAAAAGTGAGCAATCTCATACTAATAAATTTTCAAAAATAATTATCCAACATTCCCTGCCTGGGACAAGCTGTTCTAGATCTGAAGAAAAGCATACATAAGATAGCACATCGACAATGAAAATGTTTCAATAATAAGTGACGGTGCAAGAAAAGGTAAGTTAACAAAGTAAGTGAGAATATAACATGGGTCAGAACTTCTAACCTCAAAACGATCAATAAGAAATCCAAGCCATAGTCGATGAGCAATTATCTGCTCGACAGGATCAATCTCAGGTTGCACTTCAGGATCCCCAGGGTAAAGATGAGGCCTAAGTTTTGCAGCAGGCCCAGCAAACCTTGCTTCAGATGCAAAAAGACCCCGCTTGGTGTCAATTGTCCATAACCAAGCATCAACAAGCTCAGCAAGGACAAGAGCCCCAAGCTGAGGTGCAGCAGAAACCAACCATGTCCATATGAAAACACCAGTTTCCATTGCGTCAGAAGTAGAAATGTAAGCAGGACACCAACAAAGAAGGCGCAGAAGTTGTGAGAAGCCCTCCACATTTGATTTGGATTCAGAAGCCTTGCCCAAAAGGAAAAAATTATAGCTCAGACAAAGGTACATGATTGCTGACCAATTTTGACATAAAGCAACTCCCATGAGAAGAATGCTTACCAAATTTGACAAAAGAAGCGCGGCCGCCTGAGAACAAGTTTCGCGAAATTGAGACTTATCAATCTCCCCACCTTTCTCTGCTATGTTGACAAAGTGTTGAAGCAAACGTACAAACTTATTGAGCAGCATTGCATTAAATGCATCATCTTCAGCCTGTGGCTGTTGAGGAAAAGCTCCAGATATAATTCTTTGGAGCCCAGCACCGAGCCCAAAACCAGTTGGTGCAGCACTTGCTTGAAAACCACCAATGCTGTTATACAACCTTCTCATGCCAGCAATTTCTCCAGCATGGTTGCACTTAGCTGTTGCACTCACTACACCAGTACTGAGAACCTCTAAATTAAAGGCTTCCGACAGTTTTAAGTTTGCTCCTGAAGCTGCAGCTGCAGCAGTCATGACTGCAGGTATATTTGCTGTTTGTATGCCTGTCCAACAGTCATTCTTCCCGGTGCCAATCCTTATCTCAGACATAAGTGAAACAACATCGGTTGTGGGCTGTGCCCTTTGCCAGTTGTTTGCCTTACAAAGTTTATCCTGAAATGGAACATATCAATGGAGATTAAAATGAAAACCCCTATAAGGAATTGACTCACATTAATTTTGAAAAAAACTCCTATTAAAAATTTAAATGGAAAGCAATTGGTGGCAACAACAATCTAGCTGGAAAGATGTTACAGCACCACTAAAAACAACTTGCTATTATAGGACTGATTTCAGGATTAAATTTAAATAGTAATGGAATAGACTTTCTGGATCATACTTATCAGAGGTAAGATGCAGACAAGTCTATAAGATAATGAAACATATCAACTAAAATTTTATATAGAATTGATACTATTTTGAGAGAACAATACTCGCCCTCAGACGAAAAGAATATAAGTTTACATATCTACATTTGACATGCCATTTAAAAAGAAAGATGAAAGCAAATTTCAATTTGAAATGAATAGCTTTTATTCATGCCGTAAAAGAGAGAAAGTAAGTCACTACTTTAGAGTAAATGCTTTAAGTTAGTCCCTTCAGAGAAAAATGCTTGCCCAAAATGTTGATATACTGGTAAAAGGTGACACAGAAAATTTGGTAACTTATTTGACAAATGAAAGAGCTCATGTCAACCTGAAGAAGGCCCTGGCTAGTGCAAGGAGCACTTGAAAGTGATTTGATGATCCACTCCCGAACAATTCTTTGATACAAGGAACGGACCGCTATTGTCCAAGCAGGATCATTGATGACAGCAGATGAAGGGTCATTATAAAATGAAAATAGCAATGAATCTACACAGGACGAATCCCATAAGACCTGCAAGAACATATTTTCACTCTGAAATACGGAGGAGACTTTAAGAAAGAATTTAAAGGTGGCATTAGATAAATAAATGCACACACAAACACATAAGATAACAACTCAAAATATTTACCTGTGGAAACTTATCCCTCAATTGAGTCAACAAGTTCACAGCAATATCTCGAATATACTCATCCCTCAGGGACAGACTTTTGATCAGAAAAGAAGTATGCACAGTAAGGGCCGAGTCCCTCGCATCAGCCTCATGGCCTGTTTCAGATACTCGATCTTCCTGAAGCCAAATCAAAAGCAGTCATCTTTGTGCCATATGAAGTAAAGACACAGAAGTTGAATAAACAGCAAAGTATACAAGGGGATCTGCCTCTAATAGAAACAGATGCGCCAAAGTGAGAGCATCAGACTCTAAACATTGGTAAGAGAAGCACACCACAATCATTGGATTACATATGCACGATCTAAATTTAGAAACCACCTAATGATAATCTGATAGCTAAACAGAGCTAAGTTGATGCATTTGTCAACTTAGAAATACAAATAATAAATATTATATTCCTTTCATCCCACATGCTATTTTATTAAATGATAAACGAATATATCTTATCTTTTCTTGTCCAAGAAAATATAAGATTCATAATTATCATATGAGAGGACAAGTTGGTGTTGCAACTACAACAACAACAAGTCTTATCCCATTAAATAGGGTTGACTACATAGATCATACGACGTCATTGTGCTCTATCAAAAACTAAATCCTTGGATAGGTTATTGACCAGGAGATCCCGCTCAATGATCTCGTTGAGCGTTCTCTTTGACCTTCTTCTACTCCTTTTAACTGGAGTCCATACTGTTTGATCCACCCTCCTCACTGGCGCATCCCTGAGCCTTCTTTGCACGTGTCCAAACCACCTAAGACGGTTCTCTACCAATTTCTCTTCAATAGGTGCCACTCTAATTCTTCCCCATATTTGTTCATTACGAATCTTATCTTTTCTTGTATGCCCACACATCTATCTCAATATCCTCATCTCAGCTATCCCAACTTTATGCTCTTGCTATCCTTTTAAAGCCCAACATTCACTTCCATAAAGTATTACTGGTCTTATAGCAGTGCGATAAAACTTTCCTTTTACTTTATCTGGTACTTTCCGATCACATTAACCCCAGTAGCCTTTCTCCATTTAAACCACCCAGCCTGAATTCTATGATTAAGGAGAAATTGGTAGAAAATAGTTTAAGATGATTTGCCAAATGCAAAGAAAGCCAACAGGGATGGCAGTAAGGAGGAGTGAGCAGATAGTATTTAGCACCATAAAGGGTAGATGGAAACCAAGAAAGACACTCAAAGAAGTCATCAGTTGAGATCTTTTGGTTAATGGCATATTGGAAGAGGGAGTTGTGGATAAAGCAAAATTTTGTTGTGCGATCCATGTAGTTGACCCCACATGGTGGGAAGACTTATTGATAAATGAACCCAGAAGGAAAGAGTTCTTCCACAACTAACTATTTACTCTGGTTAGACAACCTTTATGTATATAATTGATTGATGGGCAAGCTCTAGGACATACATTCAATTGAAAGTACTCTTGGAGGAAACATGTTCTCTCTCTATATGCTTCAAATTTGCAATCCGGACACACTGTTCACCATGCCTTTATCAATTTAGCTAGCAAGTTTACTATTTCTTCCATAGAAAAAGTAAGCAGCGAAAATAAAAGGAAAAAGAAAAAGAAACAGTACTCACATTAAAAATTGAGATAATGGGCGAGACAAGTGGTGAATCAGATTAAAAATCTAACATGACTAAGAACATAAGCATCAATGTCGATGACCAGTTTGCAGGAATGATAACCATTTATAGTGGTGAAAAACATTTTTGTTCCTCTAGCACATTTCCAGTAACTTCTGTTCTGTGCATATTACATGAGAAGCAAAGAGAAGCGAAAAGGTTCCATCACAAAAATTACTCAAGCATTTTTTTTTCTATAAGCTTAAGCTATTGGGGTGATGTGATCATATCAGCGTGACATTTATAAAGCTGGTAATCAGAGTATTAATATAGCTCAGATCAAAGTTTCATAGAAACATGTCAAGTTGAGGTTCAATGATCCACACCAGTGCAGATAAAGAGCAATGTTGGTAAATCAAACAAATTTTACTTTAATTAGTAGATTAAATTTCTAATCAGCCTGCTTAAGCTTTACAGAAAATTGCAGCCAAACCAATACCTACCAGCCACGCAACAGCAGTCTCAAAAGCCCTGTGGACTATTGCTGTTAAACACTGGAAGACTGCAGGAATTAGATTTGGAGTCTTAAGATATTCAAAGACACATGTAAAGGCACTTCTAGAAGCAGTCATGGTGCTGCCACCATTTAGGATACCACCATTGCTGCTGAAGCGGATGATCTCCAGAAAAGCTACAGCAAGAAGATAAGTAGCTTTCACACCTGCACAGTGAAAGAGCAAAAGAGCATTATATTTAATATCAGGTTGAAAAATAAATATAGCAGTCCAGACATGGTGTGTACATGTATCCTACAGAACTATGGAATTTTAACCAACGAGTAAAATTGAGTATTATAATAATATCTTTTTAAAGAAATGAGGACAGCGCATCTCACTTTTTATTAGCATACCCTCCCGTATAATGGAGGAATATGTTACAAAGAGGACACTAAAAAACAAAACAGTCACCCAAAAGAACAAACTACAATCTAGGAGCATAAATGGTGATGAAAACGATGATGACAATAAACATAATAACTTCATTCATGAATTCACATTTGAATTTTTTTATTAAAAAAGCATAGATGAGTTATAATATGTTCAAATCTAAATAATATTAAGTTCATCAAAGGAAGACATCAAGTAACAAATAATTATTCCACAAAATGCTTGCCAAAAGCAAAAGGCAGTAAACAAATTATCTGATGATATAGTCAGCACATGACCAAAAATGTTCCCAAAAAGGCACAAGAACTATCATCTTAGTATTAAAATGCAATGTTCAAAATTGAAATGTGTCTGAAATGGGACGTAGGAGTACTATATGAATGCAGGATCTGGTACATGCTTCACACAAACCAAAATCTTTATGCAATCCCCATGATTCATCAGTTTTCAAACACAATAAATGAGAAGTTAATACTATCAACCTGAGATTGTGGTCATTGCTGCAACATCAACCCGCCCCCCTAAAGCTCCAGAAAGAGCAGCTCTCTGAGCAAGAGCAGCTTTTTCATTGCCACTTCCTTGGCCACTTCCTGGGTTGTGCAGAGCATTTAATTCGAATTCATCCTCAAGCCATTTCACTGTGCTAACAACCTTGACAAGAACAAAGAGATGTTGAAGGAAATCTTCAGGCTGATTTAAATGATCTCAAACAAGGGAAGACAATAAGAATGCTACTGAATTTAAGCTTATCCACATAATCGCTAAGATGTTCTATTTTTATAGCAAAACGACAACTTTTCTTAATAGAGAGAATCATACAAAATTAATTACATTGAATTTCATGGAGTCAAAAAGAATAGCAAAGACATGGGGTTAGTTGCAATTGACATGAACCTCATATCCACAAAAGCCATATGATGGCATAATCCAAAAGGATATTTTCTAAGTATTTATATAGCATTTTCAAGGTTCTTGCCTGCCATGATACAATGTCTCTCACTCTCACTCACTCATTGCTTTTTGATTCCCCAAACGATACAATATTTTAGGAGTAATGGACGCAAGTAAATTAGAATTACTGTAAAACTAAATGGATACGATCTCTACTATAGGTTTGCATAAGTTTGCCTTGCATAAGGTTCTTAAAATCTTGTGAGCTGTAACTTTAAACAGATGCATAAGTCACCAACAAAGATAACATTGCTCAAATCAACTCCCAATAAAATATAGCATTGGTGGTAACAAGTCCAGGAAAACCAAATGACAAAACAATCCCACTAGACTATGAAAGGATAAAAATACTGTGACAAAATCATTTCGAAAGATACTGAAACATTAAACTTAACAAAAATTAAACTTAAAAACATTAAACTTAACAAACAATAAACTTAACATACACAGAAGGAAAGAACTGTTTACTGAAAAATGTTGATGATAGTGTGTTAATATTAACTTACTAGTGGAGGAGTCCCTTGTGCGATACGCTGAACAGAAGTAGACCACTCCGTATTCCACATATATGGTCCGCCTACAGCCTGCAGAGCAATAGCACCCATGCTTCCCAAACTGTTCAGGGTATTGGAAACAGTCTTTGTAGAAGGTAGCTGAATTTTCTGTATTGGAGGCGCTAAGCCAAAAAGAGCAACATAGAACCATAGATTTCTAAACAACTTCAGAAGTGATGGTTCCACATTTAAAGTAGGATCAAAATCAGAACATATCGCAGCAACTGCTGGGAGCAAGGGACCCAGGAAATCTGCTCCACTCCTGTATTGCACAAAGGCATAAGATGTGAATTCTTCAAATGGTATAATTTAACATAAAGTTTAAATAAAGGATCTCACCTTAAATAAAGGATCTCATCAAATTCTTAACTCATACTTCATTACAAATATTAACAAGAAATCACACGAAACATGTCATGTAATCAGCAGAAAAATAGGTCTACCTTCCGTTTTTGGATTCAGCAGCCAAACCAACATCTGAACACAAGGAGAGTAACCGGTGACGATAATCTGAACGCAACTTAGCATCACTAAGACTACTAGCAATGAGAAGAAATCCTGCAGGAAGAGTCTAGAATGTGATTGAACTAGTGAGCATCCATTTGATAAAGTGTTACATCGAGCAACTCAATGTTTACTGTGAGATTGAAATTATACTACATACTTCAACACGCTCAGTTGTGGCCTCAGATGCCTCTGTTTTGCTCTCAGCCGATCCAACACTTGAAAGTTTACTTAAATAACTTCTAGTCATCAGAACAACTGTTTCTCGGTAAGACTTCTCAAAGCCTAAGCTTGCCATTCGAGATACAGCATCAAGAAGCTGGAAGGGTTACAGCAAAAATAATGTTAATTCGCACCATCAAGGCTTGAGAAAGACAGATAATGGATTATAAGGAATGATACTAGTATACTGATACAATTTTGTAGTATCAGAATCCATGCTATGAAGTCAAAATTCCATACTTGAAGTCTCAATAAACTGGGAGTTGAAGCATCACCCTCTTCTAAGCTTTCAATAAAAAGAGGCAATATCACGTCTACCAGTTCAGACTTGTTGGCTGCAACAGTCAGATCAGTAAGTAGGCGTATACCATTAAGCTGTACGGCAGGAATTGCAGATTTCTCCTTGTTTTCCTAACAGACAACAGGACACTGTAAGCATGCGGATGACATAAATTGTGACGAATAGATAACTTTGGCATTATTGAACACAAGGATATTAATTAATAATCACAACTATGTAATGCTAATTAAACAGGACAAACCAGCTGCACATGGATGTAACCAGCAATTACGATTACAATCCGTCTCAAATCAGAGCAACCAAAGGCCAGAAGTGCATGCATGAGTGTAAAGGAAATAAATATTAACGATTAAAGAATAATAAACAAGTAAACATTGAACATTATAAGGTTAAGATATATAGTTATGTATGAAACACCAAATATGCATTATACATGTGTCAACATGAAAGTTTTAAAACAATTAATTCCTTATAATCATGAACAGCACAATGCAGACACAACTATATGCATTAGTCTACTATGGATATGTAATCATTATTTATTATACGAACCTGTTCCTCATAATCATTTCGTTCACGGATGCTTGCAGCTAATCCCATGATGTATGTGTCTACAGGAGCTCGCTCCTTAGACCAGCAAGATTCAATTATTTGACAACTTGCCTTGGTGACACTCTCAAACATGGCCCCTTGGCTGCTTCTCCATGTATCAGCCTGTAAAACTAACATTTCACGTTAAAAAATAAATAAATAACAAAACTTCATAATATCAAATGTCAAATGAAATGCATATTTCAAAGCTAACAAGCTTGCACCTGTGCACAAACAGTCAGAACTATTGGTTTTAATCGAATGAGCAAAATACGCAATGGCTGACCTCCTCTGGAAATAGCAATTTCTGCTACTCCCAGCAGCAAGGAACTAAAGAGCTCTTCACAAGTTTTCAGTTTCAGCCATACGGAGAGTAAGCATGCCTCAGCAGCATCAATTAACAATGCAACTGCCCCATAAACTAATCTCTTCACAGATTTCCCATCAGAATCCAGTGATAAGATACTCTTGGTTTTCAGTTTTACAGCAGCTTGATAAACTGACAATTTGGTATTGATTCTGGCTTTTAGAAGTGACCCTTGCTCATTCCATTCCCTCTTCCTTATCTGAAGATACAACCAACACGAATATACTTCTATCATGAGTTAGATTTAAAATATACTTTATGATCATATCAACGCGTAGAACAGAAAAACAAATATGCATGCGAGCATGATCAAAATGAAATTACCCTTAGGAAAACAGACATGGACTGAATCTGCTTCTTTGCAACTAACCCAACCTGCTCCAGAAGTCCTGGATCAATTTGGACCTTATCCAATATGTGCGCGATCAATTTAAAGGCTATTTCTTGCTTCTCCAAGCTCCCCACAGACTCTTCCTCAAAGGAGGCAACTTGCAGTCCAGATGATGTGCCACCGTCGTTTAAACCCAAGTTCGCGGTCAACTGATCAGCACTACTTAACCACAACTTGCGGTCCCCGTTCATCACGGACCCTCTTGTCGAGGCAGTGCTAGAATCGTCTGCAACTTTAGAAGCTGCACTGCTGGTAGAATTTCCCGGGCTTGCCATAGAATTGGCTTGACAACGGTGGTTTACATTCAGAGGAGAGCTCTGAGACGAAGAACTCGCAGAGTTCACCCCATTATGTTCCATTGGCGCCCCAGTAACGGGGATCGTGAATGCAAACTGATCAATAAGACAAGTAACCAGTTTATTCGCATCCGCAGCTGAAATGGGAATAAAGTTTTGCGACAAAGCGACCAAAAAAGCCTTCGCAATACCCGATAGTTCACCCCACTTGCCAATCGACGATATAATTACTTCCCCTGAGAACTCAGCGACCTCGTCAGCAAACTCTGACGACAATTCAGTCGCTTTCACCACGTAACTTAAGAAATTCACAAAGAAACTTGCAATGGAATTACCATTAAACGATTGTGGCCAATATGATTGGTCGAAAGAATAAGGAATCGACCGTAGGAACTCAAGAACGACGGACTTGGGCCGTAGATCGCTACAATCGGAGCACTTGGATAAAAAACGAGCCACAGCAAGGATGGCATTGAGCTGAGAGCGGGAAACCCTATGAGATCCCGCTGAGAGGGACTCCGGGGGAGGGCATTTGCCGCATATCCACGATAATTTCTCAGAGAATTGCGATGGATTCTGCGCAATCAGGTCGCAGAGCTCGATCAAAGCCTCCATTTTAATCAGGAAAAAAAAATCCGAATACAAAATTTCCAAAATGTGGGGGAAAATTCACAATGAGGGACTCAGAATGGTCCAATTACGCAGCTGGAAAAGCCGTCCATGGCGTAGCCCAGCACTCAGACAAAGAAGGGGAGAAGAAGAGAGACCTTGGAGCGACGAGTGTCGAGAGAGAAAGGGGTGTTGACGGAGTAATCAAAACAATTCAAACCTCTCTCCGCTATAACAATCCAGTTTAATGCCATGCCATGCCTTCGCTTTCTCTGCGTATTTGGTTCTTTACTTTCCGACTTCCGTTTGAATTTTTTTTTTTAGATTCAGGTCTGAGTTACGGGTCTTGACCCGATCCACGACCACGGCCTGAGAACTCATTTTCGCGCCTCTGGGATGCTTGTTCTCGGGTCTAATTTAGCGTACGAGGACGGATATTTTGTGATATTTACACATTTTCCCCTCCACTAATCTAACGTATAACTTATGGGGCAACTGCCAAGCTGGCTCTAT
This sequence comes from Leucaena leucocephala, assembly GCA_037074615.1. Taxonomy (NCBI): domain Eukaryota; kingdom Viridiplantae; phylum Streptophyta; class Magnoliopsida; order Fabales; family Fabaceae; genus Leucaena; species Leucaena leucocephala. The sequence goes on along the minus strand of CM073561.1, from coordinate 1,139,509 downwards.
AAAACATTTTTCTAATATTTTCCACTCTTTGTCAGAGGATATGACGGAACAGCACCCCAATTTGGGAATGAGTAAATGGCAACCACGTTCATTCATTCAATGCTACTCCAATTCCTGAGGTACGTGGGTTCAATTATGCATGTGATTGCCAAGTGTAGGCGCAGTATATGTGTATTATTCATAATATTACAATATATGTAATAAAAATAATATTTATATCAATATTCTATATAAAATAGTTATAGGAAATTTATTTCTATATTTTATTTAATATTTTTTGAACAAAAGGGTACTATTAATTAATAAGCCATCAATAATATGACTTACATCAAATTTTATAATAAAAGTAGAAACGAGGGGCCAGAGGCAGTTACTAAATTGAATTGCAAGATGCATTTCAAGAGTATCATTAGTCTAAGGATTAGTTTGGGAACACTTAAAAAAAAGTATTTTTGCATTTCACAGAACAAAACTCTCATATATTTATCTCATATTGGTACAATAATACAAAATTAATTCTCCATAGCTAGTCCAAGCAAAGGCAAACACTCTGCTGTTTAATTTGGCGTGGCTTTTGGGGGCTAAAAAGTTAATCTCTCACCTCAAAAACTAATTGAAACTCAAAATGATGTTTTGCATAATTTTGGGAACAAATCAATTAGTTTTTTTTTTGGCAATTAAAGCCAAAGTTAGTTAAAGTAATTTTTTATATTTCTTCATATTTTCAAAACTTTTGAAACTATATTTTCGATCTATCATTTAAACAAATTTTTGTTGGACTAATTTTTTTTATAAAAACATATATTTAAATATAAATCGTATTATACTAATTGATTATTATCTCTAGTTTAATTGACAATAGCTATTCAGAATAGATAAAAGTCACAGTTTAAACGTTAATTAAATCAAACCCTAGTTATATGCTGGGTGAGGGCGATAGTAGTTAATATTGCTGCTGTCTGGTCGTTTGGGTTTGGCATTTGGCATCGATTCATAAAAACGCAGCGGATATTGCAGAATTGTTGTGTCATGAAACCAGGCGACAAGGGTGGCCGAGAGGGTCCACCATATCATTACTTTGAAAACTAGTTGGCAGCGACAAGCTCATAATACTAAATAGGGATATTTCAACAACATATATTTAAAAATAAAAATATACTAACAAACGTTAAATAACCTTATTCCTATAAAAAAAATAAATTTAAATTATATTAATTGATGTGATAAGTAGTATCACCAACTTTTAAGTTTTAAGTAACTTGAAATACCCTTAAATGAAAACAAGATAGTTTATTGAAAAGGGGATAAGAGGAATTATCTAAAAAAATATATATATCAGACATCTGTAAGACACCAGGCAGGGACTTACAAATATGTATAAAACACAATATTTTTAGTTCAATAGATGATAAATAATTTCTTACAGAGTCGAAGGAGAGACCACATAGAAGTACATACAAATAGTAGTTTCTAAAACTAACCAACACGTTTGGGACACGACTAAGCAGAAATTCTCAATAGAGAAGAGTCATCATCAAATTAACTACTGTTGGAACATGAATTTACTGCAGACACTACAACCAATTAAAACGACATGTTCATCAGAATCGATCATATGTGTTATATATATATATATATCTCAAGAGGGATCAGAGGGCTGGAGTTGTTCACATTGTACGGTGTAAGTGAGATAGAGGATCCGATCTTTAGCACCTGTACGAAAGTTAATTCCCAGTATGTTTGCAGTAGTACTTCAATTGTTCTAGCGTACAGCAACCAAGCATTTGGCCTAAAAACAAGAACAGCCAATTAATCGACCTCTTCTCCGAAACGACGGGTCGCACGCTGTTCCCGCAGTTCTTGCAAATCTGCAGTATCGGAATCTTTTGAGGAGCCCTGTCGTACATGTTGCACTTGTTCTTAGCGATAAAGGTCGAAACTTCTGAGAACTTGGCTTCGAGATCGAACCCTATCTCGTAGCTACTCTCACATGTCTTGCACTTAACCATCCCTGTAATGGTATTTATTTGTTTATCCCTCAGATACTTCAAGGAATGAACCATGGCTCTTCGATTTGTTGCCCATGGAAACGGTGCAGGAACAGTATCGCTCTTCGTCGCACAACGAGGATCGTGTTTAGGGTTTCGAGGAATATTACGGTTAAGGTAACGACTTCGATCATAGCCAGCTCCCATAGTGTGACGGGCCAGCCGGACTGCGGAGCTAGCGTCTATTCGGAGAGACAGCAGGCCTGGTCTCCTGCTAGGGTTTGGGCTCAGGCTTGAACGGGTTAATAATGGCGCCGGTTCCGGTTCAGTTAGAAGCTGCTGTGGACTTTGAGAGAATAAAGGGTTTGTCGATGAGGGTGGAGTAAAAGGTGTCACAGGATATACTAGGTTTTGTGTTGGATTGGAATATTGGAGGCTATTAGGGTTTGATGAAGAGGAAGATGATGGAAAATCCGTGAGGGATGATGATGAAAAAGGAAACCAAGTGGAGTGTAATGGTAACGATAATGGACGTGATGGTACCGAGTTAGGTTTCGGTTGGGAATAAGATGATAAAGATGAAGAGAGTGAAAGTGCGAGTAATAAATCACTGTGTTCTTGATCTTCTTCTTCTGCAGCTTTGAATTTATCTTTTTCACCTGCGGCTTTGAATTTCTGTCTTTTCATCGCTGAAAGGGGGAGAAAGGCAAAGAAATTGAGGGAGAAGAAATGAGGGATATATTTTTCCAAGTACCAATAGATAGATGAAGAGTTGGGGATATATATAACTGAAGGGAGAGAAAATAGGGAAGAAAGTCCATGAGAAAATCGAGGAGCCCATTCAAATTCATGATATTAGCACTGATTTTCTGTCAAACGTGGCTTGATTGTTGCTTGTATTTTGTCTAATTACATACCGAGGTGTCTACTTGAACTCACAGAACCCAATGGCGTTTGAGAATGATGATGATAATTAATGGACAGACCAACGAACCAAATTAATCAAGGTATGTTATTTTGCACTAATGAAATGCTAATATTATTTATTTTTAAATAAGGTTGTGCGCAAAATGAGATAACTAACCAAGGGATTAAGAACGAGTAATTAATTAGCAAGACGTGTTATTTTAATCACTTTGAATATCATTTAATGGTTGCTCTATTTTTCTGCCATCATAAAAGGCTTTGTAAATTTAAATAATGGTAAGAATTAATTACTTTCTTCAGTCGTTCAGTGAATCCACATTTTTGTGGCATTTTTGGTAATTAATTTTTTTTATTGTCAATATATATAAGCAATAAAACAAGTATTTTTTTATTAATTACTATATATATATTAAATACTCCTTATAGTTCTTTTTATAATGCATCTAACATAACTTGAAAATTTTTAAATCTTTTTATAAGGCATTCAGGGTGTATTAAATATTTTATTTCCATACATGCCCATATTTCAATAATTAATAGAATTTATACGGTATTTCCAATCAATATTTAGAGATAAATCTTTTTGAGATATAGAGATTATCCAAATATATTTTATCTTTTTCAACAAATTTTTTCCTTGTACATAGCCTAATCCAAACCCATAGTATTATATTTAAATAATCTAAATATCTACAAATTGTGCATATTACCATTTTACCAATAGATAACTAGGGCTTAATGCTACTATAATATTTTAATATTTCAAATATAAGACTATTTTAGTTAAATACTATTGAATTTTGATATATACAATCTAAGGGACAGAAGATAAATTAGCTGTTTATTTATAAATTTGGTAATAAATACACATGTTTGGTGAAAAATGAAGTTTATATAATTTTTCATACTATCAAGTATCTGATACTTTTTCAACTATTCCTAACATTTGAGTAACTGACTATTATAATTTTAAAATTTGTGAATATTTTTTTTGATATAGGTATCTCCTCTATTACTTTTAAAATTTAAAAAGATATAGTATGTTCTTACACTGTTATACTAACTTTTGTGTTGGTGAAATTTATATACATGCAATAGATTAGCACATCAATTAGCAAAGTCAATAATTTGTGATCAGATTGATCATCCAATGTAATGAGATAATAACCTTCCCTTTCTAATTAATACTCTATACTTCATGAAAATTAATTAATTAATTAATTGGAGTTTGTTTTCAAATCCTTAGGTAACTGAAAAATGTGAACGCGCAAGTTATGATTTTCAACCCTGAAACAGTTTGAAAGAGATGTATAACTGTAGTATTGATTTGGAGATTTTAATCATTTAGCTAAATGAGAGACTCAAATCTTGTAGCCCTTCAGGGTTCCTTGGTATAACCCCTACATGTGTTCCTAACTAAATCATACAATATCCTGTTTATGGCTAAAAGCCCATTGGACCCCTTTGCCATAAGATGTCAAAATACACAAAGCCCATTGGGCTGGGCCTCCTTGCTACTTTCTACTCTTATAATCGATAACTGGCTTATCACGTAAACTTTTTGTTTTTTAGCTAAATGAGAGAAACAATATTGCAATAGAAATACTAAACCTTTCTAATTTTGTTTACAAAAAAAAAAAAAGAAATGCTAATAAGAGTTAATATATATAACATAATTATATCTCACAATAACGCGAGTTCGATTCTCTTTCCTATTGTGATGGCTCATTTAGTAATGATCTCATAAGTCTTCTATAAACAGTCTATAAATTATGGGGTTATGTCTTGATTTTAGTGAGTAACAAGTGCCGAACTCATTTAAATTTTTTTGTATCAAAAAAAATATTGCAATAGAAATAATTATTTGAGGATTAAATTGAGATTTTATTTTTAGTAAAATAACTTGTGCCTACGTATGCGTTTTCTCTTTACACAAACTAAAAAGTTAAATCATTTTACCTGTTGTGTATGTAATTTTCTCATATTTCACTTAAATGTTTATGTGTAATTCAATCAAAGAAGGTACTAAGAAAGTCAAATATTGATTTGAACTTGGCTATTTCACCATCTAGAAGTAAGAACAAGTGAGTTAACAAGATCATAACTTAGAAACAAGACAACAGAGCTATAGAGGATAATGAACAACACAAGCAAGGCGACTGAGATCTACTACATGTTGTACAACACTGAATCTAGCTAACCTTGTTCATTTATTATCCAACACACATACACAAAGACACAAAGAAAGTTCACTTTCACATGGTGGCTTTTGAATGAAGAGGAATCCACATGAGATGTTTAACTGGAAAGAAATGGCACACCGGAGCTTCCCCTGGTTTGAATCCAAGTTGCTTAAACAAAACATGATCAGGACTCCACTCAGATGTGTCCAAGTGACAAACTCCTAAAGCGTCCACTTGTTCTCCATTCTCAGAACCCAATTTCACCTTGAAGATCTTAGTCCCTGAGCTAATGAAGTGACAGTAGAAAACTGCATAAGGGTAAGGCAATGGATGGCAAGCCACCCATTTAGGAGCATAGAAATCTTGAGAGATTTCCAGAACAGTGAAGTTCTGTAAAGGGAAACTTGATGTTGCAGGCAAGGTGGTTGTGAGAATGTCTAGCTGAGAATCAGAACTGATAATGGAGCGGACGAAGTCAGTCATGGACTCTAAGGAAGAAACACAGACCTTGGTTTCTGCTGTTAATGGTTGAAGCTCGCATTGTTCAAGTGTGCCACTCATTGCTTGAGCCTCTGGTGAATCTTGAGGGATTGAGAAAAGTTGAAGGACACTTGGAAGTTGTGATGTTGAGAAAGGAATGGAGTCAGCTTCTTTCCTTGTGAGGAATTGAGGAAACTCTTGAATAGGGAATTGGAGGGTCATTGCATTCCCTACATGAAGATCATCAATGGCAAAAAAGCCTGTCTTGAATGCCTCTGTATGATCTGCTTTGTTGATGGCTGCATAAGACTCTGTAGGATTATCTCCTTGTGAATCTTTCTTTTCACCACCATATGCAGTTACATAGGATTCATCACTTTTTTCTTTCTTATCTTCTTGAGAGTGACGGTAGCCACTAAGGTAAGACTGACTCACTTTTTTGCCTTCCCTATATTGAGTTATGTAAGGCCGACTCTGCCTCTCGCTCCCACCATAAGTAGTTACATAGGGTTCATTTTTTTCCTTCTGATTCTTTTGGCGGTAACCAGTGAGATAAGGACGATCCTCTCTCTTGGTCTTACCATAAGAAGTTACGTAGGGTTCACTTTTTTCTTTCTGATCATTTTGGGAGGGACGGTAGTTAGTAAGGTAAAGATGATCCTCTCTGTTGGTCTCACCATGAACAGCTACATAATGTTCACTTTTTTCTTTCTGATCATTTTGGGAGTGACGATAACCAGTTAGGTAAGGCTGATCTTCTCTCTTGGTCTCACCATAAGCAACTACATACGGTTCACTTTTTTCTTTTTGATCCTTTTGAGAGTGACGGTAGCCAGTAAGGTAAGACTGATCTTCTCCCTTGGTCTCACCATAAGTAGCTACGTAGGGTTTACTTTTTTCTTTTCGATCCTTTTGGAAGTGACGGTAGCCAGTAAGGTAAGATTGATCCTCTCCTTTGGTCTCACTATAAGGAGCTACGTAGCGTTCACTGTTCTCTTTCTCATCATTTTGGGAGTGATGACAGCCATGTGGATTCACCTTTTTGTGATTAATATATGAAGTTATATAGGGCTTATTCTTTCTCTTAATCTCACCATAAGCAGTTATATAGCGTTCATTTTTTTCTTTCTCATCATTTTGGGAGTAACTGTGGCCTCCCAAATAAGGCTCATTCTCCCCATTGAAACCACCATAGGAAGTTATATATGGTTTACCTGTTTCTTTTTTATCCTTTTGGAAGAGAATGTAATTTGCTCGGTAAGGATGACGGATGTTTGGGGCTTCATTTTCTTTTGGAAGCCCTTCTTCTTCCTTCATGTCTCTTGCGCTGCTTCCATGCGCATGCTGCAAAAAGCAGTTCAATTAAAAACGGGTAATTTAACATATACAAGCTCATAACACAATAATATCAACAAGTTGATATGATATTTTTTTAGAAAAACTCTAATAATCTTCTTTAACTCTCTCCCTTCATCTCTTACTTGATTATTATTGAAGGAACATCAATAGGAATAATTTAAAAATGAGTTAATAAATATAATAAATAAATATTATATTTAAAATTAAAATTAATTTTTTAATTATGATATCTATTAAAGAAGGACTGGGAGTATATAATAAACTATGTAGTGTTCATTGTTGTTTATGAATAATACCTAACTTATTATAACATTTATATTATATGCAGAATTTAATATTATGACACTATTTATATGACAAGCTCTCAAAAAAAGCTTAATATGCATTAATAGAACAAGGTGGATATACGCTACAGGAAAAATAAAACTAGCACAATCATAGTGGGAAAGAAACCGTGGATGCATGCAAAGCAAGAATAATATGTATATATATGTAGAGAGAGAGAGAGAGAGTTACATACCAAGAAGAGAAGGATTGAAAAGAGAGAGCAAAGTGAAAATGTTTTGGCATTTAGAGGAGGAGCCATCTTCCTATAGTGAAGGAAAAAGCTCTGAGAGGGCCGTGTGTCAAGTTTGAAGAAGACTTGGCCTTTTATAAGCACTAAACACCCTTCTTCATTGCCATTCTTTTTTTATTTTTTTATGAACTTACTCTCAATTCGCGGATAAATTTTTTGGCCAAATTGCGGATATCTTATTTGGTTGAGTGTTCAATATATTTTATGGGAAATTAGGAAAAAGTCTTAATGAAAATTTTATTGGTGAGGAGGGTATAAATAAAGTCATGGTAACTCTATGTGTACAATCTTTATAAAGTATTGGTAACTTCTATATATAAAAATTTATCACATTATTTTCACTAGAAATATTTTTTTTTCTAATTTTTAATAGTATATATTAATCGGTGCCATTAAAATTTAATTTGATATAAATGGTTAAGAAGTACAACATTGAAGAAAATTTGGACTAACAAGAATTAGTTATTTAAATTGCTATCATTATCAACCACAATATAATAAAAATCAGACTTTGGCCTTATTTGAACATATATAGTTTTGGTAATAAAAACATATCAATTAAAAAGTCAATGATTCGTAATAAGATCATATAAATGATTTGTAAAAGAGATGTAAGCAAGGTGTAATATTGATTTGGATATTTTTAATTATTTAAGCCCCTAGCTTGTGCTTTTTTAATTTGTGATTGATCGTTGGAACATCAAATCAATTAGTTTCTTTTTTTTATTTTGCAATTTTTTAATTTTAATTTAATTTCTCAAAATTTTCTATCGTCATGTGCTGACGGATTATCAGAATATTCTGTCTTCATTACAAAATTATTTTGGGTTTTTCTATTCAAAGTTTACTTTTTGAAGATGTTACAAGTCTTTTTTTTTTTTTTTTGAGGTCTAAATGTGTTTTAAAATGTTAACGTGAATAAGCGGCCATCATATTTTAGTGGAAATTTGTAATTTTTCCCAGAATTAATACTTATTACTTTATTTCTACTTTTAAAAATACTTTTTCCTTTTTAAAATTAGAAAAATAAAAAAAAACTTGTTTAGAAACTTATTTTTATTTAATTATTTTTCAGAACAAAAAATTGAAACCTAATTTTTAAAAATAGAAAAATAAAAATAAGTTTTGAATCTCTGTAATTTTTTTTTGCAATTTTTATTTTTTGTTTTATAGAAGTGACTCACTATTAAAAAATATTTTTTTATCATCACATATAGCCACTTATTAATGATCACCTTCGCTACAAGTTATCACCACCGACGATCGCATTTATCATTAACTATCACTAACAATTGCCACCTCCATGGACCGCCACTAAAAACTGCATCCATCGTCGGCCGGTACCACTTTAGACTGTCATCGCCAGGACCCCCATCGATAATTGCCACCACACTAATGACTTTTGCTATCAGCAACTGGCAACTATTATCGATTGATAGTAAGAATAATTATTTTTTATTTATTTATGTCATCTCTCAATCCTTTTAACTTTTTATTCAACTTCATTGTACTCTTCACATTATCTCTTATATTATCTTTATTATAAAATTAGTTCTAAAATTAATTATTCTAAACAAGTTTTTATCTTTGTTTTTAAATACAAGGTTTTAGAATAACTATTCAAATAATTTTTTCCCTAAAACTTGTTTCTAAAAACTATTTTGAGAAAAAAAATAGAGAATAGAAACAAACATACCCTTCATCTCTCCCAACAAGTAAATTTCTTAATATTTAAATTTATATTCTCTTCTTTATAAGAAAAAATTGTTTATTACTTCAACTAACATTTTATTAATAGTTCTTATTATAAATTTATAATAAAGCACTTATAACCATATCATTACAATAAAAAAATGTTTAATTTATTAAATTTATTTAAGAATAGTATTTTTTTTTAAATTTATCCCTATTTAAAATTATAAATTACATAAAAATTGAGAAGTGAAAAACAAAAAATTACATCAAACTTTAAATAGGATAATTTAAAATATATGTAATTAATACTCCACTTAATGACTTATAATAAATTATATTAAATAAACTATAAAATTTCTCAATCTTTACATATGAATTATATGTAATGTCAATTTTAAAGTTTATTCAGTATTCTTGTTTAAATAATATAACACATGTGACATTTTAAATAATAATGTGTCAAAATAAAAAACTCACTTGTATGGATCGGACAGAAATTTGTGTTTCTATTAGTGAAAAGGTAAAATTGTATCAATTTAAATATTTTAACATGTTGGTCGCACCTCTAAAATTAGTTCTAAGTATTAATTATATATTTAAATACTTTAGGGTGTTAGTCTCACATCTAAAATTAGTTTAGAGTGCTAATTATATCTTTAAATATTTTAGTATATTAATTGCTCTTTTAAAATTAATTTAGGATGCTGGATGTACTTGTACCTTTATTGGTGTTGCTAAAAAATACAAAGTGCCTGTTTGGAAAACTTTGAAATCTAAATTTTAAACGGGCTTCTGGCATAACCTTATTTTAGAAAAAATTTAAAATAAACAGTCATATTTATCAACACGTGTTTGTAGGCTAAATCATGATTTCAGATAAGCTGGTAGGAATAGCTTTTAGAATAGTAAAAGAGCTTATGGGCTACCCAAATATTATTTTACCCCTAATTTCTCTCATACACTCTCTCAACTCTTCTCCCTCTTCTCTCTCTTCTCTTCGTCATCATCACCGTCTTTGTTGCCATGCTCGTCGCCTTCATCTTCGTCTTCATCCCTGTCTAATGCTTGTCTCTTGCTTATCTTCATTTTTATTCTTCAGCGCCATCGGATGCTCATCTCAGTCTGATGCTAGAGTAGACAGCCCTTTCATGTCGTTATGTCGCTAGAGTCGCGACAGTAGAGGAGGAAGAAGGCTACAGTGGTTGCTGAAATTTTTGAGGAGTAAATAATTTTTTTATCTCATACATTTTATAATAATTTATTAATCATAAAAGTCATTTTAGTAATCATTATCTAAATATTTATTTATTCAGAATCATTTTTTTTATAAACTCTTTTTTAAAAACATTTTCTAAAAACTATCTAAAATTTTTTTTTATATAAATTATTTTTCAAAAACTTATCAAAACAGTCCCAAATTAAAGTAGATGTTCGGATAAGATGGAAGTATTGAGATATGCGAAAAAGTTTTTAAGATTAACAAAAAACAAAATGATATGGAGTGAGATGGGTGGAAGAGGCTTGGGTAGAATATTCCTTCACTTCTACTCCCCAATTAAGCCAGACACTTAATGTAGAAGATTGAAATATCCTTTTTGACCAATTAAATACAACTAAGAGGTTTAGGAATGCAGTTGTAGGTAATAAAATATTAATAGTGTGATATTTAATAACTTAAAAATCATTATTTTCTTTTACAAATCTTCACATACAATTATAAGTTAACTTCTGTGATTTGTAAGGGAATATGTTATTTACATTAGCCGTATATTTCTGAATGAACACTTATAAATTTTAGAGAAAAAAATTATTTTAACTTCCAACTCAACTATAATAAACAAACACATTTAATTATAATTTTTTAATATATTAGTTAAGCTGTAAATTTATTTAAAAATTATAACTTTCTTGGCACGCTACGTGACACGTGCTGCACGCTTGTTTAATTATTTATTAATTATATTATTATACCCGTGTCTGCATTATTATTGGCTTGATTTTGCGTAAAACATTTACATTAATAACTTGAACAGGATCGTGATAACAACTTGCATGTAATATTATAATTAAATGATGAATGGCAACAAGGACATTTGAGTATTTTACATACACGATGGCCGGGTCAAATTCAATTATTGTCATATTTAACTGGGTTAACTTTTTAAAGACCATTTTTATATTTTCTTAGATTTAAATTCTAGATTTTATATTTACACAGTCAAAATCCCTTTTATATAGAACTTAATGCCCGTTGGCATTAGTAGGAGAAAGAGATAATCACTAGTATAAAATAGATTTTTTAAAGCTTTATTTATAAACTGGTTATTGCAGAGATAGTTAAAAAAATGATCAATGACATATTTATAAATAAAATAAAATATTTATATCAGATATATGCGTAACCAGTATAGAAGAAAATTACTACACCGAATACTTTATAGTCAGTACTATATCAGTTGTATATATGTACATGCAACAAGTGTAGAAGATAAATAAGATAAAAATCACATCGGATATACACATATAACCGATGTAAAAAAATTGCCTATAGGAAACCCTTTTTATCCAGAGATGAAGTCGTTCGTGGTTGAAAGAAAGAAATGGAGAAGACAAAAGGTAAAATGCTTGACATTGCTGCATTGTTGGATGAAGGTCGTCGCCATCGCTCTCCTTCCAAATCCATAGCCGCTGAAGTCACCTCTCTCTCTTGGATGGTTTTTGATTTTTCTGAAATTGTTTTATCTAGTTGTTTGTTAGATTTTCATATATGAGTTTTTTATAGATTGGGGTTGAAGATGAGTTTTTTTAATCTTTGTAATGAGAATATATAATGGATTATGCATATATAAATTTGTGACCAAAAGTAGGGCAGATTTAGCCTTTGTCGTCACTCAAGTCTCTTTTGTCTTCGTCTTTTCATTGTTACCCAAATCTCTCTTCAGTCACTGATGCTTTATGTGTTCAACTTGGTGCCATTGCTGTACTTGTTTTATATATTTAATCATCTTCAATATATGTTTATTCCTAATTTGTTTGCTCTGAAAATTTTCTTCTTCTGTTGTTCTTTCTTCTTCTATCTATTCTATTTCTTCGAGGTGAAGTTTTTACTTATGCATAACATGTATTCTCTGATGAGAAATGTTTGTGAATCTCTTGATGATTGTCTCTACTGGTGCTGACATCGATGACATTTTTAATCTTATTTTTTTACATTATTTTTTAAATATGTTATAAAGTGACTAGTGTAAAAAGCCTATTTTTTTAAACCAATTGTATGTCTGATGTAAAATATTTAGACTTTCTACATGATCTATATTAGTCCGGTATAAAATATATTTTTTAACCGATGTAGAAATGCTCTTTTACAGTAGTGAGTATTTAATAGTACTATGATCAAATTAAGAATATTTAATTCTTTGAAATGGAGAGTTCAAATTTTATATGAATGGAAAAAATTATTTTAAGAACCAGGAGTACATAATTTCAGTGTCAAATTTTAGAATATTAGTGTCGAATTATTTAACAATCTTTGGTTGCTTTACTAAATTTTAAAATTCTAAACTGTAATTAAACTCATGTTTTGGTCACAAAGTGGAATTCTCACTTGAAACTGAGACGAGAAGATGGACAATGTACGACTAATTAAATAGATGAAAGCCCATTGTTGGTATCCGACAGCCCATTGGGCCTTCTTATCTCCACTCGTTATCGTGGTTCTTTCGAGCTTTTCTTTGGATCATATAAAAATGTTTTATTTACTTTACCAAAAAAATGTTATTTATTTTTTTCACTAATAATATATATCTTTTTATTAAAAATAATTATATTTAAAACAGTATCATTATTAAATATGAGTATTTTTCCTAATAGAAATTTAAATTTTGATTTACCACATTCTATTATTCTATTATACCTCTCATAACAAGAATTTAAATATTAATTTACTATATTATAATACGAATTTATTTTGAGAGATTAAATTTAATTATTAATAATTTTTTTATTTAATTTTTTTAATTTATCTAAAAAATTAACTAACTCTTATAATTAATATGTAAAAGAGTATTTTAAAAAACTAACAAATATTTATTACAAATAATTAATTTTGTTAAGTTTTATAAATTATATATCTAATTTATTTTAGAAATGTTTGGAGTACATTCAAAGAATTTGAAAAGGAAAAAGAACTGTTGAAAATGCAGCATTCGTCACAGGGCTGAAGGTGGTGGTGACCCCCAAAAGTTTTCAACTCTAACAAAGTCACAATATATAAAACACCTTTATTAAAGTTTGCATGTGAATAATATTAAATATTGTTAATGAAAGGTGAGAAATGGGACACATAAAGAAAGATGTTTGAAACCAAGTAAAGTGACAAGCAAAAGAATTAATGTACTGTCTACTGGTCACCCCTATAGCTTCTTTTTTTATATATAAAAAAATTATATAAATTTAGTATAAATTATTTATTAAAGTTAGAGTATAACTTTAAAACTTAAAAATATTTATAGAGAATTTATAAGATCACTTGTCAAATAAACACTCACAATAATAAAAATTGAACTTATATTTTTATAAAATATAAATTATGTTTTTTCCCATATATATTAACTATTGTTGCCTAATCACACCTATAGCTAGTTTGTGCTTATGTATTCATCATATATAAAGGGTCACATCTGCATACAATAGTCAACCAAAGATAGTAGGTAACAACCCCTTTTATTAAAGGCTGTCATAATTATTCTCAATTAATGGCACTTAGTCTTATGTGTGTGTGTGTGTGTGTGTGTGTGTGTGTGTGTGTTTGAATGGGACACATAAAGCCCTTTGAAACCAATGAAAGTGGCCATTGTAGGTTTAGTCAAACTTCTTTTCTCATTCTGAGTACCATAAACATTTCACATGATCCATAAGATGCTTGACTTTTCTTCTGGGTACTAACTTATTTTCCGTTTCTTCCACAAGCTTCATTCTCCAATATGCATATACTGTTATTGATATACAAACCCTCGTACTATTTACTCTCAATCAAGTTCAAAAGGAAAGTAAAATCAAGACTAGCATACGAGAAAACGATCCTGGATGCTAGCTTCTCCAATGACTTTATAACGCGATATTTCACTTAATTTCCTATTTGTTAGACCCTTCCTGTGTAGTTATTTTTTTATGTCACCAAGTGCTCTTTAACTTATTGAGAGGGAGAATCCGTTAAATTTATAAATCAAATTTAACTTATCAAGCTACTTGATGTGACTTTTTTTTATTATATGAAAATTTAGGTAAATTTAATATCAATTTTTCACTAAATTTTTATAATAACCTCTTGTTCTTATTTGTGTGTTTCTTTTCGGTGTTCTTTTTATCTAAACTCAGTTGATTATAACATATATTACATCACATATCCATATATATATGTATGGAAATGCTTTGAAAGCTTTTATAAAGTGACAATAACATTAAGAAATATAAACCCCTTTTGGTGCTGAACCAAACTATTTATGGCATAATACCAACCCAACAAAGTGCCTATTCTTTCAAGAGTTATCTTTATTAGAGGAAGAAGTGGAGGTAGCTAAGTTTTCTTTTCTTTATTTGTCCCATTAATTAATAGTTTGATGTTGAATGTGTAGAAACCTAAATATATATATATACGAGAGCCAATGGCTTCCCTCAAAAGTTGAGCTGTTTCGCTCTCTAATGGGACGTTGAATACTATTTCATTTCACCGACGCAACTTATTAATCTCCCTATTTCACTTCCAATTTAATTTTTAGTTCTAATGGCTACATTTTCAATTGTCATTAATATATTTAATTATTGGAGCATCAATGGCATCACCGTTTTAATTTCCCTCTCCCGTGATATAGAAAACACATAAAATTATAATATCAGAATTTTTTATATTTATTTATAGGTATATATGATATATTTAGAAATATATATATATATATATATATATATCAGACTCACAATTCTAGTTGACTTTTAATTAAAGAAAAAAAAAATGGCTATCGATCATTTCGGAGAACTTTTAAGTAGTGCAATAACTTAATTTGTCATTGCCATGTAACTTTATCTCATAGACGTTTGATAGTTGATATACATGCATGAATCCACAATCATCTCAATTTCTCCACTTTATTCTTTCTTTGACTTCAAATCCACAACATCATCACCAATATTCGGGAAAATCCAATCCCATATTTTTTAATATTATTTCTATTAATATAAGAGTTAGATAACTAATTTAGATAGATTAAAAAAATAATTATACTAGTTATTCGTGATAAATATAGTTTTATTTTCTTAAAATATCATCTTTTACCATGACTATATTTAAACCCTAAATCTCTATCACCTATCTTATGCCTCTAAGGGTATATTTGGATAGACTTTTAAAAAATGACTTATAAAAAAAAATTTAGATAACTTTTGGAAAAGGGCTTCTAAAGAAGAGTTTATAGGAAAAAATTATTCTTAATAAATGAGTGTTTGGATAGTTATTTTTATAATGACTTTTATAATTGATAAATTATCATAAAAGATGAGATAAAAAAACACAATTTGTTCAAGCTTTTTTTCGTCTTGTCCCATCTTAATGTGCACGTCTTCTCAATAGATAGAGGAAGAAGACGTGAAGCTGTGAAGACGAAGGAAGAAGATGCGATGCCAAGAAGCACTAACAGAGGAAGAAGAAGTTACTCTATTTTCATTTTCCATTATTCATCTTCTTCCTATTCTTCCCCGAATTGAAATTATATGCTTTGTCTTCTAAAGTGATGGACTATAGAAGCAATAAAAGACATGTGTAAGGAAAGAAGAGAGAGGAGAAAAATAGGATAAAATAATAATTGAGCAGTTATAAGCTCTTTTATTGTTATAGAAACTATTCCCATGAATTTATTCAACTATGATTTAGCCTATAAATACTTTTAGCTAAATATAACTATTTATTTTAAAAATTTTTTAAATTAAAGTTTAAGTTAGAAGCCTTTTTAAAATTAAAGTTTGGTTCTATCAAAACAAGAACTAAATGCACAGTAGATGTTGAACAATTTATTTATTTTTATGTGTGAGGATTATTATATAGTCTTTAGTTATATCTTAACTATGTTTTGGATATTCATTATTACTACGTGACCAGAACTTGGATGGGCATATATCGCAGGACAAGAGAATATAAACATTGTGTTGTCCGGGGGCAAAAAGAAGAACGTATATGCCTTTAATTTGTGCGAAAGCATAAAGTCAAATCTGCTTTAATTACATACAGTGGGACCTTGCATTTTCCTTTTTGCCTCAATATTATTATCAATTATTAAAAAATATCGATGAATAATTTAACTTGGTATACTCACCCTTATCTTTAATATAAAAATTAATTAATTAATTTAAATAAATTAAAAAAAATTAATATAAGAGTAAATAGAAAACCTTTGACTCCCCAATAAGATGTTGGACGTAGCTATTTAGTCACCTTATCTTTGCCTTCTACGTTGCCTTTGGAAACGAACAATTCAAAGCCCACACCACAAACTTTTTCAAACACATTTATCATTTCAATAAACATATATAATAATATACGTTCCGCCTAGTATAAAAGGATATAGTTGGATCCTTAACCTCACACATCATCCTTGTAAACTCACAAATCTAACAAGTTAAGGCAAAAAAATATAAGCACCATGAGATCTACGTCTGCCATATTCTGCATCATCTTCTTCTCTCTTCTCCTGGTAAGCTTTTCCTCAACCTCCCCTGTCAATATTATATTCTTCTCTCACGTTCTACTCGATCCTTGTTCATGCATATATAAGCTTTTTCATAATTTTCGGATCCTAGAACTTAATTCTTTAACTGTGTGAAGTACAGTTGGTCAACCTCAGCTCTGGCAGAAAAGACGTGGGAGATTATTGGAAGAACATAATGGCGAATCAACCTGTGCCGGACGCCATTAAAGGCCTGGTTGTTCAGGATTCTCCATCAGAAAATAAGAAGAAGGATAACTTTGTTCGGGACTTTGATATAAAACCAAATGTTATAATATATCACTCCCATGATGTGCCTAAAAAGGCTGAGCCCTCTGTCAAGCAGCTTGAGCTAACTGTCAACAAGGGTTGATTTGAGGGCAGAAAGAAACTAGATATATATATATATATATATATATATATATATATATATTTCTGTGTGTGCTAATTATATTATAATATGGTAATATCTCTACTAGATGAGGTTTGTATCGCTAAGAGATGAAGTACATTGAGTGGCTCGTATTGAATCAGAATCTCTCTCTTTGTATATTCATTATAGAAATCTTCTACTAGGTTTGTTATTTAGTCGTATGCATGCTTTTCTGCAGAGTTTTCATAATCTATAATATCATGTTGCGCCTTGTCGGGATTGTTCTCAAATGATGCTCTAAGCAACTTTTTTTTCTGTTACATTGCTCTAAGAAACTTTCTTCTCTTTTTGACAAAGGCTTAATCTCTCGTGGGTTAGGTTTTGAATACTTTTCACTATTGCCCCTTCACTCTATTTTAATAACTCAACTTAACTAATAAAAAGTAAAACATGTGATTATTTAAAGTATATTTAATTTTTAGGAAGTATTATTTTGTTGTGGTTCTAGTCATAGTATTTGAGGAGGCATCACAACTTTTGGATGCCTAGATTTAGCTTAAGGGTAATAGACAACTCGTCATACCTGATATTAGTATTGCATAGGAGAAAGGGAGATTTCACCCTATTATTCGATTGTGGGTGAGTCCAACACCTTTTTAAAAATTCTTGTACAAAAAAAATTCAACTTGCCAATAAGAGTTGATATAAATAACAAGAAACATGCTTGTATCCTATAAGGACATAAGTTCAATTTCCCTTGCTATTATGAGGACTTCTTTGATAGGCGATCTCGTAAGTCCTCTGGCGCTCTTTAAATCCTGAGGCTATGCCCTGATCTTAGTGGGGGATTGATACCGAACCCAGATAAACTTTTTTGTAAAAAAAACTCAACTTCATAATTGTTTCTTGCTGCCGTTGTGATGATTCTTTTAGTATACGATCTCATAAGTTCTCTATAAACGTTCTTTAAATTTCAAAACTATATCCTAATTTTAGTAGGAGATTGTGTCAAATCCACCTAAACTTTTTTATATAAAAAAATAACTCAACTTCATATCATTTAAGTGTGACTTTAAAAAAAAATTATTAACCTTTGGGTTAAGGTATCATGTATATCCAACATCTTAAAATATTTTAGATATTTAGTATCTTGAAATATTTTTTAAATATATATAACATTTTAAAGTATTTTTTAGTACACCTAGCATTATGATATATTTTTTATATATTTTTTAATACTTCTAAACTATGGTATAAAAAATATTTTAGAGTATGGTATGTTCAACAAAAATACTTTAAATTATTAAATACACTTAAAGAAAGTACTTAACCATTCCCGCGTGCCCACATATATTGCACTGAAATTGATTAGACAGTTGTTAACCGAGTACAGGTCACCCTTAAATGTATTCTTCATCTATGTAAGCATTACCAAGCTTTCTTCAATAATAAGTAAACCATTTTTATCGAGATTATTTGAGAGAGTTATCTCTAATTAAATTTAATAATATTTAAATATGAACAAATAAGATAGCTAAATAAAAAAAACAAAAGTAAGTCATTTTGATTATACATATACTACATTTCTTTTAACACAAACGTCATCTCTTGCATGTATCTTTCTGTTAATTAATTTGAAGAAACAAGTTTTTTTGTTTTGTTTTACACATGAAAATTGAAATCGGAAATTAAACTAATTAATGAGAGAGTTGCATATTTTATAAAACCAACACTTTTCCACCCAATTCCTCTCTCATTTTTAAAAGTTCTAAATGTGATACGATAATATATACGATAATTAATTAAAACATGTTCAATATACGAATAGGATACGATAATATATACGAAAGACCCTGGTATTTTGCAACATTGAAGTACACATCCATAGCTTTAAAATGAGGCCTCTTTAATAATTTTTAGATGTGCAGATTAAAACATATAATTTTTTAAAGTTTTGTTATAATTCTAGAATTTCTTACGAAAATTCCACTTTATAGTTTTGGTTTAAGCGAGTTTCTGGATCAAATGGATTATTGACGAACCCGGGTATTATTTTTCTTTCAAAGAGCTTATGAAGGGTTAGAAATAGAGCTTTGAACCATTAATTTAGGAGCTAAATTGATTTAGTAATGAATTTTCTAAGTCTGAGGAAAATTCATTATTTTCTTGGTAACTGAGAAAAGTTTTAAGATTTTAGTCCTTCCATGGTATATAGTGGGTCATAAGTGGTTCTCAAATAGCTAAACAATTTTGATAGATGACCCTAGAGTAAAGTACCACATTTTGATAAATTTGCATGTGTTGTTGTAAATTCACACAAGGGTGCCGATGTATTTTTACCCACAAAATTTAATTTAATTTTGATTGCAGTGAAATTTCATAATCTGAAATCTAATAGTAAATTACTATATTGGGGTGCAGTGAAATTTTCCCTAAAAGCTGGAGACATCTGTCACTTTCGAATGAACAAATTTTATGGGAGTCCTTCCTTTTTATTACTCTAGTTTTAATATTTTCGGGTGCTAAAAAAAATTGGGATATATTTTGCTCCTCTAAGAATAATTCTAAAACAAAAATGAAGTTTCACCTAAAAATCAATTCAGTATGAGTATAATTAATTATTCAAGTTACCATAAAGAGTAATGAGATCAAAATTGGTCTTCATCATTTTCTATCAATTATACTCTTAAAATCTTATAACACCCACTTCAATCTTAAAATATTGTAATACCCTATTCAATTAAAAATAGTTATAAGTTGACACGATCTAATACTTTCAATTATTTTGTTTGCAAGTCACAATTAATAATCCCAATCGGTAATACCACTTTGTTCTTTGAAAGATTTTTAATCCTACTTTAACAGGATTACTGATTTATTACTATCATGAGATTGCGGGAGCTCAAAATCTTTCGAAGATCAATTTTTAAATTTATATTATATTTCAAAATTTTGACTATAATAAAAATTTATAAATACAACATATGTGAGAAATCTCTAGTTATTCTAATTTCTCAGCACATTATCCTACGTATAATTAGGTTTTTGTTAGAAAAAAATAAAACCAAAATATATATGATCTATTTTTAATATAAAACTCAATTGATTAATTTAAGAAGATTAAATAAACTAAATAAATAATTCAATTATAATATATGTTAAGTATTATTAGATTATATATTAATTTATAGGTCAGACAAATTAATTTAGAAAGAAATGATAAATATAAGGAGCAATTAATGCCATATACTTCTTAATATAATCAAAGAAAGGACAGTATTTCATTTTATGCGATATGTGTACTGAATACCTCATATAAAAACACGCAAGAAGTTGAATTATTATGACCATTTTGTTTATGAATATCAATCACAAAACAGTGAGTTAATGGGTTATGGAAAATATATAACGAGAACATATTATATATCGTCCAGTATTTTGCCAGAAGCAAGATCTTGGTCGACACAGAATCAAATAATTGATACGACATGTTAATTCTTAAAGTTATAGAGATTCCATAATAACAATCATTTTCAAATAATTGATATGATCTGAGGGAATTTGATCAGATACGATGTTAAGGAAATCTTATAAGTGAAATATGATTTATAAGTTCAATAAAATTTTCTGTTACATGTTAATCTTTTATGACATGCTCTCTTTTGA
This sequence comes from Leucaena leucocephala, assembly GCA_037074615.1. Lineage (NCBI taxonomy): Eukaryota > Viridiplantae > Streptophyta > Magnoliopsida > Fabales > Fabaceae > Leucaena > Leucaena leucocephala. The sequence continues at coordinate 1,118,510 of CM073561.1, read as the reverse complement.
AATTTATGCTTATAATATTGATTCTTTTATTAAGAGGTTAATGCTTATAAAGAAAGCTACCCACAAAAGGATCTGATAGGCAAGGAGCCAACAGAGTCACTGTCAACATCAATGATAAACTGTTTCCCTAGGATTAAACGACAGTGCTTAGCTACCTTTTTTTAACCATTATTTTATTTTTTAAAAATGTAATACGAAAAATATGTTTCTCAATTATTTTATTATACTGGTGTCTAGATTTTGCATTAATTTATACATAAAAGAGACAAGTAACACTTATTGTTGCCTATAAATACAATGGAGCTGCATTCCATTCTCATCCACACGACTTGAAGTCACAGAAAAGTTTTGCAAACTTCATTAAATTGGTTTCAACATGAGAGCTTCAGATGTTGCCTTCCTTCTTCCTCTGTTCCTTGTTCTTGGTATGTTTTTCTACTCCTCCTACATATGTTTTTAACAACTCCTCTTTTAATTAATTCATTTCTTTATATTTAACTATTCCACTAATTTCCTATTAGCTAGCGAAAAGGTGAGATATGCGACTATTTAGTGTATTCGATTATTGAGAAATATTATTTTATTATAGTTCCAATTGCGGCGCTTGGGGATATATCCTAACTCTTAGGTACCTAAATTTACGCTTGAGGATAATTGACAACTCGCTATACCTGATATTAGTATCACCTAAGAGAAATGAATATTTCGCTTTACCTTTAGATTATAGGTAAGTCCAACTCTTTTCCAAAAATTTTTATATAAAAAAAAACTATTCCACTAATTTCATGTTCGGTCATAATCATTTCACCCAAGGCTATTAGCTTAACTGGCATCCTTTCTCGCACATGCTAAGAGGTTCTACATTTTTTGTACTTCTCTGAGAAATTTAACATTAATTTTGTTATTACTCCTATCAAAGCCCTACTTAGTGTTTACTCCTTAAAATATTGTTAGATAATACTCTTCTACTATTAATATTCTACTATTAATATAAGAGTGAGTCAGTTAATTAATTTAAATATATTAAAAAAATTAAATAAAATAGTTAATTATAACTAAATTTTTTAAAATAAATTTATAATATATAATCTTTCATCTACTTAAATTAATCACTTAACTCTTATATTAATAATTGAAAGAAGTATCTTATTATCGTGAGTTTAACTGCTCATTTATATAGCTCAACTTTCTTCCTATAACCTCTAATATTTTAACCATATACGTTTTTGTTTGTGGGGTAGATCTTGTTTGATTGGCTTGTTTTTAGAATGATGCATGTCTATTTTTCTATTTAAACCCTTAGATGATAGGAGGTGAATCCAACCCTTTCTAAAAATTTTGTAACAAAAAAAAATTCATAACATGTCATATATATCCCAAACTTTTAAATTAAAAAATTAATTAACATTTGAAAGCATATATGTTGATATTTATGATAGTCCAAGTTTTTGTTGTGGAATATGCAGTTGGCGGATACAGCAGCATCAAGAAATGATGTAGGCGAATACTGGAGAATGGTGATGAAAGATGAGGCCATGCATGAAGCAATACAAGGCCCCCTTCATCATAATCCTTTGATTCAATCTGAAACTAGACCTCAATCCCAAAATCATCATGTTGAAGAACTGAATCACAAATGTGATGAAGGTGAGGCTCTTGTTACCATAACAGATATTGAAGCCAAACCCACCGTTACTGCTGCTTCTGATAATGACTTTGAGCCAAGACCTAGTGTTACATCTTACAACAACGGTGATCTTGATGGTAGGGATAAAAAAATACCAAAGATTTTGAGCCTAGGCCAAGTGTTACATCTTACAGTAATGGTAATCTCGGTTCTCAGAACATCCTTACCAAAAATTTTGAACGCAGACCTAGTGTTACATCATACAGCAATGGTGATCTTGGCCATGAAGAGAAAAAAATTATCAGAGACCTACCATCTTTGCTTGCAATGATGATGTGAAAAAATGGCCTCAAGGATGAAGGTTTAAGAGGCTGTATGTGTAACCTCATATGGTTTGTTATGCTTTCTAGAAGATGTATGAAAAATATAACAGAATAAAGTTGTGGCCAGAGTGGGTGACACTCAATTATTTACAATGTGATGGTGAAGCAATTATGAGTTTTCAATTATAATGTTCTTTTTATTGATTTTAGTTAAACATGTTAATAGTAGAGAGCTGGTGAAACATTAATGCATCAATTTTCCTAGTGAAACAAGGCCTTAATGTAAAAGAAAATAGCTGTGACTATCCTGCAATGCCTTAGCCCTAGAATCAACATATGGTAAATATTTATCTAAGGGTAAATATTTATCTAAGAGAAAGGAAGACTTTACACTAACTTTAAATTGTGAATGCCTCCAACCCCTTTCCAAAATATTTTGTACAAAAAAAAAATTATAAATCTTTTTCATGCACATAATTCTTCATTTCTGCTAGACTTGTTCATGAATTCAAAAATTCTCGTTGGACCAGGTCAACACAAAAAAGTCATGCCAAAAATAGGTCAAATTAATCGGGTTGAAATCTTAGGTCTTAAAAGTGTTCATCCTACCAACTCAGATAATAAATAATGAGCTCATATCCCATAAAATTATGAATTCAATTCCCCTTACCGTCATAAGAGTTCTTTTAATAGGCGATCTCATAAGTCTCCTATAAACGTTCTCTAAGCCCTAGTACTTTGTCCTAGTCTTAATAAAAGACCAATACTGAACCTACCTAAACTTTTCAATATAAAAAAAAAGTGTTCCTCCTACATCATGTTTAAACCTACGGTTCTGCTCCATAACTAGTGTGTGCGTGCGTAGAAATATATTTTAAGAATACAGATATATGTATATTTGTATATAATTTAATTTCAGGTGAGTATTTCCCTATCTTTTTATAATTATTTTTATTCAACGAAACCTCTATTCCATCCCACGGGTTGAGAAAAACAAAACAGCCAGTATAATTGCTCAGAAGTTTCTTCCACAAGCAGTGGGGAATTAAAAAATAAGATCTCGACCACATTTGAATGAATTTAAAAACTTAGCAAAACAAGTAACTTTAGAATTATCTCATAGCTTTTATTTGACAATATTCGAACACCAAAGACGAGGTGAACAAGCTCACTCAACAGGTACGTAAACAAGACAAGCACCCAAAAGATACCACTAGAGCAATTTGAAATTTTAAACAAATACTAGTGTACAATGAAGCTTCATGGCCAGCAATGGCTGAACAGACCAGGTTCAAGTAATGTACTTCATTTTTTCGGTAAAGGAAAAGCAATATGTTTAGCACTCACATCCTGTTGAACGCTGCTGAGTGTTGGTTGCAACATCAATTGTATCTGGCAGGTATCTTCAGCAAGCACAAATTACATAGAGAACAAAACGAAAAAGAATCATCAGTATCATTTTAGAATATTTATATCTCACCTCAGAAACAAAATAACTATAACCGTTTGTTGACTATCAAATAATGCTCTGCAAAGATGTTCCAACCAATGAGCGGACTAGGAGACATAAGCACTAGATGATTACGATTGTTAAGACATGCTACCAGCCTAACCCATTCAACATTTTATTACTACTACTTATAGTGTTGAGGATGCATTAGTTATTGCAGTAATAACGCTATCTAGTAGTTACTATCAACTTGCAGCTAACAATGGTTATTCTCGTAGCGTTTAGTTTCTTGATTATGACATAGTCTTGTGGCTTTCATTTTTACCCATAAAATCACACATCAATCATAAATTTATCTTTTGATTCCAAGAGCAACAGAATATAATAAAGTCAAACGCCAATAAGACCAAAGCATGCTCCCCAAAATAACACCATTTTAATATCAGAGCAAGGGCAACATCTTTGTATACTTGTGCCTGAAAGCATGATCAAATACAGATGCATGTTTAGCAACTTACATTTCTTCCTCTTCACCATTTTTCAAGGCATTCTTTGCTACGCATTGGAATGCTTCTTCTATATTAATGCCTTCCTTTGCTGATGTCTCGAAATATGGGATATTTCCTTTTGATGCACACCAAGCTCGAGCCTTCTTCTCTGAAACCTGCCCGCAAGAACTTCTTAGCATTGTTCATGTATGTAATAGACATAAGCTTTGCGTGTGCATAAATGAATCTGATGAGTTATGCCAGAGTGGTGTTTTTTTTTTTGGGAGGAGGGTGTGTGTGTGAAGGAAAACACATACCACTCTACTGTTTCCACCTTCCACATCTATCTTGTTTCCTATAACAACAAATGGGAAATTCTCAGGATCCGAAGGGCCTGCCTGCAAAGGTGACCACAGATCTTATAAGTTACAAAATCACTAAAACGTTGATTTATAAGTAATAAAAAAATAAGAAATCTGTCTACAGAGATGAGAGAAGACACCTGAATCAGAAATTCCTCTCTCCAGTTATTCAGGTTATCGAATGATTTCATTGAATTTACATCATATACAAGAACACAGCAATCAGCACCACGATAAAAAGCAACTCCTAGGCTTTGGAATCTTTCCTGACCAGCTGTATCCCAAATCTGAAAAATTTAGAATATCAACACAACAAAAGATAAACTAACTTTACTTTGCGGTCCAAACATTGGTTCTACAACAAACAAAAAGCTAAAACCATATAGATATACCCCACTAATAGTGGACTACACAAAGACTCTAATAGGCTAAGTCACAATCTTTCATCAAAAAGACTCCATTGCGTCTCTTAAGAGAGCAAGTTAAAGATTCAGCCCTTACTAACAGTATAGTTACCACTTAAACATATACTTCTGTACTATTAAATTAATCTCTGCAGTCTATACCCATGATGCTCAACATAAAAACCAGGGAAAGGCAGACACAGACACAGACACAGACACAGAGACACAGAGACACACAGAGAGAGAGAGAGAGAGAGAGACACACACACAGATATATCATTACATCCTGGTTAAAATCAATACTGGTAGAAGCACTTAGCAGGGATGCAGAAAGTTCAATATCTAATATCAAAAGAAATAAACAAGGGAGCAAACAATTGCCTAGAAGTAAGAAAATAATCATCTTTAGCATACAGGTCATGCAAAGCCCAATCTTATTTTAAGAAACAGCAATGAACTGATAGGTATGAAGATACTTGAGGCATTGAACAAGGCAAGGAACAAAGACTAAGAATATGCAAGTACTCTTGGTGTGGTAAGTTTGATGGACATGCGCACTGTGAAAAATTGACCACATCGACTCTTAGAATTCATTGCCACAAGATTACAAGTTAGAAACTAGGCTCCCATATTCTTTCTACTCCTTGTTTCCACCTATACATCCTTGGAGGGGAGGGATTGTCTAATTTTCTCTTAAAGGGGAACTTAGAATTTCATCATCCATGTTCAGACTGTAAATAAAGATAGTAGACAGAAGGATCTGTCAGATAATAAACAAATTAAAACCTACAAAAGTTCAAAGTTGACAGGCGAGTTTATGTAATCATATAGTTCTTTGGTTAAAAGAGGTCCACGGCATTGGTTGCCCTGCACTGACTAGTAACCTTATTTACATATCTATACTACAAAATGGAAATACATTGACTGTAGATGTTCTGGACGTATGCAAAATAATAATCAGTCAACAACAATAATTTATAAAAGTATAAAACGATCAATTATTTACATGCATGGTTGCATCGACTAATAGCATCCAACATTAACATGTTCAACCCCATTGATAGTCCTATAATAAAAATGACAAGAGTTAAGAAGATCTCCACCAATGGCAATATTCCGCTCCCTCGTTTGTGCTTGTTACCACCCTCCCCAGTAAGCCCAATATAAACCAAACCACCTTATGCCTCAGGCATGCAGTCACCTTCATGCATTACAAAATCAATATAACCATAAAACAGAGTAATACTCATAAACCTGTAAGGTGAAAAGCCTATCTTCAAACTGCACTTCTTTGGTTAAAAAGTCCGCACCAATAGTTGCTTTGTACTGGTTGCTAAACTTCTTATTTACATATCTATATTACATATGTTAAGGATATAAATTGATTACAGATTTTGAGGCTTTAGAGTAAGATAACATTGCATAGAGTAGTACGAAATAGAGAGCTGAAATGCGTAAAGCAAAAATGTTTCAACTTTCAACTCCAGAGCACCAAAGGATACTGATTCATCAAAGATGTTTTCCCCACTCTGCAAGGTACAAAATAAATTGTGTCAAAAAACACTAGTAAAATCTTTTTATCTTCATAAAGCATCATCAACCTCACATGACTGAAATGACTAAAATATATCATACGAGATTGCAACATAACTCAACTCTTCCTATCGCACTCCATCCAATACATAGATATATAGTTATTCAAGAAAAAAAAAAAAGGAAATTCCAATAGACCTAAATCAACGGTAAAATCAGCAGAAATAGATCAATTTCTTTGGCTGGATTAGATAGACTGCTACTGAAGTAAAGAAAACAACAATCACGAAGAACCCACCAACCCTTGCAACAGGAAACCCTAGAATCGAAAAGCAAAACCCAGACAGAACAATAAAGTGTGCATAATTGTATGAAACAGAGATAGGAAGAGACAGACCCACTATCACCGAGAATGATGACCTTCAAGAGGGTTCTTCTTCGAGAAGGCATCGTGGATCGAAGAGGGAATGATTATTATTAGTCAAAGCGGATTCTTAGTTGAGAGTTGTGATTACTGTGTATGCGCCTTCCTCCACTCAAACTGTGTTTCGACCTTTCTAGTCTTCTCTCTGATCAAATCCGGGACCGATCTGTACTGATCTGTCACCGTGGGTCTAAATTCCAAATTCTCCCTAATTATTTATTTATTATTTCAGTTTATTTTTAAGTTAAAAAATATTTTCACCTTATATATTTTATGGTAATATTTTTGGGGACAGCTGTAACATAAGCGTCGAATGGTCAATGCCCAATAATGCTTCACCTGTTCATCGCAAATTATGCATTGGCTTTATTCCTTTTTTTTTTACCCACTCCATATTCAATTAAATTAGTATGGTTGGCAATTGTATTTTGGTAAAGATATATCTAATATCATAAACTAAAAGAGTAATTAGTACTTTTAAAATATTTAAAGATTTAATTAATATTTTAAATTAATTTTATAGATATGAGCAACACTTTAAAAAATTTAAATAGGTACAATTCTATCTTTTCACTAATAATCTAATTCATCTGATATAAAAAAATTATTTTAATATATTATTATTTAAAAAATTATATGTGTTATATTATTTAAAAAAGAATATTAAATAAATTTTAAAATTAATATTATATGAAATTTATATGTAAATATTAAAAAAATTTATAATTTATTTAGTATAATTTATTAAAACAATATTACACATTCAATTTTTTAAATAATAATATGCCAGAAATAAAAAATTGATCTAACATATATAAAAAATATATTTTTATTAGTGAAGGGATAAAATTATAATAATTTAAATATTTTAAGGTATTAATTATATCTTTAAAAATAATTTAAAATATTAATTGCCTACTTTTAAAATTAATTTAAGATATTGATTACACCTTTAATTTTTATAGTTTTTATTTAATATTAAATAATTTCTGTTCGGTTTTTCACATATACAGAGGAATGAAGGTTTTTTTTTTAGGTTTCAACTAAATAATAATAATGTAAACTCAAATAAAGTGACATTATTTTATTTTATGTTTCATCTCTTCAATACATATAAAATTATAAATGAATGAATGAATAATTCACCCTTAAAAATTTATTTATGCCCAAATCCATGATATTTTGTACTAGTTTACAATGTATTGTATTATTAGAGATAATTATATTCAAGATATTATTATATAATAACTATAATATTTTTCTTAACAATAATTTAAATATTTGTATGTAAGGAACTAACCTTTAAATTGATGACATTATAAATAAATAAATAATTGTAATGGCATTTTTTTGGTCTTACTAATAAATGATGCACCTAGCCCATGTGTGTTTTTTGGATGCCATTTTTGTCATGTCGTTGCAACTCGAAAAAACATGTGTAGGAAGATTAAAATTTTAAATTACTATTTATACCACTGTTTATTTTTCTAGGAGACTCTGAAGACGCTGAAATTTCCCTTAAACAACAGCGATATGTTGAATTTCTTAGTGCTACTTGCTTTAATTTTGTTATAACAACCAAAAGATTGAGCAGTAATAATCATAAACCATTTCCGCTTCCTCTCGTTTGTTTTTTTAAATGATATATATTTTTTGGTGTACAAAAAGTTGTTTTTAAAATGATATGAATGAATAGGCTTGGAAAGCTTGGATTGCATAATGGGTAGGCTAGCATTTTACGGTGGGCTAACATATGAGTCCCATGAGCATGCCCAAAGACAAGGCCCAACCCACATTCATCAAAGACCAGGCCCAAAAAAATCCTAGGATAATATACACTTTATAATATATTTGGATACGAGTTTGATTCATACTATTATTATGAATGCTCATTTAGTAGAAGATTTCTATAAATTTTTTATAAATATTTTATAAATTTTAAAGATTTATTTTAGCCTTAGTGAAAGACTAGTATTAAAATTACCTAATTTTTTTTATAAAAAAATTATAAACCCTAGTATAGCTGGCATTTGGCATTTCGTTGACTTCTTTAAACATCTAGTGCAAGCTTCAATCATTTTGGGGCTGTTGATCTCTTTAAAATTATTTAAATAATTAAAACTATCATAGCCACCAAAGATGAAGGTACTGTGTTTTTCTTTGAAAAAAACATGTTTTAAAACCGTGGCATCTAACCAAAATACCGCAATCCTGGGCAGTTGGCACGTCATTCGAGGGTATATCAGTCAATTCAGGTCAATTATATTTTTTTTCCAATTGTTTTTAAATTGGTTAAAAGTTAAATATAAAATTATCGACTTACAAATTACAGTTGCAAAGTACAAAATAAACCGCACCGCACCTGATCTTTGCCCATCCTGTTCTCCGAGCTCTGTTTGTGCGTTTAGAGAGGCCATTCTCCTGATTTCTCAACTTCACTCTGCTCCCAGAGGCACGTATCGAGAGAGACAGAGATCCAGCGAGACTTTGTAGTTACCAGATCTCAGAGATTCACCTGCTCTGGATATGGCGCAGCCGCTCGTGAAGAAGGACGACGACCGGGACGATGAAGGTGGTTCCTCCCTCATTTATCCCTCACTCCGCATTGTACACCGAAGAACAGCCACTATTTGTTCCCACTATTCGGAATTCGACCTGTCTTCTATGTTTTTGTGTTTAAAATTCGCTGCTTTAGGTTGCCTCAACTGGATCACTCTTCTCGCTTCTAGATCTATGTTTATTTTGCATTTTAGAATTATGAATGCAGCAGGTTTGCGTAGATCATTATACTTGTATTTTTAAATTAGTCTTGAACTTAGGCTTTCCTCGTTGTCTCATGTCTGATCTGATCAGGTTAAGGTGCTTGGAAATCCGTATTGATCTTGATACTTAATTCCCAATGTAGATAATTGGATTTTCGTATCTGCTTAATTTAATAAGTTTACGGGTCAAGTTGTTTCTTTTGATCTTATAGCCTCTTCATAAACACGTGGTCTTACCCGGGTGGTGTGGGGTCAATCCTACTCATGCTACATTTCATGATTCGATGTAGCATAATGCTCGTAAATATTAATTAGGTTTTTGCTTTTCTAACAGCCGAGTATTCACCCTTTCTGGGAATTGAGAAGGGTGCTGTCCTTCAAGAAGCCAGGGTTTTCAATGACCCACAACTTGATGCCAGGAGATGTTCACAGGTTTGATCTTGAGCCACCGAATTTATCTGTTTCCATATTGTTCCTATCACGATTCAGGTTTTCATTTTTGGCAATATGTATGTTATCTTCTTTCCAGGTTATCACAAAACTTTTATACCTATTGAATCAAGGAGAGACATTTACCAAGGTCAAGAGTTTATTCTCAGTAATTTTCAATTTTCAATTTTTCTTAAGATCCACGCCTATTTGCATATTGCATTTGGATTATTGTACTATAGTAATTATTGATCCCCTTTGGATATTTTTTCTTGCTCCTTGTCATAGATTGAAGCCACAGAAGTTTTCTTTGCTGTGACTAAGCTTTTCCAGTCTAGAGATATTGGATTGAGGAGGATGGTCTACCTGATGATAAAGGAGCTTTCTCCCTCAGCAGATGAGGTCACATTTTTTTATGCATTCAATTCAATATTGCTAGTCAGACATACTTAAACAGTCTGCTTGTTATGTTTGCTGACTGATCCTGTACTCATATATTCATACAGGTTATAATTGTGACAAGCTCTCTCATGAAGGACATGAATAGCAAAACTGATATGTACAGGGCAAATGCTATTCGTGTACTTTGTCGTATTACAGATGGAACCCTCCTTGCCCAAATTGAGAGGTATTTGAAACAAGCAATTGTAGATAAGAATCCTGTTGTTGCAAGTGCAGCCCTAGTTAGTGGCATTCATCTACTCCAGGTATTACTAATTTTCTCATAGATTCTTTGCATTTGAATATTCATGTATGCTGCTTGCTTATTTTATGTTCCCCCTTTTAGACAAATCCTGAGATTGTGAAAAGGTGGAGCAATGAGGTTCAAGAAGCTGTTCAATCAAGAGCAGCTCTTGTGCAGTTTCATGCACTTGCTTTGCTACATCAGGTTAGCTGCATTATTAGTTTTTTAATGTGGAGTTTTGGTAATGTGAATTAACTAATGCTGTAGATTAAAAATTTAGATCATTTTAAATCATTAACCGAAATAATGTTTGGTTCTCAACTTCTCCGTCTAGGAATTTAAGAGGACTGTTGGAACTGCTACTTTTTTTAGCTCTAAGTTATAGTTTCTAATCTTCAACAATGAATGCTCAGGATAAGCTGATTATTTCCTTTTAAATCTTCTACCAGACAAACATTCTTATATAAGTTATGGTATTATGCCTTCTTTCAACTGGTGTAGAGTTTTGGTGTACTCTAACCTTACGCCTAGCATAAAATGTACCAGTAATTTACGAGTGACTTCTTTTTAGTACATATGAAAATTGCATAAAGTATTTGCTATATGTATTTTTTTACATTGGCAAAGACTCAATATGCTTTCAACCTTTCATGGTAAATAAGCTGACTGTGTCTGTCAAGACTTGTCTAGTCTCTTGTAACCCTCTTTGTTATATTAAAACAGAAAAAGCTGACTCTCTGAATTGATTATACATAACGACAAATGGGGCACAATCTGTCTCTTTCTTCCTTTTTAGGAGATTCATATTTCAATAATCTTCTGGAATTAGTGTTGAGCAGGTGTGTGATGTAAAGTTTTTTTTATTACTTCCATTCCCCTTAAGCTCTCCCGTAAAGTTTCTAGTTTCAGATGGTTTCTTATGTCATCATGTAGAATACAGAATTGGATTCTGAAAAATGCTAATATACATGACGATCTTAATGTTGCAGATAAGGCAGAATGATCGCCTAGCTGTTAGCAAGTTGGTTACCAGCTTGACAAGGGGAACTGTTCGCTCACCTTTGGCCCAATGCCTTTTGATCCGTTATACCAGTCAGGTATTCTTTCCTCTTGTTACATGCATTATTGGTGGGATGATTTTTATTTGCATCATGTTCATCAAGCATCATATCTGCAGGTTATTCGTGAGTCCAGCAATAATACCCAAACAGGGGACCGTCCATTTTATGATTTTCTTGAGAGCTGCCTTCGCCACAAATCAGAGATGGTGATTTTTGAAGCAGCCAGAGCAATTACTGAGTTCAGTGGTGTAACAAATCGGGAATTAACTCCAGCAATTACTGTTCTTCAGCTCTTCTTAAGTTCTTCTAAGCCTGTCTTGAGATTTGCTGCTGTGCGCACATTGAACAAGGTCAGTTTTCTGCAGAAATACTTAAATTTCAGTCTAGGTTTGATTATAGGCCCTTCAGACTTGTAAAGTGTATTTGGCAGGCCCCAAATAGTCAGTGAGTGTATGTTGAAGAGTCAAGTGTGAAAGTGAGTGTATGCTGTATTTCGTAGGCCCCAAATAGTCAGTGAGTGTATGCTGAAAAGTCAAGTGTGAAAGACAGCCTTGGGACCTTAAATGAGAAAAATAGAAAGGGAACAAACTGATACTCTGTGTAACTGTCGTTCAAATATTGCAAGTTGAATTATCAACATAAATTAACTACTCAGCAATAAATTGAGTTATGATAAATCTTTAAGAAATTAATTATGTAAGGTTGTAAAAAGTTAGAGAAAATAAAGGAAGAAAAAATAAATTAATACTTGGGAAGACACAGAACCGAAGGGGACAAAAAGTAGTTTTCTAACATTTGAAGAATCGATGAAGCTTGTACTGGGCAGCTGTGGAAGTTAAGGGGAAAATGCTAAGCTGTGCTAGAAAGAGGGGAGAAGTGAAAATGGTTGAAATATATGAGACAGAGTAGACCTTAAGACATTAAATTTGAATGGGATGGCAAAAACACCAGAAAAATTGTATTCTAGTGTAGGGAGAAAGGAATTTAACTCTCGGGAACTCCTCACACCTTTTACATTCAAGGTGCTCAACTGGGTCCCTTAGCAAGTTCCTACCCTGGAATATCAAGGATTTGGGAACCCTTTCTATTATTTCACTGAAGCACGTTGGAAGATGATGACGATGACGACAACCTAAGTAAACATGGGAAACCATCCATAAAATCCAGCTTGAAAGGAGAAAGAACCATACAACTTAAATACTGCAAGAATTACGTGGAGCTACCTAATGTGAGACTCTATCATTGCACCACTCTTGAGAGCTGATGTTCTTGCCAGTTGCGCTAAGCAATGCTCAGTTTGGTTATCAGGTCGCCCCCTTTGTAGGTAGCTCTTTTTATGTGGGGGTCAGTACAGTTCTGACTGAAATTGAGGGAGATCCAAGCAAGCATGGGGAACCTACCCTTGAAAACCTGCTTGCATGGGAAAGAACAATGCCCCTTAAATACCACAGGAATTACTTGTACTTACTCATCATGGGACTTCTTTAGAAAACCTCAGTCCTTTTGGCTTTGGTAGTTGAGATTTTTACGTTCTATGATTCCACGGAATTTGATGAACATTTTAAAATTATACACTGTTATTAAATAATCTAATGTAGTAAATCTGACAATATTTATTGGGTTAAACCTCAGCCATCATTGCTAGTTTAATTGCTAAGTATTGATTTGGATTTGGCAGGTGGCAATGACACATCCCATGGCTGTCACCAACTGCAACATTGATATGGAAAGTTTAATCTCTGACCAAAACAGAAGTATTGCCACACTTGCAATAACTACGCTGTTAAAGACAGGAAATGAAAACAGTGTGGACCGTCTTATGAAGCAGATTACAAATTTTATGTCAGATATCACTGATGAGTTCAAAGTTGTTGTTGTTGATGCCATAAGATCATTGTGTTTGAAGTTTCCCTTGAAATATCGATCTCTGTGAGTATACTATGTGTTTCGGGTCCTAAGTTTTGCATCTTCTGTTGAACAATTATTCTAAATAAATGTTCCCAATTAAATGTTGGCATTCATTTATTATTCTCAGGATGAACTTCTTGAGTAACATTCTTCGGGAAGAAGGTGGATTTGAGTACAAGAAGGCAATTGTAGATTCAATTGTGATTCTCATAAGAGATATCCCAGATGCAAAGGAGAGTGGGTTGCTTCATCTTTGTGAATTCATTGAAGATTGTGAATTCACCTATTTGTCCACACAGGTTCCATTTTGGTTCATCCCTGTTCTTTCATATTTCATAGTTTAGGCGATCTACTCTGTTCATTTTTTCTCTTCTTCATTAGATACTGCACTTCCTGGGAGTTGAAGGACCGAAAACATCTGACCCCAGCAAATATATACGTTACATATATAATAGAGTACATCTTGAGAATGCAACTGTCAGGGCCAGTGCTGTTAGCACTTTGGCAAAGTTTGGTGCCGCAGTAGAATCATTAAAGGTATCACTTGATTCTTTTTATTAATGTTTATTATGATTTGCTCTTACAATTTTTACTTGTTTTTTGAGCTTTATTTGTTTCTAACTTAATTTGAGATGTCATACTTCACTCTTTCAGCCCCGGATATTTGTTCTGCTGAGGCGATGTCTTTTTGACAGTGATGATGAGGTAATTATGTGTCATCTTCTGATGCATCTCTGTAGTTATGTTGTTTATAATATGCATGCAATTGTTGGGGATTTGAGAACTTTTTACTGTTTATCAATTGTTGCTTTTACATCTGAGAATAATATTATGATTATCATCTGAATTGTCAATGTCTTTCGTCATATATGCAATTGTTCACATGTTTCTTAAGAAGAGTGACTGCACTGTTATTTGAAACTACGATTCATCTTACTCTTTTATCCTGCCTTTTGCTACTGTGGATTCATGTCTATGCGGACAAGTTATATCTTTTGATTTATATGTTGATAATTCTGATTCCATTGCAGGTTCGTGACAGGGCAACACTTTATCTTGATACAGTTGGAGGAGATGGTACAGTTTTTGAGACTGATAAGGATACCAAGGATTTCCTCTTTGGTTATTTTAATGTCCCCCTCGTGAATCTAGAAAATAGTTTGAAAAATTATGTAAGACTCCTCTATTTTTCTTTCTTTTTGTCCATCAAGGACATTCCCTTACATGTATAATATAAATTCCAGGAGCCTTCGGAAGAACCTTTTGACATCAACTCTGTGCCTAGGGAGGTTAAGTCTCAGCCACTTGCAGAGAAAAAGGCACCAGGCAAAAAGCCAACTGGTTTGGGTGCTCCTCCAAGTGGTCCTCCATCCACTGCAGATGGATATGAAAGGCTCCTGGCCTCCATTCCTGAGTTTGCAAACTTTGGGAAGCTCTTCAAGGTTTTTTCCTTGAATTTTCTTTCACAATTTGCTTCGTCTCTTTCTAATATGATAAAATATATTATAATCTGTTTCTCAACAGTCCTCACCACCTGTGGAACTTACTGAAGCAGAGACAGAATATGCAGTCAATGTTGTTAAGCACATTTTTGAAAGGCACGTTGTGTTCCAGTACAACTGCACAAACACTATACCAGAGCAATTACTGGAAAATGTAATGACTGATCTAAACACTGTTAACTTCATAATACAATTGTACCCCAAGTTTTGTATATAGTTCTTTGGCCCTTTTTCAGGTTACTGTAATTGTAGATGCCTCAGATGCTGAGCAATTCTCTGAGGTTTTCTCCAAGCCTCTCAGATCTCTTCCTTATGACTCACCTGGGCAGACATTTGTGGCTTTTGAGAAGCCAGAAGGATTGCCTACGGTTGGAAAATTTTCCAACATTCTGAAATTCATCGTTAAAGAGGTACTTAACCTTTATCCTTTTAAAGCTTAAGGTTTAAGTAAAGCTTTTTGGTAAGGATTTTATCCCAAGCGCCCTACTTCATTTTCATGGTTTTGGGTGTCAATTTTCAATTCAGAGAATCCAGGCTTGTTTATCTTCAGTAGGGAATGCATGAGGAAAAAGCAATTTTTTTTATTAAAATATGTCATGCTTGTTTTGTGGGTTGATGTTCATCAGGTTGACCCGTCCATTGGTGAGGCAGAAGATGATGGTGTGGAAGATGAATACCAGCTCGAGGACTTGGATATTGCTGCTGCTGATTACATGTTGAAAGTGGGAGTGTCTAATTTTAGAAATGCGTGGGAAAACATGGATCCTGACGCTGAGCGAGTGGATGAATATGGGCTTGGCCCAAGAGAGAGCTTGGCTGAAGCTGTAAAAACTGTCATCAATCTTCTTGGCATGCAGCCCTGTGAGGTGAGATGATTAGTTCAATTGGTATTTTGGTAAATGTTTATTGTTTCACTTCCATTAGACTGGTTTTGAACAAGTTTACCCTATAGTTCACTTCTCCCCATGTTTCTGGATTGTCAAAGGTTGTTACTGTTAGATGCTGCTGAGAGGCTTATGTTGTGTTAATTAAAGTATCAAGTTAGCGTTACAGGCAGACTTTAGAAATCGAATGTCGAAGAACATAGACCAAAATTTGGTCTTGTCATAATCACCGAATTACAAATACAAATGCAGTTGATGCATATAGAGATGTAATGATCTTTAGCTCCCTTGAAGGACTGGAAAGTTGGACCTTGACACGGCCTAAATCCAGTCGCAAGGAAGTTCATGTATTTAAGTAGCTGCCTTTTGGACAGCTTGCTTGTCTGGGCACCTGGTCACAACTATAAGCTATAACTCACAGAAATGGAGCCTTTTTCCCCGAGCATATGATTATCATTTGGAGAGTGAAATAATTTTCTCATTATTCTTGTTTGCTATGTGCAGGGCACAGAGACTGTACCACCCAATGCAAGGTCTCACACCTGTCTATTATCTGGTGTATTTATAGGGAATGTAAAGGTGCTTGTGCGCTTGTCCTTTGGACTCGATGGTCCAAAGGATGTTGCGATGAAACTGGCGGTTAGATCAGAGGATGAATGTGTCAGTGACGCCATTCATGAGCTTGTGGCTAGCGGCTAGTTCATCCTACAGATATGATTCGTTTTTTGTTCTGATTAGTGAATTCAATTGGAGTTAAGCACTCCCATAGATAGGCTTGTGTAAAGAATTGCAATATAGTACTCACCTGCGCTCAATATGAAAGTTCTCTGTCCATTGTTGCATGCTTGTTAGAGATTAGCTATGATACTGCAAGTAGCAGGTTCGGCTTATTGAAGTGACTTGCACCCTCGTGATTATACTTCAGTGTTTTCCTTGTAGCCATTGTATTATGAATTTTGAGGCTTTGATTAGATTTCTGTGTCCTCATTTAATTGAATATTCATCTCATTATGTTCACTCACGTTGCCCAGAACTCACCAATTGATACTAGAAGTCTATTTTTGGACCGAGTGGCAAATAAATATCCTGCACTTGTTACTTTTAAATAAATCATTTTATTTATTTATTTATTTATTTGGTACAAGAATTTTTAGAAAGATGTTAGGTTAACTTATGATTTAAGAGTAAGATAAAGTTTTATTTTTTCTTAGATGATACAAATGTCAAGTAGAGTAAGTTATCTATTATTCTCAAGTATAAATTTAAATATTTAAGAGTTAAAATGTCTCTATAAAGACTGTAATTAGAATTATAATAAAATGATATTCTTTAAATATCGAATATATTTTAAATAATTGTATATTTTAAATTCGAGAGAAAAAAATTCATCTTTTATTAATTGGTTCCACCTTTCCAATTAACTATTACGTGATTAGTAAATTATTTTTCAGCTCACATAAACCCATCAATATTATGTTTGCACAACGCTCGATAGCACATCTGATTTTCACTCCCAAAAGAAAAATGTACAAACAATTTTCTGAATGCTATCTGTTTTATTAAATTTGAGAGATGTTTTATGCATAACAAAATCCAGACTGGGGCCTTCAATTACATTTTCATTGCCCCCAACTTGATTGCATTTTCGACGCTCCCAAGCTAAAATGTTACATTCAATATAGAATAAGACAAACCCAGGTTTGGAAATGGAACCCCTTTACAATTAACTCATCAAAATAAACTGCTCGTACCAATACAAGATGCTGAAATGACAGCCCTTTATTCCTTAACTCATCCAAAATGCAATCAATCAATGACATCATGCTTGTGTGTTTTCAAGTACTCCCGCCAGGGTAAGTGCAAGCATTGTAACCTACAGCGACAAAGAAAATAAAGTTAATTTAAGCTCATATACCCTATTTACTCAATGCCTATGTTAATTCATTCAGTTTTATGGGAAAACTTTGCAAGGCTAAGAAGAACTCACTAGGATTTTGGGATGTGAGTGTTGCTGTCTGAGAGAAATCACAGTTCCAAGGATTTTTGCCTTGTGTTTGGTAATACAGATTCATTGCATAAGCAGCATGAGAAGCTACAGTGTTTGGCTCAAAACAAGCCCCTCCTGGTTGAATTGGTCCACAATCTATACCATGGCTGCACGCATAGTCCAAGCTTGCCTGCAACTGAGCATCCGGCACGCCGGCTTTTGCCACACACCATCCCGATACAGTTGTAGGCGCCGGCATAACTGGAGCCTTAGGATTAGTAGGAGTCTGGAAATAAATAAGAACCATATACTGTGGACAATAACGTTATGCGATTTATATAGCTGATCATATCTAATGAAAAATATTGTTTGTTGTTGTTTCTATATTAGTTAAAGAGAAAGTATATAGTTAAGCAAATTATGACCTGCTTATTGGTATTGATTAGTACTTTAAATCAAACATTTTATATTATAAAATATGCTGAAGCCAGAGAGTAGGTAAAGAAAAGGCATATACTTAAGGAAAAGCACAAGGCAATTTTCAGAAATTGTGACCTGCTGGCTGGTTTTGGGGAGGGAAACATCATAGGCGATGGTAAGATCAGTTTTGAAGAGGCCGAAGGAGCGTTCTGATGCTGGACCAGGCTTGAGGTCTTCGTCATAGAGTGCAAATATCAAAGTGTCCACTGATTTCCGTGGCATCAATGGGGTCCCAACCAATGATCTCAGGTGAGCAATGAGGTTCCCATTATAGGCCTTAGCGTTCTCCACACTAGGCCCCACCTCGTTGCTATCCCCGTGTGACGGCCACCCCGTCTCCGCCACCATTATCTCTACGTCGTCAAATCCCATACTACTTAACGCGGAATGTACAGCATCAACCTGTTCAACATTAATCATAACCAAGTCAGGTCGGTAAGTTTAATTTCCTTGGGGTTGGATTGTGTAATTTTAAATTGTGAATAAATATCAATGACACGGGAAAAATTGCACATGGGGTGTCATTCATAATTATTGTAACTTTGAGAGGCACACAGTGAATAACCAGCCTGTCATGCTGCAATTATTATAAGCCCCACCCAAAAGGGTCAAAATCTAATAACCAAGTTCCTCTCTCATTGAGAATGTAGAAACTTTTATGTGAAGCAACTGTACTAGATTGGAATGAATTATGAACAGAGAAATCAATGATGACTCTTGATCAGTCATTATTTTTTTCCTGAAATGTTTAACTTATTCCCACGTAAGATTCCACCATCTGATTGTCGATTAACTATTAATTATGTGAAACACAAAGTAGTTACATTTCAGTCTGAAATATATTTTTTTTTAGAGAATTACTCAGAATCTTTTTATAAAAAAAATAAATTCTAAAAAAATTTAATGTCATATAGACAGTATAACTATATTATATTTTACTGTATATCTTATTATTATATATTATTTATTTATTATTAAATTTTATAGGACTTCTAAATAGTTCTCCCATATTTTTTCACTCATCCGTGATCATCACTGAGGGTTAAAAAAACAGATAGAATCATCACGTTTTACACAGTAAGATTCATTCTGATCAAAGCCTCAATAATTACCCAATTTTTTAAAAAAAAATATATAGAAAAAAATATAGTGACACCGACCAGAGAATAGATCGCACAGGCTATAATCATACTCGGAAATTGCCCCTCCTATGAAGATTAATTAAATATCTGGTTCTTAAATTCTGAAATCCGGTGCTTACTTTATAATTTAAACACTAAAAGACAGAAGCCACGTGGCAAAAAAATAGACGCTGATCTAGGAGGAAGACTTGACGTGTCTTACGATTGTCTATCATAGTTGTTGTCCATGAATAGTCCTTTTTTTCCCCACTTACTATTTTTGTTGACTCCCACGTGAAAATTTCATTACAAAAACATTAATTTATTTATTCAAGAAATTAATTTAAAAATAAATAATCATATCGTAAACGAAGAAAAGTGTAGGAAAAAGTGGCATCTTGATCTCACTGACCTGGGCATCAAACATGTTGGTGTAAAGCTTTCCGTTACCGGAATCAACCCGACCATAATTCGGTTGGAACAGGCAAAATGCCAGCGTTTCCGGTCTCGGGTCGCTCTGGTACGCGAAGAACGGGTACGGATTGATCGTGAAGGGAGATTTATTATCCTTATGAAACGCCAGCATCTGCTTCAACGGGTCTCGGAGTGCCGGGTCGAACGCCCCGGAAGACGGTGGATCAGACTGGGTCAACACCGCCATCGAATGTACCGTCGATACTTGAATCTTGCCGCCGCCGAGCCCGGCAGAGTTGAGGGCGTTTTGGACATTTTGCATTGCTGGAAGGAGCTGCGACATCAAACCTTGGTCGCCGGAGGTCATGACCTCGTTACCGACGGTGATCAGAGTGATGTTGCTGGATGGGTAGAAGGGCCGCACGTTGGTCTTGACCCATTGAGTCGCCGAATTAGGATCGGAGGCTAGGCTAGAAATGTCGCCGTTGGCAGCGCCGATTACGATTCCGATTCCAGAGTTTGCGAGGGCTTTGATGATCGCAGGATCAGCGCCGTAGAGCCGGACTTTGCCAATGGTGGTGGTCTGAAGTAGCTTCGCCGTCTCCTCCGGCGGAGGAAGGTTGTCTGCTACCTGGCCATAATTCACGCCGATGAAGGATTGCGACTCTGCGAGAAGGCAAAGAAACAGAGAGAAGTTAAAATCTACTGTAAAAGAATTGAATCGATTCTAAATCCAAAGTTCGTGAGAAATGAACCAAAGTTCGTGAGAAATGAAGTTAATCTCAAAGGGTAGTGTTATAAAAATTAAACATGAGAGAGTGGTTCATTTCATGTGCTAAATTTGAATCCAACGTTCGTATCGATCCAAAACACAATTTACAAGAAACAGTTGTTGCTCTGCAAGACAGAGATACTACAACAGGTCAATATCCAAGATTTTTTGAAGAACCAAAGTTATTTTCAAACTGTAGTGTTACTAATAACACATAAACACAAAGATTTGTTCTTGTGTCATCTACTAGAAATCTAGAACGAATGAATCTTTTCTTCAATTTGGCAAATGAGAAAGCTAAAAGCAGTCACTTTCAAGAGAAAATTTAGAAAGTTCCAAGAAAGCGGAACCACTTTCAAACAAGTAGGAGGCTCAAAAAGCATTGATCTCAACTTTCTCGGAAAACAATGAAAGCGCAAAAGGCAACACCCAAAAGAAAGAAAGAAAGAAAGAAAGAAGGAAAGACTAACCAGACAAGGAAAAGGCGATGAACAAGAGGGAGAGACAGAGGAGAGTGGTGGCCATAGCTTGAGGAGCTTAAGCTTCAGTAGTAGTTCATCGAATAGTGAAGTAGATGAACTGAAAAAGAAAAATGAAAACCGAATCCAACAAAAGAAAAGGAAAAAAGATTAATTGAAGCCCATTAATTAAGATTAAAATAGCATGAAAGAAAGAGCAGAGGGGGGGCTACCTGGACGGTGAAGAAGACGCAATAGAAGTGGAATTTGCGATGACAGAGACTGTAGTGTGATTTGTCTGATTGCGAAAACAAATTCTGGAAAGCACTTTTAAATCACATCATATAATATTATATATAAATTAGTGAAAACTACTCATCCAGTTCCTAATTTACCATAATAAAGCGGAATTTCAGCCTTGTTTTCACAAGTATGATAAAAAAAATACTCGTACAAGTACAGCACGTGTGCTCACACCAATTTCATAAGAGGATTAGCCACGATCCACGATGGAAAATTACACATGAAACCCAAGAGAGATGATTTTGACAAAAATAAAAAAGAATACTAAATAAGTTACTTATTCAAAGAATACGAGGGAAAGATGAGAAAGTAGTTATCCTTCTTCAGCGTCCAACCACAGTGGTGTCCGAGCTACTTTATTCTCATTCATCCCCCACTCATAAACAGAGAAACTTTTACTTAAACTATGAAATATCCCATTTATGAATAACTAAGATGCATTTTTTATAATAATTTTAAACCTCAACCCAATGTTGGTAAATTTACATCCTTTATCAATTTATGATGTGCTTTGGTTCCAATTTTTTCAGAAGCACGTGACAAATCTTCTACAACTACCACAACAAAAATTTGGTTGTTCATAGTCATTAATGCGAGAGACAGAGAGTAGATATTATCCCATGGTGAAATCCTACTTCATTTTTAAAAAAACAAATCAATAAAGAGGGAAACAATCGATTGGTCTTATAATTCTTCTGAGTTGTAATACAGAAGTAAAAGTGAGAATTACCTCGACCATTGTATGCAATATACAAGTCATTCATTCCAAATCTTTACGAGATGCAAATTAGATTGTTTGAAAATGTACCAGTACGCTGGTGAAATAATGATACAGTACAAAAAGGGTAATAGTAAGTATAGAGACTTTAAATTCTATACATTGTAATCAATATATGATGCAATCATACAAAATTTATACTTGAAAAGGTGCATTATTTGTAAAGAAAGGTCTAACTGAACGTCCAAAAGTTTTAGACCAAAATTTAAAACAGAGAAGAGATTAGACACCAAAAAGAAAAAACAGTGCCCACGTTGACTGAATTGATCCACTTCGACAGCTAAGCCCTACCCGTAAATAAGTCCATTGGGTTTCCAGTACTTCAACTCCAAGAAAACAAAAGCCAGAGAGGCAGCGATCCATGGAACTCGAAAATTGCCAAATAATGAATCTCAAGCTCCAGAGTGGGAAGCTGGAGTGCTTACAAAATGCTGTTCCTTGTAGACATGGAAGTACTGTTGGGGCAAAGAATGCTCCATCTGAAACGGAATTGCTTATTCATGTTCCACTAATAATACGACATCAACACAATTTATCCCTTCATTCAACACAATTTGCATCCCTTTTATGCAGAGAACATTGCATTTTGAGTCTCAAGTAAGATAAAAGATGATTTGAAGTGCCTAAATTTAATGTAAATCTTCTGGATCTTTTTTTTATTGCTTCAGTTTTTCCATGTGTTTGTGGCAATGAAAGCTTTGAAGCCATGATTGATTTGATTTTAGTTATTAATGCAAGTAGCATGTTATGTGATCTAAACATTAGCAAAATAAGAAACTACCGACTTTCAAACAAATATTAATAGAACAGCAAAGTAAAAGCTTACCCAATCACCGTCAGATGTGGAATCAGGTACCAAAACATTTATCTCACTTGACTTGGCTGTAGATATGGATGCTTCTAGAGAATCTTTGCTCAGATAAAGCTGGCAGCCAGAAGTGTTGTCCACCGATATTGTTGGTGCTGAACCCTATATATGGGAAAGCAAACATAATTACAACACATAGAATTAACGTTCAGGATCAAGCCCTCCTCTGCATCTAATAAACTACTCATTAAGTCATAAATATAAGACATAATTTATAATATAAGATTGCTCTGTAAAATAAGTTTTATATTTAAGATAAGAAGAATATATCATTATCAAGAGTAAGATCACTAAAGCTATCGTAGTATTAAGCATTGTAATGTCATATTATGGACAACACGATGGATCACAATAAATGAAAGATATGGAACGAAAAAAAAGATGAAGAGGGAGTACGGGTACCTGACACTGCACCTCAACCCCATTACAATTTACGATCTCACAGGCTGCAACCACATCCTACATTTTGAACACAGAAAAATGATCTTCCGTTTCTCCCCAATATGAATTAATTCTAACTACTTTTATTATCAAGTCTCTTTTTGTCATACTTTGCTCTAACCTTAAATAGAACTCCCGTCTTTGTGCACTTGTCAACAGTTATATTGTTGATCTTCCCTGCAAATTGTCAGAAGTCATCAAGCCACTTGCACCCTTTCTTTCAAGTGATTAGTTTAAAAGCCACAGATCATATTTCTATAAACCAAATTCCCAACCGAGGGAAAAAATCTTGTAACAAGATTATCGCTACCTTGGATCTGCAAAACAGAATTTTTGCATCCATAAATGTAGACAGACTGTTTTGCATCGCAATCACCAATCACCAAGTCTTTATTTCCGATTTGATTTTCAACAACCCACCTACAGCAGCAGAGAATCGTTGGCTTAGACTAACTGAAATCCTGATGACCTTACCTTTTATACAGACTCAAATCCAATTGCATGTATAATATAAAAACCTACTTGCGACCCATTTGAAGTTCAAACTTCGGAGGACTTGTTTTAGAAGTTGGATTTGAAACTGCACGGC
This sequence comes from Leucaena leucocephala, assembly GCA_037074615.1. Classification (NCBI taxonomy): domain Eukaryota; kingdom Viridiplantae; phylum Streptophyta; class Magnoliopsida; order Fabales; family Fabaceae; genus Leucaena; species Leucaena leucocephala. The sequence goes on along the minus strand of CM073561.1, from coordinate 1,094,457 downwards.
TTTCTTTTTCACTAGTGCAACTGCCAACAATTCCAGTTCTATCTGCACGATTCTTTGCCTTCATATCATCCGTTACCTTTCGCAGACCTATTAGACAAAGTTTCTGGTTTTTATGCTGTAAAAGGTATCCAGGAATTAGGAGAGGAAGAATAACCTACCCGACGTAACATTCCCACAGCTTATTTGTTGAAAAACAACAGACATCCCATCTTTTGGCTTAGAAGATGAAGCTTGAGAAGATTCGAAACTAATGAGAGAAGCAGGAGGAGGATTTGGGGGAGCAGGTGCACGAGTTTTTGATGGAGCAATCGTTTGTCCTGTTGGGCTCCACACTGGACCTAAAGGATAATAATTCTTGACGTAATCCCTCAAACCAGGAAGATATAGCTCTCTGAGAGCTTTGATCCACTTAACATGATTTGAGTCTTTGTTTCTATATTCTACAAGCACCTGATTTACAATAAAACAGGATTAGGTATTCATGGCTTATGAAATAGCAACATGAAGAAACTACAGAGCATGGTAAAAGTCTGGGAGATAAATGCAAAATCATCTCGCTTTATTCTGTACCTTATATATTACCATAAGTAGTAGGGTTATGCATAAAGCCCGTGGCACCTGCCCAGCCTAATAAATATAGGGTTGAGTTGGGTATCGGATTGCAAAATATAATTCATACATTTTTTGGGTTGGTCACTGGACATAGAGGCTGCCCTGCCTATGAGCACCCCTTTTTTTATTTTTTTTTATTTTTTCTCTATTTTAGAAGGGAAAATATGATAACTACTGGTGACTATAAGGTAATTTTAGAAATATAAATAGTTAAGTAGATAAGTAGTATCTTTTAATATTTATAATTATACTAATTTTTTCTTCTTTTTTTAACTTTGTTAATTATCATATGATTACATTATAAATTATAATTATTTATTTTATTTTTTAGATGCTTTATCTTTGTCAATATTTGGGAGATTGATGTAAAGTTATAATTATAAACTACTTAGATTTCAACGCTTATTTTTTATATGCAATGGATTTCAAGATTTTAATTATTATCTTTATTCTCTTATTCTTAGTGGATTATAGATATTATCTAACTTTTGAAGACACATGAATATGGTATTATTTTAGAAGTTCATAATTGTATATTTTTTTCACAACATGAGCATGATATCATGATTTGTGCATGCCCAACCCGCCTATACCCAGTCTACTCATACACAGCCCAAAATTGTTAGGGTTTTTACTGGGCAGGACAGGGCATCGGGCTGCAAAATACAGCCTATGCATTTTTTAGGCAGGGCACCAGGTAGGGGATTGTCCTGCCCAACTTTGCCCATGCACACCTATAATAAGTAGAATTACAGAATTAAAGATCCCTACTAATTTGTCTATGCAGCTAAACACTGAGCTAGCTTATCCTTATTTATTTACCTTCTCAGCCATTACGCTGATGTAAATTGTTGGCTCTATAAGTCAATAAACATTCATATATTAATTTTCATATATTAAAATTATCAGAGAACAAAACCTATTTCACTTAAATGAACTCCTTTATCCTTTCTCCTCAATATAAAAGGAGGGGACCGGCACTTCACCACATAAATCACCAGGCTTCTGGCATGCATAAAGAGTACCTTGTTGCTGTAAAACTCAGCCATTTGCCAACTTTCATCCACGTGTGCCATGGGCATGCTCATACCTTGAAATAACAAACAACAACAGTAATAAAGAGGAAAGTAATAACCCTATGTAGAAAAGAACGAGGCATCACTAACCACAACCCTTCTCAGTAAATGCAATCCATGCTAGGGCAGAGAGACTGTCAGCAGCGGCCTTCAAATGGTTAAAAAAATCTGATCTCTTTACTTCTGTCATTGAACTAGCCTTTGAGATAACTTCGTTCAGTGGCTGCAGAAATATAGCCAACCCAGCAGGGTCTGGTTTCTGCACAACCAAGATATGTAAAAGATTATACTGCAAAGAATATATGTACTCAAAGCACGAACTTTTAAATTCAATTTTTCTGTTGATCATAAAACGTTTTGGAATTACTTTTTACAGAATCATATCTAACTGAAAACATTATTCATTTAATCAAAGGCTACCTCCAATATACCAAAGGTCATTCAACATTTTTCTGATTACTTTCAACAACTAACTTCACCCTCTATTGATTCTCATTATTCTTCAGGGGCATTGACTATCAATTGGACTTGCCAAAGTTATGATTTCAAAAAATCACACAAATCATATAACCGCTCTCTTTTGTCCCACAAGAATGACATCTCCATCTCCAATATGCAGAAACGATACATAATTCATTGCTCTATTGCAAAAATCATAAAAACACGAATATTTGGATCCACATAAAAGTTCCAAGCCGACTAAGCACATCATTACGATCAGTTTGCTTGCTACCAAGCTATTCATTTCATACAGAAAATAGTAATCACACACTTACTACCAACAAAGTACTCAGCACGGCCTACAATGTTGTCATTAACGATACAATAAGAGTTGCATATTGATCAAATGGCATGTTAAATCCGTTAATTACACACCAAAATCAACAAACTATTATTAACATTTCCTCACCGAACCCGGAAGAAGCAGAAAAAATAGCAATAACTTCTACGAAAGAATAAATCCATTGAGAGGCGGAAAATTAATATAAATGTCCTGGAAGCGCGCGCAAACCTGAGTGCTATTGGCCTTGATCAAAAGTTGTTTCTGAACAAGAAAAGCCTCCCGCAGAATCATTGTGACGTCCAATACTTGTCCACCGATCTTCTCCGCGGTTGTGATTAAACCACCAACATATTGTGTCATCAGATCATCGAAGGCAACAATTGACGAATCCGCTGCCGCATCATCACCAGAAAGAGCTGCGTCTCCGGCACTAGCGAGGGACCTGGATGACAATATATACTCTAAGCGTGTCACAGCAGATTCCAACCTCCCTATGAGCTTCGCCTCCATGATTCGGAGTTGGCAAATCCCTCTATCACCCTCTCTGGTGAAATGAGAACGGAATTGAATCTTGTTGGAGACCTGGCAGTTAAGGCGTGACCTTTTCTCAGAATTACTTAATAATTAATAATTGGGTGAGACGACGTCGCATTATGACGAATATTGAATAGCGGTTGGATTGGGCGCTTTTAATCTCACTTTGCGCGCGGGATTGTACATGCACGTGTCACTTTGTGATTGAATCATGGCTCCCCCGGTGCATCCAGTTCCAGACATTCCCAATTTTTATTTTTATTTTTATTTTGTAAAACCATAATACATGTAAAAAAAATCATTATTTGTGATTTAATTTCAAATCCTTGATCAAAATAACATTTCATCAATCAAATATAAGATTTTTAGAAATAAATTAGACTGTTAAACTGGCCTTAAGAGATAATACGTGCGCAGCTAATTAAGTCTATAATAAATTCTATCAAACTAGTAAAAATTTGATGTGTTTAATGAAACATTTAAACTAGTAAAAATAAAAACGTAAATACAATAACATAAACAATAATCTATTATATAAAAATAATAAAACTACTTAGCGCAATTGATCTGTTGTTTCATTATTATTTATTTATTTTCAAACTACTATACATATAAATCTTAAAAAGTTTATTATTTATTGTGTAAAACATGAGATCAAAATTAGTCAAAACATAAATGACCGATGATGTTATTAAATTTTGTTTAGTTTGGATTTGAATTGGAGAATAGGAAATACGTCGAGAAAAAATAGTTAAGTAAATGGGAGAGAAATTATTTTACCAATTAAAAAAGAAACTATTGGGAGAGAAATTATTTTACCAATTAAAAAAAGAAACTAAAGTTATATGCCATTAGTAATATTTATTAAATAAATAAACTAAGTATATCCCATATAAATATAATACTCATCTGATATTTAATATAAGATTTAATTAAAGAGTTGATCTTAATATTAAATATAAGATATATTTTTTATATTTATTAATTACCAATTTCTCAATAATAATCGATTAAAAGAGAGACAGAGGGAGTTAAGAAAACTGATTATAATATTTTTTAAAAAATATATTATATTAATTAATTTAATTAATTTAATAGTTTCTATATAAAAACTGAAGTACATAGATAAGACTGAAATATATTGATGTCCAATTAAATTAGATGCTAAAACACTATTTTAATCAATTAAACAATGCAATACTTATAAATATAAATGTAATTTCTTGAAATGCAAACGGATATATATTGCAATTTGGATTCCCTAAAGTAATTTTTAGATAAAGTGATGGTAGAGGTAAATTCAAAAAGCAAGTTCCAGTTTTGTAGAATACATATATACTATTATATATTTATCTCTCCCCTATTGAAATTATCCACGAGAGTAGATTCTAGTAGAAAAAATTAATTTCTCACAACATAATAAATTAAAATTTTAATTTTCTCTGTAAGTCCAGACATTTATGTGTCTTGTCAAAAAAAGATATCCCAAACTATTTTAGGGGATCCAAGTTATATTACATTTTTTACAAAAACTAGCAACTCTTCACATGATGATAGCCATACAAAGACAAACATAAAATGTTGCTAAAGTCCTGAAGCAAGCAATGAAATTTGGATATTGAGAATCTGCATATATATCAGCAAAATATTATTACAAGCAATCATCGCCATCTTGATCTCTCAACTGAGTCCACATGCTTTGGTAGATATGAAATTTTGCTGGAAACAGATGCATGAGAGGCCACAGGATCTTTCTCTCTAGCTGCTCGAAGTTCCTATAGAATAAGTAAAAACCTAATTAACTGTATGATTAGGAAGTTATATACGCTTGATAAATAGGTGATAATGAACGAGGGATTTAACTACTTACAGAACGAAAGGGAAAATCATCTGCCTCAAGCATATGAACTATTTGACTCATCTTTGGCCGCTTACAGACATCCATATCTATGCAGCGCAAACAAACTAACAAAGCTCGCTTCAGTGATCTCGGAGAGGGCTTAATCTCGATCGAAGGATCTACTAGCTCATCCCCACGACGACTCGCCACCATTCCCTTGAACCAGTCAACCAAGTTCATCTGAAAGAACATTAAATGAAAATGGAGATCATAAGATTCCATAGTAACTTCTAATTAAGAAACTCAATTAGAGAAATTTGGAATCACCTCCGCTGGTGATCTAGAATAATCAATGGGACTTCTTCCAGTGATTATCTCCATCAGTAGAACTCCAAAACTATACACATCATTACCTTCATTAAGCATGCCAGTGCTAGCATACTCAGGCGAAACATATCTGCAAATTAAAAATGATGTATGCTTAAATAAGCCTAATTTGACATGCTTATACGTTTCTTCATGACTAAGTTGACGCATTAGAAAACTGAGGAAAAAGTAAACCAACCCAAATGTCCCCATTACGCGTGTAGACACGTAGCTTTTCTCGGGTCCCAAGAGTTTGGCCAGTCCAAAGTCCGATACCTTGGCGTTCCATCTTTTGTCGAGAAGGATGTTACTAGATTTCACATCTCGGTGCACGACTTTGGGTTCTAACCCTTCATGCAAATAGGCTAGCCTGTTGGTTGCATAATGTAAAACCAGACACATTATAACATGTTTGTTAACATGGTCATTTTAATAATTCTAGAGAAAAGAACCTCAAGGAACACGAACCCTTTTGCCGTCCCTATGGCGATCCTCGTACGTATATCCCATGTTAATGGGCTAGCCCTAGCAGGCCCTATCTCACCATGCAACCACTGCTCCAAGTTTCCATTCTCAACAAATTCATAAACAAGAATCCTATATAACAAAAAAAATAATAATAAACAAGAATCCTGAATATTTGTACCAAAACAAAAGAATCCTGAATATAGTAAACAAACCAGCATTGCAAACGAACAAATAAGTAAATGTTAATTAATAATTAGTTTCATATTTGGTAAACTGGATATACTTAAATGTTTATCAAGAACAAATGGACAGAATAATTTATACCTTTGAGAACCTTCTGCACAATATCCTATTAAACCCACCAAATTCTTATGCTTTACTTTTCCAATAGCTTCAACTTCCACCTTAAACTCCTTCTCAGCTTGACCCCTATTTACAACACCATAGAGCTAAAGCACATGAAAATCTTTTTAAAAGAATACGAAGTTATTATTATGAGTCCCACATCATAGTCTCACAAGTGAAGTATAGTTTATGAGTTCAAAGAGCTCTCCCTCCTAATAGATCAATTTTTAGGTAAGAGCACCTGATGACCTTAGAAAAGACTACTCGCCAGAGGTCTAACCGGCAGAAGGGAGGTGCCAGAAAAGTTGGCACCCAGACTCTCCCTTTAGAGTTGTTATGTTCATAAAGTAATACATATTCCTCTTTTAGAGCACTAATCCGTTTCATAGATATATCAAGATGATATCTCACATAAAAGGACAAAGTACTGAGATAAAGCAATTGAAATTATAAACGGTATAACAAAATAAACCAAAGTTGAAAGTAAAAAGAAAAAAAGAAAAGTAACTATATGCAGGCTAAAGCTAAGAAGAACAAAGTGGCCAATTTCACTTTTCCTTATACTCCTCAAAGCAGAGGCTAGATCCATGACTGGTTAAATCCATTTCCTTTTCCTGTTGGTGACTAATTAAATTTCATAAACAAGTGAAGGTGACAACAAACAAACACAACGGGTCATGAAAATTTTAGCAAATCCAAACAAACAAACATGCAGAATTGTGAACGATTTAGGAAACACAAACATATATATAACCTTAAAAAGGATTAAACTTTCAAAATTAGAAAAGGAAAATTAAAAATTTTGTCGTTGAACTGCCATAATGATAGTAATGTACTTAATATGACATTTCACCTACTTGTTGTTCAGAAGTTTCTTCACTGCAACTACTGAACCATCTTGAAGAATTCCTCTGTATACAATTCCATAACCTCCTTCTCCTATCACATTCTCGTCGGCGAATCCACGTGTCGCAAGCTTAAGCTCCTCCAAGCTGTACCAACGGCCCCACCCTATCTTCAGACCGTCGACGGTATCATTCTCATCGTTCCTCTGTTTTCCTCTGCGAAATCCAACATTGATCTCCTCGTCGTATTCCGGCTGCTTCTTCCTCCTCAGATCAGCAGGACCTTCAACCTTAAGATTTTTCTCTTCGATATCAAGAAGATCCAAGGCTTCAACCTCCACGATCTCCTTGTAGACCAACGGAATCACGCCGGAGCTTTGGCTGGCTAGCGTACTGGGCCTCGTGGAGCTTCTTTGATTCCGGCGAATGCAGAGGAAGATCAGGAGCACAAGAAAGACAAAGATGAAGAGGAAAACGCAAATAACGATGTAGAGTTCTAAACCCAGAAAGGGGGTGGTCTTAGTGAGTTCATGCAGAAGAAAGTTGCCGGAGGAATGGTCGGAGATGGTTGACATGGGTTGATATTAAGAAGAGAGCTAGAAAAGTGGCATGGGAAGTGTTTGGTTGATGAGAAAATGGTGATAAAATGTTTGGAGTTTGGAAGAGCGAAGCATTGGAGAGGGAAATGGTGTCTGAAAGAAGAGAGCCGAGAGAAGAAACAGCGCCGGTTTCAACGGAAAGAAAGAGAGAGAGAGAGCAAAAGAGACCAAAGCGAGATTTTTTTTTCTTTTTTGCTTTTTACCAATAAAACAAAAGTGAGAGTTGAGTTGTTCTTTTCCGGGTTTGGTACCGGATGATATTTCCAAAATGCCGAATAAAAATTATACCTTCATTTTGTAATATATTGTTCAATACTAAAATTAATTTTTATATATATAATATAGAAAAAATTGGTAAAAAAATTCCTATTTGTAATATTTTTTATATATAAATTAAATTTTAAATGAAATATATTATTTATAATTATAATTTATAAATAATATGTATTTACGTATATTTAATTATATGTATATTGGTATTGCATAAGACATTGGAAATATTAACAGACCAAACGGGAGGTTGAAATGTAAGTGATACCCAACTACTATTTGGATATTTCAGTGGCAAAACACGCAAGTTTCTTGAAACATAATTCTTCAACTTTCTTTTCTTTTATTTTGGAAGAAAGCAAGTAATCGCCTATTATTAGATTTCATGTTTTGTAATTTTATAATTATTTGATGTGTGTTCGTTGATATATTATCATAAAAAAACTTATTTTTAATAATTAATATTTAATAGTTATTAAAAAATAAATTACATATTCGGTTATAAACTCTTATTAATGATCGAGAACACATCGAAATTTGACTTTGAAGCCTTGAAAGAGTTACATCATACTCACGTCATATCCAAGCACCCTTGGTCAAATGCTATCATAAGTTAACTTGCTTAGTCTTCTTCAGTGATCCAATTTAGTAATTTTCACTTATCTCATTTGACCTAATTTTTTCATGATACTTATAAGTGGAACATACAGAGTTATGCAGCATTTATTTTTTCATGATACTTAATTACATAATATTATTGTTTATAGATTTAACTGGTGAAAATATAAGACATATAATTATTTGGAGTATGTTTAATCTTTGAAAAATATCACTTTATTGTGGTTCTAGTCGTGACATTTAGAGAGGCATTCTAGTTTTTAGGTGTTTAAGTTTACACTTGAGGGTAATAGACAGCTTGTCTGACTCGACATTGATATCGTCTAAGAGAAAATGAAATTTCGTCCTACCCTTAGATTGTGAGTAAACCCAATCCCTTTTTAAAAAATTTTATAAAAAAAAGATAATTACATGATTGATTGATTATTTATATGATTAAAAATATGTGGTTTTATGTTTGATAATTGACCCATGCTTGTTTCTTTACACTTATTTATCATTTTTATATTTTTGTTGAAGATGGGCTACTTGTTCTAGTTAGGGGTGTGTATGGGCAGGGTTGGGCAGGGCAATCCCCTGCCCGGTGCCCTGTCCAAAAAATATATGGGCTATATTTTACAGCCCGATACCCGACCATATCCAGTAAAAGCCCTAACAATTTTGGGTTGGGTACGAATGGGTTAGGCATGGGCGGGCTGGGTATGCCCAAGTCTTGATGTCATGCTCATATTGTGAAAAAAATCTGCAATTATGAACTTCTAAAATAATACCATATTCATGTGTCTTCAAGAGTTAAATAATATCTATAATTCACTAAGAATAAGAAAATAAAGATAATAATTAAAATATTGAGATCCATTGCATATAAAAAATAAGCATTGAAATCTAAATAGTTTATAATTATAACTTTGCATCAATCTCCCCAATATTGACAAAGATAAAGTATTTAAAAAAATAAAATAAATAATTATAATTTATAATGTAATCATATGATAATTAACAAAGTTAAAAAAAAAAAAAAAAATTAGTATAGTTATAGATATTAAAAGATACAACTTACTTACTTAACTACTTATATTTCTAAAATTAACTTATAATCACCAGTAATATTCTCCCTTCTAAGATAGAGAAAAAAAAAAAAGAAGGGGTGCTCATGGGTAGGGCAGGGTAAGGTAGCCCCTATGCCCTGTGCTCAGTCCAAAAAATACATGGGGTGTATTTTGCAGCCCGATGACCAGCCCTACCCTATATTTATCGGGCTAGGTAGGGTATTTTTATTATGGGCTAGGCAAGGTATACCGAACCGCGGAATTTGTGCACAACCCTGATTTTAGTTGCATGCAAAGATAATGTTGCACCAAGGTTACCCATTAACAAATCATTGTATCAACCCGAAATGTTGAAGATTTTCCTCACTTGGTGATTGCATTCAAAACCTGGTTTCGACGTGCAGGCCAATCCTTGAAACCAGATCACTGATCAATGAGGCAAATGTTTTTGTTGTTTGGAACATCGTTCGCATGTATATCAATGTTCAAAAAGTTCAAGATGTGCATAATGAAAGTAACAATCTTCTAGGTGATATGCAAGGCCCAGAAATTTGACTTTGCAGCCTTTGAAGTTGCCCTTGTATTATTCACTCTTCGTCATTCGGTGTGTAGATCTCAGTGAGCACCCATAGCAATGTGAGTTTTAAGGTTTGACACACGATGCTGTTGGCTGGGTAGCTAATTGGATTTTGGGATTCGGCTGAATGGGGAGGATAACATTTTGTGTCATGTTCCTGCCATACAGTTCGGTTTATTTCCACGACTTCCCTTTTACCCTATGCAGCCATGCTTCGCTTAGAAGAGAAAACGAGAAAAGTGATTCGTTCGACGTTAGTTAATCATAATCTTGTTATTGCAAGGAAATATTCATATATAGCTATCAAAAAGAAATTCTTTATATATAATAAAACAAATTATTATTCCACCAAGGGGAAAAAACTTAGTGTTCTATATTTTATTTATATGATTTTCATAATATAATAATAAATGAAACTAAAATATAATTTATTTTTTTATTACATTTATTTTGGTAACATCATAAAGTCTCGAAAATATATATATAAAGTGCAGGGAATGACAAAAAAAACCTATGCTACTTGTTATATAACTTTTTGATTATTTGGTTATTACATTTCTTTTTTAAGAAATTATAGTAATTTTTCTATTTATTTTTCTTCCTAATCACTTGAGCAGTAACCTTTAGCAGATTTATTCTTCTTCACGAGTTAAATTTTTTTTTTATTACCCACCCTATTCACCAGAATTTCACCTCTATTACACCCGTATCTGATCCGCGTTACGCACTTAGTTATGGTAGGTGAGTCTTTCAACGAAAATTTTTTGTATACGTCAAAACTCGAACTCGAGATATCGCTTAAATAATACTAAACAGTTTATCACTCAGATCAAACCTCACGAAGTCAAACTTTTATCTCCAAGGTTTGCTCACAAAATTGATCGACCCGGGCTGCCGTCAAATATACAATTGCCAAAACAAACACTCAAAACAGGCACGAGGCACCTCTCAGTAACTAATCAACTTCCCAACAAAGTCTTGTGACTTGTGAGTGATGTATCAGAAATACGAGCAAAACCTATTAAAAGGAGATGCCACATCGTCAGAGGGGGAAAAATCCCATATCCATGAATAATTGAATAAATGAAGACGTTACTAATATGTTGACCCACCAACTGATTCACGTTATAGAGAATTTGAAGAGTTCTCACAGATTATATATTGAGAGATGAACTCGTATAGAAAAAACGAGTTCCTCATTGTTTTGCAGGACAGATGTTGTTATATGCTATTATAGAGTAAGAGGGATATTATGGTAAATAATACTAGGAAGTTAGTTAGAAGAGAGAGAATAGGATTGTGATGTGTCCAAAGGGAGAGGATATAGTAGCTGTACGTACTGCTTTCTGTTTTGGTGAATGAATTATCCTCTTTTTCTGTTTTCTGTGTAACAAAGGTATCAGAGCCTCCTATCCGGCCAATGGCACCGCCAGATCTGCCGGATAATCGATCCACTGATCGTTTAACTGATTTGGAAAAACGTATGGACCAAACCAATCGGGATTTCTGTGCTCGTTTGGACCAGAACAATCGGGATCTCAACGACCTCAAGTGTGCTTTCTCCCGCCTTGAGGATTACTTACGAGAAATGGATGCCAAGCTATCTTTGCTAACCAAGGAAGACTGGGGTGAGATTTCGAATCCCACCATTATTGTCGCTGAAGGTGAGATTTCGAATCCCACCATTATTGTCGCTGAAGGTGCGATTTCGAAATCCGCCATTGGTGTTGCTGAAGCCATTGGTGTTGCTGAAGAGGCGAGGACTATACTCGTAGAAGTAGGAGATGTGGCTGATTTGAAGGTGAACGAAAATGATTCAAACAAGAAAGAGTCATCTAACAACGATGAGGTAGCTGCAGATGCAAATCGAATCGTTGAGGCCATAGCTGAAGAAGGAACACGTGGACGTTGCGTGGAGGAGATGAAACCATCCTCAAAGCCGATTGTGCTCACTGACTCAAAGTTGCAAGAGCAATCAATGTTTCCACGCTACTTAACACGGAATCTCGTCACCATCCCAGCCCTCTTCTCCATTCATAAGACTCCGCAGACGTCTACGACGTTAGTGACTTCATTGATCCTCCCTCCGTTTGTTGCTGATTGGACTCATAATTCTGGAGTATCTAGGGTTTCTTTGATCTTGGGTCCTAAGTTCGACTCACTCCTAGAGTTACTTGGGGAGAAACCTAGTTCACAAAACCATACTCTGTTCAAGTCGCAAGCGAGTAAACCTCCTTCAACATTCTCTGTGAACACTTCTCTGTTTGCATTTTCTATGTTCGCTACGTCTTCGTTGTCCCCTACATTTCTTACCCCATTAGGTGCGTCTCTTAGCACCTACTACTTCAACTCCATTTCTAATATTCTTCTTGAGCACATCTTCTCTGGGTACTTTACCTTGGTTTATTTGTTGCAAGTTGCCTTTGGTACCGAGATAGAAACCTTGAGTCTAAATAACTGCATTATTGTCTTGTCTAATTCGATCAACACAAATTCCATGATGATTGCGAAGGTTTTTTGGGGAATATCGGGGAGAGATGTTGAAGGACTTGGCTCATGTTTTGGGTCTTTACCATCAATGCTTATCACACCTTCTTTGGCCGTATGCGTTAGAATGCCCGAAGATCTTCACGAGGTGTGGTCAGATTTTATATGGATTAAGCCCAAGAAACTCATTCGACAGTTCAATTTTTCCCTTGTTGTGGATGTCGTGGATGTCAATATCGTGTGCTATGAGAGTTCTTGGGATGAACACAAGAAGATAGTTGAGAGGCAGCTCGTATTTTCCTATTTAGTGGCTTATGAGTCGGGGGGCTTTGTTGAGGATTTGGGTTATATTGCTGGTTATTATATGATTGAGCATTCTTATGATGCTAGGATGTTCTACTTCTTTGAATCTCGCAACAGCAACCAGAACCCTTTTGTGCTTTGGGGGACGCGAGGACCTGGGTGTAGCAGCGAGTTGGCAATGTCTTATGAAAATGATCCTTTCAAAAGTGCTAACATGTTCCTTTTGAGGATTGACTATGGGCGGGATCGGGTTCCTAATCTTCTCTATGGAGACCAACTTAATGGGAATGATTTTAGTTATAAAACTGCTAATGACCTTGACACTTGGTATAATGAAGTGGGAGTTGGCAATGACCTCCATGACTTCATGCAGGCCTTCTTTGATGAGTATTATATCCCTGTACTTACAGCTCAACTCCATAGGGGAAACAAAGCTAAAGAAGGAAGCCATATAAATATGAAAGATTACTGCGGTGTGCTTGGGATTTTGTTGCCCATTGCTTTTGTCTTCTACTTGTTTTTTCTGTTGAACGAGGAACTGAAGGCGAAGTTTGTTGGAGCTTTGCAAGTAGTCATGGGTTTTGGCTTTTTGTTGGAATTTCCTGAATCTTTCCCACCTGTATTTGCTTCACTTAACAGCAAGCAGGGCCCTCCTATCAAGAATGGGCTTTCCAATAGCGTTTTTGTGCTTTTCTATTTGGATGCGCTTCTCAAGCTTCCATTCTTGAAGCTTCAGCAATTGGTGTTATATGGGCTTATATGGAGTGTGACAATGGGTCTCCACACTGGAGGAACATTGCAGCAAACTGGGGTTTTGATGTCCACTACTTTTACTTTCCTTGTTTTTTTTTCCCCCCTTTCTGATTTTGTACTGATCCTTGAGGACAAGGATCTCTTGTTCCCGGGGGGAGAGTATTGTTATATGCTATTATAGAGTAAGAGGGATATTATGGTAAATAATACTAGGAAGTTAATTAGAAGAGAGAGAATAGGATTGTGATGTGTCCAAAGGGAGAGGATATAGTAGCTGTACGTACTGCTTTCTGTTTTGGTGAATGAATTATCCTCTTTTTCTGTTTTCTGTGTAACAGATGTTTTGCCAGAGATCCTAACTGTTACTTTATATCATAATTGCCTTGATCATCTTATCATTTGAATCTGGTGTGATGCTCCAGGCCATGAAGGGAATCCCAACTATGTGAGCCAACATAAACTCAGACGCAACCCAACTAAGATTGAAATGACCGAATCCTTTAATCTTTGTCACCGAGGAACCGCAAAGTCTGGATATATCAATAGAACAAATGCATTACTATCACCAGAAGGAAGAAAAAAACTTAAGGCGCTAAGCTTAAACGAGGCGTTTTCCTCAGCAAACTTGAAGACAAACAGAAGGGAGTTTTAACTATACAGAAAAATCAGAAGGGTGATATCATGGAGCAGCAAATGATCAGATTCGACTATGTCTCCAAGACCAAAACAAAGTCTTGAAAACACAACACAGAAGCATCCCTGAATCTAAAATCTTCATAATCGAAACATTCAATCAGAACACTCCTACATCTGAACCCCTTCTGTATACGGTTCTCTTCTAATAAAGGTTTAGGCTCTGGTGAATACGCAAACGTTATACCATTAAACCTAGAAAGTACTATGCACAATGAAAGATTCATGTAAACTAGCAAAAAAGCACGTGCCTCTCCATAACACTGGCGGGCAGGATCATGGTGACAATTTCACTAGGAACCAAGCGCTGGTAATATTAGTTCAATTGGATTCCTAAGTCTTCGTATCAAAATGTTATAACCCCATGTCAATTAGCAAATATTAACTAAAAAGTACTAAAGTGTTTCTAATTCTTTCCTTTTCTGGAGAGGATGTTTGTCACAATCCCAAAGACTACTGGAGAGGCTGTAAAGCAACGAAATATCACAAATCATATCAAGAAGAAAAGAACACAAAATCTACGGATTTGATCGGAGTATTGAAGAAGCATCACTCTAGGATTCCAGAGATCGGGAACAGGACAGAACATCCAGACAATATAAAGTGTAAAAGAATCAAAAAAAAGAAAAGGAAACGTATCAGAAGCAAATCAGTAATCTTCTTGTAGCCAACTAAAAGAAAATCTACTATACAACTCTGCCCTTTTAGCCAACTAAAAGAAAATTTACTATACAAGTCTGCATTACTTGCACAATACAATGGCTCAAATTCCAAAATTAGATGTTCTTTTCCCATCCCGTCCTAAGGTGACGCGTAGTAAAAGACAACCTACTAGCCTCTCTTTATTTTTTTTCTTTCATCTTGAATAGATCCAGAAGAACGAAGACCTGTCACAATGTTTTATGAAGTCCTATACAAGAAAGTAGAAGGATATGTCAGGATATACATCAAGCGCGATATATAAAAGGCGACACCACAGCTGGATGTCTAGCAGATAGCAAAAGCAACAGGGACCAACCCGCTTTCCAAAAAAAATGACTGCTTAAGGTATGTTGGGATGAAATGTTTGGAATAAAATCATGCATTGAGAAAATGCATAAGAATTAATGGAAAGAGAAAACATGCATTGAGTCAAATTACGTTAAAATCAGGAGCAAGAACAAGATAACACATAGAAAGGAAAGAATTACCTCGAGAAAGCAAACTCCAGCAGCTGGAATCGACGGCGATGCTGGAAGTAAGTCTAGCATTTGCAATGGCACTGTGAAGAGGCATCATCGACTCGACGCTTCCCATTGCGGATAAAATCCTTCAAAATCCATTATTCAAAATATAAAAAAAGAAAGAAAGAAAATTGTTATCGCAAAAATGCAAATCTATAGTCTTCCTATCATTTTGCACTCGTTAATTTCAAAACGAAACACACACACACACACACACACACATATATATATATATAAACTATGCGTCTTTCTCTTCGAGCAGATAAAAGTGGAATGTTTCAACAAGCTAAAGTTCAATTTGAGGTTTAGTGCACCTGGAAGCGAGAGGAATGGCCGATGCTAAAGGGGAATAGAAGAGAGATGAATGAGACCGAGGAGAGAGGGAATTCTGGGAGAGGATTTTGGAACGACTTACGAGGGACCTTGAGGTCAACCTCGATGCTGATCTACACAAAGAAGCCATTGCTGCTTCAGGAAAGGTCTGGTCCGTCACTGAGAGACATCTAAACTGCGGTTTAAACCCTACCAACACCATGTGTCGCCATTGAGCATGAACGACGTCGTTTGACGAGGGAAAAAGAAAGTCATCTCTGTTGCAGAATATTATTTTAATTTTCTTTTATATATTTATTGTATTCTCTTGCTTAGCACAAGGGTCCCTCCCAGTGTCTAGTGGTTAGGACTTTGGACTCTGAAGTGGGACCTTATTTACTCGTTCACTTGTTAAAAAATGTTAGAATATTTCAAATTTTTCCACCTTATACCATCACGAATCATCACTCATTAGTCTACGTGTTCTCCCACTAAATGGTAGTTGAGACGCTAACCAGCAGCAGAACACATATGTGCATCCGCTTTGAGACATCAGAATTGAGAAATAAGTAAATAGTCACTGCTCTTGAATAACATTTAGAGGCAGTGCCAAAAGAATCAGTATAAATTATTTTCTTTCTCATTTCTCCTCACTCTTTCCTTTTCTTTGCCTCCCCACAATCACAAATCTCATCTCAATGAAGAAATCTGATCATTCGAATAAATTTACACTCCATGTGAGAGAGGACTGGAGTACAAAGTAAGAAACTTTGAAAATAAGAAAAGAAGAAAGAAAAAGAAAGAATCGATCACAAGGGGAAAAATTTTGTGGACTTCTTTCTTTTCTACCCAAAATAAGCAGTCAAAGAGAATCTCAACTGCACTTGGCCTTCTTGCTCTCCCTCCCTACCTTTCCACCTGAACCACTGAGAAAACAAGACAACCCCCCACCTTAAAAGACATCATGTTAAGGTAATTTAAACCTCACTTTGTCTGCAGAAATTTACAACATGCGCCAATTCCAACAAAAAGAATGAGATGGCAGACAGGCTCTATCTTTGGAACAGAAAGCCTGCTAAGTCATGAGTCTTTGACCCTTCAGCTATTCCTGCTCTGGCCTCTCTATGCCATGTATGTTAGATGGCTCCGGGAATATTTCGTTTCGCCTCCGGGATGATGAACCACCACCGTTGTGCCCACTGCCCTGTGAGCCGGTAGTTCCAGAATGCTTTAAACTACTCCCTCCTTCTACTTTGGTACCAGAAACTGGCGGGATCGCTGTTACATCGGATGAACTCTGGCGCCAACTACCAAACAAAGCCGCATTCCAAGAGCCTCTAGAAGAGGTCGCCCTGAGCCGTGAAGAACTGGCGCTTTCTTCCCTCACAACTTTAAAGGGGTTTTCTAAAGCCTTGAAAACATATCGCATTGGGGGTCGTCTCGAAGGTTTAGGATTTAGGCAAGACCTTGCAACAATAGCAATAGCCCACACTTCCTCTAAGAAATCCTCATCTACAACCAGAGATGGATCCACCAATTTCGCTACGAGCTCCTTGTCATAAATACTAATGTATTGTAGCATCTGATCCAACCATTCCTTAAATTCAGCATCATCGATCGTGCTGACTCCCATCTTCCCAGTCACCAACTCGAGCAATATTTTACCAAAGCAATAAACATCATGGGCACAATTTGACGTAGACGAACCTGTTTCCACAGTAAACAAAACTTTGTAAGGTCACCGAGCATACCAACATCTCATGCAAAATATTAACTAAATATGTTTTCGTTCCTACTTCCTACTCCTAAGGACCTCAATCCCACCAGACATTCCACAGAAGGAACCATTATATATTCATCTATAGATCATAGATAACAATTTCTATCTCTCAAGTAATTTTAAACGAATGTTTCATCAGCTACATCATCAAATTGCTTTTTGTGTTTCACTGATGACTTCAAAAGCACGACCTGTGGGATACTGTGAATTAAAGATAGGACAGTTAAGCACAATAATAATATAGTTGTTTTTACGAAAGTCAGAAGAAAAATGGGAAGTACATAGGACAGTTAAAAGGAAGCAAAGTGAATTAATATACACGAGATCTACTCAGGCAACTAATCGGGCGTCTAATCAAGGCAAAGAATTGATTGAGAATCTACATCAACAGATGAACTTGTGAATTTCTACCTACCAGATGTGCCTGGATCAGAGGACCTGCAAATTAAAATGACAAATGAGATAACTGAATTTACCAAGAGAAAACAAAACTAGCAAGCACCAGCAAGTATGATAATGAAACTTGTCAAAAACTCGTATGCAACTGAACCAGGAAAAATAAATTACAGGAGGAAACTGAGAAAGAAGACAAAAGATATAAACTCAGCAAGAGTCTATTACTATTTGGTGCCAAGCCATCTTTCCAACTGTATCACGGCATTGTCCATATGCTAATATATATACAGGGGCAACACAGAACACAAATAGAACTTTACACAAGTTTCGGGGTTAACTGACATCAATTAGCAAGGATATTGGAGGTTTTGAAGGATTCACCTTCTCATGTCCCTAACCAAGGAAACCGTGTAATGAACACACACTAAGGGTATTACGATGACCAGATATAAACCTAATTATTGGAATCAAACAAGTAACCCATAGCATACAGTAAAAAGGTAATTCACAAAAAGGTAATGAATCCATCACTAAAATTTAGCAACATCTGTGATAAGAAAATTCGAAAGACACTGACTTTTCTAAATAAGATCGAACATGGAAAATAACTTCAATTAGATGCATCAGTATTTCCAAGTAAAAAGTCAAAATGGCTAAAATATAAATCAAAGGAAGTACAGTACATAATGAAAGTTTTAAATTGATACTAGTCAGACATAATGTTCACGAGATTCATTGAAAAAAACGAGAAGTGATTACCTAACCGAACTTAGCAGCCTAGTAATTTTACTTTGATGGCTATCCCCTTCTTGGGTGCAGACTTCACTTAGACTGCCTAACCGAACTTCATATTTATCATCTAAAAGTATACTGCTTGCTTGAATATCTCTGCATTAACAAAAGGATAGAAGTGTCACTGCCAGCACACTGATCAGCTTAAATTTTAATATGTAAATGTGTGAATAAGTCATGCCTAACAGGGTCTGGATAGCTGAAAAGAAACACATTACAAAGAATGTACCCGCTTCGAACTTGTTTCCATTTTCCCTCACATTTGGTCCGTTCATTTAAAATTAAAGGACCCACTAATGTTAGTGGCACAATCCATTTACAAGGCAACATTTTCACTGCAGAACCTAGAAGATTTAGTAATAATCAGCCAGATACATGATAGCATCATTGGAAACAAAACCAAAATTTTGCCAATTTGTGATATGACCACAAACTGCCTACCTATTAGTAACTTCATTGTTGCTATTCTTTAATATGATCCCAACAAGGACTTCTGTTGGATATAAAGTCCATTCCTAGGCAATGCACCTAACAACTTAACCTTTCTGGATGAATTAACTTTTAACTAATTATCAAAGCCCTATGACGAAAATGTCCAGATTCAATCCCTGCTGCCTCCATAATTCATAAATTTTGAAGCATGAAGAATGATGTGTCAATATTTTGTCCACAATTCAATTTCAAAGGGCTTTCACATATAAGAGTGTGTCAGAGACCGAAACCCTGAGCAAACAAGGATCTTACCATATATTGTAACCAAACAGAGGAACAGTACGTTCCAGTTTTAGGGGGGGAGGACTCCTTTTGTTCTTTTTTTTTTATAGTTATCATGTTTCCTAAATTATTTAATCGAAAGGTTTCAATTCTTCAAATAGATGGCTCCAAAACGGGGAGGAGTGAAGAAACCAGAGTCAGAATCGATTATTAACTCAATAAACTAGCAATGCAAACAAGGAATTACAAAGAGGTGTGGGTCAATCTGTCAGCATATCAGAGTTTGACTTAATGCGCAGAAAATGGTAAATAAAACAGGGGAAAAAAACAATCATGTTTGAAAAGAAGAAAGGTTTTCAGAATCAAGCAAGAGGCAGGTCAGAAATACCTATGAACAAAGGGTGGATTACACTCATGATGCAGATAAGTTAGGGCCTCCGCCGCTCCAATAGCAATTTTCAACCTTGTTATCCAGTCCAATGACTGCAAGGTACCATCTTCAGATGTAGATTTTTTGTAATACAAACTATTTGACAAGTCCCCATTTGACATATGTTTATAAACAAGGAACTTCTCATTCTCATTCTCTAAGCAATGACCCAGCAGAGGAACAAATCTACCATGAGAAATCTTACTGAAAAAGTCCAATTCCACTAGGTAAGAATCATTTTTAGTCCTATACACATCAATCCTTTTAATGACTACTGGTATGCCACTTTCCAAAACACCATTGAAGAGATCCCCACTGTGACCATGTTTGATAAGATTTGCATCACTGAAATCACCGGTCGCCTGAAGAAGTTGCTGTATTGTAAATGAATCTCCCACATTTATGAAATTGACTGACATACCAGGAGGCGGAGGACTGCTCCCAGCAGGAGCAGGGCCCACACCATTTCCTCTTTGATTTGAATTACGCCTCTTACGCATACAAAGAAGGAACAAGATCAATAGCAACAACAAAATAACAAGCAAACCAAATCCTCCCAAGACTCCGGCCAATATAATCTTATCTCTATTGCTCTTCCGAGAGCTTCCTGTCGCGGGAGGTCCTGTTGAATTTGGCCGTCCAAAATTATCAAAAGTGAGGCCCCTCTCGGCATAAAACGCCACACATTCTCCAGCTGTCCTCTGATTTGAAAAATTTTGGAGGCAGTTGGTATTTAGAGATACATTAAGCATGAAATCTAGAACCTTGCCCTCAAAAAAATTGCTTGACAGATCAATGACACTGAACCTTCTGATGATAGGATTTAGGCTTCCATAAAACATATTATTAGAAATATTAAGCACAGCAGGTGTCGCATTCTGATTGGAACTAGAATTCGGAAGCATACCAGTGAAATTGTTATCAGAAAGGTCGAGATAGCTCAATCTCGGCAGAGACAACAGCGCATCAGGCAGATCACCAATGAAATTGTTTTGTCTCAGCACAACAACCTGCAACTGTGACAAAGTAGGAAACAAGTTCTCCGACAAAGGTCCATCAAGCATGTTGTTCCTTAGTATCATTCTCTGCAAGCTCCTCAGCCCTCTTAACTCCGGAGGCACACCACCAGTCAAAGAATTAAAACTAAGATCAAGGTCAACCAAGTTACTTAAATTTCCCAGCTGAGATGGAATAGAGGCCATGAACCTGTTACCAGAAAGATTCAAGTATTGTAACCTTGTGAGGGCCCCAATGACAGGAGGAATCGAACCAGAAAAAAAATTGGTGGAAATGTCAATAGAGGAAAGATTCCCAAGAGAGACAAACGATGTTGGAATGGTTCCAGAAAGAGAATTTCTCGAAAAATTAAGAACTGAAAGGCTTAGTAGTTGACCCAAACTATCAGGAATTATCCCAGTAAGATTATTATCAGATAAATAAAGGCCAGTGAGGTTCGTTAAATTCCCCAGACTTGAAGCAATAGAACCATTCACAGAGCAAGAACGAAGATCAAGCACTTTCAGAGACGAGAGCTGCAGGCCAAACCAGTCAGGAACAGAACCAGGAAGCAGAAAATTGGAGGCATTGAAAGATTGCAAGAGAGTTAAATTGGATAAAGCTTGGACTGAAAATTGCGGGTTTAGCTTCCCAAGACGGGTTCTTCTAAACCCAGAAATATTGATCCCAATGACTCGACCATTCTCGCACGTGACACCCTTCCAGAGAGAGCAAGGGTCAACTTTTCTTGGCCATTCCTTGCTCCTCAAGCCCAGAGACGATCTAAGGTCGAAAAGTGCATTTCGCTCTATCTTTGAACTCAGAGGCTCAATCTGTTCAAATGTGAACTGAAACAGCAGCGAGAACAAGAACCCAAGAGGCACCAGGCTTCGCCGATCCACCATGTCTCTTATGAGTGCTGACCTGAAGATCCACGCATTACCATCTTCCTCTCAAATAGGTGTGTGCTACTGTTTATATTTCTGTTATAGTCACAATTAAGAGACCCCCAATGCAAAAGAACACGTTTATGATTTATCTCCCTCTCAAAAATAGTTTACTTTAACATTTTTATTCTAGTGAGAAAAATAAGCCATTAAAAAAATGAAAGCACTCTAACCTCAATCAGAAGCTTTGATTCTTCAAACCTCCGATATGGAAAAAACAAATGGGTATCGCTTTCTGGGCTTCGTCTCTTTTTTTTTTTTTTTGTCTCTTTCTTCAGTTGACGGAAAGACAGGGAAAAGGGAAATTTTCAAATTTTGAGAACAAATTTAGACAATAGCTATAGTAGAAAATGAAAATTACAATTAGAGAGAGAGAGAGAGGTTAAATGTGAAAACTATGGATTATCTGTGAACTATCACTCGCAAGAAAGCAGCTTGCTTCTACTTCTTTCCCAAAATCCCTCTAACAACCACCAACGCCCAGGGAAACAAAAAAAGGAAAAAAAAAACAACGGAAGACACTTGAAGTGCTGGAGTTTAAAATCATACACCATACTCTGTAAATCATAGAAACAATGGAAGATTGGAGACAACGAAGAAGAAATGGGAGAGCAGGGGAGTGTAACAGTGAATGCCGCTCCGGTTCGGTTCTAAGGTGGGTTTGACCTCCGGTTATCCCGCCCCGTCCAGCTAAGGCCGCAACAATTTTCTTCTAATTTTCTCTTCCTCTCTCTCTCTCTCTATATGCATTAAATTAAAACATTTAAATCTCTCTCTCTCTATATATATATACACAGAAACTTTTTCTCTGTGTTCTTTTCTTGCTGTGCTGATTACTGGGTATTTGCGTGGGCGCACGAGTTCACTAGGTTACATTATGGTATGGCCCCAGCGGATTTCAGGAAGGTTCGGCAAAGGAATATATATTCTAAATTGATATACCTTCTCTTCCTGACTTTAATATAAAGTATTTTTTTATCACTTTATTAAAAATAAGGAAAATTTGTTTTAGTTTTTAATTTTATCTAAAATAAATAAATTCATGAATGTGAAGATATGGGTGCAATTGTGTTATTATTTTACCTTGTACATTTGATGCGGGTATATATATATATATATATATATATATATATATATGCAGAGTAGTAATTTTAGTTGGCCAAGAAAGAAACTCATTTGTTGATTTCAAAACAAAATAGTACAAATTATGGCTTTGAGGAAATTAAACAAAATATAATATAATATGTGAACAAGAAAGAAGAATAGCAATTAGTGAAAAACAACCGTACATGATATATTATACCTTAAAAGGCATTTTTACCTTACAACTATTTCCAGAAACATTTTGGATCATAAGCTATCAAATGGAGGGTTCTTTTGACTCGCCAGTTCAAGCCACCCTCACGAAGCCTTCTGTGCTCAATTAGTAATTAAAATCCCACTACTTAGGATATGCTTTGGTAATTTTAATCCACGTAGTCACTGTATGGCCACCTCACCAATCACATTGCTCCTAGTCAACCTCCGATTCATTAACACTATCTAAATGGTATTATAAGAATAAAGTAACACTCAATATTCTAATTTTATTTTTTATATATAGTCAGTATTTTAATTTTATTTATAGTAAAATTTTACCTATAATCTTTTTAATTTGATAAAATCTTATCAATAATATTATTTATCAAATTATCAAAAATTTTATCAAATTAAAAAGATTATAGGTAAAATTGTATTACTAAAAAGATTAAAATATTTGCTGCATATAAAAAATAAGATCAAGATATTTAGTATTATTTTATCCGTATTATAATTTTATTATCATAGATAAATGTGTCTAATATATTAAATTATTGGGACTAATTATAATAAAATAAATTAAAATGGTCCGATGGTCTTGAAGATTATTTTTTTCCCTTTAATTATTAGTGTTTCTCAATATTAAAATGCAGTTTGCATGCTCATTTATTCTCTCTCTCACACACAAAATTATCAATATTTTAAATAATAAACAGATAAATTAATCAGTTACAAAGTTCTAAGACGTAACTCTTTCTGTTCAATATCTCTAAATAACTGTCCAATTCCATGAGATATAATTATTTATTTGCATTTTTTTGGGGCCACATGTGATCCATCAATTATATGTTAAATATTACAAATTTTATCTTCCTTTTGTTGACTTTTTTTTTCCCGTTCAAGTCGCTTTTGTGCGATGAAGGGGTTGATGAATGCTAATTAGCTTTTATTAATTTCACATAATCAAACGAACAGGTGCGAACGTTGAAGTTTCTGGTCAAACAATGACATCCCTTTCGTATCCAAAACAATAACTGAGATTTTGATTTGTCTTTTTTCTTCCTCATTAGATGGAAAAAAAAAACGTTTAATGACCTTATCTGTGCAAAATTCAAATTTACGTGCCTCAATTTTAAAATATTTTTTTTATTTACCCAATTTACTAGAGTTTTACTTTAACTATATCTGAATTCGACCCACGTCACGTACTTGTCGATAGTAGGTGAATATCTTAATAGAGATTTTTTGCAGATACTAAGACTCAAACTTGAGACATTGCTTAAATAATATTAAACCGCTTACCATTCAGACTAACTCCGATTTAATTTTAAAATCTTGATTATTCAAAAGGTCCCTTCGAATTTTGTCATGAATGGACGAAAAATATCTCATACTATTGTTGTAAAAATATTCTTATTTTATTACCTTGAAAAATATAAATTATAAATAAAGTTACTTATATAAAATATTATCTCCTTTCTAGCTTAACTTTACTAGGCTTAAGATGTCTTAACGTACTAGTTTTAAAAAAATTAATAATAAATATTAAAAATTAAATAGATTGAATTTTATATTTACAATTAAAATTAATTTTTTATGCATAAATTTATTTTATATTTATTTTACTATTACAGTGTTAAGGCATTTCAAGATAATTTGCTCTTTTAGTGAGGGCACAATCACTGGCAAAACAACACAGAAAATTAATAATTACTACTAATTAATAATTGTTAAACTAATAAAAAAACGACAAGTTGTGAGTCAACCCACGTTTAATAGTCAAAACCCAAATTGTTCGGCTGACCCATCATAGTTGCTGACCTGCACGAATAGTATTCACATGAAAAAGGCGCTGAAAATAAAAAAGATTATATAAAAAATAAACAATATTCATGTACCGGTTTATTTCCTTTTCCTTTCATCGAAGAGATTTGCGACTTGGTCTAAGAAAGAAACCTTAATTATCTTCACAGATTTTTATGGTTGACCTACTTTGCATGTCTAAAATAAGGGGTGGTCGGTGTGTTTAATTCAATACAGAAAAAATAAGGAGAAAAATTATAATAAAAAAAATAGAGAATATAAATAATTTTATTATTATCTTATTTAAATTAATATTAAGGAAGGGAAAGAATCTTCATGTTAATTCAAAAAATAAGAGAGAAAAAATATTTTTATATGGACATATTTACCTTTATATTATTTTATAAAATATTGTAATAAAATATAATATATAGGTAATATTAAAAAATTATAGATATATTAATATTATAAAATAAAAATATTGTATCTCCCTTCTAAATTTCTCTAATTTTGGAGGGGAGGTAAAACTTATGAGGGGGAAAATTTTTCCTCCCCTCCTAAAAATTATTATTACCCAAAATATGGGAGGGGAGCAAAATCCCTCCTCTCCCCTCCCAAATCCCTCATATCAAACCAACATTAAGTGAATATGAAACTTGGATGAATATTAATTTTAAATATGTCATATAATATTTAATATTTTGATCTTATTTTATATATACATCAAATATTATAATTTTATTTATAATATAATTTTACTTATAATCTTTTTAATTTCGTGTAATTATTAATATTTGATGAATAAAATCATGTGTAAAATTATACCAGATTAAAAAGATTATTGATAAAATTGTAGTAAACTAAAAAGATTATGGATAAATTTATATTATAAATAAGTTTAGGAAATTAGACGTATATGAGAAACAAAATCATGATATTAAATGCTATGTAACTCATTTTAAATTTGACTAATTATATTCATAAATTGATTACATAAACTTATTATTTTTTAATTATAAATCACTTGATTTCAAATAATATTATTTATAAATAATATATTATAACATTTATACAAAGTTTCAATAAGTCACAAATATGTCAATTGATCTCTAAATTAATCTAGTTTATACTCTCATACACATATATTTGTACTCATAATTAAACATGTCAATTAAAATAGTTTAAACCACTTATATTAGAATTATCCAAATTCCCAGACTTTATATCCCTTTTCTTTAATGCACTCATTTTTCGTCATTTAGACCATTAGAAAATATGAATTTATTTTTTATCAAAAATTTCGTTTTGCAATATAAAATAAGACCCACCCAGCAAAAGGCACCCATTTGTGAGAAAAATCATCCATGAAAGGATAAATCTTTGGATGGATCTCAGCACAAACGGGTATTTTACACTGATGGGTCTCCTTCAAGAATGGATGGATTATTTTCCACCTTCTAAATTAATATTTTGTAGAATAATGTGTCGTCTTTTCCAAAAATTTGGTACGAACAAAACAAGGAGGATATTTCTGTCATTCCAACTTATTCATAGGTGGACTTTTTTTTTTTTGGTTATTTAAAATAAAACATCATTTTAGGGCCATTGTGCAAAATATAAATCTTACAGTTTAATCTAATCTATCTCATTATTTCCTAGACTCAGGCCATTTATTATGTTTGGATTGGATTTTGGGAGCAAACACAACATCCAATTTAAAGTTTAATTATTATTTTTTTAACTTTTGGCTTCTACATTTCTTTATATTTAAACTATATAAAACTGATTTTTTAATATATATAATTTAAACAAACTTATTTTAAATTAATTTTTTTATAAAAAATTATTTAAATATAAATCACATTTCACTACTCCCACTTGAATTTTTAAAGGTCAGCTGAAATAAAGGAAAGATAATTTTATGGATAAATAAAAGATGAATTTCCTCAAGATGAATTTCAAAATAATTCTCATTAAGAGTTTCAAAAAACCTTAACCTTACACGTGTGATGGCAATACCCACCTGGTTTATTACACTCAACCGAGAATAACTAAAAGGGCAAGCGAAATGGTTAAGCAGCAATTATTATTGGGTCAGTCAACTACTACCTTTGTCTTCTCCACTTTTATTGTTCACCAAAAAAATATAATTTTTATTTAATTGTCTTCCTAATGCTACAGTAGTGCACATGTGTAACCACCCATAATTATTTATTAAATAACTTCTCTAAATGTCGGCTGCCAAGTCATTTCCTGAACCCGTCGCCTTCCAATATTCAACTGGTTGACCAAAAGGGCCCAAACAAGATACAGTACTCTGGAATTTAATATTTTTTTAATTGTAATTAAATAAATTATATATATATATATATATATATATTCCGCGCGTGACAAATATATATAAAAGTAGGAGCATGACGTTTGAAAAAATACATATGGTCTACTGTCTCTCGATTTATAATAAGGCATTTTTTTGAAGTTATTTCATATTTTATAGTGTAAATTTTTTTGGAGAAAACCAGGATTCATTAATGATCGTATTTCAAAAATATCCTTGTTTTTTTTTAAAGTTTATACTTTTTCAAAAAATATGTTTTTAATCCTATTTAATTATGTTAATTTATTTTCACATTTTATTCTAAAAATGACATATAAATTGAAAAGGAAGGAGTATCATAGTACCTGAGGGTCAATATTGTAATTTTATTAAATATATATTTGATAATATATAATATTATATTATATATGACTTGATGAGTTTTATTACATACTAAAACATGTTTCTTTGTCTATTATATTAGAAGTCAAAAAATAAATCATATTATTAATTATTTATGATATCTTTTTAATATAATTATCTTATTTGTTAAATTCAATCTCTCCTAATATTTCTTTTTACATTTATATAATGATTCTCAATTCTTTTTTATATTATTTATTATAATCTATTACTAAATAATTAATTTTATAATTTGTGTCTCTCTAATCTTTTCAATTTGGCCGGTTGTTTTTGGCAAAAAGAAAAAGTGAATATATATATATATATATATGTGTGTGTGTGTGTGTACATATATTCAATTAAAAACATTGAAGAAGACAAAAGTAATTTGCATTTTGGTGGCTTTCCAAGATGAGGAGTTTGTCATTTTATTGGAAGAGAACAGAAGTGTTGAGTTAGGAAGAAGATTACAAAAACTAGACTCTGAGAAATATGAATTCCAAAGCTTTGACCAAATCCCAAAGGACGAATTCCAACTCTGGTCCTATTCGCACAAAGACCAGATGCATGCATAGGTATCATCGTCTTCTTAACCTGTTGCAGATTTTTTAAAAAAAAAAACGATTCAAATTTTAATAATATACTCATAAATTTGAAAAAATGATAGTTGTTCTCACGGTATCGTGCCAAACACTAACAATTTTGAGGGATAAATAATAAGTAACACATTTACGTATTTTTGCTATTGTAGGCTTTCTTTCTTCTCATTTGCTTTGGTATATCTCCCTTAAATTAATATAGTATGTGTTAGGATAGATTTTTAGAAAAATAGTTTATTAAAAAAAAGTAAGTAGTTTTAAAAAAATAATTTTTAAAAAAGAGTTTATGGGGAAAAAAAAGTGATTATAGATAAATAAGTATTTGGATAATTATTACTAAAAGGATTTTTATAATTAAAAATTAATAAAAATTGTATAATTTTATTAAAAGTATGAGAGAGGAGAGAGGGTGAAAAAGAGATAAGAAATATAATAGAGAAGATAGAATATAGAAGAGATATAGTGAAAAATATAGAGAAAAATGAGAGATAATAGATAATTGAAAATATATATGCCCGTTTGGAACTCCTCAAGACTTAGATTTTGATAAATTTTAAAACAAACAGCTATATTTATTCAAACGGACTTTTGGATTAAAATATGGTTTAAAACTAAAGTTTTAAATAAGCTGGTCAGAGTAGCTTATGGAACAGTAAAATAGCTTATGAACTAACCAATTACTATATTATTCATATTTTTTACTACACTCTCTCCCCTCTCTCATCTCATCTCTTATTTCTCCTCATTTAATACTCATATCATTTTTCATAATTTATTAATAATAAAAGTACTTCTATAAATAATTATCAAAATACTCATTTATTCAAAACTATTTTTTTTAATAAACTCTTCTCCAAAAATCCTTTTTTAAAAACTGCCTAAAAATTCTTTTTTTTATAAGCTCATTTCCAAAATCTTATCCAAATGAGCCCATAAGAGATATGAGATAGTGGAAAAAATAGAGGAGAAATTATGTAAGAAAAAATAAGGATAAAATAGTAATTGGGTAGTCCATAAATTCTTTTACTATTTTAAAAGCTACTCTAACTAATTTATCTAAAATTATCATTTTAAATTATAATTTAATCTAGAAACCTTTTAGATAAATATAATTGTTTATTTTAAAAAAATTAAACTAAAATTTTATCTAATTTTTTTAAATTATAGTTTAAAGATAAAACAAACTGGCCCATAGTGTTGCTTATAGCGGACCAATTCATTGTCTTGATTGATAATAAACCTTCATTCCTCTCTCTCTCTCTATATATATAAAAATAAAAGAGTTAGTAAAAAAATTATTTTAATTATAAATCTAGAAAATTAATTTATTTTAACTTTGTTTAATTTTGTTTATAATTGTTATATTCTTAAAGACGTTTTATAGAGTTATTTTTTCAGAATCTTTTTCCACTAAAATGATATTTGTGTATTATAATTTTTTTTAGAATTAATTTTTTTGGTGAATTATTTTTTAGAATAAGTTATGGTAAGAAAAAATCCATTCACATGAATGTTCTAAAGAACGCATATTCTTTATTTTTTTTTTAATTCCACGAAACTAAAATTGACAAAACAGGTAAAAGTCGTTCTTATTTTTTTTTTTATTTTACAACTCAAGCAAGTTTTTTAAAACAATAAATTATTTTGGTATAAAGGAATCAGCTCTCTGTTTCTTAAATCTATAATTCTCATTGCATATATTGATAAAAGATTTTTTATAAAAGATTTTTTGTAGTTGGATTAAGTCTTGTTTCGATTAATAATAGTTAAAAAGAAAGAAGAACAAGAAAAAACAAATAATGAGGAATGCTCCCCAAGTGGCGAAGTTACCAAAGAAGTATCGATAACTTCACTCAACTTCCTCAACCACTATAATAACTTCTACATCAAATCAATAGTCTCCCTCTTTTTATTTTTAATAATAATAATAATTTGACTTATTTTAATTTATTGCTTAATCTTATTAATCATTTGGTTGTGGGTGGGGGGAATGATTAAAATTAATTAGAGCGGCTCTGCATATTTATAAATCAAGATCTACAAAACTAGTTATTTATTTATTTGTACCCACATAACTCCTTTATTATAAAAGAGAAGGAATCCAATCAGAAGAATATATATACCTTCTAGTAGTCACTTAAATTGAGAAACGACTTTATTTAAGAATATTTTAATGACTTTAATTTATATCATGATATTCACGTCGACCTGACTTAAGCGTCTGCATTAGCCCACTCAATTTTTTATTATTATTTATATAACTATGTATTATCAGTTTTTTTCTTGTGTATTTTTTTTTTCTTTTTTGATTCGACATTTGATTGTTTTAAAAGAAAATTAAATAATTTCCACTTAATTTAATCATTGTTGTTGGTTACTCATTCCATTGTTTCAAACCTTGATAATATTAACAATTTTATTTTTTTAATATATGATCTATTTAATTAATTTAATATTATTAAATATATTAGTTAAATTAGTTAATATGATATATTTTTCTAAAATATCATAATTATATTCTTTAATTTTATCATTCTATAGCTTATTTTATTATTGTTGATAGAATATCTACGGGGACAATTTAAAGAAAAATTGATAAATATAAAAAATAATTTTTATATTTAGGATTATAATCAACTCTTTAATTATATATATATTTGGAAACTTTTAAAACTAATATTTTAAAAAGGTTTTTGGCAAAAAATTTAGTTTGAGAAAATTTTAAAACAAACAATCATATTTATTTAAAAGGATTTTTGAATAAAACTATAGTTTACAAATAAAGTTTGGATAAACTGCTAAGACTAGTTTTTAGAACAATAAAAAAGATTATGGACTACCCAATTACTATTTTATCCTTACTTTTTTTTACCCTCTCTCCTCTCTTTCTTATTTTTAATAAAATAATATCCTTTTAATAATTTTCTAATTATAAAAATCTTTTTAATAATAACTATTCAAACACTCATTTATTCATAACTATTTTTTTATAAATTTTTCTCTATAAATTCTTTTATAAAAACTGTTAAAAAAACTATTTTTTAAGTCCTTTTTCAAATTATTAAGGCCGTGTGTTAGGTATTAAAGATCATGTGAATATTTTGTTTTCATGGACACCCTACCGTATGAGATGGAAATAGTTGTGAGCCAACAAATATTAATTTTAATAAGGGAACTGTAGTTGTTGAAATACAATATTTCATATTTAAATTTATATTAATATAACTAATAAAACTCATCATAATTAATATATATATATAGTTAAGTTATTAAATATGATATCATGAATTTAAACTAAATCGTGTATAGAAGTTATTTTATTAAAAAAATTAAAATTTATTTAAGTGATATTTAGGTTTTAGAGAGATCGTAGGACAATTTTTTTTTATTTTAAAAACATAAAAAAATAGACAAGGCGTGGGGCTAGGAAGTTTCTATTGGAATCTTACACATGATGATAAAGGATTATGTTTTCCCAACGGGACATAATCATATAAAAAATTGCATTTTACTTAGCGAAGTAAGTGAGGTAAAATCAAATTCATGTTTCAAAAAGGATTCCGTGGTGGTTTCTTCCCAATCATCTCATTCAATCATAAGGTTGCATTTACTTTTCTTTTCTTTTTTTTATAATTAAAATAATACCAATATAGACTATACCACTGTAGTGATCAGCTAGGGAATATACATAAAAGCAAGATGATTATTATTTTATTATTTTCTAGTAAATGGCAATGGCATTATCACTTGAATCCATAAAAAAGTGTCTCTAAATTATATGCACGCACACAAAGTTGATTTGATCAACATGATTATATTCTATTTTATTTCTTGTTTAATAAGTTTTAAATTCCCCAAAAAAAATTGAACGATAATTCTGAGATCAGCAATCACTAAATATAATATTTCTTTTATTTTTAATACATAATTTAATTAAAAAATTAATTTTAATTATAAACATAAAATATATATACTATATTTATTAATTTTTTAAATTATCCTATTGATACTCTATTAACAATAATTAAATAAGAAAAAGAGATAATAAAAAAATTAAAAAAAATAATTACAATATTTTAAATAAAATATAATATATTAATTATTTTTTAAAAAATAACTAAATAAATTGTATATCAAGAATGAGAATAACATATAAAGTTTCATATACTTAAAGGAGTATGGTAGAATGATGTTTTGCCTTGAACTGAACATACGATTATGTTATATTTTTTTTACCTTTTTTTATTAAATAAAAAAAATATTGAGAATGACCAGTTTTTTTTTAATTATTTATTTAATTTATCAGAGTTTTATCTGTATTATATCTAGATTTAATTTATATTATATATTTAACTATGATAGATAAATTTTTTAATAATTTTGTTATATATAATAATATTTAAATTTAAAATATTATTTAAATAATATTTAATTATTTATTATTTAGATTAAATCTTATAGGAGTGATGAGTTTTTGTTTACGTGATGAAAGTAAAAAGGCAACGAGGATAAAGTGGCAAGATGTTAAAAGGTATGCCACCGCCACCAATCAATGACGCAGCCTTTGGAATAATAAACAAATAGTATCATCTTCACTTACTTTGGAACACCTATTTATATTTATTCAGTCAATAAATATATCCAATATCCAACTCTCTTTTCTATACCAAATATCCTATATTTAATTTTTCAACTTAAATAATTTGTCAAAAAAAAGAGTGAAAAAAATTCTTAAATTAATTTATTTAGTTTTTTTAAGAAATTATTATGTCAAATTATAATTTACTATTGAAATTTGAAAAATATACCACTTTTTCTTTTGTGATTATGAGGAAAAAGATCTTAACAGAAATATTATATTAAAGGAAATAACTATAAATTTTAAAATTAAAAATTTAATAATAATATAAAAAAATAGTGGTATGTACTATATAGGTACGTCATTTTAAAAAAACTATGCGCATGAGATTTTTTAATTTGGTCAATGAACCTTTTTTTGGCCTGGTAAGAAATTTAATACTTTCCAAGTATGACCTTAAGAATTTTTTTTTACCGTATATACTGCCAGCCCACAACTTCATTAACATAAACAACCTAGGCCGAACAAATTCATACGATGAAAACAGATCTATGTGCTCATCATCATTGTTTTTAACATGATTGTTTCTAATAATATAATATTGTTAGCCCAAAAATCCATACAATTAGGGAAATAGCTTACGAAAATGAGCCGCCTTTCTTTAATAATAAAACATTAATTGGCAAAAAGAAAAAGATACATGGAGTAATAGACTAATAGGATACTATCAATCTATCGATCTTAAATTTAACTAATAAATAAATAAAATATATAATTATTTAAAATATATTTAATTTTTAAATAAATTATTTTATTATAATTTTAGTCATAACTTTTAAAAAAATATCATAACTCTTAAATATATAAATTTATATTTAAAAATAATAGATAATTTTTTTTATTTAATATTAATATTATTAACAAAAATCGTGATGAATCCAATTCAAAAATTTTTATAAAAAAAAAAAATGTTATCACTATGCACGGAACAGAGTGTTGACCGAATCCAAAATGGGAAAAGGCTTTATTGAAGAATAAAAATAGAGCAAAATGCATCCCATCCCTTCAATCTTTTTGGAATCACAAAGATCTCTATTCTCACAATCTCCACTTTCATATGACTTTTAGTAGAGTTATAAATATTCCGTTAGATATTTTAAAAATAGTTTATAAATAATTAAAATAATTGAAAAATATCAGTCCACCCTCATGATATAAAATCAGTATTTTCTGTCTTAATTGAACCTACTTTGATCAATTTTTTTTATCGACATAGGTATACTCCTATTAAAAATAATCTCATTTAAAATATTATTAAATATTAAATATAAACATCTATCCAAATAAATATTTAAATTTTAATTTATTATATTATAAGGAGTTACTTTTTTTGTGTACATAAATTTTTAGAAAGGGGTTAGCCTCACTCATGATCAAAGGGTAGAGCAAAGTCTCCCTTCCTCCTAGGAGATACTAATATCAGGCAGGGGAAACCGCCTATTACCCTTAAATATAAATTTAAGCACCAAAGAGTTATGGCGCCTTCCTAAACATTGGAACTATAATAAAATGATATTTCTCAAATATTAAACACACTCTAAATGATCACATATTTTACCCCTTCGCTAATTGAATCAACAGACGATGGCTACTTTTTATTATACTCTATCCCTATTTTTTTTTTGTTATCCACCCGGTTTACTATAACTTTACCTCGACTATATCTAGTTTCGACCTGCATCGCGTACTTGGCTATGGTGGGTGAGTCTCACAATAAGAATTTTTTACATATGCTAAAGTTTAAATTTAAAACCTTATTTAAATAATATTAAATTATTTATTATTTAGGTTAACCCTTATTGATACTCCATCCTTATTATTATCTACTTGGATCTTCTCTCTATTCGTCCCCGTGCAATAGAAGGTATTAAGCAAACTAGAACTTGACCTTCGGATTCCAAGCCCAAAGCGGCTCAAACAATTTGGACTCAATTTTCAGGCATCAAGCCCATTTGTTTTTTTGAGTCCCAAACACGAAATATCGCGTTCTGCATCTCCGTAAGCTGATGAACTCATGAAGACATGCTGACACGCATTAATTGTGAGCACCCGATGTTCACGATCAAATTGTGCTTTTGGCCAGTTATACTAATTCTTAATGTTTAATTTTATATATAAAAATAATTAATAATTAATCTTATTTAATATTAATATTATTTAAAAAGATTAGAAACCTTTATCTTACTTTTAAAATATTTTTATATATAAAAAAATTATATTCATTTTAAACAAATATATTTTTATAAAAATAATTGATAATTTATCTTATTTAATATTAATATTATTTAAAAGAAAGAAAAATTTAATTTAATTTTTATATTATTTGTAAAATATTTTTATATAAAAAAACGTATTCATTTTGAGCAAATACATTTTTATGTAGCGTTATTAAGAAATAATAACAATACATAAAATAAACAAAATTTATATTTATGTTTATATTTATCATTTTTAATATAATATCCTCATATAGGATTCGAAGTAAATAAGAATATATAACCTGCTATCACAATCAAATCGGTATCAATATAATATAATGCACAGCTCAAGTTGCAAAATGTTCCATATCCTTTTAACAGTATGGAGTGTATATTATTTAATTTAATTTAATCTCATTTAAAAAAGGAGAAATAAAATTAATAAAAGAAAAACATAAGAAATGAAGAAAAAGTGTTCAGAAACATACTAATTATTAATTAAATAAAGGTATAGTTAGAAAAAATTGATGGCAAAAAATAAAAAGAGGGTATTTAAATTTAAAATTTTTTCTGATATTCTTCTTCCTTCCTTCCTTCTTTTCCTTTTTCCTTTTTTTTTAAATTACCCGAGATTGGGAATGCACCTTGCGTTCGGAATTCGGATTGATGGGTTCCACAGTAAGCGGTCACCGTTAACCACAACTAACCACGGTATGTGTGCTGGGGCATTCTGACTGGGTCAGCTTTAACCATAGTTAGCCTCTCCCCGGCTTTAAAATCACCCCTTGGGTCGCAGGTACTTTCATTGCCTCCTCACTTTTCTCCTTTACTCCAATTGCCTGTTTGTTCCTATCTAGCTGTTTTTGTGTTAATGGCTGCTGCAGATGTTGAGTACCGTTGTTTTGTCGGTGGGCTTGCATGGGGTACCGACAACGATGCTCTCAGCAGGGCCTTTGCTCGTTTTGGCGATGTTATCGACTCGAAGGTCGGTTTGATGCAACCTCGGGATCTGATCTGACACGATTAGGATTCGGGTTTTCTTGATCCCTATCTGATCCCGTGCTCTGTCTGACCTGTTTGTGTTACTTGATCTATGATACATGTGTTACTGTATGATTTTTTTGTTACTCATGCCAATCGGTACGTTTATCTTCTTCCTTTACCCCAGGGGTGAAGATCGATCGATTATTCTACTTTTCTTTTTTTTAATTTCGTCGATTTGTTGTGACTGATTGTTTTTCTTGAGTAGGTTATCAACGATCGCGAGACCGGAAGGTCCAGAGGGTTCGGATTCGTGACCTTCTCCTCAGAACAGTCCATGAGGGATGCGATCGACGGCCTTAACGGTCAGAGCCTCGATGGCCGGAACATCACGGTGAACGAAGCTCAGTCTCGTGGTGGAAGAGGCGGTTACGGCGGTGCCGGCGGCGGTTACGGCGGCGGGAGTGGATATAGCCGTGGTGGAGGCGGATATGGAGGCGGTGGACGCCGTGAGGGTGGATACTACAGGAATGGTGGAGGATATGGCAATAGCGGCGGTTATGGTGACCGTGGATCTCGCTACTCGGGGTGGTGATCTTCCTATGGAAGCTGGAGGAATTAAGTAGGACTTGTCAGTGTAGGGTAGATTTAGAATAATGAGGTTTATGGTGTTAGATAAACCTTTCTGGGTCTAGGATCTACTGTACTTTGGTGATGAAAGTGGTGATTTCTGTTATGGTTCTGTCTCGTGGCATTTAGGGTTCGTTCTTAGCATCTAAATCGAGGTTTGTAATCAATAATCTAATATCGAAGAATTTCTATTCTCTGTTTGTCCTTTTAATAGTCTTCAAATGGTGGAATTTGTAATAGCGGGATTGCATCAACCAAATAAGGCCAAGATTTTGGATAATATTTTAATATTAAACATACTAAACAAATAATTTCCAATTTATTTCTGGTAAGCTCACTTTTGGCGAAATTATTTCTGGTAAGCTCACTCGTACCCAATTTCTACACATAAAGCACGCAGATGGCAAATTAATTTTCTAATCTGAAGATTAGTAGTTTGATACGAGCTGATATATATTTAATAGAACTGGTAGTTTTGAAGTATAACAGAGTTAGCTGAACCCTTCGCGCTCTCTGCCCGACTTGTGACAAATTTTGACAGCTATCTGTATTGAGATGCCACATGTATCTTGTCCTTCAATTGCAATCTTGTCACGCCTACAAGACGTGCCAATTAATCAACGCTTTTATTGGCTTCATAAGCATCAAGACAAATTGTAACATCACCTCGTCATGATCTATATATATGTTGTATCGCTTCCAGTTGACAGCGCATTTTTTCGAAGCTGCGTGATAACTTGACAAGGATTTCTCCTGTAGCGTGCCAGTTTGTAAATTGATAAATATACACATGGTATAGCTAATAATTTGGTCCTTTTTTTTTTTTTTTCCTTTGGTATGTCTTTGGTCATCCGGTATTGGACACTTTTCCTATATCCTATGTGTCTAAATAACTGACTAATCCAGATCAAACACTTAGTCATGATTTGTTCTCTTTTGATATTGTATTTATCAACATTGTTGTGCTAAGCATCCGCATGACGAATCGTGGACGGTTTTGGTTAAATTTTTGTTAGATCTAATTTGATACCGATCAAAGTGGGGAACTTGTCATGAGTTTAAAATTTGCATGCCAACACTCAATCACCATACAGCAAAGGGTATGCAGTATGAGATCAGCCACTGAGCGAAGGTTTTGCTGTAAGGCGGAATCTCTTTGCATAAGCCACCGCGAATGGTAGTTAAGTGAGATGGAAAACACCATTACGTACCCACCATCCATCTTAGTTTGTTGACAACTAAATATGAAACTCCACAAGTCCTTTCCATATCCACCAAGCATTGATGTATTTGACTTTGAGTGTGGAGCCGAGCAAGGAATTTTCAGGTGAGGAGATGATTCTCCAGATCTGTTCACAGTTGCTGAGTAGGTGAATTCTATTGTGATCTCCAGCTGAACCCCAGAAAAAAATTAAAGCATTTCATGTTAGTGTGGTTGCAAACATAATAGAGGAAGCTTGATACAAGGGAGGATGTGGATATTTACAGCCGAAAGCACTGATTTAACTCGAGAAAAGTCTTTATAGTTTTCTTCCCTTGATACATTAATAATTATTTTATTGATCCAAACTCGGGAAAGAGATAGTTGTACTTTTGGTTTGTTGATCTAATAATTGTGTAAATATCAAAGATGGGCCTGGCACAACAAATCTCAATAACAACTCGCAATCTTATTAGTCTTATGAATGAATGCACTGTTAGTTTCTTCATTTCTTTCTGGATGCGGCACTCTTTTGCATGCATTTTTTAGAATGTAAACCATTCGTGATCGTCGTGAAGAGTAACATGCTTCAATGTGACTGAGCATAGGCCACAGCACCTTCATTTGTTTCTCAACATGCCTTTCCTTCCCTTTATTTCAATTTTTTCTTACACTATAATCCATTTGTGCTTTTTTTCGACTGTAGAGGAAAGCATATATTTATTTATTCACTATTAATTAGAATACACTAAAGAACTAATAAAAATTAGTTCAATTAATATGGAATTAACGTATAAATCATAAAATTATGAGTTTAAATTTTGCTGTTGATATGAAAATATTGTTGACGTAGATTTAAAAATATATCTATAAATATTTTTTAACCCTAGAGTCATGCCTTGACCTAGATAAATCTATGAGACCTAACTCACTTTAATCGACAATATTGTATATATGACCTTGTGAAATCTCAAGTATCAAAGCCCTTACATTCCTTCCTCTATATATATCAATTTGATAAATTTTTTTGGTAAAAAAATTTAAGGGCATGGCGATACCAATTGCAATAAAATAGTCAGGCAGAGCTTATTTATTTAAAAAAAAAATAATATCAATATCGGGTAGGGTGGGTTATCAATTATTTTTAAATATAAATCTAGGCATCTAAAAATTAGGATTATTCTCCAAATATTATGACTGAAACTATAACAAATAATCACATGTCTCACTCATTCACTAGCTGAACTCATATACGATGTGTTTTATCTATATAGCTCTTTAACCTCACTCTATGCCTTCCACAACATGCTAGTTATGTATTTGAGGACCAAACTGTTGCTGATGCTGTGCACGTGGTTTGGGAAAACCGGACCCGGGGCACTACAAAATTCATAATTTGATTATGGCGACCAGATTACACTGAAGACTCCGAGATCTCTGAATTGCTGTGAGTGAAGGAGAAGGGCAAACGGTATCATTTGATTTTGCGATGTTCACGAGGAGATATGGTCATGGAATAATTGGAACTGCGAGATCTTTATATCTTAGAAACTAAGAAAGTAGAACGAAAATTTCTTGGTTAAATAAATATCTATAAATGATTAAGAATAACAAGAAAGAAATTCACACCAGTTTCAGTCCCAAGTCTAAAGAATGACCTCTAAAGTGGAAGTCCCCTATTTTGAGCATAAAATTTGTTTTATTTATTAATGACAGGCAGATAGGTTCTCTTCCCTTGGGGAAGCAACAACATGCATTACTATTCAATGCCATTCTTGTTATTTTTAATCGAAACATTAGAAAAGTAAAATTTTATATATTTTATTGCAATTTGGCAAATTTTAAAGGCTTGAGGACCCAAATGTAATGACTGATGGGGCGCATTTCACAAGATCATCATCTTTTTTAGTCAAAAGTGCTCTAAACACTGAGAGATTTACAGTAATAACTAAATCTAATTTATTAAAATAATTTAAATTAATCATGTAACTCTTATATTAAGAATTAAATAATTATTTCTCAATTTACCCATTAAATGAACAAAGCTCTAAAGCTTTTAGATGCTCTATGAGTGTTGTTGGGTATTGCTATGAAGATCACTTTGAATGGTTTCATGCTTTATTTTCTCTAGAGGAACTGAAATCAGGAGAATTAAGGATTTTCATCCATTTACTTTATCCAAATCTTTACCCTAAAGACCTGTCTCTAATCATGTTGATTAAGGCATATAATTAAAATCAGTTGTAAGCTATCATTTTTATAAAAAAATATTGTAACATTTTAAAACTAAACTCTTGAAGCTGTTAATAAGAGTTAACCACCATTTCTAATTTTCTCTCCCCAATATAATTGATAAGAGGGATTATATTTAAAATTAGCAAAGGTATTTGTAGAAATCATACATTAATACTTTGCTAAATTTATTGAAGTTTCATGCATTAAGGACTACAAGAAATATTTTAAAATATCATTCACAATAAAAAGGACTAGAGAAATTAGACATTCTTTGCTTAAACCACGTCCTTTCATCCAAAATAGGCTAAATCATGCCTGTTAAATGATAATCTAGTCTGAACTTAACCTGTAGCCTATTATAGGCTAATTTTTTAGCTTAAGTCTGACGTGTAAAAATGTTGGCCTGACCTAAAACATGTTAAAAAAATCTGATTTTTGTATGAAGCTAATTCTATGAGCAAGGTGTACAGTAAAAATGAGTGCCCAATCTTAGTTCAACTTTTAGCCTATAAGTGTAGGAATGACAATATTTATGCAGGTAAAACTGTCAAAAATCTCAGTAAGCCATAGGAATTTTATTAAAAACTTAATTCAATTCAAGAATTATATGAATGCTTTCCTAAATGCTTAATAATGCACAATTCCTCCAGCAATAACAGCCAAAAGATTGATGGCAGTAACCCCAGGTGCAGCAAGCCAATGTGTAATATTTTCAATCATTCGACAGTAATTTGGTGATAGCTAATAGATAAACCAACAGTATACTCAGTGAACCAGTATAGTGCAGTGACAAAATTCACTCATCAAACTCTCGGCACATGGCAGCGAGTTCAAGAGCAAAAATTCTGTAGTAGTGGAGACTTATATAGCATTTCCTCAGTTTATGACTATCATAAATTCAAAACCACAATGACTAACCCAAGGTTTTATAAAACTAAGCAAGTTAACCCTCTTCAGTTTTGACTAAACACGTCACAAATGTTCCTTGCGGGAAAAAAACAAAATCACATACGCACACACAAATCCCAGAAAACCAACTATAGGAGAGGCCTTTGTATAATGTAATTGCGGAGGAAGCTTAGAAAATCCCAGAAAATCTGTTTTCACATTTTACTGAGGAAACTTAGAAAAATTAAATACATTATATTCAGTCAGACTTATACAATGGCTCCTAGACACTAACCACAGCAAACCACAGAGGAATCAGAAACCCAAAAGGTGTTAGATGAAAAAAAAAATTAACTTGAGGCCCTAAAAGATTTTAGAAGAGAAAAAGCCACCTTGAAGCTTCAAGTTTGTCTCAAATCACAGACGATGGAAGATTGGAATAGTAATAATATGAGACTGAGAAGAGTGGTGCCTTCGCAAGTGAGAGAGATGAAGAGAGGTAGGGGTGGGTTAGAGAGGGTTCTACTAGAGCAAAACAAAATTGAGATTGAGAATGAGGGGGAGACCAAGCGTGACGAGAAGATGGAGGAGAAGTGGGTTGGATCTGGGTTTTAGGGTTTAAATCAATAGCTTGTTAAAATCAAATCCAAAAATAAACTCTACAATAATCTACTTTGACTAATAGTCTCATTTTTATATTGTCTTTAATAAGTAGTAATTTGATATTTATTTATTATATTTTTATATTAAATATATTTTAAATAATAGGTAGATATAGTCTTATAAGTTTGACAAATTTTTTAAAGAACTGAACCTAATGTCTTAAAAAAAAAAAATTTATATGAGCTTGAACTTATATATTAAGCCAAATATATACCAGGCAACAAGTTTCTGAAGTACCGCTAGACATGTTTCTATCCGTACCACACACAAAATGTATGTATGTGTATGCATGGATGTGAAAGATTTCGACGATTCGTCCCTTGAATTACAGAGAAAGATTCTAGAAAGATCTGGTCTTGCCGAAGAAACATATGTCCCTGAAGTTATGCATTATATCCCTGAAGCAGAGCAGGTCGTGTTCGGAGCATTGGACAGCCTCTTCATGAACACCAATGTTAAACCCAAAGACATAGGAATCTTAGTCGTTAACTGTAGCCTGTTCAATCCCACACCTTCGCTTTCCGCCGTGATCGTTAACAAGTACAAGCTAAGAGGTAACGTCAAAAGTTTCAATTTGGGAGGTATGGGTTGTAGTGCAGGCGTTATAGCCATCGATCTTGCAAAAGACATACTTCAAATTCATAGGAACACATACGCAATCGTAGTTAGCACGGAGAACATCACTCAAAACTGGTACTTTGGGAACAAGAAATCAATGTTAATCCCAATTTGTCTCTTTCGTGTTGCTGGGTCTGCGATTTTACTCTCGAACAAATCCTCAGATCGAAGAAAAGCGAAATACACGCTTCTTGAAATCGTGAGAACCCACAAAGGAGCAGACCATAAAGCATTCAAATGTGTGTATCAAGAACAAGACGATGCAGGGAAAACAGGGGTTTCACTGTCAAAAGACCTAATGGCCATAGCTGGAGGAGCTTTGAAGACAAACATCACCACATTGGGGCCTCTGGTTCTTCCAATAAGCGAGCAGCTTCTGTTCTTCGCAACATTAATGGCGAAGAAGCTTTTGAACGCGAAGGTGAAGCCGTATATACCAGATTTCAAGCTAGCGTTTGAGCATTTTTGTATTCATGCTTGTGGGAGGGCTGTGATTGATGAGCTTGAGAAGAATCTTCAGCTTCTTCCTGTTCATGGGGAAGCATCGAGGATGACACTTTATAGATTTGGGAACACATCGTCGAGTTCAATATGGTATGAGTTGGGATACATTGAAGCGAAAGGGAGGATGAAGAAAGGAGACAGAGTGTGGCAGATGGCGTTTGGGAGTGGGTTTTAAGTGTAACAGTGCTGTTTGGCAAGCTCTTAGGAATGTGAAGCCTTCGCCAAACAGTCCTGGGAGGATTGTATTCATAGGTATCCTGTTCAGGTTGTGACATAATCCTCTTTTGTGTTCTGATTGTTCTTAAAATTTCTGACATGTGATCATCTTGTGGCTTACATATTATGCTTGTAAGGAATTGGAAGACACGCAGCAGAAATTAACTTAAAAATTTTTCCATTCCCTGTTAGGATCTACCGTATGTATTTAAATCAAGTGGAAAGAAATATTACCCTCAGTATTCAGTCGCGACTTTCTCAGCTTCTGGTTGCGACGTCCATAGCTTCTCTCCGCGGCTCGTGATCTCTTTTCGGTCGTAAGAAGTCGACAACTCAGGTCAACTTCTTCTACTGGTATCCACATGAAGAGCGTTCCAGCCACGAACGACGTGCTAACATCTCCTATCCCTCCAGGGTTTACTCAAGAATTCGTCCTATCCGTCTCTATTTCAGCAGTTTCTTATCTACAAACCTTTTTGCGGATTCCCGTTCACACTTTTTTTTCTGTCCCAACTGTAGCTCCTAAATATCAGATATATCGGATGCTATGCGTGTTACCACAGACTTGGATTTTTAGAATTAATCTTATATTAATTTTAAAATTAATACAATATCATATATTGTATAATTTGATA
Source organism: Leucaena leucocephala (assembly GCA_037074615.1). NCBI lineage: Eukaryota > Viridiplantae > Streptophyta > Magnoliopsida > Fabales > Fabaceae > Leucaena > Leucaena leucocephala. Next base: position 1,050,820 of record CM073561.1, on the reverse strand, counting down.
AGAAACTAATTAAATAAATAGTGTTTGTATTAAATCCGTCCCACAGATTTAATTCACCCGTTTATTAATTTAAAATAAAGATAAGACGGAATTACATTTGATTTATTCTCATAAATCAAATTTGAGATATCATATCAATTTAAATTTCAAATTTAAACGTGATAGAGATTTAATTTTATCCTTATAAATTAAATCTTATAAATATCTCTTATATAAGATATCATATCAATTTGAATTTTAAATTCATATTGATAGGGATTTAATTTATCCTTATAAATTAAATCTTGTAAATATCTCTTATATATAATATATATACGAATTTATATATATATATATATACGAATATAAATATAAATAAATATATACATCTACCCTGGATCATTCATTGAATCTGGACATGTCTTAGATTCAATGAATGTGGACATCATAGCTCGCGTTGGGCTATTTTGTGTGCGATCCTGTAGGCCTATATGAAGTTGACAATGGGCCATTTACTATACTGACTCATAAGTCGCAAGCGGTCTCTAGCAAGACATCACGACTACCCAAATCATATGAGGATCGATGAACGATGTGACCTTTTATACAACCATATCATGTCCCTTTTGTCACACGATATTTTGGTCATGGATGAGTCATGGAGAATGTCATCCTCCTATTCCTGACCGTTACTTTCTCGATCCCTGAGTAGTCTGACTATAGAAATGGAACTACCTTTCCATTATAGTATGGCCATACATTTCTCAGACTCACTCATCGAGGGGCCCAGTAATATCTCTCTACGAATGTGAGGGACAAATTCTATCTTGACCATTCACATTCCTCCGCACGGAAAATCACTAAGCCCGAACATAGTCTTTATGATCACTCGGTCAAAAGTGACTTTTGACTAGGTCAAAGCTGAGCATTTGTCATATAGGAATTCATGATGATCTCAGGTCAAAGGGCATAGTGACATAGTTTGTATATGAGAGAAGCTTATGACTTAACCCATGCAGATCTCTCATAGCGGGTCGGTCTAACACCTTGTATTCTTACATGTGCCTATGACTTTGATTTATATCTCTATATATCTTCAAAGTTATACTGGTCTTATTTCATCTCTGTTCCCGCATAGATGACCGACCAGGGATATTTAGGATAAGATCATGAGTTATCCAAGGATGGTCATCACAGTAAACATGCAAATAATATGATAATATAATTAATAAATTCATAAATCAATAATGTTTATAAGACAATGATTGGCCCCTAGGGCACAATTTCCAACAACCTCCCACTTGCACTAGGTACAATCATTAATTTGACTAATTCCCATTGACCTAACATGACGCTCATGGTTTGCCTGCACAAGCGGCTTTGTTAGAGGATCAATAACATTATCTTCTCCTGCTACTTTGCATATTTTTATATCACCTCTATCGTTAATTTCTCTAATGAGATGAAATCATCTGAGTATATGCTTGGTCCTTTGATGTGACCTAGGCTCTTTGGCCTGTGTAATGGCACCGCTATTATCACAGAGCAAAGTTATTGGATCTGAGATGGTAGGTATCACCCCTAGTTCCTTGATGAACTTCCTGATCCAAACGACTTCCTTAGCTGCATCAGATGCTGCTATATACTCAGTTTCTGTTGCAGAATCTGCTACAGTGCCCTGCTTAGAGCTTTTCCAGCTCACTGCTCTATTATTGAGGAGGAATATATATCCAGACTACGATTTTTAGTCATCCTGGTCAGTTTGGAAACTCGCATATGTGTAATCAGTTACACAGAGTTCGTCATCCAATCCACCATAGACCAAAAATAAATCCTTAGTCCTTCTTAAGTACTTAAGGATATTCTTGACAGCAGTCCAATAGCCCTCACCAGGGTCCTGTTGATATCTGCTAGTCATACTTAAGGCAAGCGAGACATTCGGTCGAGTATATAACATGGCGTACATGATAGATCCTATGACCGAGGCATATGGAAGTTTACTCATGCGACCTCGCTGATCAGATATACTAGGACACAGATCTTTGCTGAGATGAATACCATGAGACATGAGTATGAAACCCCTCTTTGATTCGTGCATACTGAACCTATGCAGTATTTTGTCTATGTACTCTGACTGAGTCCTAAAAGTCTTTTAGATCTATCTCTATAGATCCTGATTCCTAGGATGTAGGTGGCTTCACCCAAGTCTTTCATCGAGAAAGACTTTCCTAACCAAGACTTGACAATCTACAAGGTAGGAATGTCATTTTCAATAAGTAGGATGTTATCGACATAGATTATAAAAAACACAACTGTGCTCCCACTAACCTTCTTGTACACACAAGGTTCATCAATATTTTGAAGAAATCTAAACTCTTTGACTACTTCATCAAAATGATGATTCCAACTCTGAGAGGCTTACTTCAGTCCATAAATAGACCTTTAAAGCTTGCACACTTTACCAGAGTCCTCAGAACGCACAAACCCTTTAGGTTGTGTCATGTACACATCATCAAGGAGCTTTCCATTAAGGAAGGCTATCTTGAAGTCTATCTGCTATATTTCATAGTCATAATATGCTGCTATGGCACAGAGAATTCTGATTGATTTGGCTATTGAAACTGGGAAAAAGGTCTCATCATAGTCCACACCATGAGTTTGAGTAAATCCTTTTGCAACCAGTCGTGCCTTGAAGACATTTACATTGCCATCCATGTCAGTTTTCTCCTTAAAAACCCACTTACATCCGACAGTTTTTACACCTTTAGGTGGGTCGACTAAGGTCCAAGCCTGATTGTCATATATGGATTGCATCTCAGACTTCATGGCATTAAGCCATTTTCAGAGTTTGGTCCCACTATAGCTTCTCGATAGGTAGTTGGCTCATTATGCTCAATGAACAACACATCACGACTGTCAGAAATCAGAAATCCATATCTCTGAGGCTGAAGTTGTATCTTATTAGATTTCTGTGGACCTTGCGTGACTTGAGGAGTCTCAACAACTTGTTGTGAGTCTTCTTTATTTTCCATCTGTAGTTTTGTGGTGTCTTGTGGCTCTCAAACTTCTTCAAGGTGTACCTTTCTCCCACTGGTTCTTTTAGAGATAAATTCTCGTTCGAGAAAGATACTATTTCTGACAACAAACACTTTGTTATCAACAGGATTGTAGACATAGTATCCCTTGGTTTTCTTAGGATATCCCACAAAAAGGTACTTTGAGGATTTGGGCGCTAATTTGTCTGAGGCTTGTTGCTTAATATAAACCTCACATCCCCAAATCTTGAGGAAAGACAAACTTGGTGTCCTCCCAGTCCATATCTTATACGGAGTCTTTTCAATTGTCTTAGATAGAACATGATTGAGTGTGAACGCAGCTATCTCTAGGGCATGACCCCAAAAGGAGGGTGAAAGATCTGTTTGACTCATCATAGATTGAACTATATCTAATAGTGTTCAATTCCTCCGTTCAGAAACGTCATTCCATTGTGGTGTCCCTGGAGGAGTCAATTGTGAGACTATCCCACAACTCCTAAGATGATCAATGAACTGTTGGCTCAACTATTCACTACCCCAATCAGATCGAAGGGCTTTAATTGTTTTGCCAAGTTGGTTTTGTACTTCATTTTAAAATATTTTGAACATTTCAAAAGATTTAGATTTATGCTTTATCAGATAGATGTGTCCATATATGCTAAAATCATCTATGAATGTTATGAAGTACGAATAACCTCCTCTGGCATTTGTGTTCATTGGTCCACACACATCTGTATATATGAGGCCCAATAAATTAGTGTCACGTCCTAAAATTTGGACCGTGACCGGCACGGAATATGAATAATTTCATATTTCGAAAGCCTAAAATCTCAAATACAACGTTTAAAGTTCCCATAACGTTTTTCAATATAAACATAATCTTTTCTAAGGTTTATGTGGAGCATTTACCTTTTTATCAAAATAACACAAGTACTTGATAAAAATTAAAATCAATCTTGTTCAAAAACAATGCTTCGGATATGCGACGAGGCTCTTCACTGCTCAGCGGGAGGGTTAGAGTCACCTGCACTATCTGAGGCCAAATAATCTACTCGTAAATAACGTCCCAAAAATATGATTTAAAAGAATGTGGAAATAAACAATGTATAATCATGTAAAAATGTATTTCATAATATTTCGTAATCAATCAGAAATAACAATTTCTTACTAATCATTTAAAAACAATCCTTTTAAAACCATAATCTTTCTGTAGGCATTATTGTTTCAGAGAAACAACTTAAAATAATAATTTCAAATCAATCGTTGTAAGACAAATCCTTTCAACATCATAATCTTTTCTGTAGGACTTCAACAGAATGAAAATAGACGTGGACACACAGTCCACGAGGGTAAATAACCAATCTAGCGGCTCAAGGCCACTAGCCGTCGCGAGTACGAGACCCACGTAATAATCTGGTGGCTCAAGGCCACAATCCGTCGTGAGTACAAGACCCACGTAATATCCGTCGCGAGTATAAAATCCACGTATATCCGTCGCGAGTACAAGACCCACGTAATATCCATCGAGCTCGAGTGACCAAGGTGCACCAAGGACTAACAGTACTGCTGTTAGCAACTAGTGTTCTGTATTCCATCCTAAAACGTTTCCATCATGCGTGGGGTTTATTTCACATGAAATAATCTCAATCGTTTCAATGCCATAACTATTGGTAAAAACCACTTTGAATTTCAAAAACCCCAGCATGAACATTCATAATCAAGTTACTGTAAAAACATATGCACTTCACGTAGGAATATTTCATGAATAACATCAGTTCACTGTCAAATCTTTTTTTTAAAGCCTCTTTATCCATTTTCATGCATAATTGTAATCTTTTGTAAATCGATCGAAAGAAAATCATTTCTAACGATTTAAACCATAATTTCGTAAAACTTGCTTTTCGAAATCCATATTTGAAATTCATCATTTGAAATAACAATGCATTTGAAAATGTAAATTTGTAGGGAACGTTATTCACTCACCTGATATGCTCCCAAACCTTTACTCTTCAAAGCTAAACAACTTCCAATTATTTTTACTTCTCAAATCCCTGATATCCTAAAAACAAAATATTAAAATTCTAATTATTTATTTTGACAATCCAAAATCATATTCCAATATTCAATTTATAACACCTTAAAATAGAAGGAGAACCTAAACTTTAATCCCCATTTTCCCTAATAATATCATGACCATTTAAATGATAATAAAACTTATCACCCTTAGTAAATAAATTTAATATTTAACATTTAGATGTCGCCTCCACCTTTCCCCTTTCCCCTTTTTCCAAGCTCAAATTTAATAAATTTCACCACCACAACAATAAATATTTATGCATATACGAGCAATATTGATTCCTTCCAATAATTCCACCGAGAGCTTGAGAAACTTAAACTAAACCAAATTCTTATATATAAAAGAGCATCCACTCAATCCTTATCCGCTACTTCCGTGTGTATATAAATATGCTCATTCAAGCACATATTTTAAAATCATCTATCTAGAATTGCCATCAATATCATGGAACCGTGCAATACCCGAATTTTAATGTAGGAAAACAAATAACTTTTATTTCTTCCAAGCATCTAATAGATACCCGAAACAATGCAAATCACTCATCTTATAATCTAAAAATTCCAGCTATTAGTTACTCACTTTCTCTTTGACATTATTTTCCAACTTCAAAATACCCTCCCAACATCCATCAACAAGCTACAAATTCAATTTTCCTAACACAAAGTAACCCAAGACAGATTTAAACATAGGCAACAACAATAGCTCTTCTTTCTCTTTTCTGATAGTTTTACTTTCAAAAGCTCAAGTCTTTAACTTTAACTCAGAATTATTATTGATTTATTGATTTATTATTATTTGTTTACTCTTTTATTCAAAGAATCAAGCCACTGAAACAAAATTACAACATTCCTTTCTTTGGGTATCATAACAACAGAACAGAATAACCAATTGTAGATCCAATAGCCGACGGTTTTGGTTCAACTTAAAGCTGAAAATTTCAAATCCTTACTCCTCTTATTCAATTTACAAATAAAATATCCAAGACCATTGACCCCAGAACTAGATAACCACACAAAACATAGATTTCTACTCTCAGAGTCCATAATCCCGAATAGCAAAACACACATGTACACTCTAGTTAAACTCAACACAGAGTGGGTTTATTTTTGAAAATCAAATATAATCTTCACTTCCTTCACATGGCCTTGTTTTGTTTTTTTTCTCTCAACATAATCCACAAAACAAAGCAATCACAGAAAACTCACCTTAGTCAAAACTCTTCTCCAGCACACAACAGTCGACCTCTCCCTCACTTCCTGCGATGCAATGCTCCCTACTTTCCTTCCTTTTCTCTTCATGGTCACTCACTCTGTCTCCACACAGTGACACCAGACAAAATAGGAAAGAGAAGAATCTCCAGCAATATCAGTAGCGAGCTCAGGACGAACGAGGAAAGTAACGGCATATGACGGCAAAGCTACTAGCGACAACCATATAGTAGATGAAAGCAAACAGAATCTCAACAGCGGCTGAGATCTAAACCGAAAAGAAGAATGATTGACGAGCAACGGCGGATAACTATAACACGCTCACCGGGGAGCATCCCAGATGGCGGAAACTGACAGTAAACACAATGACGGGCTATAGGTTCGCGAAGCTTCTCAGATCTCCCTCACTCTCTCGTGCTATCATCGACGGAGAATGGAAAAGGAAGAAATTTTATATAGCCCATTGGCGTTGATAGCACTGCACCGCAGTGACACTGGCGAAGACAAAGTCTGGCTACACAGCATCGATAGCGTGACGCGTTCGCTGCTGCTCGCTGGCTCCCCTGCTGAACCGCCGAAGAAATCCGAGAAAATGGAGAAGGGAGGTACGTTTTGTGCAGAAAAGGGATAGGGGTATTTCTGTAATTTCAAACGCCAAAAAAAAATCTCCACCGCAACCACCAGAATCGAACTCTTGACCTGCGTATTCATCCTCAGCTTTTGGACCATTCAACTAATGTGACTTCATCAACCTTAACTGTAACAAATATATATATATACCCTTTATAAAATTATTTTTTTCTCAATTAATTTTTTCCTGACCATAACAATTAGTGGCCCTCTCACTGTGCCCAGTGAAAGGTGACTTTATCATCTTTCCTAACAAGCAAGACTCGCAAGTGTTATATGATTCAAAATCAAATGAGTTGAGAAATCCATCTTAATGGAGTTTGGAAATGCATTTCTCATTTATGTGTCCCAGACAATAGTGCTAGAGGTATGTCGGATTCAAATCGTTTGGTTTGACCCTTTTGGTAGTTATGTTATAGATATTTTCATGATTGAGTTGTTCCAAATTTAATATGTAATGATCAACATGCAAATCACCATGAGCATAGAAAATATCATTATGATAAATAGAACATCTACTATGCCCAGCAATGGAAGTGAAACCTTCCTTATCCAAATAAGAAAGTGAAACTATGTTACTACTTAAAGCAGGAACATAATAGCAATTGTTCAAAACTAACAAAAGCCTAGTGGGCAGAACTAATTTATAAGTACCTACAGCTAACGCACCAACCCTTACTCTGTTTCTAACTCGTAGGTCAACTTTGCCCCTTTTCAGCTTCCTACTGTCCTTTAGTCCCTGTACATTTGTATAAATGTGAGAACCACATGCAGGATCTAATACCCATGTGGTGGAAGTAGAAAGTTGAATGTCTATAACATAAATACCTGAAGCGATAACCCCGCTATCTTTCTTGTTCTTTTTCAGATCTTCGAGGTAAAGTTTGCAATTCCTCTTCCAATGACCAGGTTCATTGCAGAAAAAGCAGACTCCTTCATTCGGAGGCTTTGCCTTCTTTGGTGCAGGCTTGGTTTCAGGCTTGTCTGACTCTTTGGTCTTACCTAATGAGCCATGATCCTTCCCCTTGCCTTTCTTTTTCATACCCTTTCCTTTTTGAACCATCAAAACAGTACTGGGCTTCTTCTTAAGACTTGGCTTAGTAGTTTTAAGCATCCCATGCAGTTCAGAAATAGATTTCTCTATGTTGTTCATATTGTAATTCATGACAAACTGATCATAACTTTCTGGGAGTGAGTTCAAGACCAAATCCGTAGCTAACTCCTGGCTCATGGGAAATCCAAACCTCTTAAGGTGATCAATTTACCTTTTTATTTTTAAGACATGAGTACTGAATGATACACCTTCAGCCATCTTGCAGGAATGTAAGGTTTTAGTGGTCTTATACCTCTCTTGTCTTGCCTGTTGCTGGAATATTTCCTTGAGATGCACAATCATCTCATAAGCCTCCATGTGTTCTAGATCTCTTTGGAGCTCCAGAACCATGGTAGCTAGCATCAAGCATTCCACATCGATAGAGTCTTTCTTATGCTTCATGTAAGCATCTCTCTGAGCTCTAGGAGCATTGGTTGCTGGCTCCTCAGGAATGGGTTGATCTAGGACATGTGCCTTTCTTTCCTGCTTGAGAACAATTCTCAAGTTCTTAAACCAGTCAAGAAAGTTTGTCCCATTAAGTTTGTCCTTCTCAAGGATAGATCGCAGCGATAATGTAGCAGTATTACTAGTCGTCATGATTCTACAATTAAAATATGCAATTGAATTAGCAATCTTTCACTAAATAAACAACCCTCAATGCAATAGTTAATGGGCTAAGATCCATATTTGGCTCAAACTTAAGTCCGCTTTGGCAGGACGCTTAAATTAAGTTATTTAGGTAGGTAACACCTTTACCAATTATATCAAATATAACTCTTAGATATTCATGGGATTCTATCATCATATGATCTAGCATATTTTTAATCCGATCTAATGTCTTGAGACCCAAAACTGTTTTGTTAATCTCAATTAAGTCAAACAGTAATAAACATGTGAGAGTAGCACCATTACTCTTAGTTATATCCCCAAGATAACTCAAATGTACCTACTTTAGCAGAGTCCACAATTGTGCGAACGAGGTTTTGACAAGTGTTCATAAATTGACGGTATTATGAGTTAAGATTTCATTTAAAGGGCTTAATTTAACTATCTTATTTATAAGAATGCATGTTTTTCAGTTTGTATCTCATACAAGTAATATGCATGTGCTGATATAATCATAAGATGCATAATTTAAATGTGATACAATATGGCTCACCTATCCTAAGTCCACTCAAGCCAATGAGAGAAGCTCTCTAGTAAGAAAAGGGAAATTACATATAGAAACCTCTTTTAATATTCGAGGGGAGTGAGATGAGAAGAGAAGGTACATTAAGAGTATATAGAGGAAGGCACGACACGCATGCCGTATTTAAAAATTACAACACTTGCAATCTAGAGCCATATTGTTCACCATACCCAAACATTCAAGAATCAATATTCAGATTTAATTGAAGGGTAATTAATGTTTTAAAATTAAAACATTCACAAAACAATATATGTTACTGTTATGTTACGCTACAAACAGGTAGTCACGGCGGTCCCGCTAGCCGGTTAGCGGGCGGGGTCTGGGGCAGCGGCCCGAGAATTTTTTTTGTTTCATAAATAATCATGAATTTGAATTCGTTTTTCTTAGACCCCATCAATATTAATTGATCAAATTAAAACGCATGCATCACCGATTTTAATTCCCTTTCAGATTTCTTATATGTCATACATAAAACGGATTCCTTATAAGTCACACATAAAACACATGTTATCATATGATCGGCTACGACTAACACATATCATATGAATTAACAATCAAGCCTAACTTAAACACAAAATGGCATGGCTCTGATACCACTGTAAGAAATTGGAAGACACGCAGCAGAAATTAACTTAAAATTTTTTTTATTCCCTGCCAGGATACCGTATGTGTTTAAGTCAAGTGGAAAGAAGTATTACCCTCAGTATTCAGTCGCGACTTTCTCAGCTTCTGGTTGCGACGTCTACAGCTTCTCTCTGCAGCTCGTGATCTTTTTTCGATCGCAAGAAGTCGACGACTCAGGTCGGCTTTCTCTATTGATATGTACACGAACAACGTTCTAACCATGAACGACGTGTTAGCGCCTCCTGTCCCTCTAGGGCTTACTCAATAATTCGTCCTCTCCATCTCTATTTTGGCAGTTTCTTATCTGCAAACCTTTTTACGGATTCACGTTCACACTTTTTTTTTCTTTCCCAACCATAGCTCCTAAATATCAGATATATCGGATGCTATGCGTGTTACCACAGACTTAGATTTTTATAATTAATCTTATATTAATTCTGAAATTAATACAATATCATATATTATATAATTTGATAAGAAACTAATTAAATAAATAGTATTTGTATTAAATCCGTCCAACAGATTTAATTCACCCATTTATTTAATTTAAAATAAAGATAAGACGGAATTACATTTTATTTATTCTCATAAATCAAATTTTAGATATCATATCAATTTGAATTTCAAATTCAAACGTGATAGAGATTTAATTTATCCTTATAAATTAAATCTTGTAAATATCTCTTATATATAATATATATATACGAATATAAATATAAATAAATATATTCATTCACCCTGGATCATTTATTGAATATGGACATATCTTAGATTCAATGAATCTAGACATCATAGCTCGTGTTGGACTATTTTGTGTGTGACCCTGTAGGCCCATATGAAGTTGGCAGTGGGCCATTTATTATATTGACTCATAAGTCGCAAGCGGTCTCTATCAAGACATCACGACTACCCAAATCATATGAGGATCAATGAATGATGTAACCTTTTATACAACCATATCATGTCCCTTTTATCACACGATATTTTGGTCACGGATGAGGCATGGAGAATGTCATCCTCCTATTCCTGACCATTCCTTTCTCGATCCTTGAGTAGTTTGACTATAGAAATGGAACTAGCTTTCCATTACAATATGGCCATATATTTCTCAGATTCACTCATCGAGGGGCCCAATAATATCTCTCTACGAATGTGAGGGACAAATTTCATCTTGACCATTCACATTCCTCCGCACGGAAAACCACTAAGCCCGAACATAGTCTTTATGATCACTCGGTCAAAAGTGACTTTTGACTAGGTCAAAGCTGAGCGTTTGTCATGTAAGAATCCATGATGATCTCAGGTCAAATGGCATAGTGACATGTTTTGTATATGAGAGAAGCTTATGACTTAACCCATGCAGCTCTCTCATAGTGGGTCGGTCCAACACCTTGTACTCTTACATGTGCCTATGACTTTGATTTATATCTCATACATCTTCAAAGTCATACTGGTCTTATTTCATCTCTGCTCCCGCATAGATGACCGATCAGGGACATTTAGGATAAGATCATGAGTTATCCAAGGATGGTCATCACAGTAAACATGCAAATAATATGATAACACAATTAATAAATTCATAAATCAACAATATCCATAAGACAATGATTGACCCCTAGGGCACAATTTCTAACAACACTCATGTAGTAAGTAATACATAGTGGCATGTGATCATCTTCTATGATCGCACCATAGGAAAAATTGGGAAAGACTCCCAATTGATTTTTCTTTAGAAATTTTGTGTGTATAAAATATGTTGTAAGTGCCAAAATCGAACAGCACTCTAACTTTGTCCGCCGTACGAGGAAGCAAATATTTTGACCAGTACAAGAACCCTCCAATCCTCTACAGAGCCGGACCACTGAACGATTCCACCAAATCATTGATAGACCCACTCACCACCAGCTACTCCACGATGTCACTGTTACATCTCTGCCATCTTGAACCCTATGAACCCTCCATAACTGAACCCTACCACACAGCACTTCTCTACTCCCAGCTTCTTCAACCCCTTCACCACACACTCCGCCTGAAACTCTGGCGATGGATCTGGTCTCTCCGTCGTGGACTCTCTGGAGAACAAAAATTCGGGCACGTACAGGGGATATTTTTGTGCCAGTACCATAACTTGGAATTACCACGTCAGGATTCTGTCGGCCGCCAAGCCGTGAAGGAGAACGACGATGAGCTTTTGTTCTGGGTTTGAGAAGGAACATAGAAGTTGATGATTGTCCCTTGCTCGATTTCCACCTTTTGAGGTCTCATCCCTACTATTTTCATCACCATACGTAGTGGAGCTATGTACATCACCATAACACTGACCATGTCTGTGATTGTTTCTCGCGAGAAGGATGTTTTAGGTTGAAGGAAAAATGAACAGGGGGATGGATGTGTTCTTTACAATTTTTATCATAGGAATGAATAGCCTCATCAGTTCACACACACACACACACACACACGCGATAATTTAACAGCGAATAATTAAAAACCCAATAATGCGAGGACAGTAAGCTTAAACTATCAGGTTGAGGAGAGATTATTCCGTTTTAATAAAAAAAATTGCGCCAATAAAAGAGGGGGAAACAATATGTACGTTCATTAAAAATGATAAAAAAATTCATTTATTTAAATTAAATTATTTATATAATATAAAATTTATTAAAAAGAAGTCGATAGCAGGCTCTGTATGGTCATTTTAAACTATATATATATATATAGGATTAAAATATAAATTTATTCTAAAATTTTTTATCTAAAAATAATATTATTCTAAAAATATTAAAATAATATTATTTTTTTACCGTGTTAAAGATAAATGTCAACTTTTTAATAGTTTACGTTAATTTTTTAAAGTTTATATTTCAAATTGAGGGGTTCATTGAGTTTTTTTTTCTGATTCGAGCCTGAAGTGATTAGACGTACGTAGGGAAAAGCGCCAAAATAATTTGTCATGTGCCTTCCTTCACTTTAAATGACCAAGCATACGACAATACTGCCATTCACCGTAGATACCCAATCAGCACTACTGCCACTGCAAATGTGTTGAAAATGTAACACAATCATAGAACTTGTAAGTTGTAACAGTGGCCAGACAATAATTAACACGGCAACCTCCATGTGATAAATGAACCGTACGTTTAGGGATGAGATGTTTCAATATATATATAAATATATACACACACACACACTCCTTTTTCATCTTCAGTATATATTAAAATATATTAGAGTAATTTTATTAATTTAGATAAATAAAAAAATATAATATAAATTTATCTTAAAAAATTAAATTTAATTATAATTAATTAATTTAATTAATTTTTATATTAAGTATAAAAAATAATTCATATAATGACATTCTCTTCCATCCAGTACACTGCATATAAATATAATAGCATGCTCCCTTCCATCAATAGGAGATTTAACGGGGAGTCTTTATTTATTTTTATTTTATTTAGGTATTATTTATTTTTATTTTATTTATTTAACATATTGTAATACTGTATAGTTTTAAATAAATGGAGGGTAATGGAGGACTTCGGTAGAGTAGAGAGGACCCAATCCTACAATAATGACATGGTTGAAAGTATGGGTAACAGTTAGCAATTCATTCACTCCTGGGATGATAAAAGAAAAGCATTTATTCCTCTCTGCTTCATTTATCAATCAAGCCAAAGCATTCTTTCTGTGAGTGAGAAGCCATTACAGATAATCGATATGGTGAGTGTTATAGCTATGTACACAGCTCTGATACGCACGGTGATGAAGATTGTAGGGATGAGACCCCAAAAGGTGGAAATAGAGCAAGGAACAGTCATCAACTTCTGGGTTCCTTCCAAACCCCACAACAAAAAGCTCGCCGTCGTTCTCCTTCATGGCTTCACGGCCGACGGAATCCTGACGTGGCAATTCCAAGTTCTGGCACTGGCGAGAAAATACGCCCTGTACGTGCCAGATTTAGTGTTCTTCGGAGAGTCGAAAACGGAGAGAGCGGAGCGGTCGGCGGAGTTTCAGGCGGAGTGCGTGGCGGAGGGGCTGAAGAAGCTTGGAGTAGAGAAATGGTGTGTGGTAGGGTTCAGCTACGGAGGGTTCATAGGGTTCAAGATGGCGGAGATATACGGTGACATGGTGGAGTCGCTGGTGGTGAGTGGGGCAACCCTTGAGTTGGTGGAATCGTTCAGTGGTCCGGCGCTGGAGAGGATCGGAGGTTTTTCAAGCTGGTCACAGTTTTTGCTTCCGAGTACAGTGGATGGAGTCAGATGGATGTTGGATGTTGGCTCTTACAAACGCATTCCATGCCCGAGATTGTTCCTTCGACACTTCTTAAAGGTAAATAATTACCAAGTATTCTAGAAGAAAAAAAATTCTTAATCTCTTGTTTCCACCATGTGTGTTCCTTTATATTGTTGTTAAAATTACAGCGAGAACGAATTAACACAGAGAGATTATCACGATTCTAATTAAATTTGTTTTAAATTAATTTATATAATTGTTGCGCTTAAATTTGATGCAGAAAACACATACTGCACACACCGAATGTGAGTGTAAAAACAACCGTAGAAAGTTAATAATTTTAAATAAATTAAATTACTATATACACTTTTTGTCATACTTAATCGGTATAAAAGGTTAAAAGAGACATATCTTATTTATTTATTTATTATAAAAAAATTTAAAAAAAGATTAAACTCATCTATAATATAAAAATAAAATAATTTTTTATAATATTAATATCAAATAAAACGTGTTAATATTTATAAAATTGTTAAGCTATTACACTTTTTACCCGGTGTACGTAACAATTAAGTTCAAAGTTAAAACTCCGCCGTAGTCGATGGTGCGTCGTGGTCAAATAGGGCCATGCATAAGGTCCAGGTCCAGGCTGACAATATATAAAGTAGTTTAGCGATCCCGACAGCTGAACATAGTTGGAACCAAGAAAGAAAAAGATGGTGGACCTTAAATTAAATTTGTTATACATACGCATGTGATTGGGTAAAAAAAAATGATTTTTCTGATGGCAGGAAATGATTTGGGTCAACCAAAAGAAGAAAGAAGAACTTCTAGTAGCACTTGGGAAGAATATAGATTCAGCAATCCCCAAGTATCCACAGGTACGTAATTAATTACCTGTAACTTTTAACTTCTCCTCTTGATAAATCATTTTTTACTTTACTACATGCAATATAATATTAGAATATTAAAAATTCTCACATTAATTAATTAAAGAGATTATTAAAATCCTACCAAATTTATTATTTAATTCATTTTGATATAACCCACTTAATGACTTGTAATAATAAAGACCACGTATTCTTTATCGAAAGTGCATTGTATTATGGACAGTAGAGAGTACATATATATATAATTTAAATTGATATTTATTCTAAATTAATTTTATTTTTTTATGCAGTTTGAATAAAATTTGTGTTTATATCTGTCATAACATGCATGCATCACTATTTTGACGTAGAAAAGATATTGGATTATATTAGTTTCATTGATTTTTACAAATTCTTCCAAGCTTGGTTGTAATATTGATGTTGAGGAGGATGATAACAGAAAATACATTTGATATGGGGAGGAGAGGACAAGATCTTCAGCTTGGAAGTTGCCAAAAACTTGAAAACGTACGTCTCTTGTATTGTCTTTCGTATTTAGTAATCTGTTTCTGCATGGTAATTAATAAGAGTGAAGAATGAAGAAAAAGAGTGATATACATATAAATGGATGGTGCAGGGAATTAGGGCAGAAAACGGAGCTGCATGTGATAGAGAAGGCGGGTCACTTGGTTATGTTGGAGCGTCCTTTCGTTTACAACTCCGTCCTCTCCCACATTCTCGCTTCCCTTCCCTCCTCCTCCTCCTCCTCCTCCGGACGGTCACCAGAGTTTCAAGCGGAGGGATTGAAGAAGCTGTGAGTAGAAATGTGTCGTGTGTATAAAACTAATTACACATACTACTCTCCACAATAAGCGTAATCTACATTCATAAAAAATGATCCAATATTTATAAAAGCATTTTATTTTTATTTTTTGAAAACGCTGATTAGTGTAATAATAATGATGCAGACTCTTTCCTTGATGAAGAGCAACAATTCAGTCTGGCTCAAATATCCAACAATTCATTTGCACTAAACGAAATAGAGAGCTCCACCATCTCTACCACTTCTGCCTCAGGGGCTTCTCTTCTTTGGATCGAGTATTTCGCATTCTAAAATGATATTAGTAGACTATCGGTCATCATTGGATGTGTTGAACATTGCTTCATCAAGAAGGAAAGATCAATCCGACAGAACAGATTTATGACATACAAAGTCTGTTACGTCTTCATCAGGCTTTCTCAGTCCGATCTGCTCCCTTAAATGCATATTTTCTTTCTACTTATATCATGCGTAGTTCTGTATCTTTTGTTTCCTTTTAAAGACTTTGCATGTGACACTTTATTATTAATGCTCATTTTGTCTTCTTTTTTTTTTTAAAAAAAATTATGTTGATAACGAATGCATATCTGAATCCGGTTAGAGAACATATATCATGGGTGTGGTTTGTTTAACTTTTGAAGAATAGATTATAGAGAAAAATAATTTTAAAGTGATTTTAAAGAATATATTTTTATATGAAAAGTAATTTTGAAAAAAATAAAAATTTAGATGGTTGCTCCTCGACTTAATGTACTCCAAAATATAAGTACACTTTGATAATATCCAGAATATTTAATATATATTTTTTATTTCCCCATCTATACAATTAAACTTTACAAGTAATTGATTTATTATAATTAATATATAATTGATTTTTGTCAAGGGAATCTTTAAAAGATGGGAATCTTTATTTTTACCTAAATTAGAATATTGATATTTATCTGTACAAAATTCACAAAGTAATACTTTGTGTGTAAAATTTATCATATATTTTTCATCAATAAAATTTACAATGAGAGACTTCTCACCAATTTTTTTTTTAAAAAAAATGACAAATTCTTTATATATATATAATGTTATAATTATCTTTTAACTGATGTTTTTATCCATGGGGGAAGGTTAAAACAGGCTTATTCGTGTGCCTATATATATAGGGGACTGTGGTATGTGTGTGATGGCTGATACTTGCGTCATCTTCACTCGTAAAGCTAACTTCTTAAAATTTCTTAGAAATAAGACCCAAGTAGATGGCCGAAAAAGCCCAAGCTAACGAAACCCACTAGCCATTGAGCGTTTTTAAGCATGACAGCCGATGAAACCACTAGTTCAATCAATAGGTTGAGTCTAGTAGGATAAGTCAGTCTCTTACAATATAACTGAGGTTTTAATTTATGCTAGGAGATATATCTATATTTAATGCCTGACACTACCTCAAATTGTTTTCAATATTATTAGGATGATATCTATACTTTAAGAAAAAAAAAACACTAGTTGACGGTGGACACAACCAAACCACTGAGATTACCATGAGTATGTCTTCTGGGTTTCTTTCTGAGATTAAAATGTGATGTGAAAACCTAGTATATATAATTAACGTTAATTGATTACTAGAGTAGGGCCACAAAACTTGCTTGTTTGTGTGTATGTGGTCTATGTTTCGAGTTGAAAAAGCTTCCACACCAGAAAAAAGTTTGTCAGCGATATTCCAAGAATATTATCTGATAGCTTTAGCTTTTCTCATTCTCTTTTCAAACTTTTCTTTTTCTCCCTCTTGTTATTGCTGGTTATTCAAAAATACGCTATGATGTCATCATAATTCATAACAAAGGAATATGAGAATACCATTATTCATTACAATGATCTTAATAACAATGGCAAGAAAGTAAAGAAGAAGAGTCACACAGCGATAGGGGATACACATATGGGGATATATATATATATATATATATATATATATATGAGTCATCATGCAACAGAACCTATATATATGCTAAGGAGCAGATGATCGATTCACGCAGGCATTTATTCCCTTCAATTCAGCTGAAGATACTTCATGAGCCTGTGAGACAAACCAGTAAAAGTCATGACCGTGAAAGCATCCCCTTGGTTAATAACAACATAAAACAGTTAACAGATTCTGAGGCATTAACATTGAAACGATGGGAATGTTTCACTGATTATGGGTAAAAATGAGAGAACTTTTGCATGTTGGATAACACTACAGGTATTAAACAATAATGTCTCAACTCTCATGCACGTGATTTAACTTCCACGACCGATACTTAAACAAATGAACAAAGTTGGCTTGGTCTTTGGATTTGTTCAACGTTGAATATGTCCCTATAACTGTAATAGAAGGAGCAAGCATGCATGCATGAGGGTAAACAGAATATATTATGAGTGAACATTGATTAATTACCTCTCTTCTTCATCAACATTGCCGGTGGTACCAGCAGATCTGTAGTTGGGGATGGGAACACGACCAGATTCGATGTGTCTTAGATCCTCTAAGAGGATTTCATAGTGTCTCTTAACTTCCTCAGCTGATTTGCCGCCAACCGCTTTAGCCACATCCTGCCATCGATCAGGAGTGTCCTTGTCATATTTTGCAAGAGCCTTTTCAAACAGCTTGTTCTGTTTCGGTGTCCAAGATGAATCAGACGCCTTGTTTTTGCTCAGAGAGCTTGAAGCCATAACTATAACTATATATATATATATATATATATATATATATATATATATCGTTTCAGAACTGAAGAGATGAATGAGAAGAAAATGGTTTCAGGGAAAGTTTGTGAATGAAAATGGTGAAGGTGGTGTTACTTATAAATGATGAGAGAAAGAGATAGTGGGATGAAGCTAGTGAGTGAAGGAATATGAATAGCTAAAAGTTGGAAAGCACTTGTGACTCTGTCTGCTTTGGAACCACGAAAAAACCAAGCAGGACAACGTACAGCCAGAGAGGAGAATCAGTTTCAAATGAATCCGGTTCCAAATTTCTCATCTTTTTTTTGTTTTCTTTTCTTTCTCATTACTGATAAAGTTGTTTTTCCTACAAGAAAGAAATGATTAGATTGGTGAGAAAATAATTGAAATTATGAGAATTAGCTTTAGGTTTACAAGTAGTTTTTCTATATAATTTGACAGCTAGAAGCCTAGGAGGAACAAGATAAGAAATAATATCTTTGAATATCTGCAAAATTCAGTCATATAGAAAGAAAAAAACAAAAGAATCTGGATGAGAGAGAAGAGAAGAGATAAGTGATAGTATATTCTTATTGGTCAATTCACTTAGTGGACTGTGTCAAACAAAAATTTATTTTAGCATGGAATATTTTGAATTCATTAAAATTGCAAGTCCCAAGTACGTCATGGAGTTCTGGGATGACCTTTATTCTGTGTATTAATGCAGAAGATGAACAACAATAAGAGCAATGTAAATATTTCCCCCCCTTCTTTCTGGTGCAACTTGAAACTTGATTCTGTGATTTTTAATCTGAATTCTCACTCTTGGAAGTGTGAATATAGCAATTGGATGAGATTCACTTCTTCGTAGTCTTATTGGCTTTTCTTTTTCTTGGTACTGCAGTCATCGGTGTCCTCAGTTTTGGACTGATACTAAGGATATGTTTGGATGAAAGAATGATGAAGAGAAAAAAGTTCCATTCAAACAATTATATGAGTAGAGAAAGACAAGGCAGAATTTTTAACCAAACAATCAAAACTCTACCAAGTTCTTGCTTTTCTTTATGAGGTTTTGTAGAGAAGTTTTCTCAGATAAAAGAGACCAAGCTAGAAATTATCACTAAAATATCCTTTTGCTTTCCAATTGCTGATATTTCATTCTTGTTTTTTTTTTTTTGACACTTAGTTTCTCAAAAAAAGAAAATGAAACTCAAATTGATAGCCCTGGCGAAAACTGGTAAAGCTGGAAAGAATCTGGCCAGATGAGAAGAAAAAGTGGAGTGTACTGTGCCTTAGTCATAAGAAACATCATATTTTGTTGGTTTCTGAGATCTTAGGAATTGGGATTTCGTTTGTTCAGAGCAACATTGTTTGTTACTGCATGCTTTGTAGGACTCTACTCATCATTAATCAGCTCCTTCTAGGCTTTTCTTATCTCTCATTGAGTTTGCCATCTGATTGGTCAAAGCTTGAAGCGTCTTCTTAATTTGGCCAATGAAAGAGATAAACTGATAAACTCTATTAAACAGTTAAAACAAAGAAAAACAAAAGTTTTGAATGTTATTTTAAGTAGGAATATCCAACTTTCACAGTGTGTTTAATTACGTTTTAAGGATTCACAAGGTAATTAATTAATTAATTAAGACTAGGTTTTGTGATAGAAGAAAGTGATTTTGTGAATATAGAAATTATTTTAATGCAGATACTGTGAACCCACAAGAGCATAAAGTGATACTAGCCATGCAAAAAGTTGGAATCAATGAGTGGAAGCTATTCCTTGTAGTGGGAATGGTCCTAACTTCATTAATGTTAGAGAGAGTTACACAAAAATGATTGTGTATGGGATCTATATTTTTTTATATTTACATAATGATCATTTCTTTTTTTCTCTCTCTATTTTCCTCCAAGCCTATTATATATATAATATTTATTTTTGTGAATATAAAGAACCCGCAAAGCTGGCCTGGTGAGAATGTCAAGATTTGCGTGATGATTTTGGTGACCATTTCCAAAGAAGCAGGATATAGAGGTCCCAAAAAATGGTGGAAATGGTCCTAACTTGTTATGGGCATTTGAATTGAGCATACCTGATCATTAGCAATAGGTCTTTCTTGGGCTCCTTTTTTTTTTTTTCAAATTGAAAGGGACAGGAACTAATATCATGGTGTTATAAACAGAATTAAATATGACCTCTCATTTATAAAGGAATTATCATATATCTCTGGGCTACAAGGCTGTTGACATCTTTCTAATGTTCAATCTGTTTTATAAACTCATTTCTCTTTCTTCATTCTAATATCAACTTTGATATGCCAAAACACTCTTAAGTATGAACAAGACAATATATGACATAGATATATACTAATAAATGTTAGCTCAATTCATAAGGCGCTCACTAGATGAGTTATGGAGAGGAACAGATGTATATAGCCTTGCTTCTTCAAGCAGAGAAACTCTCCAAAATTTGAGCATGTAATTCCATGGCATCGATTTTGTTCTTGGTCCGAGAGGCTCATCCTGTACGTAGATATACACTAGTGCATGGTAAAATTTAAAGATCAATGTAAAATATAAGAAATCATGGCAGTTGTGATGTTTAGATGAGTTAAAAATAGAAATGAAGCTTTGTATTAATTTGTAAAAGGCAGGGAAGAGTGTTGCAGAAGAAAGGTTGAGAATCCCAGAAGGGAAGGTTGAAGATAAGCAGATAAATGTGCTGATTTTGGGATCTGGAAGATAAGAATCAAATCGGCTCTGTCTTACATAGACTGTTACTTCATACACATGATGATTCATACATGTCTTTCCAATGACACAGAACATGAATATTGTCAAACACAAGCTTTAATAAAGCTGTAACAAAAAACAAAAACAAAAACAAAAGAAAAGAAGAAAGAAAGTGTGTGTGGTTCTGTGGCTTCAATTGTTTCCCACAGATATGTTTCTTTTTGCAGTAGATCCGATAAACTCAGCTTCAAATAAAATTTTGTCATATCCAACTTTCTTTTCTTTTCTTTTAATATTGGTATAAATAAATTACATGTCTAGCATGCAACTGAATAATTCAGCTTGCGTTTGAATATGTAAAATAATTTTAATTCCGTGTAAATTAATATGGTTTGTTATAACTTATGTTATTTATATATATACATGTTGATGTTGATTTTTAATATCTAAATTAAAGAAAAATTTTAAAATAATAATTTTTTTTATATGAAAATTTTTAAAAAGAGTTAGGTTTTCCATAATTTAAAAAAAAGAATAAATTTTGTGCGGCTTACTAAAAACTAAACCCGGTGACTTCATCCAATATTTATAAAATGAGAATGCATGGGATATCCACACCTTAGATGGGCTTTGGCATAATAAGGCCCTATTGCCCACCAACCAATCAATATGGCAAATCCCACAATAATATAATTATAAAAGGTTAATGAGAGTTAATATATATAGTAAAAAATATACTCATATCTTATAAGGATATTTTTTCTAATATTATTATAAGGACTCATTTGATAGGTGATATCATAAGTCTTTGTAAGTACTCTATGAGCCCTAAGGTTATACCCTGACCTTAGTGAGGAACTAGCGCCAAACCTACCTAAATTTTTTTATACAAAAAAAATATAAAGGAAAAAAGTGAGCTCCATAAATTAAAATAGCACTAAAAAACTAGGATTTTGAAGGGAGTTTTGACCTAAATATTACAAAGGTGACTCAACTATATATACTAATCTTATTATAGGAAGATTTATTCTTTATTTCTTCAGGTCTCTAACGTAAGGTTGGTTGAAGGGTTAGAATATTTGATAGGGCATAATCTATTTTTACTTTATATTTATTATTTTTTTCCAAATCAATTTATTTAATTTATAAATCAATACATAATCTAATGTTACATGGTAATATTTAAGGGGAATCATATTATATTTATTATAATTAATTAATTAATTTTATTTTTTTAATCTAAATAAATTAGTTTATATATCTTATATTAAGAATTAGAGGAGTAATAATTATTCTTGTTTGACACAATTCCTAGTATAGTTGAACTTATCCATAACCATATTTCAAAAAGGATGAGTTGCATTCCATATATATATATATATATATATATATATATATATATATATATATATATATATATATATATATATCAACAGATTGTATAAATATGCATGATGGAATAATCAAAATGGCTCACTCGGGACAGTTGGCACATGCATTTTCTATTTCTTCTTTTTCTCATTCATTCATTCCAATATTGGGAAACAGTTGTATACAAGCTATATATATATATATTATACACAACAATTTTATAAATAATAAAACTGTTGAATTAATTAAATGATAACTTTAGAGGAAGGTTATGCCATTTCTTTGAAGATAGTAACAGCAACAAGATGGACCACTTGTGGATAACTAATGTGTGTTTGGCTATAAGGGTTGTCAATCCAACTACTTCAAGTTGCCCATTCTTACTCTCTCAAGTCTCATCAAATTCTCTCTCTCTATATATAGATATATATTTTAATAGTATCCAGTACACAATGCTCTCACCAAATAGAATATAGAAAAAAATAGATGTACGCAATCTTACCCCTATAAATAAAAAAATTATTTTTAAAATTTGATTTTGTGATTTTCAAATTATATGACAATATTTTACCGTTGTACTAACCTCACTTTCAAATTACATATATATATATATATATATATATATATATATATATACATATATATCAGTTGAATATATGGATGGGATTATTGTTAAGAGGGCAAAAACATGACATGTGTGTTTGTTGGGTATGGGGTCCTACAGTAGGGGGAGTCTGTCTTATTTAAAACCAAAAGTAAATTACTTGAGAAATTGTCAACAGCACAATTATTTCTGCACAAGAAATTAGCTGATCATCAACATCAGATCATCAGTCAATTAGCCCTTTGAATCTGATTCTGATGGCTCACCAGTAAAATAATAAACATATAATACTAATAAATCAATCATAATATATATAAGGACTAATAATTTAATTATTGCATAATATATACCTCAATGTACGTTTTGTGGAGAGCATTAGAATATGGAGCAAAAACATCAAGGAATGGCGATCACTTGGGTCTGTTACTTATCCAAAGATTTAATAATAATTAATTAATCCCTATTATTACTAAAACATTCAACATTATATTGACACTTGCAAAAGACATTATGGATAATGATAAAAAAGCATACAACGGATTATTTATGTGAGTGTGTATATTTAGGGAGAGACAAACATAGTCATACATGGGAATCTCCATATCTTTAGGATGGACTCATTTAGGTCACAAAAAACATGTTTAAAAAACGAAGCATTAAAACAAAGAGACATGGAGCGAATAGGTAGTTTTTGTGACTAGGAAGACTGGGAACAAACCCATATGATTATTTCTGCGTGTGTGTATAGTGAAAGTTTTCTCTTTTGTCTGTTCTTTCTCATTTCTCAATCTCTATGGGGTTTGCTTGTTCACTGTATTTGAGTTCGGGGAGCATCATTAAAAGGAAATATCAAAGCTGTCCATCGGAACACAAAAAATATCTGCAATTTTTTTTTTATATAATTTTTTTAAAATGAGTTAGGCTCACCCACAACCTAAAAGTAGGATAAAATTTACTTTTCTCTTAAGCAATACTAATATTAAACAGGGCGAGCTATCTAGTATCCACATGCTTAAACTTTGGCATTTAGGAGTTATGATGTCTCCTTAAATACTGTGACTGGAATAACAATAAAGTGGTACTCCCCAGAGATCGAACATGTTTCAAATAATCGCATATTTCCCTCCTTCATCAGTTGAACCCACAGACGATGATTTAATATATACACACACACACACATACATATTAGAGTGATGACAATCATCTTTCAAATGATTTATACATATACAGATTTGCAAATGTTTAATTAAGTACTGATTAATTAATATATTTTCCGATATTATTTTTGTTTAGTTGTCCACTCAATTCATTAGAACTTTTTTTTAACAGAGATTTTTTATATACACTAAAACTCAAACTCGGGATTTGGTTTAGTGATATTGAGCTGCTTATTACTCAGATTAACTCCCGTTGGTATGTTTCTATATTATTGTTTCCTTTATCAAGGCTCGGCATGACAATGAGTCAATGATGAGGGATAATGTAATCAAACATTAATCTTGACTTGACAAAAAACCAATAAGAGATCTGTTGGCAATTATCCAAACATAATGCTTGAAAAGTAAAAATAATTATTCATTGACTAACAGCCGACTTTAATTTTATTAGTCAAGCAACTTAATTCACAGACTACAAAAAAATAAGGATTTGGCCACGACTTTTCAGCGGCGACAAAAAATGTCGCCGCTAAAAATTGACTTTCAGCGGCGACTTTACTTGTCGCCGCTAAAAGTCCTGAATATCTGCGGCGACAGAAATGTCGTTGCTGAAAGTAAGGCTTTCAGCGGCGACAATGATATGTCGCCGCTGAAAGAAAGACTTTCAGCGGTGACTTCGTTTTGTCACCGCTAATGCTAAAAACTCAGTGCCACTTTTCTGCGACGACACTAATTGTCGCCGTAAAAGGTCAAGAATTCTGCGGCGGCAATTTTTTGTCGCCGCAGAAGGTTATATTCGGCGGCGACTTTTATATCCAAATGTCGCCGCTAAAAGTTTTAATACAATTCTTTCCCCCTCCAGTGGGTTTAAAAATATTTAGACTTTTAGCGGCGACTTTTATATCTAAATGTCGCTGCTAAAAGTTTTAATACAATTCTTTCCCCCTCCAGTGGGTTTAAAAATATTTAGACTTTTAGCGGCGACATAATATAGTCGCCGCTGAAAGTGGACTTTCAGCGGCGACTTTTATTTGTCGCCGCTGAAACATGTTTATATCTTAGGGTTTTCCTTTTGTTCCTTATTTCTTGTCGACGCGAAAAAGAACTCCGAGAGCGAGAGACAGAGGCAGACCACAAGCAAACAGCTGAAGGATTATGACGTTAGAGGAGTGACCGGAGGATGGAGAGCGAGCTTGTGACGTCGTCGGCAATTTGAGGTGAGTTCTCCGACTGCTTATCCAATATGTCTCTGATTTTTCTTTCGATTATCGCGTGACGTCGTCGGCAATTTGAAGTGTTTGTCACCGTTTAAATTTGGGGTTTTGAGGTTGAATCACTGCTTATGTAATAATGAAGCTTGAAAACGTGGAATCAAGCTTTAATCTCAAGCTATGTAGCTTCATGGACAGAACCAATCTGCTTGTATTTGGTTATATTAAAGGCGTGTCATCATTCCCATCAAAACTAATAAATTTTCCTCTTAAACATGTTGTGAGTAGCTTAGTTTTAGTTCTCATTGATTGTGGTGCTTGCTTCATTAGGGAATTCATCGATATCTCCATTGGGATTTGTTTTCTTGGCTGCATCAGTCTCTGTATCACCATATTTATTCTTGTCTTTGGCTCCATCATCAGATTCTAAGAAAACAATTCAAATGATCGATCCATTAGCTATACATATATAGGTGGTCATATTGTATATTCTAAAACTTGGAGCATTTTGTCTTTTGTGAATCTGTAGTTGGATTTATCAAAGATGGCTTTATTTCAGGTTCATGTCGTCTTATAAATCATTGAACTTCATATTGAAACCATGTTATTCCTCTGTTGCATCCTTGTCATGCAGTTTGATTTCAAGCATGTATTTTTCATGGATACAAATTAAAAAAGCTTTGAACATCAATTTTAAATATGTGAGTGTGTGCGTAAGGAGAGATCATCTGTATATGTTGAGTAAATTTCTGCAGAGTGACATGTGATGTACGAACAGAAGAGAGATGATAGTTTAAAAGATGAGAATGTTGACATACCAATTATGGAAATCTGCAATTCTTGAGGTTCTGTCATGGCAATTGTGATCAAATTTTGTGAGAAATGAAATGGATTGATATATTATATAGAGAGACGCGTGTGGCTGTGATGAATGAAATGAAATGGATTGATATATTATTTAAAAGCATTATCTACATTTGTGCGCTGTCATTTGACAGTACTTTTTGTTCCAATTACTTATTTGCACTTCCAACTGCTTGCTTGTGCATAAAAAGGTTGTCCTTCTCCGACAACATTTTTTAGCTGTTGAATGGATCAAGCTTTTGCAAATTCAGGTCAATAAATAACTGAACCAAACCCACTAAAGATTTGGTACATGAGTACATGTGGTGGTGATCTATGTGGCACATGACATGTTTATTTACATTTAACCGACTGAAAATACTTTAAAATATAATTAAAATAATCAACTTGACATAAAAAGATTTGGTAACAACGTACTGTTAGATTTCTATTATGAGGGAGCTTGTTGTTTGATCCAACACATCAAAACTTCTTCCATATTTATGCCACATCAATTTTATGGATATTCATGCTTTACTATGGACTCAAGCTTTTAAGGGTATTCATTAAGACTACATTTTGCACCTTCAAGATTGTATATTAATATTTTGTGTCTTTAATGTATCAAATTGAAACCTAAATGTTCTATCTAGCCTCTTGATTTTTCTGCTCCTTATTGTGTTTCTAATTCTTGAGCCTTCAATGCATACAGAAGATTGATTGGATCCTTTTTAAATGACATGGACACATCACCATTGAGGACTATAGATGCCACCTATGATGTGATTGACATGTATGATATCACTGGCTAACCGTGTAGATAAGTCTTTGATTGCTCTAGTGAACTAGATAAATCTTTTATTCATTACATATAGTTATATAATTAACATGCGATATTCATTACAAACGAATGAATCATTTATTCTAACATTTCAAGTTGAGCAAGTTTACAGGATATGTCAGTATTAAAGAGAGATCGAGGTGAAAAAAGTCTTTCTGTTACATCTCATGACAATACGAATAGCCGAGGTACATACTCTACACCTCAATCAAGAGGAGAGAGAAAAAATGGACGCAGAGCGTGCAAAGATGGAAGAAGAGCGTGCAACAAAGCGTGAAAAGATGCAAGAAGAGCGTGTGCAATTTGAGCAAAGACTAATGGAACAAATGGAGCAAAGGATACAAACTCAATTTGCTACCTTGATGCAGAGGAGACAACCACATGCACCTACTTCTTCTACTCCTACTATTGATCATTCTATATAATATTTATGTATAAAATGAACAATTTTATTTTAATTTTAAGTATGTCAATAATTGAAATTATTTATACATGATATTATATTTTGATTGATTTATTTAGTTATTTATCATTATTTTTTAGATTAAATTATATATTTTTTATATAAGAAAAAATTTTAGAATTTTTTTTTAAAAAAAAACAACTTTCAGCGGCGACAATCCACCTTCATGCTTTAGGTGGCGACTTTTGTCGCTGCCTTTGACTTACCTTTAGCGGCGACATATTGTCGCCGCTAATGATTGACATTCAGCGGCGACTTATTGTCGCCACTAATTATTGATATTCAGCGGCGACTTTCAGTTGTCGCCGCAAATGTATATAGGCGGCGACTTAGCGGCGACAATATATCGCCGCTAATGATATTCAGCGGCGACATTTGTCGCCGCTGAAAATTAATTTTTTTGTAGTAGAACTTTAACTCCGTAAAAAATAATTATTCTTTAACTATGTTAAAATTTAGTATTTAAATTTTAACTCACACAATTTAATTCTTATAATTTTATAAAATATATAATTTTATTTTATAAAATAAATAGACTTATATTTTAAATATTTAAAATATAGTTATAATTAAATTAAAATTTATTAAGTTAAAATTTAAGAATTAAGTTATAATAAAATTAAAATTATAGAACCATAACATCAATTTTTCAAAATTTTATTTGGGGTCATAAAACATGTGCATGGGGTACCTTAAGAAGAGAGAATAACGTTGAGAGGTTTCATTAAGTTCAAACCTTCATGTTAAAAATTGAGATTGATTTTATGCGAATTATCATACTCTATTCATCAATATTCTTCATTCAATATATAACTTGAACATAGGAATCAACTAATTCTTTGTAACAAGATGACGTCCGAATCCAAATCTCTTCTAGTACTATGTATACCTCCAAACCTTAAAACTTTCATAGAAAAAGGACTTTTGTTCGAATACAGCTACTTCATTAGTTAACGTTATATACGAACATTCGATATCATGAACTGAACCTCTAATATATATATACATATATATATATTCTCTTTACATTATTAGGTATATATATCGTTTCAAGTTAAAAACGCAAGTTTGACGGATACCAAATGAGGAACTCTGTTGGGTGTATGTGAAAAGAACAGTGCATGTGCACCGAAAATGAATGGGGTCAAAGAGCAAAAACGGCACGACTTAGGAAACTGGTTTGTAGAAGAGAAGACGATGAAATGTATCATGTGTGTTTTTTATCTAAGGTTGTATTTGAACATACATTAAAGTGACTTTCGTTTTCAACTATGGACACAGCATTTTATATATAATGGGCTACATTGTATATAGTGACCCTTTTGAGTCTGATTCAGCCTCCCCACTTTAATTTACCGTATAACCTGCTTTCACGTTTTCAAAATTATGTAGCAGTCCCTGAGAAGTGAGAACTTTGCTGATTGTGAATCGAAAGTGACATTTTTGTCACTTCATTCTTTTTAATATTCCCCCCCCCCCCCTTTTTTTTTACATCAAAGTCGTCAACAAGGACACGCCTCATTTTCCACAAAGGCATGTGTTTGGGATTTGCATTATTGAGATATATAAGGATCTTGTTGTCTGATATTCCAGCATATTTTACACATACCGTAAAAATTTTAAATTTTATTAACTTTATTTTAAAATTTAATAACTTATAAATTTTATGCTTATTCAATATAATATTATATCTTATGAGAATAAAACTAACATAATAATAAGTGAAAGATAAAGTTGTACTTTCATATAAAAAATTTAATCATATGACTTATAAGTAGCTCTGCCTATACATGTAGTCGATCCCAAGTCTGAATAAAGGAGAAAAATTGTGTTAGACCCTGACAGCTAATATAAAATTTGTCGAATCTTATGAATATTGGCATATGAATATGACTTATAAGTACAATAAAAAAATTCCTTCATTATTTGCCTTATAAATAGGATCATGGGAGTAGATAATTTTTATTTAACTACTTTTATAAATACTTTTGAACTACAAGGCCTATTTTAATCTTTTGAACTACAAGTACATCATCTCACTCTCACATGATATTAACTTAAATAAATACTGTACCGATAATTTGATTATTGATATTTTAATATACCACATATTAAAGATTACTCAACAAACTTTGTAAATTAAACCACCGGGGGGAAAACTTAAAATGACTAAGCTTCCCGGGCAAGGAGTTTGATTCTTAAAAGATTTTATTATTAATCATTAATAATATTTATATGCTGCTTTTTAAAAAAAAAGAACTTAAAATAAAATTAAGTATGAACAACTTGATCGAAGATGCTAGCGAAGGCATGTTAGAAAATATGCATGGTACGTGTATAAATTGAATTAATGGTTGAGAGAGAAGGAAAGTAAGTAAGGAGGTTATGGAGAACATTAATGGAAGCTAGGAAGGAAGGGTTGAGTATTTAGGCGAAGTTGGTGATGGCAGAGACATGGCGATTGTCTTTTGTTGTGTCTCTCTTTGATTGATTAATTAGCATTCAGCTCTCCAACATATATTTTGTCTCTTTTATATATATTCTCTCTCTCTCTCTCTTATTATAAACTACTTTTAATTATCTTACCGACAAAAAATGACTAAATTATTAACTTATATAAAAATAAAATAAATTTTTAATTTTATTCATATTTAAATAGAAAATTTTAATTAATACCTCATCATCAAAATGATTTATATTAAGGATAAGGATATGGAGTATATAATATGGTAGAGTCAACATTTAGTCATGAGGAGGATCGAAATTAAAAGACATAGATGGTAGAAAAATTGCATAAAACAATTGAAAATTTAGGGGAGCCATGCTCCTCTCAGTTTCCCTCTCTCTCTCTCTCTCTCTCTATATATATATATATATAGTTTTCCTCCTATTTTTAAATATAGGATCTATTTAATTAAATTAATAAAATTAATTATTATAGCATATTTTTAAAGTATCCTAATTAATTATATTCCTTAATATATTCTTTCTTTATTTATCTTATTTGATTATTGTTAAGAGAGTATTAATATTGATAATTTAAGAAAATTAATAGGTTTAAAAAATATATATTATATTTAAGATTAAAATTAATTTATTAATTATGTTTTATATTTAGGATAGGAGGAGTATGATCTTAATTCTAAAGGAAGATGGTGAGATTTTAATTTAATGTCACTATCAAACTCATGGAATTAACTAATTAAGATGAAAAGATTTGATCTTAAAACTTTATAATGCGAGAGATGAAACGGGAAATTCCTTAGAGGGACGAGGAATAGATATTAAGTTACAAAACCTCAATTACGTAATTTAATGGCTAAAAAATCTACAAGAAATTAAATGATATATATATATATATATATATATATATATATATATATAAGAAGGCAACATGATGAATTTCAGATAATTATTTTGGTGGTATAGATAAAGTGGGGAAATTGAAGTAATGGGTCCAATGAGGAAATTAAGGTTTTGTTTGATTCAGTTAAAGGGAGGGTAGATTAGGTTAATTTAAAGGAGAGTAGAAAAATATAAGGGAGATTAATTAATAATGTGTTTTATTTAGTTCAGAATGGGATGGGATGGGAGGGGAGGGGAGGGGATAAGAGTGGAGTTAATTAGAAATTGATAAATATACCCTTATCCCTTTATTTAAATTTATTTACTCTTTATTTATAATATTCATATCAAAATTATAATTTTTTTAATTTATAAATCTTAAATTTTTTTATCTCATTTATATATATAATAAAATTAAAAAAATTAAAAAATATGATAAAATTTTAATATTATTTCTTATTAATTATATAATTATTATATATTTTAATATAATATATAAATAATTTATTATGTTTATTAAATTTTAACAATTAAAAAAAATAGGTGTAAGAAAAATAAAAAAAAGGCTTAAGGGTATAATTGGAATATTAAATAAATATCAAGGGCAATTTGGTTATAAAAGTAAAAAATTTTCTCTCCCCTCCAAAAACCCCCACTTTTGGAGGGGAGGGGAGGGGACCACAAAAAGATAAAAAATCTCCCCTCCCCTCTCCTCTATTTTTCTCAACTAAATACACTTTCCCTCATCTCCTTCCCTCCAAAACCCTCAACTAAACAAACACTAAAAAAAAAAGAAGTGGGTGGTTGTAGGAGTGGTTGCTTTCAATTTTGGGAACGCAGGGTTTGGCAGTCTCTGGGTGATATCTGACCAATGCTCATAATAATAACACTCATAAATATATAATAATCATCATCTTTAACTACTCATTCTCACTTTCTTCTTCCCCATGTTGCTCCCTCCATTCAATTCCCTTTTTTTTTAAAAAAAAATTAAGGTGTAAATCTATTCATAAAATATTTCTTCAACACCATAAAATTTTATTGAATGAAAAAGTATACATAAATGGCATGGTCGTGTATGAAGATTTAGTATAATTAACATTTTATATATAGACAGTTCACCTTATTTAATATTAATATTATATATTAGAAAGGAAGAATTTACCTTACTATTTAATCGTTAATGAACTCAACCCTTTTTTAAAAATTTTTGTATAAAAAAAATATTTCATACATACAGAATAATAATTAACTCCAAAATGCATGAATGAACACTTCTCCCTGCGACGTCCTCAACTTAATTAACGTGGTCAAACTCATTTTAGTTATGTGGAAAAAGGGGGTATGTGTGTTCCTACATAAAGGAAGAGATTAGTAGGCCTGCACTTATATATATACGTATACGTATACACCTGTAGATGAATGAGCATCGGCAACTTGGAAACTGGGAGTGTGGCAGCTTCACATATGTATTTAAATTTAATAAGGAGTCATCAAGAACTCATCAACTCTCTCTCTCACATACTCTCCCATTGCTCTCTCTCTCTCTGTATCAAGCATCCTGCAAGAACTAGGATTCTTCCTTACACACACAGAGAAGATCTTAATGTGTATATTTTGGTCCATATATGAATCCAGTGGATAAGATAAGGCCATCCGACTATTTTATCCAATATTAGTGACCCAGATATCTTTAAATATATATTAAAAATGGGAGAAAATTAACAAAGTTGGGCACAGATTCTAGAGATAACAAACAAATAATAAATTCTGAAACTCTGAAGCCATGGCAGCAGAGGGGTATGGTGATATATATATATATATAGAGAGAGAGAGAGAGATCGTATATCAATACATACATAAATATTATACAGACCAAAATGGTCAATTACATGATTAGATCCAAGTTAATCCCCACTCATCATATAATTATATATGTAGCTATTACTTATTAGGGCCATACTTTATAATTCTACTTGTAATCTATGAATAGGAATAGAGAGCATGCAAATGAATCCAAAATTTCTGGATGTAGGAAGCCCCAAAAGAAGATGCAATTATGTTAAGGATGGCTATATATATATATATATATATATATATATATATATTTAGTTGTGTGTTCATGATGAGGAGAAAGAAAGGGAGAAGCAGAGAAATATTGGAGGAATCATTTGGCAGAGAGACTTTTGTAGAAAAGAAATAAAGTGCAAGTTAGAGAAAGATGTGACCCCATCACCTCATAATGGATCCTCTCTGTAATTCTTCTTAATTAATTCCTATACCTATTTTATTGATTTATTTTATATCAAATTAATTAATTATTTATTTTTTATATATATTATTAATTTGGTAAAGCTACTTGCCTTACAATTTACCCCTAATTCAAATACCACCCATAAATATACACACATTTGCAAGCAAAGCATGATTTAGACCACTGACTCTGTGTTACTGTCATGTGCCCCCTTTATACATCCATATGCCCACCAGCAAGACATCATCATCATAACTTTCACTATAAATTTCCTCATTTTTTCCCCAAAATTATATATTGTTTATATTTCACATAAATACTACTACTTTAAACAACCTAAGCCTGTAAGCCCTACTACTCATCAATTTCCTTCTTAAATGTCACACTCAATTTTGTTAATTATCAATATATATATTTAATTTAATATCAGATACAATAGTTAAAAAACTAATGTGTACATATTAATAAAATTAATTAAATTAGTTATTAGTAAAATAATTGAGATGATTTTGCTAGAATACCGTTTCTAATTATTTATATTAAAAATTATTTTCTTAATTGATACAAAACTTTTTTAATATACATGTACAATTAATATGAAGAATTTAGGACAAAAATTATATAATTTTAAAAAATAAAATGAATTGAAGTCTAATATTTATTATTAAAATAAATACCCCTACACTAATAGATATTTTTAGGAGATATATCTCTAATTGGATCTAACAATATTTGAATTTGATTAAGTCAAATAATTATATAAAAAAATATTTTTAAAAATTTTTAGATGATATCATCTCTAATCCTTCTATATAAGAGGTAGATTATAGTGTATTAGTGTCTGGGAGAACGTTTCAACCAACTTTCTTCCATTTGAAAACTACATGTGTGTGTTTATTTGATCACAACATTTGCCTAATCAATATATATAAATAATAAATCAGGTTGTCCACATATTAGAATGTGGGGATTAAGGTTGCGATAGATGTGTGTTTGGTATCATGATTTAAAAAAAAAATTAGATAAAATTTTGATTTAGAAAAATTTTAAACAAACAATCATATTTATCCAGAAGTGATTTTGGCCAAAACTATAATTTTAAATAAGTTATTGAAATTAGTTTTTAAAACAATAAAAGAACTTATAAACTATCCAATTATTATCCCATCCCTACTTTTTCTTATATTCTCTCATCTCTCATCTCTCGTCTCTCTTCTTCATCCTATCTCCTCTCTACACTCTCTCCTCTCTTATCTTTATTATATACCATCTCTCCTACTTTTAATTAAATTATATTATTTTTAATAATTTATTAATATAAAAAATTATTATACTATTAATTATTTAAATATTTTTATTTTTAAAATTTATTCTTTTTAAAATTTATTCTCTATAAATTAATCTAAATATGCCATAAGTGTAATCACGACAACATCAATAACTGAAATTCAACGAACAGTAGGTACTAATTAATTAATTAACTAAAATCTAAAAAGTGGGGATTTGTTTAGTGCGTAGCTAATGATTAATGGGTAATCTATGATAACAAGAGGTCACTCTAATTAATCCATCAATCACTTTCTTGAAAGTGCACACTTCTGACTTTTATATATAAAGAAGGACCAGCTGATGAACATTGATATATCAAGCACCATCCCCATCTTGTTGAAATCGACTCTTCTTTAATTTGTATATATCATGCTCCGACTTTTCTTCTGATTTCACAGGGGAATAAGAATAATTAGCATATCCAACTGTTTATTTATATGGGATTTTAGTTTGGCTACACAAAGATCAAGTGGGCGTTTATGAGAGCTCAACAAGAGTATCTTTTAATAAAAATTAATCAATTATAATAAATAAAATATTTTTATATAATATTATATTATATATTAGTTTATAATTTATATAAATTAAATTGAAAAAAATGATAAAATATAAATAAATTAAAATTTAAAATTTAAAATTAAAACATATTTCATAAATAATTTATATATTTATTCAATAATAATTTCTAGAGATGAACACGCAATTCAAATTTATAATATATGCCAATACAGATAAATCCACAAGCTTTAATTATTTAATATATATATAGTAATTTTGAGGAAGGAAGAGCAATTAGGCGCAAATATATAATAATGAAGACATGATCAGATTAAGGCTTTAATGCGGAAGAACAAAAATACATAGGGAGCTATATAATAGAAGATTCTTCACCCCCAATGGAGTCTTTTCAAGTTTCAAATATAGCAGTTCCTCATCTATTTTTATCAATACTTTTATAGTATTATTTAATATAATTTTAATTATATCAAAATGAACACTAGGGAACTTACAATACATAAGGAGGGGGGTGCAGTGCGGAATCTGGGATTGCAAAAATGATCAAATTACTGTACACTACCGTTAGGGGAGCGCGTGGCATACACATGCCAAATGTGAGAGGATTTGGGTGTGGTTCGTGTGTGTGGCGGTCGCAAATTCCAAGGTAACAAGTACCAATCAATGGCGGAGGGATGCGAGGATGCTCTCAGGCCGCCACGTCAGGACTGACACGTCAGAAACAAGGCCCTCCCACTGCCTCGTGGACCATCCATGTGCCCGGCAGACGTCAGTTGGACCCGACCTTCCCGCCATCCTTCCCGGGCCCCATTTAAATCCCCCAATTCCTTTCCCCCCACTCACATCTGCTCCTTCTCTCTTATTATTAGAGACAATGCATGAACTCGAATCATATTAAAACCATGCAATCAAACTTTTGGTATTTCTTGTATTACAATTGACAAGTACTTTTCAATTTAAAACTCCCTTCCTAATATTAGGGGTTAAATTTAGGAAAAAAATATATAAAGGGGTTAAATCGTATTTTTATCCTAAACTCTATTTTTGAAGAACAAGTGGCATATTATAAAATTGTGAAATCTTAATGTTAATTTTTTTTATTAGTATAATATTTTTTAAAAATAGTTGGACTCACCTATGATATAAAGTCATGATAAAATCTTTTTTTCTATTAGTCAATACCAATATCAGATAAGATAAATTATTAATTATCCTCAAATATAAATTTAAATATTCAATATATAGAATATCTCTTTAAATATCTTGACTAAAATTATAATAAAATAATACTGTATAAAAATTAAATATATTTTAAATAGTCATATATTTTATTATTTTATTAGTTAAATCTATAGTGAATAGGCAAATTCAATATGAATTGTTTGTATCTATTGACTGAATCTTTTTTCCTAACGTTGATCAAATGTTGCCCCAGGAGTATAAACAAGACTTGTCACCCATTAGGTATTTGCGATTTTAAAAACTGTTTGAAATTTTACTTAACGTTACAAATATGTAATTCAAGATTTATTTTACCAATATTTTGGTTTAAAAGTTGACTTAATCAACATTTCATTAAATAGAAAAAAGACAAAACATTCTAATTTAAAATCGACATAAATTTGACGAGCCGAAACCCCTTAAGTTACAAGGAATGCCATTGGCTCTTTTTGTAAGGAAAAAAGTGGATATGTTGTTAAGAAAAAACACAAGTCTGACAAGTAAAATAAGCAATGAGTTTTTTTTTTTTATTGATTATATCTGTATTACATAATAATTTATGTATGATAACAAACGAGGTTCAACACAATGTGAAATTGGAGTGGTTTGCATTATATAAAATAAAAAATGGGAAGAAACATACTATACATTGGATAAAGGCATTTTTGATAAAAATAGAATTAACATAAAAATAAATTTTAAATTTTTTTAATAGGTTATATAATTGATTTTTTTATAATTTAAGATAAAATAATTTAAAATATTTTTTTTTTAATTTGTGAGAGATTAAAGCTGTTTAAAAAATTTATAATTTAAAGTAAAATTGTGTAAAATATTTTACTTTGGCTCTTTCTATCTTATTTTTTATTTTTTTTATAAAATTAAAATAATTTAAAATATTAAAATAAATTAAAAATAAAAATAATTTATATTATACTAAATAAAAAAAAACCTTTGATTCTAGAACACACCTCCACTTCCTTATAATCTCAAACCCATAGGGTGAGGAAATGAATCCCTTGTGAGGGACTCCAAGGCAACCCCGTTGCTGATCGCCCGATCATCATGTGAACACAAAAACGTCTCCGTTTTGAGACACTCTCACGTGGCAGTCATGTCAGTGGGACCCACTTCTCTCCTTTGCTTACCCACCTCCCTCCCTGCCCCTTCCTTTCCCTTTCAATCCCTCTCCTCTCTCTCTATCCTAATAATTCCGACAACCTCTCTCCTCAGGCAATCTCCCACCCTCCTTCTTTTTTGCAAATTTTCATTTCTTAAATCATCCATTTTTTCCATTTATATATACCCCGCCTCTTCTTCTTCACCCTTAAACCATCCATCTCTTCCTCCTCTGTTTTTCTCTTCCCCTCTTTCTAACTCTCAAGTACCACTTAGTCCACTGTTTACGTTATCCGTATAGCTTATTTATGTTATTATGTTGCGTTGTCTGAACAATTCGGAGAATCTCGCCGAGTCCTGCTCTGATATGACATTGTTGCAAAGGCAAAGAGACAGTATGAAATGGCAACAACCACAGCTTCATCATCATCATCAGAACCAGAGCAGCTACTTTTCTGGGAGTGGGTTTGACGGTGGGTTCTCGTCTCTGCAAGTTCCGAATTCTGGGTCGTTGATGATGATGAATGGCGGTGTTGACGGCGCTTGTTCTGGGCTTGGTGAGGTGGTGCCTAATGTCGGCTCGGTGAAGCCAGACCCGGGTTGGGAAAACGGGTGGCCCGAATTGGGTAAGGTCGACTTGCCTGGTAGGGGATACGTGTCCTCTGGATTTAATGTGAGCTCTGCAATTTCAAGGACTTCTAGCTGCCCGCCGTCTGTGGCGGCGTCGGCGGCAGCAACCAGGACGACGACGATGATGACGGAGAAGATGAGATCGACAAGTGGGAGAGAGAGCATCAAGAAGAGGAAATCTGATAAAGTTCAGATCCCCAAGGTGGGATTGAAAGAACTAGGTCTAGATACATCTCCACGTACTTGCATGGAGCTTGTTTTTGTTTATGAATTTTGTATTTTATATGGGAATGATCTTAATTAACATAAATGAAAATTGTGTGCGTTCATTGTGTATATAGGGTGTTGCAGAAAATGAGAAGAACAAGAAAAACAAAACAAGTGGTGATGAAGGGGATCAATCCAAAGTCACAACAGATAATAATAACAACAACAATGACAAGGACAGAGAAACATCTGCGGAATCTTCGAAAGATAATTCAAAAGCTTCTGAGGTTCAAAATCAAAAGCCTGACTACATTCATGTTCGAGCACGTCGTGGACAAGCCACTGATAGCCATAGCTTAGCCGAAAGAGTAAGAACGACGAGAAAATCACCGATCTTTTACTTTTCTTTGTGGATTTTGGTTCTGGTAATTGAATAATGCAAGCTCTGTTTCGTGTTTTTTTGCAGGTTAGAAGGGAAAAAATTAGCGAGAGAATGAAGTACTTGGAAGGTTTGGTTCCAGGTTGTAACAAAATCACAGGAAAAGCTGGCATGCTCGATGAAATCATCAATTATGTTCAATCTCTTCAACGACAAGTAGAGGTTAGAGACAAGACATTACCCACTTCATCATTTTCCTTTAAGGTTTAAAGTTGATCCAGAATCATGCGACTTAGTTATAACGTTCTTGTCATAAAAATGCAGTTTTTGTCGATGAAACTAGCTGCTGCAAACCCAAGGATCGAATTCAACGTTAACGATCTGTTTACCAAGGAGGTAAGAGAAATGGAAATAACAGAACTCCAAGCCTCCATAGTGCCATTAACAATGACCTGGCTCATTGATACTTAAAAAAAACGTTTCTTTCACAGGTTTTTCCTGCTTGTGCTCCTACAAGTTTTCCAGCCATAGATATGACACCAAATCCTTCATATCTTCAGTTTGATCCAACACAACAACATGTAGCTTCATGTTCCGGATTAGATATGGGCATAATAAACCCTACAGATTTGGGGTTTCGAAGGACCACTAGTGGCTTTGTTTCCTTGCCACACGAAACGTTTCTTGACTCATCCTGTTTCAATGTACGTTTCATGATTCATTGTAATTTTTTAAGAATACAGTAAACATGATGTTTGTTGTTCCATGTTGTTGTGTTAATAATAATCTGTGTTTGTGAATTGAATGTGGTGCGCAGCAAATTCTGCCATTTTCAACCGGTGAAGATGATTTGCAGAGCCTGTACAATGCGGGTTTTGACCAAGGCAGATAAACAACGTCGTCCTTTCCTTCTCAGCCATTCACAGGTTAGCTAAAAATTTCATGTGCGGTCAAATCACTTTTTTCCTTCTAAGAACTTTGAAAGTAGATAGAAAAAAGTAGGGTGGATTTTTAAATGCTGTGACAGAGACATGAGAACACTGATATTGATGAGTTCATATGAAAGGAATGCACAGACCCTTTTCTTTATTCTTTCTAGTTCTTCTTTCCCTTTCACACTCCTTTCTCTAGACTTTTGTCTCAATGCCTGATATTGAGTAGTAGTATTCTCTTCCTATAAATTCTGTAGTATAGTGGTATTTTCTTCTGTATATAAAAAATATATCATATTATTCTAATTAATAAAATTTTTAAACAGGATTTTTTATTTATTTTCTCGCATATGAACTAAGATGAGTAATATGGATAATGAGTGTTGATGGGGTTTTAGGATTAAGCATGTGGAATAGAAAATTGATCTTTGACTTGCTGAACTGTTTCTGAAAGTGTTGAAAATGCTATATATGAGCAGGCCTAATTGAAGCTAGCAATCTAAAGATGGAGATGTGAGGAATAGAAGCTGATGTTATATTCCAGAACTTGTTGGATGAGCTCAGTGAATCGTAATGACTCTTGTCAAGATCTTTTTTTTTTTTGGGCTTTCAGAGTACATAATAACATATATTGTTTGTATACGTTCTCCATAGTATAAATAAAGACAAGATGTTTACAGCCTTTTCACTTCAATCCCTCAATTTAGCTTTATTTAGTCTATCAACTTGTATGGTTACAACCTAAGTTTAGGACTTAAAATCCTTTTCTTGAGGAATCGCTGTCCTCTTGATATTAGAGCCACTAATAAATAATTGAGTATGAATATCTCAAATTCTAAGAGTCAAGAGCTTTTCAAGAATCTCGTTACGGGCGAATTCGTTATTTTACCAAAAGTCACTTCAATGTCATCGAAATATGGTATGACAAATAGTTAACAGAATGGTCAATTTGCCATGGAGACATATCACGACAAATCTCCCCCAGTTACATTGGTAGAACTATCTCATTGCAAGCGAATGTGTAGAGAGAGAGAGGGGGGGGGGAGACCCGCAATAAATGAGACCTACCTTATATGGGCCCCACAGTTCTATTTATGCGCTAACATATTGTAATGGCAAATTGAGCACTTGATAATAAGATCAACTTCTTGTTTGGACATGTTGTCCTTCTTTGTTAATGGGTTCAACATCATAACGATTTTGAAAGGGGAGAAAAATATCGTTTATAAGGACTACTAATACGCCCAAGTAAATTTCTTATGCTCAAAGCAATCATATAATTTATAATATTTAGAATAAGGCTGTATATATATGTTTCACCATATATTCTATAAATTCTACATGGCAGTTGTTTCAAGTATTTTGTTGCCCTTATTCCTAATATTTAGAAGTTATGGGTTCAAATTTTAAAAATAATTTATCAATTTATGTAGATAAGATTATGTATATGTATTTTACCTTAGATTCCACCTAATAGGAGTTTCAAGTACTATCAGTTTTAGGTTGGAGATGGTGGTTATTGAGCGGACCACTTTGAGGTTGCTAAGATCAGAGTGAGGATTCTTCTTCAAGAGCCTCAGCTTTCATTCACTCTCAGGCCATATACAAATGGAGAAAAATGGTGGACCTGTCTCATCCTTATAGCCCAAGAATTGAGCTTGTTGATTCTCTTTGTTCCCATGGATGGTGAAAGATGACCTTGGATTTTGCTTTCCTCCGTATACAGAAGTTATTGCGTTTAAGCACTCAATTCTTAAGTATAACTTATCTCCTGCACATATAACTCTTATCAAGATGTATGTAACATATTTTTAGTTATGTATAAATATCTTATATTTTACATATAGTTAATTATATATTACATGAACTAAAGAAGAGTTATACTCGTTAAAAATATATTACATTCGAGTCCTTAGACAAATTTAAAATACCTTTTGAGAAATGAGTTTTTCAAATAGAATTTTTTTAACAACTTTTTCTTTTTTATTTGAATAAAAATCAAGAAAAAAATTCCCTTCTCAAATCTCTCTCCCTCTATGTCTACCTTTTCCTTCACATGGTGGATTCCAAGAACTTTTTTCTTTCAAAAAAAATATAGAATTCTTAAAGTGAAACTCTAGTGGTTAAAACCACCTTATCTTCCAATTTTTGTCTCGTACTTCTTCGGAAAATCCCAAGTCTTCATCATTAAGACCCCATAGTGGTGGAATTTGAGCTTAGAGGGATGAATTCCTCTTCAAAAACTACTTGGCATATTTATACAATTGTGGTTCTGCTGAGAAGTGATATATAGTGTTTTTTTAAGTATACTTCTCAAATAGCGACCTTGGTTTGTTCATCCATGGATTGATCATACCTTATCTATTATGATGTGATGTGAATACAATGGTTGGCTCATGAAATTTCAAACTATTATTTATGTCTTGTAGCAACTGAAGCCAACTGTTCACATATGATGCACTCCATAAACCAAGAGACAGAGACAAGAGAATCAGCTTCAACAATTCAATTTTACATGACGAAGCAGTTTGAAGTTCAGACACACTCTACGAACATTGCTAAACAAACAATCCATAAGGTGGAAACTGGGAATCATGTGACAAATGTCCTTTTATTTGACATTAATGAACAGAGCACTCACACATGGATTTATGAATCTCTATGCAGTGAAAGAACTTAAGGTTAAGCC
This sequence comes from Leucaena leucocephala, assembly GCA_037074615.1. Classification (NCBI taxonomy): domain Eukaryota; kingdom Viridiplantae; phylum Streptophyta; class Magnoliopsida; order Fabales; family Fabaceae; genus Leucaena; species Leucaena leucocephala. The sequence goes on along the minus strand of CM073561.1, from coordinate 1,008,543 downwards.
AGCTGAATTCTCTATAAAACCTTACCCTTTTTAGTGTCGGTTTCGCGCTCAGCTCTGTTACCGACAAAGTAAGCAATTACTTCGTCGGTTCATCCCCAAATTCAACGCAAGACGACGGTGAACCAGGCAGGTAATGACCATTGTTGACATGGAAAGAATGAAAATTCTTGGCATATCTATGAGCACTGCATACTTTATTTAGTCTTAAACTCCAAAAGAAGCCAAGATTAGACAAGAGTGTCTAAGAATTCACTGATTGTAGTGTACTTCACATGTGGGTACAGTTCTGTACCCTCCACAGCAGACATTGGATCGATATCGAAGTAAGTTTGATCTCCAAGTACGAAACCAGAATATATAAACAGCTTCTCAACATTGTCTGGGAAAGTACTCTCTGCAGTGCAATAAAAAGTTACAATTAGAAGACCTTCTCATTTTTCTATTCTTGGATATCAATAATTTTCATATCGAATAAAACTTTCAGCAATATCTATCTCTTTGTGCTGTATGAATTGTATTGATTCTACATGTTTCAAATAAGCAGTGAAATATGTGAATAAATGTTATACAAACTCATTTTTTATATAAAAGTTAGTTGACTGTTTGTTTAGATAGATTAAAAAAGTTGAATAAATAAGTTAATTATGACTAAATCTAACCTCTCAAAATGAATTCTTATTATATACTCATTAATATATTTAAATTAGTCAACTTAGTCTTATATGAGTTATAATAAACTGATTTATTTGATTTTCTCAATCTATTTAAAAAAGTCAACTAACTTTATATTAAAAAGTGGAAATAGTACTAAAATACCTTTGATGTTCTTGAGCAGCTCTTCTCCTGACATGTAAGATTGCTCGAGCTTCTTCCCGATTTTGGTCTCCCATAAGTCTACTAGCTCATTAATGGAATAAACATTTCCTGGTGGTCTTAAGTACAAAACTTTACATGATGTACGGGGGTCATCCACAGCATTGATAGTGAAGGCGGCGATATCACTAAACGTCACAAAGCCAGCTGCCATGTTGATTATGAATGTCAGCCGGCAAAACAAAAACTATTTTGATTATTAAGGAGGCTGAAAAAACAGACCTTTTGTGTTTCCATCACCAAATATAGTGACCTTGTCTCTAGGAGGAACTTGTAAGCCTGGTTGAATAAGAGAAGGAAGCAAAAAACTCATGAAGAAATTGCAGGAGATGTAAGTATAAGGAATTCCTTCAGCCTCCACGAGTCGTCGGATTTCTGTTTTATGTTTGTAGAATTCATAGGGAGCGCCAAGGCCAGAAATTCGAACCTTGTCAGGATCTGATCCGAATTCTGATGGGATGAACCTCTGCAAGACCCCGCAAACCAAATAAAATTATTAAGCACACAAGAAAGTTGAAAAAAAAACGAAAGAAAGGCAAAGAAACTTCAATTTTAAACAGATAAACATATAGAACAGCAGCTGCAATTAGATTATAAATCACAATTTTTATGAAATGACAGAACTAAGATTTTAGTATTTTCAGACACTGCTGAAATTATTATTTTCAAGGAGGTTGAGCTGAGCTATATCAACTATAAATTAGCGCAAAACAAATCACTAAAAAATGGCAACCCGTGCACAAGACTCCTGTTAGATGAAGTCAAGAAAAGGACAAATATACGTAGCTTTATTCTACAAGTAAAGATGTTGTTTCTAGAATTTAAACTTCTGAACTCCAGATCATATGACAATATATTTCAAGTAAATGTTTGAGATGATTGCAAGGATAGGAAGATTCATAGGTTCAAGAAAGCACATTTTCTAAGTTTTATTACTAAGAATTAGTGGAATAAGCATTGATGAGCTACAGCTCCAAGCTCATCAACTTGGATGGAGCCATTTACCCACGGGATTTAAAGGATGGACAAGTTCTTTTTCCTATCCAACCCATTTCTACCTCTTTCTTTTGCCCCAAAAAAATTAAGTTATTTCTACAAAACATATGCACTTGTTGCGACCAAAATAAGTGCAAAGAATTAATATAAACTCATCAAAAAACACCCAGGTTAATAAGTTTTTATTAATCAGCTCTCTGTACCTATTTATCCTTTAACTTTGTATCTGCACAAAATCTCTCCCTGAGAGATCTGAAAGGGACTTTCCTCCATTTTCAACCTGGTGCTAGAGGCATTATATTGCAGAAGCACTATCTGGAAAAATGGAACCCAAGTTGCAAAAGCAGGATGTTATTTTCTCTTACCCACTGAGTTATTTCTCTTTGTTATTGAATGGTTATATTCAAAAACTCTGTCTATACTAAATCCTTCCATAAGATTTCAAGGGCGCATTCCTCCATTTCAACCTAATGCATGTAGGATTTTTTTACTAAAGTACTCTTTGGAGAATCAAATCCATGTTGATAAGGCAAAAAAAAGAGTGTCATCTCTTACTAATTTCGCTAATTCCTCAGTAGCTGCACCAACCTAGGAATAAAAAGGAATGAAGAAAGGGGGGAGATAACATTAGACTAATCCCTTTCCTGGTTAGAATCAAAATTCATCAAGGCCATAACCTCACCAAATGTTTCTCTTCATATTGGCATCCGTGTAAACAAAGGTGCTAACCAACCGTGAAGAGAATTAGAGTATGTATTTATTAGAGAACAAAAGCAAATGCCGTCCAAGAAATTAGAGAACAAATGGTTGATATGTGCAAACATGAGATGTAAATCCCACAAATAGGCATATTCTTTGTACAACTCTCGCTTAATATATGAATTTAAGAATATAGAAGTTCAATTTGCTCCTTCCTAACAACATAAAAATATTTGACGGTAATCAATTGTACCAAAACAATCTCACATTAAATAAAATAAAATGTTCAAATAGGGTATTTAAGTGAATTGGTTCTCCTACTTAATAGCTAACTTTTAAGGATATAATTCCCTATCCCACTTAAGTACTTATCAAATTCCCCATCCCACTACTTAAGTACTTATCAATTAGTATCTAAGGATCTACCTATAGAGCCTTCTAATAGGCAGGAGGCCAGGAGTAGTGTCAGTCTCCATGGGGAGACAATTGATGGACACTTGGTGGTATAGGATTCTAAGTCCCACGTTTGAGGTAAGTACATCCACTTAGATACCTATCACACACTCACACATGTCACTTTTTCCTTCTTTTAGTCTCTTCCATAGTTTACCACTCATAACAATAGCTCTTTGTAGGTGCAAGAATACGTATTCAAGAATCTTTCTATAGAAACCTAAACTTTTACCAACCCCAGAAAGAAAAATGCAGAAATGGATAAGAAAGATCAGATGACAGTATCAAGAGGTTGATGATGATGACCTTGATGGAGCCAGCTTGTCTGATGACTTTGATAAGAGGCTTCTGGTCAAGAATCTGCCTTGATGAAACAACGGAGATCACCACATCCACTTGCTTCACGGCCTCAACCAGGCTGGCTTCATCCTGGAGCGAACCCTACAACACAAATAAAAAAGTCAACCATAAGAACCTCTGAAATAGAAGTCAACCATCAGAAAACGAAAAAGTAGAAAGAGAGAGAGAGACTTTTAGAATGGCAGCTCCAGAATCGGTGAGAGATTGAAGCTTCTGAGACTTGATAGGGTCAGAGAAGGCGGATTCTCTCACAAGAGCAAATGTTTGGTGAGAAAAATCGAGGCTTGCTTTAGCTATGTGGTACCCTAATCTTCCAGTTGCCCCAATAATCAAAATTTTACTCTTTTCCATCTTTCTCTCTCTCGGAAAACCCAGAATTCTAGAGCTGCTTCAGTGGCAATTTGCCAGATTCACCGAGAAACTTTCCAGGGACAATGAAATCAAATCTAATGACACTTGCAAGAAGCCAAGTCAGCTTAAAGACGAAAAAGGAGGAAAGAAGATGTTGTTGACTCCGTTATGCAGCTTGCAGAAGCTTAAGGATTTAAATGATTTTGAATAAGTTTTATTCTGATTTGTTATCGCATGTGATTTATGCATATAATATATCTATACATATATATATATATATAATATAACATGTTTAGTATATTAGCTGTTATTTAGTACAACTTGCTATTAAATTAGTTTTGGCTCCATAAATAAAACTGATCTGGGAATAAGGAAATAGATCAACCATGACTGACATTGACATGTGTCGGTGACATCCTTGTATTCTTCGAGCTGGTACACGAGAATCTAAAGAGTGAAGATGACATGTGTCACCAAACCTAAAATCTCCATTTTGGGCTTTCGTTCCACTTCTCGCCACTTTTGTCCATTTGAGAAAAGGAAGCATGGTACCTATTATCCGTAGCAAAAAGTTAAGATGCAATATTTAAGGAGATATTTTAATTTTTTAATATTTAAATTTATATTTTAAAATAATAGATAATTTATTTTATCTAGTATTAATATCATCTAAAAAAATATTTTATTTTTAAATTATGAATGAGTTTATTATTTTTTTTAATTTTTTATAAAAAAACAAGAGAAAAGGAAGTATGGTGATTACTGATTGGTGAGGACTTGATTTTTGCTCAGGGACCACAATATGACATTAGTAGAAAGAGGGATCCAATATGAGGGTTAAGTTAATATTTTAAATTTTTGCACGTTAAAAACGGGTTCACAAATTTATAAATTATTTATTAAAATATTAATTGGAAGTAAATCCTAATCCTAAGCTCCGTGTGTCCTTTATAATGAGGAAAGAGGCTTATGAGCTTATCATTCTCACCGACAACAATATACAGCATGTGCATTTTTAACCCCCAAACTCTCCCAAAAAGGCGGGGAAATTATATCAAAAAGAAAATACAAAATAAAAAAAATCGTAAAATTAAATCCAAGAGTATTTTGTATAGGTCATTTGTTCATTACAACCTTGTCATATGCTCATTACAATTGGCCTAAGAAATATAACAGAGTAATTGATTCCATGTTGTGCATTCAACCTTCACAATTTACTATATTGTTCGCATGTCAAGAGTACGTTCCTAATTATAAATAAATAAAAGAAAGAAAGTAGATTAGACTAATGAACTAATCCTCCACAAAACTATTTATTACTAATATCAAATAGCAAATATCCCCCAAAATATTTACTATATTGAAGAGAAGGTTATTGCTATTTGCCACACCGGCTTCCAATAAAAATATTCGTATTTAAAGGTAAGGAACGGAAGAAGTGAACAGAAACTTAAAATGCAGTAAGTCGCCCAGAAATAATGATCAGGGTACTTCATCAAGAGGAGATATTAGCACTAATATTCAAAATTGGACTAAATGCTGATGATATGTATAAACAATGAAGTTTACTGCCAAGTGCCAACATTAGCATATCTTCTGGTATCATAAAACTAATAACGGACATAATCCAATTTTCTGTGACTGCGTATTGGCACCCATTACAGTCTGAAAAACACAATCCTTCGAGTAAAAAAAGGGGGAAATCAACTACCCTAAATGTTCACAAATCCTAACCCTTCTCCTCAATCCAGTAAATGAGTATCCTTCAGAGAATGCAACAGCTTAGCTTCATTCTGCACGAGATCCAATGCTACTTGAAGAAGGCTTCTTACCGCTATACTTCTGAAAAAATTAAAAGGAAAAAAACATGGGGTACTTTTCAAGCAAAAGATATAAAAAAAAAAAAGCAATCTTATGAAAGAAATTCAAGCATAAAAAAGATAGAAACTCAACCTGCTTTCCGATGTTGAATGGGACATATTTGTATTTGATCATGTGTACAATTTGGCGCTTCATGGTAAGGACAAACAGAACAATCCAGTAACAGAGTAATATAGGCCAAAAGACAGGGACATCAAATACAGAAAAGAAGGTCATGACAAAAGCTATGCAGAAAGCTTTTGTGAAAGAATACCTGCAACAGCAATGCCAAAAGAAAATCACTATTTTCATCTGTGTTGATGGGCTAACAAATTGTTCCCCAGCAGAAACATGGAAACTCTAAAAAGTGAGCCTGTAAATTACATGATTCCTTGACCACAAAAAATGAAAACGATTGCACACAAATAGTGCCACCCCTTTCCAGAATGGGGGTGAAGGAGAAATATAATGATTGATGAGACTAGAAAAATTTGCGCAAACTAAGTTTCTGAGTATGTAATTTGCGCAAGGTAATAATCAGAAATTTTAAGGGATCCAGTTTTAATTAACAAGGGCAAAAAAAAAGAAAGTAAAATTGTCAAAATTTAAAATAACAGGCTTAAAGGCAAATAGACTGGCCAAATATGATGCATCATACTCTAAATCATCACAAGCACGAATACCAGGGAGAAAGATATATGATTGGAATAAAACTTGACGCTAAATACTCTCAAGCACAAGTTTAATCCATGGAAAACAATGAGACAGAGAAAGTGTGTTTCTGAAGACATGTTAGGAAAGATAAACGTGTTCTGATACAATTAACCACTGCTGTTCACAACAATCATCAACTTGCAACCAAATGTAAATAGTGGTTAATAACATAGGCAGTCTCGGAAGGTAATAGACTAATAGCTAGTTACTTTATTCTTCCTTTGCGAAGGGTTAATTTCTATTGACCAGAAATTTTCCCAAAAACCAAATACAAAAATTGAGACAATATTTTCTGTATAGTTGTGCTATATGAATAACTGAAGGCCGGACTACAAAATGGAATTTAGCATTGATTCATAGCAATATCAACAGGTGCATTATGATAAACTAAGATATAAAGTTATGGCACATCAAATGTTAGAGACTCAGGGGGCTGAATACTCAGATGACAGACACAAAAGCATCAATTAAAATCTAACAATAAACTTTATCCCACTAGGTGGGATTTGCTTTATGGATTGCATGCCATTGTACTTTTTCTATGACTAAATCTTTAGATAAATTGTTAACGATTATGTTCAATAACTTCATTAAATATTCTCGATTAAATTCTAAAATCCAAATAATTAATTAACGTTTCCTAAAAGAGGGACTGTGAAAGTCATCTAAAAGTTAAACAGAAACCCTAAGACTATAATGACAATAATGTAGGTAACAGAGTAGCAGTAAAATAAACTAAATTACCAGAACTTAAATTCAGGAAGACGGCGAATGAAAGGTTTGAACTCATCAGAACCTTTAGTTGGCAGCAGAGGTCCATCTGAAGGTTCCATCTCCGGATCAACCAAAGGGGACAGAAAACCAATCAACAGATTCAGCAAATATATTCCCAGACCATAAGACACAATGTAGAATCCCTGGACATAATAAACCCTCAAAGCATATATTGATGCCAAAACCAAAGTCCCAATCCATCTATACGTAGTATGAGGAGTAGTTTTATCCAGATAATATTGAAAGAGCCTCATAAAGTCCTGCACCCCCTGGTTTACAGGTGCAGCAGCCGAAGCACTGCCACCTCCAGCTCCCTCCATTCAATTAACAACCTGCGTAGACATAGTCATGGTTTACAAACAAGCCCTTCATTCAAAATGAATCATGTCTAAGAATCTCCCATGCTTAATTGCATATATAAAAGACAACCACCGACACTACTTGAGTTGCAATATGACAATATAGCAAGGAAAAAGAGCTTCCATTCTATTCAGGTACACCAGATACAGAATAAAGAAAGTATTTCAGAATCCAAATTTTACCAAAGCAACCAATAACATAAACTTAAAAAGTACGACGTAATGTTTTTTTTTTTCTCTTCAAAAAAGGATCCGCAAACCGCAAGCATCATTTCTCATTACATGTGAAATATTCCCAAATTTCTGGAAAAGAAGATGTACAAAACAGCCGGGCAAGAACAAGATCTAGCATGATGAAGTCGGAAGTCCTAACAGGTTAAGCAAGGAAAGGAATCCAAGGGAGAAAAGGAGCTAACCTAGGAGAACTTTTGAAGCTCAAGAAGGAAGAAAACTGACGGAAGGAGGCGAGAAGTGTGCGGATCTAGAAGGAAGCGGGGAATCTGCTGAACCCTATATCAAGGAGGAAATGCAATCCAGAGAAGAAACGAAGCTCACCTGGGAAGGCCGTTTGAACCCGACGAGGAGGACAACAACGACGGAGAGATTTTGATGGAGTAACGAAAAGTGGGCAGATCTACAAGGAGATGCGAATTTCCTTATTATTCGTTTCGTTTTTTTATTCTAACCCACTTTTTTGATGGGGTCTATTTTATGTACCGTCCATCGTCGTATTATATACAGAAATATGACCGAGTAGCGACTGTGATGTTATCTTCTATTAACGGAGATGCGGTGGGGCTTCGCCCAGGAAACGACGACGGAGGCGCGTGAACGCGTAACTGCTAACATGGAAAATTATTAAGATGACTCACTATAGATAACTAACTATTTATAAAAACTAAAAAAAAATATTTTATAACTACTCTTGATCAAAATTCTCTTTATATACAATTTTTTTAAAAAAAAAATAAGGGGGAAAGTCAACCACGTCTTACAGACTTGGTCAAAAAAAGAATGCAGGTACACTTGTACCTGAGGACAATATCATTTTCTTCTTGGTTTTTTTTTTTTACTTCTCATTTAAATTTTTTTAAGTATAATTATATAATATAATTATATCATATTTAAATATTGTAAGGTTCAACCATTAATATAACTAAGTCTACTAATTTAAATTAACCTTATCTCTTATTACTGAAAACAGATTGCAGATGCAATTAAAAGGATAAGGGGAAGAAGGCAGGCAAGCAAGCACCATGTCCCTTTGTCATCTGGACTATCTAAAATATTGGACAATTTGATCCTTTTATCTAATTAAATTTTTATAATATTTTTATCTAATTAAATGATACTGAATGTTAACTTGCCATTTCCAAGTGATGTCTTAAGTTTTAAGTTTTATAAGTATCAACTTACTTTTGTGTGATTCCTGTTAAGGGCATGACTTGACTAGTTTTTTTTTTATTTGCTTGTTTTTCATGGACTTTGTATTTTTTAAAAAACTGGTCTCCAGATAGCCCAATACATGATATGGGCCCTTGGAAGCCCAATCATACCAGTTATAATTTTTTGGGCCCTCCAAAACCGTTCTTGTTCAGTGTGTTTGCCCCTAGAGTGTGCTCACACACGCCCACAGGCCACAATCACATCTTTAGAAGAAACTAGGAAACTAGTAAATCTTTGTCTAATTAATAAAAAAAATAATTTATTATTTATAAAATTATGAATTTAAATTTTATTATTAATATAATAATTTTATTAATAAATAATATATAAATACTTCTCTAAACATTTTTAAAGTTAAAGACATGTAAATACTTCAAAAGTAGAGATGTACTTTAAATCATATGAGTAGACATTAATGCGAGGTTCTAAAATGAATTTAGTTTAGATTTCGGTGAAGAGTTTCTAAAAAGAATTTAAAATTGGTTTTAAAAAATAAATTTAAAAAATAAATATTTATATAATTATTATAAAATAAATTTTTTGATATGTAAATTATTATAAAGAGTATATAGTAAAATGATTAAAAAATATATATATAAAATAGTTATTATATAACTTAAAAATATTGTGTTATTTTATAAATTTATTTAAAATTATAATTTATTTTAGAATTTTTTTTTAATATATGTAATAACTATTTATTTAATTTTTGAAATAAACAATAATTTAGATTAAAAGTATTTTTAAAATTATAATTTTAAAGAAACTGACCAACCAAATGCATGGTCTCGTAATTTAAGTGGTGCTGAATCCTCCACGATATTTCAATTAATTAAATTCCTAATAACTATTCCATCTCCCTTTCCTTTACCAACCAATCCACCCTCAAGCTTATCAATTAAACATTTAAATTGCAATCCATCAAGCCGCCACCTTGTATTTTTTTAATTGTACATACTTACGGAGATATAACTAGATTGTGGTCTTATGCTCTGCACAACACGTGAATTGAGTTTCATTATTAATTAGGGAAAATGACATTTAAGTCCCAGGTAAACAATTGAATAACAAAAAAATCCCAAGAAATGGCATAATTAATATCAAGTCCCATGGGACCTCATATGAATTTTTTCTAATTATAAAAAGATATAAATATCCTTGAAATTTTCCCTTAAGCAAGTGTCTCCCGCGATAGTAAGATATGGATACCTGATATTAGGGTTTACCTACGAATACCTGATATTGGGATTTACCCCTCCATCGAGGAAATAATAACCCCTGTACCTGTAACTAACAACCACAGCGCTTGAAATAATAACTCCAACACTTGTAACTAACAACCCCATCAGCTATAACTAATAACCCTATCAGCTGCACTTACAACCTCTCCACTTGAAATAACAACCACAGCACCTGCAACTAACAGCCTTAGCCCTTACAACTAACAACCCCATCAGCTGTACTAAAAACTCTAGCCCCTACACTAACAACCCCATCAGCTGCAACTTATAACACAACACCTGCAATAACAACCCCAGCGCCTAAAATAACAACCCTAGCACCTGCAACTAACAACCCCATCAGCTATACTAATAATCCTAGCCACGATGATGAGTAAATCCACCTGCAATACAGTGTAATGTTCTCTTATTTCATAGCAAAACGTGCCAATACTGTACTGTAGCAACTGTGTCACTATCAGATAGTTTCACGTTTCTAATTGATGGTGTTTAGTACAGCTGATGGGGTTGTTAGTTGCAGGGGCTAAGGCTATTAGTTGCAGGTGCTGTGGTTGTTATTTCAAGTGGAGAGGTTGTAAGTGCAGCTGATAGGGTTATTAGTTATAGCTGATGGGGTTGTTAGTTGCAAGTGTTGGAGTTATTATTTCAGGTGCTGGGGTTGTTAGTTATAGGTACATGGGTTATTATTTCCCCGATGGAGGGGTAAACCCCAATATCGGGTATCCGTAGGTAAACCCCACTATCGGGTATCCGTATCTTACTATCGCGGGAGTCGCTTGCTTAAGGGAAAATTTCAAGGATATTTATGTCTTTTTACAATTAGAAAAAATTAATATGAGGTCCCATGGGACTTGACATTAATTATGCCATTTCTTGGGACTTTTTTATCATTCAATTGCTTACATGGAACTTAAATGTCATTTTCCCTATTAATTACTTAGGATTGGATTAATGTGAATTTCTATTAGTTTTATTATAGAAAAAAATTATATTTAAGTCCTATATAAGATATATAATTATAAAAAAATTTAAAAAATTATTAAAGGATTATAAAATCTCATAAGATTTATGATTATTTTTTTTTAAATTATGAAATTATAGAATTACCTTAAAAAAATTGCAATTGTTATTTTTTGCCACAGTTGTTATTTTTTTTTTAAATTATTATTCTTATTTTTTGAGTTATTATTTCCTTCCATATAATTCTCATTCTTATTACATGAGTTATTTTTATTAAAGATAATTATGTTATTTTATAATTTAAAAACATTAATCCCAAATCTCATGACACTTTATAGATTTTTAATAATTTTTTAAGATTTTTCTATAATTAAATTCCTTACATTATACTTAAATGTAATTTTCTCTTTATTATATATATATATATGTAACAATTGTAAAATAAAAATAAGAGTTATGATTGTAATAGTTTTTGAAAAGCCTTAATCAAAATTGTTCAAAAAAATTAATTTTTATTTTACTGACAATAACTTTTTTCCTGTAAATTTTAAGGAAAATTAGAAACATTTCAAGAGTAAATATAAAATTTTCTTTTATAAAAGATATAAATTTAAAATTAATTATTTTAATTTTTTGTTTTTTATGAAGAAGATTCGGGGTTATATTTAATGTACTTTTGTCTAACTAAATTAGAATAAGTAAATCTTAAAGTGTTAATAATATTAATAAAAAGAGTTAGTTATAGAATAACCACTCATAATATATGTTGGCAAAAACAAACTGACAAAAAAAAATTACTCATGATATATAAAAAAATTATGCCTTGATTTGATTACAAATAAGTATCTTAAAGGTATACAAAGTTAAAATTGGATTAATTGATTTTTTAAATATCTAATAATAAAAATTAAAAAAGTCCAGCTAATAGTCTAAAAAAATATGATGATACTAAACGCGATTTTCACTAAAATATGGTCTCCATGGTTTATAAGAAAATCAAAGATAAGGGTGCTTGCACATATAATTTTAAGAAAAAATGATAAAAAAACTATAAAAAATAATAAATATTAAAATAAGACTTTGTATTATTAATATTATATATAAATTTAATTTATAATATATAATTTTTTAGAGTATTTTTTGTCATTTTTTAATTTTAATATCTTAATAATTTTAAATATGTGGAGATTAAAAAAATATTTTAAGATATATTTAATAATTTAATTATATTATGGGGAATATAAATGAAACATCGGATAAAGAAAAAGGCGTGGGAAAGAAAACAACCAATGAGGAAAAAATTCGAATGAGTGGGCCTCACGGACCTCCAATTCTTCACTGTCTAGTGTCTAGTCTTCCTCTCTCCTGTTTGTGGATCGGCTCCGAACAAGCCGATTCTTGTGGCTGAGGATCCAAGAAAGCGATCCTCTGTTCTGAATTCGAATCTAGCTCCTCTCTGCTGATTGTAAAATGCTTCGTAAACAGAGAGATTAAAACAAGATAAAATATTCTTATACCTTTTTTTCCCACTTTGAGTCATCACCGTCTACTCGGAGGATCCATCCAAACTTGTGCTTATTTAGCATCGATTCTTATTTCTGGTTCCACGGTTTTCCGAGTTTCGCTGGTTGCTTACTCTTCCAGGTTTAAAGTTTACAGGTAACGCGTTTCTTTCTTCAATTCACTTTAACTGCAATTCTGCTTGTTCTCCTGTTTTTGGGGTTTAAGTATGTTCTCTGTTGTAAGTTCATGAAAATTGATTATTTTGGTCTAGGACCGGGATGTTGTTACATTTATTGTTTTTATGATATTCACTTAAATTACCATATTCTATTTTTCTTCTTTTTTTAGATTGCTCTCGTCGTCGTCGTCATCATCGTCATTTGTTTTAGGGGTGGGGGGTGGGAGTCAATATTCCTATCGAACTAGTTACGAGGGGTTGGATTTCAATGTTATTAGAACTTGTGTACTAAAGAAAGTGCTGATGTTAGGCAATTTAGCAGTTACGTATGAGACAATTTTACCTTCATATTAACTCCCCATGCATGTTTGGTTGCCGTTTGATGATGGTGCGCAGAGAAAATGTGCCATTCGACTTTATGTATTAGATTTAGAAAATTCAGCTATTCACTAACAAAGAGGATGGATTGGACAGATTTTGAAACCTATAGGGGACCGTAATGTGAACAATAACACTTGAAGGACCAACTTGAAATAGTCTATTGGATAATCTGACATTTGAGAAATAATAGGAGGACATAGTGTCATGCAAGAGAAAATTAAAATGCCTGAAGATGTTGTACAAGCATATCATGAAAACGAGGCAATGGATGCTCAGCCATCGAATGGTTACCAATTAGTATGGATGGCTCATTGGAAGCTCACAAATTATAAGCCAGCAACTCAGGACAATAATCATTTATTAATTGATTGTGAACCCAGAGAAGAAGTTAGAGAAGACAGTGTTGCTGAGCAGGATAATATACAAGGTAGATCAGATGTTGCAATAGATATTTCTACAAGCACTGGAACGATCAGAGAAGCAACTAAGGCTACAAAGTTTTCCATCATGAATGAGAATTTGCCAGAAAAACATGGAAATTTAAGGATAGGAAGCTTGGATTTCAAATCATTTCCTATTTCTGAAAAGAGAGATGGTGCTTTGTCTTTGAAGGGGGTACAATGTGCCATTTACCATAGGGGAGTTCTAAAGTCTCAAACTGATACAAGCTTTAGAAATAATATTGTTTCTCCCAGGAAAACTGAGATTCATTTGCACTCTGAAGGATTTTTACCTCCTAACCTATTGATGAATTCTTCCAATGCTATTGAAAAGAACAAATTAACTGTTTCAGCATTTGGGTGGAGTGATGTAAAGTCAACTTCTAACATGGTGCCATATGAATATAACAAAGGTAAATCTTTAATGCCCTCCTTCACACATGGACAACATGAAATATATCAATCAAGCTACAATTTAGCATCTAGGGAGCATTTCACAAGTACTAATTATCAGAGCTATTCTTCCCTTTTGATTTGTGAGAAGAAAATAAGTAATCTGCTTGACCCCCAAGCATCTGGGTTTTCAAGATTGATGTCAAGTGGTCCTGATCCCTCAGCCAGCCGTGATGGTGGACTGAATTTTGTTAGTGATCATCATTGGAAGATGCAACATTATACGGGCACTTCAAGGTTTTTAAGCTTGACCAGCCCTTTTGAATCCAGTAAAATAGATAATTTTTGTCATGGAAGCTCTCCTGCACTTCAAATGCCCAGCTCTGTTCATGATGCAAAGACTACGAAGATATTCACCCCATAGACTCAGGAGAAGAGTCAGCAAGAGGCCATCCCAAAATCTGTCAGACAACTCACCATTTTCCAATGTTAGAAAATATTGATATTATCTTGTCTGAAAAAGGGAACTTCTTCAGAGAGTCAGTAATTACCACCAAATTCAAACAAAATTCTTTCAGTGAGATACCTTATTTCTTCCTACCCACTGGTGAGAGTGCTCTGGGAAGTGTATGAATAGGGAAGGTGTTGGGTTTTGGGCTTCCTTCCTATGTGGAGAAAGGCCCAATATTTGAGGTCCATTTTGTGTCTCACTTGTAAAAAATGGAAAGGGTCATATTAGTGTTGAGATGAGAGAAAAATTGAACAGAAAACAGCAGCCATTTGAGAGAAAAGAAGAGAGAGTGATTTTCGGTTCTCCACAGAGCAGTCTCGGTAATTCAACGCTTGCACAATTGTTAACCGTTGGATCGGGCTGAAATTTGGTCAGCAGGTTCGCAACACACAATGCATCTGACCATTCATATTTTCTATATTTTGCCTAGTGTGGGAGATATTGAGTTCGTATTGAGCTCTGTTTTTCTGGTATTCTCGGCTTCTTCCTTCTCCATTGTAAGCTTGTTTCTTTGGTTGTTTGACTGGTTATTTGCACTTGTTTGTGCACTTGATTGAGACTCTCTTGTAACCTCTTTTGATCATAGTAGAGCTTGATTTCTTTGGTCTGGATGACTCCCTTGTATTGAGGGGTTTTTCACGTTAATAATTTTGGTGTCTCTTGTGCTATTTAATTTCAGTAATATATTTATTTTATTGTTTCCTCGGAGATTCTTGTAAGTTAGATGAGAATTTATTTCCGCTGTGTATAACTCTTTGGCTTGAGTTGTGTTTTTCTCAACAGAAGGAAAGGAAAGTGACCAAGATCCTGAAAGTATGACAATCCTGAAGAACGAATCTTCTGCCGAAACTGATACCATGGACATAAATGCTTTACAGGAGGATCAACATCCAGGTAAATCTTCATCCTTTTAAATAATATGCTGAAATATGCTATACTTTAGGTTTCATGCTACAAATAAATTCATAAATGATAATTTTTTGTGAGTTGTTCGAATAATTTATAAGTTTCAAATTATACTGAAGGTTACAATGAACTAGATTTTTCTGGATAATATTGTGATCGTCACCTGAATGGCTGCTTCCTTTTTTTGATGTATTTTGGCTGAAGGTTCTTTTTCCTTTTGGCAGGTGATGTTACATTGTCATCAAACAAGGTGATTTCTTCAATTCTTAATCTTTGGGGATGCCCTTTTATTCACTTTTCAATCATCTCTTTCTCTCTTAAGCACTCTGAGTAATTAACATCTTTGCTGGTTTTTCTCAATTACGCTCAAAAACATCTTTGCTGGTTTTTGACTATTTCTACATCACTGTCCAGCATATGGGAAAAACAGTTATTTCATTACTTATGCATTCATATTGATGATAAGAAATATTTTAATGTTCAGCATGTTTAGAGATACAGCTAATTTTAATGACGTTGTCTTTTCGTCCCTAGACGTGCATAGAAATATATTTATGTTCTTATATGCATTTTGTATTCTTAAATATAATTATGTTATGATATTATTTGATATAAAATTTGCTTGGAATATTCACCATTGTGGAATGGCTGAGTTCCTTTTCTGTTCTCGATTCTTAAAGAATTGGCTTTCAGAAAATATTTGATTGGACTGTTTTTAGGGGACCATTTTGCAGGGGCATTATCTAATGGTACTTTTTTATCTGGTCGCCATAATCAAATTATGAATTTTGTAGTGCCCCAAGGAGAGTCAAAACTCATTAATATGTCCAGGTGCAATAACTTCTGCTAGAGAGGGGACGAAAGCGGAACCAGTAAATATTGCCATACATGATGCAAACCAAGAGCCTCTTAAGCTTCACACTTTGACAGGTCCAGTGGATGAAAGGGAGACTAGCACCTCCAAAACCCAGAGTCTAGATTTGGAACACCTTCTTTCCCATGCAACAGGGCACGGAAATGCAAAATCCTGTACCTGTGGCAATGATTCTTTTGGATCAGACCCAAGCAGCAGATGGTTAAAAAGACTCAAACTGTCTACATCCGATTCTGCTCTTGGTACCAAGAGTGAAAAATTTGGAGAAACTTCTTCCCATGAAAATGCAAGTACGATTTTCAGCAAAATTATGAAAGGCGGAAAAACAAGTTTGGAACCCAAAATAATATCTGTCACTGAAGGGCCGAAGGAACCAGATCAACCTGCAACAGTACCATCAAATGGCAGGTCCTCTTTCATCAAAGCAAATCAAACTGTAGAGGTTGCACTTTCTCATCCCTGGATTCAGAGATGGAGTCATAATCCTGCTTCTGCTTCTTCCCCTACAAAGCATGAAATGGCAGATTTAGACCCTGTGATGAAAGGGCTTCAAAAGAAGCAGTTTCCAAGCATTGCTGCTATGGCACTAATGGGAAAAGTAATGGGCAGTTTGCAACCATGCGAGTTTATGAAAAAGGGATCCCTCGTAGTTTGGAATACAGAGAACTCATGAAATTGTTGCCTTTGTGATTAAAATTTAGCCTAAGTTATGCTGGAAGAACACAGGATAAAAGTTATAGTGTGAAGAATTTACTGAGGAATCCATGGGACGAGGTTGCTTCTTCAGTGGCTATTTCCCATGACGTTGAAGCGTGTCAGAAATGCTCAGGCCATTTGCCAAGATCATTCTGGCAAGAGGAGATGCATTTCGTGTGGAAACTGAATGTATGTGTTTGTTGAAGTAAGTTTCTGGAAGTTGAAGTTCAACATACCCTGATAAACTAAACTAAGTAGAAGGAACACCTGGCGGAATTTACTTGGCGAGCCATCAATTTATTCCATTCGTCAAAAGATGTTTCTTATATCACTATATTCTGTGATCTGGAGCAATTGAAACGATATATAAACAGTGCTGCATCAAAATATAGTACGTGTACGATATGAATTGTGTGTGTGTGTGTGTATATGTTCATAGAGGAGAGAGAACTGATAGTTTGGCTTCATGTAAAACATTTTTTGGTTTTGGGAGATTTCGACATATGACTACTGGTTAGGCATGAATTGGCACGTGTGTTCTCTCTTTGTAGACGGCGCCATCAATCTGTCTAATTCATTTCTTCAATCATACTACATGTTCTCTAATGTCATTCCAATAAGCATTCCTTAATAAAAACCCACGTATTAGAGCCGATTGATAATAGAAAAAAAAATCCACATATTGTTACACTAATAATTTTTTTTAGATTTATTTATAAATAATGGATCATTTTTATGAATGTAGATTATGCTTATCGTGTATATCATTACGTGTAAACACACATCACATTTTTATTCACAGCTTCTTTGATCCCTTGGCCTCAAACTCTGCCGACGGCACCGACCTCTCCGATGAATAATGAGGGGAGGAAGAGGGAAGGGAAACAAGAATGTGGGAGACCACTGGAGTTTTTTTTGCTTTTTGTTTTGACTGAGAAGATTTTTTTTCATTATAAAGAAAAAGGAATACAAGCACCAATGAAGCAACAAGGCCCAACAAACCGAAGGAACATCTAAACCTGAAGACACAAACCTAAAAGAGAGAAATCAAAACAAACGAACAGGGACTATACCCTGAAGATTGAAAAGAGTAGCGATCAAATTTTGTTTGCTACGATCGAAGAATTGGCAGCAGAAGGCGGTAGTCCAAAGACTAGATTCAATGAAGCCCAACCTCTTTGGGCCAATGCTGCATAACTAACATCTACAAACATAAGTAGTAAGTAGCTCGGTATAATTTAAGTGATATCTCAAATTTAAATCTTAGCTTACACAGAAAATTTCTGTTTGAAAGACTCACTCATCATGATCAAATGCGCGATATGAGTTAGATTTGGATGTAGTCAGTTAAAATTCTGATAAATAGAGTAAACAAAAAATAAATAATAATAACAGCTCCAAACACCCTCTTATTACACGGAAGAAGAGAAAAATGTATGCATATGAGGGTAATACGAGGGTAATTGACATTTAGTTAGGAATAGAGATTCTGTGATTTTGTCTTACCTTATATCGTGGCCAATTTCTTTTCAGAAAAAATTGTACAGAGAAAGAAAGTTAATACAAACTTTAACACAAAACAGATCAAAGCATACACAGACCAGCCACCACCATAAACAAAATTAATCTAAAGGACAAGATTATTGCCAAACCAAAGCAACATCTAAAAGGGAAACAAAAAAGAACGGCCTACAAAGACAAGACCTAAAGCCTATAAGGGGTAAACAGAACACTAGAAATCGTTGCTAGAGAGCCCCCAACCCCGGCAACCCCAACAAAACAGACTCATGGTTCAAAGTTGGCTGGGGGATCTTGGTATCAGCTTCCAGAGGACCTAGCACCGTTTTCATAGCCACTCTGTCTTCAGCAAACTGAAACTTCGGAAGAAAGCCCCAGAACTTTGAATCCACTCCCTTCACCCCTTCGGACTAGAGAATATGTGGTCAATCGCCTTCAGATGCTTAAGGAATTCGCCAATCTTCAGTATTGGGAACGGTGTGCTTTCAGGGATGTCCTTTCTTGTTGCCGTCTTCTGCGTCACCTCTACCCATCCCAAGTCGCCGAGCCACCAATTGCTTGCCAAACAAACTACAAGCGCCATCCTTCACTTCTCCGACCGATGAAAAGAAACGATGACTAAGGAGAGGAGAAAAGGCCTAGGCTAAACCTAGGAGAAAGACGAAGCCTCTTGCTTCGGAGAAACCCTAGCACTCTCACTCACTGGAGACCACGGAGTTGAAAACAGAAGGACGCTACTCCAACATGCAGTTCCGCTTTCTCCCCTGTTCCCGTGCACCATCATCATTCTTCGTTCATAACATTCGTTCTTTAACAATATTAATATTAACCAAAAGCAGGTTACTAAGTACTAAAATATTCCCTTCATGCATCATACCAGTTCTGAAAGTAATAACATAAATTGCTGATAAATTATTAAATTATGATTTTTGTCTCTTGTTTTGAACTTTAGACTAAACTACATATGGGTTATACATTATATAGGTTTGTATGAATAAATTGCATTATTTATACTTAGTTTATAAATATTATAAACTATCATATATATTATCTCAAGTATCAATGATAAAAGATAATTAATTTTTTAAATAGATTAAATAAATTAAAAATATTAATTAATTATGATTAAATTTAACTCTCAAGATAAATTTATATTATATACTGTTAAATATATTTAAATTAATTAATTAATTTTTATATTAATTATAATTATTTTTTTAATTTATTTAAAAAAATTAAATAATGTTTATAATTAAGATAAGAGAAAATATATATATTGATATTGTTGGTAATATATATATGTTGATATTGATTGTCCAAAACTTAAGCTCTCCTCGAGCTGAAGTCCTATGCAAACATCTTTCTTAGCCCTTTTAGAACCTTATAAAAGAATTATCCTAAATTTTTAATCTAATTTGCATAAATACTTGTTCTACTAATTCACTAATGTAACATGTTACATCTTTTTTATTTTTGTTTAAGAGAAAAAAGTGTAGGTAAATTAGATTATATAATTTATTAGGATTAAAATATATCTTTAGAATCAATGATGGCGGATCTAGTTCATGTTTTCTTCTTGTGAATGGACAATAAGATTTTTATTTAAGAGAGAAAATCTTGTGAATGGACACAGCATGTTTTCTTCTTGTTCCTTGTGGTCCTCTCCCAGGAATGAAATTTGTGAAAAGAAGATCGCCGATCTAGTGCATCGAGGAAGGCAGAAACTCTAACCTGCCTAGATCATCGGCACTTTTACTCTCCGGTCTTCATGTACCACTAGCCACTCCAGTCTGCTCGCCGTCGCCGTGATTGCTTTGCCGATCTCAAGCCCAGTCAGGTCGCTATCGTGTTCTTGTGGCTTCAGTCAGGTCACCATCGACCATATTCCCAGGTCTTCATCCTTTATTCGTGGGCATTATACTGTTGTTACTTACTTTGCTGATTAATTTAATTAGGTGTGAAATTGAGTTCAGAAGTTTGGCATCAGAAATCTATATTAATGGAGGATTTTCAAGGAGAAGAAAAGAGGACAGGGTTGGGAAAAGGATGGATGGATGGCATAAATATAATAAATGTTGGTCTCACCCGTATCTTTCCACTATTTTTTTTTTTTTGTTTAAATTTCCACCCTCTTCATCTCCTCAAGAGAGAGAGAGCATTTTCTATTAATGGAGGTTTAAGAACTCAAAATTTTTAGCTCTATTTTTATATTCATAACCTTTCTGCTCCCTTCATAAATATTGTTTCATGCGACGAGAGAACAATGGAGTCTGTGAGTCTTTGACAGGGAGATGTTAAAGAGTGGGAAATTGAGTTTAGAAGTTTGGCATCTCAAATCTCTATTAATGGAGGATTTTCAAGAAGTAAAGATGGTGTACGGAAATGGTTGGACGTTATATATATATAATAAATGTTGGTCCCACCCATATCTTTCCACCATTTTTTTTATTAATTTTTTCAAATGCGCGATCTAAAACTATACCTATTTAATAGAATAAAATTTTAATTATATATAAAAAGATGTTAAATGATTCTTCAATCAACTAATTATTATTTTATTAATTTAAATTAATTAAATTTATTATTCTATATAATTCTACTATATTTTTTATTTTTATTTATTTATTATTATTTAATATTTTTTACGATTTTTCTTAATCACCAAGTCATCATATAATTATATATAAGACTTTTATTTTAGTCAATAAATATAAATTAATTTATACCTCTCATAAAGTTTAAACATATTATTGTTATAATTGAAGAAACACATAATTTATCTTATTATTTATTTGATGAAGTAAAAATTCTTTACGAGCATGTAAAGAAAAGTTACTAAAGTCTCTAGTGAAAAGTATAAAGAAAAGGTTTTTCATAGTTGTGGTAGACACGGCATATGTGAAAAAAGTGCAATACCAACAAAACCAGATCACAAAGAATGCAAGAAACAGAAAATTGAGAACAATCAAACTATTTTTTTATATGAAAATTTTAAAAAAATAAATAAATTTACTCACTATCTAAAAATAAGATAAAATCTCTTTTTTTTAGACAATATTAATATTGGGTAAAATAAACTATCTATTACCCTCAAATATAAACTTAAACACCCATATCCTAAAATACTTCTTTAAATGCTGCGATTAGAATCACAATAAAATAGTACTCCGTAGAGATCAAATATACTCTAAATAGTCATATATCTCATTCCTTTACTAGTTGAACCGATAATCAAACTAATTTTATAGAACTGGTAGATGCTATCAGAGAGTTATTTATGACTTTTTTTGTGAAAAAAAAAAAGAAACAAAAAGTTCTATTTGAGATAATAACGGAAATTGAATTTCTATTTCCATTTAATCCGAAAGCAAACCACTTCCTGTTCAATGGTTTCGAACTAGAGTTCCATCTTCAACATGGCATCCACTCTGTTCCAAAGCCATTTGAAAGAACCCACCTCCATCAATGCTGGAACTCAAACAAGGAGGAGCAAACTGCAGAATAACATCTCTCACTGTGATCATTCCTATAAGTTGCTCATTTTCATTGATCAGAAAGCTGAATCTACTATTTCTTTCTGTCATATGCTTCATCATTTGCTTTAGCGTGTCACTTTTCTTGCTAGTCAATGGCGAGTCCATCTTTGATACGCATCTCTTCTTCAGGTGTACACTTCTTGCGATCATTGAAGCCCCATTACCAATTTCAGTGCTTGCCTCAGTTTCGTCTGGATCCGAGTGGATGAATACTCCAACAGTTAATTTCCTGTTTTTGACATAAAAACAAGCATGAGACTCGCAATGGTTTTCACTGACAACAACTCTTTTTCAGGGAACCCAAAAGAGCACATGCATGTTTGAATCCAAGACCTGTTTCATTACTTATTACTTGGCCACATCGAGTGGTGATACTTGGATATCAAATTCCATGTCAATAAATGTTTGAATCCAAGACCTGTTTCATTACTTATTACTTGACCACATCGAGTGGTGATACTTGGATATCAAATTCCATGTCAATAAATGTTTGAATCCAAGACCTGTTTCATTACTTATTACTTGACCACATCGAGTGGTGATACTTGGATATCAAATTCCATGTCAATAATTCAAATGTATTTATTCACTTTACAATAGGCTTTGAGCCGTTAAGGTTTCTCTGTTCTTGTACAATCTTGGCCCTTAAAATGAGTCAGGATTTTTTTTTTGGAACTTTTTTTATGGTTACGTTAGAGAAGGTAGATGAGAAAAAAACAAGTAGAGAATCTATATGGGGTTTTGAGCTTACTTTCTATTTCTAAAGAGGTCGTCATTTTCCACAAGATGATAGATATCTCTGTTCCTGACACAACCAATGAGCTTCTTAGTTTGTCGATCAACAACTGCAACTGTCCAGGTCCGGTTTTCCCAAAGCACGTGCACAGCATCAGCAACAGTTTGGTCCTCAAATACATAACTAGCATGTTCTTCGGCTTCAAATCTGTGGAATGCATAAAGTGAGGTTAAAGAGCTACATAGATAAAACAAATAAATAGATATATATACCGTAAGGAATGCAAGGGCTTTAATACTTGAGATCTGACAAGGCCTTGTCTGCAATATTATCAAACCACTCTAGTCCGCTTGATTCAAGAAGCAATTGAACCAAGGCATTCTAGCACAAAGGCAACCATGTCACTCATTCTGCATCTATAAACTTCAAAAGAAATATATCCATTCATTTATCATGCTTTGCTTCTGTCTAGTCTAGAATAATATCTGATCCACACCACTTATATAGTCCACTGGTACAACCTTACAAGCAGCTGAAAGCTGAGAAAAATTAGTTTGTATCAAGTTTAACATGATTTCTCTTAGCTTCTATCCAAATAAGCTAAATATTAAATCCTTGAGCCAGTGTCGTTCTATACCAACAGCCATCAGGATATTGTTTAAACCTTTATTTTAAGTCAAAATTGCTGGGTACCTGAGTAACTAAACCGATGACTTGGGGATCTGAATGCTGTATGACTGGCAAAACATGGATCGGATGCTTAGAAAGAAGTAGCAACGCATGAAGAAGTGTATCATTCAAATGTACAGGGAAAAATGGTTCCCAAACGAATGGCTTGGCTAACTTGCCCACCTAGTAAGAATGGAGTAAAACAGAGAATTACACATAATTCAAAACCTGATTAAACAAGGTGATTATGGTTGAACCAATAAGTAATTCCACTTTCAATCATCCAATTAAAATCTCCTAAAGAGGGGTAAAAAAATAAGGAAGAGAGAGAAAAGTGGAGAGGAACCTTGGTGTGTCCAATCTGAGGAATCTGGTCCAGGGTGGATAAAAAACCTTTGTCTCTTTTCCCTTCAAGAAGACCATTGTTCTTGACATTTTGCGTGAAATTTTCAAATTCCTGAAAAAGATTTTTTTAATCAGCATGCTTTGCGCCTACCAGGATAGATTGGGAGAGACTGCCGGTGTAACTTAATGGGGCTGGGTTATCCAAGAGCTAAAAAGGTAAATGAATCAAAATATAACTTGAGATAAAACTACGAAACGAAATCTACCAATTCATATAAAACTAGAGAATAGGAAAAGTATATTGACCAAGTAAATAATAATATACCTCAATACACCAGAGAACCATGGTTGAGAAATCAAGGAAACCTATATACCGATACGAAAAATCCATGCGGGGTGCATCAGGGTCCAAAACATCCGCCAGGGGTGCTCCGAAGAGGTCATTTTCGTACAGCATGCGAATCGCATCCTTAACAGTGTCCCCAGTTTTCAATTCCAAAGCTTTAGGAAGCGACACACGGAGATGGAATCACAAAATGGATCAGAATGAGATACATTCAAGCTGGTATGGTTCAGAAACAAAGGAAAAAATCGACGGAAAACGATTGAAGTATACCGAATGAACTTTGGATGCCAGATATGGAACTAATAGGAATGCGATCGAGAAATTGTTGAAGAGCGGAGCCAGAATCGATCTGCGATGGATTCTCATCGCCGTTGTGGAAGGTCGCATCATGTTCAGAGTCGGGCTTCGTTGTGTGCAATATTTCCTGCATGATGTGGGATTCTGATTGAAATTGAACTCGCATTTGCTATTTCATTTGGTCCAATTTCGTTTTCGCCATCGGTAGTCACCGCCATCTCAGGCGATTAACTCTAACACGATTACACGAATCCAGAAGTTTGTTTCTACGTGTTTTGCTTTTGGTGATCACTGACCTTGGAATTAGCCACGAGGCATAACCGCTCTGATGCCAAGTTCCTCAACTTTTTGGGGAACATTCACGAATATTTCCCGCGAATAAAGTATTTCATCAGCATTCGTCTGTTTAATTAAGCTCCCAAATAAGAAAAAAAATCAATTTATACCGTTTATAGATTACGTAAACGACAAACCATTCATTAAATCAGATTGTCCACTTTATTTAAAATATAGAAGTTTATTATAAAAGGTATAAATTCTTTTCCTTTTCCTTTTCTTTTTCTTTTTCTTTTTCTATCAATATACATGGTTAATAATTTTTTTAATAAACATGTAATTAATTGTAGGTCGCTACATTATCGTAGGCCCATGGGAGCAAGCACGACTTCTATTTTGTTTAATTTTTGTATGTAAAACAAACTCTTTCCAATTTTAATTTTAAACGTAAGGATTACATAATTTAATTAAATATTAATTAAAAGTTTTAATTTAATTAATTATTTATAAAAAAAATATAGGTTAATTTTTTAAAAATATCTCTTTAATTAGTTATATTAAAGCTACCAAGTTGATAAAAATTTACTTTAATATATAAAATTAATAAGAATAATTTAAAAAAACTATAAATTTATGAACCAAAACAAATTTTAACTGTTTCTTATATTTAGAATTAGAAGAATATAATAATAATTCCTAATATTTAATAATATTAGTCCTTTTGCTCCTATAGGATAGATATTATAAAATTTTTGGGGCTGTCACACTGTTACTCTCAACCTCACCGTCGCTAGGAAGGGGGGAAAACTTCAGAATTAGTGAAAGGGGAAGTGCACATTTTTTATTAACGATCATGGATCTTCACATCACACCTTATTAACTGTTCTTTTTTACATGCAGTAGACTAGTAGGGAAGCTTCTATTTTACATCTACGAAAATGGCCGCTGCTTCTTCCTTTCATCGTGCAGAGACAGAGAGAGGAAGAGAGGAAACTGGAAACTGCTAGCCTTGGCCCTTTGTGTCTCCTCAAAGTGGAAGTCTTTCTCAGTAATTTTACCTCTGGACAACTCAGCTGGTGAGATTAGCATAACCACCGCCATTCATTCATATCACAGTGCCGTCTTCTATTGTGGCCTTCTCCAATATTACAGTGATCCCCGCTCGAATGTAAAATCCTTCATCTCCTCTATCTGCTTCTTCGACACCATCTTTGTTCATTATCACCACATCTTTCCCGATCCTCGCGTTCTTGTCGATTATACAGTTCCTTCAACAGCAACATGTTTCAATATCACAACTTTGAAGGCCACTGAGATCAAAGTAACTGTGAGTAAAGGATTATTACCTAATCTTTGTATTGCTCCCAATCCCAATTGGCACCTTCCCTTCTGCAAGCAGAGAAGCGATTTCAGATTCAGTTTGGTAATGGTCTGCTCCCAACATTATGGTGTCCTGCAAAACTAGATTTTAGAATATAGGAGGAGCTCGTATGGTGTAGTCTGCATAGTTATGGTAGTTTGTTTACCAGGAGCTCAACACCATAATCCAAACGAGAACGTTCACCCACGATGGAGTGCCAGACTGTGCATTCTCGAAGGAAGCATCCATGAGAGATAATTGCATCCACAATCTACAAGACTCAATGATGAGAAACAAAACATACTAAGAAGTTAATAGTATAATCTTAAGATAGATTATGAGTACTAAGTTATCTTACCTCACACTTGTCAATCTTTGTCGGTGGCAGGAAACGAGGAGATGTGAAAATAGGTGTTTTGGGATCATAAAATTCAAACTTTGGATTCTGCGGGAGAGAAAGGGTAAAGCAGATATTAGCACAGTTCTGGCAAACAATTGAAATGAAAGATTCACTGTAATTAGGCCCATAAAGTACATGAAAGTTGCTCAAAGCACAAGCCAACCATCCCTATATTTCAAAGAAACCATTATGGCTCTTTTGGATATAGACTTTTAGTAAACTATAACATCTTGAACCAACCTCTTCAGTAAGAGCAAGGTTAGCATCGTAAAAGGACTTTATCGTTCCAATGTCTTCCCAGTAGTCTCTGAAAAAATATGCCTGCAAAAACAGTAGGCATATGAGTGGTAAACTCCCATATATGCCTGGCTGGCTAGGTAAATATGCATAAGAACATTGCAGAGAGCAAAGGGTATTCAGCTTGTGATAAATGAAAACTAAGATTTAATATTAGAAAAGAGAAATATCTCAGAGGAATCTGTGTTGGAGTTTCTCTTACTTGGACACTGTGTTCCTTCACGGCAGCAGGAATGATTTCTGATCCAAAGTCATTTGATGTAGGATATCTCCATTTCAAAAGCTTGAGCAGAACATCTGTCTTAAATACATAAACCCCCATGGATGCTATATATGGCGACTCCAAGGCATCTTGGTGCGACAACCCGATAAAAGAGGTATCTACTTGCTGGAGAGAGTATAAACAAGACATGACTGTGTCAGCATATGTTATCAACTTCGAAACAATCGTCTGGAAAACAAGACAACTGAAAGGAGGCGATAATTTTAGATATGATAGTAATTACCATTGCGTTCAAATCAGCATCCTTTGGTTTTTCTGAAAATTGGGTGATGCGGCCTCTGCCATCTACCTTGACCAATCCATAATCTGGGGCGCGACTGAAAAGCAAGCAATTGGTCAATGGCAATGAATCTTACATTATATTGAATTTGAATTAATTCATTTCAAGTTATCATTTCTATATTTTCCATCCTCCTCTTTCCAGCATTTTTCCTTTTGAATAAAGTAATAAGTTCATTTTCTTGCATGCAGCAGACTTGTTGACTAGACCAGACACATCAAAAAGAAGATTGAACATACCTGTCACCCACTGGTACGCATGAAATTGTAATATCAGCATTTCTGTCGACATGGCTCTGTTCATTTGTAATAGACAAATCAGAGAAAATGTGACATTGAAAGGAAGAATTAATTTAATTACCTCAATAAATAATTATACTGCATACCTGCACAAGATCCATGTAATCCATTCTATATAGTTGATCTCCTGCCAAGATCAATACATTCTCAACGTTTGCGTTCTTGGCATCCTACAAAAACCAACTGACAGTTATCCCGTTTAATTTTTAAGTCGAGAATAAAGAAGCGCATGCTGTATATGCTACAATAAGGTATATGGTGAGTTTGTAGTTCACCTCGAATACCCATGTAAATTGTCTCACAGCATCTGCAGTTCCTTGGAACCATTTCTTCCCTGCTTCTCCAGGTGTCTGAGTAGCTGCTAGAACCTGTTTGGAATTTGAGTTAGCTTTCAAGTTTCAATCATCATGAGTGAACAATTTAGGCCGCACCCAAAAAAAAATGGAAGATGCCTCATACTTCTGTATCAAGTACAGCAAACAATCAGAAAACAGAGTCTTGAATACTACTTATAATTTATGATTATTTCAGTGTGAGCAAAAGATTCATTTTAAGTCATGTTTAAAATCTTGTGTATGAAATCATCTGAGCATATGATGGCCTACAATAGTTTCTCTCCATTCCTGGATTGATGCATACCTCCACAAATCCATCCCCGAAGCTGACACAATTTCCAAAGTAGGTGCGTGAGATATGACGGTTCAGAGATGCAGAATTGAATTGAGTGAGTACAAAGATTTTGTTTATGCCGCTGTTAATACAGTTGCTCATTGGGATGTCTATAAGTTTGTAGCATCCACCAACAGGTACCTGAAGATGCATAAGGTATCATCATGACACAAGAACTCCAAAATTTGATCTGCTAAAGATCTCACTCTTCTAAAGTTGACCTCATACAAAATTTTTCCACATCACTATAGAACTTAAAAGTCTAATTCTGTTTCAAGCTTATCCATGAAACACGATCCTAAAAAGTCATTTGAAGAATAAACTTAAAAGTAGCAAAGTGAAAAAATCTTGAAGAGCCTGAGTGAGTTCATCTTGAGAGGACCAAATTCTTCATTGAGAAGCTATGAACTATGTAACATTTTCACTTACAGCAGGTGTTGCAGCTCGTTTGGTGAGGGGAAAGAGTTGTTTTCCAGGTCCTCCACCCAATATGATAGAAATTACATTTTTAGGGTCAGCCTTTGGTCTCAGAAACGAAGGAACCTGTAAGGTCTGGTAATCAACCTGACATTAAGAAGAACACAACCAATCACACCTAAAACAATGCAGCCACAAAAGAAAAACCAATTGAGTTAAACTTACCAGAGCTTCTTTGGTATCATTTGATGTAAGAACAGCAGAAGCAACGCCGGGTTTGATCTTCTTAACCCTCTTCTGGTGTCTCAAAGTTGAAGTCGACTGATTTACAAAGGGACTGATGCAATTAGGCTTCTTGATTGTTTCTCCTAAAAACCCATTATCCTGGCGAAAGAAATCGCCCTTTCTTGCATTTGGGAAATGAGTATTGGGTTTCAAGGTCACACATGAGAAAGCCATTGACGAACGAGAGAGTTCAGGCGCCCAAAAGAAGAAGTGGATCAATTGTAAACACTGGAACAAACAAATGAACTCAAATCTCTCACAAACTTGAAAGTCCAACCAAAAGTAAACTAACTAAACATCCAGATACCAATGTTTCTCGATTATTCAAAGCTGCAGTTAGAGAATAATGCAAAACAAAAGCGGAAATAGAAAACTAATCCTTACCCTTTACTCAAAAAGAAGAGAAATTTCAAGGTGACTAGAATGGAGATCCAGAGAAGCGTTCAGAGTTCAGCGAGATTATGGAAAATCGAGATTATTGGGGATGAAAAGTCAGGGTCACAACGATTGTTAAGAGTGTTAAATGCAATTGATCAAGTGGGGTGTAAGGCATTGGGAGGCTTTATTGGCATGGAAGTGATCACGAGAACCAAAAAGGTGCGAAAATCACACGTATTTGGTGCAAATCGATATCAAATTTCCCAAAGAATAATGAAGGCGAAAACTACGTATAATTTATCACTTTCATTTCCCCTAGAGACCAAGTTTCCGGGCTCCTCTTTATACTACGAAAGAAAGCCATTAAAGAACAACCCTGTCGATTTCAAGAACTAGTCGTACATGAAATCAAATATATATAAAAAAATAATATTGGGAAAAGAATTGATATGATTTTTCTACGGTTGCTATTTTATTTGCTTGAATTTCACACAATTAAAAAAAAATATTCATTTGTTGAATGCCATTGTGGTCGGATATTTGCAGCCACTTGTTGAATATTTTGGTCATAATGAGCGAAGATGATGACAGCACAGCATGATTGAGCTCAAAAGACGACGTAGGTTTGATTTTTATTGCTTTGATTATACAGAGGTTGAGAATTTATTTGTGGGTTAATCAGATTTTTATGGATTTAAAACTTCTTCAATGATGTCCAAGTGAAGCAATTAGGCAATTGTGGAAAAGCCAAGATACAAGTGACCAAGTGAAGCAAAGTGATCTTACTTTCTACTATTGGGGATTAGATTTGAACGGTAGGAAATTTTAATACTCCTTCCTATTCTTAATAAATATAAAAATTAATTAATTTAATTATATTTAAAAAAATTAAATAAATTAATTATGACTAAATATAAATCTTAATGAATTCATATTATATATTTATTAATATATTTAAATCAGTTAATTAATTTTAATATTTATTATAATTAATTGATTTATTTATTTTTTTAATTTATTTAAAAAAATAACTCACTCTTATATTAAAAGTATTATGAGTATCTCTTTAAATGAAAATTTGAGTTGAAATTTTGGGATTTATAAAAAATCCTAAAGTTTCCTAGTTGAAGCTAACAGGCATCAAATTCATATTAATTGGCCTGATTTAGTAAAGCTATATAAGTAATGGGGTGAATCTTTAAGCTTGTGTAATGGTTAGATGAAGCTAATAAGGAAGTAAAATAATTAGTTAATAAGGAGTATTAAAAAAGCAGCCAATAAAATGGTTACTTAATGGTAATAATTAAATTTAGAGCATCTTGGCCAACAAAAATTGTTGAGCATCAAATAAATGGCCTAGGGATCTTTTGATAATTAAGTTGGAAAGTCTTTTTCTTTAGTGAAATAAATTTAAAATTTTATATTTTAGAGTAAATTGTTAGCTTAATGTGTCTTTTAAATAGAATACAAGAAAAAAAAAGTGACCAAAAGATCGTTGTTTAGCTAGAGAAATGCCAGTCTTAAATATAAAAAAGTATTTAAAAGCTTATCTTGTTTATAAATATAAAATTTATTTTATTTTATCCCTAAAATTATTTATATTGATTGAAAATTTTTATTGAAAGTAACTCAAATATAAATAATTAATTTAATTATTTTTTTAATATTTATAAGTTAACTATAACATGAAAAAATATGTCACAAAGAATTATAACTGTGAGAGTAGTTCTTCTATATATATTGTTAATGTTAAGGAAATCTTAATTTTGGTTGAGGATGGCAATGACTATTTTTATCTTATAAAAAAATAATGTAGTTTATTGTACTTTTACTATATAATAATTGTTAATTAAAATATAATAAATATATAATTTTTTACAACATTCAGTTTTATAGATATACGTGTGTGTTTTTAATTTAAAATTCTATAAATTTTATTTTAATAAAATAATCTAGAATCTGGTAGTGATTAAAACATAAACAAGTGGATTCCATCTATATGTTTGTAGAGCAAAAGTGAATAGAAATAGAAGTAAATTCTTTAATTTCTTGATATAAATCATTTTTATTTTTAATATTTTTAATTATTTTATTTCTATAAAAAAAGTTAAGAATTAACATGTTAGGAATAAAAATAATTTTTTTAAATAATTTTATTCTAATTATAAAATTTTTAAATAATTTTAATATTTCTCAAATTATATAAAAATATTTTAAATTATAAAAAATATATATTAATTTTATATTTATTTATATCTTATTAAATAATTTTTAAAATATATTTTTATCTTAATTTTACTTTTACTTTAACTTCTATCAAAACACTTTCACTTTCCTCAAAACTATTACTTCGTACCAAAGGTACCCTAATACTAGTATGGTGAATTCCAGAGGGCCCCCCTAAACCCGAGTCCAAACAAGTAGATTCTCTCAAGGCAAAGAGCTGTCAAGAGATTTCATTTCGGAGGTATATAGAATATTAACAATTAATAAAGAACAATACAGCTAAAGGCCCATAACTCAATATATCTGTCCCGAACTTATAAAAAATTCACTCATTTTAATCTAAAAAAATTATTTAAAATATATTTAAGTAAAACAAAGTCAGACTAAGTGTTAGGTAGAACAGAGTATTGGGTAAAGTATGTTACCCTATCCATTTAGCTTGGTTCTATATATGCATTTTTTTTATTTTTTTTTATTTTTTTTTATTTTTTTCTTTTATTAGATTATTATATTTATAATTTTACACTTTTTACTTTAACTGACAATTCTTATTGCTCATTTTAAAAATATTGAATATAGCTCTTATATTTACGTAGATATCAAAGTTGCTTCTATACTTTACTTGCTGAACATTCAATTATTAGTATTATAATAACGTTATAAATATCTAACCCCTATATATTTTAATATTTTTTTATATATATAATATATTTTAAAATTTTAATTATTATTTTTTTATCTTTTTCAGATTATGTATATTATTTAATTTTTAAAGATATAAATATAATATTATTTTATAAGTTAATAATTATAGATTTTTTCTAATAATATGAGTAGGACATTATATTTAGGCATGCCTAATTTACCTATACCCAATCTACTCATACATAATTTAAAATAATTAAAAATTTTACCAAATAAAATTAGATATTAGGCTATAAAATATATCTTATAATTTTTTTTTAATATAGTATTGTTAGAGGTTGTCATGCTCAACTCGTTCATGTATACCCTTAAATACAACGCGGGGATGGACGGCTGTCAAAATATTTGAAGAATGGGACCCACAAAACCATTGTCCTCATGCGGGGGCTCACGTGGCCCACATCGTATCTCTGTTCGTGGATGGGGTGCGGTGCAGTCTCGGTATGGGCCCACGTGCCCTTTGGGGATATCCTATCATTATAATTTTCTTCTGGGCCAAAATTTAATATAGTGTTTCGGTTAATTATTAAAAAATTAATTTTAAATAATAAATTTTAAAAAATATTTAAATAATTATTATTATAATAACTTTCAATAAATAAATTATCAAAAAATATAAAATAAAATAATAATTATATAAAATTATATTTTCTATTTAATATTAAAATAATAAATAATATAGATGTTTAAATAATTATTATTAAAATTATTTTTATGTGTAAATTACTTAGTTATGTTTAGTTTAAATTATAGAAAATAAACTATTAAAAAAATTATTTTAAAGTAATTATGGATAATTAATTTTATAAAATATATTTATTTAAAAAATAATTTTAAAAAAATAAGTATTTTAATTGTTGTTATCTAAATGATTTTTTATAGGTAAAAATATGAGATAAATAAAAAAAAGAGAAACAAAAAAATAACAAAAATTCATTGAATTGAAATGGTCATTTTTCATTTTTAATATCTAAAATTTATTTAAAAAATTAGTAGATATTACTTATATAAAACAATAGTTTATAAAGGCTTAAACTATAATTTTATCTAAAAATAATTTTGTCATTAAAATTAATATTTAAATATATTTGGACCTAAACTATTTAAAAATAATTTTTTTTTCTTTTTCCAAACACATGCATAGGTTAATATGAGTGGGTGATAATTACATTGAGGATAAATTTTAATTTATATTTTTGTTTAAAGTAGCACAAATAAATAATATATGTACAGATGTATGATCAATTTATTATTTATGTAATTAATTAATTTTTTTGAAAAAAATAATTAATTAATAATTAATATTTTTTATATTTTTTTTATAAAATAAGTGCATAAGGAAAAGACGGCGTTGTTCTTTTTAATGGGTAAAGAGAACAAGGCTTTGTGTAGAGGGAATTTTGGGTAAATAAATCCTGACATGATAATAATGAGCGAATCACATGATAAAAATCTTTGCACAGTAGAAAATTTGGGGGGTGTCCAGTAGTACTCAAACATAATTTTAAAATAATTTTAGTCTAAATTATAATTTTAAAATAAAATATAAAAATTTAACTAAAGAGGTAAAAATTTATAAGTCGTTTTTTTATACACTGATATAAATTTAAATTTAAAAAAAATTATAAAAATAATTTTTAGATAGAGAAAAAAATTTATAAATTATCTAATTATAATATAATAATTTAGTAGATAATTTATTTAAAAAATATAATTTATTTTATTTTTATAAAAAATAAAACATTTTAATTTGATAAAAAATAAGAACCCATATAAACTAAATTAACGGTTTTATTTTTTTTATAAAACACAATAAAATTTAAATTATTTTATATGAATCATTGCTTAATTAAAATAAAAATATATTAACTTATTATATTATGATAGAATAAAATTTAGATAACATGATATTATTAAATTATATAAATATTTATGGGAGTACACATTTCTTAATTATAAGATAAAATAACTTACAGATTATTATTATAAAAAAGTCACATATCATTATAATTGATCCCGTTTAATTTTATAATTAGTTGACGTTTAGCACCTTTGAGCCATTTAAAAATTAAACAAAAAGTTAAAAAAAATACATTTCTTACACAATTAATTCTTTTTTAGACAAATTGAAGATATTTTTTAAAGGTTTGGAGACTAATCACTCTTAAAGTATTAATAATAGGGATAATTTTTTTAATTAAATTTGTATGATATATTCATATTAAAAACTAATACTCAAATAATTAAATGTATAAATTGAATAATATTAACTTATATACAAATTAAAAACTAGTTATCTATAAAAAAAATATATGTATTAATTTCTTAAAGTACTGCTTCTATTCATTTAGATGAAAATTATTCCTTTAATAGAAAATTCTCTTAATATATATAATTAAATGAGAGTTCAAAAACAAATTATAAATTAAGAAAATAAAATTAAATTAAATTTTGATATTTAAGATTAAAATAAATTTTAGGATATATTTAGATAGTGAGAAAAATAAAAAAAATAAGGGAGAAGGAATATTAGAAAGAATTCTTTTTTTAAAATGGTAAAAAAATTACTCCTTAAACCTTTAATATATAAATTAATTAAAGAATTAATTTTAATTTTAAATATATGATATATTTTTATATATTTATCAACTTTTATATAAGTTACTCTTGATACTCCCTCAATAATAATTAAATAAAAAATAGATAAAATTTAAAAAGATAATTATGATACTTTTTAAAAAATATATTATATTAATCAATTAATAAATTTTTTTAATTAAATTAAATTAATTTTATATTAAAAATCGAGAGTATTAATTTTGGGTATTTTTTCTATATTATTTTTTTTAATTTTTTCTCTATCTAAACATACAGATTATCTTAACTCATACATTAAGCGCAGACAATGTAAAATGTTAATCTGTTTATGAGACGAAAAATTCCTGAAACATGCATCAATTTGAGCCTGTCAATTCTTAATAATGTTTTCATTAAGAAAATAACGTAAGAGAAGGCGTTTATATTTAGTTAGAAATGGAGAAGCAGGAAAATGGGGGAAAGAAGAGAAAGACGGAAAGACATGAAATAAATGGTATGGTTGACAAATAGTGGGGAATGGGCCCATACTAATTGTGTCTCCACCGTACACGTGTCGAGAGAAGGCTGATGAGAAACAACGGGCTCTGGAACGATGCAGCAATAATTATATGGTACAGCAAGGAAATGGAATGATATCACACACTGCCCAAAAGTATAAAAACTTATCCGTTGATATCAGAGTTAGAAACAACAAAACGAAACAACCAATCCATAAAACGCCAAAACTTCACGTGCCCCGGTTACCCCTACCCTGGACAGTCACACAGTATCCCCACCTTACATCCCCACTTTTTTTTTTCTTTTTTTATATAAAAATTTAATATAAATAAATTTAACATTGATCTTATCTTAAAATTAGAGTATAATTTTAAAATTTAAAAAATATTTATAAAAAATTAAAATATTGTCTATTAAATAATTTTTTATAATAATAATAAAATTAAACTTATATTTTTATAAAATACGAATATATTTTTTACTATTTATATCAATTTATATTAATATATCTACTTTGGTTCAATTATTGGCACATATTATGATACCTCCCAAACATTATTCTAATCTTCACCCATATCACCAATGATTTTGCCCCAATATTATAAAAGCCTTTTTGTACTAAAACATGATATAGTTATAAATAATTACTTCCTTTAAATATAATATTCTGAATTTAAATTAAATTATGTGTATACAAAATATTTTTATTATAAGAGATAATATCTATTTTGATGATTTTTATACCTCAAAAAAAATTAGTGTCTAACTATCAATTAGAAAATACCTCATTGACTCTACCAAAAAAATTATGGATTTAATCTAGTGTTATAATCCTAAATATATGACATATCTAACTAATTTAATTATATTAAAAAAATTAGTCAAATTAATTATTATAGCATATTTTTTATAAATAACTCTAATTAACTTATTTAACTCTATTCCTTATTATTTTACTTAATTATTATAGAGAAAGTATTTATAAAAATAATTTGAGAAATAATTAATAAATTTTATATTTATAATTAAAATTAATTTACTAATTAAATTATATATTTAAAATCAAATGTGTAATTTTTCATTACACATGCACACAATCATTTTTTATTTTATAGAAAAATCTATTCACACATATTTACCTAATTCGAAAATATGATATCTTTATAATTGAGGATCATTCATATCATTGTGCTTAACGGTCTTCACGATTTTATTGATAATTTGAGGGATTAGTATTTATCTATTTAAATAGAAAAAATATCTTCATCAATCTCTAGCAAAGTCCATACCCCTGAATTATAAGCTAAAAACTCTAAAATAATATAACTTATTTTTTAAATTTCATATAGTACAAAATGTAATTTTATTATATTTACAACTCTCGAGTTATTATAGCCATATTGAAAGTTTCTAATCCTTGGACATTTGTTTAAAAATATTTATTAATAAAGTCTTATACTCATGGGAGACTGAAATCACAATTAATTAAGATTTTAAAAAATTATTTAAATATAATAAATATACTTTATAATGGTGTAAACGGATTAACCGCTATATCAAATAGACACTTAAGGATTTTAGTATTATACATATATTGATAATTAATAGTTGATTTTTTTTGAAGAATTATTTTTAGCCAATCTCATACATCCAATAAGCTGTGCACAAAACCCCTAGCTTGATATGCCCATATGAACTTGTAATAAAAATACCTTACTCAACTTAAAAAATATATGGTGGGGCCAGATACTAGGTTATAAAATATAACCCATATATTTTTTTGGTTAGACACCGGATATAGGGGTTACCCTGTTATGCCCTACCCATGAATACTCATTCTTTTATTCTTTTATTTTTTTTCTCTATTTTAGAAGGGATAATATGATAGCTACTGGTGACTAAAATATTATTTTAAAAATATGAGTAGTTAAGTAGGTAAGTTGTATATTTTAATATTTATAATTATACTAATTTTTTCTTTTTTTTAATTTTATTAATTATCATATGATTATATTACAAATTATATTTTTTTATTTTATTATTTTAAATGCTTTATCTTTGTCAATATTGAGGAGATTGATACAAAGTTATAATTACAAATTATTTAAACTCTAACGTTTATTTTTTATGTACAATGGATTTTAAGATTTTAATTATTATCTTTGTTATCTTATTCTTAATGAATTGTTGATATTATTTAACTCTTAAAGACACATGAATATGATATTATTTTAAAAATTTATAATTATAAATTTTTTTCATAATATGAGTATGATATCATGACTTAAATATGCTTAACTCTATACTTAGCTCGTTTATATTCAGTTTAAAATTATTAAAATTTTTATTAAGTAAAATTAGATATTAAATTATAAAATATAATTTATATATATTTTTAAATAAGATACTAAACCAGCGTTATCCTATTGCATCCCAATTGCTATAAAGTGTGCCTCATTTGGCGAGTCAACATGGAAAGTGGATTTGACAACCAAGCACGGGTTGATTAGAATAAAATTGTTATTTTGAAATAATTAATACATATTTATTTATTAAAGGCAATATATTTTCGTACAAAAATGAGGAGCCGTCCAAAGAATTTGAGACAAAGATGGGACTTGTCATAGTCAAAGGTAGCTCGTCATGTCAGGGGAATACCTTTATTTTTACAATACACAATTGGTAATCATTTCTTTTAATATTAAGAATTTAATTTAGAAAAAATCTAAAAAACAATTACTACTTCAATTTTAAAATTTTAAATAAAAAATTACTATTAAAATATATTATTATTTGTTTTACAAGTTAATAACTTATAAAAATATTATTTGGTGCCAGGAGTTGAGATGATCTTAATCAGATGTCTAAACAAAACCTCAAGCTTTTCATTAGTGTCTTAAACCTGTGACCCCAAGATTCTTGAGATGATTTTGTAGATAAGCTACTAAAATCTGATTTGAGTCATGCTCCCAGATAGGGTCACTAAAAGTTAGTAAAAATGATGTAATCGATAGATCTCAATTCCATTGATCTATAGTTGTGCCTACAAGCCTATTTCTCTTTTTAACCCATTCCATTTACTTGTACAAATCTCCATCAATTTTGAGCAACGTGTGACCTTTTGTCCCGTTGTTTTATATGCTCTTCTATTGCTAATTTTCCCTTTGAAAAAATAACCACACAATGATAGAATGCTTTAGCAATATGTGCTCACTTCAAACAGGTAGACGGAAATGTAAAATCCAATCCAATAACATTACCAAAAGTTGTACTTATCTGGATAGTTCTAAAGTTTTGGTGATCGTGGATTTAATAGGTAAAAGAGTGAGATATCCGATTATTTAGAGTGTATTCGATTCTTAGATAGTACTATTTTGTTATAGTTCCAATCGCGACACTTGAGAAGGTATCTTAACTCTTAGGTGTTTAAATTTATGCTTGAGGGTAATAGACGGCTTGCCCTGCCAGACATTGGTATCGCTTAGAAGGAAGGGAGACTTCGCCTTACCCTTAGATCGTGGGCGAGTCTAACTATTTTTCAAAAATTTTATACAAAAAAAATATAAAGATAGGAATATATATATATATATATAGTTTAATACTTGAATCCTCATATTAGACGTAATTATATTTAATATACTATTAAATATAAAGCATAGACACATTTTTTAATAAAGATTTAAATTTTAATTTATTAAAAAACTAATTCTTCTCCTAGTCCTTGTTTAGGCCAATCTGGGAAATAAATCAACTCTAAACGTATGGGTTGAAGGAAAAAATAAGTTGTGGCACTCAATCCATGTGAGTTGGTGGTTAAATGGGTCAACTCTCCAACTCACACAATTTTTTTCTGATAAAATTTAATAATTTTTAACACCTAAATCTAACATCATATAATTTAAATTATCTGTGAAAATCATAACATAATTTATAACATTTTTTCAAGAAATAAAAATAATAACATCATAATCTACCATATTTGAAAGACGAAATACATTCATATAATATGTTTATCATCCATGATCCATCACAGAGACATATATAGGATCTGTATGTTGGGGGCTAACCCTTACTTATTTTTTTGTTTTTAAAAAACTATGGGTTGAATGGGCTAATCTGTTTAGCCCGCAAATTAATGATTATGGATAAATAAAAGCCGTTTACATTTATTATGAGAGAAATACTTATATATTATAAGGGTGCTATAGCAAAATGCAATAACTTAACTGATGACTCATAAAAAAATTTATGATTTATTTTATTTTTTAAAAATAAATATTTTAATTTGAAAAAATAAAATCTATTGAGATATGAACCAAATATGATTAAAATGTAGTGAATTTTTGTATTTTGAATAAACAGAGTTAAGATGATATGCCACTCTTAGAGTATATATATATTTCTCATATTATGATTGCTTTTTATGCAATCCAAACTGCATAAGAAAAGGGGTTATTCAAATTAATCATATGTACAGCTAATGATTTAGAATGATAATTGATAAGGACAACCACCCTAGTTTTGATAAATCTCCTGAAAAAGTGAGTCATTCTACGAAACTATGGTTTTGACAAACCAAAGTTTCAAAAATAGCCAAACATCCATCCCAAGCTCAAAAGTGATTTTAATCCCTAAAACTTTAGTTATGATAAGTTAGGGAGAATAGTTTTTAACCTCAAAATCAAGGCTTTTCCAAAATCTAATCTAAATAGGCTTAAATCTTTCAACTGATTCTGCAAAGGATTGGTATTTTCTGACTTGTTTATGGTGTGAAACAAAAAGGCTTGCAATGCATTATCTACTTTGACAAATTTATTCTCATCTGCTTCTTGTCCACATGAAATTCTCCTGTTGTACATTAGCTTGGAAACCATAAACCAATTGCTTGGCTTTGATTGTAACAGGCTCAAAGAGAACGCATATAAGTAAGCTGTAAGTCCCAAATTAGAAAAAAAAAGGTGAGAAATCTCTGTGACAAATCATAGTCTGATAATCCATATTTTTGCAGCAGTGCAGAGACTGAGGAAAAAGCCAGATGTTGAAGTTTTTTATGCCATTTAAATCATAATATCTTTAAGTTGAACTCAGACTTCTCTAAAATACCTGCAAATTGATCTCAGTTATCATCTTTCTGTTTGATACCTTTTTATGCAAAACAACCACCGGTTTAAGTAATAGGCCCCATATGAACTAAGACAATGCAATACAGTCTCCAACATGCT
The DNA here is from genome assembly GCA_037074615.1 of Leucaena leucocephala. Lineage (NCBI taxonomy): Eukaryota > Viridiplantae > Streptophyta > Magnoliopsida > Fabales > Fabaceae > Leucaena > Leucaena leucocephala. Next base: position 967,935 of record CM073561.1, on the reverse strand, counting down.
TAATGTCAAAGTTCAACCATGCATTGCTTGCATTCACTTGTTAAACCCTTGGACTGTAAAACATTGAGTTTTCACTAGAAAGCATAGCAGCAACAGCACACTTCAGGAACTTCCACATCCACATCCACTAGCCTAGCTTGTTTAAGCTATAAATCTCTTCTAATGGTTCCGATGAAGCCTTAGCAGGTGTAGGAGCAATTGGGTCCCCATATTGCTGCAGATTTTTAGAGCCAATCTATTATTCTAATGGCCCTGTTGCAGCTTCATGAGCTTAATCTTTTTGGCGTTCTGATTGCCTTTTCCATTGTAATGAGCCTCCTTGTTCTTCTCTGACATGTATGTGTGTGTGTGTGCTGTGGTTTCTAAACTCATGATAACTTCTTCTTTAAACTTAAACCCTTTGAATCTACTTGTTCATTTTCTACACTAGAATTGCGCAGTAATAGATTCCTCCCTCCTCTTCAAGTATTTTTGTCTTGAATCCTTTCTGAAGGATTTTATATGATTCAGCTCTGCAGCATGGATATTTGAGTCAACTTTCATGTCCTGGCTACATACATCTCATTCTCTTATAAGTTGCTTTAATTCCTTCACTTTCTCATTGAGCACACATTCTTTCTTCAAGAACTGGAGTTTCAGAATTGTTCCTGAACTGTTCTTTATGATTGCATGGCTCTCTAGACTCAGAAGCAGTTACCATGTAAGGTAATAGTATTGGAATCAAATACTCATCCAATACCTATGTTTTCAGACTGAGTCATGAACTATGAGGAATGGCAAATTCACAGAAGAGGGAGAAAACACTAGGCATAAGAAATTAGTTCTCCTAATGAAACCCCCCTTCCTGATTACATACTCACTAATTCACATTACTACAGGGATTAAGGATGTGATCCAAATCTTACAAGTGCTGAAAACTCTCTAGTTTTCTCCACCATCATAAATTACTAAACTTAAATCAACAAGTTTATTAGAAGCAAAAATACAGATAGCAAAATAGTTCTTAGAATGCCCAAGGATCTCAAAATCTGGACAAAAAGCAAAAGCAGTTACACTTACATCCCTTGCTGGTATGCCATTAGAAACATGAATGTGTAAAGGTCAAAGGTGAGCCATGCTTTGATGCTTTATTCTTGAAATCCCTCTTCCATCTCATATCATCTTTCACATGAATTTTGCGCTTGTGTATTTTTCCTTCTTCACCATCCCCCGTTGATTTTATTTATGGTTAGACCTTGAAGATGAATGGATGGGTGGACACGTTGGCATGTGATAATTTGTCTCTCTTCTTACTAGCAACATAATAGACAATACTGGAACTTGTCAACTTTCAGTAATATACACTCTTTTATGAGTTTTATTTTCCTATTTCTTTATCATTTTATTATAATGACTATGTTCCATCCTAGTACTACAAATACATCAGTGCCAGCCTTATATGACCCTTTAATCTCTGAAGATCAAGAGATTCCTAATGTTTCTTAAACCATAGTTGTTGGCACTGCAACTCATTCATGTTCGTTGATTACATATTATTTAAGGATAGAAACAACACCCCCCCCCCCACAGACAAAAGATCCATATATGATGCTCACACTTCAATGGAGGAGACATTGCCAAGGACCTTGAATCTGCAGCACATGGATTCTTGTGATTCCCAACCCAAAAACTGATGAATGAGTTGGTAAGTTTGATGTGAGGGAAGCACTGAGCAGACAATGCGATGGAAGGACAAAGAACCATGTTAATATGATATTATTTCATGCCCACATGTGTAAAGAAAAATATTCTTCTTGTCTCCCTCTATTCTTTGGCTATATAAGAAGAAGTTGCACACAGCTGAAACTCACAAGTTTAGAAGAAATTTCATTTCTCATTTCCAGGCCTTCTATTTTCTAAGAAAAGAAAATGGCAGCCACTGAATCAAACCCAAAGATCTCTATGCATGTACGCTCTAACAGCTTTCCCACCGTACCTCACCCCTTTGTATCACAATTTGAGGAGCACCTCAACAGATTGAAGTCTTCTGATTCTGCCTCTTCTTTATCCTCTTTAAGCCACAAACTCAGTGGCTTGCAGGATTTACAGGACTCTTCTGACAAGTTGCTTCAATTGTCAACCACCCAACAAGTCTTAGCACAAGATTGCAGCCAAAAATGTGTTGATGAACTACTTGATGGGTCTCTAAGGCTCTTGGATATCTGTAGTACCGCTAAAGATTGTCTTGTGCAGTCAAAGGAGTCTTTGTACGAAGTTCAGTCAGCCATTAGAAGAAGAGGAGCTGAAGCTGCTGCTGGAAATTATTTGGCTTCCAGGAAGAATGTGAAGAAAGCAATTCAAAAGGCCTTAGGAAATCTCAAAGGATTAAGAAATCAATCCATAGTTTCTTCTGCAAGCAAAGAAAATGACATGCTTAGCATGTTAAAAGAAACAGAAGCAGTCACCGTGAGTACATTAGAAGCTTTATTGTGCTTCATCTCTGATCCAAAGGGACAATCAAAACAAAACAGATGGTCTGCAATTTCCAAGTTGATTAAGCCAAAAAGACTAGCTTGTGACTCTCTAGAAACAGTCACAAACGAATTTGAGAAGGTAGATGCATCTTTGAAGTCTTCCACAGAAAATGTTCAAGGAGATGTGGAAAATTTGGAGTTGTGCATTCAAGATCTAGAAATGGGAGTTGAGTGCCTTTCAAGGAAACTTATCAGAAGCAGAGTTTCCCTTCTCAACATCTTCAACAACTAATTACACAACTTAGGATAACCTCAGACACTAAAATTCAATTTTCCCCCATGAGTTCTCATACTTGTACATGAATGTGATTAATGATACTGTTCTTTTACTGAGTATATATTATCTTGGTAGCACGTGATTGCTTTTTGATCATCTCTCTTCTTTCCAACCTTGAAAATATCGGTTCTCCATTTTTTGTTCCCTATTGATAAAAAACACAATCACCGCATGTTAACTTTCTTGGTCAACCTTTAAATGTACTAACTAATTTTACGTTATAAGCATGGGTTGGATATGCACATGTTTTGTGAATTAAATAATATTCTAATTATTTGTTTTTATTGTCTTCTGTTATGTATAACTTGTTATTAAGTATTAGCGTCAAATGGAATCGAATCATCCATATCAAATTTCATTGCTCTTACATGTATGAGTTATTAATTCAATTTTTTATGTGCTCTAGTTGCAATGGTCAGCGTGGTTGTGTCCATTTACATCAGCATAAGGTGCTTAATATAATGAGAATACAGATATGAATATCGCAAGTGGGAAGGGAACTATAAGATTCTGAGTTGGAGTGTTCCTGAGCAAGAGACATTGTATCAAATTTCTGATATTATATGTGTATCTGAATCTTCATTAGTTAACCTTCGTTAAAATGCATTGTATGAAATTTCTTGTCGTCTAATCTATCTATTGGGTTCAAATATTTTTCTTGGATTTTAGGGTGAACACCAAATGAAACACTTCTAATCACTATTATTTATATTTTTTCTTTGAATGATATGAAGTGATTGAAATACACATAAAATACCTGCAGATTGATTTCAGTTATCATCTTCCTGTTTGATACCTTTTCATATAAAGAAACCACTGGTTTAAGTAACAGGCCCCATATGAACTAAGACAATGCAATATAGTCTCCAACATGCTTAATGTCAAAGTTCACCCTTGCATTGTTTGCATTCACTTGTTAAACTCTTGGGACTGTAAAACATTGAGTTCCCACTAAAAAGCACAGCAGCAACAATAACGATCTCCTTTGCACAACAACATACTTCAGAAACTAGCTGCATTTTACATAACAAGATATCAAGTGAGAACTTCCACATCCACTTGCCTAGCTTGGTTTATTCACCTTGCTCGTTTACGCTACAAATCTCTTGTAATGGTTCCAATGAAGCCTTAGTAGGTGTAGGACAGCAGGAGCCATAACACTAATGGAAGTTACTGGTTAGAAGGCTTTGTACAGCTTTATAATCCGAATGAACTGCTAACTGCATGCAGTCTGCTCCTTTAAGTACTTCCCTTGACCTGTACACTCTTTTATAGTTTTATTTTCCTATTTCTTTATCATTTTATTATAATGACTATGTTCCATCCTAGTACTACAAATACATCAGTGCCAGCCTTATATGACCCTTTAATCTCTGAAGATCAAGAGATTCCTAATGTTTCTTAAACCATAGTTGTTGGCACTGCTACTCATTCATGTGCGTTGAATACATATTATTTAAGGATAGAAACAACACCCCCCCCCCCCACAGACAAAAGATCCATATATGATGCTCACACTTCAATGGAGGAGACATTGCCAAGGACCTTGAATCTGCAGCACATGGATTCTTGTGATTCCCAACCCAAAAACTGATGAATGAGTTGGTAAGTTTGATGTGAGGGAAGCACTGAGCAGACAATGCGATGGAAGGACAAAGAATCATGTTAATATGATATTATTTCATGCCCACTTGTGGAGAGAAAAATGTTCTCCTTGTCTCCCTCTATTCTTCGGCTATATAAGAAGAAGATGCACAACGCTGAAACTCACAAGTTTTGAAGAAATTGCATTTCCCATTTCAAAGGCTCCTATTTTCTAAGAAAAGAAAATGGCAGCCATTGGATCAAACCCAAAGATTTCCCTGCATGTACGCTCTAACAGCTTTCCCGCCTCACTTCACCCCATTGTATCACAATTTGAGGAGCACCTCAACAGATTGAAGTCTTCTGATTCTGCCTCTTCTTTATCCTCTTTAAGCCACAAACTCAGTGGCTTGCAGGATTTACAGGACTCTTCTGACAAGTTTCTTCAATTGCCAACCACTCAACAAGTCTTAGCACAAGATTGCAGCCAAAAATATGTTGATGAACTACTAGATGGGTCTCTAAGGCTCTTGGATATCTGTAGTTCTGCTAAAGATTGTCTCATGCAGTCAAAGGAGTCTTTGTACGAAGTTCAGTCAGCCATTAGAAGAAGAGGAGCTGAAGCTGCTGCTGGAAATTATTTGGCTTCCAGGAAGAATATGAAGAAAGCAATTCAAAAGGCCTTAGGAATTCTCAAAGGAATAAAAAATCAATCCATAGTTTCTTCTGACATGCTTAACATATTGAAAGAAGCAGAAGCAGTCACCGTGAGCACATTAGAATCTTTATTGTACTTCATCTCTGATCCAAAGGGACAATCAAAACAAAGCAAATGGTCTACAATTTCCAAGTTGTTGCAGCCAAAAAGAGTAGCTTTTGACTCTCAAGAAACAGTCACAAATGAATTTGAGATGGTAGATGCAACTTTGAAGTCTCTCATAAGTCAAAAGCAGGCATCCACAAACAATTTTCAAGGAGATTTGGAAAATTTGGAGACGTGCATTCAAGATCTAGAAATAGGAGTTGAATGCCTTTCAAGGAAGCTTATCAAAACCAGAGTTTCCCTTCTCAACATCTTCAACAACTAATTACACAAAATACTTAGGATAACCTTGGACACTTAAATTCAATTTTCCCCCATGAGTTCTCATACTTGTATATGAATGTGATTAATAATACGGGGTCTTTTACTGAGTATATATTATCTTGGCATCACGTTATTACTTTTTGATCATCTTTCTTCTCTCCAACCTTGCAAATATCAGTTCTCCATCTTTCTTTCCTGATAATGAAAAACAGAATAACCGCATGTTAATTTTCTTTGTCAATACCATAGATTTATTTCTACCAGAAACACAGGGAACTCAATCATTCAATTCAAATCAAATAGAATCAAATCTAAGCATCCACATAAACTTTTAAAGCCGACACATGCACGACTAATTGGTCAAAATATAACAATGTGCTGTTTGTTGCCTCTGTTTATAATTCAATAGGCAACTAACTAGTAGTTTATATGTAATAATGGATCAACTTCACAGAGTTTTGCAAAGACACCTAACAATAATGCTATAGATTATTTGGGAACATGTGGAGCTGATCATCATACGAAATTATATGGATTTTCAATCTGCAAGCGGCAATTTTCTTTGTACATTAAATAGAGAAAGACGCGAAATGCTACTCTTGCTGTCTTGCATGGTGTAATATAAATAGAACACAGATAAGATTATTGCAAGTGCGCAGAAAAAAAAAATGAAAAATTGAGCTGTAGTGTTCCTTTTTATGAGATAGCATAAATATTTCTGACATTTATTTTGGATCTGGATCAAGGTTTCTTAGAAACTCAGCTAAAAGTATACAATCATATTCATACCTCTCTCTGCTTTTTTTGCCATTGGTTCATACTAGTGTTTTTTGGGTGACAATTTTGTACCTTATAAACTACGAGAATAGCGAACTTCTTTTAAATTATTTTAAAAAGTAAAATTTTTGTTATAACTATTTAAATTGGGTTTCAAGATTTTTTTTGAAAATTAATTTTTTTCTCTGTTTTTCCTAACAATATTTGTTCCTTATTTATCTTTCTATCTATTAGTGAGGTGTAACACATCCATTATTTTATAGTTAAAATATAAAATATGATTGGCATTTATTTGACAAGGAGATTGCAAAATTGCATTTATGTGCAGCGTCTATAGTTTTCACTATGGTTACTTAGCCATCCATAATTCATAAAAACAAGTTTGAGAATCACTGAATTAAGTTTTGTCAACATCATATAATTTGAGAGATTTTTTAAAAAAATTATATTTCAAACAAATATCATTAAATTGACAAGCTCAATGACATAACACCAAAGTAAATGTTCAGAAAGAGAGATAATCAATAACAAATATTCAGATAACAGAAAATTACAGAACAACAAAATGTTGTGTAAAAGTATTTAATTTATGTCAAAAAATAACAACTTTAATATTTCTGCATGTACAAGTACAAGTAAAAACCTAAATGTGGTCAAAATTACAAAACTTTATTTGACCAATTTGTACACTTAGTGATTGATAATGTTAAGGAGGGCAACTCTAGTTTTGATAAATCTCCTAAAAAGAGTTTCAAGTCCTTCCACAAAGTCTTGAATCAATGACTCCAAATCTTCCAACTGGTTCTGCAAATTATCAATATTCTCTGATTTTCTTGTAGTGTGAAACACAAAGGCTTGTAATGCTGAATCCACTTTGGCAAATTCATTATCATCTGCTTCATGTGTGCCAGAAACCCTTTTGTTGTGCATTAGCTTGGAAACCAAGGACCAGTTGCTTGCCTTTGATTGTGTTGAAGCAGAGATAAAACTCAACAATGACTCAAAAATTTGAAGAGTGAATATTTCCACATCTTTAAATAACCTCACCAATTTTGGAGTTTGATGACCCTTGTGAGAAGGAGAAAACTTGCACTTATTTGAAGAACTCTTCAAATTTCCCAAGGCTTTTGCGATAGCCTTTTTCACTACCTTCCTAGAGGTCAAGTATTTTCTCACCTCTACTGTGACCTCCATTTCACCTCCTCTTTTTCTTCTCATGATTGATTGAACTTCCCTTGCACACTCCTTTGTATGCAACAGTGAATCTTTGGCTGCAGTGCACGCATCCAGGAGCCTGAGAGATCCATCCAAGAGCTTTTCAACCCAATTTTCTTCACTCTCTTGGACAAGGACTTCTCTGGTAAGGGAAAGTTGAACTAACTTTTCAACAGTTTCATGCAAATCCTTAAGGTCACTTAGTTTGTGGCTAAATGAGGAAGATGATGATGAAGAAGAAGAAGATGAAGTTGTAGCAGTAGAAGCCTCTAATCTGCTCAAGTGTTCGTTGCATTGAAGAATGAGAGGGTGTGGTTTAGAGGGTAAGCTTTTTGATCGGGTATGGTTATCAGAAGCTGCCATTTTTTCTCACGAGAAGAGAAAAATAAGAGAAATTCTTTAAGATTGAATCCACAGATTTGCCTTCTTATCTATGGAAGGAGTTCAATATATATTATGGGTATTGGGAGACAAGAAGAATCTCATCGTTGAACATATCAATAAGTTCCTAACTGATTTAGATTCAGATCCAAATTTGTTGTCACATGTGCTTAGGCAATTGTCTCTTTCACAGGAACAATCCAACTCAGACCCTTTAGTTTTCAGAAGTTCAGAGCCACACATATATCATAAAAATCTACTTTTTATTTTATTCAGCGCACGAGTGACATTGACATCTCTCTGATCACTACGTTAAATGCATATGAAAGTTGTCTTTTCCTAACAGATAGTTTCATCTGACATTAAATGGGACTCATATCCTGCACGTGTGGACATGTGCTTTGCATTTAATGTGACATTTCCAGATAAACTCAAATGTACACATCATACAATAGAAGATGAGCATTTAAAAAAAAACCCCACAAATTGAGGTACACTAAAAGAACATTTTCTCTCTCTCTCTTAAATCTAAAGTTACTGTCTTTTTTTTTCCTGTGCAATAAAATGCTTCAGTAAGTTTTTGGGCTTTGGAATCATGGCCTGTGCCAAAGATGGAATCCTTCTGAGTTTCCTTGTCTCCTCATCTGAACACAGGTCAGTGACATAGCCACTAAAAACAATTGAAGCTGACATTCTTCAGAGCTTATGTCCAGAGAAGAAGTAGCTGTTCCCAATTTTCATTAGTATTCATCTACGACGAAGTTGCCTTCTCACAGCACTAATTAAGGCCAAGACTTCTGTGCAGATATTGATTATATTAGTGATTTATGAATGGTGATATAGTTATTAAATACTCTTCTAATTTTTAATATAAGAGATAATTAACCTTTTTAGATAGATTGAGGAAACTAAATAAATCAGTTAATTATAAATAATATAAGAGCTAATTATAACTAATATAAGAGCTAATTTGAAAAGATTAAGGAGTATATCATATAAATTCATCTTAAAGGGTTAGATTTATTCATAATTAACTAATTTATTTAATTTCCTTAATCTAACTAAAAAAATAAACTAGCTCTTATATTAAGAACCAGAAGGAGTATTCAAATTGAAGCATGTCATATGTTGTCCCACTCACTTGTCCATCCATTTCTATTTTATTACTTGTGGTTGTCCCTGCAACATCTATAAAATAATTTCTTCAGATGAATTTGGAGACATTAAGGTTTTGAGAGTAATATAACAGAAAAACAAAACTAAAACAGAATGTTTGATTAAGGCCAAGACTTCTGTGCAGATATTGGTTATGTTGGTGATTTATGAATGGCGATATAGTTATGAAGTGTTCCATCCCCAACTTTGTATCTTAATAATCAAATATTCATAATCATATGGAAGCATAACTATCATCTGTCCCAACCTCTTTTTCAACTGTTTTGTATTTTATTACCTGTGGTTGTCTCTGCTACATCTATAAAACTAATTACTTCAAATGGGTTCGGAGACATGAAGGGTCTGAGTGTAATGTATTAAAGAAACAGACACAAAATAACAAAACTGATTTTTACATTTGAGGGTAATTTATTAGAGAAACAGCACAGAAAACAAGCCATATCATTCTACCAAAGCTTTAATTATGCACAGTAATAATAGAGCTTCTTGTTCTGTCTTTGAAATATGGCTAAGAGCCTAAAGATTCTTTTTAAGTTCCATATACTGTTCACAAAATTTCATCCTAATCTCAAGGGAAAGAAAGAAGTTTCAGATAATGGTATTTGTTTTGTCAATGGGGGGATTATTGGTGTTATGAAATTATAGATGGTGAAGGCGTGCATGCACAACAATAAACAAAATCAGTATAAAAAATATCAAGATAGTACTATCTACGACTCTTAATATAAGATCTACTTAATTAATTTAAATATATTAAGAATATTAGTAAGTTAGTTATTTGGAATGATTGTATGTTGGTTTCCTAAAATAACTATTTAATTATATGTATTTAAACTACCCTTAAAATTTTAAAGTGGATTGGTATACATTTAATCATCCTTCATATAGGTATACTTTAGAGGAAAAATTATAATTTTGGGGAAATAAAGTGGATTGTTATCTTATATTTAGGATTAAAGTATATTTCTTATCTAGTTGTTATATTTATGACCGGATGGAGTAATAGCGTTGACAAAATTGTCATAACATCACTAGCAAAGCAACCTTGGGATATTTGAACTAGGAAGTAGGGTAATCTATTGTTATTTTATCGATTAACCAGTAATAATATCTGGGTTTACTTTGTATACACGGTTTCATTTCTGCCACGACCAGAGAGAATAAATATGAAAGATGAGGTGAAAGGAATCAAATCATCCATTTGAAATTTCAAGTCAGAGGAAAGAGAACAAAATAACTCAGAAGTAGAAGCCTTACTGGCATGCTATCTGTAACATAAACACCTTGTCCTATGAGTATATCTCTTTTGGTATTAGCTTCAAAATAAAAATTAGTGGCGCTTGTCCTTTTCCTCAATGTCACACGCTTTTTGTGAGATTTTTTAATGAATTAATGTATTAATATTTTTTAGTCCTCCTTCATTATATTAAATGACTAGGTCGTGTAATTTTTGAATTTTTGTGACCTGGGAAGTTTGGTGTAAGGGAAGCATTGAGCAAACAATGCATTGACATTTCAGAGATTTAATATGATGTCATTGCGTTATTACTTTGTGACATGTGAACAGAAAATATTCTTGTCTTCCTCTATTTGTTGGCTATATAAGAAGATGGCACCCATGGAAACAACCCAAAGATTTAGAGCAAATTAATTGTAAACATAACTTGTTTGTTATCTGTTTTTCCCCGAGGAGAAAATGGAAGCCATTGAATTAAACACAAAAAACTCTCTTTAAGAAGATAGATGTAACTTTGAAATCTTTCGTTATCGACAAATCTACATATCCTGACATTTTTCAGAGCCAATTTGAGAATTTGGACGATCATTCAGGAACTAGAAATAAGAGTTGAGTGTCTTCTGAGGCAACTTATTAGAACTAAAATTGCCTTTCTCAATATCTTCAACCATTAAAGAAGATGGATATTCAGGATAAACCTTGTTATTTTATTGATTAACCTGTAAAAATGCAAAGCTGCCTTGGAAAATCTGAACTTGAAAGTATGGTAATCTCTTGTTATTTTATTGATTAACCTGTAAAAATATCTGGGTTTACGTTGTATACATAGATTCATTTCTGCCACGACCAGAGAGAATAATAAACATGAAGGATGAAATGAAAGGAACAAAGAATCCATATGAAATTTCGAGTCAAAGAGAGGAAAGAGAACCAAATCTCTCAGAAATAGAATCCTTACTGGCATGTCATCTGCAACATAAACAAAATAAACAATAGTGGCTCTTGTCCTTTTCCTCAATTTCACACGCTTTTTGTGAGCTTTTTTTAATGAATTAATGTATTGATATATTTTTTGAGTCCTCCTTCGTTATATTAAATGATTAGGTCGTGTCATTCTGAAATTCTTGTTTTATGTTCAACTTGTTTTATTAGTTCATTGTTCCCAGCCTAATGTACATTGAACAGGAAAAAACTGTATAAACATCGAAAGTTCACAGAAACATCTCTTCCCACAGACAAAGGATCCATGAATGATGCTCACTTCAATGGCCTGTCTTGTTGGAGGACACAGTACAAGGTAATCCCATCCATGAACACATGTATTCTTGTGATTCCCAAATCAAAAACTGATGAATTAGTTGGGAAGTTTGGTGTGTGGGAAGCAGCATTCAGCAAACATTGAAAATGGCAGCTCAAAGAATCACATCTGAAATATGAATCATATCATTGCATGCTTATTTTGTGACATGTGAAAACAAGGATATTCTTCCTGTCTCCCTCTGTTAGATGGCTATATAAGAAGATGTTAACCATGGAAACACAGAGGTTACAAAATTGCATATTTCATCTTCTCCAAGCCTTTTGTTTCAAGAGAAGAAATGGCAAAAAACTCTTCACATTCGTTCAAACCTATCTTCTTTGATCACCTATCTTCTTTCTAACCTTAAAAAGGAAAGTCTCAGTTTTTCATTTCTTTTGTTCTCTGTTTAAGAATATGATAATAATGATTTTAACTTGAAAATTCAGAACACCATTGGTAAATTTGAATGAGAGAGTAATATAATTGCTTATCTGGTTTTACTTTACGGACATGTCACATGGTTTTATTTATGTCATCAAGTAACTAATTAATTTTTTAATATAAGATTAAGTTAAATAATTTGAAAATATTAAAAAAACTAAATAAATTATTTTAAAGTATTTATATTTATTATTTTTAAAAATAATTAGAATGATTTATAAATTGATGTATAATATAATAATATTTAACATATGATATATTTAATTTAATTATTTAACTTTTTTAATATCTCTAAATTGATCAACTGGCGAACGAGTAATAAATTAGCTGCCATAGTTTTTTTTTGTATTAAAACCTATACGTTCTTCTATCATTCAAGCCAGCTCCAATCATAGCATCCAGACAAAACTTTATTGCTTTCACATGAAAGATTTCATAGGTTTATTCGCTATTATTGCAATGAGCAACGCGGTGGTTGTTTGAACCTGTAAGGACAAACCAATAAACAACTTTCGAGGTACTACGTTAAGGGACACAAAGGTATGATTTTTGTAAGCGTGGGGTTAAATAAAAATATGATATTCTGAGTTGTATTAACATTTCTGAGATTATGTGAGGATCTGAATCCATTGAAAGACAACTCTTAAGAATCATATCAAGAAGATATCTGTCACGTCCCGAAATTTGGACCGTGACCGGCACAGAATATGAATATTTTCATATTCCGAAAGCCTAAAACTTCAAATACAACGTTTAAAGTTTCCATAACATTTTTCAAAATAAACAAAATCTTTTCTAAGGTCTATATGGAGCTTTACCCCTTCCAAAATAATACAAGTTCTTAAGAAAATAATTACATCAAAAGTAGTAGTTGTCAAATGATGCTTCGGATCAACAGCGAGGCTCTTTACTACTCAGCCGGAGGATTAGGGTCACCTGCACTATCTGAAGGCAAATAATCTACTCGTGAATAACGTCCCAAGAAAAACATGATTTAAAAAGATGAGGAAATAACAATGCATAATCATACTGAAAATGTATCTCGTAATATTTTGTAGTTTGATGCAAATCGTTCCGTAAATCTTTGTACTTCGAGGAAAACAATAATCTGAAATAACTATTTCAAACCACCTGTTTAAAAACAATTCTTTTCAAAACCATAATTCTTCCGTAGGACTTCAACAGAACGGAAACAGATGTGGACACACAGTCCACGAGGGTAACTAACCAATCTGGCAGCTCGAAGCCGCTAACTGTCAGTGGCTCAAGGCCACTAACCTTCGCGAGTATGAAACCCACGGTGAAATCTGGTAGCTTAACCACTACCCTTCGCGAGTACAAAACCCACGGTGTAATCTGGTAGCTCAACCACTACCCTTCGCGAGTACGAAACCCACGGTGTAATCTGGTAGCTCAACCACTACCCTTCGCGAGTACGAAACCCACTGTGTAATCTGGTAGCTCAACCACTACCCTTCGCGAGTACGAAACTCACAGTGTAATCCATCGAGCTCGGGTAACCAAGGTGCACCAAGAACTAACAGTACTGCTGTTAGCAACCAGCGTTCTGTATTCCATCCTAAACGTTTCCATCATGCGTGGGGTTTATTTCACATGTAATAATCTCAACTATTTCAATGCCATAACTGTTGGTAAAAACTACTTTGAATTTAAAAACCCCAGCATATATATTTAAAATCAAGTTACTGTGAAATCATATGAAATTCGCATAGGAATATATTTCATGAATAACATCAGTTCAATGCAACTTTTTCTAAACTCTTTTTTTTTTAAACTTGTTCATTCATTTTCATACATAATCGTAATTCCTTTGTAAACCAATCGAAAGAAAATCATTTCTAACGACTTAAACCATACTTTCATAAAATTTGCTTTTCGAAATCCATATTTGAAATTCATCATTTGACATGACAATGCATTTAAAAAACATAAGTTTTTAGGAAACATTATTCACTCACCTGCCACACTCCAAACCTTACCCGTTACAGCCAAACAACTTTCAAGAATTTCTCGCTTCACAATTTCCACGCCTAAGGCAACTGAACCGAGAAGGGATCAGAGATCGAAGGTGCTATAGAGGCGACGAACAAAGATGACAGCGACGGCCAACGACAGAACAGGGAAGAAAAGAAAACTTCCCACAACTACGATCCGCGCAGCCCAAGAAAGATGACAAGCAACGGCAATTTACGGTGATACAGAAAATAATCTCTTATGGCAGGGGTTAACACAGCGTTGAGCTTCACGGTCCCCTGCTCCCGAGACTTTCTTCACCTCTCACACACCCAATTGCTCAACGGAAAAGCATAGAACAGTGACACTCCCGCTGATTTTCTCACATCCCCTCCCAACCAACGCTCCTATGCTCCTTTAATTAACTGACCGCATTGAGGAAGGATTGACAGCTCTGGGGTGATTACACAGAGGGGAAGTTGACGGACACGGCACCGATAGCGTGACCCTCCTTCTCCGCTGCCCACACCTCCTGCTGCCGCTGAGACGTCGCCTGCTGCGCCGTGAGGTTCAGAGGAAGAAATGGTGAACGTACGGTGCATCAGAGTTGAAAAAGGGAAAAGGGTATGTTTGCAATTTCACGTGTGAAAAAAAAAATTAAAAACCCAACAACTGCAGCCGCGAGGTCTCGAACGTGGGATCTCAGGGTTTTCCTTCCGCATGTGGACCACTCTGCTAACCACAACCCTTTGATATTTTCCGCAACAAATATACCTATAAGCCTTAATAAATTGATTTACTAAAACAAAAATTCTTGAGCCATAACAATATCATTGCATGCCCACTTTGTGACATTTGTAAAAAAGTAAATCTCCATCTTTGGATATATAAGGAGAAGATGGCTACCATTGAAACATACAAGAGTTCAGAACAAACTGAATATACGTAATCATCTTGTAGCCTCTGTTTTCTTAGAAGATAAAATGGCATCCTCTGTTTCAAGCTTAAAGAGCTCTCTGCATATTCGATCTAACAGCTTGCCCTCTGCACCTCACCCTCTTGTATCACATTTTGAGGAGAATATTAACCGATTGGAATCTTCTGAATCTGCTTCTTCTTCTTTTTCTTCATCTCTAGTCACAAACTCAGTGGCTTCCAAGATTTACATGATTGCATTGATAAGGTGCTTCAATTACCAACCACCCAACAAGACTTTCCAAGAGAGTTCAGCAACAAAAATGTTGATGAACTACTTGATAGATTTTTAAGGCTCTTGGATGTATGTAGCTTTGCCAAGGATTTCCTGCTTCATTCGAAGGAAAGCTTGCAATAGCTTCAGTCAATCATCCGCAGAAGGAGAGGTGCTAAAAATGAACTCACAATTGAGGTTGGCGAATACTTGGCTTCTAGGAAGAAGATGAAGAACGAGATTTCTAAGGTCTTGGGAAATATCAAAGGAATGAGAAATAACCTCATAGTTTCTTCTGCAACCAAAAAAAATGACATGGTTAGCATGCTAAAAGAAGCAGAAGTCACAGTGAGCACATTAGAATCTTTGGTGTCCTTCATTTCTGGTACAAAGGGACAGTCAAAACAGTGCAGATGGTCAGAAATCTCCAAGTTGATGCAGCCAAAAAGAGTAGCTTGTAAACCTCATGAAATAGTCACAAATGAATTTGAGAAGGTAGATGCAGCTTTGAAGTCTCCCATCAGTCAAAACAATTTTCAAGGCGATTTGAAAAATTTGGAGATGTGCATCCAAGATCTAGAAATAGGAGTTGAATGCCTTTCAAGGAAACTTATCAGAAACAGAGTTTCCCTTCTCAATATCTTCAACCACAAGTTACACAAAATATTTAGGATAAACTTGGACACTCAAATTCAATTTTTCCCATGAGTGTCTCATACATACTTGTACAAGAATATGATTAATAATACTGTTCTTTTACTAAGTACATGTTATCTTGGTATCGTGTTATTGCTTTTTGATCATCTTTCTTCTTTCCAGCCTTGCAAATCTCAGTTTTCATTTTTGTGCCACCCATGGGATTCAAAGTTTGAATCTTGATCCTATCTGCCAGCCTTGCAATTGTCATTAGGTTGATGATTAAATAATAATCACGAAAACTTTATGCCTAATCCCAACAACTAAATAAAGTAGTTTAATAAGAGAAACTAAAGTCAGAAGATAACCTTTTCCTATTTTCTTCAACCCACCAATTTACCACAATGATTGAAAATAAAATAGCCTTAAACCCATGCATGAGGTTCAAATATTCTAGTTAGTTTGAATCCCTATCTGATCTGTTAATATAACGTATCCTGCCGAGTTGATTAAACAATTAGGACAGCTATAATTGCCTGCACATGCATGAATAATTTATTCAAGTTTTATATCCTAGAATGTGCAATGAACAACGTGCTGGTTTTTTGGCTTCAATTTCTAGTTAGGTGTAAACCACATACTAGTTTTGATTTTATTTTATTTTTTGTCCACTCGTGCAGCAGATGAGTCACACTTAGATGAAACCTCTGCTTGCAGAAGATTAATATATATATAAACATGAAATTGACTAGAAATGAAGCAAGAAATGGATAGGTCACTTATGATCTGGATTAAATGAATATAATATATATATATATATATATATATATATATATATGATTTTCAGTAGTGGGATTAAATAAATGAAGTCTGAGCTGTAGTGTTATTTTACCAGATACAACGTTGGATCTGAATATAAACCTGTAAGCGCTCACCGATATGAGTTGAGATTTGATTCCTTTTGTTTATCTCCCAAACTCTAATATATATTGAATCATAGAGTCAAGTGTTCATATTCAACTTCAAGGTTTTTCCTCTTCTCTTGAAGAAAATGGCAGCCTCTTTCTTCAACTCAAACTCCAATTCTAACCATGTTTGCTCAACCAGCTTGCCCTCTAAACCACACCCTCTAATTCTGAAGTGCAATGAATACTTAGCCAAATTAAAGGCTTTAGATTCAGCTTCCTCTTCACCATCATCACCATCTTTCAGCCACAAATTAAGTGAGCTTCAGGATTTGCATGATTCTGTTGAAAAACTGGCTCAACTTTCTGATACTCGCGAAATTCTTGCCGGGGAGTGCCAAGATGAGCTCTTGGATGGATCTCTCCGGCTGCTAGATGCGTGTACAGCTGCAAAAGATGCTCTTTTGCATACGAAGGAATGCGCGAGGGAAGTTCAATCAATTATGAGGAGAAAAAGAGGAGGTGAAATGGAGGTCAGAAAATACTTGAACTCTAGGAAGATAGTGAAAAAGGCAATCTCCAAAGCCTTGGGAAATTTGAAGAGTTCTTCAAATAAGTTCAAGCCCTCTTCTACAAACAAGTGTCACCAGACCAGTGAATCAGTGAACCTATTTAAAGACGTGGAAGTAGTCACTCTCCATATTTTGGAGTCACTGTTGAGTTTTATCGGTGGGCCAACGCAGTCAAAGACAAGCAATTGGTCTTTGGTTTCAAAGTTAATGCAAAATACAAGGGTTTCATGCGCACAAGGAGCAGATGAGAATGAGTTTGCCATAGTAGATGCTGCATTGCAGTCTTTTGTATTTCACAGTGCAGGCAAGCCATCAGAAAATATTGAAAATCTGCAGAAACAGTTGGAGAATCTGGAGACGGTGATTCAAGACTTTATGGAAGGACTTGAAACTCTTTTTAAGAGATTTATCAAAACTAGAGTTGCCCTCTTAAATATTCTCAATAGCAGCTGTACAATTTAATTACTTCAATTTACTGTAAATTTTTAGATTTGCACAGAATTTAGCTTCTCAAAGACAACTGTACATGAAAAATAGTAATTTAGTTTTCTTTTGACATAAACTGAAATTCTCCATCTCAATCTTTGAATATTCTGTCTTTTTTTTTACCTTCTCTCTTGAGATCTATACTAAATTTTTCTGAAGCTCCTCAGTTTTGCAATATTCAGCCTGCTGAAGTTGAATACATCAACACAATAATTGAAAATTTCTGTGGTATAACCTGTTATTATTTTTATAATTTGTCTCCTGATGCAAAAGTGCGATATAAATTATTGTGTTGATGTATTCAATGGCAAAGATGAAAATTTAAATATTCACAAAATTTTCATTTTTATAAATTGAGTGTTGATGTATTCAATGGCAAATTATCAATATTCTGAGAATACTATTCAATGGCAAAGATGAAAATTTAAATTGAGTGAGAAGCATGAGGGGAAAAAACTGTCATTTACAACTCTTCATGAGAATATTATTCTGTTTTTGTGAATCGCTTTGAGTACAAATTCTAGAAGTTCTTTTCCTAACGTGTGGAGGTTGAGTAAAGTTGACATTATTCAAAGATAAGATTCTTAATTTTAAACATTATTAAAACAAAAGCCGGCACAAGAGAAAAAAATAGAATTGAAGCTTTAAGCGATGAAAGAGATCTGTTCTTCCTGGCCTAGAAACAGCACAGCCCAGCTTGCTTGCATAATAAAACGTTTAACATCAAGCTCATTGAAAGAACAATAAAACACACGCACGCACACGCACACGCACACGCACGATATTACAAACTATTAGCCTGCAGAGCTTGTTCCCTCAAAATAAATAAATCAAGAACCCAAGCTGTTGGCCACACGGGCAGATTAGTACTACAATCGTATGCAAGTTTTCTTAGCTGAAATAATGGCAACAACATGGCCAACAAAAAATTTGCAAGCAATAAATTGTTGCAATTAAAAGTAGGCAAAACATGTGTTGGTTATTAATAAATAAATCATTTTCCAATATTTTGTTCAGATCTAAATATCTAAAGATTTGGATTGGTTCAATATGAGATTCCTTGTGTCTACTATATTCATCGGATGTATATAAACACATATATTCATAGACTCAAATCGACATTTCAGCCTTATCCCCTTTCTCTTTTCTTGAAGCTTAAAAATGGCATCTTTTCCTTTGAACTCAAAATCCCATTTCCATGCCCTCTTAAATAGCTTGCCATCTAGGCCACACCCGCTGGTTATGCAGTGCCAGGAACACTTGGAAAGATTAAGGTCTTCTTCTTCATACGTGTGGATGAGCTTTTGGATGGATCCTTAAAGCTGTTGGATGTGTGTACTGCAGCCAAAGATTCTCTACTTCATACGAAAGAATGCACACGTGAACATCAATCAATCATAAGAAGAAGAAGAGGTGGTGAAGTAGAACTTACAGTGGAGGCTAAAAAGTTTCTCAATTCCAGAAAGGTGGTAAGAAAAGCCATCTTGAAAACCTTGGAGAGTATGAAGGGTATGGCTAAGAAAGGAAACTCATCATTATCGTCATCATCTACTTGTATCTTGGTTAGCTTGTTAAGAGAAGTTGAAGGAGCGACTCTTTCCACATTTGAGTCACTTATGAATTTCATCTCTGGATCAACACAAGCAAAACCAAACAGCTGGTTTTTAGTTTCCAAGCTAATACACACCAGAAGGGTGGTGGCTTGTGCACAAGACGCAGAAGAAAATGAATTTGCACTAGTTGATGCTGAAATCCAGAGCTTTGTGCTCAATTTGACAAGCAAGAAGGACCACGGTAATAATCTGCAAAACTAGTTGGAAAATTTGGAGATTTGAATCAAAGACCTTGAAGAAGGGCTTGAGTTTCTGTTCAGGCGTTTGATTAAAACTAAAGTTTCCCTTCTCAACGTCCTCAATCACTAGTTATATTAATTGGGTCATCAAAATTTTGTAGTGTCATATTATTAATTTCGTATATATGTAAATATATACATGAATGTAGCTGTCTAAAGATAATAAATGTCGACAGATTTTGATTGACATATCATAAATTGCTTCCTCTTCTCTCAAGCAAGTACATTATGAGCAATATTTTGTAACAATCTAATTTAAGAATTAATTTTGATCTTAAATATAATATCTATTTCTTATGTTTATTAACTTTTTTCTAAATTATCTCTATTGATATTCACTCAACAATAATCAAGTAAAAGAGGGAGGGAATTAAAAAAGATGGTTAGGATGTTTTAAAAATATGCCATATTAATTAATCCAACTAACGTCTTTAATCTAATTATATTAGTTAAATATGTCATATATTAAAAACTGGAGGAGTATTAAGAAGTCATGGATAAATATCAATGTATTAACAGAATATCCATAAATTGTCTTACCCTCATGAACCTAAACTAACTCATCTAAACTTTTATTTATTTATGGAAAAAAACAAATAGCTTTTCTCATAGAAGACAATTCATTCCAATAACGGACACATGGAAGACACTGCTCTGTGCTGAGTTTTCTCATTCTTCATGTCTCCTGGATCATTTGGGGCAATTAATTTCACGCGTAAATGAAGAAGATAATACTAAGTTAATAAAAGAAAACCTGCAGCAGAAAGAGATTAGACGGAGAGGCTGCCATTCTTTTATATGAAAATGTGTTTCATTAGCTAAAACTAAGCTGGGGACATTGCATAAACATCGCCTTTCATTATTCAAATATGAGCCAATGTTAACATCTTAACATGAAGTTTCGTTCTACCCATCTAATATATCTTGTTCTGCGCATGCAAATTCATAAATGGAAGCTATTAAAATTTATACCTTGTTGTGAGTTTCTTTTAATAACAATGAATTGTGTTGAGATGGGATACAAGACAACTCAGAAAGATTCCACCTTTGGCACATGCCATATTTCAGCAACCCCATGTGATTCCAAAATTCGAATCTGGGATAACATGGAGGCTGCTTGATGTTCAGGAAGCACCGTGCAGGCGATGAAGCTGTCGTTTTAAAGATCTAAATCTATAAGCGTGTGGGTAATGTTATATATTCATCTCTGTTAGTTAAAATCAGTTCTTTATTTTCTATGTCCTTTCTCTCCTGACAGAACAATGTGTAGCAATAATTACTATGAATTTAATTTTTGACAGTGCAGGGTCACTTCATTTTCTTAGTTCCGTCAGGAGAGGCAACATCAAATGGACACGTACGCATGCAAGGTTAGTGTATTTATGTTGCCTTAAATCTTACATTTGCTCATTACGCGTGTCCACACGTGGGGAAGACGAGTCACATTTAAGAAAAGATCAAAAGACAACTTTTTGATATGCGTATAACAACACAACGAAGAGTCTGATGAGTTGGGGTGTTGCAGTGCAGGAGACAAGTGCATTGACATATCTGAGCCAAGTTTGGATCTGAATCTCAATCGTTTATAGAACTCATTGATATGTCCTAATATAGATTCTTCTTGTCCCCTACACCCATAATATAAATTGCACCAACTCAAAACAAGGAAGGTACATCTGTGGATTCAATCCCACCTTCAATCTCAAAGTATTTCTCTTCTTCCTCTCTTCTCTTGAGAAAAAATGGCGGCCTCTGATAACCATATCCGATCAAACAGCTTACCCTCTAAACCACACCCTCTCATTCTGCAATGCAACGAACACTTGAGCAGATTAGAGGCTTCTACTGCTACAGCTTCTTCTTCTTCTTCTTCTTCTTCATCATCATCATCATCTTCCTTATTCAGCCATAAACTAAGTGACCTTAAGGATTTGCATGAAACTGTTGAAAAACTAGTTCAACTTTCCATTACCAGGGAAGTCCTTGTCCAAGAGAGTCACGAAAATTGGGTTGAAAAGCTCTTGGATGGATCTCTCAGGCTCCTGGATACTTGCACTGCAGCCAAAGATTCACTTTTGCATACAAAGGAGTGCTCAAGGGAAGTTCAATCAATCATGAGAAGAAAAAGAGGAGGTGAAATGGAGATCACAGTAGAGGTCAGAAAATACTTGACCTCTAGGAAGGTAGTAAAAAAGGCAATCTCAAAAGCATTGGGAAATTTGAATAGTGCTTCAAATAAGTGCAAGTTTTCTCCTTCTCACAAGGGCAATCAAACTCCAGAATTGGTGAGCCTATTTAAAGACGTGGAGATAGTTACTCTTCAAATTTTGGAGTCAATGTTGAGTTTTATCTCTGCCTCTACACAATCAAAGCCAAGCAACTGGTCTTTGATTTCCAAGCTAATGAACAACAAAAGGGTTTCTGGTACACAAGAAGAAGATGATAATGAATTTGCCAAAGTAGATTCAGCCTCACAAACTTTTGTGTTTCACACTACAAGAAAGCCAGAGAATATTGATAATTTGCAAAACCAGTTGGAAGATTTGGAGTCGGTGATTCAAGATTTTGTGGAAGGACTCGAAACCCTTTTCAAGAGATTTATCAAAACTAGAGTTGCCTTTCTTAACATTCTCAATCACTAGATATACAAATTGGTCACATAAAGTTTTGTAATTTTGACCAAAATTAGCTTTTCCCTTGCACTTGTACATGTAGAAACATTTAAGTTGTTATCTTTTGACATTAATTAAATACTCCTACTCATTATTTTGTTGTTCTGTAGATTTTTGTTCTCTGAATATTTGTTATTGATTATCTCTGTTTCTGAACATTTACCTTTGTGTTATGTCATTAAGTTTATTTCAAAACTGGCCTCATGTCCTACAACACAGGATATTACTTTAAAACTGATATACAATTTATCCCGACCTCCCTGAAATAGAATTTTTAAAAAGCCATCTCAAGTTATGATCTACTCAAAACTTAACTCATTGGTTCCCTGCTAAAAGAAGATAGCAAAGGTCTGAAATTCTTAGTATACAAGTTTCATGGCATGTAACATGTGAATCTTGCAAGTGATCTATACCCAAACTTAGCCCAAACCAAATCCAGTACGAAGAAAATAAATTGAAAAAAAGAATAAATAAATAAAAATTTACCAGGGGAGACTTTATCTAAGATGAAAACTTAGGAAGTACTTTGTGAAAATTTCAGTATTCACATAGTTTAAAAAGTAAAATAATTTCTGTTGTGCATTTTTTTGGAATTTTTTTACCAAAAAGGGAAATAGTGGCAAAAAAAAAAAAGGTATGAAAGGAAGTTTCTAGCTATGAGGTTATAAGAAAGTTGACTAATCTCTAATCTTGATCCATATCAACAAATAATCTCAGAAATATTAACACTGTCTCATAAACAAGAACACGATAGCTAAGAATTTCATTTTTTTTCTTCACACTTGCGGTAATCTTATATGTATTCGGTTTATATTACACCATACTAGGATGGAACATAGTCATTATAATATATTGTTAGAGAAATAGGGAAATGAAACTCTTAAAAAGCATGCAAATTACTGAAATGAACAAGTCATAATATTGGGTATTGCGATCCTACTAATTAAAGAGACAAATTTTTATACCAGGCTAACGTTTTTGTTGGAGCTATTCTGTCCAACTATTCATTTATATGTCTATTTATATAAAAAAAAATAGTTAAGAGAGAGAAAAGAAGGGGGGATACACGAGCACTATAAAGAGAAAATAAACCATCAAAAGAAGTGACAGAAATCATGGCTTACCTTTGATCTTTACATATTCATGGTTCTGAATTCTGATGGCATGCAGAAAGGAATGTAAGTGTAGCTTCTATTGCTTTTTGTACAGATTCTGAGGTACTTCGACCCTTTAAGAACTATTTTGCCTTCTCTTCTGTCTTCTAATCATCCACTATCGTATGATTTTTAGTAATTTTTAATGGTGGAGAAGACTAGAGAGTTCTAGTACAATTAAGATTTGGATTTATTAAGAGTACTAGAATCAGGAAGGAGGAGAGGTGACTTCTTAAGTATTCCATCCTTAGTGAATTTTGCAATTCCACATAGTTCCATGACTTGAATTACATTTCGTGAATATGGAGAGTGACCTCATGAATCTGAAAAAAAAAATGGAGCTTGGATAAGTATGAGATGCTGATGCTGTCTGTAAAATCTCTCATGGTACCTGCTTCTGAATCCATATGAACAATACTGAAACTAGTTAAGAAAGAGTACGTGATCAATGAGAAGTCTAGGAACTAGAGTGAAGAGAATGAGATGTAGCCAGGACATGCAACTCAGAATACTATTTCTCTTCACACACTAGCAACATTCATATCTGTTATTCATGGGAATTATAAAACTTGATTTAATAACAGACATGTGCGGCAATAAAGTATGAGGTAGATGCTTGGATTCCATCTAAAACATGTGGGTTTAACACAAACTATGGTTTCCATTTAGTATCTTCAACTCTTCCAATAAGAAAGTTGCGGCTGTCCAGAAGAAAAACTGAAGCGAATTAAGTTGCTGAAAATGCTTTGGTGGAGAAGCCATGTTACCTTACGAGTGTTGGGCTTACTCTTGCTGGGTCAAGCTGCTTCTGCCACCCTGGCAGTCACGAGCCTCATTCTTCTCTCATAGCCGATCTGGGTAATCTTCATTAAGGTTTTTAACTAGTTTCTTAAGACCTTGAAACCTAATTGGGTGATTAATTCTACATAGGTTTTAATGCCCCTCTTTATCAGAGTACGTTCACCTAGGCTTGGTTTACGGAAGCATTTTGATTTGCGGGCGTCAGAAACCTCTGGTATATTTATCTTCATTATTCTCCCTTGTATCTCTATGCTCACTTGTTAATCTTTAGAATTTGGGGACTCTAAAGTTGTGTGCGCCTCATCTTGTGGGCTTTACAGATTCCTTGGTATTGGTATTTAGTATTAGGCTTTGTTGATGTTCAAGGGAATTATTTGGGTAAGTTTCTTTGATCTTCCTTCTTTTACTTATTTGGAGCTGGGTAATGACTACTTGTTGTTCTTGTGTGCACAGTTAATGAAACATACCAGTGTGCCTTTACTGGATTGTTGGACGATACCTTTGGCTAAGATCCTAGCTTGGTTCATCATCGGTACTCGATATTCTATAGGGCAGTACGTGGGTGCGGTCCTATGTGTGCTAGGTCTTGGCTTAGTCCTAGTTTCTGACGCTGCCATTGCTGGAGGAGGTTGCATTCTTTCTTTATCACTTTGTTGTCCCATGTAATGGATCGAATCAAGTTCAAATATTTATTTGTCTCTCAGGCGGCACCAAGAAGACGAAACACATCTTGGGGTGATATAGATGTTGGTGAGGTACATATATGGATTCTAGTATCCTAGAACTTGATAAAGGTGTACTCACTTGGACCTCTTCTTTCAAAATGTAGGAATTTTGTGTCAAGAAGAAAGATCTTGTAGTTGCCATGATTGGTGTTTATGGATTCTTAGTCACCGTCGTTGAAGCGTATCCTTCTTGTTCTTCTCTGTCACCGCTCACATACAGTTTATAATTTATAACTTCTGCACGCAAAGTATTCCTTCATTCTATATATGATCTTTCAGATCCATTATGGAATTGAAGACTGTGGAATCTATTTAATGGTCTACTGAATTAGTAAGTAATATGAAATTCTCATATCATTGAAGACCCTCCTAGTATTAATTTTGTTGTATATACTGCATATTTGAGGGTGGAACAAAGGAATCCTTCATAATGAACTAGACAATTGTATCCTTATTAGGTACTTTGTTTGGTGGGGTATACTGCTTCAAGCTTCTTGTTTTACACACTTGCTACTTTCGTTTTCAAGGTTAGTTCCCTTCTCAAGGGCTTGCATGGTACAGGAAACGGACTTTTTTTGTTGTGTACGTAAATTCAGATTAATCATATCATAAACTTTTGTCGGATGCAGATGATCAATCTATCTCTTCTTACATCTGATATGTGAGCAGTGGTTTATAAAATCTGCTTGTATCACCAGGAGGTATGTATTATTTTCCAAACTGAGTTCATGTTACTATTTCTAAAATGAAGTGTGAAAGAAATGCTAATATCCGATTGCTGGTGGACTGGTTGTACTTACTCTCCTTCGCAATCGTTGTTATAGGGCTTGTCATTTATTGTACAACGTAAGTCCTATGCTACTTGATTGTTTGTTTTAGATTAATCTGCTGTATGCCATCTGCTATATTTGATTTAGACCTTTGATCCAATGTGCAGAGAGAAGGACCCTGTGGATGCGGAATACCAAGTGCTTCATCATGAAACCACAGAAAGTAGAAATGAGTCTTTCTGTTGATGAAGAAAGTGACATTTTGAAATCTTCAGTGTGTCATATCAAGAACTTTGACGTGCTTCCTAACTACAAGGATGAAGATATTGTTATGGTGATGGAGCTGCTAAATTTTGTTGACAATTGATTTTTAATACTCCCCTAATTCTTAATATAAAAACTAATTAATTTATTTAAATAAATTAAAGAAATTAAATCAATTAGTTAATTATAACAAACGTGACATGATTTTCCTAGAGATCCATGTGGGCAGGCCATTATATTTAGCATTAATGAGATACTGAAGAGCAGTTTCTGTTATATAATACCACTTGGCTTATAAATTTTTCTTCTTACTTTATTGCTATTTGTTTTTCTCAGAGGAACATTTTCATATTCGCATCACTATGGTTGATCAGGTTTTTGATGGCGATGTTCATGCATTGTTTCTCATCTAATATCAAATTATTGTTGTTCAAGCCAATTCACATGGTCCCCCGCTTTACTTAAAATCATAAAGATTAAACTTCAAACATTGTTGTTCCAAGTACCTATGCCTTTATTTGCCCTTGAAACAAACTTCTTCCTCTGTTGTTGTCACTACTACTTCTACTACTCCTACCACCACTATTACTTGTAAGAAAAATTGATTAAGTAAAACAGAGAAAAACAAAAAGCCTGAAATAGATTTGGAAAGGCAATTGGGGAGCTAAATAATAAACTCTTTCTTCTTCAGGAAGGTTACAAAAAGATTCTTTCTCTGTTGTTGTTGTTATGAAGGAAAAACTATTTAAGAAATACAGAAAACAAACAAGAAGTCTGCTCTAAAATGTGATGAGGCAAGGATTCAACATATCCATTAGAACCTATAATGAAGCAATAAAGTTACAAAAGTTTGAGAATTTTGAAAATCATGTTACTAATTATTCAGTGCTAGCAAAGTAATATGTTATTGGCTTTGGGGCAACCTTTATGAACTTTCATTACCTTCTTTATCCAAACTTTCAATCTTCATAACTAAAATTGTTTTTAGTAAGACAATCAGTTTCTATTTCAACAAATACATGTAGTACAGTTTCTATTTCTACAATTGCATACGTGAAAATAATTTACATGCCTTTACAAAACTTTAATGCCTTTCTTCAGTACATTCAACTAGGAACTGAGGATGTTGAGAAAGGCCACTCTAATTTTGATCAAACGCTTGAAAAGCAACTCGATTCCTTCTTCGAAGTCTTGGATGCAAGACTCCAATTTTTCCAACTTATTTTTGCAAATCATTGGTGTTGTTTGATTTGCTTGTCATATTAAATATAAAGAACTGCAAAGCAGAAGCCACTTTTGCAAACTCATTCTCATCTTCTCCTCCTAGTGCAGCAGAAGCTAACCTTATGCTGGGCATTAGCTTTGAAACCAAAGACCAGTTTCTTGGTTTTAATTGTGTTGAACATGAAATGAAGTTCAACAAAGACTCAAATATTGAAAGAGTGACCAGTTCACCTTCCTTCAACAAGCTAACTAAGGTCGTGGTTTGATAATCTTTGTTTGTATCAGATAGGCTGCATTTATTGGAAGAAACTCCCTTCAGATTCTCCAGAGCTTTGAAGATTGCTTTTCTCACTACCTTCCTTGAGGTCAAGAATTGCTTAACCTCGGTCGCGAGTTTCACATCATTTCCTCCTCCTCCTCTTCTTATATTTGATTGAAGCTCCCGGGTGCACTCTTTCGTGTGTAGCAAGGCATCTTTTGCTGATGTGCATGAATCTAGGACCCTTAGAGATCCATCCAATAGCTCATCTACCCATTTCTCTTGATGTTCCCGGACAAGCGCTTCTCTTGATGAGGAAATCATTAATGTGATCAATTTTTTTATTTTACTTTTGAGTGTCGCAATTTAGGGTGTGTTTGGGTAGATATGAGAAGGCACTTTTAGCTTTCAAAACTATAGTTTTGAGAAAGAGATGCCAAACAGATATATATTTTTTTTAAAAAAAGTACTTTTACATCGAAAACTATGGTTTCCTAAAGTCTAAATTTTTTGCAATTTTAAATTTTTTTTCTTTACTAAATTTACTTTTATCACTTTTTTTACAAAAGTTATTCTTCAAACACTAATCTAAACACACCCTTAGGTTCAAAGTTGACCTAATTTAATGTAGAGATGCTTTCAAAATGACAAAAATATTTACATCATGATATTTGATTTACCTTTCTCATGAGATGAAACCCTACTTATTTTTATATTATCTATATAATTCATAATTGCACGCGTGTGCTTGTGTCTTTTGTAATGTAGGAAGATAGAATGAGGAAATCACATATTGATTTTCTTGTCCTTATAACCCAAAGACAAGAAGCACATTACTGTTCATTGTATTCAGCTTCTGAATTTGAGCCCATAGCTTATAATTGATACCAATAATTGATTTTCATAATGGTTCATCTATCATAGCTATGGTAATTGTAATTAGAATACTGACTCAATGCATCATGAGTTTAAAACTTGAAATCAGAGTAGCTGAAGGTTGTCAAATCATAATTTCTATAAATATCAATATGTGAATTTCACAATATCCTCATATTCAAATAAGAAAATAATAAACATTATTCACCCTACTTTCCACACATTATTGCTCCAACTTAACATGCTAGCTACGAGCCTTTCAAACGATAATTTTTGGTAAACTTCTCTGCCAAACCTCTTCTTTTTCTTCTACTTATTTTGCAGTAGCAAATCCTAAATACAGCATAGAAAGTATTTGAGGAAGGAGTAAGGGTGAAAAAAATAGCCAAATTTTGGATTTTTTGTACAAAAGATGTACAAAAGAGCTTCCTTCTTAATTTTCTTCAAATTTTCTAAGGCCTTCTTGATTGATTTCTTCATATTTTTCCTTGATGGTAAGTATTTTGCAGCATCATTTGTTAGTGCTGTTTCTCCACCTGACCTCTTCTTCTGGCGAGCTGCTGACTGAAGTTCATGTATGCTTTCCTTTGATTGTAGCAAGGAATCTTTGGAAGTACTGCAAATATCCAAGATCCTCAGAGAACCTTCTAGAAGTTCATCAATCCATATTTTGCAGCATCCTTGTGCCAAGGCTCGTTTTGTGCAGTTGAAGAATCTCAATGGCATAGCCATGTAAATCCTGCAAGCCATTGAGTTTCTGGCTAATTGATGATGACCTTCAATCTTTGCAAATTCTCTTCAATTTTTTATGAAAGAGGATGAGGAGCAGAGGGGAAACTGTTCGATCGATTACGATGAGAGGTCTTCATGATTGCAGCCATGGAAAAAAACTAGAAATTCTCTCAGAGAAGAATAAATATGAGAGTCTTTGACACTATGGGATTATTCTGCTGCCATACACTCTATATATATAGACACACTCAGAGAGAGACAGCAACGCAGTTGTGGAATATATTCTCTTCGATGTCTGAAAGTTGGCTTACAATAATACCATCTTGATTGGGATTTTTGGGTTAGTATGCATGCATCTCAGGCTAAAGAAATTTCTGACAAGGAAATTGAGAACTCATATGGTGTTGGTTAAGGGGGCGGAAAATCGTATGAAGCTAATATCTTGGGATCTTTTTTATATGATTTATTTTTTCTGTTTCTAACTCTATTTAGGATCATGTTAAGTTCCTAAGGTTTGTTCATCTACCTAGGAATCTCGTCTTTAAAGTTTAAATATTAAGGTTGGAAACAGTTGTTGGTATCTGGAATCTTCATGTCTAAACAATGTTCCCAAACCCCAACTGTAATGGTAATGGTGAGGGACAGCAAATTAGTGTTTGAAAGAACCAAAGAAGCTGTCACCAACCCATCTCTTCTCTCATTGTGGAAAACAATTGACAGACTCAGGAACTTTGGTTATCAGCTTCCTTCTTCTGGTGACATGAAGCTGATTTGTTGTCATGGTAAAAGAGAAAGGGCATTTAAGAAAATCAGAAAGAGTACACTTCAAAGACCAAGAACCGTAAGGATGAGGTAAGTTGTAATGAGTTCTTGAGTTAGCCTCTAGGAAACGTGAATTACCATTGGCCAAATTAATAGAATGTGTTGCATCAAAGTGTTTTCAAAAGCATTTTTCCAGGTTCCATAATTCACCAAAATGAGCCTCCATCACCGACATACAGTTACAAGCATTTTTTTTCGTTTCTCATGTTCACTTCGATTTCATTTCACATGACTTTGACTTGTACCTAATAGCACCCCAATTATCAGCTGAACATTGACCAAATGCCAACTTAGACATTATGACAAGTGACAACTAACAAATTCATTCATAATTTTCTTTGTAGATATAAATAGAACTTTTAAAGCTAGAGAAGCTTCTTCAACATCGCGTGAGGGAATTAATCAAAGTTGAGGGATCGCCTCCGCTTAGAAAACATCAGGGCTCGGTTGCTAGTTAGACTTAGGCCCTCATTTCAGAAGTCCAGAAATATAATATTCGGGAATGGGGGAAAAAACAATTGCTCCTTAGAATGAAGAGGATAATTCAATGATAGTGCAGTCATCAATCAAAACACGTTTCTAAGGAGATAAATAAAACCATATCAGCAACGCATAAATTTAAATAGTCGAGAATTGTACTGATGCAATATAACAAGATTAACTGTCAGTAACCGGGGGAGGGGGGGTAAAACGAACAAAATTACAGACAAAGCCGCCAGCACTACATATCCTATTACCAGAAGCACTTAGGTGTTTGTAGATCTAGTGTAGATCTGCTGGCTTGAGTGTGCAGATACCATCCTGACTGAGCCTCTAGCCATCAATTCTCTAATGGCCTTCCTTGCTAGTGATCCATTGATCTGAAACATTCGTGCAAAAAAATGAGGCATGGTTAAGATATATTACTAGTGTTCATCATTGGATAGTCGAATACAGGAAGCAATTATAAGATGCAGAATACATGTAATGTAATCAATGGACTTTCACATAGTTCTTGGGTTTATGCTTGCAAGCATTTTCGATATGTACATGATTATTAACAACAGCAATTAATAAACATACGAGAGAAAAAATGGTTGAAAGAACACATTCCAATTTTCAAAGCTACCCAAAACAGGTAAATTGTAAAATATGTACTATGCTACAACTAAGTGAGTACACAAGATTATAGTCTGTGCAAGCAACCTAATCAGAGTATTTTCAAATACTAACTCACCAACCTATCATTGTACATTTATCCTCAACATGAAACCAACTCCGAACTCCTCGATTTATAAAAAGTACTCGCCATTCTCACAAAGCTACAATTACCATGGTTTTTTAATGCTTAGCTTATCCAACCTCAAATGAAATCTTATTGGTAAGTAGAGAGAAATATAGGAATCCACGTGCAATAATTAATCAAATCAAGCACAATTCCACAAAATCTCCAGGATTATCGAAGACATGCAACAACCAACCAAAAGGAACACACGGAAATAGACCGCCAACGCAATCTTATAAATCCGAGGTTTCAAGAGCATAAGACGACTTGAACCACATGAAAATAAATATCTCAACCAACACCAACAACAGACGATCTCGTCAAAATAAACAATCGAGCCTGCATTAAAAAAGGGAGCAATAAAAGAGATACCCGCAAACGATCAGAGAGGATAGAAGGCGTGATGAGTTTGTATTTTGGTGCCTCAGACAGGAGCTTGTCATAGGTGGCCTGATCGAATAGCACCATGTTATTTACCTTCTCCTTCTGCTTTCCCTTGCTCCACTTCTGTTAAACACAAAATTCACCTTAATATCGCATAACCATCTGCCATATAACTCTAATCACCAGAAAACTAAACTCCAATAATGATTAAGGATGACAAAAACAATTCTTGATGCACCCCAATACCCAGGTTAAAAATTGGCATTAAAACAAGATTATTCGTAATAAACAAATTAAAATTAACAACAAAATTTGAGAACCTTCTTCTTCTGCTTGCCACCACCAGACTTGGCGGGTTTCGAGGACGGAGCAGGACCCTTGTCCTTCTTGGGAGCCTGAAACAAACAACGCACAAACCATTAGAGGCAGAGGAAGAAACACAGAATCATAGCATTATTACAGAGTCATACATATCAGTTCATAAGCTAATAGACATCTCGATAGAGTAGTAGAATCGCACCATCGTATCAGTTCGGAGAGAGTACGATCTCCTAATCGGCAGAGGCACAAGCAGAAACAGATGATGGAGGCGAAGAGAAACTAGGGTTAGGTGTTATAATGGCCGATGCCGAAGGAATCCCTACGACGCCGTTTCCTTTTGCATTTTATTTCTGAATAGTGAGAAGCCCATTGGGCTTTTTATTGTAAAACTTCTGTTCTTGGGATGGCTTTCGGTACGATGCTTCAGATTTCCGAACTATAACATCAAAGGATGGGCGTTTTGGGCCAAAGAAAAAAAGAAAGGCCCACTTGGAATAAAAACAAATTGGCCACATCACCCAAAAAGAATGGGCAGACAAAATAAAATTTATAATTATTTAGGGTACATTCGATTTCTATAGAATATTATTTTGTTATAATTATAATTATAATACTTAGGGTGCTATCTTAACTCATAAGTACCTAAATCTATGATTGGGGTAATTGATAGTTTACCTTAACATTAATATCGTTTAGATAAAAAAGAGATTTTGTTCTGTTTTTAATTCGTGGGTGAGTCTAATATTTTTTTTAAAATTATTATAATAAAAAAAGAACCAAAAATAGAAAATAGAAAACTGGGAATTGAAAAAATGCAAAGAAAAATTAGTACTTTCTGTTGGGGGGGGGGGGGGGGAATGTTATACTACGTCATGTTCTACCTTGGAAGCCAAAAGTTATTATACGGTTGTGGCTAATTGGTATGGGGCCATGGGAGGCAGAACGATGACTCTCACTCACTCACCATTTACAAAAGTGAACTCACCCATTGTTTTTTTAGGAATTAATAGGCTTTGACATTTGCTTGACTCAGTAGTGATACGTTTTTGTCTGACTTTAGGGTGAGCTTAATTAATCAAATTAAGGCTATGACGAGTTTAAAGAATGAGTTAATTTGATTCTTTCTTCTATAAACATAACAAGTGACCATAAATTATTATATCCAAAAGAATAGTAATAATAATAAAAAGGAAGTGAAAGACAAGATTTAAATTATTCAACTTAACTTTATCAAAGTCACATCACGTATAGTTGATAGGAATAAAAATAATTTAGAATATATGCTGCTAATATATCAATGTAACATGGTGGAATGAAACACACGTCAAAAAAGAGAAAAATGCTGATAGACACGTGACAGGAAAAGGTAGATGGAAAGCAGATATTGGAATATTATGAACAATACAAAAGTAATAGTTTGAGATTCCAATTCTTAGTCAGCAAAAGTTCTAAAAAAGGAGATTTAGTATAGTTGCTTTTAGTTGATTTTGTACCAAAAATGGTTCATTCATATACATCAAATTTATTCTATCAATAAATTAATTCGATTAATAAATAACTCGATATTATTTAAATAAGATATTGAATTTGAATCTTAACGTATGCAAAAAAATTTCATTAGAAGACTCACCCACCACCATATATATGACGCAGGTCAGTTCTACATATAGTCGGGACAAAATTATAGTAAAATGAATAGATAATAATAAAAAAAGTTTATTCTAAAATAAAAGAAAAAAAATTTGGTCCCCTGCCTTCTTCTTAATTATTGATCCAAACTCTCTGTCCCAAGGTGGCTTGGTTTTATAATTTCTTGACTCATAACAGGTCAATCTTTATAATTATTTTGACCTTAAATAACTTAATTTTGATAATTTGTTATCTAAAGAAATTATTTAAAAAATTGTTCTGAATTAAACGTCAGGATTAAATTAATAATTCATACAAAATGTAGGAACTAAACTTATTTTTTCCTGGAATTGTTGTTTTGTATATTAAAAAATTTGGCGTCGGAAGAATTTCACACTCATTTAGTTAAATCCAACCACATTCCCGTATCACTGATTTTTTAAAATAAAAGAAAAAAGAACACAGCTTCTCTGAGAACAGATCCTTCATAAAGATTCATCCTGCTTTCTCCATTTTGGGCTGATAGCTCCTTTGAGCCTTCCCCTTCCCCTTGTTTTTCTCTGTCCAAATTTCTTCAGTCACTCACTTCTCTGCTCTGAGATTTATGGATTTTCTCGATAACACCCATATTTTCTCTCTCTGTTAATCTCTCCTGGCCTCTGCAAAAAGCCAAAAATGGATTCTTTCAATCTTGCAACAAATCTCAAAGCTAAAATAGCTAATGCAATCGTGAAACAACATAAGCTTCAAATGATTACCAACTGGTTTCGGCTTGTCGAGGTCTGCGTTGTTCTGATCTTAATTTCAAGGATTTCGTTCCAGGTTCCTGTTGACGTCAAGAACTCCGACGACAACTTTCGTGGCCTCTCGGTCTTCATGGTTAGTCACCAGTTTGTATTCGTGATGGGAAACGTCATCATCATAACACTCTTTGTCCAATCAGGCCAATTCTTAGCTCATGGTACTAAATCCAAGAGCTCAGAGAGTGATCTTTACCAGCAGTTCATCCAAAATATCACAAAGAATCAGAAAATCAAAGAAGAACAGAACAACTTGCCAGAAAAACAGAGCATAAGAACAGAGGAAGAAGGAAATCGTAAATCTCCAAATGAGAGTATAAGAACCGAGGATATCATAAGAGAGCAGAAAATAGTCATCAACGGAGAAACTAAAAATCACCCACAAGGCATGAAAAAGGAGATATTCGACGAAGGAAAGATCAAGTGGTTAGAGAGAGAATGTAAGAATAAGGGATAGGAAGGGTTTGGATTACAGGTGTGGGACAGAGAAATCAATGGAAGTCAAGAGAGAGAAACATGGGAACGTGCTAAGAAGGTCAGAGACAGAGAAAATCACAGGTTCATACGAAGATGGCATGAGCAATGAGGAGTTTCGCCGACCTGTTGAGGAATTCATTGCTTGGCAACAGAAACTGCGAATGGAAGGAGAGTACTCCGTAATCTGAATTTTCAACGGGTTCTTCGTAGCTTGTAAATTTACTTATTTCTAGCTGTAATTATAACTGTTTTTTTTTTTTAATTTCATTCAAGTCTTGTCATGTTACCCGTATAATTTAAGTGTATTTTTTAATTGACAAATTTTTTAGATAAATTTTAAACTAATAAAAAAAATCTTAATAAATCTTTAATACATTAGGTTTCATATTTGTATACTCGATAGCCACTATTTAAAAAAAAAACATGAAATAAAAGCAAATAGCTAACTTAGCACGTTCGAACTGTGCATACCATTGGCGTTTCTAGTATTTGTGCTTGTTCACTGACGCTCCGATTTCAAATCGTTTGACTCAAAATTTATCGGAGCTGGAGATTTTGTTGGAAGGAGGAACAACTTCAACCTAGCCGGCTTCACCGACGGGCGTTGAGACGGATCATACTCGATCATCATGTGCCCTAAATCCTCATCGTTAGTGACCGAAATCAAAGCGTCAGACCTTCACCCAAATGACAAAATTAGTGTAAGGTTGTCCTTTGACTAATGAACATTGACTTTGTTCGTCAATCTCAAATTAACTAATAGTTAAGAAACATTTTTGCATTTAAAATATTCATAAAGGAGTATCTGGCACCCTGCCATTAAGGCCGTTTCGATAAGATTTTAAAAATAGACTTATGAAAAAAAAGGATTTTTAAACAGCTTATAGGAAAGGGCTTTTGGAGGAGAGATTATAAAAAAAAAAGTGATTTTGAATAAATGAGTGTTTAGATAGTTATTTATAGAAGGGGTTTTATTATTGATAAATTACAAAAAAGGGTATGAGTATTAAATGAAGAGAGATAAGAGATAAGAGGAGAGAGGAGAGAGAGTGTAAGAAAGAAAATAGAGAAAAAGTAGGAGAGAGGGTGTAAGAAAAAGTAGGAGAGATGGTGTAAGAAAAAGTAGGGGTAATATAGTAATTGATTAGTTCATACGTGGTTTACTGTTCTATAAACTGCTCTGACTAGCTTATCTGAAATTTTGATTTTAAACCATAATTTAGTCCAAAAGTCCGTTTGAATAAATATAACTGTTTATTTTAAAATTTCTTTAAATCTAAATTTTGAACTAAATTTTAATTTAAAATTAAGGTTTTCCAATTTCCAAACACGCACTCAATAATGAGGAGCAATTGACGTCACTATCCTCAAACATTGGTGATAATTTTCTAAACGATGATCGCTAATTTTTCAAGCATTAAAAGCCAGCACACCAAAATAGAACTACGGAAGAGATTTTATTGTTAACCAAACTTCTATGTCTTCTTGTTATATTTTTATTTGGTTAAACATATATATTTTTTTATTAAATATAATCTTTCGAAGTCTTACCCAACACTAAATTAAATTTAAAAAAAAATATAAAAAATTTATATCAGTTTAATGCCAACCGCTTACTAAAATTAAGTCATAGATTCAAGATTCAGAAAATATTTATTATCAAGATTTATAATATTGTCTACTAAAAGAACTATTCTGATAATAACAGCAATCGAACTACTATTTTTTTTTTTTTAAAGTTTAGATAGATCTAACATCGACCCCCCACTAAAATTAGAGTTTAATCCCATAGTTTAAAAATTACTTATAAAATATTTTACTAAAAAAATATTTAAAATAATAATAAAAATTTAACTCACATCTTTATAAATATGGAAATATCTATTCTAGTAAAAAAAAAATTCGTGAATTTATTTAGTATGGATCAGGATCTGACCTAACCCATTTGATAGAGCCCAAGAACAAAAAGGCTTTCAGGCCCAAACATGTCGCAGATGCACAAGGCCCAACTATTAAGAGAGAACAATGGGAAAACCCTACTTTACCGTCTTTCCATATTTTACTGGATCTTATCCTTTGCTGTACGGCTATATGATTGAACCCCTGTGCTAGAACTCTGATGGAAAAGATAATACAAGACCCGGGAAAAAGCATTACAAATCATTTTTACCTACACTTGTCTCTTATTCCTCTATTTCCCATATCAATGGCGTCCGAAGTTATGGCTATAGAACAAGTCCTTCATATGAATGAGGGAGTGGGAGAAACAAGCTATGCCAAAAACTCTTTATTCCAGGTGCGCGCTTTCTCTTGTATTCGGAGAGAATATAGCTTGATAAAATGTGATCCATGTTGTGGGATTTATGTCTCGTTTTTTATATTTAAGAAGGATAATGGTTTTGTTTGAGCAGAAAAAGGTGATGATGAGAGTGAAACCTATACTTGAAGAAAGAATCAACAACATGTTCTGCAGCAATGTTCCAACTTGTATGAAAGTGGCAGATTTAGGGTGTTCTTCTGGACCAAATGCACTTTTGGTGGCTAATAACATCATGGATATCGTCAATGAAACAAGTAGCAGGTTGAAGGTTGAGACACCCATAATGTTCCAGTTTTTCCTCACCGATCTATTTGGGAATGATTTCAATTCAATCTTCAGGTCACTCCCAGAGTTTTATGACACTCTGAAAATAAAAACAGGCACAGCATGTTTGATGAATGCAACGCCTGGCACTTTCTATGGAACCCTCTTTCCCCCCAATTCCATCCATTTCTTCCATTCCTCTTTCGCTCTCCACTGGCTCTCTCAGGTCATCATCTTCCTTCAACTTCCGACTCAAATTCTCTATTTTTGTTTTTCAATCACTACATAATGTTGGGGAACAGGTTCCAGATTGGTTGAGCGAGGAAGCAAAACTAGTAGAAGGTGATAAAGGGAATATATATGTGACAAGCATGAGTCCTGCATCGTACGCTAAACAGTTTAAACAAGATTTCAAACTATTTCTAAGATCACGCTCCAATGAATTGGTGCGTGGCGGTGGTATGCTCCTTACGTTCATTGGCAGATACGATACTTCTCAAAACATATCTGGTCCAGGACTCATTCGTCTGATACTCAATGACATGCTCTTAGAGGTAAACTCTAATTGGTTAGATTTAATTGTTAACAATTATTACTCATACAATAGATTTAGTAGGATCTAAGAGATTTTTATAAGAGCGTGAATGAAAATATAATTAAATTGAAGAATAATTTTAAAAGTTTATTTGGTAGAATAAATATGAATATAATATGAATATATATATTTTTTATAATTTTAAATAAAATAGTCTAAAATATTTTTTTATAATTTAGAAAAAATTAAAATTATCTAAAAATTTTATAATTTTGAGATACAATTATCTAAAATATTTCATTTCTATTTATGTCATCTCATTTATTACCTTTTTTTTTATAGAAATGAAATGACTTAAAATATTAAAAGTAAAAATAAAAGTGATTTCTATTATATTAAATAAAGAAAGTATAATATTCTATTTTTATTTTTATTTTTTTACTTCCACTCTCATTATACCAAACCTGCCTGAACAAAGACAAATAAGCATGTCTTCTTCGATATTTTCCCAAGTCAAATTATTCTATAATATAATATATATTTAATTAATTTAATTATATTAAAAAAATTAATTAATTTAATTAATATAGTATATTTTTTTTAAAATATCCTAATAATTTTCTCTAACTCCCTCCCTCCCTTTTTTACTTAATCATTATTAAGGGATTATCAAAATAAATAATTTAAAAAAAATTGAGAAATATAATAAATTTTTTTATATTTAAAACTAAAATAAGTTATTTATATTAAAGATCAGATAAGAGTATTAATTTTTAAATCCAATCATATGTTAACTTATATATATCTCGAATAAAATAAAACGTGTCTAAAATTGTAGTTCCAATAACTATCATAGAGTTAATTTAGTAGAGACTTCGTTATATTTCTCTAAATTTTAAATTCAATTCTTAAATAATATACATTATTGAAAGGGTAACTACATATTTTAAAATTAGAATATCTAATAATAAGATTCGGTTAATATTATACGAGAGAAAACTATAGTTCCACCATATAAACTGTATTTCTATATTAGCGTAAGTTTCAGTGAACTATATATTTGATTACTTATATGTTCATGATTAGTTTAATCAACGTATGGTCTTTTTTATTTTAAAAAAAATGTGTTATAACAATAAATGTCAAGATGATAAATGAATGCTGCAGAATTTGATCGAAGAGGGGGACTTGGAGCATTTCAATGTGCCAGCCTATCATGCTACGGCTGATGAAGTTAGAGAAATAATAAAGGAAGAAGGTTCTTTCAGTGTTGAAAGATTAGAGAGCATTAAAACAAGTTGGGACGGATCAAGCTTAGATGAAGGAGGCAATAATAAAGGTTTTAAGGATGAGAATGAGAGAGCAGAGTTCATAACCAGATACAAAAGAGCTGTCTTTGAACCTCTTTTGAAGGCTCATTTTGGAGAAGGAATCGTGGATGGACTCTTCCTTAGGTTTCAGAACAAGGTTGTCCAATTGTTGCCCAAATTGGACTTTCCTATTTTGGTAATATCTCTTACTAAAATTGCTTGATGAGTGAGAGACATTGGCATAGTTAAATAGCAGAATGAAGAAAGAAAATAGCTTGCCAAGCCTTTTCTTTCATG
The DNA here is from genome assembly GCA_037074615.1 of Leucaena leucocephala. Lineage (NCBI taxonomy): Eukaryota > Viridiplantae > Streptophyta > Magnoliopsida > Fabales > Fabaceae > Leucaena > Leucaena leucocephala. The sequence continues at coordinate 928,433 of CM073561.1, read as the reverse complement.
TGGATGCTTGAAAGATTCTTCCATTCATTACTATTGAGTTTTAACGAACTGTGCTTCTTTCTAAGTATGGTCAATAAGTCAAAGCGTTGTTATATATTGTCATGTCGTTGAGTTGTTTTATGTAATGCTGTGTCTGCAACCATGCATCTGGGCAATAAAATCCACTAAGCTATCGGTTTCTGTCGTATCAGTATACATGGAGGTAAATCTGATCAGGAACATATGTGCCGCTATATGGCTTATAATTAGCATATAAGAGGATAATGATCCATGATTCTAATGTTTAAATAATTAAATTCCGCTGCTCTTCATTAGCAATGATGTTGACAAAAGAGAGAACCAAATGCTAATGCAATCGTGAAACAACATAAGCTCCGAATGATTACCAACTTGTTTCGGCTTGTCGAGGTCTGCGTTGTTCTGATCTAAATTTCAAGGATTTCGTTCCAGGTTCCTGTTGCCGTCAAGAACTCCGGCGACTACTTTCGTGGCTTCTCGGTCTTCATGGTTAGTCCCCAGTTTGTATTCGTGATGGGAAACGTTGTCATCATCACACTCTTTGTCCAGTCTGGCCAATTCTCAGCTCACGATACAAAATCCAAGAGCTCAGAGAGCGATCCTTACCAGCAGTTCATCCAAAATATCACAAAGAATCAGAAAATCAAAGAAGAACAGAACAACTTGCCAGAAAAACAGAGCATAAGAACGGAGGAAGAAGGAAGAAGGAAATCTCCAAATGAGAGTATAAGAACCGAGGATATCATGAGAGATCAGAAAATAGTCATCAACGGAGAAACTAAAAATCACCCACAAGGCATGAAAAAGGAGATATTCGACGAAGGAAAGATCAAGTGGTTAGAGAGAGAATGTAAGAATAGGGGATAGGAAGTGTTTGGATTACGGGAGGTGTGTGACAGAGATATCAATGGAAGTCAAAAGAGAGAAACCGGGGAGCGTGCTAATAAGGTCAGAGACAGAAAATCACAGGTTCATACGAAGATGGCATGAGCAATGAGGAGTTTCGCAGACCTGTTGAAGAATTCATTGCTTGGCAACAGAAACTGCGAAGGGAAGAAGAGTACCCTGTAATCTGAATTTTCAACGGGTTCTTCGTTAGCTTGTAAATCAACTTAGTTTCTAGATGTAAGTACAACTGTTTTTTTTTTTTTTTTTAATTTCATTCAAGCCTTGTCATGTTACCCGGGTAATAGGGGGGGGGGGGAATTGTACGAAAGAATGTGATTTATTTATTATTATAATTATTTAAATAATAATTAATAAATATTTTTAATATAGTTTATAATTATTTAGATCTAGTTTAAGGTAGATTATTTATTTAATTTAATGAAGTTAATTTTTTGATAGTATAATGCGGGGCAATTGATGTCGCTATCCTCAAACCTTGGTGATAATTTTCTAAACGATGATCACTAATTTTTCAAGCATTAAAACCCAGCACACCAAAATAGAACTACGGAAGAGATTTTATTGTCAACCAAATTTAGATGCCTTCTTGTTATTTTTTTATTTAGTCAAGCATAGATATTTTCCTGTTAAATATAACCTTTTAAAGTTTTACCCAACACTAAATTAAATGTAAATATCTTTTTTTATATATAAAAATTTAGGTGAGTTTAGTATTAATCCCTTACTAAAGTTAAAACATGACATTAAGGTTTAGAGAATATTTATAGAAGATTTACGATATTTTCTATTAAAAGAATCCTTACAATAGTAGCGGGAATCGAACTAGTGCTAGTTTTTTAAGTTTAGGTAGATTCGGCATGATCTTCTGTCAAAATCATAGCTTAACCCTAAGGTTCAAAGAGTATTTATAAGGTATTTATAAATTTTTCTATTAACAAAATTTTTATAATAATAATAAGAGTTAAACATGTGTCCTTATACAAATATAAATATCTCTTCAGTGAAAATATTTGCTGTGAGTTTCTTTAGTATGGATGAGGATCTGACCTAACCCATTTGATAGAGCCCAAGAACAAAAAGGCTTTCAGCCCCAAACTTGTCGCAGATGCACAAGGCCCAACTATTAATAGAGAACAATGGGAAAACCCGATCTATTGGTTTCTCTTCCAGAATATTCTTTCCATATTTTATTGGATCTTATCCTTTGCTGTACTGGTATATGATTGAACCCATGTGCTAGCACTCTCTGATAGAAGATAATACAAGACCCGGGAAAAAGCATTACAAATCATTTTTACCTACACTTGTCTATTATTCCTCTATTTCCCATGTCAATGGCGTCCGAAGTTATGGCTATAGAACAAGTCCTTCATATGAATGAGGGCGTGGGAGAAACAAGCTATGCCAAGAAGTCTTCATTCCAGGTGCGCGCTTTCTCTTGTATTCGGAGAGAATATAGCTTGATAAAATGTGATCCATGTTGTGGGATTTATGTCTTGTTTTTATATTTAAGAAGGATAATGGTTTTGTTTGAGCAGAAAAAGGTGATGATGAGAGCGAAACCTATACTTGAAGAAAGCATCAACAACATGTTCTGCAGCAATGTTCCAGCTTGTATGAAAGTGGCAGATTTAGGGTGTTCTTCTGGACCAAATGCACTTTTGGTGGCTAATAACATCATGGATATCGTCAATGAAACAAGTCGCAGGTTGAAGGTTGAGACACCCATAATGTTCCAGTTTTTCCTCAATGATCTATTTGGGAATGATTTCAATTCAATCTTCAGGTCACTCCCAGGGTTTTATGACACTCTGAAAATAAAAAAAGGCACAGCATGTTTGATGAATGCAACGCCTGGCACTTTCTATGGAACCCTCTTTCCCCCCAATTCCATCCATTTCTTCCATTCCTCTTTCGCTCTCCACTGGCTCTCTCAGGTCATCATCTTCCTTCAACTTCCGACTCAAATTCTCTATTTTTGTTTTTCAATCATTACATATATATTGCATGTTGGGGAACAGGTTCCAGATTGGTTGAGCGAGGAAGCAAAACTAGTAGAAGGTGATAAAGGGAATATATATGTGACAAGCCTGAGTCCTGCATCGTACGCTAAACAGTTTAAACAAGATGTCAAACTATTTCTAAGATCACGCTCCAATGAATTGGTGCGTGGCGGTGGTATGCTCCTTACGTTCATTGGCAGATACGATACTTCTCAAAACATATCTGGTCCAGGACTCATTCGTCTGATACTCAATGACATGCTCTTAGAGGTAAACTCTAATTGGATAGATTTAATCATTAACAATTATTAAGAGTTTTTTATAAGAGTGTGAATGGAAATATAATTAAACTGAAGATAAATTTTAAAAGTTTATTTGGTAGAATAAATATGAGTATGGTATTAATGCATATTTTTTTATAACTTAAAATAAAATAATCTAAAATATTTTTTTATAGTTTGAGAAGGATTAAAGTTATCCAACAATTTTATAACTTGAGGTAAAAATATCTAAAATATTTAATTTCTATTTGCGTCATCTCATTTATTACTTTTCTTTATAAAACTAAAATGACTTAAAATATTAAAAGGAAAAGGGAAAGTGATTTCTATTATACTAAATAAGAAAAATATAAAATTCTATTTTTATTTTTATTTTCTCACTTCCACTTTCATTATACTAAATTTGCTCATAGTGGACAAATAGTGAACAAAGACAATATGTCTTCTTCGATCTTCTCCCAAGTCAAATTATTATATAATATAAGATATATTTAATTAATTTGATTATATTAAAAAAATTAGTTAACTTAATTAATATAATATATTTTATTTAAAATATCCTAATAATTTTTTCTAATCCTCTTCTTTCTTTTTTTTACTTAATCATTATTGAGAGAGTATGAAAATAAATAATTTAGGAAAAAAATTGAGAAATATAATAACTTTTTTTATATTTAAGATTAAGATCAATTCTTTATATTAAGAATTAGAGATGCGAATGAATTTTTAAATCAAATCATATGTTGACTTATATATATCTCAAATAAAATGAAATATGTGTCTAAAATTATAGTTCCAACAACTATCATAGAATTGATTTAGCGGTATAAAACTCTGTTATACTTCTCTAAATCTTAAATTCAATTCCTAAATAATATATATTACTGAAAGGGTAACTACAGACCTTAAAATTAGAATATTTATAAATAATATTCAGTTAATATTATAAGAGAAAAAACTATAGTTCAAACGTATAAACTGTATTTCTATATTAGCGTTTTCAGTGAAGTATATATTTGATTACTTATATGTTCATGATTAGTTTCATCAACGTATGGTCTTTTTTATTTAAAAAAAATGTGTTATAACAATAAATGTCAAGATGATAAATGAATGCTGCAGAATTTGATCGAAGAGGGGGACTTGGAGCATTTCAATGTGCCAGCCTATCATGCTACGGCTGATGAAGTTAGAGAAATAATAAAGGAAGAAGGTTCTTTCAGTGTTGAAAGATTAGAGAGCATTAAAACAAGTTGGGACGGATCAAGCTTAGATGAAGGAGGCAATAATAAAGGTTTTAAGGATGAGAATGAGAGAGCAGAGTTCATAACCAGATACAAAAGAGCTGTCTTTGAACCTCTTTTGAAGGCTCATTTTGGAGAAGGAATCGTGGATGGACTCTTCCTTAGGTTTCAGAACAAGGTTGTCCAATTGTTGCCCAAATTGGACTTTCCTATTTTGGTAATATCTCTTACTAAAATTGCTTGATGAGTGAGAGACATTGGCATAGTTAAATAGCAGAATGAAGAAAGAAAATAGCTTGCCAAGCCTTTTCTTTCATGTGGATGCTTGAAAGATTCTTCCATTCATTACTATTGAGTTTTAACGAACTGTGCTTCTTTCTAAGTATGGTCAATAAGTCAAAGCGTTGTTATATATTGTCATGTCGTTGAGTTGTTTTATGTAATGCTGTGTCTGCAACCATGCATCTGGGCAATAAAATCCACTAAGCTATCGGTTTCTGTCGTATCAGTATACATGGAGGTAAATCTGATCAGGAACATATGTGCCGCTATATGGCTTATAATTAGCATATAAGAGGATAATGATCCATGATTCTAATGTTTAAATAATTAAATTCCGCTGCTCTTCATTAGCAATGATGTTGACAAAAGAGAGAACCAAATGCTAATGCAATCGTGAAACAACATAAGCTCCGAATGATTACCAACTTGTTTCGGCTTGTCGAGGTCTGCGTTGTTCTGATCTAAATTTCAAGGATTTCGTTCCAGGTTCCTGTTGCCGTCAAGAACTCCGGCGACTACTTTCGTGGCTTCTCGGTCTTCATGGTTAGTCCCCAGTTTGTATTCGTGATGGGAAACGTTGTCATCATCACACTCTTTGTCCAGTCAGGCCAATTCTCAGCTCACGATACAAAATCCAAGAGCTCAGAGAGCGATCCTTACCAGCAGTTCATCCAAAATATCACAAAGAATCAGAAAATCAAAGAAGAACAGAACAACTTGCCAGAAAAACAGAGCATAAGAACGGAGGAAGAAGGAAGAAGGAAATCTCCAAATGAGAGTATAAGAACCGAGGATATCATGAGAGATCAGAAAATAGTCATCAACGGAGAAACTAAAAATCACCCACAAGGCATGAAAAAGGAGATATTCGACGAAGGAAAGATCAAGTGGTTAGAGAGAGAATGTAAGAATAGGGGATAGGAAGTGTTTGGATTACGGGAGGTGTGTGACAGAGATATCAATGGAAGTCAAAAGAGAGAAACCGGGGAGCGTGCTAATAAGGTCAGAGACAGAAAATCACAGGTTCATACGAAGATGGCATGAGCAATGAGGAGTTTCGCAGACCTGTTGAAGAATTCATTGCTTGGCAACAGAAACTGCGAAGGGAAGAAGAGTACCCTGTAATCTGAATTTTCAACGGGTTCTTCGTTAGCTTGTAAATCAACTTAGTTTCTAGATGTAAGTACAACTGTTTTTTTTTTTTTTTTTAATTTCATTCAAGCCTTGTCATGTTACCCGGGTAATAGGGGGGGGGGGGGGAATTGTACGAAAGAATGTGATTTATTTATTATTATAATTATTTAAATAATAATTAATAAATATTTTTAATATAGTTTATAATTATTTAGATCTAGTTTAAGGTAGATTATTTATTTAATTTAATGAAGTTAATTTTTTGATAGTATAATGCGGGGCAATTGATGTCGCTATCCTCAAACCTTGGTGATAATTTTCTAAACGATGATCACTAATTTTTCAAGCATTAAAACCCAGCACACCAAAATAGAACTACGGAAGAGATTTTATTGTCAACCAAATTTAGATGCCTTCTTGTTATTTTTTTATTTAGTCAAGCATAGATATTTTCCTGTTAAATATAACCTTTTAAAGTTTTACCCAACACTAAATTAAATGTAAATATCTTTTTTTATATATAAAAATTTAGGTGAGTTTAGTATTAATCCCTTACTAAAGTTAAAACATGACATTAAGGTTTAGAGAATATTTATAGAAGATTTACGATATTTTCTATTAAAAGAATCCTTACAATAGTAGCGGGAATCGAACTAGTGCTAGTTTTTTAAGTTTAGGTAGATTCGGCATGATCTTCTGTCAAAATCATAGCTTAACCCTAAGGTTCAAAGAGTATTTATAAGGTATTTATAAATTTTTCTATTAACAAAATTTTTATAATAATAATAAGAGTTAAACATGTGTCCTTATACAAATATAAATATCTCTTCAGTGAAAATATTTGCTGTGAGTTTCTTTAGTATGGATGAGGATCTGACCTAACCCATTTGATAGAGCCCAAGAACAAAAAGGCTTTCAGCCCCAAACTTGTCGCAGATGCACAAGGCCCAACTATTAATAGAGAACAATGGGAAAACCCGATCTATTGGTTTCTCTTCCAGAATATTCTTTCCATATTTTATTGGATCTTATCCTTTGCTGTACTGGTATATGATTGAACCCATGTGCTAGCACTCTCTGATAGAAGATAATACAAGACCCGGGAAAAAGCATTACAAATCATTTTTACCTACACTTGTCTATTATTCCTCTATTTCCCATGTCAATGGCGTCCGAAGTTATGGCTATAGAACAAGTCCTTCATATGAATGAGGGCGTGGGAGAAACAAGCTATGCCAAGAAGTCTTCATTCCAGGTGCGCGCTTTCTCTTGTATTCGGAGAGAATATAGCTTGATAAAATGTGATCCATGTTGTGGGATTTATGTCTTGTTTTTATATTTAAGAAGGATAATGGTTTTGTTTGAGCAGAAAAAGGTGATGATGAGAGCGAAACCTATACTTGAAGAAAGCATCAACAACATGTTCTGCAGCAATGTTCCAGCTTGTATGAAAGTGGCAGATTTAGGGTGTTCTTCTGGACCAAATGCACTTTTGGTGGCTAATAACATCATGGATATCGTCAATGAAACAAGTCGCAGGTTGAAGGTTGAGACACCCATAATGTTCCAGTTTTTCCTCAATGATCTATTTGGGAATGATTTCAATTCAATCTTCAGGTCACTCCCAGGGTTTTATGACACTCTGAAAATAAAAAAAGGCACAGCATGTTTGATGAATGCAACGCCTGGCACTTTCTATGGAACCCTCTTTCCCCCCAATTCCATCCATTTCTTCCATTCCTCTTTCGCTCTCCACTGGCTCTCTCAGGTCATCATCTTCCTTCAACTTCCGACTCAAATTCTCTATTTTTGTTTTTCAATCATTACATATATATTGCATGTTGGGGAACAGGTTCCAGATTGGTTGAGCGAGGAAGCAAAACTAGTAGAAGGTGATAAAGGGAATATATATGTGACAAGCCTGAGTCCTGCATCGTACGCTAAACAGTTTAAACAAGATGTCAAACTATTTCTAAGATCACGCTCCAATGAATTGGTGCGTGGCGGTGGTATGCTCCTTACGTTCATTGGCAGATACGATACTTCTCAAAACATATCTGGTCCAGGACTCATTCGTCTGATACTCAATGACATGCTCTTAGAGGTAAACTCTAATTGGATAGATTTAATCATTAACAATTATTAAGAGTTTTTTATAAGAGTGTGAATGGAAATATAATTAAACTGAAGATAAATTTTAAAAGTTTATTTGGTAGAATAAATATGAGTATGGTATTAATGCATATTTTTTTATAACTTAAAATAAAATAATCTAAAATATTTTTTTATAGTTTGAGAAGGATTAAAGTTATCCAACAATTTTATAACTTGAGGTAAAAATATCTAAAATATTTAATTTCTATTTGCGTCATCTCATTTATTACTTTTCTTTATAAAACTAAAATGACTTAAAATATTAAAAGGAAAAGGGAAAGTGATTTCTATTATACTAAATAAGAAAAATATAAAATTCTATTTTTATTTTTATTTTCTCACTTCCACTTTCATTATACTAAATTTGCTCATAGTGGACAAATAGTGAACAAAGACAATATGTCTTCTTCGATCTTCTCCCAAGTCAAATTATTATATAATATAAGATATATTTAATTAATTTGATTATATTAAAAAAATTAGTTAACTTAATTAATATAATATATTTTATTTAAAATATCCTAATAATTTTTTCTAATCCTCTTCTTTCTTTTTTTTACTTAATCATTATTGAGAGAGTATGAAAATAAATAATTTAGGAAAAAAATTGAGAAATATAATAACTTTTTTTATATTTAAGATTAAGATCAATTCTTTATATTAAGAATTAGAGATGCGAATGAATTTTTAAATCAAATCATATGTTGACTTATATATATCTCAAATAAAATGAAATATGTGTCTAAAATTATAGTTCCAACAACTATCATAGAATTGATTTAGCGGTATAAAACTCTGTTATACTTCTCTAAATCTTAAATTCAATTCCTAAATAATATATATTACTGAAAGGGTAACTACAGACCTTAAAATTAGAATATTTATAAATAATATTCAGTTAATATTATAAGAGAAAAAACTATAGTTCAAACGTATAAACTGTATTTCTATATTAGCGTTTTCAGTGAAGTATATATTTGATTACTTATATGTTCATGATTAGTTTCATCAACGTATGGTCTTTTTTATTTAAAAAAAATGTGTTATAACAATAAATGTCAAGATGATAAATGAATGCTGCAGAATTTGATCGAAGAGGGGGACTTGGAGCATTTCAATGTGCCAGCCTATCATGCTACGGCTGATGAAGTTAGAGAAATAATAAAGGAAGAAGGTTCTTTCAGTGTTGAAAGATTAGAGAGCATTAAAACAAGTTGGGACGGATCAAGCTTAGATGAAGGAGGCAATAATAAAGGTTTTAAGGATGAGAATGAGAGAGCAGAGTTCATAACCAGATACAAAAGAGCTGTCTTTGAACCTCTTTTGAAGGCTCATTTTGGAGAAGGAATCGTGGATGGACTCTTCCTTAGGTTTCAGAACAAGGTTGTCCAATTGTTGCCCAAATTGGACTTTCCTATTTTGGTAATATCTCTTACTAAAATTGCTTGATGAGTGAGAGACATTGGCATAGTTAAATAGCAGAATGAAGAAAGAAAATAGCTCGCCAAGCCTTTTCTTTCATGTGGATGCTTGAAAGATTCTTCCATTCATTACTATCGAGTTTAACGAACTGTGCTTCCTTCTAAGTATGGTCAATAAGTCAAAGTTTTGTTATATATTGTCATGTCGTTGAGTTGTTTTATGTAATGCTGTGTCTGCAACCATGCATCTGGGCAATAAAATCCACTAAGCTATCGGTTTCTTTCGTATCAGTATAGATGGGGCGACATCTGATCAGGAACATATGTGCAGCTACATAGCTTATAATTAGCATATAAGAGGATAATGATTCATGGTTCTAATGTTTAAATAATTAAATTCCGCTGCTCTTCATTAGCAATGATGTTGAAAAAAGAGAGAACCAAATGCTAGATGTGGATATTATGTATCAGACCCAGCAGAAAAGACAAAAATGAACGAATATTCTGAATTGTATTTCCACTGTGTATTGCAATGAATGATTTACATCAATATAGAGAGCATAAGAACAAATATAATGGTGACAAGTATTACAAACGGTAAGAAAATACCTTGTGATCCCTTTAGGCGTTATTGTAACATTGATAAAAAGAATTTATAAACATAAGGGAAGGTTAAAAGTATTTTTTTAAAAAAATTAAAAAGTTTCAAAATTTAAATTTAAAAAAAGAAAAGATAAAAAATAATTATTAAAAATATTTTAAGATTAGTAAAATAGATATTTTAGAGAGAAAAATTTATTTATTAAAAAAATAATTTAATAGTTATTTTTAAATTCTAAGGTTATATATTTAAAAAAAATCAAAATAGTTAAAAATTATCTTTTGTTCTAAAAATTTTAAAGAAATTATTTTATAAACTAAAAAATTTATTGAAGATTTTTTTTTATATACTATTAAGAATTATTTTTTAATTTTTTTTGAAAAATTTAAAATATTAAATAAAAAATAAATAAGGTTGAGAGGATAAAAAGTCATTTTCCCACATTCCCTTTTTAAGATATCCTCAATCCTTTCTTCCTCTCGTGAGAGCAGCAAGGACGGGCAAGCAGGGGAGAGGGAGAGGGAGAGGGAGAGAGAGAGCACGGGACCAGGGGACTGTGACGACAGAGGAGTGACTAGAGGACGGAGACCGAGCTCGCAACGTCGTCGACCAACTGAGGTGAGCTCTCAATTTCCGTCTTCATCTTCGAACTTCTCTGCTCTTTCGATTTTAGGTTGGGTCATTGATTAAAGTTGAGATTTCGAGTGGTTTATGGTCGATTCAGTGAGAATAAGTAAGGATTTGAATGTTTAAACTTGAAATCAAACCGAAATCATTGGCTTTGGTCAGGGGACGTGAACCACCTTTGTTTTGGGTTGAGATTTCGGAAAAACAGAGCCTTTGTTGTCTCTGTTATAGGTGTTTAGTCAGTGAGCATTTATAGTTCTGGCTATGTATTTTTAATTTCGAAAACGAGGGGGTGTAATCTTGATTTTGACAGCTTTAAGCTATTTGAAGTCGATGTAGAAAGAGTTAAAGAAGTTTAATAAAGTATAAAGTTGTAATTGATTATTTCTTGTTGTTCAATGATGTGCTCTACGTTGGGAGTGGATTTTCAGCCATTAAAATGATGATTTCAGAATCATTTCAGAAGCAGAGATGGTAAATAGGTGTGTCAACTTATGGGATTATGTTTTGAAGCTTAATAGTAATATTAGAACAAAGGTATTAAGGCTGGGAGATGATTTTGAATCTGGACCTTGATGTAAATGGAATTGAGTTGTTGAAAATGAAGTTTAGGGAGGAAGACGCCTCTGTAATTTGCTTTGAAACTGAAAAAGAATAATTTGAAAAGTATAAAGGAGATATTATATAAGTTGTTATTAGAGTTCTAAGATGATTTTAATTTGGGGCTATAAGGGGTTTTAATTATGAAAGCTATATTTTCATAAGAGATTGTTGTTTTAAAAAATTATTTGGGTTCCTAAGTCTCTAAAAGGTTGGTGTTGAACTTAAAATCTTTGAATGGATGTTTTGGAAAGTGTCAGAAGAGGGTAGTTAGTTGCTGATTTTTGCAAAATGGCGCAGGATTTTTTTTTAGCTGAGTAAAAAGAAAATATGATGGTGAAATAGTTAGTGTTTTAGAAATTGAAAGATTGAAAAGAGTTACCCACTGTTTTGGACATCAACATTCTAGTTACATCTAGTTTCAAGGGAATTAAGTTGCTTTTTTGGGGTTCTTTAATGCTACGCAATTGTTTGGAAGTTGTGATTTTGATGGTTTAAGAGTTGAAGTGTTGAATAATTCCTTTGATGGTTGTAGTACTCAGAGATTTTTAAATGACGGTTTGAGCATCGTTCTTAAACCTGGAAATAACATTCAGATTTATTATAGTCTTGCTGTCCAAACTGTTAAAGAGAGGGTTATTCTTGGAGGCTTGAAGCTTGTTGGGCATTTAGCTATGGATAAAAATAAGTTGAATCGAATTAAAGGAAAAATGCATTGTTTGGACAACCAAGTAAGGTTTCAATATTGGAGAAATTATATTCATGTGTGTAAAAATCTATAATTTTTAAGTTTATATTAGTGATCAAGGGCATGATAACCTTGGTGCATGAGTAAGTTAAGGTTGAATAATTTGCATTGTTTTTGTTCTATCGTTGTTGCTTATTATGCTAGGAGTAATTTCTGGTCAAGGCATAATAAGAATGATGGTGATAGAATAAAGAAGATTGAAATGGCGATTGAATGATGGCTTCAAATTAAAGTTAATAGAAGTCATTTTTTTTTAATAATTAGGTAGCTATATGGAAAAATTTCGTGGAGTCTACTTAAAATAGCAAATTGAAGCATTTTAAAGTTAACAGGTGAGTGAATAACGTTCCATAATAATAATATTTTTAATAATATCTTGTAACTTGATACATTTTATTTAAAGTATCAATTTTTAAGCATAATTTGTTAAAAGCATGTTTATTAGAATTGTATAGTTGTTATTTGATATCTGAATGTTTAGTTAAAATAACGATAATAATTATTTAAGTTTTTTGCATCATTGTATTCTTTACAAATTTGTATGCATGATGATTTAAAGGAAATTTTGTGCAATGATTTTCATACTGGGGTTCTTGATTATAAAATATTCTTTATGAGATTTCAATAGTAAAAGATCTTATTCTTTGTTGATGTTAAATTAACCCCATGTATGGTTGACAATATTTTTGGAGAGAACTAAATATAGAATGCTGGTTACTAATAGTAGCACTATTAGTCTTTAGGGCGCCATAGTTAAAATCGAGCTCTATTGACGTTCGTGGGCACCATACTCACACTTGATATTTGTTCTCACATTTGTTATTCGTAGGTCTCTTACCTACGTTTGTTTTTGTGGCCTCATGGTATGCCTAGTTACTTACCCTTGTGCACTATGTATCTACACTTGTCTTCGTAGTTTCGAGTTACGCTTGAATGGTTAGTCACTCTTATGGATTATTATCCTTGTTTGATATTTTGTTCTGTTGAAATCTTATAAAAAGCTGAGATTTGAGGATTATCATTTTAAACTGATTTCTTTAAATAAGTTGTTTTATTGGCGATTTGAATTGATTTGAATAATATTTTTATATAGTTTTATTTTTGCTATAATTCTATAATTTGAGAATTGAGATTTATCATCAAGCTTTATTATTTAAATATTAAATATGTTTAAATTATTTGTTTCCATATTTCATTTATTTCTAATAATGGAATATTATTCATCGGAAGATTTTTTTTTTGTCTCAGATAATACTATTGACCTTGTACTTCCATCAAAACAGTGAAGGTTCTCATTGCTTATCAGAAATTTGTAGTATAGGTAGGATTTCTATCTTTTTTTACTTTTTGGGATGTAAAAATATGTGCATATATGAAAATTAAAAATGTTTTATGCATGTTTAAGATTATTATTATTATATTAATTATAATATTTGAAGGTTTATAGAATATGAATTGTCTCACATTCTGAATCGGTTATTCCTTGATTTTTGGGGTGTGACAATTATCCTGAAGTAATAGACTAACAATGTTTTATGGAAGTGAATTTTGGGTTTTAAAAGGACAGCAAGAGCATAAAATTGGGGTAGCTGAGATAAGGATGCTGAAATGAATGTGTGGGTATACAAGAAAAGATAAGATTTATAATAAACTTATACGGGGAAGAGTTGGAGTAGCACCTATTGAAGAGAAAATGGTAGATAACCGTCTTAGGTGGTTTGGATACGTATAAAGAAGGTTAAGGATGTGTCGTTGAAAAGGGTGGATCAAATAATATGGACACCGGTTAAAAGGGGTAGAGGAAGGCCAAAGAGAACGCTCAAAGAGGTCATTGAACGGGATCTCCTGGTCAATAACTTATATAAAGATTTAGTTTTCAATAGAGCACAATGGCGTCGTATGATCCATATAACTGACCCCATTTAATAGGATAAGGCTTGTTGTTGTTGTAATAGACTGGGCCTTGGTGTGAGCCTGATAATCTATATGTTAACATTATGAAACCAAGACTGTATGGAGAACTTAACAACCACAATTAAAATCCATCCATCTAATCTAAAAGCTCTAGGAACACCCAAATATGTTTAAATAATAGTAACAATTAGTATTACAATGCTCTTGAGAACTCAAATATGAGGAAATACAAGATAAGGCACAATACTCAGAAGGAAGAACATTGCAAAAAGAAGAAGAATATCAGTGAAATAGTTCTTCACCCCCCCCCCCTTTAACCCTGAAGTCATTCTCCTCATGTAACCTACGTTTCTCTTTCTTCTTCCCAACTCATATTTCATCTTGCCCATCACAAACAAACCAATCCCTGTTTCCTTACATTGATCCGTATAGTATCTTAAGTTTGTTTTTTTTACTTTTAAACAAAACTCAGAATATGGTTAAGCAATAATATGCGACGTCGTTTTAGGAAATTAATGGTGGAGTGGATGCAAGTGAGTAGTAGCTAGCCCACGTCTCCATCATTTATCAAACATGATAACTGATAAGTTTTATAATGCATTAGTTAGGATTGTTCTTTAATTTTTTAATTTGCTGGCATCTTCCTTCAAATGAGTAGGGGTGTTGCAGAAACAACTCTTCTTCACAGCTAAGCTCTCTTTTATGTTCAAAGATCCGATCAATAATATTGATCCATTATTACAAGCATTATTGATCCTCCCAATCACATCACTTCAAATCGTTCCAAGGAATTGGTTCATTATTAGCTTTCTCAACTTATATATAATAATAATAATAATTGATACCAAATATATTGGAGAGAGTGCTGCAGATTTTGAACGCACATGGCGACGCGTGAGTTGACGTGCGCCTTGCGGTATCAGTTGTTTAGTTTTATTGTTATCTCTTTTGTCCTTTTCTTTTTCACTTTTTCTGCCCCAAAGGTTTTTTAATTAATATGGCCAGTTTGTGGGGGTATTATAATTATAATTTATAATTATAATGGGTATGGGTAGTTATGCCTAATCTGATATCATTATGTATTTTCTTAATTTATGGCTTATTATTATTGTTCTTTTTATTTTAAACGTTGAGAAAAACGTCATAATCACCCTTACTCATCCACAGCTTCTATGGGGTCCATAGCGCATGGGATAACGACATAATAAAGTCTAGGCAAATCTCTAAAGCATGTTAATGAGAGTTATTATATATAGTTAAAAATAAATTTATATTTTATAAGAACATGAATTTAATTTCTATTGTCATTGTGAGGTATTATTTAGTAAATGATCTTATAAATTTTTTATAAATATTCTTTAAACTTTTGGACTGTTTCCTGAGTCTAATGGGGGACGTATTAAATCTATTTAAATTTTTTTATAACAAAAAAAATCTCTAAAGCAATATCAATTGGCAGATATTGTCCCATATAATTTATTAAGCAGAAGCATATCACCAAAATAGACTAGAGAACTAAATGGGATTCTTTTAATTTATTAGGTAAATGTCGTTGTCGTCATCTTCGTTGTGCATTTGTATATGAAGCTACAATTATAATTAAGATGCCTACATTTAATTAGAGTGGAGTTGAGCTAATTAATTACTCATCAATGGCGGCCATGGTGGTACCCGTAGAGCAAGTGATTCATATGAATGGGGGTGTTGGAGAAACAAGCTACGCCAACAACTCTTCAATACCAGTACGTACGCTCTCTTGTATAATTCAAAGAGATTAACTTTATAAAATGTCTTGTTTTTATATTTATCATTTAATTTTATGTCTTGTTGAGCAGAAAAAGGTGATGATGAGAGTGAAACCTATACTTGAAGAAAGCCTCGACAAGATGTTCTGTAGCAATCTTCCAACCTGTTTGAAAGTGGCAGATTTAGGGTGTTCTTCTGGACCAAATGCACTTTTGGTGGCTAATAACATTATGGATATCGTCAATGAAACAAGTCGCAGGTTGAAGGTTGAGACACCCATAATGTTCCAGTTTTTCCTCAACGATCTATTTGGGAATGATTTCAATTCAATCTTCAGGTCACTCCCAGGGTTTTATGACACTCTGAAAATAAAAAAAGACACATGTTTAATGAATGCAACGCCTGGCACTTTCTATGGAACACTCTTTCCCCCCAATTCCATCCATTTCTTCCATTCCTCTTTCGCTCTCCACTGGCTCTCTCAGGTCATCATCTTCTTCCTTCAACATTCAACTCGAATTTTCTCTATTTTTTTTTTTTTTGGTTAAGGTGAGAAAGTACTCATACTCCAACGCGCATCCGTCATCATAAAGTTTACCTAGCTACATGAACCTTCCAAAACAAAGCAAAACTCCCATTTCCATTAATGGTCAACAGGTTTTCTCTCGCCCTCTACAAACGTTCAATGTGGAAACAATTAACAGAGATGGAAGTTTTGCTGTGATTTAGAAAGTTCATGTGTATTTTTACACTTAGGTAAAACTCTATGATACCAGATGCAAATGGGAAAATATTTCATGAGTACTTTTGTACCTTAAACTCATTTTTTTCATAGTAATGTTGGATTACATATATTGCATGTTGGGGAACAGGTTCCAGATCTGTTGAGCGAGGAAGCAAAAATAGATGTGACAAGCATTAGTGCTTCATCATATTCTAAACAGTTTAAACAAGATTTCAAACTATTTCTAACATTACGCTCCGTGGAATTGGTGCCTAAGGGTGGAATGCTTCTTACATTCATGGGCAGATTTGATACTACCGAATTTATAAGTGTTCCAGGGCTCATTCGTATGATACTCAATGATATGGTGTCAGAGGTAAACTCAGATCATTATTAAATATAATCATTAACAATCATTAAGCATGTCGAATAAAGATGACAACAAAAGCTTATCCTTCTTTGTTCTCATTCAAAAACTCACAAATGTCTTATAGTTCATGTGTCACTCAACTTTATTTGATTTGATGACATAGTTGTCGTTCATGATTAATAGTTTATACCACCTCACATGGACGTATCAAGATAATAAATGAATGTTGCAGAATCTGATTGAAGAGGCGAAGTCGGAAGATTTCAGTGTGCCAAATTATTTTGCTACGGCTGACGAAGTTAGAGAAATAATAAAGGAAGAAGGGTCTTTCAGTGTTCAAAAATTAGAAAGTATCAAAACAAGTTGGGACGGATCGAGCCTAAACGAAGCAGGCAATAATAATAAGAGTTTAAAGGATGACAATGAGAGAGCAGAGTTCATAACCAGAAACAAAAGGTCTGTGTTTGAACCCCTTTTGAAGGCACATTTTGGAGAAGGAATCATGGATGAACTCTTCGTTAGGTTTAAGAACAAGGTTATTCAATTCTTGCCCAAGTTGGAGTATCCTATTTTGGTCATATCTCTCACAAAAGTTGCTTAAGTGAGAGCCATTGGCTTAACCAAATAATCAACAACATGCCAACTAGCTCATGAAAAGGGAAAAATCAGTTAGAAGTTATTGTTTAGAAATTTTATTGATTGGAATAACCTGATGTATTTTTATATACAGAAGTTATCGATACTCTAAATGTAAAATTTTTAAATAAAGAATTTTCACTGATTTTCTTCATGAAATATTGTATCTTGGTTGATCATGTTGTTCTATAAGTATGGTCAATAAGTCAAAAGCGTCGTTTGAGTATATTTATCCTATGAAGTTGTGTGGTTTTATGTAATGTTGCGTCACTATCGCTGTGGTTTATTACCAAACCAATGTTTGCTCATGTATATGAAGCTAATCTTCACTTTACTTGTGCTCCTATTAGAGTTGTTCATTGTTACTCATTAAATTCTTATTTATAAATTAGTTTTAATTTTAATTCATATGAATTAAAGAAGTTAATTTCTTTTATGTAAACATGAATTGAGTGAAAAATCTCACGATGAACATATGGGCAGGCAGCTAGCTTAGCTAGTTATCTAATCTATTCTGATTTTTCTGTTACCTCAACCACTTTCCACAGTTATATTGATTACTGATTGATCACTTTGGCTTATAAAATAATTAGAGGATAATGATTCTACTTGATGACAAGCATTGATCGCTCAAATTGTTCTTAAGATCTCGTACCAAGGAGTTAGTGCTAGAGCACAAGGTCTCTGAGGTAATTATCCTTTGACTTGATTGTATTATGATAATATTTTTATAATCTTTAATATAAGGCATATTTAACTAATTTGATTAGATTAAAAAAATTAGTTAAATTAATTAATATAATATTTTTTTAAAATACATTAACGATATTTATTAATTCCCTCCTTCCCTCCCTATCTTACTTTATTTATATTTGGGGTAGTTATGCCTAATCATTATATATATATTTTTTAATTTATGGTTTATTATTTGTTCTTATTATTTGACTAATTTGCAATAGTGTTCATCTTTTTTAAGCAGAAGCATGTCAGCAAAATAGACTAGATAACCAAATGGATTTTTTTTTTAATTTATTAGGTAAGTGTCCATGCTGTCGTCATCTTCGTTGTGCATTTGTATAAATCGTGACAATTATAATTAAGATGCCTACATTTAATTAGAGTGGACTTGAGCTAATTAATTACTCATCCATGGAGGCCTGGTGGTGCCCGTAGAGCAAGTGATTCATATGAATGGGGATGTTGGAGAAACAAGCTACGCCAACAACTCTTCAATACCAGTACGTACGCTCTCTTGTATAATTCAAAGAGATTAGCCTTATAAAATGTGATATTTTTTATATTTATCATTTAATATTATGTCTTGTTTGAGCAGAAAAAGGTGATGATGAAAGCAAGACCTATACTTGAAGAAAGCATCAACAAGATGTCGTGGGGCATTAATCTCCCAATTACTAGTTTGAAAGTGGCGGATTCAGGGTGTTCCTGTGGACCAAATGCACTTTTGGTGGCTTCTAACGTAATCGATATCGTCAATGAAACAAGTCACAGGTGGAAGGTCGAGACACCCATAATGTTTCAGTTTCCTAAACGATCTATTTGGAAATGATTTTAATTCAATCTTCACGTCACTGCCAAAGTTCTATGACACTCTGAAACAGCAAGACACAACATGTTCTATAAATGCAACGCCTGGTACTTTCTATTGAAGTATGGAACTCTTTTTCCCTCCAATTCCATCCATTCCTCTTTCTCTCTCCAGTGGCTCTCTCAGGTAATCTACCATCTCTCTCTCTCTCTCTGTATGTTATCAGTGAATGTTAAATTTATACATTCTTACATGTTGGGGAACAGGCTCCAAGTTCGTTGAACGAGGAAGCAAAGTAGTAGATGATGATAAAGGGAATATATATGTAACAAGCATGAGTCCTCCATCATACGTTAACCAATTCAAACAAAGTATTCTTAAGAGCACATTCCAAGGAATTGGTGCCTGGCGGTGGTATGCTCCTGACATTCGTTGGCAGATATGATACTTCTGAAAATATATCTGCTCCAGAGGACTCTTTCGTGTGATACTCAATGATATGGTCTTAGAGGTATAATTAAACTCAAATTACTAAATATAAACTAGTTAAATTTAATCATTCACAGTCATTCAAGCATATTGAATAATGAAGGACAAGATGGCAAATATGATGAATGCTGCAGAACCTGATGGAAGAGGCAAAAATGGAGCGTTTCAATATGCCATTTTATAATGCTGGGGAAGATGAAGTTAGAGAAATAATAAAGGAGGAAGGATCTTTCAGCGTTGAAAAATTAGAGAGCATCAAAACAAGTTGGGACGGATCAACTGTAGATGAAGGGGAAGAAGGAAGTAAAGGCTTGAAGGATGATGATGAGACTCAAGAGCCGTGTTTGAACCTATTATGAAGGCACAATATGGATGAACTCTTCGTTAGGTTTAAGATAAGAACAAGGTTACCCAATTCTTGCCCAAGTTGGTGTATCCTTGTTTGGTCATATCTCTTGTTAAAATTGCTTGAACAATAATTCATCACTTGTGAGTTTGAAATTTGAATGAACGTTGATATCATATCTAAATAGATTACTCCCTATATAACCGTCTCAACGATATAAAATCCACTGAGCTATCAATTCCTCCCTATAATATCTAATATAATATTTAATTAATTAATTTAAATTAATTAAAAAATTAAATAAATAAATTTATTCTTACTCAATATGATATAATTTTTCCAAAATAATCATATAAAACGTTATATTATACTCTCACTCCTTAATATTGAACATAATTAGAGAGTTACTTTTAATTTTAAATATAAAATATTTCTTTTATTTATCTATTTTTTTCTAAATTAACCTTATACATACTCCCTCAACAATAATAAAAAAAAAAAGAATTGAAGAAAATAGTTAAAATATTTTTAAAAAATTATATCATATTAAATATTTTTTTTAAATTATATTAAAAATAGAAAGAGTATATCAATTAAGTAAATTAATTTGAGATTTTCAAAAATATTTATGGCCTTGATTTTAAAAGTAATAAAAATAAAGAGAATTCGCTAAACATTTCTACGCATTAACAACTGATTAAATATAAAGAGCAAATTATAATATCAACGGCGAAATGAATATCATTTTCCACTCGGTGTATACCATATCTATGACGTTATTCTAGTCAACGCTCAACACTATCCGTTTCATTCCTTTTCGGAACTATTTTTTTTACTCAGTGATTTTTTTTATTGTGCGTACCAAATTCAAAGCCGAAGTCCCGAACAGAGTCAAAGAACAGATATTTTGATAAATCAAGTAGGAAATCCAATAATAAGAAAATGTATAAACTCCAATTTCAAGTTTGTGTGTAACTGTGTTACAGTCAAAACAGATAATGACATGAAAAAAGCATTAGAAAGAAGAGAAAATGCAGTTTCACCAAACCATACTGTGATGTGGAACTCAATAATGTCCACTAACACCAAAGCTTCTACTTCAACTAGTCGCTCTCTTTATTAACTACAGTAAAGCCTCCTCATTTCATCGTCGCCTGAAGCACAATATATATATATATATATATTCATTCAGAAAACTAAGGGATGATACTTGCCTCAGTTCAAAAAGCGTGGGCAGCCTCAAGGGATTACTAAGAATCAATCTCCCAGATGGGTTACACAGCCATCTTCATTTCTATCTTCTGGTATGGATCATAGCCTATGAGTTTGAAATCAGATGCCACAAATGAATCTATATCCTTCTTTGGATTTATCTTCAAAATCTGATCATGAAGACACAAAGGACAGATAAAATTAAACTAGTGTTTGTTAATACTGTCAGCATTTTTTAGCCAGCTACGTCAGATCAAATTGCTTCCGGAACATCACAAACATACCGGAAAAGGTTTAGGAAGGTTCCGGAGCTGCTCCTGCAAAGGTCTCACGTGATTGCTGTAAACATGAGCATCCCCAATAACATAGACAAAATCACCAGGAACAAGCTCTGAATGAAAAGGGCATAGAGATATAATCTGTCAGATAAGTAATGCCAATTCTTGTTAGTTCTTTGTTCTCTTTGCTTCTCAATAAATTTCTGAACCTTTACCAGTGACCAAAGTGGACATTACACCCAAAGAAAAATGGCACAAAACATTTATTAAACCCAGAAAACCGTAAAGTTTAAAATGAATCATATATCTGACTATACATCTAAATCCTATGCAAATACTTGCAAAATTTGCATACCACAAACATGAGCAATCATGCATGTCAGGAGGGCATAAGATGCAATATTAAAGGGCACACCCAGGCCCATGTCTGCGGATCGCTGATACATTTGACAAGATAACTCCCTGTTTGCTACATAGAACTGCAAAGAAGATACAGGAATCTTAGAAATGAAGTGGTAGGAGAGGTTAAGAATCACTGTTTCAAAGACAACCCAGAGAGAATTGTAGACCTGTGCAAACATGTGGCAGGGTGGAAGGGCCATCAATTTAAGATCTACCGGATTCCAAGCTGAGAGAATAATCCGCCGATCATCAGGATTATGCTTTATCTTGTTAATAACATCTAAAAGCTGATCAAATCCTTGGCCAGAGTAGTCAGCATGCATGTCAGTGTACCTATAAGATTATAAATGGATCAATTGAGCTAAAAGACTCTAAATGAAATAATATATTTACTGAGAAAAAAATTATGATCCACCTACTTGGCACCAAAGTGCCTCCACTGAAACCCATAAACAGGTCCCAAGTCACCCTCCTCCCTCTCTGCCAATCCAACACTGTAAGTTACAAGATAATCAGTAACTCCAAGGAAAACACAGTTTTATCTCTACAGACAAAAGCTGATAGTCAAGCCTTGCCTATCAAGGTATTCTCTGGATGCATTGCCATCCCATATATGGACGCCTTTTTCCTGTAGCACCTGTCAACAACACAGGTTTCAATAATGGAGTTCATCAACCAAAAAGTACAGAGCATCAATACATGAACGATTTACATTGAAAGTCTTGTATATAGAACAAAATATTATCATGGTCTCAATATTGGCAAGCATTGGAACAAGCAGAAACAACTATTAAACCAATTTCTACAGCGACAGGAAATATTCCTTTCTCTAGGTTCTTCAATCACATTTTGACAAAGCTTATGGAGATAGCCAATAGAAATGGTTAAAGCTGTATCACTCTAGTAGATATGAACTATCAGCTCATGAATTCTGATGTAACCTGTCCTGGAAACAGAAATTAGCAACAGGAAGCTTTGCGTATCTGAATAATGTTGACCTTAAGCCAAAATAGGATCACAGTTACAAGGTTAAACCAACAATCTTGGTAAACCCCTTAAGCCAAAATACAGACTGAAAACAGCAAGATGATGCTGTGCTCTCTCAGTACTAAGTTCCCTCTGGTGTCCGAGAGACCAGCCTCTCCTATAGCCAAATTCTCACAGAAATTACCTCCCCTCTCCCACACGGGCTCTGCTGCTATATACTATCAAAAGTGCATGGCCCACCTTCCTAAAATAAGTCAAAAGTAGGACAGCAAAAGGTAGCACATATACATAAAGTCTACAGCCACAAAAGGTAGCAGCTATACATAAAGTCTATAGCCACCTAGTCTTATGTTTCTTTCTCAAATACAGCATGAAAACTTGGGTCAACCTCCTGAACCACAAAAGGAATCTTGCCCTCTCCATGTTTCTCCCTTTTGTAGGTTTTGGCAGCAAAAGCAAATGTGTCAAATTCACAGCACCTTAACCTTTTAATCACCAAAGAGCATAGCAAAAGCTTCACCTAACTTGATTCTTGAGTTTGTGAAACACATCAATATATGTTGTGCTTTTTATATTAATACATGAAAGGAAAGCTCAAATAATATCAAGGCAAGCTTTGATTACTTAAACTAGGCTCACCTCAGCTTCTTGAACCACTTATATATGCGGCACTGCATGTGTATGTAATTTGAAAATGATGTTATTACCTTGGCATTTGTTGAACCACTTATAAACCAAAGAAGCTCTTCAACAACCCCTCGCCAAAATACTTTCTAGAAAACAAATGAAGAAACCATGTCAACTACATCACAACATACAATAAATTTTTCTTTCCCAAGAAAAAAAAAACACTAGTTGAATCAAAACCATGAGAAAAGAGAAAAAGTAAAGTAAATTTACAGATATCTTAACCAATATAGCTGCATACCTTAGTTGTTAAAAGAGGAAAGCTTCTGCGCAAATTAAACCTCATCTGTGGATATATAGAGATAATAAGCCATCATATAAATGACAACCGTCACTCAAAAAACCAATCATGGTGTTACCTGGCAACCAAATTTCGAGAAGGTGCCAGTCCCAGTCCTATCATCCTTAGCAGTGCCTTCAGAGATGATATCTTGGACCAGATTGAGATAAATGTTCTCCTCATGTCTCCTAAAAATCACTTTAGGGAGGAAAGAGAAGTTCTTGACCTCAGGTTTCGAGGAATCTGATCTAGTATCACAATTTTGATCAGAATTCTGACTCAGGGATTCTGATATAGAACTCCTTACTCGTACATATGTGGTAAAACAATAGCGGATGTTATTCTCCACCCTAGGAAAGGAAGAGTACCATGGCTGAAATACAAAGGAATCAACTGGAGGCGTGAAAGTATCACAGTCGATATTTGTCTCGATTTCAGTAATGTGGATAGCTTCACATGCAGGTGCATTTAGAGCCTCTCTGCACATAAAAATTATCAGCTATAAGAACGAATTAATATGAAAGCAAATACGGCATAGAGGAGTGGAAAAGTTTTTAACTTTTTGAGTGAAGTGGAAAAGGTTTTGACAAAATAAAATAGTATATACCTAAATATCTGGCCACCTCCTATAACAAATACTTTCTCAATTGATAGGCAGTAAGGAGAAGCAGCTAACAATTCCAATGCGGAGGACATGCTTCCACATATAACAACATTCTCTGCAGTTGCAATGTCAAAGCTTCCTGAGCGAGTAAGAACAACATTAAGGCGACCAGGAAGAGGGCGATTCTCAAGAGGAATACTCTCCCACGTTTTTCTACCCATTATCACCGCATTCTTCTTCCCGGGATCAGATGTCATCGAAGTGACCTCCTTAAAAAATTTGAGATCAGCAGGCAGTCTCCAGGGTAGTTTTCCATCCTTACCAATGCCCATATCCCGGGTTGCAGCTACAACAACTTCGTAATTCCTCTGTGGATTAGGATGTGAGTTGACATTGCCGTTGGACATCACCAGAGAATCACTGGCCATGCTATAATTCAAAAGATGAGAAATATTTAAAGGTGCAGTCTTAAAAATAGACTGCAGCCAATTCTTCTGTAAGTTGAGCACTTGAGCGGAACCTGATACCAACAAAGAAATATATTCATCTTCAGATTGCTATTATACATCAACTCATTCACAAACAAAAGCAGTACAGGAGGAAATGGATGAAGTGCGTGAGGATAAAGATTATAAAATGAATATAAAACAAACAACTTTCTAAGATCTAACATTTCAGGGGCCCTTTTTGGGGCCAACTAAAATTTCAAAACGCTTAAAAAGATGACTTTTTGGCAGCATAATCCACATTTTCCAGAGGACATCTCTGTAGCTAAGGTGTAAACTGATAAAGTTACATAACCGTGCAAAACAGTGATCATCTGACTCTATCATATGGCTTCACAATAAATTAAATATGTCCTCTCCGATTTTAATATTTTTTCTCATTTATATAATCGTTCGGCTACAACTACAGTCAAACTCATAGACAAGAACATTTCCCAGATCAAATCGCATCAAACATGCAGTACTATCGCACAAGACCCGTCAATGAAAGTCAATCGCATTTCTCGTTGAATCGAAATCCAGGAACGTAAAACATATGAATCAGAGAGTCCAGAAGATCCAAGGAGACGGAGAAACTAAGGAAATATGAGGGGAAAATTATTGAAGACCCAATTTTGAAACTAATTCATCAGTACTTTTATAATTCATGGGCCATATATAAACATCGTGTATATATATACAACACATGCAACAAATTCAAAACCCAAACAACCATGCAGATGATAAATAATCACCATCTATATTCGCAGAAATGCGGAAGCGAAGAAAGAAACAGCAAAGCACCCAAACGTGAAGAGGAAGAAGAAGGTACACACCGATCTCAGAGCGAAACGCAGAAGGTAGCAGGGACTCTGACCCAAAAATCTTCTGCAAAATTCCAAGCTTTATCCACTCACAAAACCAGAAAAAGAACAAACGAACGAACGAAAAATAAAAATCAAAACTTGTGAGAGTTTGGGGCAATGGGGCATTGATCGAAGAAGGAGAAAACCAGAAGCTGGTACTCAAACAAGTGAGTGAGAAAGTACGAGAGGGAAAATGGGAAAGAAATACTTTCCTTCTCAGCTTTCGATTTTTCCCACTCCTATGCAGTGAAAAAAGGCGAACGGAAAAAGAGAAACTCGAGAAAATCCAAAACCACAGTTGACGCGGAATGCCGCCAAGGGGAGAGCAGAGTGTGGTATGGATCACGCTCGGTCTAGAGTATACTATACGTATAGGTTACAGTATATTGAGTGAGTACTTATTAGTTTTCCGAATACGCCCCCCTGCTTCTTTCTTCCCAAATTAGTGCTCTTTGGATATTCTTCATTCTTCACCATTTACTATTCTTTCCAATAATAGATAATAAAGGCCATTAACAAATAAGGCATGCTTTTTTTTTTGGCAATAAAAATCTTCACCTACCCCGCGTTAACACCGAACAAAGATTTATTATTTTATTTTTTGTCAACAATAATATATTTTTCATTCTTTCAATTATAAGCATAGTTTCAATTTTGTCTTCCTATTTTTTTGTCAATTTTATTCCATAATTTGTAAAAAAAAAATTAATGTGTTTTTAATTGTTAAGATTGTCTCAATTATTAGTGAAATCATGTTACCTATTAAATACATTGTCGCTAGATAATACAAACATTATTGTACTGTTAATATTTATAAAGATATTTTTTTAATAATAAACATCAAAATATAGCGAGTTTCTTTTAAAAAAATTATTAAAAAAACTATCATTACAAAATTTATGAGTTAAATATCCAAAAGATTCAAATGTTTGAGTAGATATAATTCACCTTTAATTCTACATAAATATATTCTATTTTTTATATAATTAAAAGTAGATTGTATGTAGTTAAAGAAAAATTTACTCAATAAAAATATGTTACGTATAGATTTTAAAAAAAATAGATAATTTTAAATAAAAAATTTTATAATAATAAATTTTCAGCAATTTTTCCCCTTTTTAAAGATTATTAGGTGATATATTAAGTAAATTATTCTATATATTTAAGTGGGCATCCATAAGAGGGTACTTCCGGGAATCAAAGACTAGAGAATTAATTAATACAAGTAAATGCAAATGGGGGCCCCACACGAGTAAATTTAGCATTCTACGCCTAAAGGGCGGGAAAATCATGATACCCAATGATATCACGACACTTGTCAATATCCTACTTATCTATCTCCTAATCTTGACCGTCCACTTGGCGGTCATCTGAAGCCTTTTTTTTGGGTAGGTTATCATTGTTGGTGGTAGTTAGACGTCTCGATTGCCCATTTTAACCTCACTTAAGCTTATCCGTACATACTACGCAATCTATCGGGCGGTCCACGTCAGTATCTATCTACACAACAAGATACGCTCGCTAACATTTTCGTTTTCTTTTCTTCCTTTTTATAATCATTTTCTCTATTGGAGACTCTCACGTCATTTTCTAAAATTTAGAAAATGGTGGGAATTAAACGTTGATATCATACGAAACATATCATACAATTTCTCTAATAAAATGCCATGAATATTTGTTCACCTAATTATAGATAAACAAGTGTAGGTTTGACTTAAAAATTTTAAAAGACCATTCCTAACATATATCTAATGGCCCCTTTAGATTAGATTTTTAAAAATAATTTATACAGAAAAAATTACTTAAAAATTATTCTAGATAATATTTTATGAAAAAATATTTTTTTAAAAAAGCGATTCTTAAAAAATAAATATTTAGATAATTATTAATATAGTAATTTTTGTTATTGTTAATTTAATAGAAAATGCATGATATCAAATGATAATTATATAAAATATAAAAAGATAGGAATAAAATAGTCATTACATAATGTAAAAGTTATTTTATTATCTTGAAGCTAGTTCCATAAGTTTATCTGAAATTATTATTTTAAATCATAATTTAGTCTATAAACTCTTATAAACTATGACTATTTATTTAATTTTTAACTCAAACTATAATTTAACCTAAAAAATACTTTTCACTATAGTTTAAGGAGCAACTAAATAGACACTAAATATAGTTATGTGCATGCTTGTTGCCATCCAAGTTTCATAATTTTTTTTTTATAAGAATTTTTAGAAAAGGGTTAGGCTCACACACTATCTAAAAGTATGATAAAGTCTTTATTTTTTTTAGGCAATATCAATATCAAGTAAATCGAGTCGTCTATTACCCTCAAATATGAATCTAAGTATCTATGATTTAAGATATATTTCTAAACGTCATAACTGTAATCATAATAAAATAATATTTTCTAAAATTAAATATATTTAAAATAATTATATATCTCTTCTTTTATTAGCTAAACCTGTTATATAAAAGTACAAACAAAGGGTATCCATCATAACCTAAAACTTAATAAATCTGGTGTGGGCTGAAGTAACCCAACCTAGTCCTAACCTCAAAAGAATACGACCTGAAGCAAACAGCTAGACCATTCTGATCTATTTAGATCGGGTTCCAAACAAGCATATATCGATCTAACCAACTTATCCAGTCCAATGCATCTCTATGTATTCATAATGGCGTTAAAGATCTTCCTCACCAAAATTGTCAATAACAAACTGGCTCATTTATATGTTGCTAAAAAAAAGGTCCAATGTATATTTGTAGAGAGATGATATTCATTGGTTTGTCTACTTCCATGTTTCAGGAGTAGCCAGAGGAGGAAGCTATGAATGGAAACTTAGTGGTGCTCCACAACACTACGACGTTCATATTGTGTTGATTTCTACTTCCAGCTCACTCCTAATAGCCATTAACGCGTTGCGTAACATAATCAAACACGCTGCTCAGACATGCAATCCATAAATAGAAGGAAAAAAACAAGCCTTTTATATGTAATAGTATTGAATAAAAGAATCCTAGATGCAATCTTGTGTATATGTTTCTGCAACACTTCTATCGTTCTTGTCTTGCTCCAACAGAATAAAATGAACGGAGTGGCTTGCATTTCGCCACCATAATATGTTATCGTGTGTTTCCCGTTGTAGCAAACGGAAGCTGAAAAACTGAAGAAGAAAAGTCTCATATTTTTCCAATACCCGTCAATAAAATAATCCAAAAAATAATAATAATTAGCAAAACTCTAAATTGAGCTGTACCATCCTTCCGGAGATTTTCTCGGGTGATTAAATTTGCTTTTCCATATTGTTATTTCCTTCCACACACCCCTACATTTTTGTTTAAAGGTATCTTCTTCTTCTTTCTTCTTTCTGAACCTTTCGAACCTCCATTGTTATTATATCTTTTAAGCGATTTCTGGTTTTTGTTTCTGGGTTTTTGTTTTTTTTTCTGACGTGTTTGTTGATGAATATATAGGTGTAGGCAAATGGGCAAGGGCTCAGATATTGGGCATATTCTGTGTATGTGAGCGCTTGATCCTTTTTGCCTTTACGGCTATCTCTGCTCATCACCTGAAATATATATATTAAGCTTCCAAGATTCTTCAATCATGTGTGAAACTACTATGATGCCTGAACCTCTTAAATTGGGTAAGTTCCAAGATTCTATTGCTGTTGTTGTTCCTTTGCATTTTGTCTGAGCAATCTTTATGTAATATGAAATGCTCAAAATCTTGCATGCTTTCATGATCATGAATGTGTCAGAAAAAGAACAATGAAAGGATGAGAATCTGCATGTCACACGTAGATAAAACAAGATATTTATGATCACATAAACAGCATTCTTTATTATCACATAAACCTTGTTCTTAATCCTAATGCAGGAATTGAGAATGAATATTCGGAGGAAGAAAGGAAGAAAAGGGTTGGGCCTATAAAGAAGGTGGCAATAAGTGCTTCAAATAGGTTCAAGAGTTCCTTCACAAAGAGAGGTCGCAGGCACAGTAGGGTTATGTCTCTGTCAATTGAGGATGACCTTGATGCAGAAGAGTTGCAGGCAGTCGATGCTTTTCGCCAAATGCTCGTTCTGGAAGAACTATTGCCTGCCAAGCACGACGATCATCATATGATGCTAAGGTAGCTAGCCCTTGTCATAATCAAAATTTTCCATAGGCCTTTGTTTGGCTTTAACTTAAGTTTTCAAGTTGAAATAGCTGGTAACCAATTATATGACTAAGTACGTGTTTCGTTTTATGATGGAAACTGTTGGACTTTAAGTCTGCCCTTGATAGGTTGCGCTATTTTAATTAGAGTTTTAATCTAATTAAATATATAAATTAAATTAGGATTTGATTTATTGCGGGATATCATATTAATTGCGAGAATTGTTAATTTGAGGGGTAAGCCAAAATTATTCCCTAATAAATGAGAGAGATTCCACCTTCCTAATATATCATCCATTTGATCCTAGAGGTGCCTCTCTCAGCTATTCCTCAATCCAGCATTTGTGTTTTATGGCTTTCTATTTCTTTAGTTTAAGCTCTAGTAGTCTAAACCCTGTGTAAACTGGTTTTAATGGCCTCCAGCATTAAACCAAACACCCAGCAAGTATGAGAGGACATGTTACATATCATGATATAAAAAATCATATTCATGATCATTGTCTTTAGTAGAAGTTCGTGAGTTGAAATTGTTCTTGGCATGAAGTTACCGCATGATGATGATGATGATGATGATGATACAGATTCTTGAAAGCAAGGAAGTTTGACTTTGACAAAACAAAGCAAATGTGGGCAGACATGCTTCAATGGAGAAAAGAATTCGGTGCTGACACTATCATGGAGGTATATATACACACACCTGTGATGTTTTTCCTGCATAACCACTGATTAAACTGATAATCAAATTCTAACCTCAAGTTAACGAATTTCCACTAAGGATTTTGAGTTTAAGGAACTAGACGAAGTTATGAAATACTACCCACAAGGGCATCATGGAGTTGATAAGGATGGAAGACCTGTTTACATTGAAAAACTGGGCCAAGTTGATCCTAACAAGCTCTTACAAGTGACAACGATGGATTGCTACGTTAAGTACCACATAAGAGAGTTCGAGAGGACCTTCGTTGTCAAGTTCCCTGCCTGTTCAATTGCAGCAAAGAAACACATTGACCAAAGCACAACTATTTTGGACGTCCAAGGAGTGGTATGTGTGTGTGTATGAAATTCCATGGCTGTTTTGAAATATCGATGTTATTGGGAGAATCTTGGAGGTGACATTAAATGACTAAAATAATGTGAAACATGTACTTAGTAAAAAGTAAGTAAAACAAAACTGATGACTGCAATAATTGAACAGGGACTGAAAAATTTCAACAAAGCTGCAAGGGATCTGATTCAGAGGATTCAGAAGATTGATGGTGACAACTATCCTGAGGTACTTTACTCCTTAGGCTACATATGTTCTCGTTTTCTCTAACCAAATTGAATCATTTACAATCCAATCATACATGCAATCATGTACTTAGGAGAGAGAACTATAACAAAAATGAAGATTGTTATGCCATCATCACATAGGTACCTCCCAACAGTAAAACGATATAGTGGCAATATACACTAATTGAACTTTCTTTCTTTCTTTCCACTTAGACCTTGAACCGTATGTTCATCATCAATGCTGGCTCCGGATTTAGGCTCTTGTGGAACACTGTGAAGTCCTTCCTTGACCCCAAGACCTCTGCAAAAATCCATGTATGTATTTCTAATTTACTTATCTCTTGGAAGCCATCTTTATTTGGGTATATCTTTGAAGTATCCTTTCAATTTTTCAGGTCCTAGGCAACAAATACCAGAGCAAGTTGCTTGAAATCATTGATGCCAGGTTGACTTTTGCTCCTTCTCTCATTTCCACTCAAATTAAGCCTATCTAACTCACGAGTAACAGAAAAACAATTAACTTGGGTTAAATCTTAACACCTTATTGGTCCTTCTTGTTTACCAGTGAACTTCCAGAGTTCTTGGGAGGTACTTGTACTTGTGCAGAGAAAGGCGGTTGCATGCTCTCAGACAAGGGACCATGGAATGACCCAGAAATCTTTAGGGTAGTTTACTGATATGTCATACCATTTTTTTAGCTTCATATTATGTATGGCATCATAATACAAGAATGAAGTGTGTTCTTTTGATGATTAGATGGTTCAAAATGGTGAGGGGAGATGCCAAAGGAGACTCTTGGATGGCATTGAGGAGAAAACAATAAATGAGGATGAAGCAATCTACCATAAGGTACTCAGTTTTCCCATCTTTTTTGAAGTTTCACAGTGAAATTCTTTGCTCTGAAACATTCTTCTCCGTATTTCTTTCTGATTGCTACAACATTAAGGGAGGTGATTCTTTCAAGAACATAAAATGTTTATCGCCGACGATGGAGCATGTCAAACCAGGAGTAAGTGTTCTAGACTTCGCTAATATGGTTTCAGCTATAAATCTTTTTTCTTGATAGTTCAAGGAAACTGCATAAACATACTGTACTAAAATTTGTCATGCCAGAGGACACAGAACTATGACAAGTTTTCATCACTTGATCAATGAAAAAGACTTCAGAGTTCATACTAATTTTTGTCCATGTTTCCAATTACACAGTCAACCTTCGTTTTCCTTTGAATTCTTCTACCTATGTATTGCAGATTGCGAAGCAAATGAGTGGTTACAGATATGATGTCTCAGTCCCAATGGTGGACAAAGCTGTTGATTCACCTTGGTCAAAAGCAAAAGATAAACTTGCAATTTCCACAGGTTTACGTACAGTTCTATAGTTCTTACAAGCCCTTAAAGATCATTGCTTTATGTTTGGCCATCAACATGCAATTCATTCAATAGGGTTTGTTAGAATCTGATATTGGGATTGCTGAAGCTGCAGATTGTTTAGCTGTCAAGCCTAGTGATAGAATGAGCGGTCAAATAGTAGGAAGGTTCATGACATTAATAATGGGAATACTGACATTGATTAGGGTGACGAAGAGCATGCCTAGGAAGCTCACTGAAGCAGCACTTCACGGCAACTCGGCACAACACGACAGAGCCATGAAAAAAGGGCAGCGTCAGTTGCCGGCACCACCACCACCAGTTGTCGGCGGCGACCACATGTTGCTGATGAAGCGCATGGCTGAGCTTGAAGACAAGGTCAATGCTCTCGCTTGCAAACCTCCCATGCCTCCAGAAAAGGAGGAAATATTGAACACTGCTCTCGCCAGAGTAAGTGCCCTCGAGGATCAATTGAATGAAGCCAAAAAGGTACTCAACTCAGATTATATGACCTAAAGTATCAGAAAGATTTGATTTTTAATCTAACCGTAATGTGGGGTTTGTGAAATAGGAGCTTGATAATGCACTTGCTCGACAAGGAGAGCTCCAAGCAGCCTTTGATAAGAAGAGGAGGAAAAGGAGACTTGTACGTGACTTGCTATTAGTTTTTTTCCCCTCTCTCTCTAATATATTTATTTGAGAAACATTCTGAATTCTGATCTTCTTGTTGGGTTTGGGAATGCAGTTCCGCTGGTAAAGCTGAAGGAAACACGCCTATGGTATTTGAAAATGAGTTGACCATCTTCATCTCCATTCTTTTGTTTTTCATGTTGCTGCTTTGTCTAAACAAAACTTGTGTACATTGTTCTCTGTGATGTGAAAAATTTTCAACACATTTTTCTACCATTCAAGTTCACAATGCTCTCAAGTTTGCGCCTTTCACATATTCATACTCTTTGTGAAGTCAATTGGTGAATTTCAAGTTTCTGTTTCAATATCCTCAGGCAATTAATTTCAAGTTGAGGAACTTTAACAATGCATTTAAAAAAATTATTTCAGACAATTTTATCGATTTACTTTTGATTTTATTTTTAAAAAACATGGTTAAATATACTTTGTTGAGCTTGAACCAGAATTGAACTTTTGGATGGTAAAGTGGTAGAAATATTCGGGCAACATGAACATATCCAATACTTCGATGTCATGAATTCGGCCAGACAACAACAAAATTCAGATTTCGTTTTATTTACTCAAATTTCTGTCTAATAAATATCAGATTCCCCAAACTTACACATAATAGTTTCAAAGACCTTGAATTCTTACTTAATTCAATTTAGCATTTCAGACTTCATAATCTCCAAATTCTCGTCCCTTCATTAACATTGCCCATATTCTTGATTTATACCCAAGTTCTAAGTTCGTAGTATGCTTTGGAAAGATTTTTTTCTTATGAATTTATATTAAGACCGTTCAAAGGCCTTGGCAACTAAGGCATAAATACACACATTCCAGTGGGAAATGCAACCTATATATCCCAAGTAACATAAGAAACAACTGAATTTTATGTCATATATCCTAAATAATATATAAAAAATTATCTTCCTTTTTCATATATCAAGCTCCAATGTCTTTATAAACGAATTTTGAAAGATCTAAAAAATAGATGAGCATATATATAGCAAACGGCACCTTGGGACAGTGGGTAAGACACAGATAGCTTTTAAGCTAATTATAAAAGATCACATTTTGTTCAGTATTATAAACACTGTGACTTGAGAAATAAATCCTCCCCCATGTAGTTGCTCTAGCAGGCAGCAGCAACACTTACCAGCAAAACTTCTTTTTCTGATGACCAAGCAGCAAATAAAGGAAATGCCACACGTCAGAATCAGAGGTTTGAAAAAGCTCCCCCTTTAACAAACTGTTCATAAAGATAACTCAGCTAACTTACCCGTAACTTTGCTGCTTCTTGACGATCAATGTAGGCAAGCAGTTCCTCTTGCCTAATTAAGGCTTCATAGAGAGCCTGTGGAATAAGTCAAGCAAAAGAAGCAAAACCAAGTAAATCAACTGTGCTCCAATGCAAACGTAGAAATAGATGATAAGAACTATATGGAATGTATTACTCATATTTGAGTTCATTTTGAATGTGAATTGCTGCAATTGGCCCAGACGGGGAAAAAAGAAAGTGAATGACCACAAATGTCAGAGCATCCTACCTTTTTAGTGGCAATCAACTCTGCTTCCAAAGCATCCACACGACAGACAGCAGCATTCAACAATTCCTCTTTCTCATTAGGCATCTCAGATGGCTTAGATTGGAGTGTGTCAACCTTCTCTTCAAGCTCACCCAATTTCTTTAGCATGAAGGAAAGTTGGTCTGCTTCCATATGTGCTGCTGAACGTGGTGAAGGAAGATGACATTCCTTGTTTGTTGCATCAAGAGTTGGTTCAGAAGTACTCTGATCAACATTGGCTGATATAGCAGGAAGTCTGCTGGTCAGGCCACGTGCAACTGATTGGAAGAGGGTGAAAAGGGTCATGAAGAAGACAGTCAAGGCCACCCAAATTCGTATTCGAATCCCATCTGGAGTTGTCTGAATGTCAGCAAGAGGAGGCAATCCTGAATTGGAAAATTTACATTTTGAAAGCAAGTCAAATCAAATAATTCAAATTCTTAAAATATGCAAAACTCGAGTTAAAATAAGTTCTTGCGTGCAAAACTGAAAATCAAGTTCACATCTTCAATTGTAAATCAGATTCAGTAAAGTATGACATTGATTGATCCCAAGTTAAAATATAATTTTGCTTGCTCGTTCTTTATATGAAGTGACACTATTCAACAGCGATTATGCATTTATAGTCATCAAAGTTCCTGCTAAGGCTTTGTTTGGTTCAACATAAGGGAGGGTAGAGGATGTAAATAGAGGAGAGAATGAGATATTTTTTGTTTGGTTCAAGAGGGGAGGGGAGCTTATTATAAATTGACAAATATACCCTTATTATTTTTGTTTAAATTTCTTCTTTATTATTTTGACCCAATTCCATTTTTGATGCTGTGGGCATGAATAATTTTGCTAATTCTTGAAATTTCATCAAAAAAAAAATTATTACACAAATCAGCTTTGTTTCTCCAAGGCTTCATTATTACACACACTCCAAGAGGAAGAGAACTGAAGAAAGTCCCCACCATCTCCTATTCTCCAAGGCTTCATTATTACACATACACTCCAAGACTCGACCTTTGTTTCTCTCTTTGAATTTTCATGGATTCTCTCCTTGCCTTCCACTGCTCTTCTTCTCCCCAGATCCACCCTTCCCGAAAGCCATTCCGATTCCTTCATCATTGTCATAAAACTCCAGTCCCCAATGCTTCCTTATTCTCTAGGAACCCAATTTCTATTCACTTCCACGGCCCAAAAAACCTTTTCATAGAGCTATTTCTGCTGTCACCACAGAAACTAGGTACTCTACATTTTTTGTTTGCTTTCTTTATTTTGTTGTATTGTTCTTGTATTTTCATTCGAGAGCAATCAAGGCTATAAATCTAAGGGAGTTGAAGTGTGTGGAAGCTTTTCTGGAAAAGGAAAATAAGGACTAAGCTTTTCTGTGAGTGAGGGGGGAGAGAGAGCTCTTCACAAGAGTAGGAGTAAGAGCTGAGGAGCATCACTGGAGGTCAGGGAGAGGCCGGTGGCATGCATCATTGCCGTGTGTTGTTTGAACGAAAAATGGACATGAGGGTAACACTAGAATATATAACAATTATCATGGGCAATTTTGTCAAAAATTATTCGCCCATCCACAAACCCCCGATTTTGGAGGGGTGAGAGAGTGGGGGAGGGGAGCAAAGGAAGACAAAATTTCCCCTCCTCTCCCCTTTATTTTCTAAACCAAACATGCATTTTCCCTCCCCTCCTCTAACCTCTTTTCCAGAAACCCTTAACCAAACAATGCCTAAAGCTACTGACAATTTTAGAGGAGAAAATTGGAATGCCTTTACAGTCATCAAGCCTCAACAGAGGTAAAGAACCATAGGGTGATTGAGCATAATAAGATTTGGATTAGAGACTACTCATAGGTAAATAAAGCAAGATCACTTTTAGAAGAAATAGTTCCTTTGATTTTTCCATTTGTGGTGAATAAGTACCATGAGGAGATATCTCCTCAAATTAGCTATAAATTCTAAGCTAAAGTTGCTAACCTTTAAAAGTACTAGCCCTCTTTAGAGATGGTTGCTTCTTCAAGCTGGCATCAACAGATTTGTCCACCATTGGAACATACTCATCAAATGCTGATAAGCTACCAGCATAGCTTGTCTCTCCAACTACCTTAGCCTGACAAATAACTCATAAATGTGAATAAAGTTGTAAGCCTCTGACTAGGACTGGAAGGGGGATTTGCACAAAAGACCTTCAGAAAAGAACTAGCAACTTTTGCCATATAATAAAGACATTAAAAGTAAATAGAAGAAACACTTACTTCCTCGTGAACAGGGGTCAACCTAAGATGTGAGTAACTCTTCATTGCTTTAGGAGAAGCCACATCTTCTGCGTCAGACCCTGATTCAGCAGTAGATGTATCACTGCCATTTACCTGTTCAAGAGACATTATCACTTGATGATGTTGTATGTTTTAAAACAAGGGTGCCAGAGGAGAGAAGCAGCATGAAGACATTAAGTTCAACTTCACTCAAATAAAGCAGTTATAAGCAAAGGAGAATTACCATTGGATATCGAGGTTTTGCATATGCAATAACTTTCCCTTCGCTGTTCAGAACTTTTACTACCTGCCTGGCCATCCGTGCTCCACCCCTGAGAACCATCTGCAACAAGTCCACATAAATTCAACTATTAGCCTAAAACAAACAAGTCCAACTGATGTTGCATATAAACAATTGTAACAGTCAAGGGTAAAGTATCAGCAATGCATCCAATAATAGCAAATTACCTTCAATATTTCAGGATTCTTCCAAGGCCCTTTGTCAGATCTAAGGCAACCTCCCAGATCTGCACAAGTGCAGGTGCCTCCAAGAAATTCTGGCAACTCACTTCATTAAGTGCACAAAATCATTAGGCATGGTAGAATAATCTGAACATGCTAGAAAAGCATGAAGGTATTGGTGAAAAAAAAGTATTTAAAGAAGAGAATTCTAGCATATGCAGAAATATGAAAATACCTGGCATCAATTATATCCAGCAATTTGCTCTGGTACTTGTTTCCAAGAACCTATGCAATTTCCAAATAAGCATTAAATTAAATAGAGAGAGAGATGTTAGCAGCCTAAAAAATTATTTTAAAAAAAACTCTTAACCAGCTACAAGGAAGCATTTTTGCATACATGAATCTTAGAAGTTGTTTTGGAATCAATAAAAGTTTTGACGGTGTTCCACAGTAGCCTGAATCCAGGGCCAGCATTTATAATAAACATCTGGCAGAGAGTCTGTAACATAAATAAAAGACAAAATACTCATCAGCAAGACCATAGCATATGTTCATCCCCCAAATTTTCTGGAATGCTGATATCAAACTCCAATAAAAAAAAATTCAAAAAGTGCAGAAGAAAGTGGGATTGCTCACCTCAGGGTAATTGTCTCCATCAATCTTTTGCAATCGCATAACGAGTTCCCGGGCAGACTTTGTAAAGTTCTTCAGACCCTGATAATAGATGTCATAAGAAATAATTTCATATGCAACTTTAATGGTGAACAATTATTGGAAACATACCACGCCTTGAACGTCTAAGATTGTAGTGCTAGAATCTATGTGCCTCTTGGCAGCAATGGCGCAGGCAGGAAACTTAATTGCAAAAATTTTCTCAAACTCTTGTACATGGTACTTTACATATCTCTCCAAAGTTGTAACTTGCATAAGTTTGTTTGGATCAACCTTTCCAAGTCTTTCAATATAAACTGGTCTTCCCTCCTTATCAACATCATGATGACCATGAGGGTAATACTCCAGAACATCATTTAACTCCTTATACTCAAAATCCTGATTAAAACAAAATATTAAGCATGGCGGATGCAGAAAATATCAAGTAATGAAAGTTTATGTCTTGTCCCTAAATTTTTACCAGCAGGAGTCAAGTAAATATTTTCCGCATAATATCTATATTACCTCCATAATAGTGTCAGCACCAAAATCTTTCCTCCATTTGAGCATATCAGCCCACATGTGCTTTGCTTTTTCAACATCAAATTTCCTTGCTTTTAGGAACCTATAAGGTGTATAAATTAAGGAGGAAAAACAACAATTATAAAACGAACATCATAAAATTAATTCTAACACCATCATAAAAGAATATATAAAAAAATTGCACCTTAACATCATATGGTAATCATCATGTTTTTCTGGGAGCAATTCATCCATAATCAATGATTGTCTGAAGGCATCAACAGCCTGTAGTTCCTCAACATCCCGAACATCCTCGATAGAAACTGAACTAACCCGGCCATCACTTTTTCTCCTGCCACTCTTTTTCTTGAGAGTATGCTTGAATTTGGTAGATGCATTAATTGCTTTCTTTTTTAGAGAACCAATTCTTGTCCGTCTTTCATCCTCAGAGTTCTCAAAATCAGATCTCCTATCCCGTCTTTCATCACTTCCAGAGAATCCCTCAAAGCCTGTAAGCATTTAGCAAAGGTAGAATAAAAATGAAGGTATACATTTTCAGCACGAGCCTTTTTAAGAAAAAATTGTGAGAGCCAAAAAATGCACAGAGCAACATTCTTGTTTTAAAAGGATTAGCATTCATCAACCCCACAAAACCCAAAACTAAATATTCAAAATTTCTCAAAGCTCTGATAACCTAAGCCTGCCCAGTTCGATCATCAGGAACAGATCCCAAAATAAAATGGCGCTAATTTTTTTTTCATTCTACAAGTGAGAGTAAACACCTAATTCACAAAACGACCTTGGGAGAACCAGAAAAGAATGGCATTTGTTTCCCTACACTGACCCAACAGTTGTTAGCTTAGCCTAGCTAAATTCTCCAACCTAAAGTCAAAACCGTAAATTTTCTTTTTGCATTCCAATTCTAATTTCTTGAAAGAGAAAACCCTAGAATTAGCGCACCAAGAAAGTAAGACTCGCCTGGCATTAAACAAGAAAGGAAAGTAAAGAGAAATAGAGAGAAGCCACTCACAAGGTCTGGCGAAACGATCCAGCGGGCCAGACATTGCGGTTTCGGAAAGCAATTCACATGGAGCAAGACCTTCCAATCAGTGCCGCGCCAAGCCCGATCCCTATTCACAAATCAGCCAAATTACCAATCATAAACCCTTAAAATCACCCAACCGATAAGAAATCCAATACTCAGAACCGATCAACCCCTTGAAAGGGCAATGAAGAAGAAGAAAAAGAAAATTGAGCGGACACTTGCCGGAGCTAAAGCTGCGTCACGAATCAGGATGAAAGAACACGTGATCTTAAGATCCTGTGGGCGTACCCAATGGGCAAGGGCTGAAGCTAGTAGCTCAGACGGCAAATGTAAATAATTACAAAAATAAACGAAAAATAATAGGAATAAATAATAAATAATCGCCGGTGAGCGTCGGCGAAGGCGAGAGAAAGCCAGACGAGAGAGATAATTGGAGGGGAGAAGCACTTATGGTACTGACACAACAGACTATGGAGCCTCCACAGGGCAATCTAGGAAGTGGGCCCCAGTATAGGGAGTATGACACGTGGCATTCCCGTGAGAGGAGAAGGTGCAGGGAATGAAGGAGACCGCCTGCCATTGGGTTTTTCAAATGAAAGGTTGACAAACGATGAAGAATTATACTATTTATATTTTATATTTTATATTTTTATTTATTTACATAGTATCGTATAAATGTATATATGAAATTTTCAATGCTTAAAAAACCATACGACTTGATCGATTAAATAAAATTAGCTGAAGTGTGATTAAATTTTCATTATAAGATCTAATCAATATCTCATTATGTCATTTCTTACTTCTCACGTGTACACTTTAACATTTAAATTCTTAACTTTTAGTTTAAATTTTAAAAGCATAAAAATTATCTTTATATTTATATAGTTTAATTTAGGTGAGATCTAAAATTCAATTTAGTGTGTATTTAGATAATTTTAAAATAATTATAGTTTAAATTATAGTTTTAAATAAACTATTATAAATAATTTATAAATTATTTAATTATTATTTTATCTATTTTTTTTATATTTCTCTTTTCTCTCCTCTTTTCTATTTATTGTTGCTATTAACACAAAAATTTCAATCCGTCATTATTGTCTAAAAGAGAAAGAAGAAAAGAAGGAAGACGATGGAAGAGAAAAGTGGACGATGAAGGAAGAGGAAGGAAGTAAGAAGAAAGACGACAAATATTCAACATCAATATTAGCGAGCTGTATACATCATCTTAATGTCGGCGGGTTGCTATAGAGGAGTCAACAACAAACAACAAGAAAAGACAATGAACAGTGAATAAAAAAAGTAAAACTAAATAAAATATTTTTTTATCCCATTCCTTTTTTTAATTTATCAATAATAAAAATTTTTCTGATAATAATTATCAAAATACTCATTTATCCATAACTATTTTTTTTATAAATTTTTTTTTAAAAGTTATTTTTCAAAAAATATCCAAAAATCATTTTTTTATAATTTTTTTTTAAATCTATCAAAATAGTTACATATATTAATCGAAGAACAATATAGCCTCTAAAATTTAGATAATATATTAAGAAGATTCACCCTCTTCCTTTTATTAGTACATTAATCTTGGTTTTTCTTATTAATTTGGGTGGGATAATTATATGACCTATTTAAATGGAATCTGAATTTAGTCTATGAATATTATTAACTTATCAATTGTAATTTATAATTGATGACGTTTTCCGCCAAATAATATTTTTCTCTATATGAGTAAAAGTGACATTTAATCTTTTAATTTTTAAGATTTTATCTCTATCTTTAATTTTATGAAGTATATTTTTTATTTTTTATTTTTATTTAGTGAATGATATTCTTAGTTTTTTAATATTTAGAGCATAAACATCTTTTACCTCTTCTAATAAATATATTTATTAAAATTTAAACTTATGATAAATGATGTTCCATACCCATCTAACAACTTGTTAGTTCAATATCCTGACTTTAACACCATTAATAAAAGATATGGCCATTTAATTTTACAATATTAATAAAATATTCTCAAATATTGATATAATTAAGTTTAAAATGTTAAAAATAAAAATAATTTGTAAAAAAAAATATCATTTAATACCATTGCTGTTAGGGCTAAAAGATTAAAAATATTTTATAAAATTAAGAATTTAAATTAAATTTTCCTACAAATTTATAGTATAAACAAAAAAAAAAACACTTTCTCCCATAGACATCTAGTTTCTCCTATAGTCTCTCTACTTTCCACTTTCACACTCCTTTATAACCCCTTTAGTCTAGCAATTGGGATGAGGATGATTTCTTAATAAATATATGTCACTATTTGGAAGAAAATGACCTTTGAGCAATTGTAATAGTTTGTCAAGTGGCCGCAAATTTCCTTAAGAAACTATTTTTTTTTATTGGAAATCAAATTGAGAAACTTCACCTTTATGGGATCAAATTTGAGAAATAAATAATATATCAGATTATTTTTACAAGCCATCACCTCGAATTAAAAAATTATTACTTCATTAGTTTATTTTTTATAAGAAAATCTTCGCTGACTCCTCTTGTACATAATTAGTTAGTATTCTTAAAATATTTAACTTTTTTCAGATATACTTTTCAATGTACCACAGAAATTCCATAATGAAGGAAGTATAAAAGATTTTCCCTTCGGCTCGGAGAACAATAATACGATTTCTTGAATTCTCCGCTCCTCCCCATTTCCCACTTCTATTGTTTCTGAGAAAAATGTCACACAAGATATGAACGCCACAAACTATACAATTATATAATTGCATTATTGAGTTACATTGAAAACGTTTGCAATTATTACTTATAATGTTAAAATGTAACAACCGTCGGGTCTTTTTCATATTATTAACTTCCCAACACTATTTTTATTGGCCATTCTAAGGACCATACAAGGCTCTAATCAAAATCAAACATTAAATGAGTCCTAAATATACTGATTTCGACTTTTGTCGGCCATCAATTAGTTTTACTGTGTCTACTCTAGGCCGGCTACTCGGCATATCAACTTTTATGGAATCTTATTTTAATAAAATAATAATTATAAATTTAAAACAAGTCTATTCGGTTTAGCCAAGGG
The DNA here is from genome assembly GCA_037074615.1 of Leucaena leucocephala. NCBI lineage: Eukaryota > Viridiplantae > Streptophyta > Magnoliopsida > Fabales > Fabaceae > Leucaena > Leucaena leucocephala. The sequence goes on along the minus strand of CM073561.1, from coordinate 885,784 downwards.
AGATGAAGTTGGAGGATCGGTATTTTCCTTTTCTTTTTTTCCCCTTTGTTTGCGGGTACTTTACTTTCTTATAATAATACACTCAACTATCGTATTAGTAAGTTAATATTTTAATAGGTCTAATTAAAAGTTCTGAACATGTTAATTATGTTGGCGTTTACATTTTTCTCTCCTCTTATTAAGCTTAAAATAAATTTATTTTGAGGGAAAAAAAAAATAGCATCTTGCCAAATATGGGCTTTAAGAACTTTTAAAATTATATATGATTTATATATGAATATTTTATTTACTTGTCAATTAATACTTTTTATTTAAATATTACCTTTTTTAAGATTATATATGAATAATTTTATATATTTTAATTTAATTATAGTATTTTAATTATGATCTGGTTAACACTAATTCGATTAAGGTTAAAACCCTTCCCCTTTAACTATTATCTTGACAATTTCAATAAGTAGTCCAGTCCTTAATACCATGCTTACAATAGAGTTTTTTTTTGTACAAAATTTTTTGAAAATGAGCTAGGTTTACCCATAATCTAACGGCAAGACGAAGTCTCTATTTCTCTTAGGCGATATCAATATCAGGCATAGCGAGCCATCTATTACCCTCAGGCTTAAATTTAGGTACTCAGGAGCTAGGATGTCTCTCTAAACACTGCAATTGAAACTACAATAAAATAGTATTTTTTAAAAATTAAGCACGCTCTAAATGATCGTATGGCTCACCTTTTGCTAGTGAAGCCAAGGATAATGGGTATGCTTACAATAAAGTTAGTAAGTTCAATTAGGTCTTTTCTGTTCGGGAAGAAGCCCAATTAGACATTTTTGGACAATGGACATCGATAAATGACAAAGGCTTAAAACTATGAAAGTATATTGGGCCTGTTAAAGTATGATGGCCCAAATAAAAGCCTGAATCCGTATGAGTGTTTACTTTGGGCCTAGACAGTGGTCTGAGTGTATTGGTTTTACTTGGGGCAGGCACGGGTTTAAAGTTTAAGATACGGGCTTGGATTCTGATGAATAATATCTAAAATATATATAACATGATATCAATACTAATATGGAAAAAGAAATAAGTAAACCGTGTTCGTTGTTCTGGGTCCTAATCAAATCATATCATATTGAAAGCTTCCTATTGTCTCACACTCTTGTGTCAAATTTTGTTGATTTTGACGTCCGAATAGTCCTCATCCCAGCTCGATCTCTTGACAACGTTATATAACTCCCAAAAAAAAAACAAATATTCTTATTGATATTTTTCAGAAAATTAAATAATAATAATAATTGAAGCAAAAATAAGAAAAATATGTGTTCGATTGGTAGGGGAGTAGATTATTTAAATAATATGATTTATAGTATCCAAATTTAATATGAATCATTTTGACAGCACGGCTGTACTCAAATAATGGACCAACTTGCAGTAATTTTTAATAATATATTCATATTAAAAATAATTAAAAATTCATATAATAGACGCCATGGTTTGCATAAAATATAAAATAAATTATATTATTTACAACGTCTAAATAAGATGACTTTCTTATAAATTTTATATTATATACTAACAAGAAAATATTAAGCGAGGAATTAAAATTCTTCAATAAGTCAACATATTTTTTTAAAATATTATTATTATTAAATTTTATTATTATATATCTATTTTTAGAATTTATTATTGTTCTCGTAAGTCAATATTATTAAAAATAAAAATAAAGTCCGCGGGCAGGCATGAAAATAAGAATGCGGGCAGACATGAAAATAAGAAATATGAAAGGAGGACCGCAAAAAGTGTGAGGCAGAGTCAATGGTCACCGCCATTTGCTTTATTCTGTCCTTTTGGGGAACATGTCCACACCACTCTTTGGAATCCCCTTCTCCCACCGCCATTTTCATGTTTACTTCACATTCCCCCCTCCCCCCCCTTTTTTTTATTTTAGAATTTTTTTATCTTACATTGCTGTACTTCTTATTGTCTATATTTATGTAAAATTATCATTATTTTTATTAATCAGCGGGAAAAATGTATTTATTAATTCTTATTATTTCACTTATTTTTTTATCAAGTCTTTATAATTTTTTATTTTTATTAAGTCCTTACAATTTTTTCACTTATATGCATTAGCACACATGTTTATAATCTATTAATTAGGGTTAATATTAAATAAAATGTAAAGTATAAAATAAAAAAAGATATTTTTAAAAAATGCTGAATATAGAGACTACTAACTATAATTTTAAAAAAAATTATGAGGGCATAGTAAAAAAATTACAAGAACTTAATTGAAAGTGGGGTAAAAATATAGACTAGCACATTAATTTTTGGCATAATAAAAAATGAAAAAACTTAAAACGCATAAAATGGATACTACATATTATTCAATTTTTTAAAAAGTTCTGCAAAAATTACCCCCAACGTAAACCCACCAGCCCACCAATTTGTAAAAATAATTCTTTTTAAATAAATTTAAAAGTTAAATAAATCAATTAATTATAATTAATATAATAGTTAATTAATTTATTTATATGAATTTAAATATATATAATATGAATTTATTTTAAATAATTAAATTTAATTATAATTAATTTAATATATTAAAAATTAATTAAATTTTATAATTAAGATAAATTGAAGTATTATATATTATTTGTACTATTTTATATTTTGAAAAATTAAACTGGGACCATGGGGATTAGAGTTCAAGTGGAAAAGCAAGATGGAACTCGGGACACATCTCACGTCTTCATCCACGGATTATATTTTTATAAATACAATATAAAACGAATATTTATTTATTAAAAAAACATATTATTGAAAACTGTCACTGATAATAATATTATTATTAAGTACCGACACAGATGGAACAGTTGAAGTGGCTGCATTTGTCTATTTGATATCACTGCCGATAAATTGAAAGAGAGCCCCAAAAGTTTGATTCGACAGAGTACTACCATTTCATATTTGAACGAACATAAAGAACTTTGAGACGTACTTCATTTTGATATATAAGTGGTCATCTTTAATTTCCTTCCTCTTTAATTTTCCACTTTGCGAATTTTAAGTCTTTTCTGCTTTATTAATTTATGACCAAATAAAATAATTATATATTGTCACCCCAGAACTGATGATTTTTTCTCTCTTTTTTCTTTCTTTAATAATTTGATGGTTAAGGAGTCGTTACTCGTTAGTAGTTATATTTTAAAAAAAATAATAAAAAAATATCACTTAAATTTTAAAATTTTAAATCAAGATTTCCTATAAAAATATATTGTTATTTACTTTACAAAAATAATAAATAGTTTAAAAAGTACACCAAATAAATTGTTTTAAAATTTTAAAATTTAAATAGTATTTTTTTTTAATTTCTATTTCTTTTTGAGGAAGCACAGGCTAATATTGATATGTATGTATATATATATATTAACCTTCCCACGTGCTTCTGCTTCCTCCATCCATTTTCTGTATCCCTTCCCTTTTGTCCCAATCAAGGCTTCATGCATTCACATGCCCTAGCTCCAAAATAATATATAATTAATTAATTATATGTATCATTAAAACTATATTATATACTTAAAATAACAGTGTTGCCAATATCAAACTGGGATCATTATATGGTATAAAATAATGTTGGAGAAGTCGAGAACATGGAATCATTGAATCGTGTTGATTTTATGAGATTTTTGTGTCTCTTCTTCTTAGATTTTTAATGCATCTGTTCATATATAATTGTTTCTGGGTTTTGATCCTTCGGTGTCTGCTAGTATAGCTATATAGTCTAGCTATATATATATATATATATATATATATAATTTCTATTCACTGTCCAGTTTGATAATGGTCGCTTAATCATATATAGGCATATTAATTAACCAGAAAACACTGTTGAGACGTCAACGTTGAATTGATCGGAACATATATCACTATTACTGAAAAATATAATTTTGACCATGATATTTTATTAAAATTAAATTAAAAATATTGTAAAAGAAGCAATAATATTTTTATAATTAAATTATTAAAAGTTTATTTTCAATATAAGTTTTATAAAAATTATGTAAAAAGTTAAGGATAATATTTAAAAAATATTGTTATAAATTCTTTTTACAGTATTTTTTTATAAAATCACCATTAAAAATAATTTTTTATAGCATTTTTTTATACATACTACTATTAAAGGTTTTAAAATTTTATAATTTTATTGTAACAAACAGTTTCATAATCGATCAATCCTATCATATTTTAAACCTTAATAATGATTAAAGATTGATAGTTTACTCTAATTTTTTGCATCACAACTCACTTTGTTGTTAGTCATGCTCGCCATCTCTATTTATAAGCTTTCATTTCTTTTTGATGTCTTTCACCTCACTCCTCCAACCCTACCCTCATTGAAATCTCATAATCATTTTGTTAGGAGGAGTTCAAAAAAATTCAGTGGAATAAACTTATAAATCTTAAACTTTTATATAAGATCTTCGACTTATTCTTTATATCTAATCTGATACTCTCAACGGGATAGCTATGGTAGTTGATGGTGGGTAATGAGATACATACCTAAACAAAAAGAGCTCAAGGAGTTTAAATGATAGAAGCTTTTTGATATTCATCAACTTCTCGATCAGATATTTGATTTATTCTCCATATCTTATCTAATACTTTTGACAAAAGAGAACTTGGTGGCTAGGCATGTAAATAGGCTAGGCCTTGGCCTTAACAGGCTAAGCCTGTTAAGTGTCAATTTGGCCTGAGCATGGCCTATGGCATGTTATAGACTATTTTTTTGCCTAAGTCTGACCTGTACAAATGTATAATCTGGCCTGAAGCCTGTTAAGTGACAATTTGGCCTGAGCATGACTCGTGGCATGTTATAGGTTATTTTTTTGCTTAAGCCTGACTTGTACAAATGCCTGGCCCGGCTTGAAGCCTATTTAGAAAGCCTAATTTTTTTTAATTATACTGACAGGCCACCTAACAGGCCTTCATAACAGGACTTCGTAACATGCCTATGCCTCCTAATAGGTTTGTTAAAATGAAATGTAAGAATAAAATGTATAATAATATGTGTTAGTTTAATGGTTTGACTCTTGTATTGTATTCAATATGTGGTAGGTTCAACACTCACTTATTATAATTTAATATTAAATATATTTTGAATAACAGGCTCAAACCGCCTTACAGGAGCCTATACTCTTAAGAAAAATAAACTTTCAAACAGGTCTAAACCTGTATATTTTATTAAACAAGTCAGATCAGGCGAAACCTAATGCAGGCCAGACTAGAGGGCGCTGGCCTATTTAGTAACTTTTCAAGGTGATTAATAGTATAACCGCCATCAAAAATGATTTTCCATGACAATTATAAAATTGTTGTAGAATCTTTTAACTTATAATGGTAATATTATTTATAGCGCTTTAAAACTGCCATTAAATATAATTTTAACTAATATAAAAAGTATTTTTATCTAGTAGTGCATACATATGTGTGATATATTTAATAAAAATAAAAATATTAAAAGTGACAAAAATGACAAAATGTTTAATTTGAGAGTGGTTATGAGGCATTTTTAATTTGAAGTTAAAAAAATATATGTAGCTATTGGTTAGAACGTGAAAGCAGCATTCTCCTGTCCACTTTTACCAACTCTCTTATATATTTGTATATAGGGAAAAAAAAAGCTCTCTTATATATATAGATGCTCAATTACCTAATTAAAGTTATAATTTGCAATGTCAAATTCCAAAAACACACAAATACACAGTCCATTTTTAATGATATGATCCACATACTTTTCTTTTCTTTATTTATGTGCTTTTTTTATAAGAGACTATTTTATTAATAATTATATAAAATGGGCCATAAAAAAAACTCCAACAACTAACTTTATTTTCGTATTTAAAATAATAAGAATGAGCATGCACCTTCACGTCGTTGATTTATGATTCTATAATAATTTGCCTATAGCTTGCATCATCTACATAAAATTAAACTCTCATTCCCCGATTTCCTATGATCGATATATATTAAAAATAGAATATTTTTTAAAAATGAGATATCACAAATTCAATCCCATCTCTAACTTCACATGGTTAGTGTTTACTTTTTTAAATAAAAATAATGATATTAAAAAAAATCTTCTTCTACACTTAGCTATAACACACACAAAAATGGTATATTCTTTAATTTGTGCTATCCTTTTCTTGCCTTTTTTTTCCCTTATTTCTTCCCATAGTGACTCGGATTTGAACTTTATAGAGAAACCATAAATATATATATACTGAAGAGGTTTTTTCTTTTTCTTTTTTTTTTTGTGGGGTTAAAGTAAGTGACTGTGTTTCCCATTATCTTTTTGTTCTTTTGCCTCACCCTTCAATATTTCCCTTATTATAATTTCACCAATAGTTAATGCCTCTTCTATCTGTAAAATTCCTCCTTCTCATACTCTTCCTACCCTTCATCATCATCACTTTCCCCATTTCATTGGCATTTTTAGAATTATATCATTGTACAGTGCTATACATACATATATATATAGATAATTCTTTTTGCACTTTATAAATACTCAACCTACCTATTCAATACCCTTTTCTTTTTATTCATTAAACATTTCAAATTGATTTCCATGCGTAAATTTATAGAATTGACATTAGGGCTATGAACGAGCCTAGAGGTTGATGTCTACTAATTTTACTGTATACGAGCTATGGATATCTGAAAATTTTTCTCATATTAATATTATCACAGGAATATTTTAAAAGGAATAGTATTGCCTTTATTTATTAAAAATATTTTTAGTTGATGTTAATTTTTTAACGGTTAATACAATTTTTACTTATATTTTTAATATTTTTAGGATAATATTAATCTAAAAAAAAGTATACAAGATTAGACAGTAACCCCACACACATGCACATAACTAATCAATACAAAGGAGACTCAAAAGTTGGAAAAGGCTTGTTCTAGAGGTGTTCCCAAACACAACCATAGTATGGGCGAGGCCGGCGAATTAATGTTAGATTAGCTTTACTTGTCAATGAAGGCAATTGCGTGATATATGACTCATGAGTTTTAATTAATATTGTAGCAAATCCTCCAAACATATATTCATGTTCTGAAAAAAACCAGTTTTGTCAACGAAACATGCAATTATGGTACTTTTGTCTCACAATTTTAGGTTACCTTCAAAGCTAAATCCTAAACGAAATTATCTTCCACGAATTCTTCCTCATCCATGTTCTAAAAACTGACAATAAAAGGAACCAATGAGTGCGTGACAAAAGGATTTATATCTGAAATGCCAAAGAGTCAACAAAACATAATCAAACTAGTAAGAAATTTGTTTATAACCTTTACAACTGTAAATTTAAATCTTATTATTGATAAAAAAATTATTAATAGATAATATATAAATATTTTTATAAATAGTCTTTAAATCTATAAGTATACTCTACCCTAATAAATCACCGAGGCCTTAATCAACTAAACTTTTTTTAATCATAAAAAGAAAAAATACCAAAGAATATTCACTTGATGCAAGGAGACCATAAGATTAATGATTATATTATGAATGCCTCAATAATTGATCACAAAATAGACTATATATGTGTTAATTACGACAAATCAAGTTGATTTATTATAAACATAGTGGCATTGCTTTGGAAGCTATATATATATATATATATATATATATATATATAATATACATATATAGTAAGAAAACTCATTCATATGTTAACATCAAGTCCTAAAAAATTCAAAAAAGGAAAAAGAAGAGACGTCGAGAAAGGGAAGAAAAATAAATAAAGATGGAGATGGGAAAAAAAGGCTCCGACGTCATTGCATTATGTGTGCCAGATACGCCATGAGAGAATTGAAGGTTCTAGTAACATCAACACTACCAGAGAAGACCATCTATTATTTCTTTCTTTAAAAAATAAATAATTATATATATTTTTTGGATGACATTATTATTGTTATAAATAATCTTAATGTTTATGTTCAATATGCAATTAATTAGTTGTGGTATAAAGTACAACTGATAATTTGAATTGGGCCCAACTCCTAATTTTATGATGGGTTAAGTTGATAAATTTATAACTTATTTTAGTACAGGTAATTTTGACCCGCATTTACCAAATTTTCACCTGTGACAGGCTAATATGCTGGATTGTGGGTTTTGCTTTTTTTATTTTATTTTATTATTTTTTACTATTTATATGATATTTTACTAATTTTAGAGTCTCAATCAAGTTAAGGTTTATATTACACTTTATTTATATTAATTTTTTTTTTGAATCTTTTCTTTATATATATACATTTTATTTTATTATTATTTTACTTGTGACATATTTATTGATGGATAGTGAAAAAATTAAAAAAATAAATATTTTGACAACTTTAGATTATTCTTTAAATCCAATTAATATTGATACATATAAATTTTTTTTTTAAAAATAGATATAAAAATATTTAAAAAAAATTGGCCTATCAACCTGTTATGGCAGACTCAAGTTGGTATAATATTAACCCGCCTAAAAACGGGTATCTTAAAATTAGCTCACTTTTAAGTTAACCCGCCAATGGATTAATCTGTATATGGTGGTTTGGGCCACATTATTACCTCTAACTTAATGAGCAATAATCAAGTATGTTATTTAAATCATCTGAGTAATTTTATTACTTACAACCTTATCTTAATTAATGTTTGAATAAAAATTAGGTCAACCACATTTTGGTGTGATTTTATTTCGATAATTTTTAATTGACAATATAATCATCAACTAATTAGAAATTATAATGCCTTTCCTACTTTACTTTCTTTATTAAAATGGAAAAACTATAACACATTTTGCTTGAGTTCAATATATTCATCCATTTTTTAGAAGGCCAAGTGCCGTTCGTATCAGTATGCCAGCAATATAAAATACAAAAATTGGGATTAAATTGCAATTGATTGGACCTCTAAAAAATATTATATAATAATATAACACATAATCTTTTAAAATATACTCAATATTTTTTAACAGATAACATTAAGTTAATCGTTGTTATTATTGCTCTTGAAATTGATTTTTTTTTTAGAAAATCAATTTTTTATCAAACAAGTGAGAGGGCCGTAAAGTTTTATATTGATCTACTGATATTTTTTACTGTAAGTGGTAATTTTTTTTTATTTTAACCTCAGAAACCATTCAGAGGGATATTCTGTTGTTACACTAAAAAAACCGGAATAGAATCTGCGAAAGGAATCTACCTGTCTACTCATGAAAAGACAAAATTAGCCCTCCCACCTTTTACAACAGTAATTTCAACAAACTCCGAAGGCTATTATTGTCAATCAAGACCCCCCCACGATGCAGCCAAAGATATTAGGCCCGACTCCCGAAACTGAAATCCAATTGGTACGCCACACCTAGCAAGTTACACCTCACCATACTTTATATAACCTCCAAAAGTGTGACTCGTGTCACGTTCTAGTTCCTCTCGCAGATCCACTTAACCCAGCGGGCGTGATGCACAGTCGCGCCACGGCCGAACCATACCAACCGTCTGTGGTTTTCACGCTCTTGTGCGCGCATGTGCTGACAACGACCGCTTACAACTCAGAATAACTGCGCCTCAAGTATAGGTGAATACGATAGGTGGAATATGCACGCTCAACTTCAGGATCTTGACTTTCTTATCGAAGGGTGTGAGAGAAGCGCGTGGATCCACTCCAGGTTGAATAGCGTGGTCTAGGTGGTCTGCTACTTGCAGTGTCTGTTGCTGAACGTTTAGTAATGGACGTATTGCGGCACTGCTGCCTCTAGATTTATGTAGTTTACCGTACAGTGTACACATGCTTCGCCGTTATTCTTTTCTCACAATTTTAAAAAATGAGCATTTTATATTTATTTCGAATTGAGTATAAGTTCTGTTTTGTTCTTGAGGAAAACAAATATTTTGATAATATATTAAATATTCTAAATATTAAGGCTGAATAACAAATCGTATTTATTTCTAAATACTATAATTTATTTTAAATATTCCTATTAAAATACAGTATATATTAAATTTTATTAAAGATGAATAAATTAATTTGATATAGAGAATAAGTCCCACTTTATTTATATTTTTCAATAGTATTTATAAATTTTAAATATATGGCATGTTTTTAAGATTAAAAAATTTGAACAATATGTGGTTTTATACAACAAAAAAAAAAAGAAACAAATCAGTTTTACTACTGAAAATGAATAAAAAATTCATCTCAATGAAAATGGCGGAGCTTTTATTTTTTTTTAAAAAAAAAAAAATCATTTGACCCTATTCCAAGGCTTTTTTTTTAAATGTGTATACATGAAAAACTTTAGTAGATTTTGTTTTTTTTGGGAGTGTGTGGGAGAAAACGGAGAATCGAATTCCCCTATGTTATAATATTTTGATTCTTGTGTCTATCATCCTTTGAATCTATACTCTTGAATTATATGGTGGATTATCTAGATGGGGCATGGTTGAATGTGTTTAATTATTTAAATAGCAATGATTGATTGATTTAACTTCTTGTCGGTGTCTATTTTGAGAACAAATGGAACTATAACCATTTATTTTTTTAAAAAAAAAGCAGTATAAAATTCAAATAATAAGTTGCTAATTACGATTTTTTATTTTACATTGATATTTAATAGCTAATTCAATTATTAATGTCTTGATAAATTGAAGAATCAAGATGTGGGGAAGACCATTGAAAAGGCACAGCCAGTAGTAATTTGGATTCTCTCTCTCTGTTTGTTTTGCATTCTTGGATAAGACAAGCAACCGAAGAGGGGAGTTCTCTGAATTTTATCTATTATCTATTTACAGAAAAAAAAAACTTCTCTAAGGCACTTACAGAGGAAAATTTTATGTAATATTTATTTTTTAAAAATATTTTTATCACTAGAGAATGCTAAATATAAAGGATAATATGTGTGTGAGGTATGCATATTGACAAAAATCCCAATTGTGATAAGTAGATGTCCTGTGAGGCTGTGATGATGATCTTGCTGCCATTTTTGGAAGTATTTTTTATTTTTAATTATGAATATTGATTCCATATTTCATAATATTGCTGGTTCCCAGCTGTATCCTGGACACTCATGTACTATTCTCTCTCCTCTCTCTCTGTTTTTTTTTAAAAAAAATCATATTTAATAAATAAATATATCATTTAATTCTATAATAGTAAAAACAGAGAATATCTTACACATTATTCTGTATTTTTTTATTGAAATATCATATTATTCTAACTCTAATCAATATGTTTTATTTTGTTTTCTTTTGAAAGAATATTTTCCTTTTGTTAAATGCATGGATTATATATAAGTTGTATGAGATTTTTTATATTTAAAATAGTGATCTAAATGATCAGCTTTAAAATTTAAATTCTTATATATAATTTTTCTGACTTACCTGTAGGGGAATGTATTGGATATGATAGATTTATAGAATATGATATGGGGGATATGACAATTTTTTAAATTTTAGGATATGGGTATAAGAATATATAATATATATTTCAAAATTTTATGATATAGATATAATATAAGAATATTTAGTTTTAAATAATCTAAAATATATATACCAATCAACCAAAATATTAAGTTTTCCCCTAAATAGTTAAGTAAAATGGAAATGTTTTTCTGGAAAAATTAGAACACATATATAAGAATATGCAATACATATCATAAAATAAAATACCGTATGCGTGCCATATTCAATGTGGCAATGTTTATTTTTCTAAGTATTGGTGTTTCACAACTTACGTGTCACTTGTTTCCAGTACATGTATTTAGATTAGGCTCCATAAATTATATATATACATATACACACACACACACACACACTCTTAGATTTAGATCATTCTAAAAAAAAATTAATAGAGACTTATTCCCAATTCTTTCTAAAAATTATGATTTCGTGTCCATGTGGTTATATCAATTTTTTTTTTTTGTTAGTAGAACTCATTTGGTATCATTAATTAATAGTTAGATGCTAATTTTTTTTAGATATAGAGATTTTTAAAATAGATATTATCTCTCTTAATAATTTTTTTTTCATACATATAAATGAGTTTAAATTCAAAATATCATATTTTAAAAACATAATCATATATGTCTTTGGTTACATGCTATATCATTCATTTATTAGAAGAAAAATGAATCTGATTCTTTTTTTTTCCCCTCACACCATTCACAAATGCAATGCTTTTTATTTTTATCTTACAAATTTTAAGTGAATTTAACATTAATCTTTTACTAATACTAGTATACAATTTTATAACTAAAATATCACTTATAAAAAATTTATTAAACAAAATTATTAAAATAATAATAAAAATTGACCTTATATTTTTATAAGATATAAATTTATTATTTATCATATATATATATATAAACTCTTATTAAATACTTTTGTTATGCATAACGAAAGTTGAATTGAAAGTAATATTACCTTCTTTCAAAAATAAAATAAAAAATATAACCCCACATTTAAAAAACAAAAGAAAGAAAGAAACTTTTTCCTGGCCCTCTTTCTGGTTTAGTATTTCAGAAATAATTTATAATATATTTTTTTCCCATCAAGTTGTTGGCCTTTTCAGGTCTATAATAAGTTCCCCACTCAATCACTGAGAGCCCTCCCTCACACATTTCTCTCCTTCTTCCCTCGTAATTTCTTCGCAGCCCGTAAGATATTTTCCTTACACTCTGCGCGAGCTCAGCCTTGAGCCCAAGCTTTTCTTCTTCACGCAGATCTCGAGGTTCTCATCGGAGTCCCCAAATTGAAGCCAAGTTCTTGGCCCCCTTTTGGACTCAAAACATCCATAAGAAACATCAACCCACATACCAAATCTCCAGATTCTCCATTCTCAACACCAAAGTTCGAACCTTTCCCCATGTCGGAGTGAAGGGTCGAACTCTGTTTGGGACATAAACTCACGATTTCTTTTTTCTCGTCAAGTGTGGTAGATTCTAAGGTTTTCTTAAATGCCCGAGTTTGTGTTATTGATGTTTGAGATTCATGAATCCAATTCTCAGTGAAATCTTCTTTTCCGGGTGTATGGTCAATTCCACTGTTAGGCGCAGGACCCATTTAGTTCAATCTTTCTCAGTTGCCTTCCTCTACTGGTTGTACTACGTTTCATGATTTTTAACTCTTCCCCGTAGTTTTCTAATTACTTTCTCTTATCGCTATATTCTGCAATAATCCCTTTTTATCTTCTGCAGTTTTTTCTGGGTTTGTTTCTGTCGAGGTTCTGGGTCCTGCGAGTTTTTTTTTTTTGGTTGTGTCTTGTCTTTTTCTGGGTCTGTGTAATATCGTGTTGATCTCTCGTGATGGCTTCCTCAAGCGGAACATCTTCAGGTTCAGGTTCAGGTTCGGCGTCCCTGGTTCATAACTCTGGTTCAGAGGAGGATTTGCAGGTTTTGATGGATCAGAGGAAGAGGAAGAGGATGATATCGAATCGTGAGTCAGCAAGGCGATCTCGGATGAGAAAACAGAAGCATCTTGACGATCTGGTGGCTCAAGTGTCTCAGCTGAGAAAAGAGAATCAGCAGATTCTCACAAGCGTGAATCTCACAACAGAACAGTACGTAAGAATTGAATCTGAAAACTCTGTTCTTCGAGCTCAAGCGAGTGAGCTGAGTAACAGGCTGGAATCTCTGAACGAGATAATCGATTTCTTGAATGCTAACAACAATGGAGGTTTTGGAAACAGCTTCAACATGGAGCCCAACAACAATGGAGGATTCTTGAATCCAATGAACATGGGATATCTGAACCATCCGATTATGGCATCTGCAGATCTATGGCCGTGATGATATGATAACACAGAGAAATGGATCTCTGCTTGGGGGGGGGTTTCAGGGATTTGTATCAGAGTCAGTGGAGAGATTAAAATCACTACCCAGATAGATAGGGATAAGGAATAATGAATGAGGTTGTAAGGTATCTTACTCTAAGGTTGTTTAATGGTTGTTCTGTTTTCTGTATATGGGGCCCTTAGGGTGTATTATGTTTTAAGCATCGTATTATTGTTGTTGTTGTTGTGTTGTTCTCTTGTTTAATTCATCTCTCTCTCTCTCTCTGCGCTTTTCAGTGATTGCTCTTTTTAATTAATGTTTCAGTATTTGGTGGTTTCAGGTCTTTCTTCTGTGTTTTGACCAAACACAAGAAGTACTGATTTTGTGGTCCATAGTTTGATTCCTTACAATGCTAATTTGTGTTGTCTAGTTAAATTTATCTGAGTGTGTATGAATGAGCCTTGGTTTCTACAAGCTTCTTTTTTTTTATAATGTAAAATATTTAGATGTGTTGAATTTATAAATTTACGTATACTTTAAATTTATAGAATATTTATAAATATATCTATAAATTGATTATTAATAAAAATTTTATATGATCAATAAGATTTAATGTTAATTCTAACCTATGGGCCTGGTTTCTAGAAATTTGTATTTTGATTTTTTGTTTTCTGGTGTGTGTGGTGTTGATTGGGGGATTTTTATAAGTTTGATTCAATGAATATAAACACAAAAGTCAACGAGAGATCGGATATTAAATCACCCTCTTTATAATGCGCCTCACCAACAATATTGCAAAGGAACTATGCTGTAGTACAGTAATTTTCTGACTCTATTTCTCTCCATTTTTTCCCTAGAAAAAAAAAATCCTTCTCAGCAATTTTCATAATGCATTTAGCATTAACTTCATATATATATATATATATATATATACCCCTCTAATTCTTGTTATAAAGCACTTTCTGAAATATATGTATGGCTCTTTTTATAAATTACTTGAGATATTAGTTAAATTTGTTTAACAGTATCTATTTTAAAGTTATTAATTATAGGAGATAATGTTATAATATAAATATAATTTTTTTATTTAAATATAAATAAAATTATAAATTTATTCTATTTTTAGATAAAATTAATGATTTAACCACCTCATTTTAATTTTGATGAAATGGTTAAATGTATTTTATAAGGGAGTATGTTGTGAAGAGATTTAGTGGAGGGTGACAATTTAAAAGTCTTGTGCAGCATGATCAGTAAAAGAACAGTAAGTAAAAGTCTCTGTTTTTTTAAATAAAGTAAAAGCCACTTATTATTATTATTATTATTATTATTTGGGGACAAGGTTGACATTAGTGACAAGAGCGAACATTTGACAAAAAGACGGAGAAAGTAAGGTAGAGAAATTGGAAGAGGGCATAATGATGATGAAGTTGCTTGGAAGATGGTTAAGATTCCCCTTGGGACTGTGTTGGATTTATAATTTGGATTGTCTGAGACACTGAGTGAAAAGCCTAAAATGGACAACCTCAAAACTCAGGTAGCGTTTCGTAAACTTCAAATATTTCTTCAATTGATTCCACTGATGTGTTCATCTTTGAAATATAAGCAATACATCTTTCCGTTTGGATAGACAGTTATTCTTCACCTTGGAAAAAATAAGCAAAAGAAAGGAAAAAGATATTTTACCTTAAATAATTTCTTTATGTTAAATTTAAGACATTTTAACACTACTTTAATAATTTCCACATCTTTCATTCTCACTCTCTTCCTATTTCTCCTCCATCAAATATCTAAATAAAAAAAAATCAACAAAACCCGTTGGTAGATAGTTGTATATCTTAAATACAGTATTATGAATTCAAACCAAGACATATACATGAAAATAGCTTTGTTAAAAAAGATAATTTATTTTAATGATATATATATTTTAAAAGAATTAATTTCTAATTATTAGTTGACTAAGATAATAAAGTTCAATGAAAAAAAAATCTTGACTCCTCTCAACTAAAGCTCAAAGATTTGAAAGAAAACTGCCATAAGCTCCAAAACAAAATGATTAATTATCTAAAAAGTTTTAATGACGATTAAAAATATAACAATAATAATAACAATTTTTAGTATAAAAATTGATAATAAATTTATATTATTTAATAATTAAATCTTTCTATTAAGATATTATAGTAATTTTTTCAATATCCGATATTTATAGATGAAAATAAAATTGTATCAAAAGAGTATTTTTTATTCTAATATGATTTAAGGGGTAAAAAAATTTACACATGAAGAGAGCCAAAAATTAAAATTTACTATAAAGTGTTGTATAAATTCTGAGAGCTCACAAATGTATAATACCTATATAATATTAAAAAAATAAAACCGATTAGTTTTAATCTTAGTATAATGAATTATATCACTTAAATATAAAGTATCGATTTTAAATCTTAATAAATATTTGAATATAATTTAATCAGATAATTATATAAAAGAATTAAAAATTTATATCTAAATATGGATTGAACTACTTTGCTATAAAGATCAAGGTGGAATTTCTGCAACATACAGTGAAAGTAAACAAAATGACAAGTTCAACCACCACTCCAGCTAGTGTGAATAACTGTGCCAAATATTATTCAAAACTAAAAAAGATATTGAGTTAATTAAACTAAATTACAATCTTAAATAAATTATTTTAGTAAGGTAGTGGAAGGTGGCAGGAAAGCACTATGATTCAAGACATATGAACACTAGGATAATAAAATAGTTAGAAAGAGGGGGCCATAGTTTTCTGGAGATACCATATTTTTTAAAAATAAAATACAACACTTTTTGTAATTGATTGAACTATTGAAACCTGTTTAATCAACTTTTTTAATTTTCCAATTAGACAAAAAAATCATTGATTTTAGGTGAAATTTGTAGAAAGGGTAAAATTAAAAATGATTTTTAATAATTTTTTTGAAAGAGATAGGTGTAAAATTTAATATAAATTTTAGATATATCTTGAATAAATTATATATTTAAAAATATGTGAGAGTCACTACACAAATATCTACAGTTCACACCACACCATATAGCCCCTTGATTAATTTTAAATTAAATGAGAAATTTGCCTTTTGGGTGATTTTGCATGCCCAATGATTACTGACATATATTTGCAAGTTTGGCCACTAGCTACTCACATAATTTTTAATTAGTTTCCGCAAAAGGAATAATTATCATTTTAGTCCCTAGCAAAAATAATATCGATATTAACTGTTTTTTTGTGTGTGTGTGACCAATATAATGCTATGAAATTATATAAGAATAGATTATTTTAGCTTCGAATTCATGGATCACTGAAACCTTTTAATGAGAAATATGATAGTTTAATTTTCTCAGACAAATTGAATTAGTCTTTTTTTTCTAATTGAATTGTAATTTTATCATAATAATTAATTAATATAATCGAGTCTTTGATGGTTAGTATTTTTTAATTAATTAATTAGGCTATCAAGTCTTTTTAAGAGATAATAATAAATATAAATTTTTATAGATCTCAAGAAACATATGTGTAATTTTTTTTTTAAATTTTGAATATTCTCTCGATTATTTTATTGTATTTGTTTATTTAAGGTTTACTAGCTACCTAATGAGAATTAATTAAATTAAAATAGAAGGAGAGAAGGACAGACATTAAATGTGAAACAAATGGAAATGGTGTTAAGTGGGGCATGTGGAAAAGCAATCAAGCTTGCGGTCTGATTTACTCGGAAATTAATTGTGTTGCTTTCTCACAATAATTGACAAGGACGCAAATAATTTTCTCATCCTACATATAATATTTGATTAATTAATTAATAACATTTTAAAAAATAGGTAAATTGATCATTATTTATAATTAACATGTAGATAATTTCTTATATTTCTTCAAAAATAACTTCCATTTAATATCTAAAATAAAATGCACAAATATAGGAAATAAAAATTTAATAAATAAGAGATAAGAGAGAATTGAACACTATATTTTATTTATTATTTTATTAAATTTGTTCTTATAGACTACTAAAGTATATCAAATACAAATAACATTGAATTTTAAAAAATAAAGTTTAATATTTTTTAATAAATAGAATTTGATAAATAGAGGGTTGGGAAAGCAATAGTAAAATGTTTACCTTGGTTATTAATGACAACTCATGACCTTATTAATAAAATATTCAATGTTAAATCTTAGGTACGAGAAACAGCTAGACCCCATTAATGTGAAAGGGAACATGGTAGAGTCAATTTCAATTACTCCCAATAAAGCATAGATTAGTTTAAAGGAAAATGACATTTTTTTTTTATATTTAAGGTTAAAGTTAAAAATAAGGGATATGCATATTTTTCTCAATAATGCAAGAATATATATATATATATATATATAATAGGAGTGTGGTGTAATAAAATAATGAAATTGAAATCTGTGGCTATTTTATCATAATCTCTTTTAAAGTTGCAAAGGAAAGACCTGATATTAGAACAGTGGGACGCACCAAAGATACTGGTTGATTGATACATATAATCACTAAATTGGCCTAATATTCCAAGTTATCAAATGGAGGGTTGCCATCAAATTATGAGGGAATCGTTTTTTTTTTTGAAAAAAAAAAGTTTCAAAAGAGCAGATATTGGAATTGGAAGTATTGTTTGGAACTATCTACATATATCCTCAATTTTTTTCTCTCTCACTCGATTCAACTTCAACCATCACTTCTTATTCTGCAATATTATTTCCCTTTATTTAAATCATATATTCCTATTCGTTTTTCCCCCCTAAAAATTAAAAAGCTTGTTTATTATATTCCTTCTGCTAAGCGCCACTAATTTAACTGAAGAATAATTAGAATAAAAATAGTGTCCACGAACATGGCATCTGAAATTATGCTTGATTGAGAGAGAGAGAGAGAGAGAGAATAAAAAGATTACCCTTTATATGATTTCGTCATTTTTTGGTCAGTTTATATTGAATTGATTAGTAGTGGTGTGTTCTAGAAGGGTAGATTTAGAATGTAATCCTAGAACAGGATTGCAACCAATGGAGCATGTACATGTATAATGTCTATCTCCATCACGTCTTGTCTTTGGAAGACCAAATTTATTTTAAAATGAGTGAAAATTACTAAAAAAAAATATTCTTCATCAAATTTATTTTAAAATGGGTGTGTTTAGATTAACTTTTAAAGAATAGATTTTGGGAAAATAGATTCTAAAAAATAATTTTAAAAATTAGAGATATTTGGATAATTAATAGCATAATCATTTTTTCATAAACAATTATTAAAAAAGATATAAACTAATATGATAATTATATAAATAATAAAGTTAATTTTAAATTTTTTTATTTAAATGATTATAAAATAATACATATATATATGTATTTGAATAAATTAAAAATTTATAATATTTATCTAAATTTTAATTTTTTTCTACTGAAAACTTTATTAGATAATCAATCTATATGACCATAAAAAAATATGGAAGATTGTAATTTTTATTGACAAATTTATCTTTTTTCTAACATTTTCAAATAAGAAATTAAATTAAATTTTATTTATTTCAGTTTTTTTAATTAATAAAATTTAAATTATTAATTAATAAAAAACTCACCATGGCAAGGGGGCACCAAAAAGCTACAAAGAGACTAATTATTCTCAAACTATGATTTTGGACTTCAAACCATGATTTGAGTTCTAAAATTGATTTTTTTTAAAAAAAATCTTGTTTAACCTATATCTTATAAAACTATAGTTTGGGTCTATAATCTATTCTTAAAAGTGGTCCCAAATACACAATTAGGCTCTCAAATGGATGTCCTCTTCTTCAATTGTGCAAATATATATTTTCAAGTATTTGTAATATATTTTCATTTACATATAAATGTCTTATATTTTATGTATAGATAAATATATATTATATATAACTAAAGAAAAATTGAATCTGTTGAAAATATGTTTTACCCAGGTCTTTAAATAACTTTTATATGCTTTTGGACAGTAAATTAGGTAATGAGAAATTTTTAGCAAAATTTCCTTCAAATTGTAAGGCAATTATTCTTAGGAGTTTTTTGAGTTTTTATTTATAATTTGTTCTGCAAAATTTAGGCAGTAATTAATCTATTTTTAAAAAAATATCCATTTGAAAATGATTATTTTTAATTAATTAAGAGAATATGTGTGAAAGAGAAGATTATCTAAAAAAATAATATTTGTGGAAAGATGAGATAATTTTATGAAAAAAAGGATGAGGTAATTTTATTTTTTGATAAAAAAGATAAGATAATTTTAAAAAATATATTCATTGGGTGGTGAAAAATAGATAAATTTGTCTTATAAAAAGGGGAAGAGAGGGTGACAATTAAAGAAGTTGAGGCTTCTTGTCTATTATTTATGAAATTTTATTTTATATTATCTTAGAAGGTATCCTCAACTCAAGTTCCATTCTAAGATATAATGTTTTATTTTGAATAAATTGCATAAACTTTCCCCAATTTTTTTGGGTAAAATACCTATCCTATTTTCTCTCTCAATAATATAAACATTGCTCTCATTTTCAAAATCAATATAAAATCATCTCGAATACGGTTAAATTCATACTGATCTCCTTCTTGTTCTTACAACAAAAAGTAAATTACATAAATCCCTGTCATTTGTTTAAATTATACAATTTTTATCAGTTTTAAAAGTCTATAAAAACATTTCATGAACATAGAAGGGGTGCCAAAATTTTCAAAAACAAAGGCTAAAATGATTTACATAAAATCTTAAATTTATTCATAGGTAAAATTTGTGTATATTTTAAAATATAAAATGTTGTTATAATTTAAAAAAAATAAATGATGTGATTTTGCTTTTATTTTTAGGAGAGGTCAGTCTAAATTATAAAATTAAAAAGATGTCTATTTAAAGTTAATTATTAATTAGGTGGGATGTGTAAATTACATGAAACTTAAAAAAAAAGTTACATCATTTGTGACTTGTAAGTAATGAGGCTTATTATAAATTTTATATTTGATATCGATAGATTGATTCTTGCTTGCTATTATAATATGACAATTGACAAACACTGTGGACCTAAGAATAAATATTTTACTTAAGAAATAAGAAAGAAGAGAGGTGCAAAGGAGGAAAAAAGAAAAAAAAGGCAAGTATGGTACATATATCTAAAAACAATAAAAATTAGGTCCAACATGTGAAAAAAGAGGGACAAAGGATGATGAAATCTCCCATGATGTGTTGTTTAGGGATTTGATTGCATGTTATAAAAGCTGTGTTCTCTCATTTTTTATAACTGGAAAGAAGAACACACTCTGACCACCCATGCTCTTGAATGGTTCAATCACTTTGGGAATTTAATTATTTGTTTATGTTGCCATCTAATTGAAGAATCTTATAGTGATCCCAATTTGACTAGTGCTAGAGTCATCTGGAATTTATTATTAAATAAATTGGTTTAATTTAGATAAATAGTAAGAGAGAAATCAAATGCTTTGTGGGTGGGTTAGTGAATGTAGTCAAATAAAATGTAATGATCATTCAAAATGGGAGGGGCACATTTGGGGACTGACTCCTTGTTTTTTAATTAATAAGGACAATTGGACATAATTTATTATATAAAACATGCCCTACATAACTTTCTGTATATTCTATTTTACAAACATTTGATTAATGATAAAATGAAGAGGATTATATAATATATAATTTTAAAAATCTATCCAAACATACCTTATATTTTTTTTCTTTCACATATTGCTCCTTTTCATCTAATATCTAATTTTTAGTAGCTAACTCAATTAATTAATAATAGTTCTGAATTTGGATCCCTAACAATTTTGCCACCAAAAGAAGGTGCCAAACATGATATTTCAGAAGCTCAACCAATTTCATAAAAAACTACTCATTCACTTGCCTAATGTAAGAGATAATTAACTTTTTAAAATAGATTAAAGAAGTTAAATAAATTAATTAATTATAACTAAATCTAACTCCTCAAAATGATTTCATATTTCATACTCTTTAATCTATCTAAATTAATTAACTAACTCTTATATTAATTATAATTAACTTATTTAATATATTAAAAAAATAGTCAACTTACTCTAAGTAAGGGATGTCACACAATTTTACGAAACAAAGGGGGAAATGGTATTCTAGAAGCAACGTTCAGTTTCTTTAACCAGAGTTGAGTAGAAAAATTCAAATTGATAACCATGAACTTTATTACTAATTTATTTTTTTGGCCCAAATAATCACCAACCTCATAAATCATTAAGATGAAGGAGGGAGGGAAAATAAATAACAGGTTAGGCTGCTAGGAGAATAGAAACCCAGGGGAGGGACAAGGACAAAACTTGAAAGAGGGTGACTTCAAAAAGCTTTATTATTTAATTTGTCAAAAGATCTAACAAATAAAGAATAGTAAGTGCAACGATTTTAATTATAATAATCGACACTAATCCTGTATAGATAGGGATAAGAAATAAGATGGGAGAAGTATAATACAAACTTATTGAAATACTGAAAGAGAATATGTATATTTTAATTAAAATCCTAACTTTTTCAACATAAAGATTATTATTAAACCCAAAATAACCTTTGTTAAAATTTAAATTTTCCAACTCTTAGGATAGGCCCCCCATCCTCCCCCAGCCCAATAAGAGTTATTTTATCAACAAAGCCCACAGGACCTGATACTATAGAAACCATTTCATTTTTCATACAATTCAATGATTCATCCTATATTGTATCAAAAAATAAAAAAAAGGATTCATCCTATAAACAAAACACCCAGCAAACAACAAATTGTTGATTGAGACAGTAAATGACCTCTATATCATAAAAAGAACAAGACAAGTTCTTTTACCAACAAAGCCCACAGGACCTTATGCTATAGAAACCATTTTATTCTCTACACAACTCACCCCAGCAACCAACAAATTCTTGGTCAAAGAGGTAGGCTACTTCACCTCCATAAGAAAACACAAGTTCGATCTTAAGGAGGACGCTTGTTGAGAGAGGTAAAAATCCTTTGGTCTCTAAGTCTCGAAAAGGATTATATCTTGATCAAATTCAAAAAACAAGAAAACACAAAGCACTGTACAGATTAGTTTATTAACTAACCAAAAACATGAGACATGGTCAAGCATGGCACTTTTCATCAAAACAAGTGTAACCAATATAGAATTTTCTGCCAGACCAAACACCTTGCTTTTGAAGAATTTAAGAACTAATCTCCAATAATTTTCCCAAGTTATCATCATAAAGTAGTAAATAGTAGATACCAACTGTATAATCATACACAGGGAGACACGATTAACTTCAAAAGAGTTCATGGGTGCTCTGGTTACATCCTTCATCCTTGCAATGGATTCCCCGATCATTTCCACACCATAAAGTTACATTTCTTATATCATTGTCCCCTGACTCTTTAGATTAGTTATATAAATAGCATGACTCAGCAATAATAAATAGTTCAATGACTTTTTCCCCCACTAAATAAAATAAAATAATAAGCAAGATAGATAAAAGGATGAAAAGGAGTTTCTCCTTTGAAGTTAACATTCCAGTGAACATTTCTAATATATGCATTTTTCAATTGCCAAATTACGCCTCAAAACTAGCGGTTCCTGGGTCTTGCATGCTTCTGAGTATCTCATTGCAAATTAATTGTCAATATCCAACAACAATCTTAATGCTACCAGTAATTCTTGCAAGAGCAGTCACCATTTTTGAAATGATGAAAACGTATTCTGTCTCTTACTATGACATCTCTTTGGTAAACCCTAGAGACTAGTTTCATAAATTCATGACAATCCTCACAAGACCTTAGATTTTTCACGATCCGAACTTCAGACCCCGGACTTGTTTTGATTAATCCAAAAGCAAGAGCAAGCTTCTCACTATGGTGAAGCAGCTGATAGGCCTTTTCCTCATCATCTACTTCAAGCAAGACGTCTGAAACTTTTGGATAATACCCTTCTTTTCTCAACTTATCTACCATTTCATTTAATTTGACATATATCTTCTCTGCTTCAGAGTGATGATAATCTCCCATCACAAATTCATGTATCACACCTTCAACTTCAATCCTGCTACATCCTGCTGGCTTCACTAGTCCTCTCTGCTTCATCAACTCTCTCACCGTGGCCTTGTTACGCCAATTCCCCTCCGACGCATAAACATTACTAGCAAGTATGAAGCTTCCACTATCATCTGTATCCATCTCTTGTAACCCAAGGTATTTCATCAAACGCTTAGCTCTAGCAGTATCCCCATGAACATTACAAGCCCATATCAGGGTTCTCCAAAGGATTGCATCAGGGTTGATAGGCATTTTATTAAGGAAATCTTCCGCTTTTTTTAAATGACCTACTCTGGCTAGGAGATCTACAATGCAACCGTAGTGCTGAATAGTTGGTCTTATACTGTATCTATTTTGCATACTACTAAAAAATTTGTAAGCTTGAGGAATAGAGCCTGCATTCCTACATGCTGATAAAACTGCTGTCATTGTCTTTTCATCAGGTTTTATTTTTGAAGCTTCCATTTCAGAAAACAGGTCAATAGCTTCCTTGCATTGTCCATGACTAGCCAGGCAAGAAATCATTGCCGTCCAAACAAAAACATCTTTGTCCAGGGTATCATCATTAAACACCTGCCATGCACTTTCTATACAACCGCATTTGGCGTACATATCGATGAGCGCTGTCATTACATTACCCTTACAATGAAGTTTCCTCTCCTTCACAATTTCATGCACCGTCTTCCCCACACTTAATGCTCCCATTTCAGCACATGCTCTTAAAACAGATACAACCGTAGCATCATTCACCTCAACCCCACATTCTAACATTTGCTCGAACTTGTTTATTGCTTCAGTAGGTCGATCATTGTCGACAAGGCCATCAATCATAGAAGTCCAGGACACAACATCTCTCTTAGGCATTCTATCAAACACATCATATGCAGCTCCCACTTCCCCAAACTCTGCATACATATAAATCAATGAATTCCCAATATGCAAATCCGAACTCAAACCCAGTTTAGCAATCAACCCATGGATCTGTTTCCCTTGAAGGGTGAGATTCAAACGGACACAACACTTGAGTACAAAGGGGAAAGTAAACTTATCAGGTCCAGGCATGTCATAGGACGATCCATGGAGCATTGAAAGGAAAAGAGAGAGAGCCTGTGAGGGATGGGTGAGGTCGGAGCTCCGGGAGTAAGCTCGGATGATGGTGTTGTAGAAGTATGAGTTCAAGGAAGGGTTGTATTTGAGGATGAGACGAGCGTGGTTGAGATCTCCAGCGGATGAGAGGGCGGCGAAAGTGAAGATCTTGGACAAATTTTTCTTGGACTCACCGGTCCGTGTGTTTCCTAATTTCAGAACTTGCGCTTGAAGTTGCAGAGCTTGGGACATAGTTTTGACCTCCATTTTCGATCATGGTTCTGCAATGGCTCATCTCACACTCTGTGAAGTGGTGGGCAGGCGCGCAGAAGTCAGCATAGTGGTTAATGGCAGTTACAATCAGTTGTAGACCGTTAATTGACGTTGGATAAAATCAGTATCAATAATACATACTATCGCCGGATTAGACCGGCGAAGGAGGAAGGATCGCGGAGTGGATAAGCTAGCGAAGATGGAAGGACCACGAAGGGGAAAAGGCCAGCGGAGAAGGAACGCCGAAGTACGAACAAATATGGCGAAGGGGATGAAAACAAGCGCTGTGAAGTGTGAAGATGGGAATAGGATAATCAGGAATGAACGGATAGGATTACAAATGGACGCTCAAGATTTGTTTACTTTCTTATGACATGGCTATTGTGATTTAATGGATCAATCCAACGGTTTTCATTCAAAGATTTAGAGAGGGTCTTAGAATATATCAAAATACCCAATTAATCCTGCCTTGTTTTTTCCTTGGGCTTGGCGAGTTTTCAATAAAAAAAAAAGAAAGAAAAGTTTTATTTCTTCGCGGTAGAAAAGAATTACTACAAGAAATAATACAGAGCCAAAAAAATTCTCCACGTTAGGAAATTTACGTTACACCTTCGACTCCAAAGAAAGAAGGGAATCACGAAAACGATTAGATTTACTTTGATTCTCGTACGTCTCGAGGTTTTTCAGCATTTATTTATGATTTTTCGCTTCCAAGTTTGTATGAAACCGTGGTGATAATAACTGGGCGATTGCGTTTTTACGAATTACTTAATCGAGATTATATTGGATTGTGATTCGGAAATCATCAAGCTATGGTGAAGGACACTACGTACTACGATGCATTAGATGTCAACGTTGATGCATCCCCTGCTGAGATCAAGAAGGCCTATTATATCAAGGTAATATAATCCTTCTTCATCTCTACTTAACATGTTTCCCTTCCTGAAGAATTCTGAAAGTAAAAATGGGCGCTGATGAACCCACATTTGACGATGCTTCTGAACTCAATCTTGTGATTATATGTTGGAATTGATTAGAAATGTATGCATGATGTGAACTTTCAGTTTTCACCAATGGATGCCTTTAATTTGATCTTGCCTTGCCCCTGAATCCTGAATGGGTTTGATGATTGTATTTTCAACTGAATCACGGATCATTTAATACTCATATAAATGTGTTTGCCAGGCAATATGCTAAGAACGAGTTTAGTTTCGTGTTGGAATTTCTGGCCTGAAATCAAATATGCTCATCATTGAGCTAGGCTGCTGATGAGGGTTTGTCTTGAATTTTTCAGGCAAGGTTAGTTCACCCAGATAAGAATCCTGGAGATCCCACAGCTGCGAAAAATTTTCAGGTAATCATGCATCCATGTTGAGAGGAATGAATATGTTATGATGCTGATTTTGGATTCATAGCCCTTCATGATACAAGTGTATATATATATATATATATATCTTAACTCTATATGAAGGATTATTATTCCTGGTTTGTATCTGAACATGTATCAATCATAATTTAATTAATATACCTTCTTTTATCATCATAGTATCTTCTTCCTTCAGTTGTCTTGTTTGCTCTTTCAATTTCCTTTTCATGGAGTATGTCATGTGTGGCATCTGTGCACAGCAACTTGGTGAGGCGTACCAGGTTTTAAGTGATCCTACGAAGCGTGAAGCATATGATAAGAATGGAAAGTCAGGAGTACCACCGTAAGTTTACATACCACCTTATATATACACACATAACTTAAAAAAGAAGTTAAAATCCTTTTAGTTATGCTCTCCAAATCATTTCATGAAATTCTGTCTCTGCAGTTGATGATTTCCCTCTGTGATTTTTCCTGTTGTCACTTTTTCAGACCTTGTCTTGCTAAACCCACTACGTAGTGTCTAGAATAAATATATGCTGATTTTTTTGGTTGGCAGAGAATCCATGTTGGACCCTACAGCTGTATTTGGGATGCTGTTTGGGAGCGAATGTTTTGAAGAATATATAGGGCAACTTGCATTGGCTTCTCTAGCATCTATAGAAGTTGAGGAAGACCTACAGGACCCTGAAGTTCGTAAGCTAATAATTCAAGAGAAGATAAAAGTACACTTCTTCTATCTTTGTCTTGTCATCTTTCTTTCTTTGTTTATTTTTTTAATTAGAGAGGCAAACACTAACTACCTAAAATTATAAGCGGGATCAAACTCATGACTTTCTCAGAGAGTTTTCATACCACTATGCTATAAGACTGTTAGCTCTCTCTTTCGTCACTTTCCTCTTAATCATACATACATACATACATACATACATACATACATACATACATACATACATACATACATACATACATACATACATACATACATACATACATACATACATACATACATACATACATACATACATACATACATACATACATACATACATACATACATACATACATACATACATACATACATACAGCTGAAGTGCTGTAATTTGGATGTGTAGGCATGGCAGAAAGATAGGGAAGAAAAACTTATAACCGCTCTTATAAATCACCTCCAACCCTTTGTCGATGGTCAAACAGTAGAATTTACAAACTGGGCAAATTCAGAAGCAGCCCAGCTTTCACAAGCCGGTACTCACTCACTTTATATATACTCTTCTCTCTCTTGGTGGAAATAAAATCAAATAAAATTTTCAATTTGCTAACCAAATGGAGCATTAGTTACTTCTAATGAAGTTTTATAAGTACATATATTCTGGTTGTTTACTTAGGATTTTATTTGTTAATAACTCCAGCTTTTGGAGAGGCGATGCTACACACAATTGGGTATATATACACACATAAAGCTGCAAAAGAAATTGGGAAGGATAACCGATATATGAGAGTACCTTTTTTAGCAGAGTGGGTAAGAGACAAAGGACACAAGATCAAGTCACAGGTCATGGCCGCTTCAGGTACTACACTAGACAGTGTGCGTGTGTGTGTGTGTGTGTGTGTGTACATATATATATTTGGATAATGTTGGAATTAATGTTTCAAGTAATGAAACTGATCATATGTATATATACACACATACTTGAGAATTAATTAGGTGCTGTGAACTTGATTCAAATCCAAGAAGAGCTGAAGAGGCTAAACCAAGGAGGAGAAAACAAAGATGAGAACTTGGAGAAAGCTATAGAAGATAAGAAGGATGCCATGATTCATTCCCTTTGGCAGATCAATGTGGTTGATATTGAAACAACTCTCTCACGTGTCTGCCTCGTTGTAAGTCTTAGGGTTTAGGGTTAGAATATTGCAGTAACAACACTCAGATAATTTACACCACATCCTCATTCTTTACATCCTTTACTTCTATATATCTTTCTTTATTTTTTTTCCTTCTCAAAATATTACTTGCAAAACTTAAAAAAAAATGATATTATGATCACTTGTTTCTGGCTCAGGTTCTTAAAGATCCTAGTGCCAGCAGAGATGTTTTGAGGCTAAGGGCTAGAGGGTTGAAAAAGTTAGGAACCATTTTTCAAGTAAGTGGTGCTACGAATCAAAGGGATAGCGGAATTTTTGCTTATAAAACTTCAGAGACTAAGTCAATAATTGAGACAAATTTAAGGAACCAAATTATATTTTGCTCTTGATTTGGTGGTATTTGATTATCAAGAATCAATTAATTATTTAATTTTATTATGTGCAGGGTGCTAAGGCTGCATACGTCCGAGAAAACAGTCTACGCAATGAAACTGTGCCAAAAAAACCAAAGTGACTAAAAAAATACAGATGCTCATGCTTCTTCATCATAGTTATCTCCAATTCGGTGCTAATTGGCCTCCACTTGCTTGTAGCTTGTCTTGTTTAAACTCACAAGAGGGCTGTAACAATATAATAAGAATATCATTTATACTCATTCTCGCTATTGATTCCACTAAAATATACTAAAAATAACTTATAAATAGGATTGTAATAATAAGCAAGTTTAAATCACTATCTATTTAAGTGAGGAGTTTTTTATTTGCCATTTATTTCAACTTAAATTTGTAAAAAGATATACCTTTTAATTATCTTAGAAATGTTTTGAAATAAATTAAATTCTTCGGGGAATTGAGTAAAGTTACTACCTAAAAATGATAGAAAAACTGAATGTTTCATTAATAATGGTATACAAGAAATCCCAATGGATGAAGCAAAAACAAGTTGGCAGTGTTTTCATGATAATGATAAGAAAGGAATTAGGAGGTCCACTTGGAAGTACATTAATATATCATAAACAATCACAAAGAAAAATCCATCATATACCAAAAAGTGGATTAAAGATTCCAACTGCATCATACTGATCATGCCTCTCTGTCTTGCTATAGGATGATATTTGTTGTGTACCATGTAACAGATTCATCTGTTACAACGTTCTCCCTCTTATCTATATTATAAAACACTTCTAATTATGTCATCAAAATCAAATAAAAATATTTAAATTATTAATTTTGTCTAAAAATGAAATGAATATTAACTTTGTCTAAAAATGAAATGAACTTCTAAATTCACCCATATTTAATATCCTGAAATTACATTGCAATTAATAAGATTTAAAAAGGTGTGGTCTTGGAAAAATGAAATTAATACCTCACTTTGTAACTTATAATAAAAATTATATATTCTTTTTAGAAAATAACTTATAATAAAGACTGATTGAAGAGAGTATATAACTAAACAGTGTCAAAGATTTGAGAATTAAATTTTTACTTTTATTCATTTGATCTTTAATATAATATTTAATTAAAAATTTGATATTAATCCTAAATATAAAATATATTTTTTATATTTTTATAACTTTTTTTAAATTTTTTTCTATTGATACTCCTTCAACTATAATTAATTAAGAGAAAGAGTTAAAGAAAATGATTAGAGTATTTTAGAAAATTTATACTATATTAATTTAATTAATTTTTCAATATAATTAAATTAGTTAAATAAATATATATTTTATGTAATAAATGACTCCACCATCTCTTTTGCATCTTCGAGTACATTTATTATACACCGTTGATTATCTGAATGCTCTCTTTTCCAACTCGGAGACCCACACTTCCATTTAATGTTGTCGTGGTGGACTGCCTAACACTAAATATACTTGAAAGAAAGGGATAGTAAATTTTTTTTAGATAAATTTATAAAATTAAATAAATAAATTAATTATAATTAATATAAAAATTATTTAATTAATTTAAGTAAATTGAAGTGTATATAATAATAATTCATTTTGAGTGGTTAGATTTTATCATATTTAATTGATTTATTTATTTTTTTTATATCTCTCCTAAAAAAATTAATTAATTCTTATAATTAGGAAGGACTCACTCCATTTATCATCATGAGATCCATAAATTTAGAAAAGCAAAAGACAAAACTAACATTGTAACTATGCTTATGGGAAAGGGATTATTCGTATCTCTCTCTTCCAAGATATATCATTTTGCACCATATATATAA
Organism: Leucaena leucocephala; assembly: GCA_037074615.1. Lineage (NCBI taxonomy): Eukaryota > Viridiplantae > Streptophyta > Magnoliopsida > Fabales > Fabaceae > Leucaena > Leucaena leucocephala. The sequence continues at coordinate 855,040 of CM073561.1, read as the reverse complement.
TTTTTCCTAGTAGTGTGTGTTAATTAAAGTGCTGCGAGGATGATCAAGTTAATCAATGATTGAGTTTATATAGGATAAGGCTTCTTCAACATCGATCCCAAAACCACTTCTGCAGAAAAAAATTAGATAAAGAGCACACACATATGTAATAAACATTTTAAGCCTCACGCAGTGCTTCTCTTTATTCTCCACCAATGTCCCTTCGTTTGCTGTCGCTGTCTTTTAAGGATTATTGAAGCCACTAGCTATAGTCATTCCCAAATATTACTATTACTATTATATTAATATACCTACGTTGTCTCTTCTTCAGCCTAACCATGCAGGCTCCCCCTTTATCTCAATCCCTGTACATGAAAATCATACCCATATCAATATGATACATAATTTAACTTCTAATTAATCAGATTATAGGAAAAAGTTGATAGGTTGGGTCCAGTTATGAACAATTATTCAATTATATTTCAAACCCACAGAGGTATAACATTGAATTGCTGGAATTATCAATAATATATAATTAGTTAAATCAGTAACTTATTGAGAGAATTTGATTTGTGACAAAAAATAATCAAGTTTATATGAGTCAACGTGTAACTATTTAAGAATGAATTTTGGTTAAAAATTACTGAATATATATATATATATATATGATTAAATATTGGGATTTAGCTATATTTATAAGCTTTTTAGCTATTAAGTTTTCTGCACTCAAGTCGTGATTAGGAGTAAAGTAAGTGGATCGATTAATTAATTAATTAATTAACTCGTCTTCAGGGATATTTTTAAGAGGGAAAGTCATTTGGTACAAATTAAATTAATATAATATGAGTTAGGTATGCTAGAAAACATAATTTTGTTGTAAAGCAGGCACAGAGGAAACTCCAATAATTCTCCACTAAGGGGTCAGATTTCAACTATGGATTAATTAATTAATTAAGTTTATGCCATCCCACTAACTGCTTGATAGACTTAGTGCCCCAACAAAGGGAAAGTGGTCTCTTTTTACCTTTTTTGTGTTTGAATTCATTGCTCAAGAGAAACATAAAGCTTGCTTTCTTTATTATAACTGTCAATTTCTTCAATTCTTTCTTCGCCACGCCACACCACACCACCATATATCTTCTCTAGGCAGATTTTTAGTTAATTTCCTGCATATCATATCATAACTTGAGAGACAATAATGGCTAGTCTCGTCCTTCTCAAGAAGTTCGCCATCTTTCTGCTATTTTCTCTGTCACTTTTCACTGCTACTTTTGCAGGTGGGTCTGTGGTTTTTTTTTTAGGTTTTTGGTGCAAAACCCTAAGTCACGTTGTCAGAGACAGGTTTCTTTTTACTATGTGCTTGCATGTGCATATTAGGGATTTGAGTTTGATTCCATGTTTTGATTTGCTTCTTTCTATGCATTAAGTGCAGAGCACATGTGAACTCTCTTCACTCAACTCTTTGATACTATGTATGTAATGTTTCATTCGTAAACTATATATATATATATATATAAGGTCGCAGCTTTGTTGGGGTTCATGGATTTGCAGGTCGAAGAACAAAGTTTGTCAGTAAGTTGGCTGCAGATGTGGATGTTGAAGAAGATCAGGTAAGTGTCTGAACTTCTTAATTAATTATATTATATTATATTATATATATTAATCAAGTATTTTTCTGTCATCTCGATCATTGTTTCTGATGTGTTTTTGGTTCAAGTACGAAGAAGAAAACCCACAACAGATAACTAATTTACTTTCATCGATCGTCAGCATTGTCGTCTTCGTCGTCATCATCATCAACTTCCTAATGCTTCTCACTGCATATATATTTTGTGTCACACACACATGCACACAGTACGCAGATGATAATATATATCCCACACTTTTGAGGCGTGAAACCTAACAGTATGGCGCATAAACCATGAGCTAACAATACTATATCTATAGCTGTGGAAGAGAATATATTTTAATACGGAACATTTGAAGCATATAAATATATATATATTGATATTACTGTTGAATTATATAAGAAATAGTCAGAATTAATGGAATTGATCAATTATATGTATTTGGTGTAGGAGGTGATACATGAGAGGGTGCTAAGGGCAAATACAAGAGACTATGGAAGATACGATCCTTCTCCAACTCTTTCTAAGCCTCCTTCCAAGCTCATTCCTAATTGAGAGAGAGAAGGGGGAGAGAGAGAGAGAGTACTGATGGGATCATATATCAATACATATATATCATAAATGATCCATCCCTACAAGCTAGTTATATAACATATACGTATGTAGTACTTTTATTATCGAGGCATGTGTTGTTATCATGTTGTGAACCCTAACAGTGTAATATAATATATATATATATATAAGTATATAGAGAGGTATGTGTTATGTTATTATAAGTTTCGTGGAATGATTTTTATAATCCTTGTGCTCTAAAATAGTTTGTCTTGTTAAGTTGAAGGAGACGGCAATTGAATTTGATGATCTGATCTACATCATGACTTCACTTTTTTTTAATGGTTGGGTGGATTTTTTTACAGCTGAAAAAGGGCTCACTTTTAAGTAGTTCGACCCCTTTTCTAATTATTCAAATGTAATGGAAAAACACTCATATAAGCTCGCGTGAACACTTATATAAACACTTATCAAAATTATTATATATTTTTTTTGTTAAGAGAAGGTTAGAGACCAAAAATAAAAGAACAATAAAACTAAGTGGGATAATAAGATCCCAAACACTCAAAAGTAACTAAAGTCTGCAAATATACCAGACATGAATCTAGTAAATAAGATCTTGATAAATCTTCTTTTGTAAGTGTATCTGCGAAATGGTTATTCTCTCATGAAATATACTGTATAGTTTCATATCCCATGAATGCTTCAATAAGTTCTAGATATTAATAAAAAGTAAGCTACAAACTTTGTTACTATTGCTAATCTGCGACATATCAGTAAGATTATTAACATTTGATTCAAGAATAACTTTTTTGAATATAAGATTCCGTATAAGTGTGAGACCCTTATAAATGGCCCATTTCTCTGCTTCAAAAGAAATTCAAGCTCATAGGAAATGAGTGAAACCAGGAACCTAATTACCATAATGGTCTCTAATACCTCTCCCACTTGTTGCACATTACGGGAGCCATAGCCCCATCAAAGGTTCATTGTTTCTCCTCATCCAAAGTAAAATGATTATATTACATTCTAAAGTAATATGTTCATTAGAATACAGACTTTAACCAACAGGGGTTAGATCTAATAAAAATAGTAAGTCTCTTATAATATGGTAAATTAATATTCAGATTTCTATTATGAGAGATGTCCATATTTGGTACCCGATAATAGTACCTCGATAACAAGATTGACTCAAATAAGAGGATGTTTATATTTAACAAACAAAATTAAAGAATGAAAACTTTAGTGATGATGACCTTATAACCAATTCTCGCTTATAACCTTATATTAGCAGTGTTGCATGCCTTAGTTTTTTTTATTGTTACCAAAAGTTTAGGTAGGTTTAATAGTAGTCCCCCACTAAGATTAAGACACATCCCTAAGATTTAGAAAACACTTACAAAAAATTTAAGAGATCATTTATTAAAAGAAACCGACAGCAAAAATTAAATTTATATCCTTATAGGATATAAGCTAATTTCTTAATATTTGTGTGTGCCTTAGTTGACAAAAAGAGAAGATGAAAGAAAGCATGCTGCAGGGCATTTTCTCTTTTGCCAGTGGGCCTATACACTAACATTGCCTCTGGTGGTTTTGGACCTGCATCAGTGTTTCTTTTGGTCCTTTGGAGTTTGCATTATCACTTCCATGGAATCCACAAGCAAAAGAACAGGGACCTTTATTCCCATACCACTGGATCAAAATCTAACGGTTGATATCCATTCGAGGGGATCTACTATTATTAGGGTATTATTGATTATATAATAATTTAATGGTTGTTTTGCTCAATTTAGGATGTATGTGCCATATTTCACATCAAATTTATAGTGAAATATATTTTTTTTAATTTATGAAAACGCAACTTCTTATTAAAGGTCTGCTTGTATAAGAGTTCGAAAAATAGATTATAAAAAAAAGGGATTTGAGACAACTTTTAGAAAAAGAATTTTGGAGAAGAGTTTATAGAAAAAAAATAATTATGAATAAATGAGTATTTAGATAGTTATTAGAAAGACTTTTATAATTAAAATTCATCAGAAAGTGTATGATTTTATTAAAAATATGAAAGAGAAAAGAGAGTTGACAAGAGAGAGGAGAGAGGAGAGAGGAGAGAGAGTGTAAAAAAAATAAGGGTAAAATAGTAATTTGATTAGTCTATAAGTTATTTTACTGTCTAAGAAATTAGTTTCAATAATTAATCTAAAATTATAGTTTTAAATTATGATTTGATCCAAAAATACTTTTAGACAAATATAAATATTTATTTTAAAATTTTTTGAAATTAAAATTTAGATAAAAACTCTTTAGTTCAAGAATTTCCTAAATAAGTAGTAAATATTCCACACATATATACGATTTTAGGACGTGCAAACAACCAATTTTTAATAACTCTATAAAGCCTGAGCAAATAAATGACTTTTTTTTAGATAAATTAAAGAATAAAAAATCAGTTATATATGATTTCCCTAACATATCAAATTGTAAATTTAACAGTTAAAATGCTAACGAAAATTGACAATTTATATGAATAGGAGACATATGTCATCCTACATGTTATCTTACATAGTATTTTGTGTAAATTAATAATTTTATGACAATTATATATTTTTATATAAAGATTAAATGTCATCTTATCATTAGAAAAAGAAAAAAAAAACCCTCACCCCTTCCTCGGCGTCTCTTGCGACAGGCCCTCTCAAGGCATCCTTTGTTCCACCGAAGTCTATCATGTGAAGGAATGAGGGTTAGTCCTGCTTTCCAAATAACATTGTCTTTCGAATAGGAAAGAGAAGGCCCCATTATTGTTGTTTAGAGATTGCAGTTCGTCATCTTCCTGCAACCGACTCCGAATATCACTTACATCCTTCATATATAATAACATCATATGGAGGGCTTATGGTTATGACTAATGTGAGGAGAATCATCTCCGAAAAACCCCATCAGACCTCAATTGTTGTCGGCAACTAGACATGTCAAAGGATCATATATACGATATACACACACTGTTATGAAGATGTACCGAAGGAGACTTTGAATGGAATACGATTTCAGATTCCTTAGAAATAGGAAAATGGAAGATGATGATTTATTAACTAGGCAAAATTCTGCACTTCTTTAGTTTTGACTATCTGTGGGGAATGAGGGATGCCTTGAGAGAACCTGCCGCAAGAGACGCAAAAAGATGAGGTTTTCCCCCCTTCTAATGATAAAAACGACACTTTAATCAATATATAAAAATATATAATTATCATAAAATCATTAATTTACACAGAATACTATGTAGGATATCACATAGGATAACATGTGTCTCATGTTAATTTGACACAGTAATTTCTGTCAGTAAAATGGTAACGGCAAGATGTTTAAAATCAACTATAAAAGGATTAAGAAGATAAATTTAGACTTGGACACATTTAGAGCAATTGATTTTTCAGCTAAGAATAAATGGCGTTATTCGTTTATCAAACTCCGCCTTAGTTGACTGTTTTGGTGCGATCACAAATAATCAACCCCACCCTGCAATCTCTTGATGTTGACCAATTTTGCCAACCTGTTTATTCTGGACTTTTTTGTCAAATAAATAACGAAATCATATTATTCATAGACTTTTTGTCCAAAGACTAATTGATTGATACCGGCCACAAAAATTGATTGATATTGAGGATATTTATATTTATTATTATATTTATTAAAAATAATTTTAAGATACAAAAAATGAAACCAAAGAGGAAAATTTGAGAAAAAAATCCTATATTAAAAATTTTACTAATAAAAAAGATCTGATAATTTTTTATGTATAGAAAGTACACGCTAAAATTCTATACTCTAATTTAGGTTTTCCTTATCAAAATGTTTTTTTGATGGGGGACTTTTTTCCAATTTTTTTTTACAGAAAAATAATGTATAATATAAACCTAAAACAGAAAATAAAGCTCAAAAAATAAGGAAAGTAACATTTTAAAAAAATGTTAACTTTATTAAAGGTTAAAATTAAAATTAAATAATGTTAAAAACAAATGAGACTTGCTGAAAAATTACATTTTTGTAATTTTTCCCTATCAAATGTGTAATGTTTGTTTTGTGAAAAAAAAAAAAAGCAAGGAGGTGCGTTTTGACTTTTCAAGGTGTGGCGTCTAAACCACTCTTATCACTACCAAACTATTACTCATGAGATTTGGAAATGTCTTCATCGTCAAATTCTCATTTTCTGGGCCAACTTGAGATTATTATTTTTTGACTTTCTGATCTTTTTTAAAATAAATTAAATGTGGGTCTTGTCTTGTAAACGAATTTATATACATTAGCTCAACCATACGACTGTTCTGAAGAGCTAAGAGTCTTTGACCAAACTTTTATTATCATTTTTCAATAAAAAAATTAAGGCAAGAATAATTAACATTCTTATAATGATATCAAAACATTTTCTTTTTTAGTCCTCCATGAAGTTAAACTATTAAACTTATGCTACTAAAATGTGATTAGTTATTAATAAATATTAATTTAATTAATAAACAGTTAATTTATAATTTATAAAATCTTAATTCAAATCTTATTATTAATATAAAAATTTTATTAATAAATAATATGTAAATATTTTAATATATATTTTTTAAATTTAGAAGCATGTTTTAATTCTAATAAATCTTAGGTTAGATTCATATATTTTTTTCCCTTGCTAAATCTAAAGGGATGTCATCTTACATCTTAAAAAATAATAATTTATTATATTTATATGTTAGTAACTCCTATTTTTTGGACTATATATACTTTATATATAAATATTTTATTTAATCATATCATTTTATTTAAATATTACTCATTTTAAATTACATGAGTACTTTTTGTATTTTAATAAAATTATACATATTATTTTGATTATGATTAAGTTAAGCTGATTTAGTTCTGATTCAATCACTAATCCTTAAAGAACATTCTTGATTAGTTTAATGAGAATTTTTATTACCTTAATTGTGTGGTTTGCCAATCAAACAAGAGGATTAAGATTTAAATATATCTTGCTTCAATTTCAGTGTTAATGTATGAGAATTTATAAAAACACACACACACACACACACACACATATATATATATATATAATTATTGTATTAAAAAAAAAACAAGAAAGTAATATTGCTCCATGTTCCTTCCGTCTTGTTCAACTGTAACACTGAACCGAACCAAACAGAACAGAACAAACGCGCTAACAATTTCCAAACGGAAACGGACTCTCTCTTCCTTCCTTCGATCCCTTGTCTTCCTTATCTTCCCCCTCTCTGCAACAAAGGACACAGTCTCCTTCTCTTTCTTGAAGCTTCATCTCCTTCTTGGAGGCTTTTCAGGAAAGGTGCGGCTTCGTCACTTGGTCTTCGCTCTTCTGTATTTGTATGCAGAGACTCGTATTACTATAATATACGCGGAAAACTCAATTATAGATCGATTACCCAATTCCTGAAAGAAAGGTCTCATTTTTTTTTATTTCCACAGAAATTTCTTATTTCTCGAATGTTTTCTTTTTCTGGTCGTTTCGACTGTAAATTCATTGTTTTCTGCATGGATCTGGGATCGGGGTTTTGAATAGCTTCAAATTTCGGGATATTTGCCGCCCCCCCCCCCCGATTATTACTCACTCTTAGTTCCCTTTTGAGTTACTGATTGGGTTTCCTGTCCGTTTTTTATTTTTCCTCGAAATTTGTTGTTTTTGCTGTTGTTTGCTTTCCAATGAGGTTCCCCCTGATCCAATTGAACATAATCTTCCTTGCTGAACTCTGTGTTCACTTCACTGGAGATGAATCTTTTTCGAGTTACATTGCTTTTGCAGTTGTTTTCGCGTCATACTATTCTCTAGGGATGTATGTTTAGAAATATCCTTTTGGAACTTTGGCCAAAAAAATCCATTTGGAATGTAAGATACTTGAAATTGGTGCGTTGTTGACTGCCCCCGCGCTATCGACCATACATACTCTTTTGGTTCTGAACCTTTCTGGTATCCACTTTCTGTTTGGGTTTTTGGGGAATTACATCCAAATCCAGAAAAACGGCTAGGTGTGGAACGATGAATTTTTTGGTTGGTTGTTTGTTCTGTGTAAAAATTTGGATTAAAATGATAATGTGTTTCAATCCCTGCAGTTCCTGTTACATTATCGATTATCTAAACTGATTTTATGTTATTGTCATTACCGCTCCAGGAAAATCTGTATTTACAAGCTAATGGTGCAGATTTGTATCTGCTGATGTAACTGGTGGTGGTGTTGATATAATAGGGTTAAGACTGTTGCATATTTAAGCATGGGTGCTGTTTGTTGTGTTGCTTCCAAAGATAGAGATAAAACCATACAAAGTGGATCAACTAATGAAATTTTACATCGAAACAATCGCTCCTCTCCAACATGGAGTTTTCGCTGGGATCATCGAAGACGTGTAGCTGGTGAAGATGCTTCTATAAACTGGCTCTCTGATGGTGTTAGCCTGAATGATGGATCAGAAGACAAAGATGATGGCTTATCATTGCAGACTTATGAAAGTCATAGAGGGCGAAAATCACCAATTTCAGAAGGAAATGCAGAACATGCAAGGACTTCCACTGCAGGTAACTTTTGTGGATTCTTCTTTTTGATTTAAAATAATCTATCTCCTGCTTGGACTGGATTCTGAGAATTAGATTGTGCATCTGTCACTTTATTTTTGAACTATTGATGTTTAATATGAGATCAAATGCTAAACTATTGGATGGAATATTGCAGTTTTCTATATATTATATATTTTAGATAAATATATGGACTGTTGAGCTTTAGCACGGGAAGATACCATATATTATATGAACAAGACTTAGTAATCATTGGACGGCGTTTTGATGAATCTCAACCTGTTACGTAACTGGTGGAAATAAAAGGGAAATATAGAAGAATAGAAGGAGAATAGAAGAGAAACTGAAACTATACTGAATACTCAAGGGTTCACATCATAATCAAAGCATATCCCCCTAAGACTGATGATTATCCTTATTTATAAGTGGTGGGTAATTCTAATCTTAATTAAATATCTAATACTAATATATCATAATATCTAATCATGATATATGTTATAATATCTAATCCTAATATATCATAATATATAATCCTACTATATCATAATATATATATTATGATATCTAATCCTAATTGTAGAATATCTAATACTAATTCTAATAAAATAATAAAACTACTTAAATTATTTATTTATATTTTACATATCAATACTCCCTCCACAAAAGACCCTTGTCCCCAAGGGTCAAGTACCAAGAACGATACTAAACTAGAGCCAAGAAGCATTTTAGTCAATTTTCCTTTGAACCAAATCTGGACTAGGAGATTTGAAATCGTCAGCGTTATCAGTGCCAAGTTTGAAGACATGTTGCAAAGTGCACTCTTAAATCCCTCACAACAGTTGATGCTTAATGATCCTTTAGCTTTTAACTTTTGTTTCATCACTTTCTTTTTACACGTTATGTGTGAAGGTTCCTGTAAACTATCAATTGTGCTTTGAAAATTGATCTCCTTTGAACACGCTAAACTTCTTGCATCTTGGAGAATGATAGACTGAATTGTCAACTCTTCCTGAACTGTTATCTGCACCGCATTAGAATCTTGAATTTGGTTAGGGTTCTTGGAACTTTCTTGCATATCTTTTTGCTCATCAATAGGTACTGAAAGGGAAGACTCATCTTCTTGAGTTGCCGGGTACTCTTCTTGATCACCAGAAATGTCCTTTTCCTTTTGCAATATTTTTTGTGACTCTGGCACATCTTTCTTTACTGGCTGAGTTTTCTGCAGAAGGAAACTCATCCTGTCAAGATGCCTTACCATATTCTGAAAACGCCGCTCTATATTCATACTCATCCTGTCAAGATTATTCGCTATATTTTGAAAACACGGTTCTATATCCATGCTCATTCTGTTATTGATTCTTGTGAATGGCCAAGGAACGACCGCTCTGATACCACTGTTACGTAACTGGTAGAAATAAAAGGGAAATATAGAAGAATAGAAGGAGAATAGAAGGGAAACTGAAACTATACTGAATACTCAAGGGTTCACATCATAATCAAAGCATATCCCCCTAAGACTGATGATTATCCTTATTTATAAGTGGTGGGTAATCCTAATCTTAATTAAATATCTAATACTAATATATCATAATATCTAATCATGGTATATGTTATAATATCTAATCCTAATATATCATAATATATAATCCTACTATATCATAATATATATATTATGATATCTAATCCTAATCGTAGAATATCTAATACTAATTCTAATAAAATAATAAAACTACTTAAATTATTTATTTATATTTTACATATCACAACCTTTGAGTGAATAAGAATCATTTGTTCAAGGGAGAATAAGTCTTATCCTTAAAACTATGTAGATAATTGATTTATCATGTGAAGGTAAACGGCTTTCTAGTTTGATCCTTAGGATATTATTTTGTCTTTATTGCTAAATAGTAAATTCTTTGACCTGTAAAGCGTTTCTGCTGATGCTCTGAATTTGATTATCAAATCTAGTTCCCTAATTTGTGTATTATCCCTTCTTGCATTTGATATTGTAAATTGTTAAGTGGATCTTTGAAGAGGCAAAAATGGTGCTTGCTAGACATTAGTACAACCTTAGTTTGATAATGACCAATGACTAGCGCTAAATCTTTGCTCCATTAGTGATTTAGTTTTCTTTCTTTTCCTTGTCCACTCTTTATGCCATGTGATACCTTATTTAATATTGAACAAGTAGGAATGCCACCCATTCTCAGGTTTACAGGACCCCCTTATTTCTCAACTTTTTTAGCAGTTGTAATGCACCCTCTCCAGGTTGCCTTTGGCAGTATATAAGGCAAATAAAGAGCTTTAATTTATTCCTGTGGGGAAAAATCGGAGTGTTAGCAAAGATTCAATTTCAAGTGTGACTGTTTTTAAGTTATTCTTTTCATTGAATGTTATCGATAATTTCAAAAGGAGATATTGGTATTTGTGGGAGTTGCTTTTGCAAGAACGGTTGAGCATGTACTATCATCTGCAGCTCTAATTTTCCATTGCTAGTAAGTTGTTGGGTCTTGCCATTGTTGTGTACTAGTCCCTCATAGTGACAGTTAGAAAATTTGGAAAAATGCTGGAAGTTGCTTTCTTTTGTTGATGTGGGGTGTTTCTAGGGAGGAATGGGATCCTTTCACTTGTCTAAGAAAGTACTTCTCTTTTGGATAGTTCTCGTCCTATGTGGAAAAATGTAGGAGAATTGTAGAATTTGTGATAAGTTTGTCAGTAGATGTAATATGGTTGGTTTTGGTGGTGTTCATATATGAATAGGGTAAGAGACAGAACGTAGTTTTTAATCTCTGCAAGCTCAATAATGGTTCCTGTATTTTGTATTAAAAAAAATAAGAAAATAAGCCTTGTAAACCATGTTCCTAAACATTTACCTTGTATACAGTCTCAAAGAATAGGGCTTCCCACTTCCAAAGATACGGGGCAGGGGTTTTTTTATGCTGTGAAATCTTTTCTGCTCTAGGGCTTTGCTAGATGTCAATCTTGATCTGAGATATACATGGTCCGTTGTTGTTTTAAACTTTTGGCTGGTATTTTTAATACTCTTTACTGCTGATTTGTCTCTGACATGGTTATTTTATGCCTGTGGCAGAGCGATCTAATTCAAGGAATGTCTCCATGGATGGGAGTGTAGAGCAGGTGAGGTTATAGTAATGAACTGAATTTCTGTTGTTTTACATTTTAATAGCTGAGTGGTTTGATCTCTTTGACAATCTTCCTATTTATAATTTATATTGTAGGTGAAAGGGTCAACAGAGTCAGCTATAGTATCAAGCACATCCCCCTCTAAACCGCCATTCTCAATGCCTTCAACCTCCTTTCTTGCATCTCCTCTTTCATCCCATAGTCACTTACCTCCAGCAAGCCCAGCCCCATTAAGGCAACACTGCCATTCTCCTGGAAACCAAATATTACGGCAAGTTTCTCCTGGTCAAATCCCAGGACCCAAGTCACCAAGCAGCTTACCTGCTTCCGAAGAAAGGTCTGTGTTCCCTTCTTGGACCAATGAATCACGTAGGTACTCCCAAGGCGGTTCTTCTGATGGCTGGTCTATACCCGGCTTTTCTGGGCCAATGGGCACTTCCCATGGAGGAAGATGGTCATTTGATAGTGAGTCCTTTGGATTTGATGATGAAAAGTTTGCTAGAACCAGTAGCCAGTTTTCAACTTCACTTACTGATCTGCATACATGTGGTGTTTGCTCAAAGCTTTTAGCTGAGAGGTCTTCTTGGAGCACCCAAAAGATAATTGCAAGTAATGAACTCTCAGTAGTCGCTGTTCTTGTCTGTGGACATGTTTATCATGCTGAATGTTTGGAGAGCATGACGCCTGAAATAAGCAAGTACGATCCAACTTGCCCAGTCTGCACCTTGGGTGAGAAACAAACTCTTAAGTTGACTGAAAAAGCTCTGAAAGCTAGAATGGGTTTGAAGGCTAGAAACAAGAGGTCCATGAATCGAGTTGTGGATAGTGGTACTGATGATGATTCAATTGTGTTTGATCACTTCAAGGGTGGTGGGATCCAAGGTAAAGTTTCCCGGATGCGCTTGAATTCCAGTGGAAGAAGCTCCTCCGGGAAACCCTTTCTAAGGCATTTTTCATTTGGCTCAAAGAGTCGCAAAGACTCATCAGAGAATCCCCCTGCAAGAAAAAAGGGCTTCTTTTGGTTAAAATCTAGCAAGGAATAAGATGCCTCTTGGCTGGCTCTTCAGGAGGTAAGTTGATTTGTCTTCATTTTGTTGCTTGCCCCAGCTAATCAAAATTGTATGCATAGAGTTGCCTTCTGCCATACATTAGCATCATACATAAAAATAAAGGTTGCTTTTATTTCCTTGTGTAGCTAAGCAACTATTGCACTTGCAGATTATTTTCATCTGGGGTTGGTTATATGTGGAACAGAAATTAAAATTTAAACTTTTGATATTCCCAATCTATGTATTCTATAAGCACTGTGCAGTTTTTTCCGAGGCTTAAGTATGCGCATTCATCTTTTTCTTATCAAAGCAGGATACTTTGTCGATGTTCTCCCCAACCCCAGACAAAAGATTATGACGAGGACTGGATGTTATCGAGTAAGTTTTGATTTTGAACTCCATCTGTGATTACAAGAGGATTAGAGCCTGAGATTACCCTCTAGAAGTTGAAAAGTGGAGAAGGTACCAGAATGGCTGGTTTAATATAGAGAGAAAGTTATGGTGTTTTGGGACCAGGGTTCTTATTATGTACAGATGGCGTAGTTTATTGAATGGAGATATACAGTATTCTCACCGAAATTACATTGGGGATCTTCTGATGACATATAGATTAATATAATGCTTGCCGTTGCCCCTTGGCGAGCTTGTCATGTTAGGCGATGATTTTTAGGCAAAATACCAATTTGTTTGTATTGGCTTAAAAGTTTTTCGCTTGTAATGAAACGACAGTTTTCATTCAAGGAGAAGGCGCCATAGAATTTAATTTAGTAATTAAATTGCTTGTTGACTGCATGTTGAATCATCTTGCCGTCAATTTATTTGAGACTCCATGAAGTCAAAGTTATGTGTTAAGGTATCAATGTCAACCAGTATTCAATATAAAATTTAGGGGATTGATTTTACTACTTACAAGTCTTGAATATCATTTTTTAAATCAATTTTAGTCGTAAATTTTATTGGTTTTGTTATTACAATATCTTTTGTTCATTTAGTTTTTTTTTTACATATTTTAATAATTTAAATATTGGAAAAACAATACAATTTCTAAAAACTTGTAAATAATTATCTATCCTCTCTGGGTACAGCATGAGAACCGGATCGCAATTTAGTATTTTGCATAGGTGCTTTACCCTAAAAATGGTCCTAACTTCGTATCAAACATAAGTCTAATTGAGGGCTATAATTATAACAGGATAGTTTTTTGGTAACCACCATTAATGATATGTAGTTACGTGATCAACATGAGTTAGAAGGGATTATCCAATGGTAAAAAAGCCACCCGCTCGACAAAGAATGCTCTAAACTTATATAAACATCAGTTTCTTTTACGAGGCTTCTCGATGTGGGACTATTAATAAATTAAAAAAGAATAAAAGTTGTGGGGGGTGAAATTAAAGGATATTGTTGTGGGGGATGGTTGTGATGGTGTTGGTTGTTTGATGATGAAGTTCTATATTTGAGGTTGGGAAAAGGCGGCCACATTCAACGTCCGACGTATAGCATATGTGCATGATGACTCACTCACCTACCACCATTATATTCATTCCATATTACTCAATATAATATTTATTCATTACTTTACTTCCTCTTACGTACTTTATCCGCAGCATCCAGAATCTTCATATGTTATCATTCTTTCTAAACTAGGTGGCCACTCCTCCCGTGTCTGTGTTCATGCCATGTTCTATTTATATTGCCAACTACACAACCAACCCCATCTTTAGACTATTTAGTGGGGTTAGTTTCATTACTTCTTCTTCTTCTTTCCTCACCTTCCCTTCCTTTTCCTAACTTATTCCATCCTTAATTACCGCATTTTAATTTAAGAAACACACTTCCATCCTAATCTCTTATCCTTTCCTCAATATAATAGTTAATAAATTAATCAAATAACTCTTATATTAATTATAATTTATTAATTTATTTATCTTTCTTAATCTATCTAATAAAAAATTAAATAACTTTTATATATTCAAGACTTAAGTTAAAAAATTGGGAAAAAATTACTGCAAAGAAAAACTACAAGAAATAGTAAAGAAATTTATCATTTTTGGGAGTTTACTATCATAATATTTTTGGGAAAAAAACAGTTAATTAATGGTAAATCTAGTGCCTTAGTGGTTAGAAAGTTGTGAGGCATTAGCGAATAAGGATGCTTACACCATACTCCACCATTAATGGTGCTTTTTGATTTTACAAATTCTACTGTTCACGGGTCATAACGTATAGGTCTTTTTAATATATTTTTGTTTAATTACATAACATATAAAAACATTTATAAGAATTTCCAATAGCATATTGTTATGTTAAGATTTTTGGAAGACAGAAAGTGGTTGAAGTTGAGGTTTAAATTAAAGGTCAAAATTTTCACGGGAATAGAACCAAATAAGTTCTTTGGTTCTCTCATCTCACAAGTTTCTTGCTTTCTTTATACATTATCGGTAATGAAAAATGATAATTATTATATTTAATATATTTGATTATGTAATTACGATATAATTATATTTCACATGAGGACATAAGTCGCAATTAACAAAATTGAATCCAACTTTACGAGACGAGTCCAGAGCAGCCAGCCAGCTATATAAGCACCATCGTCTTCCCTCCAATATTGTCAGTGTCTCATCTTCTTCTCTCTCAATTAGGGCCATGGCCTCCGATTCTATGCTCTCAAATGGAGTCTATAACTCCCCTACGGTGGTTACTGAGAACGAACTGACTCGGTTTGTCGACGTTGCTAACGAGGTCGCCGACGCCGCTGGAGAAATCATTCGCAAGTATTTCAGGAATAAATTTGAAGTTCTTGATAAGGATGATTCCAGTAAGTATCTCACTCGTCTTTGGTCTTCTATGGATTCTTCAGGTGCTTCTTCCCATTTAAGTTTTGTTCGTTTGCTGAGAAATGTTAGAGTTTAATCTGCTCTCATTTTTCCCTGAGGAAATGAATTATGTTTGATAAGGCTGATTCTTCCTCTTCACCAATTGAAATAAGCTTTTGAGTTCTAAATAAATTGAATGAAGTTTGACGTTTCAATATTTAGAAATAAATAAAGATTTTAATTTTGTCTTAGATCATTTCTGTTTCAAACTAATTTTTAATTATTAATACCTCTTTGAACTTCAAGTGTATACATACATATTTTGTGGCTTTGATTTCATGGATATAGTTTCCTTGCACTTAAAAATTGCAGGCCCAGTAACAATCGCCGACCAATCTGCTGAGGAGACTATGGTTTCAATCATATCAGAGAATTTTCCTTTTCATGCAATGTAAGTATATAAATTTTTGTTCTTTTCTATTGCTTATAAATTGAAGAAGAAGATGATTTATGAAAGAATTTTTTTAATTTTGTCTGGATTTTCCTCAACAATTGCAGTTATGGAGAGGAAAAGGGCTGGAAGTGTAGAGAAAAAAGTGCAGAATATGTTTGGGTTTTAGATCCTATAGATGGCACAAAGAGCTTTATCACCGGTAATTTTCCCTAACTGCCGTTAAGTTTTTGTTTGTCCCTCCACAGGCCCCACCTTGTGGAAGCCTCAGACACTGAGTCGCTGTTAAAGTTTCTATTTTGTCTGTGTTTTAGGGAAACCATTATTTGGTACCCTCATTGCTCTCCTGCAAAATGACAGACCAGTAAGGATCACTTGCCCCTATATATATATATATATATTGCATAATAAATTATTGAAAATTTTCATATTTTATCGCCATCATTTCTTCATTATTTTAAATAAATAAATTCGAGTCTTTAATTCTCTTTTCACAATGTAAACAATTTTGTTGTCATTTTTACTTATTTTTCCCAGATAATGGGCATAATTGATCAACCAGTGTTGAGAGAAAGATGGATAGGGATAAGAGGTAAAGGAACTACACTGAATGGACAACAAGTGTCCACACGAACGTGTGATGCTCTTTCTCAAGCATACATGTATATACTTTCTTCTATTTCTTTATTAATTAATTAATTAGTGTACTTCTTAGGGAAGATATATATATTATTTTACGAGTGTCAAATATAATTATTCCCCTCATCATCTAGGTACACCACAAGCCCCCATCTATTTAGTGGAGATGCAGAAGAGGCATTTACCCGTGTTAGAACCCAAGTTAGTGGCATTTCTACTGTTTTTTTAATATGGTTATTTGACTAGCTCATATTTAAATATCCAATTGGAGGTAACTCTTCTAAAGACGTTTTCTGTATTCACATGTATCACTCTGAACTGGAGACATTGTGCTTAATTGTTCCTAATTTTCAGGTCAAAATTCCATTATATGGTTGTGATTGTTACGCCTATGCTCTTCTGGCTTCTGGGTTTGTGGATCTCGTTGTTGAGTCTGGTCTGAAGGTAACTAAGATGCATTCTGGGATCTCGTTGTAAGAAAGAAAATGCAATAATCTGAATGCGAATGACTAAAGCTGTTTCTATATTTCAGCCATACGATTTTCTTGCATTGGTCCCTGTCATAGAAGGCGCTGGAGGGGTCATTACTGATTGGAAAGGAAATCAACTCCGTTGGCAAGCTTCTCCATTTTCACCTCCAACAAGTATATATATATATATGCACTTGTTATATCTTTTGCCACTTGCTTCGATTTCATTTGTCTTTTTTCCCCTTTATGTGATCAATTAAACGCACACAAACATGTCAATGTCGAGTTCGAATCTAGAACCTTTTTGTAAACATGGCAGGCTGCGCTGCCATTACGGCAGATAGCGGTTGACAAGATTTTATTTATTGCAACTACATGTTGCAGGTTTTAATATTGTGGCAGCTGGAGACAAGCTGATTCATCGACAGACTCTAGCTTCATTACAGTGGAAGTGACTACAGTTTGGATCATAACCACAAGTTTACTGCACCAGCGTAACCTCTTTGTGATTCATGTATATATATTAATATTACTCAATAAGATTAACTTAAACTCGCTGCTTTGGAGCCCAGAGATCATGTAGTCTCCTCACTGTCACTCAATAGTCAAAGAAGACAATCACCCTATCATATCAACTCTTTTTAGATTTAATGTGTGTTTGGTTTTTCCCAAACTTAAGGTTTTAAAACTTAGATTTGAGCAAAATTTAGCTTTTGAAAAATTTTAAAATAATCAGCTATATTTGTTTAAAAGAGTTTTTGAACTAAACTATAGTTTAAAACTAAGGTTTCAGATAAACTGATCAGAGTAATTTATGGAACAATAAAAGAGCTTATGTATTAACCAATTACTATATTACCTATATTTTTTTTATACCCTCTCTCATCTTTCCTTTCTTTTCTACACTATTTCTTATCTCTCATTTCTTTTATATACTATATCTTTTTTCTCATCTCTCTTCTACACCCTCTCTCATTTCTCATATATTTAATAATCGTAGCATTTTTCATAATTTACTAATAATAAAAGTACTTCTAGAAATAACTATCCAAACACGCATTTATTCAAAACCATTTTTTTCCATAAACTTTTTTCTAGAAGCCATTTTCTAAAAGCTGCCTAAAAATTATTTCTTTTCATAAGCCATTTTCCAAACTCTTATTAAAACGGGCCCTTAATTCCCATGATTTAGATGTTAATTTATCTTTCATCTTTAATTAAAATTATTACTTATTAATATTTTTAAGTGAAATGGTTTGAAAGCATATTTTTAAGAGCAAGATTTCACAATTGCTCTTGGTTTTTTTAATAAGAAAAGTAACTTTTTGTTCCAAATAAGAAGTGTATAAATTTTCTTATTGCTGAATGCGGAAGGACATCTAAACTTTTTAATTGATCATTTTGGTACATATCTAAAAATATAAAACAAGAACATGCTTCCCTTAACCTTGGGCAATCAACAAGAAATTAATTAGTTTAATAAAACAAACATTTTCACATAAAAACACCATGACAACACTTACAAGTTTGTAGAATAAGGAAGATTCATTTGTATTATTCATGCATGGCAGGCACGTTGTGTAAAATGCCATGAAATATCAATAAATAAATAAAGACAAAACCAGCAAAGAGTTAGCTGTCGAGGGGATTGAGGAAGAGAAGGGAAAGTGGTTGACTCGTTCAAACCAAAATCAAATTAACCAATTATAACTGTTCGTTAAAATATAACACGGGGAATTCCAAGGGACCAAAAAGCTCTCAGCCCACATTCGGTGCCTGATTATTGGGGAATGCTCCTTCCTCACTAAAACCTCAAGAAAATAGCAAAATCCTGTTTGTTTGTGAGAGAGAGAAGAGAGAACAAAATTAAAGCATTATAGGGAATGTGATTACACCCTTTTTCTGGGTTGTTTTGCTTTCCTATATCCTCAAACCTCCTCACACCCCCAGGAGGTTTGGTTATGGAGAAGATAGAAAAAAAACCCAGCAATTCAAGCCTTCATCATCATCATCTTCTTCTTCTTCTTCAATCTTCTTCTTCATCATCATCATCCGGGGCTTCACCCACCACCCTCCTCTTTTTTATTATTCTCTTGGCTTTCTCTTCCTCTATAACCCCAGCTTCCTCACAATCCCCCACCACCTCCAGATTCTCCCCAAAAGACAATATCCTCATTGATTGCGGTGCAGATTCCCCGGCCAACCTCCCCGACGGACGAATGTTCAAATCCGATGCAGAAGCTCGCACGTACTTGAATGCCAGTGATGAGTATAAAGCCACAGATACTCAAACTAGTGTTTCTTCGGCTGTGTATTCTAATTGCAGAATCTTCATGCAGGAAGCTAAGTACTCTTTCCATTTGAGCCAACCTGGTTTTCATTGGGTTCGTCTTCATTTCTTCCCTGTGAAAACTGAGCACTTTGATCTCCAGAAGGCAACTTTCTCTGTTAAGACAGAAAAATTTGTTCTGCTTCATAGCTTTAACTTCAACAACAGTGGAAATCCTATTGTTAAAGAGTACCTCATTAATGCAACCGACAGTCTCATATCCTTAACCTTCACGCCCCTTAAGAATTCAGCTGCTTTCATCAATGCAATCGAAGTTGTTTCGGCCCCCGACAATTTGATTTCCGACATAGGATCGACTCTCTTCCCTGTCGGTGAATTCTCAGGTCTCACGAACTACGCCTTCCAAGCAGTTTACAGAGTTAACAATGGAGGCCCTCTCATCACATCGGCGAACGATACTCTGGGAAGAACTTGGGTTCCTGATGAGAATTTTCTCACCAACAAGGACTTAGGAAAAAATATTTCAGTAGCCCCAAACGTCATTAAATTCCCCGAAAATCAACCCACCATGTCTCCTCTAATTGCCCCACCAACCGTATATGCATCGGCTACAGAAATGGCCGATGCACAAGTGAACCAAGCCAAGTTCAACGTGTCGTGGAAATTCGACGTGGATACTGCTTTCAGTTACCTCATAAGACTCCATTTCTGCGACATCGTAAGCAAAAGCCTGAACCAGCTTTACTTCAACGTATACGTGAACCAGAAGATGGCGATTGCGAGCCTCGATTTGTCCGCCTTAACTGGAGAATTAACGACGCCGTATTACAAGGACATTGTGGTGAACGCGACGTTGATGGGGCAGGGGCTATCGATTCAGGTGGGTCCGGCTCAATCAGATAGCGGGGACGTGAATGCGATAGTGAATGGGATCGAGGTGATGAAGATGAGCAATACGGTGAACAGCTTGGACGGAGAATTTGGGGTGGATGGTCAGAGCAGTGGGGGTTCGAACCGGGGGACGGTGGCGGCGGTTGGGTTCGCAATGATGTTCGGAGCGTTTGTGGGGTTGGGGACGATGGTGATGAAGTGGCACAAGAGACCCCAAGATTGGCAAAGGAGAAACAGCTTCTCTTCATGGTTGCTTCCTCTTCATGCAGGTCATCACCATACCTCTCAAATGTTCTCTCTCATAGTCTCATTCTTCAATTTTTTTTTTATTTCGATTAAAATCAATTATAATTATGAGAGCATTAACTGTGTTTCTTATAAGCCACCCTTCCTCAGTGTATTTAGATTGAAATTGGGTAAAACTGAGATTATAGAATTGATTTATAAGCATATACTAACTTTTCTTAATTAATATAAAAGTTAATTAATTTTTTTAAATAAATTAAAAAAATTAAATATATCATTTTATTATGATCTGATATAGCTTTTAAGATAAATTTATATTATATATTTTTTAATTTACCTAAATTAATTAATTAATTCTTATATTAATTATAATTTAATTTTTTTACTTAATTTAATTAAATTATCTAAAAAAGTTAACTAATTTTTATCTTAAAAAATATTAAGAGTATAATTTATTTAAAAGTAAGGTGTTTGAATCAAGTTTTAGAAAAACATGACAATTGAAAAACGAGTAATAGTAACTTATGTGATAATAATTTTTTTAATAATTATATTCCTTTAATTTTCCTGAAGATCAAGGAAGTAGATAGATTTATCTTTAACGCAAAACCTTGGGTTTGCTAGTGAATACAATCAATTGATGACATGATTTGCAGGTGATAATAGCTTCACAAAAAGCTCAATGGGCTCACACAAAAGCATCTTCAACTCTTCAACGATGGGCTTGGGACGTTACTTCTCCTTCGCAGAGCTCCAAGAAGCCACCAAGAACTGGGACTCTAAAGCCATTATCGGAGTTGGTGGCTTCGGTAACGTCTACCTAGGAATCATCGACGAAGGAACAAAAGTCGCCGTCAAAAGAGGAAACCCACAATCCGAACAAGGAATCAACGAGTTCCAAACAGAGATTCAAATGCTGTCAAAGCTCCGACACAGACACCTTGTTTCCCTCATCGGATACTGCGACGAGAACGACGAGATGATCTTGGTCTACGAATACATGTCCAACGGCCCTTTCAGAGACCATCTCTACGGCAAGAATCGTCCTCCTCTCCCATGGAAACAAAGGCTCGAGATCTGCATCGGCTCGGCGCGTGGCCTTCACTATCTCCACACCGGAACCGCCCAAGGTATCATCCACCGTGACGTCAAGACCACCAACATCCTCCTCGACGATAACTTCACGGCCAAGGTATCCGATTTCGGACTCTCCAAGGACGCACCAATGGGGCAGGGCCACGTCAGCACGGCGGTGAAGGGTAGTTTTGGGTATTTAGACCCCGAATACTTCCGGAGACAGCAATTAACAGATAAATCTGATGTTTACTCTTTTGGGGTTGTTATGTTGGAGACACTTTGTGCTAGAGCACCGTTGAATCCTCAGTTACCGAGAGAACAAGTGAACTTGGCGGATTGGGCGATGCAATGGAAGAGAAAAGATTTGATTGACAAGGTCATAGATCCTGCACTTGTGGGGACTATTTGCCCAGAATCGATGAACAAGTTTGCTGAAGCAGCTGAGAAATGTTTAGCAGATTATGGAGTTGATAGGCCTTCAATGGGGGATGTTCTTTGGCATCTGGAATATGCCTTACAGCTTCAAGAAGCTTATCTGAAAGCAAAATCCGACGATAATGTTGCCGACCCTTTGCCTTCTCCGGCTTCCACCGCAACACCGGCAAATAATTCTTCTTTTCCTCTCACTGCCCTGGCGGCAGGGACGACGACGACAACCTCGGAACAACCACCTAGTACTACCCTTCCTGCTCCTGATAACGTGGTTGCAGAAAACAAACCCATTGATGATCATTCTGGAACTGCAGTGTTTGCGCAGTTCGCTAATAACCTAAGCGGCAGGTAAAACGTAAAAACAAATGATTAAAAGGGTTAGCAATTTGATTCCTGAATTGTTTGATATCATCGAGTTAATTTGTTAGGGTGGATCGAACAGGCTCGATGAATAATTTTTAATAATTAATATTTATGGGGTCGGAATTAATCTCACAATTCAAGAACCCTATTGCTAGTTAATTTATGATGAAGAGAAAGCATTGTGTTTGAAATATATTGTGGAGGGAATGGGGGTTAAGTGTTGGATTTGGGAAGCCATGAATTTGGTTTGTATTATAGAAGTTTGAGTTTTGAAGGTTTAATTCAATTAATTGCCAAGATTTTGGTTGTACAATGATGTCTGATAATATTGTATACTTGTATTCTATCTTTTCTCTCGTCACTCTCTCTGCTTCTCCTGTGTATATTTATATATATTATGTTTGATCGTGGTACGGTGGTAGCAAACATTTGTAATATGATTAATGCATTACGTGCTGATGTATACTAAAATTAATTAATATGGTTTTATACATTTGAGTTGTAGTCTTATAGATGTATGAGTTGCATGAGGTGTAGCAAGAAAAAAAAAATACATTAGTTAAACATTCGGATTTCTTGTTTATGGCCCGTTTATATAGTATTTTAAAAATAGGGCTTGTGAAAAAAAAATGATTTTTAGGCAGCTTATAGAAAAGGGCTTTTGGAAAAGAGTTTATGAAAAAAAGTGGTTTTGAATAAATGAGTATTTTGATAGTTATTTCCAAAAGTACTTTTATTATTGGTAAATTACGAAAAATAGTATAAGTATTAAATGAAGAAAGATAAGAGATGAGATGAGAGAGGGTATAAGAAATAAAAGAGAGAAAAAGTAGGAGAGAAGAGAGAGAGTGTAATAAAAAGTAGGAGAGAGAGTGTGAGAAAAAGTAGGGGTAATATAGTAATTTATTAGTTTATAAACTCTTTTACTGTTCCATAAGCTACTTTAACCAGCTTATCTGAAATATTGGTTTTAAACTATAGTTTAATTCAAAAGCCCATTTGAACAAATATGACTATTTATTTTTAAATTTCTCCAAACTTAAATTTTGAGCTAAACTTAGATTTCAAATCTAGGTATGTCTATTTTCTAAACAGGCACTATATATAGAAAAAAAATCAGACTAGAAATTCTATAATTAAAAAAAAAACTACAACTTTATATCCAGCACCGTGTAGTTTGATTCAGATATTGTTGAATTTAATTGGGGATTACTATTAATTTTATTTTTTTTTTATTTTTCTACCAAAATTTTCTAATCTTTCAAGAGACAACGAATTTCTCTGATCAATTTAGCAATCCCTCATCATATGAAATAATCTTGACTGATTGTAAAAGTTAATCGATCTATCTATCTATCATTCATTTTAAAAGATAAATAAAATCTTATTTTTAAAAGAATAGGGAAAAATATTTTGTATTATAAGCCTCGAAATGAGGATATCTTGAGTAGAAAAAAGTTGAGTTATTTATTGAAAGACATATTATCCATTGGATTGAGACAAGAAGATAAATCGTTCTTCAAGTATCAATTAGAAATTTTGAAGAAGTCTACCCTCATAAAGTTTGACATTGTGGGGTTTAATGGTAAGGCTAGCTAGTTTTGAGATTTGATTTGGAAGGCCATTTTTACTGACAATTAAGTTTAATGGTAAGACTAGTTTTACCTTTGTTGTCTTTTGTAATCCTTCTTGTTTATAAAAAAACTTGTTAATTATTCATTTAGGCTAATAATAACAATAATAATAATAATTGTTAATTTAATTCAAGGAGAATCCCAATTAAATCCTGTTGAAATGTCTAATTAATTTAATTTTATGCTTATACTTTTAACAAATACCTAATCAAGCTAATAGGTTTGAATAGAAATTTCTAAATGTTGTTAAAAGATCGAAATACCCCTACAATTAAAAAGAGAAATTAAAAGTATAGGTGGACCTAATTTTCATTATGATTATTTCATATGAATTTTTCTTTCTCGTTTATTTTACTCACTTTTTTTATACTTATTTGATCTGAACATTTTCACTTTTTTTCTTGAATAGCCTGTTCATTTTAACTTAATCATCATTTTCACTTAATGATACGAGGGTACACTTAATCATCATTTTAACTTTTAACTATAGAGGATATTTTGGTCTTTTAATAATATTCAGAAATCCCTAAATTTGGCCTGATTAAAGATTTAATTAAAGTATAGGCTTGAATTTAGATTTCATTATTTTAGGTGGATTTAATTTGGATTCACCCGTTAATTTATACCCAAAAAAAAAATAATTGTTAATTTGGCATTTTAATTATAATCCATGTTGATTAAATAGCTCTAGAAAAAGCTTCCACCTTACTGAGGATTTAGATCAAGTAAATATTTTTCTACAAGCGCTGCTCCCTGCATATATTAAAAAATAACTTAAATGTTTATGAAGGATTACAAAAATATTATAAATATTTTTTCATAGGTTACAATTTGTTGAAATGTGTAAATAAAATAGTTGGAGTGTAATAAAATATTTCGAGAAAGATTAAAAAGAATAAAAGAATTGTACTAAACTCAATATGAGTCATTATTTATAATTTTAATAAAATTTTATACAAATTATTTATTTCATATTTATATATATCTATATTGATTAGAGTCTTCCAAATATACAAACAATAAAATTGTTGTTCCGGAACTAAATTGTCAATACATAAAATTGCCTGACGTCAAAGTTTTTTAGAGCATAAAGATGTAAATGGAATTACTTTTCCCTATGAATGAGGGATAGGAAAAGTATACGAGCTCCATTTTTTTTTAATATAAAATTTAATTAATTAATTTAATTATATTAAAAAATTTAGTTAAATTAATTAATATAGTATATTTTTTTAAATATTATAATCATCTTCTTTAATTCTCTTTCTCCATCTTTTATTTAATTATTATTGATAGAATATCAACAAAGATAGTTTAAGAAAAAATTGATAAATAATTAAAAATAATTTTTATATTTATGACTAAGATCAGTTCTATAATTATTTTTTATATTAAATATTATAAGAATACTTACTAAATTATATTATTAAATATCTAATTTTTAGTTCATAGTTGCATTTTCCAGGGGATACAAATTATTGTCATTAAATCAATAAAGATAATGCTTCAATTACGGTTGAATTTGGGTCAATTTAATTATGATTAAAATAATATAATTTAATTAAAAAATATAAAAAATTTCACTTATGACCTTATTTAAATAAGAATAATAATTTATAAATGAATAGGATATTTATATGTTGCCAAAAAAAATAACATTTATATATAAACCATGTATAATTTAATTAAATAAACATTATTAAAATTTAAATATGAAGAACTGTTATGTTTTTTTCCTCAAAACGTTCAGGTTGGGTTAAAAGATATATTATCCAAAATTCTTGATTATATTGACTAAGATAACTATATAGGATTATTTTTTTTATATAAAAAAAATTAAGTGAATTTGATCTAAATAGTTGAGTTAAAGTATATTTTCAAATATAAAAAGTATTTATAAATATATTTATAAATTTTATATTAATAAAATTTTCATATAAATAGTATGATTTAAACTTATAACTATAAGAGATATGACTAAATTTATGTTGAATTTTAATATTTTTTTGTCCACTTGATTTATTAGTGTTTTATTCTAATTATATCTGGATCTGACCTGCCTCACACACTTGGTTATGGTGAGTGAGTCTCTCAAGAGGAATTTTATGTATACGTTAATGTTTAAACTCGATAACTTACTTAAATAATATTGAATCGCTTATTATTCGGATTAACTTTAATTGGTTGAATTTTAATATATTCTGACCTTTAGAATCTCTAATAGTTTATCCAATTGTAATTTTTTCTTTGGACCGGGAAAAAATATCCTCAATAATCTCCCAGTTCTCAATTTTTACAAAAACAAATTGTTTTTGGTTATTTATCGATCTGCTCACTAAATCACAGGCCCCACAAGATTTAAGACTGGAAGGATGTTGAATGTATGATGAAGAGAGAAAGTAGAAGAAGGCGCCACAGAGAAACAGTGTCTATATTAAACATAAGGTTTAAAACGAAGCCACATTTATCGAACCCAAAAACGATTCTGTATCCTTAATTATGCTTCTGCAAACCTAATATTATCAAGCTGGCTTCTATTATATAATCAGTGTTAAGTGCATTTATCTCTTCTGAGCCACGCCGTTCTCTGTTTTCCTCTCTCCCCCAAAAATGGACCAAGGAATCAATCAACTCATTCTCAACATGGGTTCCCTCACAACCGCTGCTCCACAAAGGTAACATTCTTCTTCTTCTTTGAATTTCTATCCTTGAAATGCTCTGTTTCTTCATTCCACAAAACGTATCTCTGATATTCAAGTAAAAACAGAGGTAGATTTAATGTTAGCCTTTTTGTGATGAGAATGCAGGAGAGGACTATCTAGGTGTTATTCTGGGAAATCAAGATCATTCACATGCATAACAGATGCGCAATGCGTGGAGGATTTGAAGAAGCCGAAACATTCCGACAACAAGAAAAGGAAGAAACATTCTGAAGCTAAAAACGGCAGCCACAGTAGCAGTAGCAGTAGCAGTAGCAGTAGCAGCAACGACAACATTAACAATCTTCCTCCTTATGCTTGCCGAAGGGTACCTAGTTGTGCTCAGTTTGCCACCCCTTATGTCAATGTCTAGTCCCACCCCACTCTTCTATAACATATGCCTCAACCAACACCATTTTGTATATTTCTATATTCTATTGCACTATTTTGATTCCGTCGTCATTTATATTTGACCCCACAAACTTTGTGAAATTTATAGATATGTCCTAGTCGTTCAGGCCTTCAGGGCTCTCTGTCCTCAATTTTGCATGTACATATTTATATTTATATAAATAAATACTACCATGGGTGTAGATTTCCAACTTGCACTATACTTTGTTCATCTGCAGACTCTATTTCTAGCCTTTCAATGTATTATTTCTTAAAAATGATACTCCTATATTTTTAATATAAGATATATTTAACTAATTTGATTAAATTAAAAAAAATAATTAAATTAATTAATATGATATATTTTTTCTAAAATACTTTTTTTTTTAAATCACATATTTCGTCTCTGTTTTATTTGATTATTGTTAAATGAATATCAATAGAGATAATTTTAAAAAAAAATTGATAAATATAAAAAATATATCTTATATTTAACACTAAGATCAACTCTACAATTAAATCATATATTAAAAACTAGAGGTAGTATTTTATATTCTTGAATACCATTATTTGTGTTAAGGAGAATTACTATGTATTCTAAAAAAAGTAACTTATTTATAAAAAAAAATAAATATTATAAATTTATTGTTAACGATTGTATTAAAATTTATCATTATTAACTCTCTAATTATCACTAAAACTTTTGAATAATTAAATTATTTTGTTTAAAATCTCATTAATTCCCCTATTATTTTTTAATTTAAGAGGCATGTATTAACATTCTGAAGTTGCAAAGGGGATCAAATCTATGACTGCACTTACAAACAAGCTTTTATACATTACAAGAATATCGGCTGAATACCACAGTATTAAGAATAAATACCTACATAGAAATAGAGAAATATGTTAAATATTCTTCATTTCTGGATAAATTAGGACAGATGAATCTCCGGAGTGACTGATGTGAAAATATATTCCAACCATGGTAGATCATGTTTATAAGTGGGATGCCAAGCAGAGTTATTATCATACCCCAGAGCTCAATTTACAGCACAAGACTAATTTTGAATAGGATGACAAACTGCAAAACCTTTTTTCACTGATTTAGATGTGAGAAAGTCAATATGATGTCATTAAGTTAAGAAGAGAGTATACATGGCTGCTACAATTTGTGAAGAATCCTGGAGAACAAACGTAATCTACCTCAAGTAAAAGACTAAAAAATAATCGCTTGAAGACCCGTTAATTAACAATGGTAAAAAAAAACTCACCAAATCTCCCTACAGATACAAAATTAGGATGACAGGAATCATCCACATTTTTACTTCACACATATGGCTACTCCAATCTTTTCCTTTTGTTGCTGTCAGAATTCCCATCCAGCATGACAAGATCATCTTCATCATCAATTACTTGATATTTCTTGTAATTAGTTTCATCAGCAGCAGCATTTGCGGCAACTTCTGAGGTTTCAGAGATTCTTCGTTTCTTTGGTGCAACTCCTACACCTGTCTCATCCTTTTCAGCTTCCAAAGCTTCTATCGATGTATCTGACACGCTTGCACCATTGTTGATGGACTTGTCTTCCTTTTCCTTTTCCAGTGCTGACAAAGGTTGAGTCCATCCTGAAAGAAGCATTCCATCAGGCTCTTTCTCTTCGTCGAACTCCTCCCTGCAAAGAAAACAAAGTAACTCAGCTAAAAAACCCGAAAAGAAAATGAAGTTTAGCATATCAAGTTACAAAGCTATTTAGCATTAGATAAAGAGTTCAGACTGAAAAATGAAGTACCTATGCTTGATGTTGATATTGCAAGCGAATTCCTGTTGAAGATCCTCTACCGTAAGCATTGTACCACTTGTTACAGGAGAAGGAAGCTCAGCTAGCACCTGCAAAGGGGAAGAAAAATGCTAAACACAAGATAACAAACAAATTTTGAAAACAGTTTGCTAGAAGGATTACCTTTTCAAGATTGGCTTCATAATTTGCTATCATGTCTTCATCAAGATCATCGCCAACCTCGAAAAGGAGGTTTGAACCTTGCATGATAATCGGCAAGTTCATCCCGAGCTTTGCCTTGACAATCTTTTCCACAATGTCCTTCAACTTTGAACGATGTGTATTTATCTCAAGCAGTAGAGGCGTCTGGCAATAACACATATAGGGCGTGAGTAGTCTAGTTGCAACTTGCAATCATTTAAGGCATATAATAAGAGAGGCATATTTCACATACCTCAGAACAAACATAACAAGACTTGTTAGGTTCAAATGGTTCCACCGGCATAAGCAGCATCTTTCTCGATGGATGTTCCAGGCAATATGTCATTCTAGAAAATTATTAAATTAGATACAAAAATCAGTATAAACATGAGGTTTAAAGTTGAAGAAATAAAATACAGACCAGACGTTCACATGCTCTTTAAATTGCTAATCAAGTAACCTGTTTTTATCTACGCCATATGCATTGCGTTAAAGTAGTCAAGAATAGTAATCCTGCCAGGTCCAAAATGCAAGTAAAGTGGACGTAAATTATTTTACTTAGCACTGGCATAATGATTACTAAAAACTATTTTCTTCACCAGAACACTTGTAGCATTCTATATCAAGGGTTCATTTGTCACAAGTAGTTCTCAATGCCCAATCTAAACATATGGTACAGTAACAACCACTTTTCCATGTTTTCTCTGTGAAAATACCAAAGATCACTAAGGAAACTAGGAAAGCAGAGCACAAAACAGAATGGAGAGGAATATAACCATACCTATAACTTTTTAGGTCATTTTTCAGCACCTTAATTGCTTCAATGACAATTAGACCAGCAATAATTGCATTGGTCGTTGCAACAGCATGGACAATGTTACCGGCAATGCCTTTAGCTTCAAAAAGGCTCTGCAGTGGGATGCCAAATGAAGCAGCACGTATGTTAGCAGCTGCAGTAACAAATTCAACTGCAAGCTGATCGTCTTTATCAAAGCTCAGGTTTCCAATCTCCTGCTCAACCACAGAAAGAAAATAAACCACAGAAGGCAGAAAAAAGTCAAGTGTCACTTAAGGCAATATATAAAATATAAAGTGATCAGGGATCAGGGATCACTACATCAAAAACCTGAAAGTGCAAAACAAACCTTTCCCCTCTTAGCGAAAAATAGCCTCAGTGTTTCAAAAAATATCCTAGAATTCTCGGAAAGACTCCAAATATCCTGAGGATTCTTAATGCCCAAAGATGCCATGGCAGACACTGACAACCCATCATCAGTTGCAGTATCATTGTCCACATTTCCATTCTGCTGAGCCAGTTCATTAGACAGAACATCCTTACTATAAATGGGCTTTGGTTTATTGCGATTTTTCCATGTCTCTTCATTAGACAAAGCTAATTCAATGTTGTAACCAAATACATGATCAAATATTCTCCTTCCATACTCATCAACGTCTTCACCTTCCCTACGTTCAAATACATCAACTACATTTTCTGAAGAGCTGGCACCGTCACTAGATCGTATGTTTAGATCATTTTCCTGATTCTTGTCCCCAAACAACTTAGCAAAAAGTAGGTCTTTGGCCCAAACAATACAGTGAACAAACTGGGGGGAAAAGCAAAAGGGACAGAGGCTTAGTTTATCACCAAGGAGTACATAACATAGATTGTAAGTAACAAATTCATGCATTTATTAAGTATATATAAAGACCATCAAAATTCATCAATACCATTAAAATTCCAAACCGCGTCTACCTAATAATCATGCCATCTAACAGTATTTCTAAACAAATCACATTTAGAAAAACTAAATTAGTAACAACTTAAAAAAAAAGAAGATATCAAGAGTCAAGATAGCCCAAGCTCCTTTAGCATCAATTTTATAAGCCTACTTTTTCCCTAGATTCATACTATAACTAGCCCAACAAAAGATTAAGACTGCCATTGCCCAAATAAGCAGATGAAGTCAATATGTACAGGCATACGGTAAAAGCTAACAAAAACAATAAACATAAATGCATACCTTTGAGGGAGTACTTGTGATAGTACAAACAGGATATGTCTTAGGAGCTGGTTTAGGCTGACACTCATAGCACTCTGTTCTTCCCTTGACATGTACAGTGACCTGCATTACATTAAAATAAAACCACAAATTATAGATAAAATGCCAACTATCACAATTTTTTACCATAAAATTGCACATTACATCAACTGGTTCCAGCAAATTTTTAAAAGTTTATAACCAAACAAGTTTCAAAAGCATATTTTCCAAGTAGCCTAGGTTTTGTGACATCGGCAAACACCAAAACAAAACCCTCAAATTTCAGGAATCAGCACCCTAAATATAATGAAATCAAGTGTCAACAGTTAAAAAGGCTAAACATGACTTTTATTTTCAAAAATCAAGGAATGCACAAACTACAAAATCAGTACTCTGTTGGTGACGACTAACAAGAATTGCTCAGACAGACCATGGAAGTTGGATTTTGACAACATATCTAGATTAGACAAAGATACTCTTTGAGAACAAATGGGGCAAAAGATCATCAAGGAGCTCATATATATATATATATAAATTACCTGTCCAAGGAACCCAGTCGTTCCACTTTCAACCAACGGAACATTAGCTGCCAAGCATAAGCGATTCGCATGCCTTCGCGCATCAAGATTGTCAAGTCCATTCAAAACAACATTAAATTGCTTAAAGAACTCCACATTGAACTCAGGATCTTTGACATTTGCATGGTACGATTTAATGCTTATGTGAGGCCTAAATTTTAAGACAGCATCCCTAGCAACCTGAGTGAGTACATTATTAGTTGCCTGTTCAAACAAACCCAAACCACTTTACAATAACAGCTACAGAAACTTACTTTAGACTTGGATTGCCCAACATGAGTTTGTCGGAATAAAAATTGTCTGTTCAGGTTACTAACTTCTATAGTGTCCATGTCAATCTGTATATTGGAAATAAAAGAGGAGAATTGAAGTGTGAAAGCAAATTTGAAGTCTAAGAACATAGAAATAATACAGAAGATGCATAAAATGGTGCTTTATTATCAAAACTTCCCCACTCCCAGCCAAGGGGCATCCAAAGGAACACGCTCACATTAAGGGATAGAGTACCCCAGTACCCCTTAGTGGCTATCATTCTAAATGCACAATCACTTAATCCAAATATATCACAAGGGGGCTCATTTAGCGCATGCATATTAAAGTGATTTCAAGAACAATCAACAACCCATCATCTTTTTAACCACATGTTATGATAGCACACATCTATTCCTCATCTCTCACTCCCATAAATACTTTCCTAAATAAACCAGGCAACCGTAGCAAAAAAAATTATCAAAATTAATATTATCAAATCCAACTTAACGTTAAAATTAAACGAAAACTAAGAGAACCATTACTTATGCACAATTTATTACTACTGGAGAGTTATAGGCGTCACAATTTTTGAAAAAAAAAAAAGGAAAGGAAAGGAAAATCCATCCGGACACCGAACATAAAACTCAGTTCTGCAAAATTGAATAAAACCCTGTGCATGAAAACCCTAGCGATAGCACTGATTAAGAATATACCATAAACCCTTCTGAAAAAATGGGATTAAGCGAATAAGAAGCAGAAATTCTAGCTTCAAAATCATAAATATGAACTCACAATATGTATATCCTGGAAACCCGAGAGAGCGAGAGTTTTCAGCAGCTCGCAACCAATTCCACCAGCTCCAACCATAAGCACTTTTGCTCCCTGAAAACACATCCAATATCTATGTGAGATTAAATTCCAGAAAATAACACTAAATGGGTGAGTTCCTGTGAAATGTTTATTACCTTTACGGCAGAAAGTTGAGAATCCATTGAAGATGAACAGTGAGGAAGACACAGAAATCTCGAAAATCATAAAGGGGAGAAAAAGGGGTTAGAGAGAGAGAGAGAGAAGGGGTTTCGCTCGGAACAAGGCTTGGGAAGAATCGAACCAGGGATATGTGCAACTACAGAAGAGTGAAGAAAAATAAGGGTTATACAGGGAACCTAGGCTATGCACCAAAAAATTAATAAATAAAAGGAAGAAAAAGAAGAGTCTTTGTCACTCCTGCACTCTCGGAGGCTATGATGGAGAGAGCAGAAGGGTAGTTCAGCTCAACTAGTGGTTATGAGGATGGCGATTCAGACGACGCGACGGTCCACGGAGGTTTTTGGACCAAATAGACTAAAGAATAGGGATTTCATTTGAGTGGGGTTCAATGACTTGAACTCCGTCGGCGAATGCAAAACAAAAAATAAATAAAAACTTTAAAAGTGAAATTCAAGGAAAAATAGGCAAAAAAATATAACTTTAATTCTTTTGGATTATTCATGGCGTGACGATTTGAACGAAAGGGAGGGGCACGACTGGAAGTAACCGGACGAGTAAAAGCTAGACACGTAGCAAGAGGCTCCAACATTAGTTGGCCTCAATTTTTAGTTACAGTTTTCGTGTTCAAAAAGTTTGACCAATGTGCACCGTTTCGAGGAAACTTCCATTCAATGACCCTAACGTCATAAAATTTATAATAAAAAGTAAAGATTTAGCTAATAGTTTATAATTATTAATTATTTATAATTATTATAATTAAAAGTTTAAAATATTATAAAATTAGTTAATATGATTATTGAGTAATCAACATCATAAGGTTTAAAAAATTTTAAAAATAAAAGTAATTTATGATTATTATAAATTATTATTATTCTAATTAAAAATTAAAAATATCATATAATCAATAAATAAAATTATTAGTTAATTTTTATCATGAGCCTCAAGACCTTTCAAATGTTAAAGTTAGATTATTAATTAATATTATTGATTATAATTTATAAATTAAAAAATTAAAAAAATTAAATTAGATCAATATAAATTTATTTTTAATTGAATTTTGTATTATAAAATTTTAAAAATATTGGCGTTTGATTTATTGATGATTATTCTCAAAATCTAAAATCTTTCTTTTTTAAGTGAAAAACCAAAAATATTTTCATTGGCGAAAAAATGCATCCTTTCATCTCATACATTGTTGAAAGTTAGAAACTTTCAAATAAACCTTTTTCGTTAAAACCATGCATGAATGATAAAGATCCATCCATTTCCCCCAGCAAGTTTGTAAACTAAATTGATGCAAATACTTCTTTCTTAAAGCAAGATTATCTTTTTATTAAAAATAATTATATTTAAGATATTATTAAATATTAAATATATATTTTTTTTTAGGTGATTCGAAACTTGAATTGATTGTAAATATTTTTTTCCTATCAAACTAAACTGTTTTTATTAGAGCCAAGCCCATCTCTTCCTTTTACATATTCTCAATCCTAGTACTCGTGCATTAATGAACCAATTGAAGGCTTTATCCATGCAAAAATGCATCATTACATTGCCAGAATTAGTACTTTGACATTTTTGGGTGTTTAAATTCTGTATTTGGCTATGCACATCTCCTTAATGTCCAAATTCAAAATCCAATTGATTATCTATCTTAGTATATATTTAAATAAATGTTATATACTCCTTTCAGTTTTAAATATGATAATCAATAGAATAATATTTATTTTTGTTATAAATATATAAAATTCTAATTTATTTTATCTTTTAAATTTATAATTTTTTTAAAATTTATTATTGATTACACATATTAAATAGATTTTTTATTAAATGAATAATTTTCCATATAGATTATGATCCCCATTATGCATGATCCAAGAGATAAAACACAAGAGTTCAATGTGTATTGATCAGATTCTTGTAAAGTTACAAGTTTGTGAAAGGCGATTCATGGCTCTATTATAATTGAAGCCTTCAGCCCCACTATTAAGATCTTCAATTTCAGGATTACTTGGCAATGTGCACAAGAACTAAGAAAGTGGGGAAAGAAAAATCACATGAGAAATCTCTGATCATATAATAGATCTTTTGGCTCTTTCTAAGAAAGACATACATGAGACTCCTCAGTTTAACTTTGTTTTCCCAGTATACGAAACTCTTATGTCCCATGGGGGCATGCAAAGCTATTCTGCTACTGAAAAAAAGCTACAGCAGATTACAGAAAAGGAAGATGCAATAAACAAATAACTAGAAAATTAAAATGTCGGCATCATACTCAACTTTGAAATGACTGGAAAGAAAAGGGAAACCCAATAGCATAGCCAAGTTAATGAGAAGAAATTCAAATCAACGTGTGCAAGGAGAGTGCATGAAAACCCAACATGCTCTGGTTTAGAAAACAACCAGAAAGAAGGTCGTGAGCATTCAAGAAACAGCCAAAATGAAGAAGAAGAAGAAGACGTATATGCACGGAGGCACCTAGCTAGTGGTGTTTCAAGAAGAAAGCAAGTACTGAAAAACTTAAATTACAATTTTAACTCGGATCACCGGAAGAATGAAAGATGAAAGTTTACTTAGATTGCAACATACGTACGTAGATACTGTAAAGTCATTGAATATATAAAGATATTGTAAAACACTGTTGTAGACTTGACGCAGACCTATATAAAGTACAAGAGCATACGTACATATAAAGAAAAAGTGCATATGCAATTAATAAATATAAGCTGAAATGAGATATAGATATGGATATGGATATCTAGATCATTAATATAAGATAATTTCTGCTATAATTTAGCTTTTGACCGAGCAACTTAGAAAAGAAAACCACGTCTGTCTTTATCACTAAATTTTGTTACAGTTATATATTAATTGCTTTGCTTGAGTTTTGGTGCTCATATACTTATCTGCAATATGCTTGAACTGTGATTATCGCTATTTCTTCTGCTTCAATCTTCATTGAACGGATGGTAACGATGTCTGTGTTTGGTTGAGAATTGCTCAATCTTAACCGCCAGTTGGTTAAGAAGCTTTATTTTTTTTCTCCTTATCTTTAAATAGAGAGAGAGAGAGAGAGATCAGAGTAAACTTTTGAATGAGTTTTCCTTTTCCCTACTTCTTTCTGGTTTGACTAGGGAGCGCATTCTTTTGAGATGATTAATGACCATATCTCAGTGCTCCCACTTCTATATTCTCAATCTTTATTGGGTGTTTTTCATATGGTACTAAGAGCTATGTGAGTTTTTTTTAAGATATATTAAAAATTTTAAAAAATTTAATTAATTATAATTAATATAAGAACTATTTAATAAATATATGCATTAACATTTTTTGAGAAAAATTTTGAAATTTAATTAAGTAACGGCTTGTGACTACCCAATCTATGCATATTTATTTGTAAAAGATTAAGATTTGCATGCATTCTTTGTTGAAAGCTATAGTAAGTTAGGAATAACCGACTTTTTGTCAATAATACTTTTAGCACACACTGATGTTAGTTGATTGCACTTTAAATAATTCCTCTATATATTTATATTGATTTTATATAAATTATCTTTTTAAATAACTCTTGTATATTTGTGTAGCTTTTTTGTTGTTGATGAAATTGCCCCTTTTATTTTTTAAAAAGGAAAATAGGAAAAAATCCCGTTTTTTATGGGACTTGCAAGTTAAAACTTAAAAAGTTACTTATATTATTATTTGTGTCTAAATTATTTTTCTTATTTCGCCCAAAATGATTCCATAACAATCCAGATTATATTCCAGGAATTCGTATGCAAGACCGGATGGTGGGAAGGAAGCCCTCATCAGTAGGCTGTTCATGGCAGGGCTGGGTAGGGTAATTTCTTTGTTTGGTGCCATGTCTGAAAAAAATATGGGCTGTATTTTACAGCTCGATGTCCGGCCCTACTCGATAAAAACCCTAATTATTTTGGGTTGGGCATGAGCGAGCTGCGCTTGGGTGGGCTGGGCGAGCCTGTTGTGATACTCTGCTCATATTGGGAAAAATAATATATAATTATAAACTTCTAAAATAATACCATATTCATATGTCTTCAAGAGTTAAATAATATCTATAATCTACTAAAAATAAGGTAACAAAAAGATAATAATTAAAGTATTGAAATTCCTTACATATAAAAAAAGTTTTGAAGTTTAAGTAATTTGTAATTGTAACTTTGTATAAATTTTCTAAATATTGACAAAGATGAAGCATCTAAAAAAATAAAATAAGCAATTATAATTTATAATGTAATAATATTATGATTAGTAAAATTAATGAAAAAAAATCAATATAGTTATAAATATTAAAAGACGTAACTTACTTACTTAACTATTTAGATTTTTAAAATGACCATTTAGTAATTAATAACTATCATATTCTCCCTTTCAAGTGTAGTATCTAGGGAGAAAAATAAAAAAAAAAAAGAATAAGTGCCCATGGGCAGGGCAGGGCAAGCAACCCCCTGCCCGGTGCCCAGCCCGAAAAAAGTATGGGCGACATGTTGTAGTCCGGTGCCCGGCCCTGCCCTATATTTATCGGGCTAGACAGGGCTATTTTTTCGCGGGCTCGGGTGGGCATACCGGGCCGTGGGCTTTATGAACACCCCTACTCATCAGAATAAGATTTTTGTTAAAGACATCATTTAGATTCAACTCGTAAAAAAAGTAAAATATATAATTATTTAAAATATTTTTTATTTTTAAAAAATACTATTTTATTATAATTCTAATCATAATATTTAAGACCTATCTTAATTTTTTAATATCTAAGTTTATATTTAAAAATAATAAATAATTTTTTAATTTATTTTATATTTAGAACGTGAATTCTTTTTACTAAACTTTTGTAATAAAAAAAAATAAGATTGTCAAATCAAATTGAGTCATCAAAGCATCCAAAAAATGGCCAGAAAATAAATCCACTCTTTTCTCACCAACTTCCTTGAATTGAATCGTCAAATCCCCCCACCCTTCCCCCTTAAGGCTTGTTTGGTATAAGAAATTTAGAGAAGAGGGAAGAGAAAGGGAGAAATTTTGCTCTTCTCCCCTTATTTAGCTTCATAAAATATTTAAGAGGGGAGGGAAAATTTTTGCCTCCCCTCCAAATTTAGGGAAATTTAGAGAAAAAATATAAAATTATTATTTTATAATATTAATATACCTATAATTTTTTTAATACCCTAATATTATCCCTATATTATATTTTATTAAAATATTTCATAAAATAATATAAGATAAATTTATTTATATAAAAATATTTTTTCTCCTTTTTCTTCCTGAACCAAATAAGGTAATATAAAAATCTCTCATCTCCCTTCTCTTAATTTTAATCTAAATAAGATAATAATAAAATTCCTTTCATTTTCTTCCTTTCTTTTCCCTCTATTAAAATTTTTTCCTTTCCCTCTCCTCTATTGAGCCAAATATACCCTTAGAGGCGGCTGGCTTTTCATTATTATTATTTCACAAATTTCCCAATATTAAATTATATTAGACTCTCACTAATAATTCCTTTTTTAACTTAGCTGGATATCATAAATGATAGCTTTTTTAAATATATTTTTTTAATTTATACGGACTTAAATTTAGGATATCATCCTTCATCCAGAAATAACCTCTTCTTTTTTTAAAAAACACATTACTGTAACAGTTTGATAAACATATTATATTATTATATTTGATTTCTCATGACGTGGAAGCGTTATCTTCGGGAAGCTTCTCCTCAATAATTTACTGGCTATATTTGATTCAACGAAGGCACGATATGTTAGATTAATTTAAAAAAAATAAAGGATATAAATAAAGGGTAAGAAGGGACATTTTCAGTTTAGTTGAAAAAGGAGAGAGTGGAGTTTATTATAAATTTATTTGTTTAAATTTTTTCCTTGTTTTATTTTTATTTTTTTTGTTTCATCCAAGAACTGTCATGATAGAGATCGTCACCTGTGTTTGTGATTCATAATAGCAAGGGAAGAGAACAGAGCATGTCGTCACTTGTGTTGCTGCTTTTTTTTGAACCAAAAATACTTTTTATTTCCCCTATCTTACAATACCTTGAACATTTATGCATACAGTTTATTGTATAACTTAAACGAGGTGGAATTTAGTTTTAAACCAAACTAAATTATAATTTAAAAAATATTTTTATATAAAATTATAATTTATACTAAAAATTAAATAAATAATCATTAAATATTTAAAAAAATTATAAACTAAATTATAATTTAAAATTATAGTTTTAGATAAATTTATAAGAATAATTTAAGAGTGATAAGAGTAGTTTTGAGCTATATAATGGCTATTTTGTCTTTATATTTTTTTCTATTATTTTTTATATACTATTTTTAATAATTTATTTATAAAAAATTATTTTAATAATAAATATATAAATATTTATTTTTTTTAAAATAATTTTTGTCTAAAAGTTTTGTTTAAAATATTTTATTCTATAAGTTTTTATATATACAGTGTGTTTAGAAATCACGGAAACATGGTTTTCAAAGGATTTTCTGGTCCAAATTTTAGTTTAGAAAAATTTTAAAATAAACAGTTATATTTATTTAAACAATTTTTTAGATTAAACCATAATTTAAAACTAAAGTTTTAGATAAATTGATCACAGTAGTTTATAAAACAGTAAAAAAGTTTATGAACTAATCAATTATTATATTATCTTTATTTTTTCTTACACTCTCTCTTATATTTTTTCTTACACCCTCTCTATTTTCTTTCTTACACTCTTCCTCCTCTATTCTCTCATCTCTTATCTTTTATTATTTAATACTCATATCATTTTTCATAATTTATCAATAACAAAAATATTTTTAAAAATAACTACTTAAATATTTATTTATTTAAAATTTTTTTATATTTTTTTTAAAAATTCTTTTTTATAAATTGTCTAAAAAAAATTTTATTTATAAATTTATTTATAAAATTCTATCCAAACGAGCTCAAGATCACCCGAAAATCTTCACCCAATTACACTTCTGCCCTGCGTTTCTGTAGACTCTCTCATCGCTGATACCTCACCATTTCTGCGTGCCAACCAAACCAACGGTGATAACTACCTCGTCTCCTTCCTAATCTTTGTTCCGCGATTCACTCAAACCGTATATTGACCGAATAAATTATTGTTTGTTTCGTATATTTTCTGTGTTTTGCTTTTCTGCAACGTCGATCTCTTCTGTTCTTGCACTCCCATGGCCAGGCCAAGAGCTCAAAGACGAACCCTTGATTCTTACATAGTCAGACACATAAACAAAACCATTATCGGTAATTACTAATTACTAAGTGAACACTTTACTTACTTTCATCTTCCGTTTTTCCCGGGAAAACTCTATGGCTTCTCTCTCTCTCTCTCTCTGTCCGTTTCTCAGCCGTCTTTCTTTCCTGATATGTGCTGCTTCCGCTGTTCTCAGCTGGCGACTGCGTGCTTATGCGGCCGTCCGACCCGTCAAATCCGTCATATGTGGCTAGGATTGAGCGGATCGAAGCTGACTCGCGTGGCGCCAACGTGAAGGTCCACGTCCGGTGGTATTACCGGCCGGAGGAGTCAATCGGCGGCCGGAGGCAGTTTCACAGTTCTAAGGAGGTCTTCCTTTCTGATCATTTTGATGTTCAGAGTGCCGACACGATCGAGGGCAAGTGTACGGTTCACAGTTTCAAGAGCTACACGAAACTTGAAGCTGTGGGAAACGAGGATTTCTTCTGTCGCTTCGAATACAATTCCGCCACCGGTGCTTTCAATCCGGACAGAGTGGCTGTGTATGCTGATTCATTCTTTCCGCTGTGCTTGAATTTTTTATGTGCTCTTCATCTAGTTAAGCTGCTAATAAGCTGATTTCGGCATCTGACAATAAATTCAGACTATTCTCTGTTCGATGGTGCTTTGAGGTTTTATAGCACTGGTAGTTATGTGGTTTTGTTCGTCAGTCATGACACTAATTATCCCTGGAGTCATGTGCTTGTTGGAATCATTAACGCTAATTTTGAGGAAATTAGTGGGGTTATGTGGTTTTTTATTTGATTCTTTGCTTGGAGTATGGAAATATGACAACTTTTATCTTCAATTCATGAAGCGGTGGGATCTTATTGGAATTTTAGTTCATGTGTTGATTGCTTAATTTTTTGTTGTAGGTACTGCAAATGTGAGATGCCCTACAACCCTGATGACCTAATGGTCCAGTGTGAGAGTTGCAGTGATTGGTAAGATGGACATATAAGGTGATATTACTCCTAATTGATTATGCTTCTGCTCTATTGATTTGTCTACGTTCTATTACCTGTTTTATTTTTGGATGTTTATGTCTACATCTGAAAATACATGCCATCTACCTGATGCATTTTATTTTTAATTTTCAGATTGTAATTCATGTTTTACCTCTTTTCTTCTGGTTTCATTTGAGGAAACAAGGTATTTAAAATCAGTTTGAACCATACAGGCATCTGTATTCTTTGTGTAAGACTCTGGTTCTTAAAACTCTGTCCGTCTGTTTGTATGTATGTATGTGCACTCCAGCACTGAGCAATGTATATATTTTGATGCTTCTATTAGTTTGCATTCACAGTTGCAAATCAACGTTCCAAAATCTTGACTTAGTTCTGAACTTCTGAGGCCCTGTAAATAATTATGAAATGTGATTTTTAAATAAGGATAAATAGAATACTATGATGAAAATGAGTGGTGTCTCTTGGTTATTTTTAAAAGGTAATCTGTTTTCTTGTTACTTCAGTTGCAACTAATAGCCTTGATGGTAAATGGTGATGAACTCCACTTGTTTGGCTAATCCAAATTATTAGAATCTTGATCACCTTTTCAGGCTATGGAAAAATAACTGAAATTTATGTAGTGTTTGATCGGAAAGAGATT
Source organism: Leucaena leucocephala (assembly GCA_037074615.1). Lineage (NCBI taxonomy): Eukaryota > Viridiplantae > Streptophyta > Magnoliopsida > Fabales > Fabaceae > Leucaena > Leucaena leucocephala. The sequence goes on along the minus strand of CM073561.1, from coordinate 812,992 downwards.
TTGAAAGTTGAAATTAGATTTTTGTTTTAGATTTTTGTTATGTGGTCAAATGTGATTTGGATATTTGAGTTCGAACGAATGCAGTCCTCTTCAACCTAATATTCTTGATTCAGGTTTCATCCTACTTGTATAGATATGACTGTGGAGGAAGCCAAAGGACTTGACCACTTCTTTTGTGAAAACTGTTCTGGCGAAGGTCAACAGAATGCACAAAATTCTCATACTTAAAGAAATTCAGATACTAAGGTATTTCTTGATTGTCTATATTTCTACTCATTTCTGAATTCCATTAGAATTGGCTCGCCATGCTTTATGGGTAGTTACTTGATTACTTGATATTGAATATTTTCCAATATCATCTGTTGGTATGTTCATTTAATTGATACCATGCCCCTCAGTAATTCTGCAATTACAAATACTAATTTGCATGAAAAATGTGCCTAATTTTTAGTCTTATCCATAGTCAGTTTTGAACCTCCTAAAAAATGTAGATACAATATGTAATTACATCTACCCATGGATAGCACAATCCAACAGCTTCTCTTGTGTGTTATTGGCTGAATTTATAGAAAAAGGGAAGTTGTTTGCAAATGTTGAGTTCACACCAGAAAGCATTGTTATATCATTAGCATAACAGCATTCATGTTTTACCTGGTAATGCAGGTGAATACAAAACTCCATCGAAGGCGATAATAATTAAATATAAGCTTAAAATGAAGTAGATCTACGAGGGTGTTACTGGATTCCTCGCTTTTCTAATCCTGGGTAAGGGTACAAAACAAACAAGGAGGCAATCCACAGTTGTCTTTCTGTTGGTATGGTAAAAGACTGATATGGAAATGTTTGTCAAGTCCTTTTGGTTTGAGTGATCATCCTGTTTCCTATGAAAGTCGAGGATGTTTGCTTGCGTAATTATGTAAGTAGATTCTCTATCTCCCGTCTCTGTCCTTGCACCTGGACTTTGTAAAGTATCTTGACTTAGTTATGATATCAAGTAGACAGCTTTTTTATATAGAAAATACTCAAGAACAAAATCATAAATCTCGATTGATTTATTTACTGAGTCCCCGGGTTATGGACCTTCTGAGTGCTTAATAATCTGATGTTAAAACTCCCTCAAGATTGTAATCCGAGAATATCAGCTTTATTTAGTCAACCAAATTGTCGGAATAGACTAAAAACTGAATGGCATATGTATATCCGAAAGGTTTGTATTCCATTCCATGCCACAACTAAGAAGGGGACTTCGTACGTTAAAATGGAATCGAATCTAAGCCACTGCGTGAGATCTAATTTTCAGGTGTGTGTAATTAACGTTATTGAATCTGAAACTTACCGTAAATTCTATAGCGTTATAGCCCTGTAATTTTCCAAAAATAGTCAGGCCGAAAAAGGTGAACAAAAAGTCGATGATATCATAGAAGACATATCATAAAGTTTTATAGCATTGAATATATGAAAGAAAAAAAAAACTGCATCATTTTTTTTTAAATTAAAAAACAATAAATACATAAGAATTGTATTTAATTTTTTTTCAATGAACGATGTTTGTTTTTTCAAACCAAATATTCATAACCTCACTTTAATTTGATAATAAACATATGGGGATTACCTCCTCGTAAACTTATAATAAAGATTAAATCTACCAGTCAGAAACTAAATTGTATGTGAGATATAAAAGATTGTGAGGCTTTAAACAAAAAATACAAAAGGAGAAATAGAGAAGTAGAAGTGGATATAAAATCTTCTATTTTTTTTGTTTGGTATGATAGAAATCAGTTCTATTTTTATTTTTAATATTTTAGGTCATTTTAGTTCTATTAAAAAAAATTAAAAATTAAGATAATAGAAATAGAAGCGAAATTTTTTATAATATTTTATCCAAGTTATAAGATTATTAGATAATTTTAACACTTATCAAGTTATAAAATAAATATATATTAATTTTATACTTATTTTTATCTTACTAAACAAATTTTTAAAGTTTATTTTTAACTTAATTCTAACTCTATTTTTATTTCTATTACTACTTCTATTTCTATAAAAAAAAACTCTTATATCCTACCAAACATACAGATCTTATGTTGCTTTTTAACCTTCTTATTGTGCTTTTTGGCACAAGTTTTTTTTAACTATATTGTGTTTATGGGGGAAAATTGGTTGCTCTGTAAAAAAATATTACTCCTACCAATTTTTAATATAAGATATAATTAATTAATTTAAATAAATTAAAAAAATAATTATTTAATTATAATAAATATAATATAAATTTATAAAAATATTTATATATAATATTAGATTATATATTAATTTATAAATGAGATAAATTAATTTTAAAAATAAAATAAATTAAAATTTTATATTTAAAATTAAATTTAATCATAAGAGAGAGAATAATAAATTTCTTTATAGTAACCTCTGAACTCAGTGCCATTTACCTCCAACCCCAAGCAAAGCCACGTGGGCGATTGTAGCTGGTTATATCCGAAACCTTTCTTACAAGCAAACGTCATTGAACTTGGGCCACTATCGCCTGCTATAGGGCACAGAATAAATACCCTAGGGTTCGTCCGTTAAGTGGGCCCCATTTCGTTTACAGTCCAGATAAGACCCAAGCCAACATCATCGGGATTCCGTGAAGGCGTGTGGCCGATCATTCGGTCGTTAACCGTCACCGTTAGCATTTTCCGCCTTTTTTAAGTCTCAGCGAACTCTCCCGCACGAAGCTACCATTCCCCATTCTCTTCCTACTCTGTTTGTCATTATGGATCGTACTCTCAAGTCCCTTCTTGTCTTCGCACTCCTCTTCGTCTCCGTTGTGTCGTCAGAGACGGAGAGCCTCTCCGTCGTCGACAGTGAAGCCGACCCGCTCATCCGGCAGGTGGTCGATGGCGATCATCGATTGGGAGCAGAGCACCATTTTTCTCTGTTCAAGCGTAGGTTCGGGAAGTCGTACGAGTCTAAGGACGAGCACGATTACAGGTTCAATATATTCAAGGCTAACCTGCGCCGAGCTCGGCGACACCAGAGTATGGACCCAACGGCGGTTCACGGTGTGACTCAGTTCTCGGATATGACACCGTCCGAGTTTCGGAAGGTTTTGGGTCTCAGAGGCCTCAGGTTTCCTGCTGATGCGAACAATGCTCCCATCTTGCCCACCGATGATCTGCCCAGCGACTTTGATTGGAGAGATCATGGAGCTGTTACGCCTGTTAAAAACCAGGTTTGTCAATTCCTTTCATCTACTTTTAATCCCTTGAAGAAGAAGAAGAAGAAGAAGAAGAAACGCGGCATGTTGGAGATTAAATAGCTCAGTATAGTATTGAAGCTGCATTATGTTATTTACTGTAATTGATTACTTTTTTAAATGATGATATTCATTTTTTTTTGGTTGGGAAATTAGGGTTCGTGTGGATCATGTTGGAGTTTCAGCACAACTGGAGCCCTGGAAGGTGCTCACTTCCTCTCTACCGGGGAACTTGTCAGTCTTAGCGAGCAGCAGCTCGTGGACTGTGATCATGAGGTTGGGTACTTCTGGTCTTAGTAGTTTCTCTTTCTAAGTAGCTTCACGTGATTGTTCACGGAGTATTTATCAATATTTAATTAATGTATAGTCTATATTTTAGTGGCTGATTGTCATATTATTGCTTCTGGAATATTAGGTAGCAAATTCTGAATCCGGATGTATGCATGGTTTTGCTGGTTGTTTTCACTCAGCCAGTGAAATTAGGATTGTGGCTATGTTTTTCATGGCTTTATCTTATACTGACTATAGAGCATTGCGTTCCAGATATTCATACTGTATTATAGTGGTGACAAAATGAATTTGATCTGGGTTTATCTATTTCCTGCTAGTTGTCAGCTGATCTGTGAGGATGTTGGTAATCGGTACTATTACATAGATGCTTTGGCATATTGCAGCTTATTGCTCAACGCAATTTATTTGAATTTTTATGTTTTCATCATCAACATGATGGTATCAGCTACTTAATTATTTATGTTTTCTTATGAAGTTATTGAAACTTAACTCTTGTTAAACGTAAAGTTGAGGATCATTGGTGCATTGCATGTAACAGAGGATTTTGTAGCATGTCTAATTTCTTAGAGAGAAATTAAATCCATACCTATTGCAGTGTGATCCAGAAGAACCACGTTCTTGCGACTCTGGATGCAATGGCGGACTAATGAATAGTGCCTTTGCGTACATCCTTAAAGCTGGTGGAGTCATGAGGGAGGAAGACTATCCTTATACTGGCACTGATCGTGGGACCTGCCAATTCGAAAAGTCGAAGATTGTAGCTTCGATTGCCAACTTCAGTGTCGTTTCACTTGACGAAGATCAGATTGCTGCTAATCTTGTGAAAAATGGACCCCTTGCTGGTAAGACTTGTTAACTACGTTTACTATCACCATGTTTTTGTGGGCTACACATGGAGTCCAATAGTTGCAGACAATGAATGAGGGCTAACTTGTTAATTTCCATGGGTAAATATGCAGTGGCCATCAATGCAGTATTTATGCAGACATATATTGGTGGGGTATCATGCCCATACATATGTTCAAGGAGGTTGGACCATGGAGTATTGCTTGTGGGATATGGTTCTGCTGGGTATGCTCCCATTCGGATGAAAGAGAAAGCATATTGGATAATTAAAAATTCATGGGGAGAGAATTGGGGAGAAAATGGTTACTACAAGATTTGCCGGGGGCGCAATATTTGTGGAGTGGACTCCATGGTTTCCACTGTGGCTGTTGTTCATACCACTTCTCCGTAGGATGTAAAACTCTAAATGCCTGTGCTGTACATAGAACAAAGCATCTGCTACATGGACGATGCAGTCTTGCGTATATATTATTGGAACAATTTCATTGTCATGAATGATTAACGTAGAACTTGAAGCATGGATCCCTTTTATTATTGGGCCACCCTTGCTGTTAAACTTATGTCCAAGAATCTTGAATTGATTTGCTTTCTTCAATTTATGAAATATGATTCACAAGTGTTTTTATGTTTGATTAGATTCTGAAAGGGCTATAACTCAATTCTGACCTCCCTTAGGGGCATCAATGAAGAGAGTCTGCCGCGTGGGACTTTTTTCCTGTGGTTATGAGAAATGGTTCATAGTTCATTGCGTACCTTTTGCTAATAATCAGCTAAAACATAAAACAGCCATACCCTTCGAGATTAGGAATCAACGGGCACGGATTTGATATCTTCCTTTTGCTTTCTATCCTTTTATTCCCCATCTTTTGTCGTACCGACTGTGCCCAAAAAAGATAGCACACATTTCATACTATATCAGAATAATTTGTGAAAACCCGTCTTTTACGAAGTAGATGCTAAAACACAATTCACAAACTCGTTCTTTACCGACGGGGATTGGATCTTATAGCCGAAAACAATAGAAAATTAAGGTTCAAATTTTGCGGTACGAGATATTTTCCCATTTAATAGTTGATAATATTTTAAATAAGATTATTTTTAAATTTCAATAAAAGAATATATATATTTTAAAAAAAGAAAAATAATAGGGAAAAGAACTATAAAGAATAATAAATGTCGAAGTGATACTTTGTATTGTTAATACTGTGGCCATTATTGTTTGTATTATATTTATTGTTATTAACAGTACTATATTTATGGTTGTTAACAGGCTTTATTATTTTTTTAAAGAAAAGTCATTTTCTTTAAAAACAAAATCTTTCTTTTTAAAATATCATAAAGTTTATTCTGTTTAAAACAATAATATAAATTACATATTTGATTTATTTTAATCTCGAAATCAACTTAGTTCTCTTTTAGCCGAGAAAAAGCAATTGGTACCCAAATGGATGTTTAAAGACTCCTAGATACTATTGTTCTTCGAAATTGAAGAAACATATAACCCATGGATTTTAAGTACAGAATTGCAAATTTAACTATATGCCAAAATGGAGGTAAAATCCAAAATATAATAAATTATAAATATTACTCCCTCTAATTAAACAAAAATTATTTTTTAATTATAAATATATAACCCTAATCTACTTCATTTAATATTTTATCCAAAATATCTCTACTAATTATATATATTAAATTCGCTCAAAATTAAAGAGTAACTTAAAAAACCTAGAACAAAATTATTAAAAATAATTAATTTAATTAATTTTCTTAATATTTATAAATTAGTTGTCTAGTTTAATGCCTAACAACACTGCAATGGGCAGCTAGATTTATCTATAGACTATTGCAGCGCAGTAGTTGTTCGGCGTTCGAGCTTAACAATAAAAACGCTAAAGTGAATTCGCCAGAGTTGAATAACACAAATCTATTATGATAGCACGAGAAACATACCCTTACTCTTAAAATACAAATAATTTATTTTAATATTACGCAAATTAAGTTATCAATGTAATGAACTAATAGGGAAGTACTTATTCCAGTTAGCCATTCCTGCCCAGCCCGTGCACAGTCATTCCCTTGAGAGAATCATTTATTCCTTCAATGGCATAAATTAAACAAACACGATACGGAATGACGCTGGATGAAAAAATCCCCACGATGCCATCACCACCACAAACAATGCTGCAGATACCAATCCCTGAATCGCCGGTCGAAATGAAAAAATGAACCACTACAGGTCCAAGGCTGAGCTATCCAACGATCTAAGATTTATGAACAATTTTAAATAATTAATCATCTTCGTCATCTAGCAATGCGAACGAGTACGGATGGAACAAGTAACCATCTCCCTCATAGAACTTATTTTGGAACTCAACCCAGTGAAGACGCAGAGCATGGAGGAAGGCGCTGAGGGTTTCCATTACGAGTAACACCCCCACAGTTGCAAAAGCAAACACAATGAAACCCACTATCAGAATGATCACGTTGTTGTACCTGTGACACCACACACAGCAATTAGCAGGCAGGCATCTTTCACATAAATTCTAAAGTCCAACTATATATTCACTTGAGGGGATGGCAAATGTAGAAAATGAACAGTGACCGACAACAAACCAGCGAAACTTGATATGTTGTGCGTGCAATGCTCACCATTTGCACCCTCCTACTCATGAGATGTAACGAAGAAATTTAGCAAGTAAACATACCCCCATGCAAGAAGAAGGACCTTATCATAGAAAACGCTTGACAACTCCGAATGCGCAAGGCTGGATGAAAATAAAGAGACATGAGAAAATGCATCATTATATTTTATTCATTTGCAAAAATTGAAAAAAGATCTAGAGATTAATGAATTAATCATTTACAATATATATGAGGTTCACATCTGTATGTCAAAGTGTGGGATTCAAGGACTGATAAACCAGAAAAAATAATTCACTTGCCAATCATGAGCAATGAAGAAGCAGTTGGCTTATAATTGTGTGCATATAGGCTTGTGTTTTGCATTTCAAGATCAGGATGCTTCAGAGTAATATCTAGATTTACAGAAACATACCTAAGGGCCCATAGACGAAGGTAAGAAGCTGTATTAGACACTGCACCAAGTACAAATTCAATGGTATGTATGAGTTGATGGACAAAGACTTCACTGAACTCAAATTCCTCATGACCATGGGAATCATGATTTGACTCCACTAGCAAGCTCTCCTCTGTACTTTGAAGTGGTACATATGATTCGCCCTGGTGCCTCTGCAGTAAAAACTATTTAGAACCAAAATAAAAGAGAAAGTTGTTCCACAACATAAAGAAAGCACAGAGAGAACCATACATCATTGTGCTGCTTCTTCAAAAGAAAAGGTTTTGGTATCAACATCCAGGGCACAGAGACGAGGGCCAGAAGTAGCAGTACAATCTGATAAGACCACAACAAAGTGTCTTAGTTCCATCCAAGAAAAAACAAAATCTTATAAGGTAGGAAGGCGTTGGAAATAAAAATAACCTGCAAAGTTTTCTGACCAGGAAAGAGCTGGTTTTCTCCCAAATCATCTGTAGGACTCAGAAACATGTAGATCATTACATGGTACAAATCAGCTTGTGAACCAGTGCACCACTTCATAATGACGAGGAGGGATAGGTAACCAAACAAACAGTTGAGAAATATAAACTCGGGAAGAAATTGGAACCTGAAGAGTAAAACAGGTTAGAAAAACAGATTATTTTTTTTATAAAGAAGAAACAGTTATATTCAGGCTAGTTTATAGATATGGAAAAAAATTCAGTGATTTGATTGTAGATGTGTATGATTGCTCAGCAAACCCCAACTCTTACCCATTCCCTTGAAAAAAAAATGGTAGAAGTTTCCCAAAATATGAGATTCTTCCATACAAATAAAAATGACCGCCCAGAGCCCTAAGTAAGCTTTACAGTGATCAAATAAGGAAAAAATATAGATCACAAACTTACCATACATTCAGGCCATTGCCAAAGAATTTGGCATTGCAAAAGCTTATTATAATTCCCAGGTTCATTTGAGCCACCCCAAGAAGAATTGACATTTTCATTTTCAATGAATTCAGAAATGGCAATTCACTTCTTGTACCATGCCATACAGGGTCCACTCCAAATGGGTATGTGCGACGTACTTTTATCAAACCTTCAGTAGTTGCATCTCTGCACCCCAAAATGATAGAGGTAAGAATGTTTAGTGATCAGAATAAAAAAATCATAGACCATAATTCTAGATTATATGAATAGAGGATTTGTTATACCTGCAAGAAAAGTCACGGCATGCATATGCTGAGGGACCAAAGAGTTCAAATGGGACAGAGAAGAACTCATTATAGATCAAACCAGTGAAGATTGAGAAGAGGGCCATCATCAAAATAACATAACGACCTCCAAAAGTCATTTCCATAATATCTCCAAGCTTCTGTTTCGTTTTTAATCAACAAAGTGGAGTATCAGATGCATGTCAGGAGAAGGTTAAGATAATAAAATAAAAATTCCTCTTCAAAGAAAATCATGCAATATGGGGGAAAAGTTACCTGGCTAGAAAACTTTTTCTCCCTCATTATTAAATACAAAGTTGCCAGTAGCAAACATATTCCATGCCCCCAATCACCAAACATTACCGCAAAAAGAAATGGAAAGGTAATTATGGTAAATACAGCAGGATTTGCCTCCCGATACTTAGATACCCTGAAATATTAGTTCTGCATACTATTACACTTTTTCAATGGAAAAAAAATCATGTATCGTGAAGTAAAGAAGTACACAATCTATTAATGCAACTGTGCAATTGGTCATAGGCACAATAATAAGACGAGGAAAGACTTAGGGGTTTAAAAAATTTTCTCTTATGTCCCATTATATGGTTTTAATAAGAATTGAAAATATGGCAAATTAAGCAGATCTGCATATAACAGAGTCATTGAGACGAGGGAGCAACAACAAATTTATCAAGGGGGAGAAGAATCTACTTATACTTTGAGAATGACCAGCAACTATAATTTGTATACATAATCATCTTCCGTAGCACAAGCATATATATGCTCATGTAAACAATACCTATGTTACATCTTTGATGAGCATAACTCCCTTTGAACGGAAGGAAAAACAAAGCAACAGACAAAAAAGGGAACAAGGAACTATAATGATACTCACCCGTATGCATCAACAATGGACTGAAATGAAGAAGTGAATTTATTTGTCCGGAAATATGTGGGCGGTGGCTCCCTGGTATGCAAAACTTGGAAAATGGTACCAACTTGGGAGTTAGAGTCAAATGCTGCCCGCTCCAAGGCATCCTGTATCTGAAAAATCAAGGTCCAAGGTTCCAAAAAACAATATTACTATAATTCAACATCCTGAACCCAAAAGAAATCCACTGGTTAAGAATAGGATCACATAAACAATAAATACCTGCTTTGTTGCAAAAACAGGACTCCAACCCTCAGCCACTAGGCATTTTTTGGTCACATCAAGGCTAAGCATGTTCAGGGTATGATATATGGACTTCTCCTTTCTCACCTTCATGAGTGGAAGGAAATATTCTTAATAAAAAGTAACAATTAATGCCAAGAAAAGAAAAATATTAATCCACATATTAAGATTTTTTTTGTAGGCAGGAAAACTGGATCCATCCCTAGACACAAACTATAATAGATGGACATAAGGTAAATCCTTATCTTAGTTATGCACTTATGGAAAACATGGTTCAGCATAGTAGTTAAACATACCAAAAGATTCCACTGATTAAATTGAGCCCCAATTATCTGTAGCAAGTTACCCTGGTGCAGCAGTCCAGCATCTATAGTAGCCTTCAACTCCGAGAGTCTTGCTGAAACCTGAATGCCAAATTGTTTAGAATTGGCAAAAAAATGAATCCCCAAAAACAAAGATGCTTCTTTGAAATAAAATGTATAAAAATGAAAACAAAAGGCTAGATAAATATCATAACGGAGCATAAACTAAAAATCCAATCTGCCAGCAAGTACAATAATCCTTTCATTCCTGTATAAATTCATCAATATGTGTTGTTATTTTTGTGGGGTTAAAAAAGAAGACAAAGATAATATTGGTTTTGATCATGTATTGCACATTCAACTAACATGCCTATGCCTGAGAAACAAGAAAGCAATATCAGTTCAAGAAAATATCAGGTTCATAACTAATTAAACAATTTTTTATTAAAAAAATAAAAAAAGAAAAAGCACTCAATCGTCTGCTGTTGCTAGATCTTTTTTTTTTTTTACCACTAATACACATTCCTAAAGAAAACATGGCTATGGAAATCATCTTCAAGGAATTCATTTTTAACAGCTTAATGGTATATGTACCATCCTCTTTACACTACTTAAAAAGAACTTAACAGAGCAAATATTTTCATGTTCATGAAGCCATAGTAAAGATTACATTATGATAAGACTCGAGTAAAACAGTAGGATCACAATGCTGGAAATATATATATGTATATATTAATGATCACCATATGCTTCTTCAATGAAAAGAGAAACAGAAGAAGGTTGAACAGTTCACACTCCACTGATAAGACTTTGACTACAGCAACCCTATAGTTACTCTATTTATCTATTCCTTTCTCCAAAACAGTAGGAGTTTCCAAGTCAACGTTCCAACCAGCAGAAAGTGGCTTTCACTTTTCATGCATCTTCCTAGGTTTTCTCTTGTAGGTTTTGGGCAGCAAAAGTGAGCCTATCACATTGTTTTTTACTAGAGTGCATAACTGAAGCCATACGAAGACTAGGATCATGTCACCATGAATTAATCACAGCACAATGACAAGTCTTATCCCACTTAATAAGGTCAACTACATAGATATCATGAACAACCAACTTTTCAAATATATCATTTACCAAGAAATCCCTTATGGTAACTTCTTGCTCTATCCACAATATTTAAGGGAAATTAAATTTGACCAAGGGAAACAAACTCTCTCTGACATGCTTGTTTATATTTTAACTAGGATTTGCCGATCTCATTTTCTCTTGCCCAACAACTTAAAGTCCACATGTTCTGCATTAAAGCAGTATAACCGAAACTAGAATAATTTTTTTCAAAAAAAAATGTAAAGATTCTACAGAAGCTTTTCCAGTTTTCCAAAAGATACATGAGAATTAAAAAAAAAAAAAAAAAAACCTCTGCAATCATTTGAGCTTGTTTTCCTGACTCCTCAGCGAAAGGATAACGATTTGCCCCAAAGGCTTCACATATTTTCAGAATCTTTGCTTTTGCTCTTTCACCAGCATAGAAGACCAAAAATACATTTTTCTCAACCTGCAAGTCAACATTCATAGCTCAACATCAAAACTAACAGAATAGGAAAACTATTAGTTCAACTTATACTGCAGAAACTAGTTTTAATATCATATGTAGCAATCATAAACACCAGGTGCAGGAATATTGGTCAAGTAAGCACTCACAGAGACTACTTTAACTAAATATGTTTCTTTTAGAAGGGCGATGCTAACTGTGATAATCATTGAACAACTTAACTTGAGATAAGTTATCCTTGACAAATACAAATTAAACAATCTCCTCCTATCTAGTAGACAACGTAGCATGACAGAGCATTGTGAGGAACATGAGAAGAAAGCAATTCAATGGATGAATCAAGAATTCCTCAGTATAAAATTTCAGAAAGAAATTATTTATTAGCAATTATTAAAGTAATAACATATAAAAGAATGACAAAGATGGAAGAGTGCTAGCTATTTTCATGATTTTAATGTTGATGGAGAACGAGAGTAAGCACCTTTTCTCCAGAAACAGGGTCTGTGACAGGATCCTCAACAACAACTTGCCTCAGAAACACATTGCCCCTAGTAGCGCGAAATAAAATTCTCTCAAATGCCATGGATCTTTCCCTGGGAACAAGACCAGCTAAAAAACCCAACTTCACTTGCTTTGAGTCTGTTGACATTTCCTTTACAACAAACCAAACCACAGGATTATTTCAAGAAAAAAAAATTATTATTAACTATATATGTATGAAAAAGTGACATGGGGACAGCTAAGAAACATACTTGATCTTGTAATAATGGTGTTTCCATAGATTCTCCACTCTGACGTGATTCAAGTTCTCTCTGCTGCTCCAAGGCACGATTCTGAGCAGAATGGAAAAACTCGCCAGCCTGAAAGGAAAGAATAATTATTTGATTAGTTGGCTTATCAAGTCTTAAGATTTCGAGAGTTAAGCTTAAATCTTATAAACTAAAATGTTTGATGGGATTAACTATTACATCCTTAAAAAATGTAAATTGGTGAAAATAGGGGCACTATTATAATTGAAGGGAAAAAGAAATATAGACTTAGCACTTAAAAATATTGAGAATTTTTACATGAACTTTTTATTTTCATTTTTCTTCCTAACATAATTTCTTATGTATTTATTTTAATTGACCATCCTACTAATTGGACAAAAAAATTTGTCTTAGACCCTACTACTTGCAAAAGCTTGAACAAACAAGACAGTCACTAGAGCAATCAGCCAACCACCCTAAATGAATAAAGCAAAGAATAATTGATATGTATTTTTGATAGTGCCTGTTAGACATGTAATATTTTGAGGCTTAAGTAGAAAACAGAATCCACCTTCTGAAGAACGAGCTTATATTCCACAAGCTCATTGTGAGAGCGTTGCAACTTTTCACTATTTGCATTCATCTCAGTTAACTCTGCCTCAAGGTCAGCAAGTTTTACCTATAACAAAGATATACTAGTGATTAACTCATAAGGGGAAAAACACCAGAGATTAAGGTCAGCAACAGCATCCACTTACCTCTAAATCATCTATGTTCATATCAACTTGAGTAGAAAAGGATGTAGGTGAAACACCAGCCTTCAACATTTGCTCCTTGAAAAATCGTAATTTCCGTGCCATCTCTCCACATCTTTTTAGCTTCATGGAGAAATATAGTTATCCAAGTCAGTCACCATATGCAATAAAGAGTTGAATACAATATTATGATTATGCCAGAAATGAAGTTGCAAGGGGTATATCCGATATTTATGTAGCAAGCTCCATTGTCAACATGTTGAAAACTCAAGTCTTATGTAGCAACCAGAAAGAAAGGATGATCCGTAACATTTAAGTATTAAAAAGAAAAAATCAATAACTAATAGGCCATAAACATTAGTTTATCATTGCTCGTAACTCTTGCAAAAACTGGTCACCATGTCTCTGCAACCCACCTCACCTCTTAAATAATTTAAAAAGAGAAATATAAAAGTTGTACACTCTCATGATAGACACAAATAAATTAGTTAAACTAATAATAAATAAATGAATAATCAATGGCGGAAAACATTGGAAATCATCCTTGTTTTGTTTCTTTCTTCATCAAACTAGAAACAAGCAAAGAAAATATGCCCTGATTCCAGAAGCAAGCCCAAAAAATGGGCTAATGATAAAGGCGTCAAGCAGAAAACACACACCTGACTTGCATAAGTCCGTTGAAAAGGGCTCTTCTCAACATTGAGCTGAAAATCAGAGAGCAAATGCCATTATATAGAAGAAATTAGAGAAATCTCTAAAAGAAGCAGTACATAACTACGGTTTGGACACATAAGAACCAGGCTTGCATTGACAGTTAAGCGTGCCACTGTTCTAATCGTTAGCCCATTCTAATTCTTATTATATACATTTACTTGATTAAATAGGGATAATAGCAAAATGATATGAAAAAGTATTAATATATATAATCATAGACAGGAAAGCGAGGCAGACTATGCCAGTCAAGCTACTCCCGAGTTTCCGTAGAAAAAATCAATTAAAGTCTTTAAAAAAAAATCCCAATGAGTTCTCGGATGTGATCAAATCCCCCCAATTAAGTACCCACACACAGCACCTTCACTAAAACAGAATTGTTCCCATATCGCGGATCACAATGCCAAGAAACTCTTATTGAGAACACTTGAAAAGGAGAAATCGATCATATACCAAGAAACCGAATCATGTAAATCCGGAAAAACTGAACGGGAATCATCACACAAAAATACTAGATAAGTAATCGAGGATTTATTCATCAGCAAATTGAAGGAGCGAGCAAAAGTATAGAGCTACTAACATCTTTGAACTGAAGAAGACCTAGATCACCGAGGTAGGAGACAGTAAGGTGAGCGGACTCCATAGGAATGATGAGCTGAACCAGCTGCATCGGCTCCGACCGGAAAAGATCCATCGGCGGGCAACAACCTCCGCGCTGTGCGTCGCCCATCTTCGCTCTCTCCTTCACACGGATTCTCAAAAGAGATGGACTGATAGAGGATCACGGACTTCCGATCTCAGTCTCAATGATACCAGGAGACGTCCTCCTTCTGTCTCTACAGGCTTCCACGTCCGTTTCCTTCTTGCGATTTTATTCTGTTTTCAGTGGGGTTTTTTCTCTCTTCTAGAATTACCAAAGGGATTAACTCTCGGAATCGACTGCTCGTTTTTAAGGCTTAACCCTGGAGATATTTCGTCAAAAAAAAAAAATGCCCAGGGATATTATTTTTATTTAATTTCCAAACTTATTTTATGGATGTAGAATCAATTTAATTTCCACAATTCATAAATAATTTGAATTTTCAGTTTGATTAAATTGTAGAGATAATTTTTTTGGGTGACTTATATATATATACACACGAGTATTATATTTTACCAAATTTATTTTCTAGTTTGCATTAAAAAGTAATCTGGGTATTCTCAATTTGATATTTACAGTTTGTTTGAGGATTTTAATCCTTATTATTAACCTACGAGTATATCCTAATACAATTATCAGTATATTAACGGAAATATTGAGATGGATAAATGACAACGTTGACCATTTGCGAATCATATAGTATATAGATTCTTGAATGTATTTTTTATATTTTATATTGATCAATTTTTCATGTAGATTTTAATTATTAAAACTATGATTTTGGTGGGATCTCCATCAGTCTAACGAAGCTATAATAAGTTTATTAAATATAAAATTATAATATAATGTCAAAAGGTTGTCAAGTACCTAAAATAATTTGCAGTCTCTGTCTATATTAAATTTTTTCTTGACAAATCACAAATGAACGTGCAAATTATTATAAAAATGTTTTAAGTAATTGTCTAATGCAAACTTAAACTACTACGAGTATAACATAATTTCATTATTTAAAAAATAACATAATTTCACAATTTCGTATATAAATCACAGTTAGTATACGATTTATAATAACACAATTTGGTATGTACTGTGTCTAACGAAGCTATAAGTTGATGAGGGGGCCTTTCATTATGGACAGTCCCTCTATCAAGGACGCAGAAGCTGCCATTGATCCCGCAGGACATTTGCCCGTATATATAGTCAATTACGACATCATATATGCAAGTATAGCTTGGCTTACTGATAAGTCCTTTAAGTCCTTTCCATTTGAAGGCAATGAAGGAAAGTCTCCAATACAATTGGAAAGTGAGAAAACCAATAAGTTGTAATTATTAGACACCCATAATTTTTTAACCAACTCTATTTCATTGTAAATTTTAGTCTTTTGTGTATAATAACCTAATTAAGAGAGGTCAATCATTTATCCTCATTATACTTTTTCAAGTATATATATAATTTTATCGGAGATAGTAATATTTATTGTACTATTAAATACTAAATATAAATATCTATTATAATAGAGATTTTAATATTAATTGGTTGTCTTATGATAAATTAATATTTTTTAATAGATTAAATTTCTACTAGTGACCTTTTTTTTGCATAAAAAATTCTTAGAAATTAGTTAAGTTTACTCACGATTAAAATATAGAGCGAAGTCTCCTTTCTTTTTAAAAGATACTAATATCGGACAGGAGCTATCACCTTTAGCATAAACTTAGGCACAAAAAAACTAGAATATCTTTTTAAGTGTCACGATTAAAATTATAATAAAATAATATTTTTTAAAAATAATTTCTACTAGTGACCTAATGAGACTAAACTCTAGCCCAGCCCAATGTAGCTCGCATCTAACTATGTGTGCTTTAAAAAAATGGAACATATTTTTTTTATACAAGAATTTTTAAAAAGAGGTTGAGCTCACCTATAATCTAAGAGTAGAGTGAAATCTCTCTCCCTCTTGGATAATATTAATATGTTATATTGAATAGGATAAGCTATCTATTATCTTCAAATATAAATTTAAATATACAAAAGCTACAAATTGAACAGGGTTATTCCCAAAAAAGAGTTTAAATGTAATCTAGCTAGGAGTTGAGGGCCTTCTTTTTTTTTATACAAAAATTTTTAGAAAGGGGTTGGGCTCACCTACGATCTAAGGACAGGGCGAAATCTCTATTCCTCTTAGGCGATATCAATGTCGGGCAGGGCGAGTCGTCTATTACTCTCAGGCGTAAACCTAGGTCTCCAAGAGCTAGGATGCCTCCCCAAGTACCGCAACTGGAACCACAATAAAGTGGTACTCACCAAGGTTCAAATATACTTTAAATAGTCGTATGTCTTATTCCTTCACTAATTGAACTTATAGACGATGGGTAAGTTGAGGGCCTCCTGAATGGGGAAGGGGCTTTAACAATGATTGATTTAACAGTTCTTCGTGTCGGCCCAATCCTGATTTGGCGCTCATGAATATGGATCCCTCAAGTGAGGAGGTCTTTCTGTATTTTTTTCTATTTCTTTTTTTAATCGGATGGAGTGTGGAGATTCTAAGATTCAAGTAAATAAATATTTTTTTTTTGGTTAAAGCTAGATATCTTCCTATTAGACATAATCTTTTTTAATGCACTGTTGCTCAGTAAATTTAAACTTTTTTAAACAAAAAATTAAACTTTAATTTAATACAATATAAAGAATTAACTTATTTTGTTATATCTGACTCATTTGCTAAAAAACGATAATTTTATCTTTAGTTATCTACTCGCTTCATCAAAATTTTATTCTAATTGTATTTGAATTTAATCTTTATCGTGGCTAATATAATGAAATGAAGAAGGAAAAGAAATGGATAAAATTTTGTTCTTTTTTGGGTCATGGCCCAACCCTAAGGGTTCATGTGTGTTTTCTGTTTAAATATTGTTCAAGCTTTTAACTTCCTGATGAGTTTTTGAAGTATTTTGGTACAATATTTTTTGAAGCACTTGTAAAATAAATGTTAAAAATATTCAGTACTTTAAAGTTCCAAAATCAGCTCCTCTCTCCCATATTGTTGAATACAAAGTTACAGATTCTAAGATAAATTTGGTTTTAAGTTACTTATTAATTTATGGGACACATCGTTGATTGTACGCTTACGTTCACATCTAAATTACGAATCAGAATTCTCCTATTAAGAATTAATATTTTAATAATTAAGCTGCTCTGCCACGTAAGATCAATGTAATTTAATAACTGCATATATTATATTATATTATATTATATTATATATCATAGTGGTTTATAAAAGCAGCTGGTTTGAGCATCTGTACGAGGTTAATTATGTTAATACTTAAAGTATAAGTTTCCTTAATCCCTTAAATTAAAAATATATATATTTCTAATCTTTTAATTAATATCATTTAATAAAAAACACTAACTCGTAAAATTTTATAATTAAACGCTGATGAATCATATTTTCATTTTAATCTTTTAAACTCGTGTTATATTTTTTATTAAAAAATTAAAATTTAAACAATTTCTCTTAATATTTAATTGTCCAGTTATTGTTTTAAATAGTTGATTTAACATTTTTTGTTAGCGAGGTAAAATGTGTCAAATTTAAAAGATTAAAAATATATATTTTTTTAATTTCAGGTATTAAAATAAAACTTAATATAAATATAAATAATTAAATATATACTTTAACTTGAAATTAATTTTAATAAGTAAAATGCATTCTTCACTTAGCATAATCAATCGGGTGAAACAGATGGTAACAAAACAGATTAATCAAGGCGCTAAAATGCATACTTCTCTATGCGATCCCTTAATTAAAAATGATGTTCTATTTTAATTTCTTAACCGAAGCAAACACTAATCAAGGAGGAGGAGGAGTTCTATATATGCTAAATAGAATTGAAAGTTAGCTAATTTTTCATCAAGGGAGATCCTAGCAATGTTTAGTTATGTGTAATAATGGTTTTTAAATTTGAAATATTAAATTGACTTAAAAAAATATCAACTAATGTTAATAACAAATTTAAAATATTTTCAAAAAAGATTTTCAAATATTTAAAATTTGATATTTACCCCTATGCAAATATTTGTTTTATAACAGTTAGCTTCTACACTCTTGGTCAATACTTTTCACTTAACGTGATGTCTATTATATTTAAGGGTTATATATTATTTAATTATTTAATATTATTTTTCATATGTGTATAGTATCTTAATTTTATTTGTGGTATAATTTTACATATAATATTTTTAATTTAGTACAATTTTACACGTAATATTATTTTTCAAGTACTAAGAATTATACCAAATTAAAAAGGTTATAGGTAAAATTATACTAAATTAAAAATATTATAAGTAAAATTATACCATAAATAAGATTAAGATACTGGATGCATATAAAAAAATAAAATTATGATATTAGGTGCTATATAATCCTATATTTAACTAGCCTTTAATTCTCTTTTTTCTATCTTTATTTGATGATTATTCTTTCGGTTTCACCTATCCTTTCTATTTGTGTTTTACCCTCCATTGATATATACCCATCCACTAAAGTAAAATTTTGAATATTATGAGTGCAATACATGCTTAGACATACCTTAGCTAGGTAATCCATTTTTATTCATGGCAATTTGTGAATGGCATCTAGTTGAACATAATTTCAATTAACTAGGACTCCACAAAGATATTTGACTTTAGACCGTCCACTATACTATATAAGGGTTGTTTGTTAGTATTAATTTGAGACCTAAGCGACCTGGTTTTATTTTCTAAAATTCTATACACAAGTGGATTTTGCAAAAAATGGCTATAACTGGAGCTTGCTGTTATATAAATTTGTTGCTACCAACACATTCATTGAAATCATCTTGGTCGCTTTATCAATTTCTTTTTGGCAAAATAACTTGTTAAACTAAATAAGTTGTGCATTCCCACATCTTCTTGACATAGCATTGCTGGAAACACTGATTTTGTGAGATATATTGAGTGTCATTGTATAGTCCTTTGGCCTTGAATTCTTCCAAAAGTCATATAATATCATCTATTCTCAAAGTTCTTCTGATAAAGATGTTGAACCATTCAGTGAGGTGGATTCAACTAGTTGATATGGAAGATATCATAAGCTATTTGGAACTGGTGCTGAGGGCTTTCGATCAATTAGATAGTGTTCCTCACATAAAATGAGACTAGGAGGATGCATCTCTTCGTAGTAACTAACATACTTATACGTAATTTCTTAATTTACGGTTATATTATGTTACCCTTGTTCATTTTTCAATTCAGACACTTGTTATTCAATTCATATATATATACTGTGTTTACACTTGTTCATTTTTCAAATCATGTTCTTTGTGTTTTATCCTTTTTTTACATGCATCCTGTTTTGTACTTTTTTCTTGAATACTTTAATAAGTATTTTCAAGGTGAAATCAGTTTTGAAACTTTCTAAGTGTATCAATCACAAATCTCTAATAAAAATGAGTGCAACTTCAACTCTATATAGATAATTTAATTTCAGTCGGCTGTTGAATTCTTTGACAAGAATGCTATCAAATGATAATTTTAAGGATTAATAAGATACACATACATCGGTAACTGTATGCTCATGTTCACATCTAAATTACGTGGAGAAAACGAATCAGAACTCTATGGTATTTAAGAATTAATAAGCTGCGCTGAGACACATGATCAATGTAACTTAATAATAACTTTAACTCTCTCTCTCTCTCTCTCTATATATATATATATCATACTATGTCTTGTCAGGAAGAGGACAAACATTTTGAAGCCGCGTCGTGAAAATTCTGTTTTGAAAGTAGCTTTGGTTTAAGCATCTTTCTGTACTTACAATTAATATATAATACATATGGGATTATCAGATAAGTATCTTGTGGAGTTTTATATTATATTAATAGATTTTAATAAATTAAAGGCATTAGAGAGCGTACTTGCCATGCATGTTACTTTAGTTGGGATGGACAATTATTTATCCGATCAAACAGATTGTAATAAAAGAGATTATTTTAATTAAAACTCAAATGTATATATAACAGCTGATGATCGAGAGAATAAAGGATATTATTTTGGAACTACAATAATGCGTACTGCTTCAATTCTCTTGTAACGTCATTTTTCTTTTTCTTTTTTATTTTAATATATGCGATGTATGCCCTAAAAAACCTGATGCTTGTTCTATTTAGAGGGAATTTCTCAACGTATCGCCTATATGTATATGTCTATATAATAGTAGAAGACGGCTTTGTTAGGTACAAGATTAATATGATAATATATGTGTCTGTATTCCAAGTACATGCAAAAGGATATATCCCATATTCCTTATAGTTATAGTGAGTGATGTGTGACTCTTCTTTCTATAAAGGCTTGGATGCAGGCACTCATTCTATCTCCTACACTTTACTTCACAAGCTAACTTTGAACTCAGTTCCATGAGATTCCTCTTCCCTTCACCACATATATATATATTAAATCTGATAAGCTTTTAGGGTTGTATCTATATCTATGTGGAGCTGACATTTCTCACAGTACCACTTGGTACAAGACTCATAACAAATGAAAGTAAAAGCTCGCATATAAATTTCTAAGTGTGCATGCAGGGAAAGGCAAATTGTATACATATGTGTGTGTGTAGCATGAAAACAAGAGGGAATGATGTAAAGAGAAAAATAATTAAGGCATATTTTCATTTTAATCTAATTTTCTGTTTTAATTTTGTCTGTTAAGTGACAAACAAAAGCACATTAAAACACGCACAAATATAAAGTAATGCTAGCTTGTTATTCCTATCTGATAACTTGGGATTTGATGAAGGCCTATGGACACACGATACTAAACGATATAATATATATAGTGTGTGTGTGTTAAAGTATTGAGAAGTGATATTGAAATCTTGGTACTTGCACAAATGGACCCAACTTTTACTTCGAGCTGGCATAGGGCAACATAATGGGACAAAATGAACACCAGTTAGTCCGAATAGTAAGCGGATCAGTATCGCTTAAATGAGGTCTCAAGTTTTAGCCTTGACGTATGTAGAAAATTCCTGTTGGGAGATTCACCCACTATAACTAGGTGCACGACGCGAGTCAAATCCAGATATAGTCATAATAAAATTATGATAAATCGGGTGAGCAATTAAAACAAATAATAATGGGACAAAGTATACTCGAAGCTCGGGCGACAGTATAATATCACTAACTAAAACAAGACAAAAGTGGCAAAACCTACCCACAATTATATATTAATACTCTTCCTGTAATAAATATATGATCTAATTAAAAAGTTAATCTTAATTTTAAATAAATGATATATATATTATATTTATTAATTTTTTTCTAAAATTACACATACTGATATTCTCTGAATAATAATCAAATAAGAGAGTGAGTTAAAGAAGATGATTAAGGTATTTTAAAAATAATATATTATTTTAACTAAATTAACTAATTTCATTAATTTAATTAAATTAGTTAAATCTATCTAATAATAAGAGGAGTAACAACTAACTAGTTGAGGAATGCGTTGTAGCTATTATGCAAAATTGAGTCATCCATTTCTTCAACCACGCATGCACATTCATCGTGTGAAACCTAAGAAAAGTTGGAGCTACGAAGATCAACTCTTTAACTATTTGGAATATGTTTGATTCTTAAGGAGTATTATTTTATTGTGATTCCAGTCGTAATATTTGGGGAGACATCCTAGTTCCTAGGTGCCTAGGTTTATGCCTGAGAGTAATAGACGGCTTACCCTGTCCGACATTGGTATCGCCTAGGAGGAAGAGAGACTTCGCATTGCCCTTGAATCGTGGGTGAACCTATCCCCTTTCTACAAATTTTATACTATAAAAAAACTCTTAAAACATCTTCATACATCAAGTTCTGTATATATATCAAAATCATTTTACTCAGAAGATAGCTTGCTTAAGCGGCGGCAACGGCACAGGAGTTTAATTAGTAACATTTGTCAGCATATTCTTCCTGCACACACACCCATATATTCTGCATACCTTGTCAAACAAATCTTCAAGCTTATTATTGAAGATCCCAAAAAGAAACTAAGAAGTCTTTGGTTGAGCAAAATATGATAGAGCTGGCCTAAAGGTTCCAAGTGAAAGAGGATACGACGAAGAAGAAAAATGCTCAACAGAAGAGGGTGATGACATTATTAACGGAGGCACAGTGGTAGCAGCATCATGGGATTGAATCATTGGAGTGTCGATGAAATGGTCGTCCTGATGATGAATCAGATTCAGAGGACCTTTGGAACTTTGACCAACAACGTTGTTGATGTAGAATCTTTCATTTTCAGGGCCTTGATCATAAAGAACACCACTAAACACACGTCCTCCTATATTCACAGACGTTTGATATGCGTATTCGTCAACCGAATCATCCTCAGAACGCACCCGAACGCACCGAAACACTGCCGTCGAACTCATCGTTGCTGGAAACTTGTTCAATTCCTCTAACCCTAAACAAGACAAGGCATTGTTTTGTGTCAGATTGTTAATTAGACTTAATCAAAATATATAGATGAATATGTGTGTGTGTGTACCTGGAGATGGATTATTGTGAGAGAGGGTTTGAAGGTGGCGCCTCCTAGAGGAAGGAGCCCAAGTGCTGTTGACATGAGTTAGGCAGAGAAAGCCTTTGTTGTTACAGCAAGTTCTGCATCTCATGAATTCGCAACCCTTCTTTGCTTGGTTCCCGCAGTCTTGGCACTTAGTCGCTCCTCTTCCTTTTACTTCTCTTATCTCTCTCAACATCTTTTTCTTCCTGTTTTACTCTTCTTTTTTGGCCTCTTTCTGTATCAGCTTTTGATCACTTGTCAGCTTGTCGCAGAGATAGGTCTTATACAAAAAACCAGCAGAACCTCTCTCTCTCTCTAAGATATTAATATATGCTTTGAGAGTTTACATACATACATACATATATATATATATATATGATGCGCACATCTTCGCAGGGGAATCGATTCTTTAGTGTGTTTCAAGATTCACCCACTTTGCCTGTATGAAGTTTAATACCCAATTCATGCCCCAAAAAGAAACGGGTCGGATCTTATTCATAAAGCAATAATTAATTCAAGCAGATAACCACTTGCTTTTGCATTATTGCGCAGATTTTTAATAATTCCATCTAATAAGCCTCAATAATCAAGATAGCATTCCCTAATGTAGAGAAAAAGAAAGAAAAGGGTTTTATCTCTATATATGCACGTGAATTTCAAGCATGTGTGGAACAAAGTTTTGATGAGGTCCTAAGCAACAAGATTTTTTGCTAAATTATGGTTTTGAAACCATACCAATGTAGTTTCAAACATGAACTATATAATTTTGTAAGGTATCGTGTACTATCTAGGCCTCTGCTTGGGCCTCTATGTTGCAATCCAGCCATTTATATATTTATTTTGATCCAAGCCGTGTCATAATTAATATGATTTCTATTAACTAATCGTGCGTAAGTTTAACTAGTAAAGGAATGAGACATATGATTATTTAGAGCGTATTCGATTTCTAAGGAGTATCACTTTATTGTGGTTCTAGTCGCGACGTTTGGAGAGGCATCCTAGCTCCTGGGTGCCTAGATTTACGCTTGAGGATAATAGACGTCTCGCCCTACCCGACATTGATATCGCCTAGGAGAAAAAGAGAATTCGCTCTACCTTTAGATTGTGAGTGAGGTCAACCCTTTTCTAAAAAAATTTTTACAAAAAAAATATGATTTTTATACTTATCATCCATGGGTTCAACAGTCAAAGGGGTGAAATATACGACCATTTAGAGCATATTCGATCTATAGGGAGTACTACTTTATTATAGTTCTAGTCTCAGTATTTAGAGAGACATCCTAACTTTTGGATGCCTAAATTTATACCTGAGGGCAATAGACTGCTCGTCTTGCCAGACATTAGTATCGCCTAGGAGAAAGGAAAACTTCGCCTTATCCTTATATCGTAGGTAAACTAAACCCCTCACTACAAATTTTTTGTACCAAAAAAAATATGATTTCTATACTTGCTTTCTCTTTTATTGATTTTTTTTTTCAATCTAGGACTTGTACAAATTAATAAATATAGATGACTCATTTTTAAGTTCAGACGTAACAATCGTTAGAAGAGGCGTAAGGTATTGTTGTATTTTTCTTAATATTCAATTATTACTGCATTTTAAATTTTATTATAAAATATAAGAAAAATTATAAATTGATAGAGAAGAAGAACTTCCAACTGTATTCAGCTTAATTAATCATTAATTTATAGATTCATGTACTAGCTTGCTTCAAGGCTTAAGCAATGACTTATTTCCGTGTTAAGAAGAAGAAGAATTTAATAAAGCTTTAGCCACCCAACTACTATTAAATCGTAGTAGTAGCTTTATAAAGAGGAAAAAGCAAAAAAGAAGGTCTGTAACTTTACATGTCGATCAAAGGAGGTTTTGAGATTTTATCCCTCCCTGCCTTTTCCCTTCATTATAGGGAAAATGCCTACTAGTTAAGTGGTCGAGCACTTTCTTTCCACGAGTGTTCTAATAGGGAGGTTGATGAAATGGTTTATAAACTTGAAAGAGATGATTTACGATTACCATCTTGTTTTCACAAGTCGATGATCCAACAAGGGACCCACTATTTGCATTTTGAGAAGGCTTATTCTGCACCAATTTCAATGCAATTCCTTCTTCCTCAAGAGTCCGTAGATTTGAAACCTTTTACTTTCAAGAGTTTAGCTCATCACTGTTACAATTCACCGCTTTCCCTATAATACAGAAGGCAACCGTCTTACGGTTTTCCCAGCAAACAAGGTAAAGCTAAAATCTTAAAAACTAATATTATCAAGATGTAAAGTTACAAACACTTCTTTTTGCTTTGTTTGCCTCTTCAAAAAGATACTGCTAAGTAGTTGGGTGGCTAAAGCATTGTAAAGTTTAGTCGTCTTCTTAACGCAGAAACAAGCCATTACTTGAGCGTGAAGCTAGCACCTGGATCTATAATTGATTAAGTAGAATCCGGGAGGAAGTTAGAACTTCTGGCTGCAGAAAAATCCAAAGCTATAAGACCCTTTGAAATGTTAGTCAATCCTGGTTTGAATTGGTGCCATTTACTTCCTATCAGATATCAAACTTTCCAACCATATTTTCCATCTGATGATTATGACATACTTCTTTCGTAGAAGATGATCAAACAACTTTGAAAAGAAACCATAAATACCCTACTGGTAAAGGCCTTCTCAATCCCGACAAAACTTTAAAAAGAAACATGATCCGATTCGATTTGCAGAGTCAGCAAAAAAGAAGTGAACATGAGAATTAATGAGTATGAATGTCACATACAGAAAATGAAAATCTGAGGCAGGGATATAAACTAGTGATTCCCCACAACATGAACAGAGTTAT
Source organism: Leucaena leucocephala (assembly GCA_037074615.1). NCBI lineage: Eukaryota > Viridiplantae > Streptophyta > Magnoliopsida > Fabales > Fabaceae > Leucaena > Leucaena leucocephala. Next base: position 787,059 of record CM073561.1, on the reverse strand, counting down.
TTCAATTCAAACTCCTTGATCTTTTATTGAGGATGCCCATTTACTGTTAAGTTTCTACAATCAGGTCAGAAGCATTTCACATTGACCCAAGAAATTAACCAAGCAACAGAAAAGGAAGAACTATTCCATCAAATATGTGATAATATGTACATAACAAATGGCATCCACATAAAAGAAAGACGTGCTTTCTTACCCTAAGGATCAATTACCTCTTACCCCTAATTCGAGACTCTGTCTTGAAAAGATGAATCTCCAAATTAGTAATTGTGCTTGAGACCCAGCCCATGCTTGCCACGAACACATCCAGGCCTTACAAACAGACGAGGCGACCTCTTGGAATTGTTCATCTTCGAAAATGCCCTTTTCCCCAATTTCCTCATCCTCTGCCTCCCAAATTTAGTGTTCACAGACCACGGAACGAGCTCATCGTCTAAATCGTAGCCATCATAATCATCCATATCCTCATTGTCATCCCCACCGTAACCACCTGCATCACCATCACCAGATTGAATCCCATCGATCTCATCCTCAACATCATCAAAACGACGATCGCCGTTGCTATCATCGGCATCATCAGGTTGGTCCTTCAGTTTTGGGGCATCGAAATGAGGAAGGTGATAACGAATGCCGTCGATCGGGCCTGTATTGGGGGGAACGGACCAAGAAATCGAAGAAACCCACGAACCAGTTCTCTCCTGGGACACGCTATCAACATCACCATCTGCATCGTCTTCCTCTTCCTCTTCCTCTTCTTCGGGTACTTCTTCAGAATCGAAAACGTTGACAAATTCCCACTGGGAGAGAAGATCGTCTCTCACTTCCAAGAATTGAACTTCTTGGAGGAGAAGGAACTCAACAGAAGATGCGTTTTCCATTGCAAGTTAGTCAGTAACCTCTCTTTCTTCCTCCTTTTTATCTGTTTGAGATGAGAATGTGCCTTCGATTTTTGTTGCTTGCCTTGATTTATAAAGGCGTTGCTCGTGGGAAGGAGATGATATGTCCCAATAAGAGAACGCAACCTTACGTGTAGAACCCAATAGACAAGTACCACGTGTAAATTCATATTATTAAGTAATGTTGACGACATCGTTTAAAAGACAGAAGAAGGAAATGGACTTTATTAGCCTAAGTGATAAAAAATGTAGATATCAAACTATTTAAAATATATTTAATTTTTAAAAAATATTATTTTATTATAATTTTAATTATAATATTTAGATAATTATTTTAATTTTTAAATATTTAATTTAATATTTAAAGATAATTAACAGTTTACTCTATTTAATATTAGTATCACTTAAAAAAAAATATTTTACTTTATTTTTAGCTTGAAAGTGAATCTAATTTTTTTAAAATATTTTATATATATATATATAAAAAAAAAAGATGCATCTAAAGATGAAGACACTACCTTTGACATTTTTGCTTATCCCTCTAAATATGGGTAAGGGGTTGTGATTGTAATTAGCCCCTATCCAGACATAAAAACAATTTATATTTCATAATAAATTAAGCTAAATCTTGATATTGACAGCTTAGTCGTAATTAGCCCCTCTCCAAACATTAAAATAGTTGCAATTTCTTTTGTCATCACTCATATAAGAAAATGTCTTAAAGAGGCGCTTTTGATGTCAAATGAAGAATTTCACTACGAATACGATGCATTTTTGTGATCCAACAAGAAAGAGAAGGTATTTGCTGAATTTTGACATATTGCCACTTCTGCTCGTTATGTCTAATTTCTCGTTCCTCTTTTGCCTTTAGAATGGCTTGGATTTTTTTTTTAAAAAAAAAGGTTTACTATTCATAACACTATATAATGAACAATTCCATGCAGAGTATCTGAATATAATATAAAAGATGTTGCAGGCAGAGTATCTGAAGGTAATGATGATGGGATATTTATTTTAAAAATATAAAAAAGACCACTGCTAATATCAAATGTAAAATTCATATTTTATAGATCAACGTATTTTTCATAATTCATCTGCAAAAGGTCTCTTGCTTGTTCCCCATCAAATGAAATGATTTTGAGCGACCCAGACTATATATCCATGCCATTACACACCATATGTTTGTTTCCATAGCAAATATTGAAGCGCTCCTTTTTTCAAAAAATAAAAGCTTAGGTGAAGTAAATCATGGTATCCATCAAGTTCAAAGCAAGCTTTATGATTTTAAAAAAACACTTGAAGAAATATTTACAGAGGCCCTCACATTAATATATAGAAGAATTTGAATTTATGTCCTTCCCGAACTGCCAAGAACAAGCCTAATGAGCGTGAGATCCATACCATCCCACAAAGGCGTGTTTAATAATTCCTCAGAATAATCCCCACACCATTTCTGAAACTAGTTCCCATGAATTCCACCCATTCAACATTCCATCCTTTGTTCAGCATGCTCCAATATTCTTGTATAGCATTTCCGCCTCTAAAAATCTCTCTAGTTAAAGCTTTCATACATAAAAGCACTCTTCCCATGACACCTAAACTTCTCTCCTTCAATTAATCTCACACTAACAAGAATTTGAATGCGTTCTAAAAAGTGTCATAATAAAAGTAATCATCATTGAGAAGAGAAAAGTCCTGCAGGAGTTGGGTAAACGAAGTTGCTGAAATAGGAGCTAAACCTTGAGTGTTGTTTGATACAAGGCTTATTCCATATTATTTTCTTGGAAACTCAGCTCAGTAAAATCATCACAGCTTTTTTCCCCTCAATTATGATGATAATTTGATAGCTATTCAAAGTAAAATATTACTTCCATACCAAATAAATAAGCACCCCGACTTTATCAAAGAAATAAAAAGCATGTAAGCCAATGATGTCCGCATGCATTCACAAGTACATTTGTCCTCCCTATAGTAATAACATAAGCAAAAGCCAAGTATTCTCGCCTATAAACTAACAAGAATAGGCAACAGTAAACGAACTGGAGTATGTTTCTTATAAGCAAATCAAAATCAACTAAATGAGAGGTAAAAGAAAACAAACTCAAGAAAGGAGATACATAAAAACGAGTCCTTCATTGCTATCAATTATCTTTACCTGCTTAAAACTGATGGACCGACAAATTGCGCTCCTTATAAAAAGTGACCCAAAACTGAGGCGGAAACCAGGTCCTGGCCCAGTAGTTTGATCACCGCACTTGGGAAGGGGAACACAGTAAACCAGAAGCATCTGCACCAATGGCTGCAAGATCACAAACAGTACATAGCTGACCCTCTTGGCTTGGCACGAACCTGGAACTACAGTAAGGGCAAGAGATATCCTTCTGTCCTCGATATATCGGCACATATGTTGCACCACAGATCACAAATGGGTTTCGGAAATCATAGTTCAACTGTGTAGTATCAGTCATATTCTTTTCTGCAGCAGCTAGCACTTGTCTCGCTGTCTTAGCTTGGTTTTCAATGGTTGGATTGGTTTCAATTAGTCTCCTGGCAAAATTAGCAGCTGTGGCAAGGTTTTTAGCCTTGTAGCAGACACTCATAGCATTCTGCAGGGCAAGCCTTAAATGAGGTGTTTGAAGGTTGCAGTGAGTGAAATATGCTGCGAGTTCTTGCTGGCGTACTGGATTATCCTTCATTTCGCGTCTCTTCAGCTCCATTTGAAGACCCAATACGTATTCCTTAACTATAATAATTAACTCCTTCACTTCATCAACTTCCCTTCTTGACTCAACAACCACCACAGGAATAGTATGGAGAATGCTAGTGAAAAGCCGAAGAGCCTCAGTGAATTTCCCAGCTGTTGTTGCCTTGTAACCAGCTTTGAGTTTCTCTTCCAATTGTGAGAAATTGAACACAAGAGCTGGTGGACCCCTAACATTAGGGCTGGCAGACTCACTCCATCCTCTCTCAACCGCAAGAGAAATCACTGGAATTGATGAAAATGCACGCAGATATGAATAGCTTCCAGTATGAAGATCAATAAACAGAGATCTTAAAGGCCCAAAATTTATAATGCCCAGTTGCCTATTAAGCAACCGCATTGCAGTGTCAAAATTGCCGGCAGCAGCATGTTCAGCTGCAAGGGATGACTTTTGAATCCATATTTGGCTCACTGGCATGCCAAGAGTTGGGGCCACAAACACTGCAGAGCGAGCATTTACAGAAGTCTTGGGGGTTTCTACTTCAGGAGGAAGTTCAAGATCTTCAAGCTCCCATCCACCTTCTTCATCATCAACTTCAGCTGCTTCTCCATCCTCCAAAGTTACCGCAACATCCCCATTTTGTAAGCCATCTTCATCAACTAAATCAAGCTCCTCACCCCAATCAGCTTCATCCGCTTCAATCTCTTCATCAGCACCACCACGACCAATGTTGTCAAGCCCGTTATCAAATACACCTCGCATGACCCTAAGAAGGGGCCAATCACCACCACACATTACTGGGGATGGTGGCATCAAGAGAGTAGGTACTTTTCCCTCAGGTAAAGATGGAACATTATCCCCCAGTTCAGCTGCTAGCCGTTCAGCAACATCATGTAAACCATGGATTGAAGCAGTGATGTAGGCCAGAGGCAAATGGCCCACACTCTCCAAAATTTTGACACGTTCACGAACATCACCCATATATAAGGCATTGTGAAACTGACCCATCACATCATTCTTTACTTCAGCAATTTTCAACATTTTAGAAAGCTTTTCCATGTTACCAGTTATGAGATAAAGGAAAGACAATCTCTCAAAATTTTTAGTCCTCTGGTACGCATATTCTACTATGCCAGCATTGCCCTGGCGAAGAGCCTCTACTCCCAACCTATACCAGTGATCTTTTTCATCAATTGCTGTAGCTGATGCAACTGCTATTTGAATGTTCCCACTCTCTAAAGCCAAATTGAACCGAGTCCTCTCATCCCTCACAAAGTGAAGAGCAACTTCTGGAAAACCTTTCTGTTGTAGATAAGCAATTACTGCCTGCCCACAAAGCTGTGAGTTTCTTATCATGTTCATAACATTATCATACCTTTTCCTCAGCAAAGAAAGCTTGAATAAATATTCAGTTGCATCGATAACTATAGATCTGTTCTTCCCATCCCTATCCAGACAGAAGATGGTATCACCAGAAACCTTTGTGATATAAATTGGGACATCTAGTGTTTTAATTATCCCATTATCCCCATTGGGTAGGCAGTACTTGATGTGATTTAAAGTTGTGTAAATGAAAACACCATTATCATCCCAGCCTCCACTTTTTACCCGGATTGTCTCATGGAGAGTGCACTGATGCACAAGCTTCTTGTTTGCAATGATAATGGCATGTTTGCTTAGCAAAGCAATGCTTTCCACGTCATTAGACCAAACAACATACTTGACAAAGGGAGTCTGAAGTTCACCAACAACAATCCTCTGCTGGAGATCAAATATAGCAACCTTATCCTCCGCCCTACATAGCACATTGCCCGTCCCTGCATAGAATATAGCATCTGTGAGAATGGGGAGGGGACTCTTCTTTACTAGCTCATTCTTCAAGTTCTTCAATAAAACTTGGTTGCTACTTTTGTCAAGCACAGCAAACCTGTTGCGAGCCACAAAAACAGCAGATCCTCCGGTGCCTCTCTTTGCATCTTGCACATCTCCCCTACCGAAGCTATCTTTGGGTATGACATACAACTCATAAGATCCCCCATCTGCATCTGAACAGAGAAGAACAGCATTTTCTGTTGGACTGTAAGAAAGCGTCTTTGGACTTTGATTCAAGCTCACAGACCCAGGTCGTCGAATAGGAAGTACTTGCAACTCTTTTTGAGTTGAGAATTCATAGAATCTCAAAAATCTATCTTTAGTATAGAAGACAGAGTCTCCACTAACTGAAAAAGCTGGTCGCTCTCTCTCAAGCTTAAAGACAATCATGCCACTATCATGACCAGCAGCCAACAGATTCATTTCAGGATGTGCTGCCAGAATCCAAAACCGGTCATGCTCACGGCGGAAAGTTTGAATTCCAGTTCTCTTTGTAACATCCCAAACCCGAATACTTTTGTCCTCAGAGTTGGATACAATTATGTCCTGTTTTGCATGAAACATAACACAAGATACATTATTTGTGTGCCCCCTTAATGTGTCCACTTCCCAAGCCTTTGTCTCTGCAACCAAATTACAGGTTAGCTCTCTTAGTTTTTAAATAAAGATATATGAGATGGATAGAGTAGTTGGGATTCAAACATCATAACCTCCTGTTACAATAAGTTCTTTTGCATCCAAAAATTAAACATGCACTGACAAAACAGCAACTAAGTTATGAACAAATATTGAGACAACTAGAGGCCGCTAGAAATGATTTAATACAAAATCGGATGTGAGTATTGGGAGGGGGAGGGGGAGGGGGAGAACACAGCAATCATACCATTCATTCTCCACAGTTTAACCTGCCGATCATCTGCTCCTGATACAATGAGAGGAAGTGTGGGATGGAATGCGGCCCAGTTGACTCCTCTATCATGACCTTCTAAAACATACTTGACAACAGCATCAATACCACCAAAAAGATCTGTGTTCATCTGACCCAATCTAAGTATATCATCCGCAGGAGATGCAGTCTTCTTTTTAAGAGAACTAATATCCCAAACACGAACAGTCTGATCTAATGAGGCAGAAACAACAAGATCTTCTTTAGGGTGGAATGATGCACACATTACATAATGATTGTGCCCAGTCAAGACTGACACACAGGTGCGAGACTGCCAGTTCCAAATGCGAATAGTCTGATCGTCACTGGCACTCACAATCCATGGGGATTCATGATGAAACTGCACTGTACGGATATAATCAAGGTGCCCCAAAAGAGTAAACAGACACCTATGCATCTTGTAGTTCCAAACTTTAATCTTGTAATCATCCCCTGCAAAACAATAGCTCCATATCAATGCATGGGCTATACCAAAACAGCAAACCATAATTATAGTAATAACTTCATTCACTAATCCAGAATGCACTTCCCCCTGGACTGATATTCACCCCAACAAAAACAGCATCTTCTACGTTGAAAGATCTATTCATTGTAGTAATTCTTTATATGAATTTATTATTCAGAAACTAAGCATACAAAAAGAGGGGAAAACACACAATGACACTAATAGTGCAACCCCTGTAGAGAAAACCCCATATTCTGAGTTGTTCCAGCCAATTGAGATAAGAGAGAACATATTTCAGGTGCGCACAATATAACTATATAGAACACACGCCAAAACTAGTTCAAGTAAACACTGGAGGATAACTAGTCAACTTGGTCAAAAAACTTTGGACTGATGTTGAGCTGGATGGGTAGGGTACAATATAAACAACTACAAATTAAGGGCCAGTTGCTCTGATCTCGACCACAACCATAGACACGCGAACAACATATACTGGATCTGATAGTTATCTCACTCTCAATCCAGTTGTCATGATAGAACATGTAACCTGAATTTCAAATTTAATTATCCTTTTAATATCTGCATTGTGATTTTTCATTCTTGATTTAGTTTATTTGCACCTCATCGGAAATAAATCACCGAGATCTATAGGCCTTCGATCAATTCAAATATCAACCGCTCTAAGTTCTCTTTTCAGCGCATGCATCAATGGATCAGCTGGATAAACAAGCACACTTACCAGATTTGTACTGCTAATGAAATTATAAAACAGATACCTCCAGAGACAAACAACGGCTGAGTTTTGTGGAAATGGACACCCCGTACAGGTCCATCGTGCTCATCAAATCTGTCAATAAGAGTGCCCATACGATAGTCCCATAGCTGGATAACACCACTGTGAAGACTCGCGAGGATCCATGGTCTCTTGCTGTGAAAACTCAGGCCCTTCACTCTATTGCTCTTGGTCTCAAACTTCGTCAACATCTTTGCCGATCACCTATCGCGAAGTCCGTATCCACAGTCCCCACCACTGAATCAGATAAAATCCAGCAAATCAAAGAAATCCCCCTCCCAAAAAAAACTAGATCAAACCCAATTCGAATAGAACAAGAGACACTCACCTCTGATTCGGCGTTGAGCAAAGCCTTCAGAGATGGTGTTATTCAAAGCAGAGCGGCCCTTCAAAACCACAAAACAGAATTGTAATCTGTAAGACTGAGAAAACTCCAATTGGAGTCGAATCCGTATCAGAAAGGGATGGAGGTTGAAAATTGAAGGAATGAGCGAGGAATTTCAATCCCTTCCTAGATCTGGGCTGTGTGCTCCGTTTTCAGTCCCGGGAGGGGAAAACGAGACGTAATTTCTGAGGGTTTTGGTTAAAAATTGCCATAGGTTCAGCAGAATTGTTATAAAGACCATTTTGTCTTTTTTTTTTTTCTAAATTGAATTGTTGATGGTCGTGCGATTGATTTTCTAGGGTCCTGATTTGTCGTATTACGGTGATGGTAAGGCAAAGAAAATGTGCAATATCATTAATTAGTGGGTTTAATCCAAAATTGGCCAATTTTACGATGGGTGCATTTGTTTTTGTTTTTTGTTTTGTGGTCTAACTTTTTCTTTGTGTTTTCTTATTATTATAATAATAACAACAACTTGACAAAACATGTATTCGTATTTTAGAATTATATTTTAAAAAAATCTGATATCATTTTCATTTTTATTGTAATTCTTGTCATACGAAATTTAATTGTTAGGCGATCATTAAAATTTTTCCGTAGCTGGCTCCCCCGTCCCACTTGATAACTGCTCGTCTTTTAACTGGTAATAGAATTGTTATTGAATTTTGAAATGACTACAATATTTTTTTTAGACTTTATACCTAAAATAAATTATAATCAAAATTGTTTTTTATATGTAAAAATAGCTAATAGATAGAATGAGACATAATTGGAGTCTCCCTCTAATTTCTTATTAATTACTTTAATTTAATTTATAGAATGTCTCCCTCTAATTGGAGTCTCACGGCACACATTTTGTGGCACCGCAACCGCTTCTTAGACTAAAGTCTCGTGCAGCTTTCATTCACCGAACTCCACCATGGGCTCTACCAATTTGTGTAATAGTCCTTTTGATTGACTAATTTAAGAGTCATGTTACTTTTTAATTATTACCATACAATAAATACACCTCAACAATAAGAAATATGTATGAATGCGTAGATGTGGGTGAAAGCTAGAGACAAAAAGGCATAAAAAGGACATTGATTTGGTATTTTGTATTTTTTTTTATTTTCTAATTTGGTGTCCCAAAAGAATAAGATAGGTTAACGTGGGATGAGGGGGTTTTTTTTATAAGAAAAAAATTTAGATGAATTTGGTACTGATCTTTCATCAAGGTCAAGGTACAGTCTCAAGATTCAAAGAATGCTTGTAGGGGATTTACAATATCGCCTATCAAATGAGCTCTCACAATGGTAGTAAGAATCAAAATCTCATCTTTATATGATACGAGTTTGTTCCTTATTATATGACTGGTTCTGTGAAGACAAAGGTTTGAGATAGAAACGTTGGAGGCCCAATATAAATTCATATATAGGCCCATATTAATTATTCAAGTAAAGCCCATCTAAATATGGTAAGGCCCATATGAAATTCTATTCTGATTTAGGGAGGCTATTATTTGAAGCCCAGACAACCAGTGGGCTCTCGCTGTCTCCTTTAAGTAAAGGTTTGGTTCTGGGGCACATAAAGCCCAAAAGGTATGACCCAGACTAAGCCCAAATCAATAAAGCCTCAAACTTCAATTTGAAGTCGTTCGAGAATTCTTATTAAAAAAAAAAACAGTCGTTCGAGAATTAATGGGAAAGTTGATGGCAGGAATTGGTTGGAGGGAGTAGCTTAAGTGGGGAGGAAATGGGGAGAGTGGGTGATGAGATGACATTTAATATGGGAAGCATGGCATCCCAGTCAGAAAGGGCATTGCGTGTCATTTAAAAGAGGCCATGTGAAGCAAACATGCAACTTGCATTGTGACGCAAAAAGAATATTATAATTAGGCCCCCAAGTTACACCAACCTCACTGCCTCTCATCATAACCTTGTCGCTTTTAAACTAATGCTTTAAAAAATTGGGTTAGATCAAAAGATCTGCGGATCACTATTTTCATAGTTGAATCAAGCTAAAGATTCAATAAAAAAAAGAATATAAAGGTATTTCTATAGTTATAATAAAATATGATATTTAAAAAAATAAATTATATTTATTATAAATAATTATAATTAATTTTTTAATCTATCTAAAATTATTATTTAACTATTATATTAAAAACATTAGATAATATTATTTTATTTTAAGTAAAAAAATATCTTAAAACTTTGAAGGAGGTGTTTTATAAGTAGCTATTTATATCGACTCATGTTTTCACATTTTCTTCCCAAAATACAAACGGTCATTCATTATCTTTCTATATGTATATCTTCTAATATTCTTCAAGTTGAACTGATAAAAAGATAAATATATGACTATTTAAAACGTGTTCAATTTTAAAAAAGTATTATTTTATTATAGTTATAATCGCGTCACTTATAAAGATATCTTAATTTTTAAGTGTTTAGATTTATATATAAGGGTAATTGATAATTTACCTTATCTAATATTGATATCGCTTAAACTAAATAGAGACTTCACTTTACCTTTAGATTGTATATAAATCCAACCTATTTTTAAATATTTTTATAATAAAAAAAATATTATTGTCATACAAATATATTTTCCTTCAAACACATCTCTTAATATTATTTTATATTTTCTCATTTATATGGATTCCTCTTTTTATTGTCCAAAAAATAGTCTATTTTGATCATTGTTCATATGAAATTATTAAATGCACACATTAATCATTAGCAATTTGGATAATTTATAATAAAAATAAATACAATAAGGTGAAGTTGAAGAGAAACAAATGTAGGATTGAACAAACTTCTAACAATTAAAAACTTTAGAAAAAAATTTCAAATTACTCTTCAATTCTAATTATAAAAATTAATTAGTCTTTTTAATAGATTAAATAAATTAATTAATTAATTATGATAAAATTTAACTATTTAAAAATAAATTTATATTATATACTTCATAATTTATCTAAATGAATTAAGTAATTCTGATATTATTTATAATTTATTTATTTAATTTTTAATATATTAAAAAATTAATTAATTTTTATAATTAAGGTTAAAGTTAATATATTTTATATGATATATTTTATAGGCGTTTAAGCAATTTAAATAAATTTAGTAGTTTAAGTGAAGGAGATGCAAACACATCATAATTGAGGGTTGAAACCGAGAGTCATGTGATAAATTTCATTCGAAATGTGGAAATGCGATCATCTTATCATCTTTGATTCTGACAAGTTGGAAAGATTCCCAATTTCAGATCTCCATACCCATTCTGAAAAAAGTGTTATTTGTCGTTTACTCTCCCCAATTGCTATCAATTATATATTTAAATCCAAGCAATCACAAAGTATTGAACAACCAATAATTAGTATAAATATGTGTTTGAGAAACACTTAAATCAATATTTTAAAAAAAATTAGTTTAAATTAAAGTTTAAATTTTTTTAAAATAAATAGTTATATTTATTTAAAATTATATTTAGACTAAATTATAATTTAAAATTAAAATTTTAGATAAGTTACTGAGACTAATTTGTAAAATAGTAAAAGAGTTTATAAATTATCTAATTACTATTTTATTTTTATTTTTTTATTTTTTTCTATTATATTTTCTCTATTATCTCTTATCTCTTTTATCTCTATTCAAGAGTATATATATACATATATACATATTGAAGAAATTGTGAATGAATGAAAAAAATATCAATGAAATGATCCAAAGATAGTAAAACAAACACATGTTGGTGGAGCTGCTGGGGATATGCTTAGCTTGCTTCGTCAAATCATCCCTTACTTGTTGCCCTTTCTCACAGGTAATGCCTGCCACATATTTCTTCCTTCCATATACTAGATTTTTTTGGCCAAACATTACGTGATTGTTTGGTTAGCAAGATAAAAGTGCTTTTTAACTCAAATTATAGTTTAGACTCAAAAATTATAAATAAAAAAAATATTTAGAAGTATTTATAGATTAAATTATAATTTTAGAGTTTAAATTTATAGTTTCAAATAAATTTATGAGATTAATTTTTAAGTAGGAAAATATAATTTTAGACTATATAATAATTATTTTATCCCTATATTTTTTTAATAATTTACCTATTAAAAAAATTATTCTAATAGTAACTATATAAACACTTAATTTTTTATAATTATTTTTCTCCTAAAAATTATCTTCTATAATTATTTTTAAATTAAATTTTTTATAATCTATACTTTCAAAACTAAACTAAACCAGCTTATATCCTCCAATATTCACTTCATCCACACCAATCTTCTCACATATTCACACACACACACACACACACACACATATATATATATATGAACTTTCAAGTTAACATATCGATTCACAGTATAAGATTTGTCTAGATTAATGTGAGTCAGGTATATAGTTTTAAAATTCACAGATGCTTATAGCATAATATATAAATTGACTCTTGTAAATTGGGGTTAAAATAAAAATTAATTAACATAATATAATTTATTTCGTTTGAATAAGTTTTTATAAAAAATAAAATTTAATAGAAAAACTGTTTTGATAAAACTCTTGTAAACTGTTTTAATAGATTTTAAAAATAGAGATGTTTAGATAATTAGTAGTAGAATCACTTTTTATATTAATAAATTACTAAAAAGAGCATGATTTGATTAAAGTATGAGAGAGAAAAGATGATAGAGAAAAAATAGGAGAGATAAGAGAGGATAGAAAAAAAAATGAGAGAGGAGAGAGTGTAGATAAGAGAGAAGAAATATGAGATATAGTGAAGAAGAGAGATGGGAAATGAGAGATGAGAGAGATGAGAGAGTATAAGAAAAAGTAGGGATAATATAGTAATTTGATAATCCATGAGCTCTTTTACTGTTCTAAAAACTATTTTCAGTAACTTATTCAAAACTATTATTTTAAACCATAATTTTAGTCAAAATTAATTTTAGATAAAAATAACTATTTATTTAAAATTTTTATAAACTGAAATTTTGCTTAAAATTAATTTTTTAACTTAACTTCCAAATACACAGTTAGTCCCAAACATGCACTTTAATTAAAATATTAATTTAAAATTTTAAAATGTATTATATATTTGGGATCGATCTATATGTAACCTTTTTGTGTTTTTAAAAGATAAAAAATGTGAGCCATATATTGTACCATGCTTTGAATGCAGAGGCCATGCCTCCAATGAAGTGGAGGAACTGAGAATGAAAGTGAAAAGTTTTTGGTACAAAAATAGATACAAATATCCCTATACACACACACAAATATATTTGTTATACTCCATAATGAATTTTCGTGGGTTCTTCCAGAGTTTTCTTCCCAGTCAGATCGCAGTTAATATGAGCCTAGCTGTTCTCTCTGTACCCTAATGCCTCTTCACCCATAATTCTTTTGTCCCCATTCTTCTTCCTCCTTCTTCCTACTTTCAAATTCAAAACCACCCCTCCTCAAATTTTCTTCATAGCTAAAGCTTTCCTCTAAAAGCAGACACTTTTACGTTACCAGAGAGAAAGAAAGAAAGAGATATGAAGATCCAATGTGATGTGTGTGAGAAAATGGAAGCTTCAGTGTTCTGTGCTGCAGACGAAGCTGCTCTCTGCCGTGGCTGTGATTCAAGTATCCACCATGCCAACAAGCTCGCTGGCAAACACATACGCTTCTCTCTTCGCCATCCCACCTCTAAAGATTCCCCTCTCTGTGATATCTGCCAAGTACGTACTTTGATCTTCTCTCTCATTCTCTCTCTATCCTTCAATCGAAATCTAACAGAGAAATTAAATCTGATCTTTGAAGCTCTGTTTCTGTTTCTGTGTTGCAGGAGAAGCGAGCGTATCTGTTTTGCAAAGAAGATAGAGCAATACTATGCAGAGAATGTGACCTTAACATTCACAGAGTCAATGAGCACACACAGAAACACAATAGGTTTCTTCTTACAGGCGTGAAGCTTTCTGATTCTTCTTCTTCTGGGGACCCATCTTCATCTTCCTGCAATGCCATAACCACAGAGCATGATAATAAAAGAGTTGGTAATGGAGGTCGTGAAGGAAGAAGATCGTGTAGGAATTCTAATAACACAAACAGAGCCACAACAACATGGGATTGCAGCAACGAGAATTTCAGTTCTTCTAACTCAGTTGTGAATTCTGATACTATGGTTAGTGACACAGAAGCAGTTTCAACGAGCAGTTTTTCTGAGTATTTGATTGAGACGATACCTGGGTTTTGCTTTGAAGACCTAATCGATGCTTCGTTTCACTCTCTATGTAAGGTTTGCTATACTCTCTGCTCCAACAAAATGAGATAGGATTTAAGGGCTTTTTTGGCAAATTCAGGGTTGGCAGAGGAGCAAAAGAGTCATTACGTAGTCAGATAGACGAGTTGTTTTATACGTCACGTTTTGTTGAAGTTTTAGTTCGTTATCAAGTTCCTTCTTTCACTTTCTTTTTCCAATAATTGTCTCTTTTCAAGTTTTAAATGGTTCATGATATTCTTATGAGAAAGCAGTTCTAAAAATTTGGCAGAGTCAACTATGGAGATAGAATTTTTTTTATAGAAATAAAGTAAAAATAGAAGTAAACTGAAAATATATTTTAAAAATTTATTTAATAGATAAAAATGAGTATAAAATTGATATGTATTTATAAACTTATGGTAAAATAATTTAAAATATTTTTTTATAATTTAGTAAAAGTTAAAATTGTTTAGATATTTTATAATTTAAAGTAAAATAATTTAAAATATTTTATTTAAACTTTTATTATCTTATTTTTTAATTTTTTTATAGAATTAACCCAAAATATTAAAAAAATAGAAATAATATCTATTATATTAAATAAGGTATCAAATAAAAATAATAAAAGATTCCACTTCCTTCCACTTCTATTTCCCCGGTACCTGTACAGGGTTACTTTAGCAACAATTCAGGGGGTGTTTGGAAAACTGTTTATGAAAGGTCACCAAAATTCCAAAACACCCGTGAAGTTAGCTTTGTAAGGGAAGTTGCGAAGTCCGTTTTCAATAGTCTTAATTGACAGAATAATAAAGAATAAAGATAAGATTAGAATAACACTTTTTTTTTTCTTGACTCGTCACCTTTTTAACAGCAAGATGAGATGTCACTTTCTTTCCATGCCGTTTATTATTTTATTTTGATGTGGGTTCAAAATTTTTAATAATAGTTTACATGGCGATCTTACTGCAGAATGAGGATGAGCATGATTCAACATTTGACGATGAATATGAAGAAGATGTTCATATCCAAAAGCAAACGCAGCAAAAGAAATCTGGAAATGGAAGCAAAATGGCTTCCACTACTAATCTGTTTCGCTCAAGTTCTTCCAATACCGGCCATGTCCTCTTCTGTTCATGTGTTTGCTTTCTTCATAGTTCTGTTCCTTTTCTCTTCTCTCTTTCATTTTTATCTTTCTTCCTTTGAGTGAATTATACAGGGGGGACATAATTCTCTCGTTGGCTCATTTATGTTGCTAATGCCCCCTCTCTTCCAAAATAATCATTCTTACTTATGAGTTATGCACATAAATAAAAATAATAGCTTAAATTTTAGTAATAAGATGTAATTGTGTACTGCATATTTTACTAAAAAATATTCTTATTTATCATAATCTCTTAATAAGTGAACTTTAAATTACCAAATTAAAATTGTCAAAAAGATAATTAATTCCTTCTTAAAAATCAAGTGAAGATTATTTTGAAACAAAAAAAAAAATTGTCAGTGACGATTTAATAAATAAATACATATTCAGGAAAACTATCTAAATCAATAAACTATTTTAAATATAAAGAAAACCTGTATCGATAAATGGTGAACCTGATAGTGATATTTAATTATTTCATATATTTAATATTTTTACAATTTATAATAAATGTGAATTTGGAATTGTTTGATAAAAATAAACCGCTAAATTAGCTGGCAAACAGATTATGTTGCCACTGTTAAAAAGTATATAAAAATAATTTAAATATAACTAATGCTGATTTAAAAAAAACAATCAGATAATCCCAGTCGTCATTTGATCCGACATAGTGATTTGTGGGGTTTTGGACAACAACAACTAATGTGAATGGTTGAATCAACATAACGTGTTTGAAATTGATAGTAATCTGCGGTGATGAACAAAGGAAGGAATTGAGGGATTGTGATTTGTCATGGACTGAAAAAGGGATTACCAATACCTGAGACAGAGCCTTTGAGAAGGTGAGCCAGAAGCTTCGTTACCAAATGATGAAAGCTCAAAGGAGGGGTCTTCTTCTTCAACTACAAGTAGACTTTAGAGACAAACTGACAGATAACCTACCTGGTGACTGGGACCACAAACACAACCCATCATCCTCTTGCTTTACGTTGTTTTTCCTGAAAATGCATTAATTGTAAAAATTGACCCTTAAAACTTTTAGTTTAACTGAAGTAGGGAAAGGTAAAAAAAAAAAAAATAGATACGGTTATAAGTTTTGTTTATAAAATAAAGGAGGGAAGATTTTTTATTTGATTTAAAAGAGGATGAGAGGGAACCTAATTAAAAATTAATAAATATATTCTTATCTTTTTATTTAGATTTTTTTTCATATTCTTTTATAATATTTACATTAAAATTATTATTTTTTAAAATATGAATGTTATAAAACCTATTATATGATTTATATGATAAAAATATTTCTTTTAAATATCCTATAAGATTAATAAATTAGAAAATATGACAAAATGTTAACATTTTGTCATTAGTTTTATAATTATAAGACATATAAATATATTTATAATATATACATACCATTTTTTGTCAATATATTTACCTTAAAATATATATTATTATATTAATTCTATACAAGTTTACATAAAAAAATATTCCTAATTTAGATAAATAATCCAGAATATATATATATATCTAGTACAACTATTTTATTTGATAATAGCTAAAAAAACACACACAAAAATAATACTGACAATGGTGTGCAAGAAAAAAAAAATAGTACTAAGTTAAGAGGGATAATGTTAGAATAATAAAAAGATATTATAGGTATTTTTATCAAGATTAAAACAAATTTTTTACCTTTCAAAAAATCCTAATTTTAGAGAGGAGAGGAGGGCAGCACAAAAAAAAACAAAATTTTAAATCTCCTCTCCCCTTTTTTTTATTTTTTTTTTAATCAAACACACTTATACCTCTCTTCCTTTATCCTTCACTTCAAAATCCTGCATTTTCAAAAACTCTCAACCAAACAATGTTAGGCCTTGGTCCCATTTTAATGTCCATTCACTTCCGTAAAGTAAGGCGTCAATCAGGCTTGTGTTTTTTGTGCGCCCGTATATTCATCTTAATAAAAAGACTAGATTGCCCATGCCCATTTACTTAATCTGTCTCTTAATGAAATTGCAAACACTTCTTCATTATGAAAATTGGAAGTTAAAATTAGCAACTCTCTGCAGATATATACTAGGCAGAATATATGCTTTTAACCAATAATTTTATAGCCTACCAACATAAAAGCTGAAAAATTGCGGGTCAAATTCTACTTATATTATAACATCATGCAGTTAGCATCTAACATCTACCCCTCTAATTAAATAGAAAAAAAAAACAACAGGATCTGAATGGTAAATAGTTCGGTATCGCTAAACCAAAATCTCGAGTTCAAATCTTAGTATATGTAAAAATCCCCGTTAAGAGACTCACCCACCATAGCCAGGTACATAACGAGAGTCGGATCCGAATGTAGTCGGGATAAAGCTCTTGTGAACCGGATGAGCAACTAAAAAAAGAAAAGAAAAGCAAAGAAAATGCGCTATTACAGACAAGGAAGATGAAAGACAAAATTCTGCTGTATTACACGTAAAAGAGATTACATTACGGGTATGTGTTACAGCAGTGTCATTGAAACTCTTTCTTTTTACATTCTTACATATTTCCACCTGCCTCTCCCAATTATACAGTTCCCCATGGCTAGAATAAAAAGTAACAAGATATTGAAATACCTTTTGAACGGTTTTACATGCAGCGAAATTAATGAAAGAATCACACCTGTTATTGCCAAGGTTATATAGTAATTTTTTTTTTCAGTGAGAGAACCCTGCAAAAAATAAAGACCCCAAATTTTATGCCTTTATTACGTAATTTAAATATGGTTCACATCAAAAGTATCACAAAATATTTTGCAATACCTTTTGACAGGATCAAGAAGTAAAAGCAAAGAGTCTATCTGCAATATTTGTCCGGCATATTGGACACTCAGAACAAGCAAGTGAACAAGATTCACACACTGCAAGTGAAAACAATTATGAGATAATTTATGATGAAAGTCTAAAGGAAAAATGGCCAAAAAAATGCAAACGATGATGATTTAGAGAAATTAGATAAAGGCTTACAACAAAAGTGCCGGCATGGGAGAAGAATTGCTGCTTTTGGCGATTCAAAGCATACTTTACAAACATGGGAATTGGCGTCTCCATTCCCAACGTAGATTTCTTTTTCTTTCATCTCTTGCATGCGTGCCTGAGACCATATATTACAGACCAAAAACAACCTCTCAATAACACTAATCGTATGAATCTGAACATACACATCATATATCATGAAATGTACACATAAATGCACCAGCATTGTTACCTTAAGAAGAACAACCAGGGATTCATCCTTGGGAACATCTTCTGATTTCAGCACATCCGAAACCTGCTCTATGGGGACATTATTACTTCCAATATCGTCATTTTTTGGACCATTAATAACGTTTTCTGCGACGACACCATTTTGTTCATCAATGTTTGATTCTGGGACGGAACCTCCTTCTTTCTTTAACTTTGCAACAAGAACCCACATATTTGCTAAATCATTTTCCAAGGCTGCTTCTCTTTTCTTTGCCTCTTCAGCTTTTTTTCTGTACTCCTCTTCCACAAATTCTTTTTCCGCTAATGCAGCCTCAAGAGCTGCCTCTCGTTGTTTCCTAGCCTGTAGTTCCATCTTCATATCTTCTGCTTCAAGACTCCTTGCCTCAAAGTCATCTGAAACAGCTGAAAATTCATTAGCACGGCTGGAAGTCCTACCTTTTCTTCCAGATCTCGCATCATTATACTTGCGGTTAAGACCATTAGAATTCCGAGAGTTGGCAAGGTCTCGAGCAGCAATCAATTCCTTTTCCAGTTTTGCACTCTGCAATGAAAGTTTTGTTACTTCACCAGCCAAATTCTTTAGTTCCACTGCGGCAGCAGAGGCCAGTTCTTTGGCATAAGAAGCTTCTTCAGATAGCTTCTGATTCTGCACACGCAACCCACTATTCTCTTCAGACAGTTGCACTTGCTCTCGCTTTAGTTTTTCATTTTCAATCTCCTGAAAAATGGGAGGGCAAAAATATCAATACGTTAGGCCATTCAACGAAGTATGAACTTTAAACTGTATGACAAAAACAACCATATCGTTTAATAAACTAATAATCCAGTATCTGCATATTTTTAGTTAATACCGTATCCTGAAAGAAGTTTGAGGTTAGTTTGAAAGAGCAATCTTAACAATATGAGCGGAAGCAGTAATATTCACAGGCAGGGAACACAAAATTATTTAAAAATAAAATAATACAACGTCACTGTACACTGTTTAAGGGAACATGATCGATAAAGCTAGGCTACTAAGAGCAGACTTGAGTCACCTGAAACTGGATTTTCTTTTTCAACTCATCAGTGTTCTCCCCAGCTACAGAATGTTCAGAAGATACTAACGAACTACCACTGGAAGCTGCTTCCAGTTGCAGCTCCAACTGCTTCACTTTTTCTTGTAATTCTTTGTTCTCTGAACACTATCAGCAAAATGCAAAGATATCAACATTGGCATGAAAGGTGGGCCCTTATCAGCATCTTCAACACAAATAACATGAGACGCAAAAACATGGAAGTTAAAGAAAATATCAAGTAGCAAAAATTAGTAAAAGGCAAGATTCATACCTTATTATCGAGTTGTTCCTGGAGGACACGATTGTCTGCTGATTTTATCTATAAATATTCAAGAAGTTACTACCACTGAACAATGTAAGTCTTACATATAAAATGCTATGGCAAAAAAAAAAAAAAACAGCAGAGAAATTTCATATTTGGACTAATTACATGAATCTAGGGACATTAATCAAAATAGTAGGATGGTGTTAAAATGGTAATCACCTCCAGCTCAAAGGCCTTTTCATTATTCTGAGTCATTAATCTTGTGACTGTCTGTCAGCAAAAAAAACAATCCAGCAAGAGAACAAGAACGGATGAGCTTTATATTGAAACATAAAAGCTTCAAACCTATAAGAATATCAGATAATTTTGCTATCAACATAGCTACCTGCTGCATCTCAACTAATGATGTGTTAGCTATTGAAGCCTCACCACTCTCAATAATTCTTTGTTCTAAAGCCTTCATTTGTTTCTTTTTTTCTTGGATCTCATGTTCCATGTTCAGAATCTGCAATGAAATAAGCATGCGTATTTATTTAACGAAGGACTGCAAAGAAGATAAGCATATTAATTAGCAGCATACAGCATTTCTGTTAGATCAGAGAAACCTGCTACTGGTTTTAATATCAACTTAAGAATTAGACACTGACGATATCAACAACAATGCAGAGCCAATCAAAGTAAAGGAATCTCAAATCCTGGCTAGCAATAATGAGGGTGTTTAGACCCTAAAAGAACAGAAATCCATGGACATCTTGTCTATAATGGATAAGAACGAAACTCAACAACGTATTGGTAATCTCTAACTGTTTCTATGGCCAGATTATGGGTATCCCCAACTAATTTTTAGCCCTTGTTATCACCTACTATTGTATAAGTCCAGCGCACTAGGAAGACAAGGTACAAATACCTGAGTTTTGCAGCTTTCAGGATCATTTATAGACTGCTCCATCAAGCGCTTCAGAGAACTGGTACTAAAAGCAATATCTCCAGCAAGCATCTTGACTTGCTCAACAAGAAGATCCATTTCATCAGACGTTGCCATCCCTCCCTACGATTCAATAAGAAGTCAACATATAAATTTCAGTGGAGTATGCAGTAAGCAACCGTTTAAAAGAACAAAACTCAAGCAAGATAAAATTACGCCCAGGCAGCACCAGGTACACTACTTAAATCAGAAAATTCCCATAATATGGACTGGAATCCTGACGATTGAATACGATAAAAAAGCAAGCGGGGGAATGCCAACTTTTCTATAAGTGGGAATTTCCTCAAGAATAAAGATAAAATATAAGTATATAACAAATAACAAAATCAAACATGACTATACCGTTGGAAGCTTTGTTCCATTGATCAGCTCACCAGCTTGTGTTGATTCAGTGATTGTACTGCTTGTTGGGGAGAGTTCTTCATTCCATCTACTAAACGATCTTCTATGCCTTACATCATGAGACATATCCGATGACATCACAGAAGCATCTTTTTTATTCCCACTTTCAATCACCAGGGAATCATCACGTAGGGCATCATGTTTCTAGAAATACAAGAGTAAACAGATATCAAATACTATTTCAAAAACTCTACAAAAGGTTAGCCATAATATGGGAAAGTTCATTCAGATATTAAACCTTACGGCTACTGGACTCTAGCCATCTAGGGTGCCAACACTGGAAACCAAACATATGGGAAATTAAAGAATAAGTGCTGACTCAATAAAAGTTGAAACAAAATCGCTACCTTGGCTTTGAATGACCCTAGCATCGAACATAATAATAAAAATAATAATAACAATCCGACAACTACTAACATTTAGAATAAGAAAATCTAAGCTCGCCACTATTGTTATCAAATCTTAATTAAAAGTTAAAAGCACTTCAACTTTGTGCATGAAAGTTTTAGTGCATAGAATGGAATATAATCCACAATAATTATTTGAAGGAGGAGCTCACATCGTCCTCACCAACCGAGTGAATTCGTTGGTGGCTGGGAACATCAGTTAGAATTGCCGGAATTGTATTCTTTGATGAAACAAGAATGAGCTTTGTGAGCCTTTGGATCCTACTCATAAGTGCAGCCTTGGCTTCCTCCTCTTCCTCCAATCTTGATTGCATTTTAACTTGACCTTCTTCCAGCTACTCATAAAAGACAGTATGAGAAGCAGATCTAATTACACAATTACAACAAGCCTTCATGACAGTCAGAAAATGAAATGTGATCAAGGAGTAGCTTCAAACCTTCTGCTTTAAGCTCATTATTGTAAGGAATTGGAAGACACGCAGCGGAAATAAACTTTAAAATTTTTCCATTCCTTGCCAGGATCTGCCGTATGTGTTTAAGTCAAGTGGAAAGAATCATTACCCTTAGTGTTGCTCAGCGAATTTCACAGCTTCTCTACGTGGGTGGTGATCTCTTTCTGATCGCAAGAAATCGACGGAGTGTTCCTCAGCGACCTTCACAGATTCTCTCCGCGGACGGTGGTCTCTTTCCGATCACAAGAAGTCGACGCCTCAGGTCGGCTTCCTCTACTGGTATCCACACGAACAGCGTTCCAACCACGAACGACGTGCTAGCGTCTCCTGTCCCTCCAAGGCTTTCACAAGTCTCCGTCTCTATTTCAGCAGTTTCTTGTCTGCAAACCTTTTGCAGATTCCGTTCGGCCTTTTGTGTTCTATGTTATTTTCAAACGTAGCTCCTCCAATCAGATATAGAGGATGCTATGCGTTTTTCCACCTGACCTAATTGGATTTTGGAGTTAATCTTATATTAATTCCGAATTGATACAATATCATATATTGTATAATTTTATAAGAAACTAATTAAATAAAATAATATTAAATCCGTCCCACAGATTTAATTACTTATTTATTTAACTTTAAATAAAGATGAGACTGAGTTATATTTGATTTATTCCCATAAATCAAATTTGAGATATCCTATCAATTTAAATTTCGAATTTCAAACGTGATAGAGATTTAATTTATCCTTATAAATTAAATCTTATAAATATCTCTTATATGAGATATCCTATCAATTTGAATTTCGAATTTCAAACGTGATAGAGATTTAATTTATCCTTATAAATTAAATCTTATAAATATCTCTTATATGAGATATCCTATCAATTTGAATTTCGAATTCAAACATGATAGGGATTTAATTTATCCTTATAAATTAAATCTCATATATCTCATATATATAATATATATATATACGAATTTATATATATACGAATATAAATATAAATAAATATATATATACATTCACCTGGATCTTTCATTGAATCTGGACATGTCTTAGATTCAATGAATCTGGACATCATAGCTCGTGTTGGGCTATTTTGTGTGCGACCCTGTAGGCCCATATGAAGTTGGCAGTGGGCCATTTGCTATACTAGCCCACAAGTCGCAAGCGGTCTCTAGCAAGACATAACAACTACCCAAATCATATGAGGATCGATAAACGATGTAACCTTTTATACAACCATATCATGTCCCTTCTGTCACGCGATATTTTGGTCATGGATGAGGCATGGATAATGTCATCCTCCTATTCCCGACCGTTACTTTCTCGATCCCTGAGTAGTCTGACTATAGAAATGGAACTACCTTTCCATTACAGTATGGCCATACATTTCTCAGACTCACTCATCGAGGGGCCCAGTAATATCTCTCCACGAATGTGAGGGACAAATTCCATCTTGACCATTCACATTCCTCCGCATGAAAAACCACTAAGCCCAAACATAGTCTTTATGATCACTCGGTCAAAAGTGACTTTTGACTAGGTCAAAGCTGAGCGTTTTGTCATGTAGGAATCCATGATGATCTCAGGTCAAAGGGCATATTGACATGGTTTGTATATGAGAGAAGCTTATGACGTTACCCATGCAGTTCTCTCATAGCGGGTCGGTCCAACACCCTGTACTCTTACATGTGCTTATGACTTTGATTTATATCTCTATACATCTTCAAAGTCATACTGGTCTTATTTCATCTGTGCTCCCACATAGATGATCGACCAGGGACATTTAGGATAATATCATGAATTATCCAAGGATGGTCATCATAGTAAACATGCAAATAATATGATAACTCAATTAATAAATTCATAAATCAATAATGTTCATAAGACAATGATTGGCCCCTAGGGCACGATTTCCAACAACCTCCCACTTGCACTAGGTACAATCATTAATTTGACTAATTCCCATTGACCTAACATGACGCTCATGCTTTGCCTGCACAAGCGGCTTTGTTAGAGGATCAGCAACATTATCTTCTCCTGCTACTTTGCATATTTTTATATCACCTCTATCGTTGATTTCTCTGATGAGATGAAATCGCCTGAGTATATGCTTGGTCCTTTGATGTGACCTAGGCTCTTTGGCCTGTGCAATAGCACCGCTATTGTCACAGAGCAAAGTTATTGGATCTGAGATGGTAGGTATCACCCCTAGTTCTGTGATGAACTTCCTGATCCAAACGGCTTCCTTAGCTGCATCAGATGCTGCTATATACTCAGCTTCCGTTGCAGAATCTGCTACAGTGCCCTGCTTAGAGCTCTTCCAGCTTACTGCTCCATTATTGAGGAGGAATATGTATCCAGACTGCGATTTTTGGTCGTCCTGGTCAGTTTGGAAACTCGCATCTGTGTAACCAGTTACACAGAGCTCATCATCCAATCCACCATAGACCAAGAATAAGTCCTTAGTCCTTCTTAAGTACTTAAGGATATTCTTGACAGCAGTCCAATGGCCCTCACCAGGGTCCTGTTGGTATCTGCTAGTCATACTTAAGGCAAACGAGACATCCGGTCGAGTACATAACATGGCGTACATGATAGATCCTATGGCCGAGGCATATGGAACCTTACTCATGCGACCTCGCTGATCAGATGTACTAGGACACAGATCTTTGCTGAGGTGAGTACCATGAGACATGGGTATGAAACCCCTCTTTGATTCGTGCATACTGAACCTATGCAGTATTTTGTCTATGTATGTACTCTGACTGAGTCCTAGAAGTCTTTTAGATCTATCTCTATAGATCCTGATTCCTAGGATGTAGGTGGCTTCACCCAAGTCTTTCATCGAGAAAGACTTTCCTAACCAAGACTTGACAATCTGCAAGGTAGGAATGTCATTCCCAATAAGTAGGATGTCATCGACATAGAGTACTAGAAACACAACTGTGCTCCCACTAACCTTCTTGTACACACAAGGTTCATCAATGTTTTGAAGAAATCCAAACTCTTTGATTACTTCATCAAAACGATGATTCCAACTCCGAGAGGCTTGCTTTAGTCCATAAATGGACCTTTGAAGCTTGCACACTTTATCAGAGTCCTCGGAACGCACAAACCCTTCAGGTTGTGTCATGTACACGTCCTCAAGGAGCTTTCCATTAAGGAAGGCTGTCTTGACGTCCATCTGCCATATTTCATAGTCATAATATGCTGCAATAGCAAAGAGGATTCTGATTGATTTGGCCATTGCTACTGGGGAAAAGGTCTCATCATAGTCCACACCATGAGTTTGAGTAAAACCTTTTGCAACCAGTCGTGCCTTGAAGACATTTACATTGCCATCCATGTCAGTTTTCTCTTTGAAAACCCACTTGCACCCGACGGTTTTTACACCTTCAGGCGGGTCGACTAAGGTCCAAACCTGATTGTCGTACATGGATTGCATCTCAGACTTCATGGCACTAAGCCATTTTTCGGAGTTTGGTCCCACTATAGCTTCTCGATAGGTAGTCGGCTCATTATGCTCAATGAGCAACACATCACGACTATCAGAAATCAGAAATCCATATCTCTGAGGCTGAAGTCGTGTCCTATTAGACTTTCGTGGACCTTGCGTGACTTGAGGAGTCTCAACAACTTGTTGTGAGTCTTCTCTATTTTCCATCTGCAGTTCTGTGGTGTCTTGTAGCTCTCGAACTTCTTCGAGTTGTACCTTACTCCCACTGGTTCTTTTAGAGATAAATTCTCGTTCAAGAAAGGTACCATTTCTGACAACAAACACTTTGTTATCAGCAGGGTTGTAGACGTAATATCCCTTGGTTTCCTTAGGATATCCCACAAAAAGGCATTTTGAGGATTTGGGCGCTAATTTGTCTGAGGCTTGTTGCTTAACATAGACCTCGCATCCCCAAATCTTGAGGAAAGATAAACTAGGCGTCCTCCCAGTCCATATCTCATACGGAGTCTTTTCGATTGCCTTAGATGGAACACGATTTAGTGTGAACGCAGCTGTCTCTAGGGCATAGCCCCAAAAGGAGGGTGGAAGATCTGTTCGACTCATCATGGATCGAACCATATCTAATAGTGTTCGATTTCTCCGTTCAGAAACGCCATTCCATTGTGGTGTCCCTGGAGGAGTCAATTGTGAGAGTGTCCCACAATTCCTAAGATGATCTATGAACTCTTGGCTCAAATATTCACCACCCCGATCAGATCGAAGGGTTTTAATTGTTTTGCCAAGCTGGTTTTGTACTTCATTTTGAAATATCTTGAACTTTTCAAAAGATTCAGATTTATGTTTCATTAGATAGATGTACCCATATCTGCTGAAATCATCTATGAATGTTATAAAGTACGAATAACCTCCTCTGGCATTTGTGTTCATCGGTCCACACACATCTGTATGTATGAGGCCCAATAAATCAGTGGCCCTCTCACTGTGCCCAGTGAAAGGTGACTTTGTCATCTTTCCTAACAAGCAAGACTCGCAAGTGTCATATGATTCAAAATCAAATGAGTTTAGAAATCCATCTTGATGGAGTTTAGAAATGCGTTTCTCATTTATGTGGCCCAGACGACAGTGCCAGAGGTATGTGGGATTCAAATCGTTTGGTTTGACCCTTTTGGCGGTTACGTTATAGATATTTCCATGATTGGGTTGTTCCAAATTTAATATGTAATGATCAACATGCAAATCACCATGAGCATATAAAACATCATTACGATAAATAGAACATCTACTATTCCCAGCAATGGAAGTGAAACCTTCCTTATCCAAATAAGAAAGTGAAACAATGTTACTACTTAAAGCAGGAACATAATAGCAATTGTTCAAAACTAACAAAAGCCCAGTGGGCAGAACTAATTCATAAGTGCCTACAGCTAACGCAGCAACCCTTGCTCTGTTTCCAACTCGTAGGTCAACTTCACCCCTTTTCAGCTTCCTACTGTCCTTTAGTCCCTGCACATTCGTACAAATGTGAGAACCACATGCAGTATCTAATACCCATGAGGTGGAAGTAGAAAGATGAATGTCTATAACATAAATACCTGAAGCGATAGCCCCGCTATCCTTCTTGTTCTTTTTCAGATCTTCGAGGTAGAGTTTGCAATTCCTCTTCCAATGACCCGGTTCATTGCAGAAGAAGCAGACTCCTTCCTTCGGAGGCTTTGCCTTCTTTGGTGCGGGCTTGGTTTCGGGCTTGCCTGACTCTTTGGTCTTACCTGATGAGCCATGACCCTTCCCCTTGCCTTTGCCTTTCTTTTTCGTACCCTTTCCCTTCTGAACCATCAAAACACTACTGGGTTTCTTCTTAAGACTCGGCTCAGCAGTTTTAAGCATCCCATGCAGTTCAGAAATAGATTTCTCCATGTTGTTCATGTTGTAGTTCATAACAAACTGGTCATAACTTTCCGGGAGTGAGTTTAAGATCAAATCTGTAGCTAACTCCTGGCTCATGGGAAATCCAAGCCGTTCAAGGTGATCAATGTACCCTTTCATCTTTAAGACATGAGCACTGACTGATGCACCTTCAGCCATCTTGCAGGAATGTAAGGCCTTAGTGGTCTCATACCTCTCTTGCCTTGCCTGTTGCTGGAACATTTCCTTGAGATGCACAATCATCTCATAAGCCTCCATGTGTTCCAGATCTCTTTGGAGCTCCGGAACCATGGTGGCTAGCATCAAGCATCCCACATCGACAGAGTCTTCCTTATGCTTCATATAAGCATCTCTCTGAGCTCTGGGAGCATTGGCGGCTGGCTCCTCAGGAATGGGTTGATCTAGGACATGCGCCTTTCTTTCCTGCTTGAGAACAATTCTCAAGTTCCTAAACCAGTCAAGAAAGTTTGTCCCATTGAGTTTGTCCTTCTCAAGGACAGATCGCAGCGATAATGTAGCAGTATTACTAGTCGTCATGATTCTACAATTAAAATATGCAATGTAATTAGTAATCTCCCACTAAATAAACAACCCTCAATGCAATAGTTAGTGGGCTAAGATCCATATTTGGCTCAAACTTAAGTCCGCTTTGGCAGGACGCTTAGATTAAGTTATTTAGGTAGGTAACACCTTTACCAATTACATCAAATGTAACTCTTAGATATTCATGGGATCCTATCATCATATGATCTGGCATGTTCTAATCCCATCTAATGCCTTGAGATCCAAAACCGTTTTGTTAATCTCAATTAAGTCAAACAATAATGAACCTATGAGAGTAGCACCATTACTCTTTGCTTATCTCCCCAAGATAACTCAAAAGCACCCACTTTGGTGGAGTCCACAATTGAGCGATCAAGGTTTTGACAAGTGTTCATAAATTGACAGCATTATGACTTAAGATTTCTTTTAGAGGGCCTAATTTAACTATCTGGTTTATAAAACGCATGTTTCTCAGTTCGTATCTCATACAAGTAATATGCATGTGCTGATCTAATCATAAGATGCATAATTCAAACGTGATACAATATGGCTCACCTATCCTAAGTCCCCTCAAGCCAATGAGAGGAGCTCTCTAGTAAGAAAAGAGAAATTACATATAGAAACCTCTTTTAACATTCGAGGGGAGTGAGATGAGAGGAGAAGGTACATTGAGAGTATATAGAGGAAGGCACGACACGCAGGCCGTATTTTTAAAAATTACAACACTTGCAATCTAGAGCCATATTGTTCACCATACCCAAACATTCAAGAATCAATATTCAGATCTAATCGAAGGGCAAAAAACATTTACAAAGTAACATATGTTACGGTTATGTTGCGCTACGAACAGGTAGCTACGGCGGTCCCGCTAGCCGGTTAGCGGGCGGCTGTCCCGCTAGCCGGTTAGCGGGCGGGGTCTCTGGGGCAGCGCCCCGGAAGAAATTTTTTTTTTTTGTTTTTGTTTCATAAATAATCACGAATCTGAATTCGGTTTTCACAAATAATCACAAATTCGAATTCAGTTTTCTTAGACCCCATCTATGCGGATTGATCAAATCAAAAAGCATCACCACCGATTTCAATTTCCTTTTAGATTCCTTTTATGTCATACACAACAAGGATTCCATATATGTCACACATACAACGCTTATTATATGATCGGCTACTAATAACATATATCATATAAATCACAAATCAAGCCTAACTTAAACACAAAACGGCATGGCTCTGATACCACTGTAAGGAATTGGAAGACACGCAGCGGAAATAAACTTTAAAATTTTTCCATTCCTTGCCAGGATCTGCCGTATGTGTTTAAGTCAAGTGGAAAGAATCATTACCCTTAGTGTTGCTCAGCGAATTTCACAGCTTCTCTACGTGGGTGGTGATCTCTTTCTGATCGCAAGAAATCGACGGAGTGTTCCTCAGCGACCTTCACAGATTCTCTCCGCGGACGGTGGTCTCTTTCCGATCACAAGAAGTCGACGCCTCAGGTCGGCTTCCTCTACTGGTATCCACACGAACAGCGTTCCAACCACGAACGACGTGCTAGCGTCTCCTGTCCCTCCAAGGCTTTCACAAGTCTCCGTCTCTATTTCAGCAGTTTCTTGTCTGCAAACCTTTTGCAGATTCCGTTCGGCCTTTTGTGTTCTATGTTATTTTCAAACGTAGCTCCTCCAATCAGATATAGAGGATGCTATGCGTTTTTCCACCTGACCTAATTGGATTTTGGAGTTAATCTTATATTAATTCCGAATTGATACAATATCATATATTGTATAATTTTATAAGAAACTAATTAAATAAAATAATATTAAATCCGTCCCACAGATTTAATTACTTATTTATTTAACTTTAAATAAAGATGAGACTGAGTTATATTTGATTTATTCCCATAAATCAAATTTGAGATATCCTATCAATTTAAATTTCGAATTTCAAACGTGATAGAGATTTAATTTATCCTTATAAATTAAATCTTATAAATATCTCTTATATGAGATATCCTATCAATTTGAATTTCGAATTTCAAACGTGATAGAGATTTAATTTATCCTTATAAATTAAATCTTATAAATATCTCTTATATGAGATATCCTATCAATTTGAATTTCGAATTCAAACATGATAGGGATTTAATTTATCCTTATAAATTAAATCTCATATATCTCATATATATAATATATATATATACGAATTTATATATATACGAATATAAATATAAATAAATATATATATACATTCACCTGGATCTTTCATTGAATCTGGACATGTCTTAGATTCAATGAATCTGGACATCATAGCTCGTGTTGGGCTATTTTGTGTGCGACCCTGTAGGCCCATATGAAGTTGGCAGTGGGCCATTTGCTATACTAGCCCACAAGTCGCAAGCGGTCTCTAGCAAGACATAACAACTACCCAAATCATATGAGGATCGATAAACGATGTAACCTTTTATACAACCATATCATGTCCCTTCTGTCACGCGATATTTTGGTCATGGATGAGGCATGGATAATGTCATCCTCCTATTCCCGACCGTTACTTTCTCGATCCCTGAGTAGTCTGACTATAGAAATGGAACTACCTTTCCATTACAGTATGGCCATACATTTCTCAGACTCACTCATCGAGGGGCCCAGTAATATCTCTCCACGAATGTGAGGGACAAATTCCATCTTGACCATTCACATTCCTCCGCATGAAAAACCACTAAGCCCAAACATAGTCTTTATGATCACTCGGTCAAAAGTGACTTTTGACTAGGTCAAAGCTGAGCGTTTTGTCATGTAGGAATCCATGATGATCTCAGGTCAAAGGGCATATTGACATGGTTTGTATATGAGAGAAGCTTATGACGTTACCCATGCAGTTCTCTCATAGCGGGTCGGTCCAACACCCTGTACTCTTACATGTGCTTATGACTTTGATTTATATCTCTATACATCTTCAAAGTCATACTGGTCTTATTTCATCTGTGCTCCCACATAGATGATCGACCAGGGACATTTAGGATAATATCATGAATTATCCAAGGATGGTCATCATAGTAAACATGCAAATAATATGATAACTCAATTAATAAATTCATAAATCAATAATGTTCATAAGACAATGATTGGCCCCTAGGGCACGATTTCCAACAATTATCTCCTCATGACTGACACCAGCCAACATTCCCTTCCTCAGGTGATCAAGTTCCTCTTTGAGGCCAGAAATTTCTCTTTGGTACTTCTTAATAAGAGATTTTTCATCAATAATCTGTTGGATGAAAAAGTTACAGAGAATCAGGAACCTAAGTTACTACTTTAGGACATGCAATTCTATATTTGATCACTAGTTTTACGGCTAACCTTATTGCGTGAAGCATATGTTTCAACCCGTTTTGCCCTACTAGCAAACTTCAATGTATTGTGAGTTTCCTCCATATTACTCGATGCTGGGGTGATTGTGCATACAAGCTGTTGTCATGTTACGTCCAACATTAATATAGTACTCATTTAGGAAGAAAGCAAAACACAGAAGGGAAAAAAATAAAGAAAGAGAAAACATATTTAATAGGCAGACACTTATACACAAATAAAGGACAGTAGTGCACAGTAAATCAATTGAATCTACAATATAGTGCCAAGAGTAGGAACTCAAGCTCACCGAAACATGCCCATGCCCACCAAGCGAAGACTGGAGGAGGCGGGTAAGCTTTGAATCTCGATATGGAACATGAGATGCCTTCCCCTCACTCAGTTTTCCAATAACCTTCAAATTGAAGTTACAAGATCAAGACATAACCAATGATGATGAAGACGACGACGACAATGATTAGTAATTATTAATTATTAATATATACATATTATGAAATGGGCTAAGGTATAAATTCGTAAGTTAAGTTTTTCCGACAGCAAAAAGGGAGTGCTCTGACAGTTGATAAAGTACGATAGGTATTTTTTGCATTGACAATCAACAGAATTAGATACAACTATATAACCATTTTTGGTTGCCTCCTTCACCATATTATTAGTCACAACTCACAAATACATTAATTTCATCAGTCATAAAAAGGTTTACTGTAAATTTCACCAAGATAGAAATTGCATATTATCCCATTGATAACGTGAAAACGTCATAATAAACAAAATCCTCTGCAGCCGAAGATAATGAAATTGTACACCTACAGTTCCAAGTGTCAAAAGACTTTTGTTGATGTAAGATCCTTCTTTTCTTCTGAGTCCTGTTGTTTCAGTTTTTGAGCTCTCAGATCCAGCCAGATCAATCAAGTTCTGGTAGAGAAACACAAGCAAAGAAACGAGATCAATCACTAAAAAACATTGTATGTGTGTAGTATTTTGTGGAAATGGCAAACATTTTCATCATACAAGCTGAGAGAAGATAACTCCATCATAATCTTCACCGTGAGCACTGCTTTCAATCATCTGCAGATGTACTGTTTTAAGTAAGTGTGGATCTCGTAATGTCCAGACAGATAGTATTTATACAGTAATTAAGCAACTATTAAATGTTTGTGATGAAGAATCAGTTCCTAGTAAGCACAGTAGCTTGCACTTGCACATAAATGCATCGTTATTCAAAAACCAAAAGACCTTGGGACGGGCTTTGCATGATACATATTATTTCTTAAGGGAAAGGAAGAAAGTACGGGAAGAAGGTCTTGAAACGAGCTTTTACTATACCAAGAATGTTTACCAGTGTAAAAATCGTGTGACTTCGGCTACTCAGAAGATTAAAATTGTTTGATCCAACATGACGATGCTCTGCCGTGAAAACAGAAAAACAAGTTAAGGAGTGCTTTTTACACCAACAAACAGTTTGATTCGTATAATATTATTATGGGGAACCGGGTGGGGAGGATTAAATGACAATGGCGTCAACAGAAACACCTTCTCCAGCTGCAATAAAGGAAAGTGCATGTCCAGGAGACAAAACAAGTTCTTCTTTTATACCCTCAACATAAGTTCCCTGAAACACATGGCAACAAGAATGGTCAACCAACATGATTCCGTACCCATGAAAAAAAAAAGTGTAAACTATAAAATAATATGAGAATCAAACGACAAAATAAATGCTCTGCCAGTTCTGAATCAGCAATCACGTATTTTTTTTTTCAATTTTAATGTTCATTCACACAGATTCCATCCACAAATATAAACAGTTCTGTATATGTGCATGGAATTGGTATTTCAAAGAGGCGAATAGTGAGAACAGAATAATCTTAGATGAAACTTAAAACAATATATTATTAATAAGATTTAAATTCAAATGAAGAGAATATAGGTACAGAACCTGTGCATCTTCTCTCACGCGCAAATTTTGGCCAGTTGGATCAAGCAAGTCATTAATCACCTGACAAATGACCAATAAAAAATGGCATCATATGCCAATGTCTACAGAAAGAAATCTGAATAAAAGATTCACTGAACCTAACATGTAATAATATGACAGTGTTGCAAATAATAAAGATTGAGTCTAGTGTCCCTTCATAAAGGTAGAAAAACTCCTTCAAAAAAATTTATGCAGCAAAGAGATGGTGGTGAAAGTGTTTGACATAATTACCTCATTGTAGATTTCAAGATATGACACTCGAAGTAGAAACTCTCTTCCTGGAGTCTGCCGCAAAAACACAATTACTGATGGATAGCAACTATAATACGGATTTAATAAATAGCTAGTAAAATAAATAAACAACGGTTTTAAGAAACACTTCAAATGCATCATGAAATAGGGGAAATCAAAAACGAAACAGAAATAAGCAGCAGTACCATATCAAATTTAAAAATCAATATACAAGAGTCAAGTAACAACTATCAAGAGCCTTTACAGCTTAATAAATAATAATATTTATTAGATATGTAACTATAACAATTAAGTGAAGAATCAACAAAGATGCTCATACAAAACAAAACCAAAGGTACTAAGGAGTTGCAACGAGTTGCAACATGAGCATCAATAAAGGTTCTGTGCATTTTGTCAAAGACTAGCCATTTTTCAAAAATAAAACTTTTGCGATATTCTTTTGTAGAGGAAAACACAGCATTGTGAGTTCACTTTTCTCCATTCATGGAGCGGGATTGGGGCGATTGATTATAGAATGAGGATATCAATGTTCTGACATTCAGAGGAAGAACTCCGTGAATAAACTATAAAGTTTACCTAATGGAGTTTAAGAGGGAATTAACATTTTTCTGACTTCCCCTTAAACTCATACAAGTTTATGACTTGACGTGATAGTTGAAAACCCACACTTGAAAGCATAATATAATCATAACTCATAATGCTGGACATGTATTTGTATGATAAGCAGCGCTAATGCTGGACATGTATCTGTATGATAAGCAGCGCATGACAATAAGTTTGCAAGAATTCTTACATCTTGGATAATGCTGAAAACATCTTTAATAGCCAGCGGTATGATACCAGGACAATTTTGATCTCCCTGCACACATCATTGAAAAGAAAATGAGAATCATCATGACTGGAAGATCAATTCTCTTCAGAAAAATCTATTAATTTTAAGCAATTTAAAATCAAAGTGTTGGGTCTTCAGAAAATGAGAATCATCATTGATGAGTATTTTTAAGGGGACAGCTCATATATAGATACTATACATAAAGTTGCAAACAGCAATGAGTAAAATGAAAACATAGGATCTTCATTCAAAAACCCCATAAAAATGTCATACATAAAGAGCAGGATAAGTCATATGCGCAAACTTATCATATTGCAGCTGGATGCCATTGAGTATGGCAACAATAACTTTCTCAAAGACCAAGGCACCAAACCATAATAATAGCATCTTACTTGTAAGATAAAGATAACAATAACAATGGCAATAATGCAAGGTTAATAAAGGGGAGAGCAAGAATGACTTATCAGAGAGCCAAAAGTAAACAGGACTTTTGATGAAGGCAAAACTCCTTAAACAACCTAAATGATCTGACAGTTAACCATATCAAAAGTACTTCTGCAGTTAACCATTTACTAGCACTGCATCTGTTGTCTTTTAACGTAACTCCCTTAAATTACCGGTGCTTTCATAAGAACGACTGAATCCTAGGCATTGGCACATTTGTAAATAAGAGCTCCACTCCACACAAGTCACGCAACTTTTTTTAAGTATAGGTCAGAAGACTTGAATTTACTCAAAAACTAGGCTTCTGAGAACTTATTTGTTACCCACACTTCCTGACAGAACCCAATATCGACACTTATACTTATAGTATAGGCTGTCAGGTGGTGTATGATTTGCGCTTAAGTACAACTTATTGACTAATAGCCTATACTGATTAATAAGATGCTGGCAAGTAGCATAATTCTGTGTGATCAAAATGGCAAACTTTGAGCAGCAATAAAATAAAGTTTAGTTTCCAGCGAAAAAAGTCTCAGATGGAAAGGTAGAAAGAAGTGCGTCAACAACCAGAACAATAACACTTACATGCATAGTATGTGTCTTTCCACTACTCGTCACGCCGTAGGCAAACACAGTTCCTGCAATATTTAGGATAAGTTATCTTTCGAAGTCAACTAGCTCCGCTAGCCCCTCTAACTCTAACTGGTTCAATCTAGTTTTCTAACCAGAAACATCTCTTGGGGATGAACTCGGTTTCAGCAAACTATTACAATAAATAGGTAGCGAAATAGACTTTGCTCACACATCTCATTGTTATTTAGAGTTGAATTAAACAGTCCATACCGTTGACGCCTTCCATCGCAGCCTTCACTACAGGTTTAGCCGCTATTTCATACACTTCGTCAGAAGATGAGTGAGGTCCAAAAACTCTGTCTGCCACAAGCAAGCATTTATAATTTCTAAATTCTAAAATGCTAACCATATTTAAACATATTTATGATCAATATACCACTAGAAACCGAACTGCACTCTAGTAATTCAACATAAAAACACCACATAGATAATCGAGAAAAAGGAGGGGGAAGTAAAGCGTAGATGATACCAAATGCATAGGCAGTAGCTGGATTATATTCATTTCTGACAATCTTATCACCATCCGCATACCATGCAATCTCGTCGCCTTTCTGATACTCCCTCTCACTGCAATAAAATATACCGAATCGGGCAACTCAATCAAATTTAACTCAGATAACACAATGCACAAAATAAACATTCAAGTTCCCCCAATCCCATAGCCGATAGATCTGATACCACAACCCCCGATCTAAGCATTACCTCAACGGCCTAAATCGAATAGTCACCGAAATGCTATCCCGGGTCCGCGGTACATCCAGGGGGTCGGCAATCAACATTTCCGACCCGAATTCTACAGGAGAACGACTGTCATAACCGGGTGGACCATAATGCAATGACTCACCGCGACCGAGACTTGGAGTCATGGATCGACCACTGAGTCCACCGCCGGAGTTGAAAAACGACGACGCAGTTGAAGAGCACGAGCGAGGCATCAGCCTTCCGCTCATGAACGAAGAAGATGAAGTGGACGAGTATGGAGTGGAGGGCTTCCGGTGAGAAAACGGCGAGCTGCTCCTAGCTCTTGAGGACGAGGCCATTGAATTCACTGGCTGAGTTGGTGAATCAACTGAAACCAACAAAACAAGCACTGTGGAAAAGAATGTGTCAGAGCTCTCACATGGCTATGAAACAAAAGCAAAGAACATTTGGTCCTCTTTGCTCTTTTTCGTCCATCTTCCTCCTTTTTGAGGCTCTAATGATATTATTCCTCAAAGGAAGGCACAAAGGGACAGAACGAGAGATTGTTTCTTCTTCTTTAAGGCTAAGTTGAAGTAGAAGACAGAGAAAGTGAGTGTGAGAGAATGTGCGTGTTGTGTGTGAGTAAGGAAGAAGATGAATGAACAATGAGAAGCACAGGACGAGAGAAGAACGGGGGAGGAGGTGGTTAGTGGTTGCCTGAGTTCAAACTCTTCCATTTTCGTTTTTCGTAATCTTTATATATATTATTATTGAGGGAGGAATCTACGAGAAAATACAAATCGGATCTAAATTTATTGGTGATGACGTGGCGGCACGATATAGGTTGAGTGGGGTTTAACCAAGGAAAGACCCTGGAAATAAACCTGAAATTTTAGCGGGAATGACGAGCTGATATTTATTTATTAATTTTATGACAGAAAATATTAGGCGGGTATTATTAATAAGATCAATTTATTTTGTTTGACCTTCATAAGATTAATTTATGATTAAATATATTGAGATGTTAAATGAAAGGAATTTATCTGATCAAAGTATAAATGCAAAAACAATATTACTAACTTTTTTAACACAAAAAAATTATTGATATTTTTGGGAAATAATAACGATTGTTCCTTAAAAATCGAACAAAAACTTTTAAAAGGAAAAAAGTTTCAGAAGAAAGTAAAATACTAATATTGAAAAGTTTCAGTAACTCTGGAGAGGTTAACAAATAATAATCACTCATGATACATAAAATTTTTATAAACATTTAATTAATTTGGTATTACAAACACACACACATGTGCGTCGGTTATATGGTCGAAGGGCGTTACGTCAATGCCACGTTTCCATATATGCATGTGATTGCTTTTTGTTAGTTTAGTAAATAAGGTAAGAATATGACCCTGAATATATGATATTCCATCGGTTAAGAAAGAAACGATTTGATGTTCTATAATTGTTATATACAAAATATTGGCTGGTCTGGCGTCGAACTCTAGCACCGGCTCAGTTGTCGACGAGGGGTGGTTCTGGACATTGTTTTTAAATAAGGTGGCATGCATTTATATCTTTTATGTGAATTTTAAAATATCATTTTTAAGATATCACATCTCAGTGGAATCATGCAATTTCAATTAATGAAGAAAACTCAAAATTGAAAATTTGTATGGAATAGAATTAGACGGGGAACCGTGAAAATGTCGGCATGATCGAATGGCAAACCGTACAAGACCACCTAGAAAGAGGGCATAGGAGGGTGGATCGTTTTCGAAAAGGAAGAAATCAACGAACACACGAAATCTGTGTGTTTGTGTGATAATATACAGAGAGAGAGAGAGAGAGAGAGAGGCGTGAGGAGAGAGAGAGGCGTGAGGAGAGGAGCCATTGGAGAAAAATATTCAAAAAGTTTGTTGTCCTTTTTTACAGAGGGGGCGTCAATTCTCATTGATAAAGGGGAAAATAAATCTTTTTAATTATTTATTTATTTTATATAATTTTTTTTAAAAAATAATCAAATTCATTTACTATTTGATTATAGAATTATCTCTCAATTATCCTCAAATATAAATTTAAATATTTAAAATTTATAATATCTTTTTAAATATCATAATTTAAATAATAATAAAATAATATTTTTTAGAAATCATTACTCTTTATTTTATTTATATTTTTTTTGCACACCAGATTTATTAAAATTTTATTCCTACTATATTTGAATTGGACTTATATTGTGTATCTAATTATGGTGAGTAAGTCTCCTAATAAATTTTTTTATATATATTAAAAATTAAATTTAATATTTTATTTAAGTGATATCAAACTGTTTAACCTCCGTTTAAATCAATACTCTTTAAATTACCATATATCTCAACATTTATATATATATATTATATATGTTAGGCCCACTTTAATAATTGATATATATGTTAGGCCCATTTCATGCCACATGGCCCAAAGTGGAGGCCCCACACGAAAACGCCCTAACTTGCGTAAATACAATCAAATCCACCAAGATATAAGTCATATAACCCACAAGACGACTTATTAGACGATATATTAGAAGATCCATTCGACAGGTGGTAGAAAAAACCCTTATCAATACTGGGAATCTCTCCAAAAAAATTTCAAGATAGTCATTATTGACTCACCAAATAGATAATTTTAAGACAATTGAAACTACCGTATCAGACAGATAGATTTATTGAAATAGATGATTGCCCCAATAGTTAGTGGAAGGTAACACTAATATACCATAAATCTTAGATGCCACCTCAATGACCTTGAGGTCAACACCAAAGATCTCGAAAGGCATTGTCCAATGCCCCATAGCACATTCTATTACTTGACTTTATTCATTGAAAACAAAATATAATTTTATTAATAATATTTACAACTCTTCTTCTTTCTCATATTTTTCACTTTATTTCCATAATACTCAATATAAAACCATCTCTAGAAAAATTAATAAAATAATTATAGCTCATTTAAAAAAAATACTCTTTTTTACTCACATCTATCTCAACACACATCCTAACTTGTTTGAGGCTAATTTTAGAAACCTGTAAGCATTTTTACACTTAACCATTTTTAGTTAATTTTATCAACCTATTTAAAGGATTTTTTAATAAATATTTACAATAATAGGAGGGAATCGATTAAAATAAAAGATGGGAGTAACTTGTAAGCATATTGTTTTCTAATCATTCTGTTATTAACTGCTCACTGAAAATCGAAGGCTACCATGAATTTGTTGAATTAAAATGGCACTATCATGATGAAGCATTCAATTAGTAGCAATGCAATTATATGAATTCTTTTCTTGAAGAACACTTAATACAAAAGGCTTTAATATAATTAAATTTACTGTAGGGAGGGCAAAGTGAAGAAGTACGACATGATTTAATACATACAAACACAAATTGCTTTTCATAAGACTGTCAGAATATTGTAGGGATGAAAATACAACAAGATATTATTCTAAGCAGAACCAGAATATCACTTTCAAGACAAGAGGGGAATTATTAGAAGACACTCCAAATCCTCAGGTAGGCTCAGGGATTGTGAAAATAATCCTCAAGTAAAGCTGAGTTATTATCACTATCCTTGGCTGGCAAGTGAGGTCATTATAATCACTTTTTTTTTATAAGCACATATATATTTATATTAAAAATATTATCAGATATTAAATATAAATATATTTTTTAATAATAATTTGAACATCCATACAGCGTATAACATGGCTCACGTCTATCTTCTTTTTTGAATGTTATTATGTGGAATCATGAATAACTTAAATATGAAGTGGGAAAATAAATCTAACAAAGTAAAACCATACCTCCTTATATCCCTCCCCCCCCCCCCCTCCCTAAAACTCTGTACTATTATTACTTCACTGCCGATATATTTCTTTGTCTAAATTTATCTTTCACATATCTTATCATAATTAAGAACTAAAATAATAATATATATATAATATTTTTAATATTTAATATAAGATTTATATAACTAATTTAAAATTAAGAGAGTTGATTATATTAGTTATTTATAATAAATATAATTTATTTTTTAAAAATATTATCTTTTAATACGATTACTTTATAGTAGAAACGCATTCATATATGAAATTAATAGAGATATTTAAAAAATATATTATAAATTTATTAAAAATAAAATAAATTAAAATATTATATTAATAATAAGATGGAGTAAAAAAATAATAAATATTGTTTGGTTCATTTGCTTTTGAATTTAAGAGGCGCCATCAATCACAATCCGAATCCACAAATTTCTACCACTGACAGCAATAAGCCAACTGAAAAAAGAACCAAAAAAAAAAAAGGAGAAAGATGAAAATTGTGGGGTCGTGTTAAAGGAAAACCAGTGTTAATATTAATTAAAAATGTTGGGTTTGTTGCAACTAAGACCAACAACATGCATGCATGCATGTAACAATGGAACAAGAAAAAAAGCCTAGAAGCAAAGATATGAGCCAATTATAAACATAAAAGGGCTCGTTTGAGAATTCAAGGGGTTAAAATCATTAAAAGGATAATTCCTTTTTGCCATATAAAGATAATATTCTTCATCTGAAAGGCTACAAACAAACCATCCCAAGGCAAGGAATCCATTTTCACTTGTGGAGTTGTACAAGCTTTATTGCACATGGATGAGCCTACCCTATCTTCTTTATTATACTCATAGGGGCCCCATTTTCCAATATTTGATGCTCTTCCCACTACCAGGCACTATATAATTTTTTATTTTACATAAAATCATTTAAATTTTGAAAATTTTAAACATTTAAAATCTCAAAGGCTTATAAATATTTTCTTAATTAATAACACTTCGTGCTAAATTCAATAACACTTGATAAAGTCACGTTATATCCAGTAACATTCCATTGTATATTAAGAGTAACTTTAGACTTGAAACTAATTTCTATTATACTATAAATATAAAGGTAAAAGCCCTCACAATAACTGTTATTCCTAATTTTTTAAAAATTATTATATTTTGTTGCATGGGCCAATTTATTAGTCTTTTTTAGAAGAGCCTTGAGACAATACACCTGTCAGATATTGCATTTAGCAAAAGGCCCAATAGGCCCAGCAATACTTTGAAGTTGAAGCCCACTCTACTGTAAGATTTAAATCTCTATTATAAAAAATATCTATATTTAATATATGATAGTATCTTAAATATAATTACCTCTAAAGATGATGATACCCTATACTTAACAAAAATAAATAAATTACACAATTCCTTTTTAAAAATTGAGAAATTATATTGAGCCCACAATATCAAGTTATATTTCTTTAAGTTCTCCAATATTACTGTCATATATCATATTTCTTCTAATATCTTTATTTAATTAAACTTACATGAAAAAAATAGTAAATAATATTAAAGTGTAATTAGAAATTTTGACATAATAGATATATAATAAATATAAAAAAATTTAATATAAGTATGATCCTACAGTATACTATGTTATAAATTGTTCGTGCCTGTTCGTAAGTAATTAATTACAAAGCAAATGCCTACTATGTATTTTGCCGCACGGATTTAAAAACTTAATAAATAGCCTAAACTTTGATCAGTTTAAAATTCTTATTTATTATAAATAAGTTTTCATATTAATTTTTATTTATTGAATGGTGTATTTTTTTGATGTAATAATTAATGCATTTTTAAATTTTTAAAATAAAATTAAAATTTTAAGGTGTCGGTATTTCACAAAGGAATAGGAAAAAGTTGAATTGAAAAGTTTTCGTGAAAAGTTATAACTTTTTTCTCCGATTTTTTATTATCAATTTAAATTTTAAATTAAAACAATTTATTCTCTATAATTTTTGTGACTTAAACAAATCAATTTTTAACTCAATAAATTATATGGATTGAGTTGTCTGGACTAAAAAAAATTGTAAAATTGAGTAATTTTGAACCAAAATTTAAAAGCTAGAAATTATATTTCCTCTATCAAATTTTATATTTGTAGAGGTGAAAAGTGGCTGAAAAATCCGGACGCCGACGAACAACAGTGGCCTCAATCAACTCCGAGTTCAAAGTCATTTCTTCCGTTTCTGTATCTTCTATTATGGAAAGAGTGGTTTATTTACGTATTATTTTTAGTGTTTATTATTGTTCCTTCTTCATGCCCGTGCACAAATAATTTGGGAGAATTTCACCTAAATCCCATTTAAGAAAAAATATTATTATTATAAAATCTCTTAAAATCTTTAAATTAATCTCAAGTACTATAGGATTATAGGATTTATAGGTAAAAAAATCTAACTGTGAATTTACCAACAACTGTTACGTGGTAAATTTTGAACTAAGCTCGTAGGAAATATCGAACTGAATATTCACTCCCAACGTTTGAGTAGAAATCAGAATCAGCCACCAGAAAATGCCAAGACCCAAAGATATATAAAAACAGAGTCAACTCAATGCAGCAACATGAAGGAGATGATAAAACTTCCCGATGAGCAATAATCCCTTTTAAATCACATAAAGATAATAACATTCAATCATGAAAAATTGAAGACCCATATTATGCTTCCAATATGTTAACCACTCAAATCAACACAAAGAGATTCAAGTCTAGAGCAGATCATCTTCGTCCCAAAGCAAATCCAAGAGACTACCAGAAGCCAGCAGAGGAGAATCAATCTCAGAATAACAAAGGAGAGTTCCAATCCCGCGCTGAGAGGAATCCGACGAAGCTGAGACAGCGCATGGCAATCACACTCTGATCAGTCGCAGGTCGGATTTCGGGGACTAGTAGATCGGAGCTTGGTGTGTGGAGCGCGT
The DNA here is from genome assembly GCA_037074615.1 of Leucaena leucocephala. Taxonomy (NCBI): domain Eukaryota; kingdom Viridiplantae; phylum Streptophyta; class Magnoliopsida; order Fabales; family Fabaceae; genus Leucaena; species Leucaena leucocephala. The sequence goes on along the minus strand of CM073561.1, from coordinate 743,933 downwards.
GTGGATCCTCTCACTTGCTTCGAAGACCCAAATCTGAAATTTGAAGACCGATTGAAAGATTGAAGGTGAGAAGAACCTGCTATTGAGGCTGAGTGATCAAACCCATAAAGTGGAAATAGAGACGTTGCCGTCATTGCAACACCAGATAGGAGGAAGAGACCACCGCCTGTGCCATCAACTCAGGGTCTCTGTCTTGTGCAATGGCCGCCCATTCTTCGCCGTACTCTGATTAACTAAGCTCCGTCGGTCTGTCAATCCACGTGTCCCTCTTTGCGAGAGGCGATGGGGAGACGCAGAGGGAGGATGGCGAGAGGCGAATGAGAGGAATGCGCAATAACCCTTTTCTTCAGTTTTACTTTTCCTGAGGGTATCTTGATAATTCACTTCTTAATTAAGATGATCTCAGTGGACTTGTTGATAATATATCTCCTAAATAATTTCTTTTATTTTTTTTAAAAATAAAATGTTATTCTTTAGTAAAAATTAATTGTTGTTAAATGTAAAGATTAGAGTATTTTTATCTCAATACATTATATTTAAATGATAAAATTGTCTACTATTTCTACCAAATTTTGTTGATTAATGTTACTCTTTATTACCTTGTTTCATTAACTTGGTTTTTTAGGCTTAAGGAATGTCTTAACTTATCTGGTTAAATTGAATTAATACTTGTAAACATAATTTTGAAAAAATCTCACTTAAATTTTAAAATTAATATTTCCTACACTTTAATATGACTATATTTGATAAACAAATATCAATATATTTTTATAAAAAAATTTAATTTTAGATTTTTAAACTCAAGTGATATTTTTATAAAGTTTTCTTAATAATTTTTCTCTTAATTTTAAGTGTTTTGCCTTATATTCCTTCCTGCTCTTTTTAAAAATATCATTCTTTCATGTAAGTGTAATTCTATATATAAATAACTATAAAAGATTTAATATATATATTTATATTTTTAATTAATTATTTTTACTATTTTTTTTATTAATTCTCTCTCCCCTAACATTTTCATTAAATAATAAGGATTTTTTAAAAATATATATATATTAAATATATTTCCCCCTTTTTTTTCTAAACAAAAATTCATTTAAAGCAGGGGGTTCAGACGCCAGCTTCTGTGGCCGGGAAGCATGGAGAAGGGCGGGGAAAAGGAGCATTAAATGAGCACATCTCCAGTGATGATTGCGTATCTCTGATTCACTCCCTCTTGTCCTACTATCCCTATATCCCCACCTCCTACTGCTCCCTAAATTTAAATTACCCCATTTTACAGGCAAATAACCAACACACCCTGATCAGGTATTATTTTTTTTATAAATTTCTTTAATGTTTATATTCAATGGAGATTTATAAGAAAAAAATAGAAATAATTATAATTAATTAATTTTAATTAGATAATAATATTAACATGTAGTACGTTGTTTTTACTCAAATGATACGAATTACTCTTCTTATTATATTTATAAAATAAAGATAGAATTTATTTTATCCTATTTATTTATAAGATATTGAGAGATTTTTTTTATATAAATATTTTATTTTTTTATTATATTAATTTTATTTTTATGGATATAATATATATTAAATAAAAATAAAATTAAAAAGTTGTTAAATTTTATAATATAGTTAATAAAATTTAAATATTTTTTTAATTTTTATAAAATATATTAAAAATAATTTATAAACATGATTTGTTGAGTATTAAGAGATGTTAACTTACAATGTGTTTGGAAATCATGGATTCTAAAATGTTTTTAGGCTAAAATTTTAGTTTGAAAAAATTTAAAAATAAACAATTATATTTGTTCAAACGGATTTTTGGATTAAATCATAGTTTAAAACTAAAATTTTAGATAAACTGGTCAGAGCAGTTTATAGAACAATAAAAAAATTTATGAACTAACCAATTACTATATTATCTCTACTTTTTCTTACACATTCTCTTTTATTTTTTCTTATACACTCTCTCATATCTCCTACCTTTTCTCTCTCTTTTTTTTTATACCCTCTCTCCTCTCATCTCTTCTCATTTAATACTCATATTCTTTTTCATAATTTACTAATAATAAAAGTACTTTTAAAAATAACTATTTAAATATTTATTTATTTAATTTTTTTTATAAATTTTTTTCTAAAATTTATTTTTTATAAGTTGTTTAAATTTTTTTTATAAGATTATTTTTAAAATCCTATCAAATGAACTCTTGATTTACTACCTAAGGGCCTCCTCTTCGGTTGTGAACAGGCTACTAATCGCTCTCAATCCCCCATCGCTGATGAAGTGACGAAGCCTCTAATTTGGCTACCTCCAACTCCAACGCTTCTCCCCTGTCAATTTCATATGACTTTTTTTACTTTATTTTCAAATGTAGCTATTTTCTGTTGTTAAAAAAATTGTTTTATTTTATTAATTACAAAATAAATCTATAGATAATTTATAAATTATTTTATTATATTATTAGCTTTAAATATAAAATTTATTTAATTAATTCATAAAAATTAAATTTTAATATTAAAATTAATTAAATTGATTGATGTCATTATTATTTAAAAGTCGTGTGTCATTTTTTAGCTTTTTTAAAATATTTTTGATTTAATAAGGGGATGGGAGGAAGAGGGAGAAAAATTGTGAAATTAATAAAGATATGGTAGGAAAAAATATTATAAATAGGGAAATAAAGTGAATCAAAATCCAATTGATTAGGAAGTTGGAGGAGGAAATAAAAGTGAAATTTTTTATTTTTTTATTTAATATGATAGAAGTTATTTTTATTTTTAATATTTTAAGATATTTTAATTTTATTATAAAAATTAAGAATTGAGATGTAGAGTAGAAGTGACATTTTTTAAATTATTTTACGTAAAATATAAAACTTTTAAATAATTTTAGTTCTTTCTGAATTATACAAAAATATTTTATATTATTTTATTTTAAATTATAAAAATTATATATCAATTTTATACTAATTTCTATCCTAACAAACAAACTTTTAAAATTTATTTTTATTTTTATTTTTACTTTTATTTATATAAAAAAAAACTTTTTCATCGTACTAAATATATATATTTAGAAGTAAGGGTAGATAGGTAAGATATTTTTTAATTCGCCTAAAAAATCTTAAACCCTTCAATCCTATATTTAAATTAATAATGAGTATATTCTAATATATTTCTCTATCTTATTTATAAATTATTTTTAATATATTTTATATAGATAAAGTAAATATTTAATCTTTTAACTCTACTTTAAAATTTTAATAAATTTTTGATTTTATCTTTATATTATATATATATATTATATTTTATTAGAATAAAATTAATAAAGTAATAAATAAAATAAAATAATAAATTTATTTAAAAATTTTAATATTATAACTTATAAATAATAGTAGATTAATAATTTATATGTGAAAAACACCCTAATATTTTAAAGTTTATTCTAAAAATTAATTAATAATTTTATATTACTCATTGTCAAATTATTAATTATTTCTCAATATATATAATATAAAATTTATAATAAACTATTGTTGGGCAAAAATTATAATAAACAATTTCATTACTATAAACAACACCAATTATTTTTGACAAGTCCCTACAACGAAAAAATATATATATTTACTTTGATTAGAATTTAAAATAACATTTATTTTGACAAAATATTTAGAAGAACAAGATGAATAAAATGTTCTCATGTTTATGTGCCCTGTTTAGTTGATGTGAAACTAAAGTTTTAAAAGTTTATTTGGAATAAAATTTTAATTTGAGAATTAAATTATGATTTAAACCTAAAATTTTAGATAAGCTAGTCAGAGCAGTTTATGGAATAGTAAATTACTTATGAACTAACCAATTACTATATTACCCATATTTTTTCTTACACTCTCTCTTCTCTCTCCTTTCATCTTTTATCTCTCCTCATTTAATACTCATATCTTTTTTATAATTTACCAATAACAAAAGTACTTTTGGAAATAACTATCCAAATACTCATTTATTCAAAACCACTTTTTTTTCATAATCTCTTCTCCAAAAGCCCTTTTTTTCATAAACCCGTTTTTAAAATTCTATCCAAATAGGCCCTATATTTAACAATTTTATCATTTAATTAATATAAGTTTTGTCTCAGCCATAAAATATTAAAAACAAAAATATATAATTAAATTTTATTTTTTACTAGTTAAATAATATAGAGATATGTCTTTATTTTTAAAATAAAAAATAGCATAATATTAAAAAATAATTAGTATTTTTTTAACTTTTATTTTTGTAATTTGTGTTTGCTTTCATAACATTAGAAAAAGAAAATTATCCACAAAAATACAGCTAAAAAGAAGTAGAAGTTTAGGAACCAGGAAGCAGGTTGACGCCACGCCATCAGTAACTTGACTGCTCATACCTTCGTCTATCCCTTCAATCATCAATCCAATCACTCTTTTCTTTCCTTTCTTTTCTCATTTTATGTTGCCAACATCACTCGTTTCAGCCCTTTGTAGATAATAATAATAATAATAATAATAATAATAATAAAATTTCGTTTTCTCCTTCACATCTCCCAAGGAAAAAAACTTTTTCACCAGAAAAAGAAAGCATATTTCATCATAACAAAACAATTTCTTCTCCACAGGGTCCTATAAGAGGAGGAAAAAGGAAAATTCATACTTTATCTCCGATATATAAACGTAATCCATATCTCACTTCTTCAATTCATACTTACATCGTGTTCTTTCAATTCTTCATCTTCCCTGTGCTCTTTGCGGCAATGATGAAGTTGAACCCCAAAGCTGTTCCATTCTTTCCATCCCCCAACTCTAACCGCAACCGCAACTCCATGGAACCTCGTCATCAAGGTTACGTCGCCCCGTCGCCACCACAAGTAACCCAACTTTTTCCACTTCCTCCTCCTCATCCCTATTACCAACAACCTTATTTCCATGGAGCGGTAAGAGAAGATGTTCCTCATCTTCATCCACAGACTACCATTGATGATAAGGGGCAAGATGATGGTTGTAAAAGGTATTCAAAGCGTAGGTTTGTCCATGCTATGATCAATGGTTATGGAAGAAGGATAGCTCGCCACACAAATGGGTTTCGTCCACCATGGTTGCCTCGCCGGCAAAACGAGACAGCCGGTTGCGATCGGCAAAATCAAGATGGGACTTTGGGAGACTTTAAGGTTTCGCCAAGGCTTAAGAAGACGAAGCATCCGTTGTTTCCTGTGAAACCTGAGGACGGGAATACCACGATAATGATAAGAAACATACCCAATCGATACACGTTTGTCTCTGAACCCAAATAAATGCTTACTCGCCTCCTCGACTCTTTCGTTACAAGTAGTTTTTCTGTTCTCTATGTGGGGCGGCGATCGACTGATCATAGCATACATTTTGAGTTTACAAGTTTTGACAAGTTAGTGGTCAGATTTGTATATTCAATCATAGGTTTTCAAGTTGATACTGTCAGTCTGGTATTTCTTGCTTTATCTTTTCGTCTTAGTTAATTGGAATTCTAGTTGCATGGTTGATATTCTGATCTTCCTCTTCTTCCCAAGCTTATTTCTGTTGAGCTAACTACCTAGCAGCTTGAAAATTTTGATGATCGTGCGTGGGGGGTGGGGTTATAGCTTTTCTATTTCCACACAAAAAAAATCATTTCCTGAGTTTAACTCTATCTTCTGGTACCTGTTCTTGTGTCTGCAGGCGTGCGATGCTGGTCGACTTCTTGGATAACCATTGTTTATCTGAGAATCATAAACTAGCAGAAAATGAAGGTGGTGGACACTTAGTGTCAGCTTTTGACATCGTGTATCTGCCGATAGATTTCATGTATTGCTACATAATCCTCTTCGTTCATCTAGCTAGCTAACTCTGATTTGCAGCATATATCTCACTGTATCGAACTGGGATTCATATTTTTCGTTAGTCCATGATAAGCTTTTGACGGTATCCTCACTTTAAGAAAAGAACACTTCAAAATCTTATTCTGGAGCCGTAGATGAGTGGTTTGTATGGAATATGGATTCATTTTTCCAGTATTGACCCTGGCGATCCATTTTGCAGGACCGGGTTGAACAAAGGGTACGGATTCGTCAACTTCACGAACCCGGAGGCAGCTTGGAGGTTCTATGTTTCTACGAACAATAAGAAATGGGAACTCTTTCAATCTCACAAGATCTGTGACAACGTCGCTGCACGATATCAGGTATTTGTTATATGCTAAATCTCTGAACGCGTGTTGTTGAAATATTCTGCTTCTGGTATAAAGTTTCGATTTTGAATGTGTGTAGGGGAAGGATAAGTTAGTTGCCCACTTGAACTCGATGAAGTTTCCAGTCGACTGGGAGGAAGTTTTGCCTGTTTGTTTTAGCCCACCGCGGGATGGCACCGTCAAGGGAAGTCAAAGGACTCTGGGCAAGCCAAACGGACTCTCTGATAATTTTGTCAGTGGTCGGAGAAGAATCTTACGCCAATGGAAGGAGAAGAAGAAGACCCCTTATTTTCCTGCAGAAGACGTTGAAGAAAAGGAAATATGAATGTGTAGCCTCCAAGTGCATATAATCAATTCAATGATTCAGAATTAATCTAGGCAATTCGACACCGGAGCGCTAGATTAATCTGAATCATTATAATATATATGTAACATCATATGCACGGGAGAGTACACAGATCATTTTCCTTAGAAATGGAAAAGATGTTGTAGTATATCATATAATATCTGTATTTTCTGGACTGTCTGTGACCCCTCTTTGTTGGGGTTTGAATTTCCTCTGCTGATGGATCTTTGTGGTGCTATTGTGATAATGTTCAGAGTAGTAGTACGCTAGGGTTTTACCCTATGGTACTACTAATAGCTGTTGTATGCTAATGCTTGCTTTCCAGTTTTCATGAAGCTATCATACGGTGTTTGACTTTTGATATTTAAAGAATAGGTGAAGTATATAATATTATTCGTAGGGTCAATTTTGTTTTCTATTTATGGGTTTATGTCGTTCTTTGTGGAGCCCAGGTCTTTTGATGTTTGATAATTTCTAGCACTGTGGTGGTTAAAAGGATATCCAAGGCAAGTCAGCGCCTGAAGAGCTGCAAATTCGTCTCTATGTGCAAGGTGTTTCTGTGTCTGTAATGTCTTTTGGGATATGGGTTTTAGTCTTTAGATGAATCTTTCCTGTTCTATGTATCTGAGAACTGGGAAGCAGAAAGAGGGTTTTGGTCTTTCTCTGTAGAAGAATCCGAATGATGATAGGTTGATTAGGGTTTAAATTTGAATAATGTTTTTGGCAGCATTTGAAAAGGCGAGCTTGTTTGTCTTTGTTCAGTAATGGAAGAAGAGCCCGGCGGTGCCGGTACTGTCTATGAGGTTGAGCGGAACCTGCGCGTAGCCAGCCAAGCCTTCGCATCACCTCGTCGGCTCATTAATTGTGAGGAGAACGATCGGATTAATATGTATTCTTTAATAATTATAAATTAAAAATAATTGGGCAATTGAATATTTTTTCCCTATTCTGCCCTTACATAAAGCAGAGGAGTTATTCATTATTATATGGGGAAATGGAGAGCTATCATTAGTACTTTCGAAAATAGTGCACTAAATATTTACTTATTTAAAATCTCATTAGACATTAATTGTACTTCTATAAATTTTTTAATTTAATTTGTGATATTAAATATAAATAAAGTGAGATTTTATTTTATTTTTAGATTAATTTAATAACTTAATTATCTCTTCTCATTTTAATTATAATAAATATTGAGTCTCTAATAGCTAGAGCTATTTATGGGTTGGGTAGGGTAACTTTTTGACCAGTGTCCTGAAAAAAGTATAGGTTGCATTTTGCAGTTTGATGTTCGGTTCTGCCCGATAAAAGCTCTAATCATTTTGGGCTGGACATGAGCGGGCTGGGCGTGCCTGTTGTGATGCTCTGCTCATATTAAAAAAAATAATATATAATTATAAATTTCTAAAATAATACCATATTCATATGTTTTTAAAAGTTAAATAATATCTATAATTTATCAAAAATAAGGTAATAAAAAGATAATAATTAAAATATTGAAATTTATTACATATTAAAAAAGTTTTGAAGTCTAAGTAATTTGTAATTGTAATTTTGTATAAATTTTCTAAATATTGACAAAGATGAAGTATCTAAAAAAATAAAATAAATAATTATAATTTATAATATAATAATATTATGATTAGTAAAATTAAAGAAAAAAATTAATATAGTTATAAATATTAAAAGACGTAACTTACTTAACTACTTAGATTTTTAAATGACCCTTTAGTCATCAGTAACTATCATATTCTCCCTTCTAAATATAGTATCTAGGGATAAAAGTAAAAAAAAATAAAAGAATAAATGCCCATGGGCAGGGCAGGGCAACCCCTCTGCCCGGTGCCCAGCTCAAAAAAAATATGGGCGATATGTTACAGCCCGGTGTCCAGCCCTGTCCTATATTTATTGGGCTGGATAAGGCTATTTTTTCACGAGTTCAGGTGAGTATACCGGGTTGCGGGCTTTATAAACACCCATTGGTAGCAAATTATTTCTATTTTAAATCAGAGGGAGTATAGTAAACAATTCTAGTCTATTCTTTTCCAAGGAAAAAAAAATCATGTGGGAAGTATTATCGTGGGGTTACTTTCAACTTTTCAAAAATTATGTGTGGCGACTGTGGGGCGTGTATTTAAACAGAGACAGCTTACTTCAATCCCGCAGGTATTTGGCTTCAAAGTTCAAATCCTGTTGATGCATATCATACGATGAGCCAGAGCCAGAGGCAGTAGTTCTCCTTTCTTCTGCAGAAATTCTCAGATACATGCTTCATATTCAAAGAGTTACTCACGTGGATCAACTCAATTTTTGTCATCATGGATGATGTTAATAATACAGTATATAATTTATATATAGCCTATAAGTTAAGCACTAAGGCTGATTTAAGGAAGCGGAAACCTTGTAAAATCTATAAAATCTTGGGAATTGTAAAAATTTTAATTATTGAAGTTATTACCAAATTTTAATGAATTATATATATATAAAACTATTAGCCCTTATTAAAAAAATATTTTAAAATTATGTACTACTATGCTCCTTATTGTAAGTCCAAATGAGGAAGAATTTTTTTATCCTAAATAAAAATATATTTAGAGATTATTAATAATTATTTTTTAATTTTATCCCTATTTAATTTTTATTAGAAAGAGAAAAATGGGAGATGTAAGAGTGATATATAAACGTAAAGATATTAAATTTAAAAAGTTTAATCAGTTTAAAGCATATCACTCTAATTTTTATTATAAGTTAATTTTTACTAATTTTCACGTATAAAATAATAAAAATTAAATTATTAAATATGTGTTAAATTAATAAATTTTTTTAAATTTGATCTTATTATTTCCTTTTTACAAATCATTCTCACTTCCTTCTTTCTCTAATAAAAATAAAATAAAGATAAAATTAAAAATTAGTCATTAATAACTTCTAGTAGACTTGTATTTATGATAAAAAATTTCCTCTATAAGTAGATATATAATAAGGACCAAAACAGTATTTAATGATTTAATTATTATTCTATCTTATGTGAAAATTAATTAAAATAAATTTATGATAAGCATAGTGTGGAATATATATTATGTATTTAGCTTATATTTTATTTGGTCCTTAATATAAGAGATAATTATATAGAGATGAATTGTTTTTAATTATAAGATTTTAATTCATTCTGTTTTTAAAATTTAATTTTTTTAATAGTATTCCTATTTTATAATGTGAAGGGGTGTTTCTTCCAAGTTAATTGTAATGAAAGATGACGTGGTGAAGCAGTTCGAAGAAGCAACTGGTTCAGTGACTGTTGGTCTAACTGATAGGACGGTGATTATATATAGGCTTAGTACCTATTTAAAAATTTATAAATTTTAATTTAAAATTAAGATTAGGCTAAAAGTTTAAATTTAAAAAAATTTTAAAATAAATAGTCATATTTATTCAAACAGACCTTTAGACTAAACTATAGTTTAAAACTAAGGTTTCAAATAACCTGGTCAGAGTAGCTTATAGAATAGTAAACCACTTATGAACTAACCAATTACTATATTACCCCTACTTTTTCTTACGCCATCTCTCCTCTCTCTTACTTTTTCTTACTCTATCTCTCATCTCTCTAACTTTTTCTTACACCCTCTCTCCTACTTTTTTTCTCTTTTCTTTCTTACACCCTCTCTCCTCTCATCTCTTCTCATTTAATACTCATACCTTTTTTTGTAATTTACCAATAACAAAAATACTTTTAGAAATAACTATCCAAACATTCATTTATTCAAAACCACTTTTTTTCATAATTTTTTTTTTAAAAATCATTATCTATAAGCTGTTCAAAAACCCTTTTTTTTTATAAGCTTATTTTTAAAATCTTATCTAAACGGGCCTTTAGTCTCACCAAATTGAAGCAGAAAAGAAGAAAAAAGCTCGAAAAGTGTTTCTGGTAAGCAAGGTAAGGGCTTAGCTGTGATTTTCCCAGTAACACTTGTGCGTTGGGACATTTCCCTAGTAGACTTCACAAAACAAGGTTTCCTCGGCGGAGATAATTTTGGACAAAGTAGGTATGAATACCATTACCAGGTAACTTGTGTTGAGGTTTGCCCTATTGCTCAACCTATACGGAGTGAGGCTTTGCATGCATGGCATTCAGAAGCTCAATTCACAAACATATTTAAGGCATTTGCATTTCAATTTTTATGTATAGAACTCTTGTAGCTTATGAAATGTCACTGCAGCGGAAGAATATTACATGTCTTGTATAGAGATGATTTTGCTTGAGAAACTAGGAAGCAAACTTGATTCAGAGGAAGACTTGGTTTAATATTGCAACTGAAATTAGGGTCCGCACGTTGATTATTTTCGAAACCGTGAAGTTATCTCCATTTTTGACAGAAACAGGTCCAAGACCAGCAATCCTACTTGCCCCATATGTAAAGAAGATATATGGTGGTATGGCCGTTCACAAGAACGGGAAATTCATGGAATTTGGGTACCGGGGAAAAAAACATTAGCGTGGTAATCGTAGTTATATCTCCGGTACTCATCAAAACAAATTATTTCTCCCATCATAATCAATTAATTATATTAACTCCAGACACAATAAATATATTTTCATCCGGTGACATTCAAACAAGTAGAACTAGATAAATCATCCAAAAATATCAATAGACATTGTCAGAGTATTATTTTACTTATATTATTATTATTATTGCACAATATAGGCTCGTTTGGTTTAGCGGGGGCAGGGGCGGTTACCTTTTCCAAGCTCCGATTGACACCACATATCAATTCAGGCATAAATGATTGGCCAGTTTGAGAGAGAGGTTCACCCCACATTGTACACATGCAGAAGGTTTGAACCATGACCTGAAGTAAAAGTTATAGTTGCCCCAGAATACTAGTTTGCTGTCACAAAATCAGGGGATGGAGTAAAACTAACTTGATGAGCAGCCATTGTATGTGTGCCCATTGTTGTAGCAAAATATATAAGCAATGAGTAGAAAGCCACCTAAACATCAAAAGTCTCACTTAGATAAGAAGTGGTGGACGTGGATAAGACCCGATAAAGTCACTAAAATGAGTTGAACCTTTGGCACATTGTCAAAAATACAGGAGCAGCAAGCCCATGTATTGTCCAAATCTCCTGAACTGAAGGGACAGAGAAGGCAAATGCATTGTATCCCTTCTCATTTAGAGTCTGAATCATCATGTATGCAGCAACAACCTAGAAACGGAAGGCAACAGAAAAGGAGTAATAGTTTGAGAAAATTTAGAACATATGGTATAATATATGGCAGCTAATGAATTACAATATACATCAGAATGTTCAGCATACTTGTGAAGCCATTGTAGCCCAAGCAGCCCCAGCAATGCCATAGCCTAGAAAGATGCACAAAACTATATCACCAACGCCATTTATAACACTTGCAGCAGCTAAAGCCTTCAAGGGTCCCCAGGAATCTTCCATGCCAAGACTGTCATAGAGGGCAATAATATCAGAATAGTGGATTCAATTGAGAAGCTGATGTTTTACTTGATTACTCTGGCAAAGATCTCATCTATCACATGAAGCTTTGCTAAGGGTAACCAGAAACTTCAAGAAAGCCTTAAAAAAAGCAGGAAAAACCAGAAAGAGAAAAAGAAGTGTGGTTAAAAAGCACAAGGGGCAAACTTAAAGACACAACTTAGCAAAAATTGTATAAGAAGCCAGAGAGTGGAAAGTACATATTTTCATATAAGAGAGGGGAAAATTGTCTAAGAAGAATCACCTCAGAATTTTCCACTAAAAAACTTTTAGTCAAGAGTTTCCAAGTAAATATTAAGAGAAACTTATAACCAAATTAATATGAACAACTACACAAATGAAATAGAATGCCAATTGTAGTATCTCATATTTAAAAAAATAAACTGTAATCTGGCGTTTCAGATGATAACACATGAGAAATAGAGAGAATATTTTCACCTAGCACTTTGAGCAACCCAGCCAACTAGTAATGCTGGCCATGCCAAGCCTCGAATCTAACAACAAAAGAAATTCCTGTTTAGTTATTGAATCAAATAAAGCAATGCAGAAAATCATAGCTTTATTATTTGCAGAGCCAATAATTATAAAATAAAACAGTAATATTATTTTCAAGTCTTCATTAAATTGTGGCTAGATAGTAGTTAATCGTAACTAACACCCCCCCCCCAAACAAAAAAAAACGTTATTTGCGTTCGCGTTTTGGCGCTACCCAGAGGCATGAAGAATGCCTCCATGGGGTGTCTCAATATTTGAAGTCTTTGGCCGATTAGTAATTGGTCGTAATAACTCTCTTACAAAATCAGTTTAGATCTTATAATTAAATATATAGTTTACGAAATACATAATTTAATAATTTCAATTACTATCACACATTTTCCTCATAACAACCAAACCCTTTGTTTAATTTACAAACAGGCATTAGTCAATTGTAACTATGAAGAAATAGTTCCACTTTAAAAAACAATTAAGAAACTAATCTGCTTAGCACGAGCAGTAGCAACCATATTAGAAGTAGCAATCGAGAGAAACATGAACACGTAACTCATGTAATCACAAACAACTGTTGCATCACACAAATATGTCATGAATTGATCATAAATTGACAGTGCCAGGATTCAGTACCTAATGCAGCAAGTTCAATCGAGCTTCCTTGACCAATAACAGCTGTATCAATGAGACTCATTAGTTGTCCGCATGTCCAAAGTCCCGTTGCTGGTCCAGTAAACTTGATGATTTCCTTCATCTGACCCCATATACTCTGGTCGGCCAGTTCCTGCTTCTCAATCTTCCCCACCATCCCATCTTCGCCCTCTTCTTCTCGAGAATTCTCTATATCACAATTTTTTTTAAGATCATGAGTGAAAAAGAATCTTGCAGAAATATATTTTATTTTTTCCTTTAATATATTTTCTTTTAATTAAACTATATATATTATATTATCTTTATATAATACTGTTAGAATGTCTTATTTTAGAAGTAGACCACTCACTTTTTGAATATGTTATATTACTAACTTTATTTAAATACATTCTCGACTTACCTTATGAACTGCAATTATTTCTACATGATTTGATGAGGTAGCTGATAAAGTTTAATTTATTAAACGCCAAGATATAGCTGTACCTCCCTAAGTAAATAATATCTTATCTGAGATCTACTTTTATGTGAATCTGATAAAAATCCTGCATCTATATAACCAATCAATTGTGATCCAGATTCATTAGAATAAAATAATCCCATATCAATTGTCCCTCGAAGGTATCAAAATATATGTTTAACTCTATTCCAATGTCTTCTTATTGGGAAAAAATTAAATCTTACCAATAAACTCACAGTAAATATAATATCAAGTTGTGTTAAATTAGCAAGATATATTAGTACCACTATATCACTAACATATGACACTTTTGTGCCAATAAGTTCTTCATTTTCCTCTTGAGGATGAAAATGATTTTCTTCTTTAACTAGATATCTCATAACTATTGAAATAGTTCATGAATGCACTTTATCCATATAAAACTGTTTTAATACTTTTTTAATATAAGCTGATTGATGAAGAAAAACTCCATTTGTTAAGTGCTCGATTTGTAAACTGAGATAAAACTTTATTTTTCCAAAATCTTTCATTTCAAATTCTCTCTTTAAACAATCAACTGTTTTTTAAAACTCTTCAAAAGTTTCAGTTATATTTAAGTTATCCACATACACAGCAATTATAAAAAAATTCTAATATATTCCTTTTTATAAAAACACATATGCTAATTGAGTCATTTTTATAGCCTATGCTTAACAAATATTTACTTAGACGGTTATACCACATTCTTTCATATTGTTTTAATCCGTATAAGGATTTATGCAAATGAATTGCATAATTTTCTCAAGAATTTTTACATATTTCAGGCAATTTAAATTCTTCAGAGATTTTTATATAATTTTCAGTATCCAAAGAACCATATAAGTATTCTGTAATAGCATCTATTAGACGCATGTCAAGTTTTTCATGCACTGACATACTAATTATATATCTTAAAGAAATTATATCAACCACAGGAGAATATGTTTCTTCATAATTAATGACAGGTCTCTGTGAAAAATTTTGTGCCACAAGTCGGGCTTTATGTCTAACAACCTCATTTTTTCCAATTCATTTTCGCACAAAAACCCATTTATACCTAATTGGTTCAACACCATTCGATATCTAAATTACATGTCTAAAAATTTCATATTTTGAAAGTGAATTCAATTTTACTTAAATTATATCATTCTATATATATAAGAAATATTTATAATATTTATGATTATGAATAATTGTTGGATTGTAGGGCTCCATACGCCGGTCTTTGTCCCTTTAGGAGGCCCATCTCTCTTCAAAGCCCTGCACCCAAAAAAAAAAACGGCTCCCACAAACACAAAAATAGCCTGTAGGATTTAGGAGAATTAGTCAAAAGTCTAATGGAAGCCATTTATAATTAAAAAATCTCAAAAAATATCAAAATTATTATAAAGTCTTATGGAATCTATAGGTAAGACAATCTAATTATAAATTAACTAAGTTATCTTCACTTATTGATTTAATTGTTAATGCATAACATGATAGTTATTAATGTAACTAGTTTTATTGTCAAGTGAATGGTACATGTTGGCATTAATTGTTAATATGTGTTGGAATAGTTGTTAATATAGTTAACTTAATTATCAATGACAAGTGTATTGTGAATATTGATATTAATTGTTAATATATTTTATGATAGTTGTTAATATAATTAATTTAATTATCAATGATAAATTTATGATCCTTCAAAAAATTTGATATAAATTTATATTTTATGTTATTTATTTTAATTTTTAATTAGTGAACTTATAATTTTATATACACTTAATAATAATAGTTAAATTTTCAATAATTAACGTGATATAATGATATAAAGAGAGTTTTCACTTTTAGCATCATCACTTATCAATATTTACACATTAATTTGTTAATAAAAATACTTATTAATTCACTAGTGCTAAAAATTTGATTTAAAATTACGATAAATTCATGGTAAATCAGAGTTAACAAGAAAATGAACTTTGTTACAATTAGTGAGATCTAGGTACACCAGAGCAAGCGAGATTGTAAGCTTCTGTGTCTTCAGAACCAACCACCCTCTTGAACATCGCTCTCATGTATATCACGTCCCCTTCACTGTCCACAGAGACACTGCACTTCGCTGGAATCACTCCGGCACCCATCGATATCGGCTCCACCACCTTCAGTATCTTCCACTCCTCTTCTCCGCATTACACTCTATTCGCATACCCATATATATTGCCTTCCATTGCAGTAGCTTCTCCAAATTGGCTCCTTCACCAGCTTCCAAACTACTACTTTTGTTACCCTTCTTCTTGTCCCCGCGTTCCAACGCGATTCTCACTAGCCCAGGAGGCATCTCTCTTACCAGCACGCTCGATCAGGAAGGGTAGATGCGACAGACATGGGTTCCTTCAGTTTCTTCATTTTTAATCAATGAGGGTAATTTGGTAATTGGAATTTACAATCTCCCAGACTCAAGTCTCTTGGGACTTATTTATTTACAGATTTCCAGGGACCTTTAATTGATTATTTCGCGTAATTGAGACATATAGTAATTCTTTCTAAAATATATATACACACTATTCTACAAGAGTAAGAGATTGACAAAGATATTAAATCATTGTTTAATTTATCTATTAGCACTTAACATTTATCTAAGTTAACCGTGGAATGAGATAAATTTTGCTTTTCTTTTCAGTCCATGCATGTTATAAAAATAAATTATATTTGTTACGGAATTTTCACGAGATCATCAATCTCTTTAATTACTTTGTTAGAGTAATAATCATGGCTAGTTTGGAGACGACTGATGGGCATGAGTAAATTTAAATCTAGTTATGTCCGTTAACGGTTATCAACAAGAGGAAGAAAGAAAGAAAATAAAACAGAAAATGTCCATCACAGGCTTCTTCTTTTTTTTGTGCCTTCCTTCCTGGAATTATAGAATATAATTATCATCTTATATATATATATAAAAAAAAAAAGAATATAATTATCACGGACCTCTCTCACACACACGTAGTCAAATTGAGAACCAAATCCTTGCAAGACAAATATGCGGTCCAATTATTTTCGAACCACACGATTCACGCGGCAGTTTTATAACGTTATTTCCCACCGAGTTATACGAGAATCTCAGTTTCATAATCATACGGGGGATTTTTTTTCCCGAAAAAAAATTCATTTCGGTGTACCAACTCAATGACAGAATTTCAATCCTATATCCGTGAAAATAAAAACAAACAAGAATTAGACGAGTATGGTCCTTTAATATAATTTTCATTTTTATACTCCTTTAGAATAATTTTTTTCAAAAAAACATGCAAGGCATTATGCCTTCGATACCCTCCACGTGTCCTCACTCCGTGGGTCCACACCAACAGCCCGAGAAGATTGTTTTATTTGTTTTTTCGGCCAACAACGAGACTGCTTTATTCTAGTTTCGCATTATACTTACACAAGGTAGAATGTGAGTGTGTGTAGATCATGTATTATTTTTTTTTCTATAAAAGAATTTAATTTGGATTTTGAGTCTAGGACATGCCTTTAAATTTAAAAAGTATTTATAATTACAGATCATTTATTAATAAAATTTTTATATTAATAATAGGATTTGAACTCATTTTATAGATTATAAATCAATTTTTTAGTAAAAATTAACCTTTGTGGCATATTAGAGCCATGACTTATAAAGGCTATGTTATAGTTTATAGGGAGACATTATAAAGTAAGACTTGCTGATCTCATCCAATCAAATTATTAAACAGTACAGCTATGAGCCAAGTTGGTGGGTGCACAGAATTGCATTAACAACTTTAATGAATCGGTCAAGATTCTATATATAGTTTCATATTTAAGCAGTAGTGCTGTAGAGAAGAACAAAAAGAAACACGGGTTTGACTTAAAAAGACAAAGCAAATCGATTATCGGGAATGCAGCACCTGTAAGGAATTGAAAGACACGCAGCGGAAATTATCTTAAAAATTTTTCATTCCTTGCCAGGATCTACCGCATGTGTTTAAGTCAAGTGGGAAGAAGTATTACCCTTAGTGTACCTCAGCGACTTCCACAGCTTTCGGTCACGACGTTCACAGCTTCTCTCTACAGCTCGTCCTCCCTTTCTGATCACAAGAAGTCGACGACTCAAGTCAACTTCCTCTACTGGTATCCACACGAACAGCTTTTCAACCACGAACGACGTGCTAGCATCTGTTGTCCCTCCAGGGCTTTCTCAAGAGTTCGTCCTCTCCATCTCTATTTCGGCAGTTTCTTATCTGCAAACCTTTTGCAGAGTCCCCTTCGGCCTTTCTGTGTTCTATGTGTGTGTCTGTTGCAAAACGTAGCTCCTAATATTAGATATATAGGATGCTCTGCGTTTTCCCTAACTGAAAAGGATTTTAGGAGTTAATCTTATATTAATTTCGAAAATAATACAATATCATATATTGTATAATTTTATAAGAAACTAATTAAATAAATAATATTAAATCCGTCCCACAGATTTAATTACCTATTTATTTAACTTTAAATAAAGATGAGACTGAACTATATTTGATTTATTCTCATAAAACAAATTTGAGATATCCTATCAATTTGAATTTCAAATTCAAACATGATAGGGATTTAATTTATCCTTAAAATTAAATCTTATAAATATCTCTTATATGAGATATCCTATCAATTTGAATTTCGAATTCAAACGTGATAGAGATTTAATTTATCCTTATAAATTAAATCTTATAAATATCTCTTATATGAGATATCCTATCAATTTGAATTTCGAATTCAAACGTGATAGAGATTTAATTTATCCTTATAAATTAAATCTTATAAATATCTCTTATATGAGATATCCTATTAATTTGAATTTCGAATTCAAACGTGATAGAGATTTAATTTATCCTTATAAATTAAATCTCATATATCTCATATATATAATATATATATATATACGAATATAAATATAAATAAATATACATACATTCATCTGGATCATTCATTGAATCTGGACATGTCTTAGATTCAATAAATCTGGACATCATAGCTCGTGTTGGGCTATTTTGTGTGCGACCCTGTAGGCCCATATGAAGTTGGCAGTGGGCCATTTGCTATACTAGCCCACAAGTCGCAAGCGGTCTCTAGCAAGACATAACGACTACCCAAATCATATGAGGATCGATAAACGATGTAACCTTTTATACAACCATATCATGTCCCTTCTGTCACGCGATATTTTGGTCATGGATGAGACATGGATGATGTCATCCTCCTATTCCCGACCGTTACTTTCTCGATCCCTGAGTAGTCTGACTATAGAAATGGAACTACCTTTCTATTACAGTATGGCCATACATTTCTCAGACTCACTCATCGAGGGGCCCAATAATATCTCTCCACGAATGTGAGGGACAAATTCCATCTTGACCATTCACATTCCTCCGCATGAAAAACCACTAAGCCCGAACATAGTCTTTATGATCACTCGGTCAAAAGTGACTTTTGACTAGGTCAAAGCTGAGCGTTTTGTCATGTAGGAATCCATGATGATCTCAGGTCAAAGGGCATATTGACATGGTTTGTATATGAGAGAAGCTTATGACGTTACCCATGCAGTTCTCTCATAGCGGGTCGGTCCAACACCCTGTACTCTTACATGTACTTATGACTTTGATTTATATCTCTATACATCTTCAAAGTCATACTGGTCTTATTTCATCTGTGCTCCCACATAGATGATCGACCAGGGACATTTAGGATAATATCATGAATTATCCAAGGATGGTCATCATAGTAAACATGCAAATAATATGATAACTCAATTAATAAATTGATAAATCAATAATGTTCATAAGACAATGATTGGCCCCTAGGGCACAATTTCCAACAGCACCGTGATCAATATCTAATACGATATATTGGAATGTATAATTGAAACTCATCATCATCAGTTGTGGAAAAATTAAAGAATGAAAGGAAACAGATCAGCATGAATGAGCTTGGAAATATATCTCAAGAGAATATGAAACCCTAAGAGAATATACGGGATTGACTCAAGCAAGTGTTGGAGAAATATTCAAGTGAACACGCGCAGAACGCTTTGTCAGCTGGCAGTCATGCAAACAGAGAGAACTATAATCAAGTCATTTTTTCCAGTAAGACTCAGAGACATGTTAGTTCTATATAATGCTCCCCCACTTCTCTCCCATTCACGAATCATTTACTTGTAATATTACTCGTACTTTTGAGTGTTGTGTCTGGCTTTCATTCATTGCCTGAATACATACATACATATATATATATAGTTAGGTTAAAGGAGAAGGAAGGGAATAATAGTTTAATGGCGACCTTATTGGGAACGATTCTGAAGCACCCGGAAGAAATATACCCAATGTTGAAGCTGAAGATGGTGATAAGGAAAGCAGAGAAGGCGATTCCTGATCAGAAACCACATTGGGTTTTCTGCTACGCCATTCTTCACAAGGTCGCTCGAAGTTTTTCCCTCACCATTCAGAACCTTGATTCCCACCTTCGTGATTCTGTGAGTTTCATTTCATTTTCGTTCTTCTCTTTTCTGCTGGGATGATATAGTTCCAGATCTGTCTTTGAATTCGTGTTTATGAGAAAGTTCATCTATCTTTACGAACTAGAGTCTAGAATATCCCTTGGTTCTATTTTCTAGCCTTATATTATAATTAATTAGATGAAGCAAATGAAGCTATAACTACTTTTTTGCATTTTTTTGGGCAGATACTCGTATTTTATTTGGTTCTGAGAGCCTTGGATACCGTTGGTACGTTGCTTTCGTCATTTAAGACTACTTACTCTATTTATAAAGACTGTTTAATATGTTACGTAATGACGATATTAATTTGGCATGCACGCATGAAGAGGACGATACAAGTTTGCCTGCAAAAGTGAGAATACCTATTTTGCAAACATTTCATAGTCGTATAGATGATCCACGCTGGAGTTTTTCATGTAAGAGTTCTATAAAACTCCTACATGTATATAGTTACTCATATATATTGCTCATTAATTATAAATTTCAAGATTTTGTACGTATTATAAAAACATATTGTTTCCTCCTATGGAAAAGGTGGTACCTTAGACTGTAAGATTCTTATGGAGCAATTTCATCATGTTAGAACTGCCTTCCTTGAGCTGAAAAGAAGGTACAACCATAATCTAAGAAATAGGGCCAAATGTTTTTTTTTTGAAATATTTATTATATTATATATGTATTATATATATATATATATATGCCTGATGGAATAATTGGTAATTAATTAATAAGCTAACCATGCAGTCATCAGGATGTTATTAGAGAAGTTACCAGACAGATGGGAGCTGGAATGGCAAAATTTATTTGCAAGGAGGTAATTATAGAACCTACATGATAATATGTCCACACACAAATGCACACGCACATATTAATTAACTCTTTTGAATATTGACATATAAACATGTCTAATGGAAAGTAATTAAATCTGCTTTTTTTTTTTTGGAAAAAAAATGTTGCAGATAGAGACAATAGAAGATCTGAATGAGTATGCTCATTACGTAGCAGGGCTCGTAGGTTTAGGACTTTCTAAGCTCTTTTATGCTTCTGGTTCAGAGGATTTAGCTCCTGAATCCCTTTCCAATTCAATGGGTTTACTCCTTCAGGTATATATATATATATATATATATACACATAAATTAATTATATATATATATTCACAGCTTTCAATACTAATTTAATTTGATTGTAATGGAATTATAGAATGCAAATATCATTCGTGACTATTTGGAAGATATTAATGAGATACCAATGCCACGAATGTTTTGGCCCCGTCAGGTTTGGAGTAAATATGTCGACAAACTCGAGGTATGTAAAAATTATTTATTTTTATTATATTTTTAGTTAATTAAAATGTTTATATGTCTACACACACAAACACAAGTTTAAATGGATAAAATATTAATGTGTAGGACTTGAAGGACGAGAACAATTCCGAGAAGGCATTGCAATGTTTGAATGAAATGGTCACAAATGCTTTGGTTCACGTACAACAATGTCTCAAATACTTGTCTGCTTTGAGAGATCCTGCGATTTTCAGATTCTGTGCTGTTCCTCAGGTTTGAAATTCAATTATTCTTCTTTTTTCCTCATAATTTTCTTACATATTACTCCCCCATCCTTAAAATAAAAATTAATTATTTTTTAGATAAATTAAAAAAATTAAATAAATCAGTTAATGATGATTAAATATAATTTCTCAAGATAAATCTATATTATATACTATTTAATCTATTTAAATTAGTTAATTGATTTTTATATTATTTATAATTAATTGATTTATTTAATTTTTTTTAATTTTTATATAAAAGATCGGATGAAGAAGAGTATTTGTTTTGTTTAATTTCTTTATCATGTACAACTAAATGCCATAATATATATATATAGAAATCTGCGTTGACTTTGACTTGTGCCAATTCTTGCAGGTCGTGGCTATTGGGACCCTAGCTTTATGCTACAACAACATTGATGTTTTCAGAGTTGCTTTGAAATTAAGACGCGGTGCGTATACACACCTTGTATTTAATCATTTAAGTACTTCAATTTACTGTAATTATTTTATAATTAAATATATGAATATATAGACACACACATTCTGACATTTTCTTTGGTATAAATTATTTATCATGCGATCAGGTCTCACGGCTAAACTCATCCACCAAACAAGAACAATATCCGATGTCTATGATGCTTTTTTAGAGTTCATTTCCATTATGAAATCTAAGGTATAATATTCTTCGATTAATTTAAGTTGAATGAATTAATTTAACTGATATTTACTAATAAAGTGAATTGTAAATGAATAATACAGGTTGAGAAGGATGATCCTAATGCCTCAACTACGCTGAGCAGAATAGAAGCAATTCAGAAAATTTGCGAGCAGAATTCTATAACTCCAAAACGACAAAGGTTTTAACTTAAATCCTTTTACTAATTATTCACGACATTATTTTCACTATTATTACCAAATTATGTTATGATAATTTATATATATTTTTCTGGATGGTGATATATAGGGAAAACTACAAGGTCAACAAAGAATTAGGATATCATTCACCCCAGGTGAGTTCATAACTATTTGTGAATTGGATTTCAAATTTCATGTTCCTTAAATTTTATGAATTATGATTAAATAATTAATAAAGCAACATTTTGTACAAAGAAATTAATTGCATCCAAATCTGTAGGGGGTTGCTGTATATGTTGCCATATGCTTGGCATTTGCATATCTGTATTCCAGCGTGCTCAACATATACTGTAAGTTCATTCATTCTCATTGAAGCGTGAATTTTAACATTAATTTTGATTCTAACAACATTAATAATAATATAAATTGATTTAAAAAAATTGGATCTCGAATGCAGGACTTGTCGTCTTCTTAGGCACATTTGCAAACCCCATGATGTATCGGACTTGATTGAAAAGCACGGCTGAAATATCAAATACTATCAATGATCAAGGCTAGTTATTATTTGACATTGTCACGCCATATATATATATTGAAGATTAAAGAAGGCATAGTTGTTAGAAGCCTATGTTATCTCTTTTTGTTTTTTAATCAATGCTAAAGTGATCGTATGCGCAATTGTAATTTTTCTATTCTTGTTTCGGTGCTTGAATCCATGAATCTTGTGTAATTCCATCATGAGCTAGAATCATAAATTATTATGTTGCAAAATACACACACACACACACACACATTATTGGCCCCGTCAACTTTTAGTCCCAACCATTTTGTATATTAATTTGTTGAATGTCAATAAATAAAAAGAAAAAACTATTTTGGAAGTAACTAATTAGCTATTTTTTTTTTCAATTTTTAATTTGGTGCCTATGTTATTTTTTTATTAATTTTTTTAATGTTGTTACATTACTACAATTAGCTTATGTTTAAAGGACTCAATACTAAATAATAAAGTTACAAAAGTTAACAGTAATAATAGAACAAAATTAAAATATTTAATAAAAATTAATATAAATATCAAATTAAAAATTTGTAATAAGTATATATTCTTGCATAATGGTTTTCTCTTAATTTATCGACTTAGAAATAAAGGACGAATACACTACCAGCTACTTCGTCTATAGTACGGAATAAGAAATAAAACACTATATATATTAGTGGAAGTAATTGTCAATTCGGAGAATTAACAAACGTGTTGTTGTTGTTGTTATTATTATTATTATTAAAGTTTTCTTGGTATTTTTTTGGAAAAAATAAATTAAATATAATTATTAATCTGTATAATCGGTCCTAAAGACTAACAATATTAGGCTGAGGGTTTCATAGGGAAGATTAGAAGAGACAAATGGATGAATTAGTCAACTTAGGCAATAAATTATGAGTAGTTTTTTTTTATATAATTCGTTTATGAGGGCACGTAATGTCAGGTTTAGTTTTCAGCGTGGGAGAGATGTTCTCATCCAAACACTTACTATTGGGTATTGACATTAACAAGGCATATAATCCCTTCAATCCTATATACTATTAGACGTGTTCTAGAAGAAAAATCACAATCCTTAACATATAAATAAAATCTCATTTATTTTATGTAACAATGAATTATTTAAAATCTATCTTTCTAATCACAGAAGGTTTAAACAAAGGACCTCATCTAAATGTAGCAGGTAACACTATCATCAGGGATTTAGGGTAACTTGTCATTGACTGTGCTTATGACCTTACACATTGACAGTCTTATCCCCCTCCAAAACAATGCTTTTTATTTGAAACATAAGTAGGGGTGTTCATATTTAACTTCAATGCTTAAAGCTTTTGTTAATGTTATCAAACTCACAAATATAAATAAACTTGTAATTGAAAGGGAAAGTCGAATAGTTATGAGTTTATTTTTATCAATAAATAGCTATTAAAAGTATATGATTATATAATTAAAATATTAAAAATAATGAATAATCTAATTTAAATATATTTTTAATATAAATAATTGAAGATAAATTCATAAACATTCATAATTTATCATATTTAACAAAGAAAGTTTTATGAATTTCATATATGAAGCCACTACACATAATTAAATTTAAAAAATTAACATGAGTTTAATAATGAGTGACATAATTTTATAAGTTATAGATATACAAATAGTCAACTTGGTAAATGAACTCGTGCATTTAAATTAGATACAGTATTGTTCAAAATACTATTAGATATTAAATATATGTACTTTGCTCAATAGAAATTGAAATTTTAATTTACGACGCCATGAGAGGTTACCTTTTTTAGTTAGACATATCTTGTTGGTAACTACTCCTACGATCTTTAACATGTGATTTATTTAACTGATTTAATTATATTAAAGAAATTAGTTAAATTAATTAATATGATATATTTTTCATAAAATATTATAATCATCTTCCTTAATTCACTCAATCACTCTCTTATTTGAATCTTATTAAAAAAGCATCAAAAGGTAATTAAAAAAATTAATAAATTAATAAATATATTATATTTAAAATTAATATTAATTTATAATTAGGTATGGGAAGAGCAAAATAACTTTTACCGTGCTTGTCACTTGAGCACGAGTGTGCAATGGTCCATGCAAAAGTCCAAAGTGGGATAAATGGGTTGCTTTTGGATGATATGATATCGTTACAAGTTCAAGGGACCATTTAATTACTTCCATTAGCCATAGTATCTACGTTTAACTAACGAAATTATAATATATATAATTATTTAGAATATATATATTTTTTAAAAATATTATTTTATTATAATTTTAATCGCGGTGCTTGGGGAGGTACTATAACTCTTAGGTGTCTATGTTTACGCTTGAGGATAATAAACGGCTTGTCCTGCTCGATATTAGTATCGCTTAGAAGGAATGGAGATTTCACCTTACTCTTAGATCGTGAATGAGCACAGCCTCTTTCTAAAATTTTGTATACTAAAACAAAAATTACTTCCATTGTTGGCAACATATGTGCAGGCCACTAAGGAGGTGATGATAGTAAAATTAGCCTAATATTAATATTATTTAAAAGAAAAAAAATTTCACAAGTAAATTTAATATATTTTTAAAACATTTGTAACTAAAAAAAAAATATAACATCAACCCAATTTTATAATACCAATTACATATGCCTGCATGTTTTCTCCTAAATTATAAAAAAAAATATTAGAAAAAGATTGTATTATTCATATTAATATAATTTATGATATATTTTATTATATTAATCAGCATTGGTGACTAAGCTACTACTTCAAGTAAAATTATTGAAGTACAAAAGATGATTCTTTTGAACCTCTTTATAAGAAATAAATGAAAGTGTCCTTTTTAGGCCTACATGTAATAAATAAACAACTACCTACTCAGTATCCCTCATGTGATTAAATACATAGCTATCAATCTATCTTGCCAACCAAATCAATATATAAGAGAAAATCTCAAATATATTTATTTATTTATTACAAAGAGGTGCACACGGAAACGCCACCTCATGCTGATGGCGAAGTTCTTCCATCGATGGGCTGATGGAGGGATGTATCGATAAACTAATCTAGTCTAATAAATTGTACCCAAAAAAAAAATTTAGCCTAATAGAGTGATGACTGTGTAAGGGTACTGTAGTGTTTTTATAAATTATGATTAATTATAAAATAACATTAATAAAATTGTTCCCTCCACATATTACTTCAAATCGAATGCTTGTTCCTACGTGGCCTCATTGTCAACCACGAAGCTCCATGACTGAGAAATCAGGATATTTCTGTCTCCTGTATTTTGAGTCAAATCCTGGGATCTTGATTTTGTATACTCTGAGAAAATGGGGAGTTTGGGTGCGATTTTGAGGCATCCCGACGACTTCTTCCCGCTTCTGAAGCTCAAAATGGCGGTTAGGCACGCAGAGAAGCAGATCCCTACAGAGCCACACTGGGGCTTCTGCTATAGCATGCTTCACAAGGTGTCTGGCAGTTTTGGTCTCTTCATTCAGCAGCTCGGAACCGAGCTTCGCGACGCTGTAAGTTCCGTTTCGCATTTTACGGTGTATTTTGATTTGTCTGAATGATTTTGTTTCTGTGATCCTGGAAAATCATCTAGTAAATGAAAAAATGGTATGAGGATGGACTACTTTCCTCTGTGAATTTTAATAGGTGAAGGTGAATTTGTTTTTTTACTGCATATATAGGCGCTGAATCGTTTTTCGGTTTTAGTGCATATGGTTAAGGCGGATTTGCCGCCTTTGGCATTGAAATTTATTATCACACGTTTTTGTTGACTTGATGCTTGATCTAGAAAGGAATTCCTTGGATACTCCTGGAGTTCTTATTTTATTTCATCAATTAATTCAATATTTCTTCTCTCTGTATCACTAGTCAATGGTTCTGAGTCTTGTTAGAAAACCTATAACTGAAAATTACCAAATTCAAAAGACTACAGCTGAAAACTACTAAAGTCAGAAAGACCTAACTAAGATTTGGGACTAGTTAAAAAATGATCAACGACGGGACTAGATGAAAGTATTTTTGCTAGAGTTGACACTTTCATATTGTTTTTCATTTTATGAGTTCCTGAAAATAGTACTTTCCTTTGTTGAGAGGATTGCTTTATTTTCTACTGAGTTTTTCCCACTATTGATATTTTCCTTAGTTGAATTGTTTGTAACTCCAGAATCTCTGACTTTGCAGGTTTGCATATTTTATTTGGTCCTGCGAGCCCTTGATACTGTGGGCATGTTTCTATAGTCTTCAACCTTATACTGTTCGTTATTGCTTCAACTTATAATTTTGTCCTGTATAATAAACTTGCACTAATGAAGCGAATATTTGTTTAGTGTTTGTGGAATATTCAGGCTTGTGGTTTCTATTGGTTCTACTAGATATCAGGATATGTTAACCTGACCAGCTGCTTGGTCTATGATCTTCTATTCCTATTTTTATCAACTTTATTTTGGTTAATTGATTAAGATAAATAGAGACTATCTTCAGATGCTTTGAAATTTTCTGGCTTGTTGGCTTGTTGCATCACAAATTATCTTTTAGCAGGCAACAAAGAACTCAAATCATAAATATGCAAACAATTATCAAATTACTCATACGCATTTTGATAAGATACTATATGAAATTATTATTATTTTTTATTTTGCCTTGCATATAAGGAAAGTATGTCTATCCGAACATCTGAGGAAGTATAATAAATCTGCTATAGATTAGTGCTAGTCTAGGGCGTATTTTGCCTAAGGATGGCTATACATGTGAATCACAAATCTTTTCATTTTGTTTGCCTAAGTAGGAATTAGATAAAGAAAATAAATCTGCTATAAATTACTCGATTGAAACTTTGTTTTCACTGATTATATTTTTTACGCTTTTTTTTGTGTTGTCACTGATTTTATTTTTTAAGTTTTTTTTTTCTTTTGGCAGAGGACGATACTAGCATAGCTACAGATGTCAAGGTGCCAATGTTAATAGCTTTTCATAATCACTTATATGATCGTGATTGGCATATTTCTTGTAAGCTTCTTGTTGTCACCTTCACTATTTCTTTTCATGCTAACTTAGATGTCATCCAGCATATTGTTTGTACACCATTGCTGGAATTTTCCTCACTTATACTTGTTCAACTTAACCACGCCAAACTTGTCCTGTTAGAAACTTGTTTGAGAAATTTAAATGAATTTCTTGATTCTTTCAGTAACACACATACCTCAAATCTTGTTCGTAGTGGTTTTCATGCTGATTCTAGTTTGTTTTTATGTGACTAGGTGGGACAAAGGAGTGCAAAATCTTAATGGACCAGTTTCATCATGTTTTGACTGCATTTCTGGAACTTGGAAAGAAGTCAGTCTTTATCCTTGCACATTTCCTTCTATAGTAAT
Organism: Leucaena leucocephala; assembly: GCA_037074615.1. NCBI lineage: Eukaryota > Viridiplantae > Streptophyta > Magnoliopsida > Fabales > Fabaceae > Leucaena > Leucaena leucocephala. Next base: position 715,390 of record CM073561.1, on the reverse strand, counting down.
TTTGTTAAGAGGTTATAATAAAAGTTAATGGCCCTTCACTAGTTAACAGCCCAACTTTTGAATTGAACCGGTCCTTGACAAGATACCAAAGCACCTCTAGGATCAAGTAGTCAAAAGTTGAATCCCATCTTTCTCCAATTCTCTTAATTAAAATTTATTTGCAACCCCAAGGCATGGTTGGTTTGTGTTCTGTTCACATTTCAAGCTTCAAATGCTTTTGTGTGAGGGAGTGTGTTAGATATCGTAACAAAATTTGTTCATGGATCTTCACTTGACAATTTAAGCTTTTGAGCCGATGTGATCCTTGATTTAATCAATATCAACGCCACATGCCTTATTTCCTATTTAATCCTTGATATTTTATATTCTTTTTTTACCTCTTAATTTTTTTCCCTAGAACATTAAATTTACACTATACAGCACAACAGTCAAATTTTAAGTTTGGCCCTTTGAATCGTTTATCCATGTGAACTATCAATATTTCCCAACCATATTATAGATATCTTTACATTTGTTTTCTTCTACCTAAGGATTCTCTATGTTTCCAATGAGTTACTCTATGAATTGCCCAGCTGGTAAAAAAAAATTGTTGCTTTTGACTCACTATGTTTGCAAAGTTCTCTCTTTTGTCTCCCTGTTTTGTTTGTTAAAAAATATTTCATGACTCAGCAGGGGTTCCTGAGATGTGTTACTGTTATTTCAGTGCCTGCATTAACTTTGCTTACATATACGCGTGATGCAATAGAATTGTTGGTGTGCGTTCTTTTGTTAAATGACTAAAAAATGATAAATTATCTCTGCAGCTATCAGGAAGCAATTGAGGATATTACCAAAAGGATGGGAGCTGGAATGGCCAAATTTATTTGCAAGGAGGTACACGATGAATCTCTTCTGTTCTCCATAGATTCTTGATATTTTATACGCTAGCTTAGTTCCACTTGATTAATCTCTTTGACTGATAATATATTATATTCATTTTGCCATTCCCTTAAACCTGGTTAGAATGATAAGTATTAGTCATTGTTTAGATCTAGAGGAGATCATTTTTTCCACAAAATTTTTCCTGATTCCTACATTTTGATTAATTAATACTCACAACAGTATTAAATTAGTGTTTGGGTATTTTCATACCCATGAACAGACTATATGGCCAAATTTTGAGTGTTAAAATCCCTCCTTATTATTTTATATTTCTTTCATAATATTTGATTTTAACATGACGGACAGATCTAGTAGTTTCTACGTTTTACTGCTAGCTTTTTTGACCTTCAAACTTCCATATCAAGATTCAAGAATTAGGCCTCAATGAATGTCTAACAAACAGAGGGTAAAGTAGCACAAAATTTTGATATTTTCATGATAATTATGCTATACAACTATCAGTGCATCTGTCATGTTTCTCGTGAATTCAAATCCAGAAGCATTATTCCAAACAAAATTTCCCTTCACTGTTGATATATAGTCTTGATTTACACCGTGAGATTTCTCCATACTTGCAGGTGGAATCGGTTGATGAATATGATGAATATTGTCACTATGTAGCAGGACTTGTTGGGCTCGGTTTATCCAAGCTTTTCCATGCCTCTGGTTTGGAGGATTTGGCTCCAGAATACCTCTCTAATTCAATGGGTTTGTTCCTTCAGGTAGCATAAAGTAGAATGCAGACAAGCAATACTTTTGCCGTTCTTTGCATACTTTTCAGTTGAGAACGTTCTGAAATTGCAGAAAACAAATATTATCCAAGATTACCTGGAAGACATTAATGAGATCCCAAAGTCACGCATGTTTTGGCCTCGGCAGATCTGGAGTAAATATGTTAACAAACTTGAGGTTTGCACCTTTAAGAATTTGTTTTTACCCTTACCTTTCAGTTTCTATCTTTCACTCCATGATTATTGGCTGAATTTGTATGACTTGATGGATGTTACGATGGTGGAAACAACTTCCCTGTCTCATATTACTTGAATATATATCATGTATCGTTTCCTTCCAAGTTGCATATGTATAACTTTGTCTTTATCCAATTTAATTTTGTGTACAGGACTTGAAAGAAGAAGACAATTCTGTCAAGGCAGTGCAATGCCTCAACGAGATGGTCACCAATGCTTTGATGCATGTTGAAGATTGCTTACTATACATGTCTAACTTAAGAGACATGGCTATATTCCGTTTTTGTGCTATTCCTCAGGTGCCGTTCCTTTTCTCAATAACCTCTATTTTAATTGTTACATTTTCATTGTCATCATTGATACAATGGTCATTTATTGATCATCTGCAAGATTTTTTTTTTCAATAGCTGTTTTGCATATATGTCATCCTGTTCTATTGCTAAGTGTGGGAATATCCTAAAATATCTCGATTATTAAATATTAGGATATCATTGTTAGAGATATCATTGTTATTATTCGAAACATATCAGATTTGATTTAGGTGTAATTAATAGGGTTTTGATTTTGTAATTATTAGAGATTTGATTTTATCTTGGTGTATCTCAATTGATTCCCAAGCACTGTGTATATATATGAGGCATATGCTAAAGCAATGATCATTGGACTATTTCAAGACATATAATTCTTCATGGTATCAGAGCCAGCGGCCTAAGGACTGCCACCGAAGTCCATCAGACGTCTCTACCTCTGTAGTCCAATCTATATCCAGCCAGCACTGTCGCTGGCTGTGTCCAACAAAGACAAAACCTTACCTGTGTCTGCCTGAGGCTGTCGCACATTGTGACGGTCACTGCTTCTCCTTTCCAACCTTCTAGAGCGTCGTCAACTGCTCTGTTCTTTCCAGCACCCGATAGCATCGTCAACTGCTCTGTTCTTTAGCATCGGTGTTCTGCTCTGTTTTTTCGACGGTGTCCTCTATTTCTGTATAGCGACGATCTAACCCAGCGCCGTCCAAAGTTCCCACGGCGTCGTGATTCTTTCCTGAGGTCGTGATTCTGTCTAACAACCTCTGTTTCTGTCATGCGTCGTGTGCATAGACCAGAAAGTCGTGTGCGTTGTGATCTGTCGGGCAAGTCAATTGTAACTTTAGTTGCTACAGTACCTGAGCTGCTACATTATCGAGTAGCTACAGTGCCGCCATTTCATCTACAGGTTCTGACCAGCGGATAAACCATGGGTTGAGTGCAGTTTTTTATGGGGCATCCAGTGTTCCTATTTCCATTGTATCTGACAAGCTCACCTTGACAAATTATCAAGGCTGGGCTCAGGCAATAAAACATGCAGTTGGTGGGTGCGGGAAACTTGCTTATCTAACCGGTGATGTTAAAAGCCCAGCGAATAAAGCGTCTGCTGAGATGCAACAATGGACTATTGATAACCATTTGGTTTCTTCCTGACTTATCAGCTCCATGTCTCCAACCATCAAACGAAACTTCATGTATCTACCCACAACACGAGATATTTGGGTAGCTGTTTGTGACTCTTATTCAGTCACTAAAGACCATTCCCGCCTGTTCAACCTATAACGTAGTATATGGCGATGCATTCAGGGAACTCGTGGAGTGCACGAAAACTGGCTTGATCTCGTGGCATTATGGCAAGAACTGGATCTCCTTGACGAAGATGAATGGGATACTCCTACAGAAGTCGTTTGAAATCAGAAAAGGATTGAAAAGGGGAGAATATTTCTTTGTCTTGCAGGTTTAAATGCTGAATTTGATGCTGTGAGGGCCCGAATTCTCAGCAATACCAAATAACCTTTTCCTGAGTCTACGGCCTTTGTTAGCAAACATAACAACCCTTATGCCTCTAGTAAGACTCGACCTACCTGTGAACACTGCAAGAAGGTGGGACACACTCGTGAAAAATGCTGGGATATTTATGGCAACCTAGTTGATTGGAAGCCTCGTAAAAACAAGCCACAAGCTCACCAAGCCTCAAATGAATCAGCATGTGCACCATCCCCATCTGAGCCGTCCACATCCTTCAGTCAGGAGCAACTAAATCAGATTGCACGTATGTTCAGAAGCCTTCAACCTGAACAACATCTTCACGGATCTGCATCCATGGCTCATAAAGGTATAATTCCCATTGTTTTACATGCCTCTCTTCCTCCATCACAATGGATCCTCTAATCACATGACATCCAATGAAAAGATGTTTGTCACCTACCATCCCTTAGCAGGAAATAAGAAAATCACTACTGCTACCGGCACTCCTTCACCCATAGCAGGCATCGGTTCTGTAACTATCTCAGATTCTTTGCATCTTGAATCAGTACTTCATGTTTCTCATTTAGCTTGTAACCTGCTTTCTATTAGCAAATTGACAAAACAAGCAAACTGCTCAGCTCACTTTTACTCTACTCATTGTGATTTTCAGGATCTCATATCGGGGAAGATGATTGGTTATGCTAAGGAGTATGATAGTCTTTACTGTCTCGACACATCTACCTTGAGTGTATTATGGTCTAAGATCACCACCTCTACACCCAACCCCACCTCTGATAAGGAGTTTTTCCTTTTATGGCATAAAAGACCAGGTCATCCTAGTGTTCCCTATTTACAAAAGTTGTTTCCCCAATTATCTATCAATAAAAGTTCTTTTGTTTGTGATACTTGTGCTCTTGCTAAACATCACCGTATTTCCTTTCCTCCTGTTCCATACAAACCGTCTTCCCCTTTCTCCATTATTCATAGTAATGTATGGGATCCCTAATCGCACTCGGACCAAATATTTTGTCACGTTTATTAATGATCATACTCGCATGTGTCGGGTCTATCTCTTAAAAGATAAATCTGAGGTCACTAATGTTTTCATCGAATTCTATGGTTTTGTCCAAAACCAATTCAATACTTCCATCAAAGTTCTTTACACCGATAATGGCACTGAATACTTCAATAGTTCTCTTCACGCTTTCTTGTCTGCCAAAGGAATTGTTCATAATAGCAGTTGTCCTTATAGTCCTCAGCAAAATGGGGTTACAGAACGAAAAAATAAACATATTCTTGAGGTTGCTAGGGCTCTCTTATTTCAGTGTCATGTTCCTTTGTTTTATTTGGGGGATGCCATCCAAACCGCTATTCAACTCATTAATCGTCTTCCTAACCGTATTCTTTCCTTCACCTCTCTAATTGCGGAATTACAAAAAACTCACGTCTCTCACTCACAGTCTTCTCTTCCTCTACGTGTCTTTGGATGCACTATTCTTGTTCATATTCATCATCCTCCCTCAAAGTTCCATCCCCATGCTACTAAATGTGTCTTCTTGGACTATTCCTCCTCCTAAAAAGGTTACAAATATTTTGATCCTGTGTCCAAACACCTGTTTGTTACCCGTGATGTCACCTTCGGTGAGTACCAGTCATATTATCCCAAGTCTTTGATTCTGGGGGAGCGTTGGAATGAATCTTAACCTGTGGAACCTATTGTACCTATTTCCCCCATACCACATGAATTCTTACAGCCTCCAGACGGATCTGAACAACAAAGATGGGGAAAAATATACTCACGCCGATATCATAGAGGCCACGACCAACATATCATTGAGGTAGAACCAGTTCCTGAACTGTTAGTAGATCTTGAACATGGTGACGCTAATCTGGAGCTTCCCATTGCATTGAGAAAACTACCATGGACATGTACAAAGCATCCTATCGAAAAGTTTGTTTCTTATGCTTCTCTTGCTCTGAGTTACCATGCTTTTGTAACTAACTTTGACAGCATCAAAATTCCTAACAATGTACATGAGGCCTTGGCTATCCCAGAGTGGAAACAGGTAGTGAGGGAAGAAATGCAGGTCTTGGAAAAAAATGGGACTTGGGAGATAGTGCAGATGCCTTCAGGAATAAAACCCGTAAGCTGCAAGTGGGTGTTCACTCCCAAATACAATGCTGATAGTACTTTAAACAAGTTGAAAGCTAGACTAGTTGCTCGGAGGTTTACGCAAACATAGGGTATTGACTACAATAAAACCTTTGCACCTGTTGCGAAACTCAATACCGTACGGGTTCTCTTCTCGGTAGCAGCAAATCTAGATTGGCCCTAGAACAACTTGATATTAAAAATGCTTCCTCAATGGAGATTTGAAAGAAGTATATATGACACTCCCACTAGGTTTTGAGGAAGGAAGACATAACCATGTGTGTAGGCTGAGAAAATCTATCTATGGGCTGAAACAATCACCACGTGCCTGGTTGGACAGATTTTTTAGTGTTCTTAAGGTTGAAGGGTATCAACAAAGTTTATCTGATCACACTATGTTTGTATCCTGTCGTAAAAACCTCATCACTATTATCATTGTCTATATCGATGATATTATTGTCACAGGAAATGATACTAAGGAGATTGATCGAATCAAGGTAGGCCTGAATCATGAATTTGAGGTCAAAGACCTTGGTAAGTTGAAATACTTTCTTGGTATGGAAGTAGCAAGATCCAAGGATGGTATTTATGTTTCTCAGAGAAAGTATGTTCTTGATCTACTCAAGAAAACAAGAATGTTTGGGTGTAAACCTAGTAAAGTCCCTATCAGCACAGTGAAACAAAAGAAAAAGAAATCTGTAGTAGAAACTGACAGAGATGTGAGTAAACAGAAGAAATGAGACAGGGATGAAATGGAAACAGATAAAAGAAAGATATTAACGGCTAGTTGGGAAACTCATTTATCTCTCTTACATACATCCTAATATCGCTTTTACAGTGAGTGTTGCCAGTCAACATATGTATGATCCACGGAAGAAACATATGGACTCAACCTATAAGATATTACAATACCTAAAAGGTACTCCTGGCCGTGGGCTATTCTTTAGAAAGAGCAAAAATAGATCAGTAGAAATCTACACCGATGCTGATTGGGCAGGATCATAAGAAGATAGTCGATCAACCTCTGGTTATTGCACATTTGTGTAGGGAAATCTTGTCACTTGGCAAAGTCAGAAACAGAAAGTAGTGGCTAAAAGTAGTGCAGAATCAGAATTACGAGCTCTTACTCAAGGAATCATGGAGGGTTTATGGTTAGCAAGAGTTGCAAAAGAAGCTCATTTGAAAATACATGCTCCATTGAAGTTATTTTGTGACAATAAGGCAGCCATAAATATGGCCTTGAACCCTATTCAACATAGCAGAACTAAACATGTGGAAATAGACAGGCACTTCATTAGAAAGTAGAAGATGGGATTATGTGCCTCACCTACATATCTACAAGGCTACAAACCGCAGATATCCTCACCAAGGGATTACCAGAAGAAATATTTGAGCGACTTATAGTCAAGTTGGACATGATTAATATCTATGATCCAACTTGAGGGGGAGTTTGGGAATATCCTAAAATATCTAGATTATTAAATATTAGGATATCATTGTTAGAGATATCATTGTTATTATTAGAAACATATCAGATTTGATTTAGGTGTAGTTAATAGGGATTTGATTTTGTAATTATTAGAGATTTGATTTTATTTTGGTATATCTCAATTGATTCCTAAGCACTGTGTATATATATGAGGCATATGCCAAAGCAATAATCATTGGACTATTTCAAAACATATAATTCTTCACTAAGTCCTGCGAATAACAGCGTCATCCTCAATGTCAAGCAAAATAATATAAATTGTTGCAATGGTCGACGAGTTTCTTTAAAGTTTTGATATTGCCAAAAAGATATGATAATTCTAATATATACTTAACATGCTTTGGGTGTTTTTGCTACATGTCATGGTCAAGGATCTCTATATGACTTGATTGACTTGGTAAAATAGTAGATAGAGTGCCCCTTGGTGAATTAAAGAATTTAATAGCATCCAAAATAAGATTTGATGTTCGTCCTGGTTGTTGGTGATATAGAAACTAAAGAAGCCAAGCTGCTCAGGTTCAGGTCTTGGATCCTGGCTTCCCATTTTCATTTAAATGAAGTCTTAGTACTTCTCTTAATCTCTTCAGGCTTTGCTAAGTTTCAGTTCATTTTTTGTTGACTTCTACTGCTATTATCTCTCCTGTTGTTCTTATTCACCATATATCCAAAAATCCATGTCTGTAGCTTTTGGTATTTTTAAACTAAATTTGTTTGGTAACTTGGCTGCTTGACACGTTCTGCAACAGATCATGGCCATTGGGACTTCTGCATTATACTACAACAACATTGAAGTCTTCAGAGGTGTAGTTAAAATGAGGCGTGGTAAGAATAGTTTATCTTGATTCTTGAGACCAAGTGCAAAGCATTTAAGCTTTAAGGAATGTTTGGCATAAAACTACTTTTAATGGAAAATATGCGTGGAAATCACATGAATTTTGAAATGCTGCATGGCATTCCATACTAGTTTATTTATAATCAATATGCCAAAAATTAACCCATAAAAAATTTCTAACAGGAAATTAGATATATTGTGTCAAACATTAGGATCATATATTGAGACAATGTCATTATACATGCTGCATTGGGGTTGTTGGATTCCCTGGTTGCAACTAATAGCACAAATCTTTGGCTTTATCCTCTAGTAGAAGTTGTTGATTAAGGTAATTAAAGAGCGGTTTGGATGTGGCTTGTGATGGTTTCTAATTTTTGACTTAGTAAACACAGCAACTTAACCATTCTATAGTCAAGATTTTTGTTAGTATAACCACCTGTTTTATTGAGAGAAAATGGAAAATACTGCCTGTATAATTTTTTATAATGGTGGACTAAGTTGATAGAGCTCAGTGGTGCAGGGCAATGCTGCCGATCCCATTCAGTGGAACAAGGCTTCTTGTTATATGTTTGTTTGGTGTATTAAGTTGTTCTTGTTATTATGTTTGTGATTTATAGGTCTAACTGCCAAGGTGATTGATCGGACAAAGACAATGTCAGATGTCTATGGTGCTTTCTTTGACTTTTCTTGTATGTTGGAGTCCAAGGTATGCGGTATTTTAAAGTATGGTTATTCTTGCAAGTTGTACATAATTTGAATCAGAATCCTCATATTACAATTATTTCACACTTGGTAATGCTACCATTTATGTTTTATAAAGCATACATATGAAAATTGCAAAAATAAGATTTTGGAAAAACGCTTTACAGAATAAGAGTTGCTGATGCTTAGAAAGCCTACCATACCCAATTTCATAGAGATAATATGTTCGCCCTCATTAGTCATGACAATTGACAACCAATAAAACATGGCTGTCAGGCTGTGAATAGGCCTCGGTTTGATTGTCAAGTCTTCTGGTAGTATACAAGATAGGTAGAGAGAAATAAAGACTTTTTTTTTTATTAAAATATGAAATCAGAATCTAACTTCACAAATTAATTAAGATGAGGGAATTTTTAGAAGATAAGCAAGGATCTTATTCGCATCCAAAAACTAATAAAGCCTAAGGATGATCTCTACTAATAAATACAAAATACTGATTTTATTTCCAGATGATTTCTATATTCTGTGAACATCAATATTTATAGACAAAAATAACTAATGACTCCTAAAAATACTCCCATTAATCCATAACTCAGGTAATGGGGAATAACTTTCTGAAAAATAAATAAATAAATAAAATTACTGACTTAATCTGCAAGTATCATGCATGACCCACTACTCTTGAACTTAAGGACCACTCAACAAATCGGAAAAATAACCTAAATAATGTTATCAAATAAAAATGTCTAAAACAACTTGAAATAAGATTTATTCCTGATATTCCTCCAACTCCCTACATCACCCATTGTCCCCACAATAATCGGTACTGTATCGTCTTCCTTCTTTTAAATCCTGAGAAGTCGACCCTTCTTCCTATAGCCACTTAAAGAAAGGAAAGAGTTATTGTGGTCGTCTTTATTCTGGAGCACAATCCTCCATGCCACCAAAGCTAGTTTTTAGGTTTGTGGACATCTTATTAAAGCTTTTTTTTTTTCAACTTCAAAATCTATTATTTTTCTCTTGTAGGTTGACAAAAATGATCCCCATGCAACAAAAACATTGAGCAGGGTGCAAGCTATACAAAAGGCTTGCAGAGAATCTGGTCTCCTAAGTAAAAGGCATGTCGATTATATCCATGTAGCTTCTAAAGTATGTTTTCACCCTTGAGATTCTGACAGATCTTACATTGATTTCACCAGGAAATCATATATTTTGAAGAGCGAGCCTGGATATAACCCAGCCACGGTAAATTTTCGTCTTTTTTTTTTGGTAGAACTTGATGCTACATATGTAAATTATGTACTGATTTGCGAGTGTTCCTGCAGTTTCTAATACTTATTCTCGCACTGGCTCTCATGTTCGCATATCTCTCCGCCAACCGGGATAACTGATGTAAGTTTAATTCCTAGTTTTAATGAGTGGCCGAATTCACTAGAAACTAAAAATGAGGGGGTAAATTATATCTGCAGTTTCTAAAGATGGTCTTTTTTCATGATGCAAGCGAAACAATTTTTTTAAAACTTTTTGTTGTTTTAATATTGTTGTAACTAATTAAAATTTAAACGTAAAAACAAAACATCACAACGGATTAAGTGGTATGGCAGCAAACTACAGGTAGTGAATGACATGCTGTATAAAACGAAGGGATAAGAGTAGTTTATCCAAAATGGAGTGATCTTTCCGCCTTAACTAATCTATGTTTTTGGCCCCTTGCAGCTAGCGTGAGATAGCAATGCAGCAATGCTGGGTTGATTATTATCCATAATGTGGATGTTCAAGATCATAAGGTAGATGGCTGATGTTGATTGTGCTATATTTTGTGTGGAAGAGGGGGCGTGTATGTGCTGGAGGCCATTTGTGTTGTGTTTTTCTTTTACCCTATTGCCACCCATAAAATTGTCGTTTACGTGGCAGTGGTATTAGCTGTTACACAGGGATCATGTTGCGACAAGTTAACTGTTAATGTGGGTTTGGGTACTTGGCCACAAAGCCATTAAAATATTTGGGATTACAAGGAGCCATGATGTCAAGAAGTGGAAGGGATTTTCTTCTGCTTATATGAAAGTACTCATCTCGTAATTAATATAAGACTTAATTTATAGTATAATTTATATTATAGATTATATCTTTTATTAATGATTGGAGGAGTATATGATTCATTATATCTTTATTATTAGTTAATAATTTAATAATTATTGTCTAATATTTTTATTAAAAGAATAATTTTTTTTATTTTATTTCTGTGAAGGAATTTAGTAGGAGCAAAACATTAGTAATAATGTTTTTGTCAAAATAAATGTGGCGTAGAATATTTTCATTAGATGCTGCAGTTCATTTGAAACTTGTTTTAACTAAATTTTTGGAGTATCAGTTAAACTACCTTGCGGCTTTTAGATATTCATTTTAAATTTTAAATTTTAAATTTTTAATTTAATCCTTTAACAACGCCTTCCAACCATTAAAAGGCATAACAATAGAAGGTGTATTATCATCAGTCCAATAATCAAAAAGTTAGATTACACACCAAGCAAAAGAATGATAAAATGATGTTAATAGCTTTTTTTTTTGGTACAAATGTTAATAGCTTTTAATTGCTCTAGATATTTCATATTTGTTCCTTCCCAAAACTCTACACAGGGAATAAACCCATTTCTTATTCAATCCTGAAACCATTATTCACAAACAATTTGTTTCTACATGAAATACTTGTATATAGAATAGCAGTAGAAAAAACTTGCAATTATTTGTACCTGCTCCGGAATATGATCATTAGAAGAAAAACTTTCAATTGCATGAATTTCGTTTGGATACACGATTTTTTTTTTTTTTTGATCGAGAGCATAAAATTCTACACAACGAAATAACAATAAAAAGAGAATGACTTTTATAGCAATTGTTGATGACAAAAAACTTGGCATCTACATAACAATTCAATTTGTTCTACGCTGAAAAGGCCCCTTTAACTACGCCACAAAGAACATACACACTCAAAATTTACAGGGTAAGAAACCAACCCAAACAGCACAAGTTAGAATAGTATACCAACCTTGCTTGCAAGAACCTGTTCCCTTCTCTCAATATACCCGAAAGGAAACCAACCTGCTTTCCCTTTGCACTCACCCTCAGCCCATCCATTGCTTGTTACCTGTTAATACCAAAATAAACATATTACGAAACGACCAATTTGAGAAGCAGAAGGATTTTCAAGTTAAGGTGATCTGTTTCTACCCCAGAGAAGCTTCATCATGTTTTGAAGGGTTCGATCAACATTTTTTCCCACACTCAGTAATTCCCAGATTTTACTCAAGCTACAATCTCTCCATGTGAGTCTGAGGGCCCACTTTGCAGCACATTTAGGATTGTAGCTCCTGAGTGCTCACCAGAGAACTAAACCCAACCTGTTACTTAGTGAACCCCTATGGATCCCCAAAAATTTATGGGTTGGGAAACACCCAAACATTTCAGAACCGATGCACTCTTCCCCTTTCTGGGAAAAAAAAATACTATAAAAAGATACTAACCTTCCGAACAACAACATAATCACCAACTGACAGATTTAGCTCCACATCAGACACGGCATTGCATGGAAACATAACCTGCAAGAGTAAAAAAGAACACAACAGAAAGAAAAGCCGTCACTTCTTTTGCAGATCAATAATATATGTACCAGATGCAATGTTCTACTAACCTCTCCTAAGAAGTAACCCATGCCATCTGTTGATCCATCGGGTGTCTGAGGAGCATAGACACCATTTGCTTCTTCATATGATGGGGGTGGCGGCATGCTGTTTTCCATGATAGGAGGAGAAGGGGCTTCAATACGCTGCCGTTCTGATATCATCTATCATTAAATATACATAGAACATATAATCATATGTTGATACCAAAAGAAATTGTGACCCAATTTAACTTTGGCAGGTAGAATAGAATGATTTTAAAACCAAGAGTTATGATTACTTACCTCTCCCTCAAGCTGATCAAGTATTTGGAGGACTCTCTGGTGATAGGTACGCTCTGCTTCAACCTTCATGATAAGAAATAAAATGCTGGATTTAGTTGTGATTTATTCTTTTATCTCAGATGAAAAATTCATTAACAATGAATACTTATCCATACAGATGGTAACACTATAATACCATAGCTATAAGACGCTGAAGGGTCAGCCTCTGTTGCTGTGCTTCAACAGCAGCCATTGCTGCAGCTGCTTCCTTCCCTAATATGGCCACGTTTGACTTCAGATCTTGAAGTTTTGCTTCAGCTGCCTCCAATTTCATGGTATTCTCAGCAATGCCCGGAGTTTCTCTCACTTTAGCCTGGCGTTTGGAAACTTCAATTGCCTGCCAAGATTCAAAGGATAGTCCAATTACAAGTATATAGAGAAGAAGAAAACAACCAATGAACTATTATTTTTGACCTAACCAGTATATAAAACCATGAATTCTAACATGTCCTGGATACCTGCGCTTCAGCTTCCTGTCGCATTCTGTCATAACGCTGAGCAAGGTGCCGAGCATCCTCCAATGGAGCTCCCACCACCATTGCTCTTAGGGGCTCTGCAACCTAAGCATGGAGCAAGACGTGGATTACTGAATTAATAGGCCTAATATATAAGATGGAAAATTTCATATATTAACAACACAAGTGAGCACATAACTACCGTGAGAAAGTCAAACTTCTCTGGGTATAAAAAATAATTGGATGTAGGCTAAGAGTAGTCTCCATATTCTTTTTTCATTTGATATATTGCTTTTTTGGAGGCGGCATCATTTATGAAAGGTTGAATTTAAACCCTATCACACCAATGAAAAAGGTCAAGTTCATGTCACAAGTTTCCATCTTTTCCCTCTTTCACAGGAATACATAATAGTTACTGGTTTGCAGTTTCTTTGTAGAATAGGAAAATACAATATTACAATTTACAACAAACCACAGGACTGAGGTCTTTATTGCAGACAGAAGAAAGGGGATCATTGTAAACAGATGACCGGACGCTTACATTTCAAGAACTATTACAGTGCCTCCAAAAGCATTAATAGTTTATGTGAAAAGAAATACTCCTTTTTTCCAATCAAGACAATGGATTGTCAAACCTGAGTGCCAAGTGCTTTCAGTAAGTTCCCATTCTCCTTTTCCATTTGAGCACGTGCACGTGCATAACTTAGTGCAGCTTTCGACAATGTATTACTACTGGTACATGTATTTTCTGAACCATATTTCCTGCTATCTTCTGACAACTTTGTTCCTGTGAGATCAGATGTAAATGAACTATATAAAACAATGCTAGGTAATGTAAAGCCAATTGCATCAAAACTTCATAAAAAGCTTCACCAAGGAACAATATTTACCTATTTCAACTTGTTTAGATCCAATAACAATGTAACCTTCCACACCACGGACAATATCCCTTTGATAATGCTGAAAAATATAAAGAAACCATCATTAGTCAAGGAAGTAAGAAAAGGAAACTGAGATGGAAAATGAAAGAAAATATAAAATCAGAACATGAGGACCAAGTAACCTTTCCTGCACGTGTTGATATGTAAAGCTTTCCAAGTTTCTGGTGTTGCTGGAGCTCCATCCCGTCAGTGACCACACTATCTGAACCTCCATATGCCCCGGCCCCAAACTGTTTCATAACAGCCTATAAAATAACAATAGCGATTAACACTTTCATAAATAAAGCATACAAGAATATTGAACATATTAAGAAGAAAAATAAAAAAGTTAAGAAAGGAACATGGTCATCATAATAACTATAGATGCATGCAACGGTCAGTAATGTTCTGACATATGCTCATGCCAATCAACATAATGAGAAAAAGGCAGCACATATGAAGAAGATGATTGTCATAAAAATATATCAATAGCATCTGTTAAGTTAAATGGGAGTATTTTCAATTCTAGTTCACTGCTTGTTCAGAACCTTAAAAGGCCTTTTCTAGTTTCCTCTCACAAAAGATCTTACATGGCCATTTGCCCATTTTCCAAACAATTCCTTCTGCCATCGCAATTAGTCCACGCAACTCCTGTTAAAAGCCCACTGTAACTTAATATGCAAGCGACCTCCCCTCTCAACCAAGCTTACAATGACTGGTACACCCAGATCAATCTCTGGCATAAGAAAAGCAATAAAGAATGAGCAAAACTTAAGTACAATTTATTAGACGTTTATGTTGAGTTATTAACTTGAAACTTTGAAATACCATATTCTTTTTGAGCTTCGAACTACTCGATGGAGTTTCTCCACATGCCATATTTTTATTGGAAACTTCACCGTACGTTTTGTCCATAAACTATTTTACAATTCATCTGATCGAATTCCACTATCTGAGATGATTCTGAGTTTCTTGATTAAGTTCAATGCATATGCAAGCAAAAGTACCAGTTCGAAATACAACTCCGTCTGTGAGAATTCGCACAACCAAACGGTGCGCTATTCTGAATCGAGTTCGGCAATATAAGCTCATAACATCGTACGTCCTATAACTCACTAGAATCAAAATTTCATCCGAACAAAAAACCATAATCATCCAAACGAAGGTTGCATCCCCAACGATAAAACCACAGAAAACAGAGTAGAAGGAAATTGCATTAAGCACGTACCGCATAGCAAACGAAAAATGAAAGAGCAAAATAAAATTCTACATGTAAAGAAATTTCATAAGAATATAAGAGCGACTGAAAACATCTAAGATCTGATGAGGAAATAGGAATCACACAACTGAACGCGAGAGCGATAGAGAGAACCTGTTGTTGGCGAGCGACCTGTTCTCGGAGCTTGTAGGCTTGCTTTCTGATGGCATCCATTCACCCTGATGAAGAGATTGAATCTACCTTCAGAAATGGATCTCAGAGCACCTCGCTCCAACAGAATTTGTGTAAGAAAGTACGGAAATACAGAGTCGGAAGATTTTCAAAATTGATTTGGGATTCGGTTCCTCTGTGGAGGCAACAAAAGAAGAGAGTACCAAAGAATAGCCTCTTGCTCACAGCGTTCTGAAGTGCAGGGAAGATCAACTTTCTGAAATATTAGTTAACATGAATTAAAATAAAAATAAAAATATTAAAATCATATTTAAAATCATTAATACTTACCATTGATAAAAAAAAAATAATAGTTACCGCCTCCAACCAACTCGAGTTCGCGGGTTCGAAATCAAGTTAATTTATCCTCCTTGGTCTACGATTTTTTTTAGTAAGAAAGGAACACACTTACACGCCCCCGACCGCTATCAAGCAAGATGTCAATAGATGTTCTACTTAAATAATTAAACTGTATGTTATAAAAAAATAATTAAATCTCAAGCAATTTTACCCAATGATTTATTGGTTCATACTCATTTACTTTGTGAATATTAAAAAATATCTCTAAAAATGAATGACCACCGGCCAATTTTCTATATATTTTACTGTATGTATATCTAATTTTTAATATAAAAACTAATTAATTAATTTAAATTAATTTAAAAACTAAATAAATTAATTACATCCGTTCTTAATAAAAGACAATTTTTTTATATAGATTAAAAAATTTAAATAAATTAATTAATTTTGATCAAATATAATAATCTATTAAGATAAATTTATATTATATATTCATTAATCTACTCAAATTAGTCAATTAGTTATAATTAATTTATTTATTTAATTTTTTTAATATATCCAAAAATATTAATTGAGTCTTATATTAAAAAATTTTAGTAGTAATTAGGACCAAATTTATTTATATTATATACTCCTTAATTTATTATAATTAATTAATTAATCTTATATTAAGAATTGGAGAGAGTAAAATATATAGATAATGCAAATTGTTGTAGATTATATTGAATATACTTTCTCTTATCTTTAATATAAGTGTTAATTAACTAATTTTAATAATTTAAAGAGTATATAATATAATTTTATTTTAAGGATTAGATTTAATTATAATTAATTAATTTTTTTTAATTAATTTAAATTAATCAATTAATTTTTATATTAAAAATAGAAGAGAGTATTAGTTTTCTTCATAAAGCATGGCACTATCCATATGCATGATTGATGAGTTAAGCAATATTCTTGTGTTTGAGGGCTGAGATTTGAATAACGAGAAAGATGAAGAAAAACAACAAAGGAATTGACATCACAAGTCTTGAACAGTCAAGTCAACGCAATAGAACAAGATTTACTGAAGATTCACCATTGTGTATGGGCATAAAGCCCATTTCTTTAAGTACTGATTTCACATCTGTGGGCCTCTGCCTCACACATAATAATCCCAACATTCCACACTAAATAATTGGAGCCCTAAAGTAAAAGCAAAAACCCCAGCCATACTAGTAATAATTAACACATATAATAAAAAATATATTTATATTTTATTAATATATGAGTTTATTATTATAAAAATTCATATAGATAATATTATAAGTCATTTATAAACACTTTTTAAATTTTTAAAATTATATTTTAATGATAAATTAATGTTAAATCTACCTAAACTTATATAAAAAAAAACACCCAACGCCATTAAATGATTCTAGTGGAGCATGTGCAAAGTGGGGCTTCCTTTTCAAACATCTTGATGTCTTTCTCCATAAATCATATTTCACAAACGTACAAATAGTTTACAAAAAAATAGTCTTCGTAGAGGTTTATAATCCAGCATTGAGCCTACTTGTTAAGAATCTCTTTTGAGTGCTCATTCTGGTTTTCTCAACTCATGCATGGCTCGCGCTTGGGATTTAAGCATGAGTTTGATGCTTCTTGCTCTGCTCCTAGGATCGTTCTTCCTTGTGGCTTCCGACTCGAGTGTGAGTTCATCCATCTGGGTTTTCTCTTTCTCGCTACATTTTCTTAAGAAGCAGGTTCAGTTCTTGTTTCTTCCTTCTTCAATTTTGTCCTGCAGGTTTATATTGTCTACATGGGAGAGCATGAACCACAATGAACAAGAACTTCTTCAAGATTCTCACCTTCACATGCTGTCAAACATCCTCGAAAGGTTTTCAATCCCTTGTTCTTGTTCATAATAATAACTGTCAAATAGAATTTGATAATCTGTTATATTTATCATTCTTAACCTCAAAAGAGCTGCTAGGAACTCCATTCTGTACAGCTACAAACATGGGTTTTCAGGATTTGCTGCAGTTTTAAGTCAGTCTCAAGCTAAACTCATTGCAGTTATCAGCATTTGAAGATCTCAATAGTATAAAAACCTTTTCACTCAATTTTTTTATTTGTTTGGGAATTTAAGTATGAAACTGATGAAATTGTTGAGATCAGATCGGTATAGCTGTCTGGCTTTCTTGTTGGCTTCATTAATTGGCCCATAAATGCTTGTGACAAGTACCTGAGCAATCAATGTACATGACAGTGATGTTTATGCGTGTAACTTTGAACAAACAATTAACAAGACTTTTCATATATGCGTTATATTACTTATCATCATACCGAAGAACACGTTGGCTAAATATGCTTGCTTTGCATACATTTGGGAAACACTTGAGTACACTTTCTGAGGTTTGGTGAAGTCTCTTCATAAGACTGTGCGGTCCACGTTGGAGATTCAAAAGTCTTACATTAATGGCCTATGATTCCTTCTTAACTTTATGTAGAACTCTTTGAATTTCCTTCCTGGGACGATCATTAAGTACAGAATAAGGTCTTTTTTCTCCCAACAAATTTAATAGTTTAATTGATAATGTAGATTTTCCAGGAGATGTTCATGTAATTCCAAACAGAATTCTCAGTGTGCACACAACTAGAAGCAGGGATTTCTTGAGTGTAAAGCCAGATATTGTGAATGGAATTCTTTCAAAGAGTCAATTTGGCAGGGGCACTATCATTGGTATCTTGGACACTGGTCAGTATCAAATGTCCCAACTTCAGAACATGTAGACAAAACATAATCTGATGTTGTCTCTCTATATAATTTAAAGTGAGTTTCTATTATGTAAGTTTGTAACACAAACATACATACACTGTTCATGGTTTGTAAATATGTGAGAATAATTTTATCTTGTAAAGCACAGAAGTCTTGGAACTTGATAGTTCATAACTAATTAACCACATCATAGCTCAATTCTGTTTTGACCCAACTAAATCCGGCCATTTAGGTTAATAACTAAAGAAGTAGGATCAATCAAACAATTGGTGCATGAAACTGCTGAAGAAGCCTTATGGTTAAGTAGGATTGTGATCTTGTCATTGTTGGATTTGCAGGCATAAGGCCTGAGTCAGAGACCTTTAGGGATAAGAATATGGATAATCCACCTTCTCGTTGGCGTGGCATAGGCCAAGCAGGAGAGAAATTCAACCACTCCCACTGTAATAGATCGGTTTAAACCATCCTTCTTAAACTCTTTCATGCTGATTTATTTTCTACATATGAGTGAGACATATCAGTGTCATTTTTTTCTTTTGTAAACACTGTCATGTCAAACTGTTAGAAGTAGGTTTTGGACTATTAGTATTGGGCCTATAGCCCAAAGTCTAGTGTGTTCTTAATGTATCTATATAAACAGATCCTGTAAACATTTTCATAGCGTGGAATATACATGTCATTTTCTCTTAACATGGTACCAGAGCAGCAGGTTCTACCAATAGGTTCATAATCGCACAAGATAAGGCCCAAGAATGAGTCCCACATTCACCTGAAAAACACGAAGAAACCCAAAGAAAGGGGTCCATCACGGTGGCAACAGCAAGAAAAAAAAAATTCTGTTGCCCAGAAACCCAGAAAAAGGAGTCCATCGCGGTGGCAACAGCAAGAAAGAAAGATTATGTTGCCCTAATCGTCTCCTGTTGCGACGCAAGAAAGAATTTTTCGCCCTAATCACCTACTACTGCAACGAAAAGGGGTTCAGCAGGGACTTACGGCATTGACAGTGCGATCGAAGACTCTCTAGGAAGCCACTTTCCAGCGCTGATCTTTAAGCCATACAAAGAAATCCCATAGCAGGTACGTGTTTTCCAAAACTATGGATTCCAAGAAGGAGTTAGAAGGTTCATCTGTTGAAAAATTAACATTCACTCATCCCCTATTTCTCCATCCTTCTGAAACACAAACCACTACCATTGTACAACATATCCTTACGAGAACCGACAATTATACTGTCTGGTCGCGAGCCATGCGTATCGCCTTAAGGGGAAAACGGAAATTAGGCTTCATTGATGGGTCCTGCCTCAAAGATGCTCAAGAGGAATCACTCAAAGAGCAATGGGAACAATGCAATGCCGTTGTTCTTTCCTGGATCCTAAATTCCCTATCGAAAGAATTGGCCAGCAGTGTGATATTTTACCATGATGCATATCTGGTGTGGACCGACTTGAAGGAACGTTTTGATAAAGTCACTGGTTCCAGGGTCTTCTGTCTTCACCGTGAAATAGGAAAATTACGCCAAGAGTCTCTTACAGTTTCAGGATATTATTCCAAGCTGAAAGAACTATGAGAAGAGCAATCAATGCTAGTTCCCATACCTTCCTGCAAGTGTGAAACATCAAAGGCCTATTATGATATGATCCAACAGCAGAAGCTACTTCAATTTCTGCTGGGGTTGAATGATTGTTTTGCCACGGCAAGGAGCCAAGTCCTTATGATGAACCCTCTCCCCTCTCTGAATCAAGCCTTTGCAATGATAACTGAAGATGAAGCACAGAGATTAATTGCAAATTCATCAAGAAGCAATCCCATGGAGGGGGTTGCTATGACCATAAGAGGAAGAGGCCGTGGACGCACAGGACCAATACCGGAGTGTACGCATTGCCATAAAAGAGGACACATCAAGGATGTTTGCTGGGAAATTGTGGGGTACCCAGCAGATTTTAAAGGTAACAGAGGCAAACGCAATCAAGATGCAACAGTCAATCAACTTACTGCAGAGAATAATGCTGAAGGAGAAGGGCTAACAAACAATATTAATAAGACAACTGCGCCAACCTTGACCAGGGAGCAATATGATAAGCTCCTAGACATCCTTAAGAGGGATTCTGAAGGGACCATACACGCCTTGACGGGTACTGCAACAGGTTTGACTAAACCCATTCATCATACACAGACACACACTACCTGGGTCATTGACTCGGGAGCCACTAATCATATGGTGGGTGAATTAACACTGTTTCATAGCTACCAGGAAAATAACAGTTTTATAAAAACAATCCAAATACCAACTGGAGAAAAAATACATGTTACTCATGTAGGCAATATCAAACTCACTGATGAAATAATGTTAGCTAATGTCTTGTATACTCCACAATTAAAATTTAACTTAATTTCAGTTCCTAGATTGACTAGAGAACAACATTGCATGGTAGCATTTTTTTCTGATCATTGCATTATACAGGGCCTTCAGGATGGGAAAGTGAAGGTGACTGGTAAACTCATAGAAGATCTCTACGTCTTAAAGTTGAAACCTAAATCTGATATTCTGAACTCTTCAAGCCATAATGGAAATAATTTGAAAAACTCACAGAAACACATTGATGTTTGGTTGCTGCATAATAGACTAGGACATGCACCTATGCCTATATTGAAACACTTGGACATTGTAAGGAATGAGAATATGTCAATGAATAAAATTTGTGATGTCTGCATACAATCAAAACAGACACGACTCCCTTTTATATCTTGTTCTATCAAATCTAGTTATTGCTTTGAATTGATTCATATGGATGTGTGGGGACCATATAGAGTACCCACACATCAAGGTCAACAGTATTTCCTTACAATAGTAGATGATTATTCTAGAGCTATTTGGATTTTTCTAATGAGAAATAAATCAGAAACTATTGTTTGTGTTAAAAATTTTATTGCACACGTTTTGAATCAATTTTCAGCCAAGATTAAGAAAGTAAGAAGTGACAATGGAACAGAATTTGTTAATAATCAACTTATAGAATACTTTAGTGAAAAAGGCATTTTACATGAGACCACATGTCCCTACACTCCACAACAAAATGGGGTTGTGAAAAGGAAACATAGAACCTTAATACAAGTCGCTAGAAGTTTGATGATACAATCTGGAATTTCAATTGAATATTGGGGTGAGTGTATAAAAATGGCAGCCCATGTGATCAATAGAGTTCCTTCTAAGACTATTGCATATCAGACACCATACAAGAGGGTTTATGGGGAGAAACCAGATTATAGTGATTTGAGAGTCTTTGGGTCTTTGGCCTATGCAACAAATTTAAAAATCACAGATAAATTTCTCCCTAGAGCTATACCATGTGTTTTCTTGGGATATCCAAGAGGTCAAAAGGGGTTCCTATTACTTAACCTAAAGACAAAGCAGATTATGGTCAGTAGACATGTAACTTTTTGTGAGAACTATTTCCCATTTAGGGAAATAAAATGCACTAATCAAGGGGGAGTTAACCTTCAAGATCACACACAACAAACACAGCCTTCTGTAGATCCTTTTGCCTTTGATGACATAGCTTTAGATGAATCACATAGGACCACAGAATCGCAAATACAAGGAAGTGACCAAGCACATGAACACAGTGGACACATCCATTTTAATCATCAACTAGTAAGTAACCAGGACATGCATATGGAAAGACAGACCAATAACAGGCCAGTTAGACAAAGAAGACCACCCATATGGTCAAAGGATTACATATGCAATACAATTACTTCTGCAGCTTCCGCATGTGGCAGGAATAAAGGTAAAAATTTATACCCTATTGAAAATTGTATCTCTTACTCAAATATATCTGCATCACACATGTGTTTCTTGTGTCATATTGATTCTATATTTGAGCCATCAACTTATGAAGAGGCAATAAAGGACACAGAATGGATTAAAGCAATGGAAATAGAGATAAATGCATTAGAAAATAATGGGACTTGGGAAATTGTGCCACTCCCAAGAGGTAGGAAGGCCATAGGTTGTAAATGGGTGTTTAAAATTAAGTATGATTCAGAAGGCAAGATAGATAAGTTCAAGGCAAGATTAGTTGCTAAAGGATATAGTCAAAAGGAAGGGATTGATTACCATGAAACATTTTCTCCTGTAATAAAAATGACAACTATTAGGATCATAATTAAATTTGCTGTCTCACATGATTGGAATTTGTACCATATGGATGTGCATAATGCTTTCTTGCAGGGTGACCTTGATGAAGAAATATACATGTGTATACCTCAAGGTTTGAACAGCAAGGGGGAGAATATGGTTTGTAAACTTAAAAAATCATTATATGGATTAAAACAAGCCTCTAGACAGTGGAACACCAAGCTGTCTATGGCTTTGATTCAAGGAGGATTTACACAAGGTAAACATGACTATTCACTCTTTTATAAGAAATATGAAAAAGACATAGTGTTTGTACTGATTTATGTGGATGACTTATTGATTACTGGCAGTTCAGAAATAAAAATAAAAGAAGTTAAACAATATCTACATGATAATTTTAAAATTAAAGATTTAGGGATAATGAAATATTTTTTAGGAATTGAAATGGCTAAGTCTAAGAAAGGTATAGTGTTGTCACAAAGGAAATATGTATTGGATTTGCTTGCTGATACAGGTATGAGTGGGTGCAAACCACTCACAATTCCCATGGCTCAAAATCTGAAACTGTTAGCTTATGAGAAAGGAAAGGATAAACAGTCTGATTTATTGACAGATCCAGAGAAGTATAGAAGGTTGGTAGGTAGGTTGATATATTTAACTTCCACTTGTCCTGATATTTCTTTTTCTGTACAGGTCCTTAGTCAATACATGGCAAATCCTATGAAAGTTCACATGGCAGCAGCAATGAATGTGCTTAGGTATCTGAAGGGAACACCTGGACTTGGCATGTTAATTAGTGCTTCTGATAGTTTGGAGCTTGAATGCTATTGTGATGCTGACTGGGGTGCCTGCGAAACAACAAGAAGATCTGTAACTGGATACTTATTGAAATTAGGAGGATCACTCATCAAATGGAAGACCAAGAAACAGGGCACTGTGTCTCGATCTTCTGCAGAAGCAGAATACCGAGCACTAGCGGCAGCAGTGGCAGAAGTCGTATGGCTCGTAGGATTACTCAAAGAAATTGGAGTTGAATACTCTCAACTAGTGAGGACATACTGTGACAGCAAAGCTGCAATACATATAGCTTCAAATCCTGTGTTTCATGAAAGAACTAAGCACATAGAAATTGATTTACATTTTGTGAGAGAAAGGGTTCAAGATAAGTTGATTAGACTAATGCATGTAAAGTCTGGAAACCAAGAAGCAGATATATTGACAAAGGCAGTAGGGAAAGTTATTCAGTCTAGACTACTTCTCAAGCTGGGAGCAATAGATATATTTAGCCCCCAACTTGAGGGGGAGTGTTAGAAGTAGGTTTTGGACTATTAGTATTGGGCCTATAGCCCAAAGTCTAGTGTGTTCTTAATGTATCTATATAAACAGATCCTGTAAACATTTTCACAGCGTGGAATATACATGTCATTTTCTCTTAACACAAACAATGGCAGGAAAATCATTGGAGCTCGCTGGTATTACAGAGGCTATGAGGCTGAATTCGGGAAGTTAAACACGAGCGATGGATCCGAATACTTATCGCCACGAGACGCATCAGGGCATGGCTCTCACACATCATCAACAGCAGCAGGAGTAACAATAGAGAATGCAAGCTTGATGGGACTAGCAAGAGGGTCAGCAAGAGGGGGAGCTCCATCAGCTCACATAGCAATCTACAAAATCTGCTGGTCTAATGAAGCTTGCAACTCAGCTGATCTTCTTGCAGCATTTGATGACGCAATATTTGATGGGGTTGATGTTCTTTCTGTGTCTCTGGGATCATGCTAGTTATTTTGAGGATGTTTTGGCCATTGGATCTTTTCATGCTGTGTCTAAAGGAGTTTCTGTGATGTGATCTGGTGGCAATTCTGGACCATACCCTCAAACTGTCATGAACACTGCCCCTTGGATTATCACTGTTGCTGCTACCACTCTCGATAGAGCTTTTCCTTCTCTTATTAGCTTGGGAATCAAACTCTATAGGTACTTCATCTTTACACTTGTAATTTGAAATGTTCCATCATGATGGTCTTGCACTGTAAGAAAATAAAGAGAAGGATAGAGAAACATACCGGGTCGGATCCAATCACCGAAACACTCACATAGGTTTTAGATTACTAGAACCTAAACAGGAGTGGCACAGCGAATGAGAGAGAGGGAGAGAGATTAAGCAGAAAGCTCGACGGTTGGAGTGAGCAACAAGTGAAAGAGGCACTCCCTAGTTATACTGTCAAATGGACGTTATATTAGGACGGTGCAATTTCCCATATTTTAGGAAATTTAGCCTATTCTTTATTTTAGGAAATGTTTCTTTCTTGTCCATCAAGAGTGGATTCGGACCCAAAGTCCAACATGCACAAATGTCTGAAGCTTTTCAAACGCATGCATAACATACTCGGTTTTCATTTAAATGTGTATCTTCTTTATGGACATGATCTAGTTTTTGACAATGGTAGTCACAATTCACAAGTGTGTACTTCATAGTATTATACCTTTTGCAGTGTGCAGACCCAGAACAATAATTTGTTTCCTTATATAGGGTCAGAGTTTATATACTGGGAAGGACGTGAACAAGTTTTACCCCATTGTGTATGGAGAAGGCATTGCATCTGAAGATTCGGGAAGGGAAAGCGCAAGGTAGAACAAAATGCTTACGAATTCAGATCCTCTGCATTAAGAAATTAACTGCATGCAATACAGTTAAAATGAGTATGAAAGAAGAAAATGAGCATCATATATATATATATATATATATATAATGGTATATTTTGCACAGAAGCTGTGAAGCAGGAAGCTTGAATGCAACATTGGCTAAAGGAAAAGCAATCGTGTGCTTCCAATCTGGATCACAGAGATCAGCCATGGGAGCTATAAGAACCGTAACGGAAGTCCAAAGTTCTGGTCTCGTATTTGCTCAGTTTCCTACTAGTGATGTTACTTTGTCTTCCACTATTCCCTCTCTCCAAGTTGACTTCATCACTGGAACATCAGTACCATCATGCATGGGAGCTACCAGGTTAGTTATTATAATTAAATTACTTGTAATAATTATGTAGTAATCATTTTAATGATTAGTAAAGCTTAAATACGCCAAATTTTGTGCAGCTTCATTGAAAAATTAGTACAACCTATATGTTGGAGCAGAGGGAGCTCCACACAAGCAGGCGGATCCATTTGACTATGGAGGTGGACACGTTGATCCCCACAAAGTAACAAATCCTGATTTCTTATACGACTTAGGAACCTCAGATTATGTTCGTTTCCTTTGTTCTCTGGACTACAACAACACTGCCATAACCTTAATGACCAAATCTCCCACTAAATGCCGTAAATCTCCCAAGTTCTTGCTCAATCTCAACCTCCCTTCTATTACCATTCCTGATCTGAATAACAAACCTTTGACTGTGTCGAGAACAGTCACGAATGTAGGACCGGTGGAATCTACCTACGTTGCTTGTGGTGTTGCTCCGATTGGAGTGTCTGTGACGATTGAACCCCCAGTCTTGAAGTTCGATGCTACGAGGAAGAAACTGAAATTCAAGGTTGGTTTCTGGTCCAAGATTAATGTTGAATGTGGTTTCTCGTTTGGGTATCTTTTCTGGGAAGATGGCTCGCATGAAGTGAGGATACCTTTGCTAGTCGGAACTGTTGATCAGTTCTATGCAGACGCATAGTCTCACTGTCATTCCACTGTTACAAATTTTCTTTCTAAGTTGAATTATATATGCCACATGATTGGTCTGCCATTGCAGCCATTGCAGTTCAGTACCGTATTAGTTATAATATGATCCATATCCATTAAATGGGTTGATTACTTAAATCATATAACTTCATTGTATTCTATAACAACAACAAAATTTAATAAAATGTTAACTGAAAGGCTATTACTTTATAACCTCATCAATCTTCTTCTACTCCTTTCAGATGATTTCATACAGCATAATTTATTCTTATTATTATTATATTTAACAGCTTTCTTGTACATATCTAATTAACTATTACTCGTTTGCCCATGTCGTTTTACCGCCCAGCCTTTTCATAGTGTACCCTCCACTCCAAGGGCCAAGCGCTTTAATGCTCCATTGAAAGATTCAAGCCCTTTTAATCATATTAGCCACATTTTTCCCCGTATTATAGAAAGTTATTATCATACAAGAA
Organism: Leucaena leucocephala; assembly: GCA_037074615.1. NCBI lineage: Eukaryota > Viridiplantae > Streptophyta > Magnoliopsida > Fabales > Fabaceae > Leucaena > Leucaena leucocephala. The sequence goes on along the minus strand of CM073561.1, from coordinate 688,396 downwards.
AAATAATGTTGAGATAAGTGCGTGTTTATATAAAAGTAAGAGTTGGGATCGCAATCTATTGAAAATAAAATAATAAAAAATTGATTGAAAGTTGTGAGATGGATGATAATATAAAAGGTCAATGGATTGGATGGGAGTGGAGTGGGTTAAAGAGACATGATAGTAATATTTTGCGCCTGCTTTCATCATGTAGGGCCATGAGATGAGAGAGCAAGTGGTGGAGGGAGGGAAGCAGTGTCGTTTTAGTGGGTTCCTTTCCTTGTGGTTATGGGTGTAGCCTTGCAGTAGTGATGTTTTTAATAATACGATAAGAAAGTCCAAAACGACAGGGACCATCCACGTAGTAGTGTGTAGTGACGTGTCTACTTTGTAGTCTTGTTTGCTTTGGTCAAGCCTCGGCCTAACTCTCACGTACTACGTGGACACTAGCGACCCTGCACCTGCAGCCACTCCATATCCAATAACAAGTTTAATATCTCCCCCAGCTATTATACTCTTTCCATTTTTAATATAATATATATTTAATTAATTTAATTATATTAAATATATTAATTAATATAATATATATTTTTTAAAATATTATAATTATTTTATTTAATTATATTTCTCTTTTTTATTTAATTATTATTATAAAAAATATTAATAAAGATAATTTTAAAAAATTAATAAATATAAAAAATAAATTTTATTATATTTATGTTAAAATGCAATTATCTAATTTGATAATACATTAAAAATCGATGGATATTATAGAGTATATACTATAAAATTGATAATATATTGTGCTCTTTATTATTTATGAACTGATTTGTTTATCAGTTTTAGGCAAATGTGTGAGCGTACAACATACAGTTCTTAAAGTTTAGCTTACAGTAAAATTTTAACCATATTAAAGCATATTGTTATAGTTGGAATTATACGAACTTTTTCTCGAACAAATTAAATATTTTTAATATATTTTCTTTGATTAAACTAGTATTTGTATCATTTCCTCATTTATACGATTATTGATTATATGTTTTAAATTTTTAAATGATGTATATAAGAGAAATGCACGGTGACTTGCATATAAAAAATGCTCACTTGTAATCAAATAAAATATCTTATTACGAGGCCAAAAAAATATCTTAGTAATTTGATTTGTGCGTTTTTTCTTTTAAATTGAGATATTTTACGTGATTAACATAGGGCATGGATAAGAGTTTGGAAAAAGCTTATAAAAAAAGATTTTTTGATAGCTTTTAGAAAATAGTTTTTGGAAAAGATATTATAAAAAAATATAATTTTAAATAAATGAGTGTTTGGATAGTTATTTTTATAAGTACTTTTATTACTGGTAAATTATAAAAAAAATATGAGTATTAAATGATGAGAGGAGAGATGAGAGAGAGTGTAAGAAAATAAAGGAGAGAGGGTATAAGAAAAAAGTATGAGAGAGGAGAGAAGAGAGAGTATGTAAGAAAAAGTATGAGGAAGGAGCAAGTATGTAAGAAAAAGTATGAGGAAGGAGCAAGTATGTAAGAAAAAGTATGAGAGAGGAGAGATGTTATAAAAAAAATAGGAGTAATATAGTAATTGATTAGTTTATAAACTCTTTTACTGTTACATAAGTTATTCTGACCAGTTTTTTCTGAAACCTTAGTTTTAAACTATGATTTAGTCCAAAAATTTATTTGAACAAATATAACTATTCATTTTAAAAAATTTTAAAACTTAAATTTTACCTAAACTTAAGTTTAAAATCTAAATTTAAAATGTTTCTAATCACACACTTAATATAAAATCAATACATACCACTTTTATTAATAACTTATAAATTATACAATTTTTTTAAAAAAACAATTTATCACAAGTCATAATTATCACATTTTCTTGTCTTTCATCCAGATATGATATTATCATAAAAAGAAGACTTAAGCTACTTTGCTATAGCTTTAATGATAATAATAATAAAGCAGGGTAAACACTACCGGACCACAAGACCCAGCTAATTGCCATGCCATTAATTTCTTTTAAGACCTTTTTCACATCTTCAATTTCAATCACTATTCTCATTAGCCGCCATTTAATCAACTTCTGTTTTGAATTTGTCCCGCACAGCTCATGATTAAAACTAATCAAATCATTATTTCTACTTTTGTAAAAGTAATTAATATCACATTTAGCGGTGGTGATGTTGACAAGATAGATTGATTCTATATAGTGCACTACCTTCCCTTCTCTCCTTACTATAACTACTAATTATATCAGTAAATTGAATTTTAAATATGAAATATTAATATATCTTATATATAATATTTATTATTTTTTTAAAATTAATTTAATTAGATGGTATATATAATTATTTTAAAAATAGTTTATTATATTTATTATAATTAATTTATTTAAATTAATTAATTAATTTTTATATTAAATAATATGTATGGATCAAATTCTCTTGATATCACTAGAAAAAAAAAATCATATTTAAACTCACTCTAGATGGGTTCCGGTTGGTCAATGGGGGCAAACTGACCCAAAATATCGATGAACACGTACATGCATGGTTTCTAGGGGAAATTGCTGTAAAATAATAATTTTGTTTGATTTTGATCCCGTTTATATTGTTTTTCCAGATATAGGACCAAATAAGAATATATATCTATATGCTTACGGTAGAAAAATAGATCGGTCTACTTTTAATATATTAGACCCAAAACTATATATATATATGTGTGTGTGTGTGTGTGGGACTAAAATATAAATATCTAAAATAATTAGATTATTAATATAAATATCCTTGTATATTCAAACTGAAGGAAAGAGTGGTTATAAGGTAATCAGCTCTCTTCCCTATTATCATATCATGTGTAAATGGGGGAGTAAGAGAAAACTGTTTTGTTTTTTAAAACAATACAGAATCAACTTTTGGATGCTGCTCTACGTGGAAGAACTTTACTCTCTTCTTTTAATAACAAAACACATGATCAATTGTTACATAAAACCTAATCTCTATAAAAGAGATTTATAATATAAATACTCGAAAGAAAACGTTATATTTATGCTATTATGACAGAGCACCAAATATGAAATAAGTAAGAGAATAGGATTTGACCCAAGATATACAATCTACTGAGAGATGTTAAAAAATATGTCAGTCAACCCATAATAGATTAGGGTCAGATTCATGAGGAACAAAGATGAAAGCAACAGTTATATTTTTTAAAGGATATAAATGAGGGAGTAAGAAGTTATAAGTATACTACTCTCCCCACCACATATACATATACAGGTATAAAAATAGAAGAAAAAATGGCAAGTGTTTTTATTTTCCTGATGGTTCCTTCAACATAAAGTGTTAGATATTCTGCATTGCAACAACTGTTCTCATTTTTCCTCTGCGCCTAATGCATAAAATTGATATTAATTCATAGATATAGAAATTAATTATAAAATTAATATTAATTCTAAATATAATATTATAATATATTTTATATAATATTTATTATTTTTTTAATTAATTTATAAATTGAAATATAATATAATATTAAATAGAAATATTTTAAAGAGATAAAATAATATTTTTTTAATCTTTATGAGTGAGTTAATTGAGGATAAAATTACAAGGGTAAAATAATATATATATATATATATATATATATGTATATATATAATAAACATGGTCGCGGAAATAAAAATTGGAGCTTCGATCGGGTTTTCCCCACGCGTCCTTAAAAAGTCGCCGAAAGCACAACCATCCGATTGGAATCCATTAGGGAAATGTTACCGTCCGATAAATAGTGCGTGGCGTAATCATCACAGTGCAATCACATTAGAAAACAGATGGCGGGGCACAACACAAATAGGGGGGAACGAATAAAATGAAAAAGAAAATTAAAAAACAGAGGGCGGGAACTATTAATTTATAAGATTAACCTCATTACGAGGCGTGATTAACGTGGCTAAGCAATCCCTTTCTCTTAAATATCCCAATCATTTTTCTTTACTCGAAATAAACCAATTATTTGACCTCATTTCCCCAAAAAAGAAAACTTTTTATGGAAAAATTAAAAAATTAATTGGAAAATTATGACTAAATACTAAATCTATAAATCTTTTATTCATATATAGATTTAGATTTTTCATGTGGCTATTTTTTTAAGTGGCCAGAAAGCTAATATTTTTTTTCCTAATTTTTGTTTACTGCTTTGATTGATGAGTGAATATATTGACTTAATCTTTAAACTTAAGTTTACTGTTTTTACGTTTCTTTATTTTTTTGGCCACTGAAATACTTCATGGATAAACCACAGTCATACAGTGAAATACGAAACAAGAAACAGAAATGAATAAAGCAAACACAGATCATCTAGGATCAACAGACAAATCCTTCTCTAGCAGACATTGTAACTGTAATGGAAGGCTTAAAATCCAATTCAAAGGACAAAACCTAGCCAATGAAGCTTTAGCAACCTGATCAGGCACTAAGTTAACTTTTCTAAATTAATAGAGTTAGTTTAAATAATAAATGATTTGATATCGTTTAAATGAAATTTTAAATTTTAGCGTATGTAAAAAAAATTATTAAAAAACTTATTTACTATAATTAAGTATGTGATGCGAGCCAAATTTAAATATAATTAAAATAAAATTATGATAAATTAAGTGAATAACTAAAATAAATAAATTTTCCTGAGAATCCCTTTGCACGAATGGTTCCTGAGACAGTTTCCTAGAAATAGGATGTTATTGATGAAAACTTCAAAGTCCCAGTTAGGAGGACTACGCTTCAAGTGGATGCAGTCCACTATCATCTTATTGTCAGATGCAAACATGAGCTAGTCCAATTCATTTGACATTGCAAAACGGCAGGCCTCTAGCATTGCAACACATTCTCAGCCATAAAAGCCGTCTCTATTTGACTCGTCAGTTTACTTAAATTTATTCTTTTATAAAATCGTATTAAATCTATTTAAATTTATATTAATCGTAAACTCAACTAAACTATTGAGTTTTTAACTTACAAAATTGTGTTATTTTGTTTTTAAACCATACTAACTTTTTTAATTTAACTATCTTTAATGATTTCATACATAAAATCTTTTTATAATTTTTTTGTTGAATATAATAAATTATAAATGTTGATAGATTTAATTTCAATTACTTATTTTTAAAATATATTTAAATAAAATTGTTATCATTTTTTATATTTTAATTATTTAATCATGTATTTTTAATAATTATTTATTAATAAAGATAATATGTCATAATATTTATTATTTTTTTAAATAAATAATATTTGACGGATAGTTGTTAATTCTTTAAATAAGTGATTATTTCAAATTCAAAGCAAAATTTGAATTTGAAATTTTGAATGCTTTTGTACAGCCCCATATAAGAAAAGACATTTGAACAAACTCTGTTATGTATTTGTTTCAATGATAATGCCATGTTTTAAACTAAATAGATAAACAACTTGGTAAACTCAAATGGAATAGTACGGATGTGTTAGTTTTGAACTTTTGAAGAACGAAGAAGCTTGTTCGTTTACCAAAATAATACTCGTGCTTGTTTGCCTTTCAGTAATAACAAAATACAGTTTATCACTTTACCCAAAAACAAAAATATTTTTTCTGAGGTGGGGGACACATCAACAAATGTTCTTGCTCTTGGAGTCTTGGTGACTGGCGTCAATGGTAAAAATAACTTTATAGATTGATAGAAATCCCGTCATTTAAATTTAATTTTTTTGGGGCCCTCTATTAACACATTTTTTATCAAAAGTAGATTTAAAGATCAATCTATACAAATATTTTTTTTTATTTTTTAATATAAGAGTTATTTAACTATTTTTAGATATATTAAAAAATTAAATAAATTAATTAGTTATAATTAATATAAAAATTAATTGATTAAATTAAATAGATTAAAGAGTATATAATATAAATTTATTTTAAAATATTAAATTTAATTTTAATTAATTAAATTATTTAATTTTTTATTATTTTTTTTAAAAAATCAATTAACTTATAAGAAGGAACAGGGAGAGTTACGTCAAGCAGGCTGCTGTAAGACTGAGATAGGAATTGGATTGAAATTAAAAATTAAAAATTGAACCAACATCATTAATTTAAATAATAAACAGTATAATATTATTTAAGTGAGATTTTAAATTTAAATTTTAACGTATATAAAAAAAATTTATTAAAAAATTCATTTATTATAGCAAGATATGTGACGTGGGTCAAATCTAAATATGGTTAAGATAAAATTTTAATAAATTAAGTATAAAAAAAATTAAAAATTGAACATTTTCACAATGCTCTTTGTTCTGAAACTGCGATAGTCAGTCAAGTCAATCTCAGCCGTTGATCGCCACAACTGGCAAACTATTATCGAGTGGCTGAGAAGTAAAAGTCAAAATTGGCGCGTGACTGACATTAAAGTTTCAAATTTAATTGAACTTATAATATATTTTTAAATTTATCTATTTTTTAAAATATATTAAACAAGTCAATTATAAATTTAGTAAAAATATATCAAATAAATTTTTAAAATTTAAATAGTTATACGTCTATAATTTTTTTGTAAACAAGTTTAACATGAATGTTTTTATCTAACCTAAAAAAAAGTTATTCAACGATAATAATAATAAAAAAAAACTCCATAATAGTCAAGTATATTATGTGGATGACTGATTGGACCAATGGATTCAACTAGTTAAATTGAAAACTGATCCTAAACTAATCAAGAATCTATTGGTTTAAATGTTGGAAACCAATAAAACTAGTTAATCAACAGGTTGAGGAGGTACATTTTTTTTTTAAAAAAATAAAAGTTTATACAAAAAGGTCCAATAATATGATATGAGAAAAAGAAGCATTGCATACATATAATCAATCAGGAATAGAATTAAAAAGAATAAATAAATGATGAGATAAATCTAAACTACACCTCCTAACAAAGTCAGAGATCTCGTAACTTTTGTACCTTGTATTTATGAGGGAGGGGGTCTTAATTTATTAACGGGAAACCGGCACACTAACCGATTCAGTCCCCGGTGCGTTTTCCATAACATATACTCAAGGCCCACCGCAAGATCAAATGTCATCCGCCTGGTTCAGCCACCCTCTCTTTGGAAAATTTAGTAACAGATTTAAATTGAAATTTGTTAGTGAGAGACGTAGTAAGAATAAAAGCAGAAAAAGATAAATATAAAACCAATAATCCATCAACAACAGTTTCGCTCGCGAATCTGCCTCTATTTGTTTCAGTGCTTTATTTCTGCCCACAAAAACTAAAACTCTTGCGTGGTTTCGCATCATTCCTTCCTTCTTCGTCGTCTTCTTCTTTCAGGTAAACGTTTCACAACTTTCATAGTTTCAAAACCTTTGCTCAGATATTGATTGAATAAACTGTGTGCAGAAATGGAGTTTGCAGTAGCAAAAGCTTTGAAACCCAGTTTACGAAGAGAACTATCTTTTCAACAGAAAGCCTATTGCGAGGAAATTTTGTACTTTAACGGAAACAACGGCGTTGCTGGTGAAGATTTCTCGGTGGATGACCTTCTTGACTTGTCTCACAGCGAATTTCAGCATGTGCTTGCTGAGAAGGAAAACGATTTTGAAGATGACGACGAGAAAAAAGATGGTTCCTTTGTTTCGGACGATGTAAACTCCAACTCCGGCGGTGATTCCGGCACTGGGGATTCTGAGTCGCCTCTTGCAAGCGAACTCGCCGTTCCGGCAAGTTTACTTTCACAAGCTTCACGATTTTCGTTTTGGTTCTAGCAAGGAATTGAAATAAAACCTATTTGAATATTCTACAGGCCGACGATTTAGCAGACCTTGAGTGGGTTTCTCACTTTGTAGACGATTCTCTACTAGAGTTCTCGTATCCGGTTTACTCAGAGCAGTCGAACGCGGAGAAGCACTCTGCAACGGAGCTTAGACCGGACTTAACGACAGCGAAAACTCCCCGTTTTCCGTCTAAAATTCCGGTGAAAACGAGAAGCACCAAATATAGAAAAGCCAACGCTCGTATCTGGTCATCCAGCTCAATTCTTTTCGTTTCCCGGTCATCCCCAAAGTCTTCCTCAGCTCTCGTCTTTGCCGGTGAACCGCCGGCGATGAAGCAGAAAAAGAGGAAGCCGGTGGAAGGGAAAACGAGTGGGGCCCCGATTCAGCGTGGATGCAGTCATTGTCATGTGCAGAAGACGCCACAGTGGAGAACCGGCCCACTAGGAGCCAAAACTCTGTGTAATGCATGCGGGGTCCGGTTCAAGTCCGGTCGGCTTTTTCCAGAGTATAGACCAGCCTGTAGCCCAACTTTCTCGAGCGATTTGCACTCAAATAGCCATCGCAGAGTGTTGGAGATTAGGAGGAAGAAGGAGATGGTTGGTCCGGAGGCCGGCTTGACCCAAACACAAACGGTTCAGAGCTTCTGAAGTTTCAAAACCACAATAGGAGTCTGGCTATGGCTAGGCAAGGCAGAGTCTCAGAAAAACGGGTCCAACCCGGTTCAGTTTTTGTACCATATTAGTGAACGATCAGTCTTAATTAGCGGAAGTCAGCTAGGAAGGTTACAAGTAGGTATTATTTAGGTGGAGCGAGATTGATTGTTTGTTTTTGGTATTTAGAATTTAGGGCAGTTTATTTAACTTATATTTATTATATTATTAGAGTAAAGTAGAAGAAGAGGAGAATATATATATATATATGAATATATTATGTAAGCCTTTTAATTTGAGCCATTTATTGAGTCCGGTCTTTTGATATTTTCATTGCTTTTGAATCATTCAAGTTTGCTCAATGTTTGATCATAATTTAAAGTTCTATATTTTTCTTTCATGATCATATTTTTTAATAATTAAGAGTACATAATATGATCAAAGTTCTATACCTTGAGAAGTAATTTTTTTCATTAAAGCATATGTAGTGTTAATTCCAAAACTTAATTGGTCGAAAAAAAGGATTGAAGTGAATTTTAAAGTCTTGATGAGTTCATTCTTTAACCCTGTACAGGTTTGAGAGGAAGGAAAATGGAATGAAACGATAGAGAAAATTAAAATTAAAAACAATTAAGTTGCTTAGAAAAAAATTAATATTTTAAGTAAGGTCGCGGTGCAAATCGTGAATGTATGAAAATAATATTAACTTTATTTATATTTTAAAAAATCCAAATTTAGATTAGTTGACCGTACAAAATATAGTATATATATAATTGTAAAAGTATATATTTTTTAGTAATTACTAAAATAAAAAGTCGTTATAAATAAAAAATATTTCAATTTTATTCTAACTTTAAGCATGGTTTAAATTATTCTTTAAACTGATAGCCAACGTAATTTATATTTCATATTTTTTTTCTTTAAAATAATAAAAAAAATAAATTTAGACAAACATGTGCAAAGATATGAAATATAAAGGAAAAAATTAAAAAAAAATACTACTTGAATTCTAAAATTTTTAATAAGGAATTACTATAAAATTGTATTGTTATTTGTTTTATAAAAGTAGTCAATAATGTACAGAGTGTAATAAATAAATTGATTTAAAATTTTAAAATTTAAATTGTATTTTTTAGGATTTTTTTAAATATAAATTACTTTGGCTATCAGATATTCAAATTTAATTTCCACTATTCGAGTTTACGCCGGCACTTTCTCGAGCAAAACTCTATGTGTGCAATGTGCTAACAACTCCAAAGTCAAAAATAGATTTATATAAGAGAATTGCTGAAACTAAAACAAGGCTGTATAAGTGTTGATGACTATTATCAAGAGATGGAGTTGACTGTGAGTAGAGCCGATGTGAAGGAGCCTTGAAAAAGCCACTATTTATCGTTTTATAGATAGGCTTAATTAACAAAGACATGTGCAACATGTCAAAGACCACCATCGTCGTCTTGTTCAAGTTGTAGGAAATACAGAGGTTGACATATAGTTTCTCGTACCTTCAAAATAAAGATACATTTTATATTTATATTTATATATCTAATGATGTTTCCTCGATTTGGGTTTGGAACAAAATGTTCAAAAATATTAAAGTATAGTTGATATGTAGGTTTGGAGTGAAAGCATAAGCCGCCCTTGAAATTATTTTATTCTTTTTTTTTTTTGTGTTACAGAAATTTAAAAAAAAATTAGACTCGATTTAAAAATAATATAAATTTTTTATTGTTTTTAGATAATATTATTTTTTTAAAAAAAATATCGTGCATGAATGTTGAGCCAATTATGGAGGGTGGTGGGTCAGTGGGACAGCAAATAATAGGAGCCAACCAACGATCCATGTCCAATGAACTTGCATCAGTGGATCAACAAAAGTGGATTATTGATCATATCATTTATGTTCTAAACAAAATTTTGGAACCCAATAAGAAACTAGAGAAACCATCCAAATCCAATGGACCAGCATGATAAGAATGCATTTCCATATGTTTTTGGGGTCTGTGAACATTGTGAAGGGCGTACCAATGTTGTGAGCAGGGGATAGTGTGTCAAGTACGTAAGATGTAAAATTGTATGGATGTTAGTCTCAATGTTGGCGTTTCGGACTATGCTCGTTTGAATTAGCTTATTTTAAATATTTTTACATTATATTATATTAGGTAAATATGTAGGATGAGTTTTATCTCAAATTATATAAATAAATATTTTTGGGGCGTCCAATTGTGATTGATTAAAATAAAAAACAGCATTTTAATTGATAATGGGAATTTCCCAAAATTGGTGATCATGCGGGCCCTTTGGCACGAGGCTTCTTTTTTTTTTTTTAATTGGATATAGATTTTTTTCCAGTAGAAATAATCATTTTTATAATAGTGTGGTTTGAGAATGAATTGGTTGGCATAGTGATGTGCATGTGGGTCTTATGTTTCATTCTGGGCTCATGAGTCCATGTAAGGCCTTCGTAATATTTTTTGGTAGGCTAACATGCATTCAAGCCTGGGCAACACCGACCCATTGTCCATAAATTTAACTGGTGAAGAGGTAAGATATGTGATCATTTAGAACGTGTTCAATTTCTAAAAAATATTACTTTATTGTGATTCTAGTTGCGACGTTTGGGGAGGTATCATAACTTTTGGATGCCTAGGTTTATGCATGAGAGTAATAGACGGCTCGCCCTATCCGATATTGGTATCGTCTAGGAGGAAAGGAGACTCTGCCCTGCCCTTAGATCATGGGTGAGCCTAACCCTTTTCCAAAAATTTTTCTTATAAAAAAAACAGATTGGGCAATACGAGTTGACTCGAGCTTATTTTTTCTTTTGGGTCATTTTGTAATATTAAACGCAAAGGCCTACTTCCCATGTACAACTCTTTTTAGAAAGTTCTACCAAGAAAAAACTCCGGTTAGAAAGTGAAAAACAAAAAACAAAATCTGGTTAGGTGAATAGAGAGTTGGCAAGGAAACAAGTTTCGATGCTCACCATTGCAGTGAGTTATGTTCTGTTAAAATATAGTTTGTGTGGTTCAAATTTAGATTTTTTTAACTAATATTTTTAAATAAAAAATCATTTTTTCGAAGAACTAATCACTCAAATATTATCTTTATTTTAGATTCTCTACACATTAAAATATTTCTCTCAGAAAATAAAAGTAAAAAAAATCAATGTAAATAATGTAGGCAAGGAGAGGAAATCTCACCCCAAATTCTATTACTAATGATAACTCTAACCCTAATTAATCTTTCTTATACGTATTAGATAACTCGAGGGGATGATCACAGCAATGAGTTAACAATTCCCAGTGCAGATATCTTATTTTATTAGTATCAACTAACATATTCTTTGGAAATTCCAATTGTGACAGTATTTTAAAGATCATATTGATAAAGAGTTTTTGAAAAATTATATGTTTAACAGAAGCTTCAAGCTAGGGATATATGAATGATTCTATTTACTTTTCCGTTTTTAGTCAATAATAAGATTTTTAAAATGTGATGCATTTATATTTTTGCATCTCTGCCTTCAGGTTCAAAGCTTTTAGTGAATGAGAAATGGATAAAATCGGTGGTTAGATTGTGGTGGGGAGTAGTTAGAGATACAGATATTGAATTTAAATTCTTTGATATAACAAAAAAAGGAACGTTTTATTATGAAATTTAATCACACTAATAATATTTTCAATCTTCAGATGAAATATATCAAACCTTTCATCAAGATTCTAGAAGCTTAGAATCCAAGCATCTTATGCTCAAGGCAAACTCTATATGATACATGCCCACAATATACAAAGATCCAAACGACACATTCTTTGCCCTGCTATTTTTCCTCCTTTTTTTTCTGAAGAATTTGACGGTTTTTCTTAGTGTATGTTTGGAAGTAAGGTTTAAAAAGCTCTTTTGGCTAAAATTTTAATAAGCTACTAAAATTAGTTTTTAAAATAGTAAAAGAGTTTATGGACTATCCAATTACTATCTTATCTTTACTTTTTCTTACACATTATCTCCTCTCTCCTCTCTTATCTCTCATCTCTCCTATATCTTCTCCACCCTATCTCCTCTCTCTTCTCTACACTTTCTCCTCTCTCCTTTTTCTTTCCCACCATCTCTCATCTATCATACTTTTAATCAAATCATACATTTTTTAATAATTTAATATGAAAAATAATTCTACTACTAATCATCAAAATATCTCAATTTTTAAAATATATTTTTTCTAAAATCTATTCTCCAAAAGCTAATCCAAATATGCCCTTAATCATCATTCTCTTATAAATAAAATTAAAAGCAAATCATAAGTCACGTGAATAAAAAATAACTCTCATATCTTATGCATATTAAAAAATAAAAAATGATATCATTAAATAAAAATTATTTATATATATTTTATTTTCCAACTTTGAAAATATAGGATTTTTCTCAAACATATGAAGATCAAAGAAGGAAATTAAAAAAAAAAACGGCACAATCACAAAGCTTCTTTTTGCTAACTTGATTAGAGGGATAAGTATATTGATTTCTCTTTATTTTGGTTCGTTCTTCACATTTGTTTTGGAATCCATCCCTCCAGTTCCTCTTCACCGTTCCCTTCTCCTCACGAATGTGTCATCTAAGGATTATAGCTAGTAGTGGAATAACTTAACAAATTCAGATTAATTAGAAAATAGTAATATTATTTAAAAAAATGATAGGAATTGGGCCCACAAATAAAGCCTCCATCACCTTTCCCTCGAGCTCAAGCATTGTGCACTCTCACACTTCGTGTCCTTTGTTTTGTGCCTGCATGTGACCTCACTCTCGTCTCCCATTTTACTGTCGGCGCTTTGATTTAAAAAAAGATTTCAAAGTCTCTCACTCTCTCGCTTGGCTTTCAAGTTTCAAGCCCGTGAGACTCTCTGCTACTATAAATGAAAACGCACTTTCATTTCAGTTTCAACACACAGCAAGCATTTCATCAAACACACAGTGCTCATTATCACTAGACAATGAAGTTCCTCAGATTCTCTTACCTCGCTCTGTTCATCTTCTTCCTCGTTGGGTTGCCGGATCCTGGAATCGCTTATCATAATTACAGAGACGCATTGTCGAAGGCGATCTTGTTCTTCGAGGGCCAGAGATCGGGGTATCTGCCGGACGACCAGAGAATGACATGGAGGAACCATTCAGGCCTGAGCGACGGGTGGAATTACAACACAGACCTCACCGGCGGCTACTACGACGCCGGCGACAACGTGAAGTTTGGTTTCCCGATGGCGTTCACCACCACAATGCTGGCTTGGAGCGTCGTCGAATTCGGAGATTCGATGCCTCCTCAGGAGCTTCGGAATTGCCTCGTTGCTATTCGCTGGGCTACCGATTATTTGCTGAAGACTGTGTCTCAGCCCGATCGGATTTTTGTTCAGGTAAAAATTTATTCATTCCTCTTCTCGCGTCAACAATATTTTTACTTAGATCTTCTTCACATATATTTTCTTAATGTTTTGGTGAAATAAAACTGTTTTATATATAGCAATCCACCAATATTCATGATTTAATATATTGTAATATAAACTTGTTATGATTAATCCCATGGCATTGTCCTGTGGTTGAGGTTTAATAGATTGAGAGAAGGTAGGTGAGGTTAGTTTGGAGAATTGAAAGGGCAGGCATGATCTTGTGTTGTGTGCTCTATCAGTGCGTGAATGGGTAGCGAAAATGTAGTTACGTGGTCACATTAGTCCTCGATCGCCTTTTTCTTCTTCTCTTGACCCTTTCGTATCCACGTACTTTCAATTCAATTTCTTTTTATACTAAAAAAATCAAAATTGCTTGTATACATTTAAGTTTTCTAATAATTCCTGTATTTTTTTATCCATTGATCTGTGTGCATGCCATCACAAAACTTCATATCATTTCACATTCTCTCGTACAAAAATGATTGGGCCACTTTCTTTTCCGTCTTTATTGAGTATTTTTTTTTTAAAATTAAAATCGAATGATCAATCTTACGTGTAGGAACGCATCCGGTTCTATATTTTTTTTAAAAGTGTTATTTTAATCTTAAATTTGTCACAATATAAACTTTTAAATTTCATGTACTTTGAATTTAATATTTAATATAATTGTATTTATTTTTGAATTAGTAAATGAAAATTATTGTTATTACATCTGTATGTTCTAAAAAAATTTGTGTTAAAAAATTAAGTAAAAAAGAATATATGTGGGGCGAAGAATCTAGGTAGACTGGTAAGGCTTGTAAGTTAAGATTCTTCTTTTGGAATAAGATGCTTCACCCAGGCGCTAAAGATGATCGCGTGTCCCTCGCTAACCAGTTAACGCTTTAATTATTATTAATTGATAATTGATGGATGGATAAAGTTTAATTGAAGGTGGGGGATCCAATCTCAGACCATAACTGTTGGGAGAGGCCAGAGGACATGGACACAGACAGGACGGTTTACGCCATTGATGCTCCAAATCCAGCTTCCGACATTGCCGGCGAAACAGCCGCGGCACTGGCCGCTTCATCCATGGCGTTCCGGTCATCGGACCCCGGATACTCGGAGACCTTGCTACGAAATGCAATCAAGGCCTTTCAATATGCTGATAACTACAGAGGTGCTTACACGGACAATGATCATATTAGGGAAGGTGCTTGCCCTTATTACTGCAACTTTGGAGGTTATCAGGTAAATTAAATAATGATGCAATAATTATAATTTATTAAACAAATAATTATAGAAATATATGTGAATAATGAAGAAATGAAGACGATACAGGACGAGTTGTTATGGGGAGCAGCGTGGCTAAGGAGCGCAACTGGTGACGATGATTTCTTAAACTACGTTCAATACAATGCAAAACCATTCGGTGCTGATGATAACATCAACGAGTTTGGCTGGGAAAACAAGCATGCTGGCCTCAACGTTCTTGTCTCCAAGGTATTTATTTCACATTTACAAATTCAAAATCTTATCTTCAACGTTCTATCTTTTCCTTTTAATACTACTTCTATTACTTAATACAAAATATAATTGACTAATTTAAAAAAAATAAAAATTACTTTAAATATTTATATTATTTATAAATTGATATTTAATATATATTATAATTACATTATTTATTTAATTCTTTTAATTTTTTTAAATTAGTCAAACTCATTCTTATATTAACAAAGTGAGGGAGTACAATAAATTTAAACACATCCACGTATAAATATATCAATGTGAGATTTGAGCCTAAAACATTATCCGAACATGGTGGATAGCTTCCCCCACTAATTAAAAGTTCTATATATTTAGCGTTCTATATATATATATATATATATTTATTTCAAAGTTTTCATTGATATATTAAAATATAAGTGCAATAATTGAATTTTTCAGGAAGTAGTAGAAGGAAACTTGTACTCTCTACAATCCTACAGGGACTCAGCAGAGAGCTTCATATGCACACTGATACCTCAATCACCAACTTCACAAACCCAATATACTCCTGGAGGCCTCATTTACAGACCTGGAGGCAGCAATTTACAGCATGCCACTTCTCTCTCTTTCCTTCAACTTGTCTACGCTAACTATCTCTCTCACTCCTCCCAAACCCTAACTTGTGGGTCCCTCTCCGGCATCACTCATCAAACCCTTCGTCACAACGCCAAGAAACAAGTTGACTACATCTTAGGCGACAACCCCATGGGAATGTCGTATATGGTCGGATACAGTGACCGTTACCCTCAAAGGATTCACCATCGTGGCTCTTCTCTGCCTTCCGTTAGGAACCGTTCTCAGTTCATTGCATGCAAGGAAGGCTCTATCTATTTCAATTCTTATAACCCTAACCCCAATATTCTTGTCGGGGCCGTTGTCGGAGGGCCTGAGGACGATGATGAGTACGAGGATGATCGAGGTAATTTCAGAAAGTCGGAACCCACTACGTATATTAATGCTCCTTTTGTTGGGGTTTTAGCCTACTTCGCCGCTCATCCTCATCACCCATATTGATAATAACACAACGACATAACTTAAGAATGGGTATTTTTAGGTATTTATTATTGTCAGGTTCTTCACAACAAGTCATCGCATGCGATGTTGATGTCTGGTTTTTCACATGTTATATATATTTTTTAAATTACTGAAGAACTTGATGAGTAAATAGTTAGAGAACTTTTCTTAAGTCTTGTCTTCGTAAATAAAAAAGGAGATGATGAATGCAGTGAAGATGTCTCTCGTCTTGAGAAAAAGCCAAGAGGGAAGAGGATTGCTTGTGTTGGGTATATATAAATAGGATATTGTGGTTGTTAGGGTTTGGAGAGCTACTTTATGGCTTTTAAATTACACTATTCAAGTTGAATGGGAGATTATATTTAGTTTGAGGTATTTTATTATCGAGTTTAAGTTTTGACAATTGAGGGGGAAAACTGAGATTGCGTGCGTTGTAAGTTTGTTAATTCTCATAAATTATATTAATGGATATGGTGCTTTCCCCCCTTCTGTTTCAAACGAACTGATATATTTAATTATCAGTGGCAACTAATCAATTTTAATATTCTTCTAATCTTTAATATATAATATAATTTAAAAGTTAATATTAATAATAAATATAAAACATATTTCATAGCTAATCATTTTGTACAAACACTCTCAATCATTTGTATTATTTTTATTTATTAATTACTCTTAATAATAATATTAATTTGTTATTAAAAGAGTATGTCCAATAACTTTTTCTTGTAGAAATTATGCAGTAAACCTTAACCGATAGTTTAGAGATTAATTTTTTTAAGATGTAGAGATTACCAAAGTAGATTTTACCTCTCCCAACAAAGTATTTTTCATACACATAGTCTGATTCAAACCCATAATATAATATTTAAAGAATCTAGTCATTTATCAAGTTGTAACCCAAAACTATTTATAACATTTTTTTATATACAAAAAAATTAGATGAGTTTGGCACCGGTCCCCTACCAAAGCCAGAGCATAATCGTAGGGCTCAGATAACACTTACAAAAGACTTATAAGATATTCTTACTAAATGAGCCCTCACAATGACAAAGGGAATCAAATTCACATTTTTACGTGATGCGAATTCATTCTTTGTCATATGTGTTAACTTTCATTGGTAAACTATTTATAAAGTTTTTTTTGTTACATAAAAGTTTAGATATATTCGACACTGGACTCCCACTAAGGTTAATAAATAGGTTTAAGGTTCATAGAGCGTTTATAGGGGATTTATGAGATTGCCTATAAAAGGAACCCTTACAATGACAATGAGAATTGAATTCATATCTTTCTAGAATATAAGTATATTTTTTTATATCTATATTAACTCTTATTAGCCACTATTTATAAAGTTACATATGAGAGCACGGTCAAACTTTTTTTTTTTCTGGCCCTTGTGGGCTCACGAGTAAATTGGATGAGAGAATATGAAGGGAAATGTTACTACACGTTTATAAATGGTTTGTTTTGGTCCCTTGGTTGTGGGCTCTTGAACAAAATAAAGGAAATCCTAATCTTTCTTTTAATTGGGCTTCCATGATAACCAAGCAACCAAGTTGAAAAAGAAGTCTTCTTTAACCAATAAATTAATCTAAGTGATAAACGGTTCGATATCTCTTAAATAAGGTCTCAAGTTCAAATTTTAATATATACAAAAAATCTTCATTAAAAGACTCATCCACTATAACCAGGTACATAATATAAGTCAAATTCAGATATAACAAGGGCAAAACTCTAGTGAATCGAATGAAAAAAAAAAATCTTCATCACTCACCCAAATGAATTCGTTAAAAAAAGATCTTACCAAAAAGAAAAAAATCGTTGAAAACGGAAGCACAGATAAAGCACGAAAGTAGCTACACAGATTCACAGACAATTAAGTGCCGACGGTGCCATTTATAATATTATATTGTGTATGAATATATATACTTTCAATGATGAAATTATAATTCTATAACTTTATCAATTTTCTGAAATGTTGGAGTAATTTCTGTTACTGTAATATATATGTTCTTTTCCCCTCAGAAATTTATTAAAACTACACACATTGTTTTTATTGTAACAATATATGATAGTCCTGTGCTTGGGAGGATATTTTTGTTTATGATTAGTTTCTCTACCTTTTCGATTCAATAACATATAATTCCTTTCCGTATCTTGATATAAAATTTAGTTAATTTTTTTTAGATAAATTAAAAAAATTAAATAAATCAATTTAATTATAATTAAATCTAATCTTTAAAGATAAATTCATATAAGATATTTTTTAATCTACCTAAATTAATAAATTAATTTTTATATTATTATCTCAAGTCCTAATTATAAAAATTAGTTAAATTTTTTTAATAGATATAAGAAATTAAATAAATAAGTTAATTGTAATTAATATAATATTTAGTTGATTAATTTAAATAAATTAAAAAATATATAATATGACTTTATCTTGAATTTAATTATAATTAATTAATTTATTTAATTTTTTAGAGTTATCTAAAAAATTTAACTAGTTTTTATAATTAATACTATAGAAAATAATTAAATTTAAATAATTTATTTAATTTTATTAATTTATTAAAAAGAGTGAGGTGGGTTTTATATTAACCAACCGATGTAATCATTAATGTCGTAGTTGGTTGCGCATTGCTCTTATCATAATCTCTTGGATCGAAAAGTCCTCAAGAAATTGTTTAGCCATTCATTATTCAAATGCGAATAAAAATTAAAGAATTTCAATATAAAATCCCTTTGGGTTGGCTGCCCTACCGACTACCATTAGCCCAATGAATTAAAAATTCCCCCAAATCAGCAATTCATAAACTAGCTTGATTGAGATCTTCCACTGACTAAAACCAACTAATTCTTCTATATATTGACTCATAACACTCTCGCCAAGAAGCCAAAAACCAAAACAACTCCTTTTATATATAACTTCTTTGCTGAGATTATTCAATGCAAGTTCACCAGTTCTCATTTACTTCAAACATTAAAAATAGAACTACTTGGAGTAGTTAATTTCGTTAGGTTAGTAGATTTACTGGTGCTCCAAATAAAATTATATAATTCAGCTTTTCAATGGGAGTATTATGAAAATGGATTATAGGATTGGTCTATCTCTAAGACTTTATAATAAAGTATATTATTTTTAATATAAAAATATATCATTTTAATACCGAATATTTTCAATACCAAATTTGACATTTTCAGAATATAAAGTTTTATTGAGTGAGTAAGTGTATGAAGCAAATTTACGAATAATCAGGAATAATATACTGTTCCGTCCGGTTTTTATTAAAAAAAACTAATACCGACAAATAGATATGTGCAGAGAAAGAAAAACCAATTTGGTCGTCCTTGGTTTGACTTTTATATGTCGTATGTATAATAATCTCCGTGCTTAAAATAATGATTTAGAATGTTAATTAGATTAGATTGGTGTACTTACGACTAAAATCCTTCATGACCATTTCTTTCTTCAAATGGTGGTAATGATTTCCCTATCATATGATGGAATCTTGACTTAACGCGTGCGCACGCGCAATTTTACTATCTCATTAATTAATTAATAATTAATTCAACCAAATAGTTCTAAGTGTTCTTATCAAGTGTTACCCATGATATATTATACTATCTCAATTTTTAATTATAATAATTAATTAATTATAATTAATATAAAAATTAATTAATTAATTAAAATTATTTAAAATGTTTATAGAAGTCACGATCTAAACAATTTGATACTCCTTTCCCCCCCTTAAATAATGTTATGTAAACACAGTCTTAAATTAAGAAATTATTTAAGTTTAAAATTATGCCATGCATTTCTAATTAATATATTATAAATTTATAACAGGGCTCTCCCATCCTCCATAGTAAAAACAAAAATAATAAATATATAAAATATAAAGTGACATGTTTGCAGTTAAACTAACGTACTTCAATCCTCGTTTATTCAACTGTTTGAGTTGGATAATTTTTACATTTTCAAAATTCTATAGCATTCAATAAATTTGAACAAAACAAAATGCCATGGTCCAGTGGCATATAGGTGAGAGGTCACATATTAAACCTGCTGTGATAGTGTGTGAGTATGGATTTATGTGTTAGCATTTTTATGATTTAATGTGATTCATAAAAAAAAAAAAAGAACTATTCATTACTCGTATAACCTTTTTATTATTTCCCTACTTTGGGTTTACTTCAAATGCCTGTTCCATCGTGACATGAGATCAAATGACCGTTAGGAGTCATAACGTAAAATCTTGCGGCGCCTTTATCTTCGCTCACATTTTCGTGTGACCGTTTATTAACGGTGTTCGTGATCAACTGCCAACCCTCTGACGTGGAAAATAATTTTTTCTTTGTTTTTTCTGTGCCGATAGAAACTATTTTTGACCCCAAAAGGAAATGGGAATGGCTGTGCGACCTCGATCTTTGCTTCTCCCTCCACCGCGAGGAGAAAACGAAATAAATATACAGAAAATAGAAACTTCAACGACGTTGTCATTTATCATTGACACTCCTCGCACGCTTCAGATTTACACGGACCTGTTTGGCGTTGATCCATTTTCACACTGAGAGAGAGAGTGCAATCGACGACTCTCTCTCTCACACTCATGATCTTTTATTGTCGATTTTTGTAGTTTTCGTTTTCTCTTCGGATCGTGAATACTGAAGTTTTCTTCAGGTACTGATTTTTCTTTTCCCTTTTTCCTGTTGCTTTCACTTTATTCCCATTTATAGAAGCCTTCTGCATTTCCGTCTTTTCTTTGAAGCTACGTCTCGCAGATTATAACCCCTTTATAGAATGGTTTGTGAGAAGAGTGGATTAAGCTTATAGAGAAAGTTCAGAGATCTGGCTGTCTTTTGGTATTGTGTGACTCGTTTTTTTTTCCTAGAACGCTAAATATTCAGGGGGCGTGTTAATGAATGTTGAAGAGAACCAGAGGGATTAATGCTTGGAATCTGACTTTCTGGTCGTTGTACCGTCGTAATTACTCATTTTCGAATCGATTGATCATAGCCATTGTGGTTTAGTATTCAATTATGTTGTTCTCTTTAAGAAAAACATATACGTATCCGATTCTGGTCGATGGATCACGATGAACGCTGTTTGAGAAGCGAAACATACGTGGCAGAGGATTCAGATTCCTGAAGTAAGTGCTCTGTGAATTTTGTTCCAGTGATTTCCTCTGAATGCATAGTGGAAACTGGGAAGGTAAATTCCTTTAATTTCTGCGTATAACATCATGCTTCTAAAATCTCTATGATTATGAGAGAGACAAAGTGACGTACGGTGAAAAGGATCGTCCTATTTGTTAGTCACCCGAGTGCAGATATACGTTAAATTGGATTTACTTTGTTCTCAAGCATTATGGGCCGCCATCATGAACATTTTTTCCCTTTCATTTCAGTTGGTTGAAGGAAGGATATTAATTGGAGACTACTTTCTATATTTTTGGGACCTGCCATTCCTTTCTATGCCTTTTTTTCCCGGGGCTCATGTCATCTTTCTTTCTTCATTCTTCCCTCTTTTCACAAGCAAAAGACCAGCGTATGCTATAATCACAATGGACCCATGATTGGTACTTTTTTTAAAATTTTTGAAAAAGAGGTTTTGGATCGGGACATGCCGGCGACAGATCATTTGTTATTGACAGAAACGTAATTAGTTGTCATTCTGTTTTACCTTTTTTTATTTCGTTCTGGTTGTTGGATGCAAAGCAAGGTTAGCCTGTTGTCTCCGTTGTTGCCTATTGAGATGTTGCTTCGCTTGTGCGCGCGCGCGCGCGTATATATATATATCCATTATTAGAATCTTGTTCATAATTTCACCCAAAAAAAAAGCTAAAAAGAAAAGAATCTCGTTCATAACTTTCAAATGGAGAGCTAACTATGTATGTGAACTGTCAGGGACATTTTTTCTCTCTTAATGTCTTGCATTGTAGGTAAGCAACTAAATTTTGGATTTTGAGCTCACGATAACCGTGTGAACCGAATTCTGAAGAACAATAGGTAAAAAGTGAGCAATGGGTTATATTGGCGGTGAGGAGCTGGTCAAATGGGAGAAGATGCAAGGACCGGATGGCCGTGAAGAGAAGATTCTCGTGTTAGTAAGGTTGAGGCCTTTGAGTGAGAAGGAAGTCACCGCTAACGAAGTAGCAGATTGGGAATGCATCAACGATACCGCCATCTTGTACCGGAACACTCTGCGGGATGGCTCCACATTTCCAAGTGCCTACACCTTTGGTAAGCAAATGTCTCTGATGCCTATTGGCAAGGTTGTGCTGCCACTAAATCTGAATTACACAGTTTCATATTTACTTACAAGAATTGGGATCTCACGATGTGGGTCTGATTCATCAAACATGTTTTCTTTTTCTAAAAGATCACTTTCTCTTACATGGAGAACAAGATCATGAGCAGTTCAATATTCCGTTGTTTTGGGAAAAAAACTTTCTTTTGTTGGTTTTTTTTTGGGAGATGAGCTCTTCCCCTTATTTTCCTGGGGCCAAGTTTTGAAATGCTTCAGTGGGGAGACAAACCATTTGGTGATTCAAGTCACGTCAATTATCAAAGCGTCAATTCCTTCTGTTACTAGATTGATTTTGAATTTTTATCTGAGACAACTTTGTTATACTTTGAAAAGCATATTGGATAGTTTTGTTAAAGGATAGCGCTTAGAAGCAGTTCTAATTTCAGTACGCACTTGTACCAATGATCCATTTATCAATAGACAGAATGTTTCTGAATATTTGGTTTATGATTCGGTGGTAGACAGAGTATTTCGTGGTGATTGCCCCACAAAGCAAGTATACGAGGAAGGAGCCAAAGAAATTGCTCTTTCAGTTGTTAATGGAATTAACTGTAAGTTTTGTCGGCTGGTTTCTTTCATGAGTTATGACCCACTTTCCACTTGACCATCTTAAGGCTTTAACTAATGTATGAGTCTGTATATTTCTTCAGCAACTATATTTGCATATGGACAAACAAGTAGCGGAAAGACATACACCATGGTTGGATTAACTGAGTATGCTGTAGCAGATATATTTAACTATATAAATAAGGTAACTAGACTACTAATGAATTGAACTGCCTGTTTGATTCTTCAATATAGTTATTCACCGAATTCATGTCAACACGAGGTTGATCTTTCTTTTATAGCACCAAGAGAGAGCATTTGTGGTGAAGTTCTCAGCAATTGAAATTTATAATGAAATCGTTAGAGACCTCCTAAGCGCAGACAGCAGCACACTTAGACTGCGTGATGATCCTGAGGTGAAATTTATTTATTTATTTTATTTTAAATTAATTAATGATTGTGCACATATAAAGCTCTCATGATCTCTAACTTTTATCAGAAAGGAATCATTGTAGAGAAACTTACTGAGGAGACACTACGGGACTGGGGACATTTGAAATCGCTCCTATCTTTTTGTGAAGGCAAGGGAATATACCTAAACGTCTTGTTCTAGGATGAATTGTTCCATTGCATTGATTACTATATATTATTGCAGCTCAAAGACAGGTGGGAGAGACTTACCTGAACGAAAGGAGTTCTAGATCTCACCAAATTATCAGACTGGTTTGCGCCTTTGTCTTTTCTGGTTGAAAGCTATGCTGTAGATTTTTCTTACTTGTATCTTAATAATAGATTTGTAAACTTGCAGACAATTGAAAGTTCTGCTCGAGAATTCTTGAATAAAGGCAACTGTGCCACCCTATCAGCTTCTGTGGTATGCCTACATTCTCTTTATCTATGCTTGTTCAAGAAATGGTTCTTGTAGATTTTAGATTATATTACGTTTTGTTTCTGTGCAGAATTTTGTTGATTTGGCAGGGAGTGAGCGTGCGTCTCAGGCATTATCAGCTGGTACGAGATTGAAAGAAGGTTGTCATATAAATCGGAGTTTACTTACTCTTGGAACTGTCATTCGTAAGCTTAGGTTGTCTACCTCTCCCTTAGTCTGTAATATCTGCTTTAATTTCTCAGTCTGTTGTGGGCGAAACATCTGGTGATTAAGTTGTCTTGAGTGTTTTGTTGTGTGAAATTTACTGGCAATATTATGACAACAGGATAGCCTTTTTCTTTATGCTATTAGAGATTGAATTGTGTTTGGGGAGCTGAGTAATTAGTTTATGTAAAAAACGGTACAGAAACAAAGAGAGCTTATTCTCTATACTCTGACGAATCAAATGTCTTTCCATTAGAGAACATAATTGATAGAGCCACACTTTTCCTTTCTTAGAAAACTATTCATATGTTTTTGTTGGCCTAATGTGATTGAACGCAGTAAGGGAAGACATGGACACATCAATTACAGAGATTCTAAGTTAACACGCCTACTGCAGCCTTGCTTAGGTGGCAATGCTAGAACAGCCGTCATTTGCACTTTAAGCCCAGCTAGGAGCCACGTTGAGCAGACTAGAAACACGCTTCTTTTTGCCTGTCGTGCAAAAGAAGTGACCACTAAAGCACAGGTTAATGTAGTGATGTCTGATAAGGCCTTGGTCAAACAATTGCAAAGGGAGTTGGCCAGATTGGAGAGCGAGTTGAGAACACCCGCTCCTGCCACTTCCAGCTGTGATCATGCGGCAATGCTGAGAAAGAAAGATCTCCAAATACAGAAGGTCATTATTGTCCATTTTACATATGTCCAAAATGGCTAGATTCTTAGTAACATTTATTAAGGTTAAGATGTAAATTTATTCTAGAAAATTTTCACTCTGCAATATTATCTTAAAAATTCTTTTTATAATATTGATCCGAAAGTTTTAAAATTTAGCAATATTGTCTTATTCTATTAAAAAATTAATATTGTCTGTAAGTGACTAAATGGTAACATTATTCTATTTTAATACTTTTAAAGTAATATTGTTCTTTAGTGAAAATTTTTATCCTAAATTTAAACCTTAACCCTATTTATTATTAGTGGTACATTTTTTAGGCACATCCATGATACGTTTCCTTTGCATGTTGATGATATGGGTTCTAAAATTTCAGATGGACAAGGGGATCAGGGAGCTAACTCAGCAGCTTGAGCTTGCACAATCAAGGATTGAGGATTTGCTAGGCATGATTGATAATGACCAGAAATCCGGAAAAGTAATTATTTCCTAATTTCCGAGATGTCTATAATGCGTGAGAGGTCTTGCTCTAAATTTGGAATCTTATTTTATTTCCAATCAGGCCGGCATTGATAGTCCTCCTCATACGCTGGAAGGGGAGGATACCTGGGAAGATGATTATTCAGTGCGAGAGTCATTAAGCGTTTCCTCTCCTGCACATCCCGATGTATGCATTAGAGAGATTAACAATCCTCACCATAACAATGGAGATAATCCCCATCAGCCCTATCACCTCTCTGAAAGGACTGCAGATCATTCGCACTATGATGGTAACTTTTTCTTCTCTACTTTTAGTAATCAATCGGAAAAAATTATGATATTTTAAGAGCTGAGCTGTATCAAATCATTGTGTATTTTTTATTTTTCCTTTAGAGTTCTCTGATCAGTTCTGCAAAGAAGTTCAATGCGTCGAGAAGGAGGATTCAAATAGAGAGAACACTGAATTTCCTAATCCATCAAGAAGTGAAAATGGGGGGTTGGAATTACCAATCTCCGAAGAGGTAATTGCACCGGGCCAGGAAGAGCCAACCTCTGTGAATGAAGATACGGAAGCCAATGAGGTCCATGATAGTCCTGCACCTAGATATGGTGCTGTGGAGCAGAAACTCCATGATGAACTAATGATCGTTGATTCTCCTGTATGCCCGCAACCTGATAGTCAATCTCCTCGGGCCACTTTACCAAATATGTCAAATTTACTGAACTTGAACTTATCAAGGAGCTGGAGTTGTAGGGAATATTTCGTGACTGATTCTCTAGAGAGCGCACCTGCCAATGGGTTTGAGAAAGGATTTCCGGGAAGACCAGAAAGATTTCGGAGAAATCTTCATTTAAGGTTTGATCCTGCCACAAGCACAAGATTTTCTGTTGGAAGTCCCAGGCTAGACAGCATGAGAACACCTGGCCATGAGGGCATTCCTAGCATTCAAACTTTTGTTGCTGGTATGAAGGAAATGGTCAAGCTTGAGTATGAGAAGCAATTTGCTGCTGGTCAGGTGCGACAAAAATCATTTTTCAATCGCATTTTTTTGGGGTGACATTTCAATCGCAATTTTTACTATTAAATTTGATGAAAAGAAAAGCAGATCTATATTTTATTCTCCTTCTGTTTCGGCCTGTGCTTTATAAGTTGCTGGGCACAAAATAAGAAACGGTCTCTCCAAAAGTGGTACTGCTTACACGGTCTCTCCAAAAGCCATTTTGAGAGAGTTGAAAAAACACTATCTCACTGAAAGGTCCTCGCATGCTTTTATACAGTTAGATACAAAATTATCCATTTTTGAAACAGGAATTAAAGTAGTAGATCTTTTAGCTCCTTCTCGCCATGGAGGAAAAATAGGACTTTTCGGTAGAGTTGGGGAGGGGAAAACAGTACTCATTATGGAATTGATCAATAACATTGCTAAAGCTCAGGAGGTGTAAAACAGTATCGTTCCTAAACTGGTTTTGTTCTTATCCCCTTATTTTATTTTCCTTTTTTCTTTTGTTTCCTTGTGGGGTTGGGTTTGGAGGAATATTTATGCAATCATGATATGTTACATAGCTATATGAGCTCTGTTACAGCAGTTTGTTATATTTTCTTCAGTAACTGGTCAGTACCTCGTGGCCTGTGCATATGCACGATTAGTTTAATTTTTTTTCCTTCTAATTGTTAATTATATGCCTGTAATCTTTAATTTGATAATTATTTTGAAGGTCTGACAACGGGATTTTATGTTCAAATCCATCATTACTAATCCTTGTATGTAAATTATTTATATTCAGAGTTCTTCCTTTTTGCAGCAAATAGTGGGAGAGTCTTTAACTTCTACTTTATTCAGGCATGCATATTGATCGATAATTGTAGCAGACATTGCTACTACACTTGTTTTTGCGTTTGCTGCTTAGAAGGACTCGTGTGTCTGTCATTATTGATTCAAACCCCTTATGCTTTTCCTAAATTCTACTTTCTGAATTGTAGGGTAAGGAAACAGAGAGAGGCGCTTCCCCATTAGAGAAGAATGTGAAAGATGTAGGCATGGATTCAATGCTTGAGGCACCTGGAACTCCTTTGAATTGGACCCTGCAATTCGAGAGGCAGCAAAAGGAGATAGTTGAACTTTGGCACACTTGCCATGTATCATTGATCCACAGAACCTACTTCTTTCTTCTGTTCAGCGGTGATCCCTCAGACTCCATTTACATGGAGGTAGAGCTTCGAAGACTTTCGTTCTTGAAAGAAACATTTTGGAAGGGATCTGAGAATGATGGTCAGAATGAAACATTAGCTTCAAGGTGCTCTCTTAATTTCTCTCTCTTATTCACATTTACTTGAGAATGTCACACATTTGGTTTAGTTACATACAATGAAGCCTGCATTATAGTTGAAATAAACTGTCCACCTCCTAAATTTTCTTCAAACTTGAGGAAAGAATTTTGATATAGGGCATTGTATCACGCAAATTTATATCCGTCTCTTATTTGTACTATCATCTAAATACACACACAACATATGGATATGTTATACAGTTAAGCATTACATAATTGAAATTGACTGACCCTTGAATAATATTAAAGTTCATTCACCCGTTATACTTTTCTTGAAGAATATGATAGTAAACAGCTAGCGGAATTTACTCACGTTACACGTGCTTGTGTTGGGATGCAGCATGAGAACTCTTCGGCGGGAGAGGGAATCGCTGGTGAAGCTGATGCAGAAAAGGCTTTCAGAGGAAGAAAGGGAAGACCTATACGAGAAGTGGGGTATTGCATTGGAATCAAAACGCAGAAGGGGGCAACTAGTAAACCTTTTGTGGAGCAACACTAACATTACTCTCGCAAAAGAGAGTTCTAAATTAATTGCCAAGTTGTTGAAGTTCTCAGAGAAGGGTAAGGCACTTAAGGAAATGTTTGGCCTCAGCCTCACACCTCGTTACTCTAAAAGGAGGTATTTTTCCTGGATTACTAGCAAACCAACACTTTTATAGGCCTTTTTTACCCTTATAACAATGGGGGACTAGTCCTCATGTTTTATGTACAGTTTGACAGCACTTTCTATCAGAGTGCCTATTGGACATAGATTTGTCTGATTACACGCAAAGAGAAAAAAAAACTACTGAATTGGACTTCTGTAAGTTCTTAAAATATCAACTGGGAAGGGATTAATTTCATACAAAATCTGAGAAGTCAATGCAGGAGCTTTTTGGGTGTTTTTGTTTTTCTCCATAAAGTGTTGTATCGATTGAGATAGTGAATAAATATTATGTTTTTCCCACTTCTTTGGGTACAGAATCATTATTTTTTTTTTGTTATAAGGTACAGCATCATTATTTTTTTTTTGGTACAATACAGAATCATTAATTTATTATGCTTCCCTTACAGAATTGCATTTCCTGAATATAACAGCCATTTAGTATAAAAAGACAATTATAAACTACTCATCATTCGTAGGTTCAACTAACAAAAGGGTAAGATATACAATTATTTAGAGAATATCCGATTCTTAGGGAGTACTATTTTATTGTAGTTCTAATCGTGGTATTTGGGGAGATATCCTAACTCTGGGATACTTAGGTTTATGTCTGAATGTAATAGACGACTCGCTCTACCCAATATTAGTATTGTCTAGGAGGAAGTGAAAATTTCGTTCTACTCTTAGATTCTAGGTAAGCCCAATCCATTTATAATGATATCTTATAACAAGAAAAAAAGATAATCATAATCTCTAGCCAAAAACTAGGACTCTCCTATAGAGGAGGCTAATAACTTTTTATAAATATATTATGGTAGCTTGGACATATAAATTTTATCAGAATTACTGTCCAACTGGTAAAGACTAGAGACTTAAATTAGTAGTAACAAATTTAAAAATCTTTTTACTACAAAAAATTCGGGTGATGACCTTCGAAGAGGAAATTCTAAGAATAATATTTTTTCTATTCATGATAAAATTTAAATCTTTTGGGCTATAATCTGTAAGGTCTTTCTCTTGTTATTTGGATAATCACTTTGAATTTACAAAAGTGTGATGAACTGATGATTGGATTCAATTTTCGCTTAGTGTCGCAAACTAAACCTGTTGGTTAGTGAGTCAACAAATTAAATCTTCCACCCTTTTTTTTGTTTGTTAAGAATAGACATTCTTTTATTAAAAATAATTATATTATAGATACTATTAAATATTAAATATAAATACTATTTTTAATATAAATTTAAATATTTATTTATTAAGGGATTAATCCTTTCTATTTTATCTAAAGATGAAAGGTATTTTTCTTTTGTGAACGATAAATGATATCTAATGAGTATAAAGAAAGTTTAAATGAGTTTTGTATCAATTTCCTATTAAAATCAGGGTATAGCCCCAATATTTAGAGAACGTTTATAGAGAATTATGAGATTATCTACTAAAAGAATTCTTACAATGATAACAGAAATTGAACTCACATCCTTATAGGATACGAGTCTATTCTTTATGCCAACGCTCATTCGCTGAACAATGAATGATATAATTCAATAAGTCGACTATGTGAGAGAGTTAAGCTATTAGTTTTTTTAATTTTTTTATGTATAAAATTTTTTAAAAAAGAGTTAGACTTACCTATAATCTAAAGATAGGATAAAATCTCATTTCGTTATAAATAATACCAATGTTAGGTAGGACAAGTCATCTATGACCCTCAGACATAAACTCAAACAGCTAGGAGTTAAGATATCTCCCTAAACGTTGAGACTGAAACCACAATAAAATATTATTTTATAAAGATCAAATACACTTTAAATAATTGTATATTTCGTTCTTTCATCAGTTAAATTTATAGACAATAGTTTTTTTTAACTTCTTTTTATACAAAAAAATTTAGGTAGATTTAACATAATTTTTTATTAAGATTAAAGCACAGTCTCAAAATTCAAATAGTTCTTGTAAAAAATTTATAAGATCTCTTGATAATAATAAAATTTGAAATCACGTTCTTATCAAATTTATCAAATATGTGTACGCTACTTATCATTCTCATTCACTGTTTTTTTTAACCTAAACACAGCAAAATTAGTCACTTTATTGGGCTTCGTAGGATCAGTCACGATGACACCTGGCTCCGTTTTGAAGGCCGTGCAGCTGCTCTAGACATGTTCGGGCGAGTTTCCCGGTTCTTCTTCCTCACCTGAGAGTGGAAAAGCCGATCAGTGGAAGAGAGAGAGAAATGAGCATCACATCGACTGCAGCGTACCTTGCTCGGCGAGCTGCGCAGAAGGAGAAGGTTCGGATCCTCTACCGCCGCGCCCTTAAAGACACCCTCAACTGGGCTGTCCATCGCCACCTCTTTTATGACGACGTATTAGTTTTCCCGATCTCTCTCATTTTAAACTTAATTTCCAGCTGAATCTTTCAATTTTCTCATTATATTCTATTTACCCGTTCCAGGCATCTAACCTCCGGGAAAGGTTCGAAGCAAACAGACATGTGGTGCGTTTCCTTGATTCCCGTTTTTTTACTTTGTATCAAATTTCGGTCGTGGTGCAATTTTTTTTTAAGTTGGTGCAATTTTTTTTTAAATGATATATTTCATAGATTTGTTCCGGAATATAGTCTAAAAAAGCTATAAAATTCTGTTTCGATTAGCTATCGAGAGAATTATCTTTTTGATTAATGGCTACAATTTTCGCTTGACGAGGGTAAGATGGTGAGGAAGAGGGAATGTGTTTCCTGCCGTATGAATTATATATGTGCTGATGTGAAAGTGGGTAATGTGACTGAAGAATGACTGGCCCTGATGTTATGGGGACTGTCTAGTAATTAGGATAAGAAAGGAGCATGCATTTTGTCACTCATATTCTTTTTGGTCTAAGAGAGGTTTTTGTATTTTTGTATTCTTTCCATACTCAATTGTATTCACTCACTTCTCCATCCTCTGATTTTGGCTGCATTTTGTTTCGGCTGGATACTTGTAGGAAGACCTTGATACTATCGATAGACTGATAGAAGATGCTGAAGCAACCTACAATAAGTGGCGGCACCCTGACCCTTATATAGGTAAACATGTGATCAAACTTGCGTTGGCACTGCTTTCTTGTCTATAACGGGTGGTTGTGACGTTTTTTTTACGCCAATATGTTGCAATGATTTTATTTAGTTACAGTGGATACTTCCTTCAAGCATGATCATAAGCATCCCTACTCTTGTTTGGAGGATGGGGAACCTTAAAAGGTGTTTAAAAGAGTTGAGGTTACTGCCATGATAAGATTGTGGCCATTATCATTATCTGTCACTAAAACACAACTACCATTATCATTTATTGTGGCCATTGATTTTGAGTCTAAGATTTATGTTAAGATGTCTTAACTATTTCTTCTTCTTCAACAAATGCAACATTATTTAAGAATTGCCTCAGTTTTGTGTTCATCTCTTGCTTTTTGATATTGTTAACGAATATTAAATCATTTGATATTGCTTGCCCAAGGGTCAGTCAAGTAAATCTCCAGCTGTAGAATTTGCAAAATCACTTGAATTAGGATTGTGGTTGCTCTATTTATATGTAGCATCAGTTACATCTAGACTAAAGTAGTTTTTGTGCCTATGGTGGTGCTACAAGTAAGTTGCAATGGCATAGTGCCAAGAGCTGGAGCATTGAGCTACCAGCCTTAGCACAAACTCTGGTGTGCAACGAATAAATATGCCTGCTTGTATAGCGTTTTGGATTTGATAGGATTTTAGGCAGATCTTAGAATAAATAATTGGTAGGATGAGTTCAATGTGCTGTTTGCTAAGAATAAAAAGCTTCACATAACATAGAAAATTAAGTGGATCCATGTATTGGATGTATGCAAATTAAAAAGAAAAGAAAGAAAAAGATACGATAAGAGATAGTTATTTTCTTAGTGTACCTGTTCTCTTCACATATGTTTATGAGTGTGGCCTAAATTTATGTTCTACTTGCACTTTGTCCCCCCTAGGGATGAAAATATAAAAATGAATGAAGTAACTACTCAATAAATCTATTAACCCTTAATATTATTGATCAAGTATTAACTAGCAAGTATATTGGGGTATATTGCTCTCAACTTAACAGAACCAAGCCAATGGCATTGCATTTCTTGTTATGTTATTTGTTGCAATCAATTACTAACCCCTTTCCTCCTATTTTCTGATTTATACTAATAACAGTTCCTTGGGCTCCTGGTGGTTCCAAATTTACTCGCAACCCCACTCCACCTGAAGGGGTAAGTTATTATGGTTATATACTAGCAAGTTTGTCTGTGTATTCATTTTTTCTTGACTTATGCTTGATGTGATGGCTAGAACCAACACATGGATTACTATCATCAAAGTTGACAACTATATGCATTTTGTGGATGTCACAAGAATGATTAAATGTTAAAAACAATAGAAACAGAGACGATTATGTAATCAATTTTTGTGCGGACAGTTTGTTTGGATACTACTATTCTCTACATTCCTCTTTTATAATCGCTGTTGGAGCTATTATCTCCATGTACCTTTAAATCCTTCAATAGGTTATTGCCAATGCGTACAGAATAGACCATCGTGGATGCACTAATAAAAAATTTCATTTGCCTTTTTTAATAGCAAAGATTGCAAATTCATTGAGCGTCATTCTTTCAATTCCTCTATTGTATGGAAGAAATTTCCTGTCAATAATTCAGCCTTTATAAGAGACAACGTACTTAAAATATAGTAAGGAATGTGGGAAAATAAAAAACATTCTTCGCTCTAGAGTATGTTATTCTTTCTGTTTGTTGCTGTCCCTGGTTCCTCATTTAATTCTCTCCTGTTGCTGACGAATTCCTTTAAATTTGCACTGATATAGCTTTGCTTTGAGCTTATTTCTGGCTGAATTTGATATTATGTTGATGATGCAGATCGAGATAATATATGATTATGGTCGTGAAGATAATAACTGAAACTCTCATTTTCTGTGCAATGAATAAAGGTCAGCACTCAAATTGTTCTTTTACTAAAATTCCAGTACTCTGACTACCCAATTACTCATATGTTAGTTTCCCCTTTGGATGAAAACATGGACATAATGTATCAACGCTGAGTCTCAACCTTTTATGGCATCTTCAATCATATCTCCTGCTCACGGCTTTTTGAAGTTTTATGTATAAACTAATATGGTCCTGTTAGGATTATATCCAAATCTTGGTTTGGGAAAATTTTAAAACAAATAATTATATTTGTCCAAAAGGCAAAAATATAGTTTCAGATAAATTGATAAGACTAATTTTTAGAACAGTAAAAGAGTTTATAGACTACTCAGTTATTATTTTACACTTATTTTTCCCTTTCCTCTCCCCCTTCCTCTCCTCTCTCTTCTCTTCTTCGCCATTGTTGTCTCTCTAGCCGACATCATCTCCAACTGCATTGACGAGCACCGTGCCCTCGAACAGAATTGACTAGCAAAGCAAACACGGTAGTGAGCAAATCGCTGTCTTCTTCCTCTCCATTCGTCTTCTCCTTCTCTGCCTTTTTTCTCAAATTTGTCTCTGCCTTTTCCATCTCTACTTGTAGTGCGTGTGCTCTTCTTGCCCTGTGCTCGCTGTTCGATCGCCGGTAGAAGAAAGAAGATGACCTGTGCGATGGAGGAGGAAAGAAGAAGATGAACAGTTATTGCGATGTGAACAGTATATATAAACAGTCTGTGAACAGTATATGATGAATAATTAATATTTTTTATTTCATATATTTTTTGGTAATTTATTAATTACAAAAGTCTTTCTGGTAATAAATATATAAATACTTATTTATTCGAAATTATTTTTTTTTCACAAACACTTTTTTAAAAATTGTCTAAAAATCTTTTTTTTTTATAAGTTTTTTTAAATTCCTATTCAAACACATCATGTGTCAGGTGGATAATATATTTGTTGCGAAGCTTTCCCTTACCGCCCTACATTCATGTTGGGAGAAATGACTGATTTTACTTCTTACTTTTAAAAGTGTGATTTTAATCTAATTATGCTGATAGATATATCATCCAGAATTATGAGAATGGAGAACGCTATGGCAGCTGGCTTTCTTTGTTAAACGCTATGACTGTGACACCGTCATTTCATTATTGTTGTTGAAAGTTGGAGTTTCTTTATGGCTATTCGTCCAACACAAAAATAGCTTCTTCTGGTGCTGGATTTGGATGAATCCGAATTTGACAGCAAGTTATGTGCATACAATTTTCTTTTTCATTTTATTCTTTTTGCCCCACTTTTATTTTATACATTATATCTCATATGGGTCCAACAAGTCGAGAAAGAAAAGATTAATGCAATCAGCGATAGGATAATCGAATTTCCTGATAAAACCGTAACGTCTCGTCTAAACGCTTGATCGCCAGATTGAGAAGCCGAAGGTACAAGTCTCGTACCTTGTACTAATTGAGTAATAACATAGCAATGTCGCATAGATCAATAATTGATGCCATTGTCTAGGGTTAAATTTAAATGTTAACTCATTCTAATCTTAATTTTGGGGCATTTGAAATATATATTTTTTAGTATAAAATTTTTAAAAAATAATTAGATTTACTTATGATTAAGAGTAGGATAAATTTTCTTTTTTTTTTTAAACGATATTAATATCAGACAAAATAAGTTGTTTATTACTCTTAAGCATATATTTAAGTATTCAAGAGTTAGAATACCTTTTTAAATACTATAATTATAATAAAA
The DNA here is from genome assembly GCA_037074615.1 of Leucaena leucocephala. Taxonomy (NCBI): domain Eukaryota; kingdom Viridiplantae; phylum Streptophyta; class Magnoliopsida; order Fabales; family Fabaceae; genus Leucaena; species Leucaena leucocephala. The sequence continues at coordinate 653,194 of CM073561.1, read as the reverse complement.
TAGTACTATTTTAAAATCAAATATATTCTAAGATAGTTATTATCTCACTAGTTTTTTTTTTTTGTTGCCCACCCGGTTCACCGGAGCTTTGCCCCGACTACATCCGAATCTGACCCGCGTCGCGCACCTGGCTATAGTGGGTGAGTCTCCCAACGGGAATTTTCTGCATACGCTAAAGCTCGAACTCGAGACCTCGCTTAAGCGATACCGAGACGCTTACCACTGGAACCGTTGGTATCTCACTAGTTGAATTCAATGACTATGGTTGGATGGGCATTTGAAATATGAAGCTTGTCGAATGCCCTTGAAAAGATAAAATGAAAGCGTACGAAGTGAAATTGATGCATTACTTGCCTATCAGATAGAGCAAAGTAGCAAAATGTGTCAGCAAACAATTTATCCCTCTCGTTCGTGGTTTGAACTTTCAAGTCTATGCTTTATAATTGAAACCAATCAAAAAAGGAAAGTAAACGGCATATATATGTTGATATTTTTCCTTGTCCTTGAAGAAATCTCTTGGCAACAAAAAAAGAGCATCATGAAATTGCTAGAAAAAGATGGAAAGCACTTACAAGGTGAGACCTTTCCTAAATGGAAAGGGGAAAAACCAAATTAAGTACCTAACAAAGTTGTACTTCAAGTTTTTACTTCCATTAAAACTTCACATACGCTCGTTTAACTTTCTCACCGAATGCAGAAACTGCAGATTGTGACCACTCAGCCTCGAATATGTAAGATTTAAAGATAGGGATCCTCCCCATTCTTCTGGTACTAACTACAGCTATAAATTAGGTTGTTAAAAGTGGCTCAAGTATACAGGAACTTGGTATGATGCGCATAAGAAGCCAGATGTTCTTTAATCATTAATCTCACTTAAATCCACATATGTTTAGGTGCAGCCTTAAAGATTATGTAATCTCATGAATATGCTTCTTCTTACTCTGCAAAAACCAAAAAGGACAGGAAAACAGGGGAGAGGAAAAAAAAAAAGAAACTGAATCGTGATGATAATTAAGTTCACAACCAAACAGAGCATCCCGAAACTATAAATAATGGATGAATCTCCATTTATAAAGGCCAACAAAGTAAGAGGCATAAAATTCACTATGAAAATCGAAGCACAAATAGCAGTAGTTAGGTGAATCCAAACAGAATCTAGTATTCAATAATAAATGGTAACGGTCAGGGACTCATGAAGTCCAATCCCCAGTCCCAAAACCCCAAATTATGAGCTAGAAAACTCTCGCATTCAAAATCAGATAAGCTTGAATGGAAGAGGCCAAGGAGTAGACCTGGGAACCTCGACCTTGTCCTTAATGCGCTCGATCATCTTCTCCTTCTTTGGCCTAGCGTTGCCGTATGATCCCTTGAATCTCTTCCCTCTTTTCGTCTTTTTGTCCCCGCGCCCACACAATACCGGCAACGGAATAGTCCCTGCACAGGACGGATCCGCAGGAGCATTTGCCGTCGAGGTCAGTCTCGGCGTCATCATAACCCGCCACAATGCTGCACCGCACCTGTTGCCATGGTTCGTGCATCAGTGGCCAAACCATGACAACAGAACAGGAGGGGAGGGGAGTCGATGATGGCTAAATGGGCTGGATTTCGCCTCGAAAATGGGCCCTTAAATTCTATAGGCCCATTAAGGTGACATGGGTTGGGCTTCGCAGAGAAAATGAGCCATTTGCCTAATCAGGCCCAATAATCAATTTTCGAACTTACCAGTCGCCCATTGTGTTTACATGGGCTGGGCTTTGCATACCAATTGGGCCTACGACAATATAGGCCCAATATTTACATATTTAACACATCTCAATGGGCCTATGATGGCTAATGGGCTTCATTTCGCTTGGCAAATGGACCCATAAGTTCTATAGGCCCATTGAGCTTACATTGGTTGGGCTTCGCAGAGAAAATGAGCCCGTGGCCTAATCAGGCCCAATAGTCGCTATTCGAAGTTACCAGTCGGCCCATTGTGTTTAATGGGCTGGGCTTTACATAGGAATTGCGCCTAAGACTATATACGCCCAATATTTACAGATTTAGCATTTTCTAGTGGGCCCACTTCGCTTCCACAGGCTGGGCCTCCCTTAAAAATTAAGCCTAATTAAGCCCAATTACAAAATTTATATATACCCCATTAAAATTAAAATATATGTTAATGAAACTTCTATTTTAATTTTAAGATTATGCTACTATCCTCACAAGTGTTAATTCTCCTGGTTAAATCACAATTAAATTGAATGCATGAAGGCAAATTACCCGCATCGACTACTTGCTTTTATGCGATAAGGGCAATCTTTATTTTAATATAAAGGTTTACTTTATAGTGGGCATATGATTCACTTTATTCCACTCTAAGGAATAGTTCTATTAGGGACTTTTTCACATCTTTGAACCAGTCGTTTCAAAGTCCCAATTGTTTGCCCATGCGATTATATATCTGAAGTCTAAACAAACTATCATTACTATAGCAATGGTCATACTTGTATGCTCTAAACAAATACCTGACATTTTAGAATTTCCATTATATCTCCAAATATTTCACAGTTATGGACAATAATAGTCAAATATATTATCTATTCTTTGACTGTCAAAGAGAAGCGTTAAATCTGACAAATTTTGTAATAGTGTATGAAAAAATACAACATATATATTCCTTAAATACTCTTTATCTCTCGTTGAATACATTGGATAGGGTCACTTTAGTAAGTGGTGTTGAGTATTCAAATTGAAGTTTTCCCTCTCCGTTTTTCTTTTAAACCAAAGGCTATGAATATGCCATACAGTTATGAGAGAAATAAAACGCCAACATCAAGCCTTCGAGCAATTTTAGCCAACCAATGGCTTTTAGCAGAATTGGATCCCCTGAATGTGGGCCAGGCAGGCTGTCCATCTCTCATGATAAAGATCGTTGGATTAACATTCGACGAATTTGATTTTCCTTTCAGCTGCAGTTTTCATGTTTCAAGCAGAGTTTTATTTATTTATTTATTATTTTTTAAGAAGAGAGATATGCACTAATAACTTATAATTGATATTGAACTCGTCACCTTTTAATTCCAACTATTAAGGACCTTCGTGCCACCAAGCTACTACAAACCCATTGATTATAGCTGAAAAATATTTGAATGTCTCACTTTTTTATAATAAAAAATTTAAATGAATTAAGTTCTAAGGCTCACTAAGACTAAGATATATCTCTTAACTTAAAGAATATTTACAGAGATATTTATAGATCTTCTATTAACAAAATTCTTATATTAGTAGTAGAATTTGAACTTATAATTGTTTGGATTAGGAGCTAACTCTTTACCAATTACAAAAGAATTTGAAAACCCCCCATGTACATGTGAACACTTGCTTTCGTTAATTAAAGTAGAGATTCAGCAAGTAGTTGCAGGTATATGATGATGCCAAAAAAAAAAGCCCCAAAAGCATAAGATGCCGAGACTTGTAGCCATAGCTACTTACGCCTGCACATCACAATTATTCATTAGATATTCTTACGCGCCATTTGCTGTTATTCATATTCCACTTTGCCTGTATTCTTTATGCTTCTACAGCTGCCCATTTATATGCCTTGTTGATTGCTCTGATCTGGAATCTTGAATCTTCTTTGAAAACCCTATCTGATAACAATCCAAGGAAACCCAACGCAACTGGCCACAAAGCAATCTTCATCAAGTTCACACTCAGACAATGAGGTTTTTAGATTAAAGAGAAACTGATGAGATGGATCCAATTCCAAAAACTACGAGACAGTGCGAATATGAAGGACAATCTTGACTTCTTCCCCCACTTGCTCTGGTTTATTTTGCATATACCGTTTCCTCTTCAATTTTCCGTTATGTTTGGTTGGAAAGTAATAGGGAGAAAGAAATGGAGAGGAATTTTCTTGTGTAAGACTAAGAAAGCCTTTTCATTCATCTTTATATGCTTCAGTTTCAACTTCAAAAGTCCTCTAAGGTTATGTTTCTTATTAATGGAAGAGGTTTCAAGAAATGGATAGCAAGAGATAATTAGATCTCGTTACCAAAGAATTTTTTTTTGTTGCTCACCTGGTTCACAAGAGTTTTATCTCGACTATATCTAGATCCGACTTGCGTCACGCACTTAGCTATAGTAGGTGAGTTTTTTAACAGAGATTTTCTATATATACTAAGGTTCAAACTCGATGCCTCACTTAAGTGATATTGAATCACTTACTACTCGAATTAATCCCCATTATTGTAAGGGGAAAGAACCACATATGTAGTATATGGTGACATATAGAGTGAAAGAAGGCCCATTTGAGAGGAGGAAGCATCCAAATCCAATAGAGATCACAAAAACGTATCATCCGTAAGTTTAACTAACAAAAAGTGAGATATATAATTATTTAGAGCGTGTTCGATTCCTAAAGAGTATCACTTTGTTGTGATTCTAGTTGCAGCACTTAAAGAGTCATCATAACTCCTGGGTATTTAGATTTACGCCTGAAGATAATAGACAACTCGTTCTACCTGATATTGGTATTGTCTATGAGGAAGAAAGACTTCGCCTTACTATTGAATTGTGAGTGAGCCTAATTTATTTTTAAAATATTTATATAAAAAAAATAGAGACCACAAAAATGCCAATAAAATTTTGGTCAACGTTTACACACAATTTCAAATCACACCTTCAAACTCATGCCACCGAAGAGCGAGATTTCGCCACCCAACCTGCACATTCATTCATCCATCTACCAATTTAGCAACTTACTTTTCAAATTTCCTAAACAATACAATTCATCCCTAATTCTGCGACTTTGATATAAAAGTATTCTTTGTTCTTAAATATAAAAGTTTGTTTTTAATACAAGATATTCAACATAGATGGGAGTATTTTATTACTCTTAATTAATTTCTCATAAACCCATCTTACCATGGGTCATGTTAGACCATTTCATATTACTATTCTAAATACTTTAGAGAAAATTATTAATTAAATTTTATATAAGATAATTTATTACGCGCAAGAAATCTCATCATTGTTGTTGAGATTTTTTTTTTAAAAAAAAATGAATTGTGAAAAAACACAACAGTTTCTTAATAACTCAATGATTGTGAATTCATAGGTTTCTTGTCTTGTTCACTTTCCTCATTGTTTTGTTGTAAAATACTTTAGATGGCCGTAATCAAAGTGTGACAAACATTAATAACACTTTATTCAAGTCTTAAGATATGCCCCTTGCAATAGATTCTTTCTATTATTATAATGGGCCATGATATTCATGGCCATGAATAACACATGATATATTGATATTCATGGAGATCAGCAATTAGAATCCAACTTTTCCTCATTGAATTGGATTGACTCCACCCCGTTTGCTCCTTCCCCTCCCACGCGCCGACTCATTGATCAACGTGAACCGCCCCAACAAAGGCCCCACCCAGAATCCCCATCAACTTAACCACGTTCAATCAATCTGCTCACACAATCACGGAAATGATTCCCTCCCGCTTTTCCATCGATAGTTATAGATCTTTAATTTTCATTGACTTTCATCATCTTTATTGTTACCAATGATCCAATTTTTAGTTGACAATTTACTACATTTATATATCCCCTTGTCGTCATAAAATTTACGAATAACACATCAAACTCATATTAGATTCTAACTTTAATAAATCAATCTTTTAAATTATTATTAATAGTTTAAAAAATTAATTTGATATTAAGACAACTTAATTAGATTACATCGATTAATAAATCTAAGTTGTCCCATTTCTATGGTTTGTCAGTTAAGATAAGCCTTGCGTGGTTAGCTGACACTAAGCATGTGGCACGTTACACGTATAAATAAGAGCGACAGAGGATTCAGCCAAAAGATAAAGAAATAATTGCATTTGAACAGTAACAATCGGTGGTTCTGGGGGAATAAAATAGAACTCTTAATGGTCAGAAAAAAGAAAAACCAGAATACAGGAACTCATGGAACTTGGAATTGAAATTCTAGCAGATGGACATGAATGGAGGGAAGAACACACAACGCGCTTCCCCCATTCAATCCTTTGTTTTTTCCTAATTGATAATAGAAGGAGCAAAAGAGAAATCAAACATTAACAGACGACCTCGACGACTACCATAATTAATTAATTTAAAGAAACACACAAGGCGGACAGGACCAACTCATGTTTAAGCAACGCAATAGGACCACTGCTCATCGTCTGTGGCAACAGAATCAGCAGAGGAAACGCCATTGAAATCTTCATCAGAAGCACAGTAGTAAAAACCATTATTGTTGTTTCGAGCAGCGGTCAAGCAGCAAGAATCAACTGCCAGATAAGGCATCTTGTTGAAGGAGCTAGCGAGGCTGGAAGCCATAGCTGAAGCATTGTGGATCCCATCTTCATCTTCATCCTCCATCTGCTGCTCAAAGCACTCTTGCATGCGGTGCTTCAGAGTCTCGAACATGAGCTCGGGCTCGTGCTGCATCACCCGTAGAACGTCCGCGCACGACGGCCCTGGAGCAGCATGCGTCACCGCGAAGCTGTAAGGACCGTCGCTCTGCGACACCCGAACCACGCTCGGGCCACCGAACAGATTATGGACTCCTCCGAGTGCCTCCTCGTAAGCCCCACCCAAGAACATTCCCAGATAGTATTTCCCAACATTACCACCTTCGCCTTCCAGTTCATGGAGCGGCAAACTAGACTCGCCTCCTATGAACTTGTCGATTTTTCCATCACTGTCACAGGTCAAATCTGACAAAATTCCCCTCGCTGAGGGCTTCTCGTCCAGACGATGAATAGGGGCTATGGGAAACAGTTGTCCAATGGCCCAGAAATCAGGAATGGAAGCGAATATCGAGAGATTGGAATGGTATGTCCTTACAGGATCTTTTGCGCCAATTGCCTTATTCACCAAGTCACACAAGCCATCAACAGCAGCAAGTTGCTCCATGGTCAGAGAACCTTGTTTGAATTGATCAACACATCGTTGCTTCAATTGATCGCTGTACAGCAAGCAGGTATCATAATCACCTCTCACAGCCGCAGCAGAAAGGTTACTATAATCAGCACGAGCATCCTCGGAGAGCCTCTCAGCCAAATATTGCAGACCAAGTGTGGACATTGCTGGAGCTTCGTATGAAGTTGCAGAAACCACTTCAAAGATCAAAACAGAGTGATGAGAGACGATGGCTCTGCCACTTTCACTACAAAGAACGGGCTGCTTGATGGACCTGCGATCACAGACACTCTGAACTGCTTGAACAACCGCCGCAGCGTACTCTTGGAGAGTGTATCCAACAGATACATCAGAGTCAGCCGACTTGGAACCATCGTAATCTATGCCCAGACCACCTCCAATATCTAATACTTGCATATGAGCGCCTAGCCGAACCAATTCACAATAGATCTGTGCAGCCTCTCCAACCCCATCAGCGAGCAATGTGGTGGAAGGAATTTGAGAGCCTATATGGAAATGCAGCAACTGTAGGCAATCAAGCATACCCACTTGTTCAAGCTTTTTCACAACGCGCAGAATCTGGACTGTGGTCAGCCCAAACTTCCCTTTCTCCCCTGAAGTTGAACCAAAATGACCAGAATGCTTTGTCCTCAGCTTAGCTCGAACCCCGATCACAGGTCGAATGCAAAGCTGCTTGCTCAAATCAATGATCAAATCAAGCTCTTCCTCTTGCTCAAGAACAATTACGGTATTCAATGCGAGCTTCCTTGCAATAAGAGCGAGAGAAATATATTCGCCATCTTTAAACCCATTACATACCAAAAAGGCTTCTGGACTACCCTTGCACAAACAACTCATGGCCAAGAGGAGTTCCGGTTTCGATCCTGCCTCTAGCCCAAACCGGAATGGAGATCCAAACTTGACAATATCTTCCACAACGAACCGGTCTTGGTTGCATTTGACCGGGTAAACGCCTTGATAATGGGATTCGTATCCCAAAGATTGGATTGCGCACTCAAACGCCGAATTAATGGACTCAAGCCGGTTCTTCAGCACGTCCGGGAACCGGACAACGAGAGGAAGCTGCAACCCGAGGCCACCAGATGATTTGGGATCTGAGACTTTCTTAACAATCTTGAGCAAATCAATCTCCTGGTGAGAAAGCGTCCCTGAACCATGAGGCCAGACAGAAATATTCCCAGAGGAATTCACAGAGAAGTATGGAGCACCCCACCCGTCAATCTTGTATAGGGAAGCGGACAAAGAGGGTGACCAATGGGAATCTTCCACAGAAACGGTGACGGTGTTGCCATCGGCGGTAGTGTTGCTGGTAGCCGGAGGTACGCCAAAAAATGTGACCGGCGCCAGAAGAGAGCTATCCCCAGCTAAAGCGTAGCCAGGAGGACCAAGTGCAGCATCCACGCAACAAGCTAAGGCCGGCATCTCTTCTGCGACGATCAAATTAAGTTAGGGAAAAAATTCTCAAAATTTTTGTAATCTCGTTCAGATGGGGGCTTTAAAACCCGCCGAGGCCGAGGCCCCGGCTACCCCCTCAAAAGAAAACAGTAGAAGATCTATTGAAACTGTAGAAACCCTCCCTCTTCTCCTCACAGAACTCCGAAATCCCCACACCGACCCCTCAGAAGAAGAATTTCCTCACGGGTAACAAAATGAAACGGGTAAGGAGAAAATGAGGTTGGCAATTAAACACAGAAAGCTTCCCACACCATGCAGATCTGGTTCATAGATTCAAATAAAGAAAATAACAAAAAGAGCGAGGTAATCGGCGAAACGGGCGGAGGGGACGAAACAGGACAGGCAGTTTCTGGGGAGATCAAGATCGAGGAAATGGAAAGTCGAAGGATGGAAAGGCAAAACAAGAAAACTGTGGGAAAATAACGGAGAATGAAAAAGGAAATTGAATGAAGATTATATAGAGGCTCCAGAAATTGTGAAGTTGGATGCAAGATAGACGGAAACGAAGGTGAGATGGGTGAGATTTGCATGAGCGCCGAAGCTAGTCTATATAGCGGGGGAGGGTGGATTGGGCCGTGGGCCCGGATCTTGGACTCAAAAAGATAATCTATTATTTTTTCAAACGTAACAAACCCTAAAATTCTTTTTAAAAAAAAAAATAAAGCAAGTATGTGTCAAAATTTTTAGAAAAATATCTCTCTCCTATTCTATTTAAAATAATTTATTTAATTTATAAATTAATATATAATTTAATATTATATATAAATATTTTTTTATTTATCATATTTATTTAAATTTTTTAATCTATTTAAATAAATTAAAATATTCTTATGGCATAATATTTAATGTTTTGTCATGAGAATATGTATCTAGTTAAGTAGCAAATACCAAAAATATTGATTCAGATATCAAATTTAAGTTGGCATGTGTATATTCAAATTCTCGTGTGTTTCTCATGAAGAAAATTCTAAAATGTCAGTTCGACGATTCCCATTTTCTTTCGAAATTTATATCAAGTTCATGTTTCGTTGTCCTTGCTTGGCAGTGACTATTCAGCGTCGAGTTGCCGCGTGACTTGTGGAGGCATAATGACCCTTCTCTTCTCCTCGAGTAGTAACTAGCGTTCGCGATACAATTGGGATAGGTGACTAGGTGTGTTCATTTCGCGTACTTTTAGGCGATATTTTGGGGAGGACGCAACTAGGAAGTTTCCTTCTGATTTGGGGGGATGCCCACACCGATGAACTCTCACTTGCTGACACGTCAATATTAATAATTACATATTTTAAAATTTTTAAATATATTCAATTAAAATATAATAACTTAATTAATGATTTATATTAAAATTTTTATTATTTTATTTATTTTTTAAAAAATAAATATTTTAATTTAAAAAAAATCGAATCAAATTAAGCAATTAATTTTTTTAAATAAAATAGAATATAAATTATTTTAAATTAATTATCAATTAATTATAATTAAAATTTAGTTCATTGTTATATTTTAATTTAATATAGTTCAGTAGTATTTCTATAATATATAAATATTTTTTCTTAAAAGTATTGCTTCTATTTAATTTTTGTAGATTATATATTTTTTATAATATATAAACTATATATTTTTACTTCCTTATTAATAAAAAATCTTTGTTCCATTTCATTTTTGTAACATAAACAAAAAAAGGAGAGAAATACTTATATATTTTATGAGTGATATGTCATATGAACTCTATCAATTAAAATATAACAACTTAACCGATGAATCATTTAAAAAAAATATTATTTTATTTATTTTTAAGAAAAAATAAATATTATTTTAATTTGAAAATTTAAAAACTCATGTAAACTAAATTAAGATATTCATTTTTTTCTTAAAAAACTATGAATTATTTCATATGAGTCATCAACTAATTAAAATTAAAATATAATAAAATATTATATTTTAATTAGATATAGTTCATATAACGTGTATACACCTGAAAATGTAAGTATTTATAAAAAAAGATTATAACTTTAATAAAATTTGTTCAAAATTTATACACGTGACTGAAATAAAATATTCTGTTACAATATTAATATACATGAGGCTAAGTTGGGTTGTAAGAGTGAGTGGGTGAGAATAGAACTTCATGAATTGTGTTAAAAAAAAACTTCATGACACGTAAAAAAAAGTACATTATAATATTTTAAATTTACCTTTTTTTAAAATTAGAATTATATCAAATACTAAAAAGTAAATAGTCATTAAGTTTTCGATACAGTTAAAAAGGTCAATCCCCTACAGTTATTTTTTTAAAATCTTTAAAATAAGGGATAATAAAACTTTTAATTATCCAAAATTACATCAATTCTCAATACGGTAAATTTAATCATTATCAATTAAATTGTTAGAGTTTCATAACCATATATAATTACACCAAATGCATGTCTAAAAATATAATCTTAATTATAAAAGTCAATTATTATTTTTAAATAGATTTAAAAAACTAAATAAAATAATTAACTATAAATAATATAAAACTAATTAATTAAATTAATCCCATTATTAAGATTGCTTTTATGCCACCCATTGCCGGGATGTCCATGGGAATTTAAATTTTTCGGGGAAATATTATTAATGACTTTGGCTGACCTGTTCATACTAAGTTAATCCATACTATGAACTTTTCCATGGTTAACAAGAAAACAGAATTAAATGTTTGTGGCGTTTTCAAGAAAGCACTATAAGTAAATAAATTTAAGTACATGATTTCTCTTTCTTTGGCCAAATTAATGTGGTTAACTTTTGGTCCATGCTTATTTGTTTTGAGTCTATCACCTATATTAGTAAAAAATTGGTACTCTTAATTCAAAGAAATGTTTTGAATCAATTAAATACACGTTAGATAAATTAATTATAATAAATATAATTTAATATATTTAAAATAATTTTATATAATATTATATTATATAAATTTATAAATTAAAAAAAGTATTTTAAAAAATATTAAATACTAAAAATAAAATATATTGATATTTTATATTTAAAATTAAGAATAATATATTAACTAATATTTATAATTAATTAGGACAGGAGGAGTATCTCTGGAATGCCCTTTGGATGTTTAGCCCTTGTGAGAAAATTAACTAACTCCTCTTGGGGTAAAAAGGTAAAAGCGTTACTTCTTCCCTTTAAGTATGGTTCTGGGGCAAAAGCTGATAAACGAGGGCCCAAAAACCTACCACTCACGCGCGCGCACGAGCACTTGAGTTAGTTGAATGAATAAATTTCAGATAGTTTGTTATTTATTTCTGTAAGGAATGAGGGAATGGGGGTAGAGATGACAGCGTGGCAGGAATCTCAGTACTTTTGACCCAAATTGACTGCCCAGTCCCGCATATCTTTACGCGCCTTTCACACGCTTCCCCGCTCCTCAATTCCTACCTCACACAGTCACACGCCATAGTTCATGCATGATCATATATTTCCTTACAATTAATTCATCTAATAAAAATTAAGAGTTAGCAAAAAGATAATAAAGAGTGAGTTTATATATTATAAAAATAAAAATAAAAATTTAATTTTTACTGTCATTATTATGAGAGTTCTTTTGATAAAAAATTTTATAAATTCTCTATAAATATTTTTTAAATCCTAAAACTATATTATGATTTTAATAAAAATTGATACCGGATCTACATGATTTTATTTATATTTAAAAAAATCATCTAATAAAATTTTATTTTATTTTTTAAATTTATCTATTTTTTAAATATTTTTATTGATTACAATAGATAATTTTAATACATATAATTAAAAAAATATTTTAGTAGAACTAGTATAAATTTATTATAAATAACTTAACTTAAATAATTTTTTAATATTTATAAATTAATTATCTAATTTTTATATTAAAAAATAGAAAAAAATTTAAATGAAAAGGTATATCTTAATAATTTAAAGTTATAAATATAATTAAAATTATAATCTCCTTATCATAGTTTTTATGTAAATAAACTATAATGTGATTTGTATAAATTAATTATTTTAAAAACATAGAATAATTGAAAAGAAGGGAGGGGGCAGTTGGGAACTTGGGTTGTGGCATGTAGGCAGGTCTCAACTGAGGAGTCCCAACTCCCAAGTTCCCCCGCCGCTTCTCTTTCGTCCTTTTCAATCACCTTCTCCCACGTGGAAATAAATCATTATTTCATGATTTTTCAAAATATCTCCCTGAAATCTGCTTCAGCCTTCTCCTGTGAAACATCTAGAACTCCTCACTACTACGCTGACATCTGCCCATGAGCATTAGGGTTATACACAATACCTATGGTCTGTTATATTCTGCCCAACTCATAAGAAAAATGTCTTATCCAGCTCGATTTTTATTAGTTAGGATCGGGCATCGGGCTGTAAAATACAGCCCATACATTTTTCGGGCTGGGCACCAGGTATAGGGGCTGCCCTGCCTATGAGCACCCCTTCTTTTATTTTTTTTCTCTATCTTAAAAGGGAGAATATAATAGCTACTGGTGACTATAAGGTAATTTTAGAAATATAAGTAGGTAAGTTGTATCTTTTAATATTTATAACTATGCTAATTTTTTTTTAACTTTGTTAATTATCATATGATTACATTACAAATTATAATTATTTATTTTATTTTTTTAGATGTTTTATCTTTATCAATATTAGGGAGATTGATACAAAGTTATAATTATAAATTACTTAGATTTCAACGCTTATTTTTTATATGCAATGGATCTCAAGATTTTAATTATTATCTTTATTCTCTTATTCTTAGTGAATTATAGATATTATTTAACTCTTAAAGACACATGAATATGGTATTATTTTAGAAATTCATAATTACAATTTTTTTTTACAATATGAGCATGACATCACAATTTGGACATGCTCAGCCCGCCCATGCCCAGCTCGCTCACGCCCTACCCAAAATTATTCGGACTTTTACCAGGCAGAGCTGGACATCGGGCTGCAAAATGTAGCCCATGCGGTGTCCTGCCCATGCACACCCCTAATGAGCACACCATCCTCTTTGATGCCACGATACCGTTTTCCTTGGTTTAGTCGCCCTCGTCGGTGGGCGGGGTGGTTTATCGGACAGATACACCAAAAATTTTAGAACGCATCTCAGCCCACATTCAACGAAATCGGGACCATCAAACTATTTTTCATCTATCAATTCTCTTCCATCCTCGAGAGGCCACGTCATATATTTAAAAACAAAATACCCCTATTTTTTAAGAAGTTTTTCCCTAATCCTTAAAAATTATCTAGCAAAAAGTATCCCTATTTAATTAATAAAAAATCATTGAGGCAAAAACTTTTGGTCGACATAATCTTGACAATTGTGTAAAAAATTTTGTGAAGCGTGGAGGATATCTTAGTCATTTGGAAGGCAGTAGAGAGAAGAGGGGTAAATCTGCAGGGGTAGGGATAGTGCTGAGGTGGGAGAGTGTGATAGGAAGAGAGGGATCTTAGGATATCTCAACTAGGGGAGAGCAATTAGCCCGGACCCGTGGGCCCGCCCGCAGCCCATTACTATTTAAGCCCGTTTAAGCCCGCCCAAAATAGGCCCGTAACGGGCGGGCTTAAACGGGCTCAAACAGTAAATTATATGGGCGGGCTGCGGGCTGACCATTGGGCAGCCCGCAGCCCGCCCATATATTTTTTTATTAATTATTATATTATATTTATTTTTATTATATATTAATATATTTTTTTAAATTTATTTTGCAGAGGTATGGGTAATTATATCTACAACTATCACAAGTAAATATAATGTAGATTATGTATAATCATAATCCAATTGAATAATTAAGATTATAAATGATTATATTATGTAAGCATTGTAGACTGTGTGGTTATAAATTTGTAGCTATTATTATGATATTTTATTTTTTAATTTTAGGATGAACAATCATATCATATATGTAATATTATTATTTTATTTTCATTGTTATTAAAATTTTAAATGGGTTTAAATAAAAAAAATATTTTTTTTTTATAAATGGGCAGCCCATGCCTATTAGAACCCAAACGGGTTCAGCCCAGCCCGTTTAATACGGGCTTAAACGGGCTGAGGCACGGGCATGGGCTAGCCCGTGCCCATAAGATATTACACGGGCGGGCTACGGGCTGACCATCGGGCCAGCCCAGCCCGCCCGTTGCACACCCCTAATCTCAACTGAAGCACTGACATTTTAAGAAATTTTCTACCTTCAGCCGTTACAACTTACAATCGCTAACAAGGAAAGCGTTACAGGGAGAGACGGTAAAAATTTAAACAGCGGAGGAGAGAATGGAGTGAGTGGGGCCCAGGTATCCGCTGTTGTTGTGGGCCGGTTCGGATTGCGACAAGGAGGGGGTGCTGGCTTCGTTTAGTGGTTTCTTCACCCATCAGTGGGGCCCACCTTCCCGGACGTCAACTCTTTCCTTGTATTCCCTTCATAGCCTCCTCTCGATTCCCGCAACAATGAATCATCATTCATTAATTATTACACCGTCTGCTCCCAATTTTTCTAAATGCAAAATTAGTGGTAAAATAAGTATATTAATTAAGGATAAAATAAGAATAAAAAATCTTAAAAAGAATATATGAGAAAAAAAGAACGAGAGTGAGTATATTAATTAAGGATAAAATAATTAAATATATATATTTAATATTTAGACAAATTAAAGAATATATTATAAAAAAAAGACAATCTAATTCATAAAATTAAATCTTATAAATAGGTATTGAAAGAGTAACACTCCTATCTTTAAATAAATTAAGAATATATAAGATAAAAGACAACAAAAGTTAATTAAATTTTTTTAACTCTACTCCTCTATTTTTTTTTAAATCAAATTCATTTAACTTTTCCTTCTTCTCCCTTCCATTTCCCTCTTTATCAAACATATCCAAAAATCATATTTACCTTGTCATACTCTCAAGTCTTTTAAATACAAGATATTTAATTATAAAAAAATCTATTAAACTTTATTAAAATTGCATAGAATTTCTTTTTTTGATATTTTTAAAATGTAAATATTCACAAACTTATTTTAGAATAAAAGGAAGTCTGTAAATTTACCGATGGCGGTATGGCTAATATATATTTTTCACAACTCATTTTAACAATATAATTTAAACTCACAATTTTAAATCGTTATTTACACACTTATACAGAGAATAAGGTATATTTTATGTTTCACTATAAAAGAAATTTAAAAAATAAAAAAAATCATATGGTTCATTTCTTATAGATTAATTACCATCACCTATGATTTTTTAATATTATTTTCTTTTAAAAAAATATTATACTGGCGGTTATATAGATATTCGCGTATACATATATGAGGGTATTTGTGTGGTTCGGCAAATTTTATTTTTTAAACAATTGTAATAAGCTTGTTTTTTCTTCTTTTTCCTTTTGGTCATTCACTAAGAGTATATGGCCATTTGAATAAATTTTTAAAAAATATCTTATATAAAAAATATTTTACACAGTTTTTTTAAAAATTTATAAAAAAGAATTTATGAAAAAAATAGCTATAAATAAATGAGTATTTAGATAATTATTATTATAAAGACTTTTATGATTAATAAATTATTATAAAAAATATGAGATAAAAAATTATAAAAAATAAGATAAATAAGACACACGACGAAACTTCTCCTCTATTACTTTGCTTCAAAAGGACTTATTTGCCGTTCTACTTCTCCTCCACCATACATCCCTCTTCCGCCATGTTCTTATCTAAACGACGGCAAAACTTCCATCTTCGCATAAGAGAAGAAAGAGAAGACACATGTGTTGACCCACAACTCATAATGACGACTTATAGATCTGAAAAGAGGAGTGCAACTATGACACTAGTGAAAGAGGATGACAAGGGAAGAGGTATGCGACGACGAAGAAAAATGAGGAGAATACAATTGAAAGTATAAGAGAAAATAGATAAAAGAAATAGTATAAGAGAAGATGATATAAAAATAATTATATCATCACCACTTTTATTTGAAGTGCAAAAGTGATTATAATTAAAAAAAAATAGAAAAAAGAATTATATCATCCCCACTTTAGGTCAAAGAGCTCTTCAACCACTAACCCATGGATGGGATTATAATTAAGAGGAAAGAAAACAAGAATATATCACCACCACTTGTTGATCACAAAGGTTCAATTTTATAAAATAATTAGTTATAGAGTTATTTATAAATTATTCACCAATAAAATCTTTATATCAATGAGAAGTATGAACTCATGATTTTATAATGTACGACATAAATTGTAACTAATTAGATTAGCATTATGGGCGTGTTTGAAAAACTCTTAAACTATTGTTATAAAAAAGTTTTTAGTCTAAACTTTAATTTAAAAAAATTTTAAAACAAACAGTTAGATTTGTTTAAAAGAGTTTTTTGATCAAATCATGGTTTAAAATTATTATTTCAGATAAGCTGGTATGAATAGCTTTTGAATTAGTAAAAAAATTTATGAACTATTCAATTACTATTTTACCTTTATTTTTTTATATTATATGTCATCTCTTCTATCTTTTCTACAATCTCTCATCTCTCCTCTTTATTTACTATTCTTTACCCTCTCTCCTCTTTTATCTCTCATATTTTTAATAAAATCATACTCTTTCTGATAATTTTTCAATTACAAAAGTTATTTTGATAATAACTATTCAAAACACTCATTTATCCAGAATTACTTATTTTTCATAAACTCTTATTCAAAAGCTACTAAAAAGTCTTCATTTTTTCCATAAGCTATTTTTTAAAAGTATATCCAAACAATCACTATATTTACTATAAATTATGAAATATTATAATAATAAGAAATTGATTACGGAAGTAGGTGTAGAAAAGTGTTAAAAGCTTAGTATATGAAAAAGCAAAACATCGAAAACTTATTTTGCATGCATCTTAATATAGTTATGTTTCTTCATTTTTAATTTTTTTAACAGCCTACGAATTAAAAAAGCCAAAAATATTAATATTAATTGTGAAAATAAGTGTTATCATCACTATATTCTATAAAAGTGACAAAGTGGTAGTTTGAAGATATTAATAATAATAATGTTTTGACATCGGAAAACATTAAACTTGTGGTCAGAGGAACCTTTTTAATGAATTAATTAACACACAATTAAATGGCGTGTTTAAAAATCTATAAACAATATTTGATATTATATCTAATTTTGTTTGACACAGACAGACACAAACGAATGAGAGAGAAGTAGGCTCAATTACGTTTCTGGCGCCGGTCTTATGGAGTACGTGCATGCCATCGAATCAATTGCGGTTTAAGAGTCTTAATTCAATCCTTTTTTACGCTTTTCTTCCTTGAATATGATAATGGTATGTGACCAATAATTCATTGATTTAAACAAATGTGTGCGCGTGTGTATGACTTTGTTAGGACAGTGTCCTTTAAAAAAATATTAAATGGAAACATTAAGTGAAGATAATAGATCAAATAATATGTTTATATTTCTCTAGAGAGAAGGTAGAAGATTTTCTTTTATATAAGAGAGGACTAAGTGTCCGATATCAATAATCTATGTCAGAAAGAGATTAGATCTAAGACTATAAAAAATAACTAGAGACTTCAAACATGAAGGATATAAATATAATATTATCGTAGTAATCAAATCATCTTTAGCTAGCATTTAGTTATGAATAACTAGAAGAAAACTGAAAAAACATCCCCATGACAATCTTAGATGTTGGCCCTGTCCCTGATTGGAAGCTGAGCTAGGAGAGCCATGGATATAACAATATATAAATACCAGAGGTGGAAGCCAAATCAAACTCAATTTTGTAGAATGACGATGTAAAGTAAGAAAGAAGATTATCTATATACGTATTGAGGGTATAGTGGCCACCATTTTCAGGAAAGTGTCCTGAAATTGCCTTTAAATATTATTATATCAGAGAATGCAGAAACCATATGAAAAGTGATGATAAATGATAACGTATTGTCAATAATTTGACTAAAATAATAAAAAATCGACTAATATTTTATAAATATATGAGTTTAATTTTTATTATTGTTATGATAATTTTTTTAATAGTTAATTTTAAAAGTTTTTTTAAATATTTTTTAAATTTTAAAGTTATATATTTATTTTGGTTAAAAATTAATATTGAATATATTTAATTTTTTTGTATAAAAAATGATAATTTATTGTGAGTTGCAGAGGAACATGTGGTGAAGGGAATGTCCAGAGAAGTTAAGCTGCGTGGAGAGAGCTTTCATGAAGCAAGACACTGATTGGGTCGTAAAAAATTGATATTTAAGGCCTCGTGATGAACTTTATCTTTTGCAAAATTAAATTACAAAAAAAAAAACGGAGAGTAAATTTAAGGAGTAGTAAAGATATTAGGAGTGTGTCTGGTCGAATTTGGAATTCGCGAGGGAGTGTGCTGACACTGTGGAGGTGATGATTGCACGGTTTTGATTCGCCACATACATATTCTAACAATCCAAAAAATGCAATCACTTTTCAGTTCTCATCTTCAAACAACTCACCTCCCCCATAAACTCCCCAAGCTTGGCCATTCCCCACCACTTCAACCTCATCAGATTCACGTGCTTTTTTATATCGTCCATTTCTCACAACAAGCCAACAGAAATCTCCCTACATTTATTATTTTATTATATTATTGGTTCTAATAAAATCAATAGAGTGACCTAATTTTTTCAGGTCATATAACCAAACATGTCACCGAATCATTCATTCACGATCTCAATAGTCCCACGTAATGTTTCCCCATTTCTCAAAACCTGTCTCCACAACCATCATTCATCCCTTTCAAGTTTCAACCCCTCCCATTAGTGTTGTTCTCCTGCCCTTTCTCACAGCGCCCCCCCTCTCTCCCTCTCTTCTTAATTAGAAATCCCATCTTACTCAACAATAAAATATTTATTTTATAGAATAGATAACTAATTTAAATATATTAATAAAAAATTAACTGAGTTAGAATGTATTTAAATTTTTTTAAAATATGATCTTTAATAATTTATTTTAAAATTATCACATGATAGAAATTCAATTTATATATATAATTAAAAAGAATAATTTTAAAAAATTATAAATTTAATAGATAAAATAAATTAATAGTTTATATTTATGATATAAGCAAATCTCATAATTAGTTTTATAATTACAGGAAATAATTTATTCCATGATACCTCCTTATAAACTTATCATGCACATTGTTCACATTGTTTATATGTTTACGTTGTTTACCTCCTTATAATTAGTTTACATTGGTTAAATGAGATAAACATGGCATAAAAGGCCGGGGCTAGTGAAGAGGAAAGAGACTAGAGAAACTGAGTTAGCCTTGAATTGGACTGGGTCTCTCTTCCCCGCTCAAAAAGGAACAAGCGCACTTGTAACAAAAACATATAATAATAAAGAACAAGCGCACGATTGTTTGTGGGAAATGAAACCCGTTATTATGAATATGCGGTTCATTTTGAGAATTTAAAATTTGATCCGTTAGATTATAAAGATTAAATCATTCTATTAAATCCAACTGTTTATCAATAAGAACACTATTTTTTTAATACAATTTTTTAAAGAAGATTGAATTTATCTATAATTTAAGAATATAACAAAAAAAAATTTAAACAATATTAATAATAAATAGAGCGGGCAATTAAGTGAACACCAATTTTGTTATTATCACATACACACCCTATGTTATCAATGCCCCACTCACTCATTTTTTATAGAAGATTCGAAACTTGACTCGTTACATTATAAAACTTAACCCATTCTATTAATCTTAACCATCTATCAATAAGAACCCCAATTTTGTTATTATCACATATGTTGGATATTGCACCACCTATGTTATCACTGGCCCACTCACTCACTCACCACCTCCGCTCTCTCCAAATCCATGAGATTCTTATGCGCAATTCCTGAGATAAAATCAACCATAAGTAGTTAACGCAGCCACCAAAAATATAGTTCTAAGCAGATGTGACAATAAGTTGATAAAAAAGAAGACCAAGTTTCAGAGGCTTCGTTATTGGACAAGGAATGCCTACTTATACAAACAGAACACCGCCAAAGGAACTGATGGAACAATCCCCACTAACACGTCTGAAACAAAAAGCCTGGATTGATCCCACCAAATCACTAACCTCGTGATAACCAAAATTCACAACGTCGAACCACAAATAGGAAGATTGAAATAAATAGGCGGCGAAAGAATATTTGGCAGCATAACTCCTTTTCTAATCGGCTCTGGACTGACCAGCACGAGAAGACAAGATAATACCAACAATGAGACCATAGAGAGCAAGAGCTTCAGCAAAAATGAGAATGAGAATCATTCCCACGAACAATTTAGGCTGTTGGGCATTTGCTCTGCAAAGGATAATTAACAACTCAAATGGGGAAATTTACATTGGCATCATCAGAAAAGGCATATCAATGTGTTAGGATTCAGTTATTCAAGGTTTCCCAACAGGGAACATACAATATTTTAAGGTTTAAAGGGTAAGGCTTGTAAGGACACTTGCTTTACCAAGAAAGAGTTATATAGATATAAGCAAGTAGACATGGAAGAACATGCTAATTTGATCGATTCAAAGCACATAATATAAAATTATAAGTACATTGTTTTTCATGCACAAGTCTACAATGAAGTATTGCAATGCTTAAAACCTTAGAACCAGTGCAAATCAAGGAAAAGAAACTACGTTCTCTAGATGCCAGAATAATCAGATTATAAACAAAAAGTTCATATGGAAAGTAACCAATCAAAATATACTAAAGAGGGTTGTACCTAACACCAGCATCACCAACAATACCAATTGCCATGCCAGCAGAGAGACCAGCTAGTCCACAGGCAAGACCAGACGAGAGATGTGCATAACCATCGAACAGGTAATAAGATTTCGCCTTAGGATTAATCCCGGTACTGATTATAACAGCAATAATAAGGCCATAAATACCCAAAACTCCAGCCATAACAACAGGAACAATGGACTTCATAACCAGCTCAGGTCTCATGACACCCATCGAGGCCACACCTACACCACTCTTTGCTGTGCCATAGGCAGCTCCCATACCTAACATAAGTAAAATATGCCATACAACAATAAGTTATAACAGAACACATAAGCTCACGAATGATTAAAGTTCATCAATTCAAGTCACTTTTAAAAAAGGGCCTCTGATCCCTTCTTTTCGCCAAAGAAAAGTTACTTATATAATCAAGTGAAACAGTTCTATAGACATATTCTGTCTGCTGTGTCGAACTGAAATTCTTGTAATAACTGAACTACCTTACATCTACTTAAAAGACGAATCATAGACAGTGCATATTAAATAAAATATATTATCTGAAGTAGCTTCTTGCATGTCCAACAACAATTTTCCCAAAACTGATCAAAGCACAACTGAATTGATAACCATCAACATCAAAACGAGATACAATAAAACCCTAGATCAAGGTCACTTTTACCCAAAATTTTCAAAAGGATCGTGCTTGCTTGTTTTCCCACATCAACGAAGTCTCAACGAAACTAACAATTGAAAGCTAAATTAAGAAGACAGATTCCACTTGTTCTATGATCAAACGATTTTGAACATCGAACATAAGAAAAGTTCTTAACAAGACAATTAAACAGACACTAAATAGATCGTGCAAGCACAAATCCAGATCGAACTCAGATGTAATCGACAGATAGATGAAGAACGAAGTACGCGATTGGGGTTAACTTACATGAGAAAACGAGAGCAGCCGCGGCTCCAAGGAAGCCAAAAAACGGTGCTGTTTCATCGCCGCTGAACGGAGCCATGGTTTGACAGTGGATCTACAAGGCAGGGGAATAGATCTGATAGTTTCAATTTCTTCCTCAGAGAGATGGGTATATGCCGATGGAACCGCAGAAACAGTAGACGCGGATATTAATAATCGCTCGTTTAATTTATTTCTATCCGGGTTAAATTGACCCGATAGAAATTGCCCAGTACAGCCCAATAACTAGATTATTTAATATTGCCATACTCTACCGCTTTATGCAAAAGTTGAATCATGAGATAATTTAAAATATATTTAATTTTAAGAGGTTATTATTTTATTATAATTTTAATAATAATATTTAAAAATTTATTTTTATTTTTATATATTTAGATTTATGCTAAATAATAATTGATAATTTATTCTACTTAATATTAATATATTTTAAAAAAAATACTTCGTATTGTTCTTATCTTGAAGATATTATTAGATAGTAGGTGAGTTTTACTTTTTTAAAAAAAATTATATAAAAAAACATTTAAAATGCTTACAACTACAGGATAATAATAAAAATTAAAATTTTAAAATAAGAAAATTCTAATAACAACTATAGACCAAACACCCATATCAATTATCAAATCAAATCATCAAAATAAGATATACATAAGCTTACCTACAAAAAAAAAAAAGATATACATAAACAATGGCATGAGAAAATATGTCTAGTTAAATGAAAACAAATAATTGAACAATAAATCTTAATCAGGTAAAAAAATGAGATAAAGCTCGGCAAATTAAAATTCTCAGATATTGTCTTTTTTTTTCACTTGAAATATTCCGTTAATGATTTTGCATCAATAAACGAGGATGTTAGTTAGCAATTTCGAACTTTATCCAAATATTTTATATACTTGCTTGGATTTGAAGATTTTTGACATTGATTGAAGTTAATATACATGACAGGTCTACATTATTATAATTATTTTGACTGTGTTCCTTAACAAATCCGCAGTAACGAACAAAATAACTACCACCATTCATCTGATAAAATAACTTTGTAACAAAACAATAATTTAATCAAATAATATATGGATCCGGCTTTTAATATATTAGTCTGTGAATTAAAAAAGAAAGTACTTTTAACAATGATCTAAAGTTAAGAAATTCTAAGGGGACTAACAATAATGGTTTTAAAAACAAATAAATACGATACTTCATTATAATATAAATTCTTTAATTTTATGTCAATGTCAGGATGGCCGAGTGGTCTAAGGCGCCAGACTCAAGTTCTGGTCCTCGTGAGAGGGCGTGGGTTCAAATCCCACTTCTGACATTATATTTTGCTTTGCTAATTTGCTTACATTACTTTTATGTTCCCACATCCTAAACGCCATCTAAACTCGTCGTTCAACGGCACTTCTTTGCGTCGCCCTCCTCGCGGGGCACAAGTATAAAACCCTAGTACAGGAAGGCGTTTACTGCTTAAAAAAGTCGAACGGAAGCATCCCATTTCCATATCCAGTTTCAGTCTTTGTAACGCAAAAGCTTTCAGACCCGTATACTTGTTTTACTGATGTCCGAGTCACCTCGTCCCGATATGGACGAGTCTGTGACTCTGACAAAGACCCTACCCGGTTCCGAGGTGTTGGAGGAGGAGCAACCTTCGTCCAATTCGAATGGGTTAACTCAGCAAACGCCGGAGCAACTCGTTGCCAGAGCCATAGCTCCTGTGAAGGTGGAGTTCCTTCGTCCTCCTCCTGTTAGAACTTCCTCCACAACCCAGAATGAAGATGTTTCTGAAGAAAAAGACAAGGATAAGGCCTCTGTTCAATCCGGCGGATTGATGAAGGAGAAGAAGTCGAAGCGCCAACTCAAGCGTGAACGTCGTCAGGTACGTCATTCTTTCTCTTCCATGCTCTTCAGCTGATGTCTCTTGAAAAAATATTAACTGTTGCATCTTCAAAAATCAGTTTTGGCATTTGTCTTGCCTTTAAAGTGACATAATTTTGATAACTTCCAACTCTGCTTTCGCCTAGAGTTTCGTGAGCTAGTGGTGAATTGGTCATGTCGTTTAGAGCACCATGAAGGTGTGCAATGAAGATTAGAATGATTAATTCTGTTTGTATGTTGAGAGGAAAATCAGAACCATTTGTTTGTAAGAGATAGATTATAGATATTTACAATTGGTGGGAACCGGTAAAATATCGCGTAATACAACTAACTAATACTCTGATCAATTGGCCAAGCCCCCAATGATATTTGCTTGCTTGAACAATTATGCAAATTATAAAGACTTGTTGTAGTGTAGGCAACTCTGGACTAAGGCTGCTTTAAAACATGTACAGGAACAGAAGTCTGCTAAAAACATTTGTCCGGAAATTGCAAAGACAGGAGATATTAGTTCATGTACTTACAAAGACAAATGCCGCTTCAGCCATGACTTAGAAGCCTTCAAGGCCCAGGTACTATATTGCTTTGCTCCCTGGGTGATTTGTACATGTATTGATTTGTTTTCTTAAATATTATGTCAAGTCACGTAATAAACTTCTTCAATTGTAGAAACCAACTGATTTAGAGGGAGAATGCCCTTTTTTTAAAGCAGAAGGTTCTTGTCCCTATTGGTTAGCATGTAGATTTTCCAGCACGCATACAGAAGGCATGCCTTCTGGAAATCTGAGTGATCGGAGAAAAACTACTGAAATAAATGGACTGAGCAAAGATGTTCAAAAGCTTTTATGGAAAAATAAGATGCGCTTCCCCAAGGCAGATGCCAATCTCAAAGCTCTTGGACTTTGGGTATGTCGTTTATCTTTGCTTTTGTCTTTCTTTATCTGTTTATATTTTTTTTTTTTAGTGTAGAAAGTTAAAGTTTGATCGTTTGTGAGTAATAAAGTCAGGAAGGGTACAAGTGAAGACTTTATAGTTTTCAGCTAGAAGAACTAAAGTGTTTAAATTAAATGTAATGAGATAGTGAAACTGGCAACTATATTTACATTAGTAAGAGTGTGATGTGTGAACAAAGGGAGTCAAGGGATATAAAGATCCACTGCATATTTAAATATTCAATGTTGTTTTCTCAGTTGTTCCTGTTCTCTTGTCAGAACTTTATAGAAAGGTTTGCTAAGTTTTAAAAAAAAATGTCAACTTCGTGTTGCTTCCTTTCCAATTTATAATCTTCTAATACTAACAATTTTTAATTGTTCTCTTTCTTCAACGCTGGCATTTTTGTTCATGGAAGCTTTGCTTTGAGTAATAATTTGAGCTAGATGTATCTTACCCATACTTTTTATCTGAAATGTTGTAGGAATCATCTAAGTTAAAACGGGACAACTATAAGGGGGGTGGCAACGTTGATTCAAAGGATTGCCACAATGCTGATAATAATGGCTCTTGTGTAGTTACCAATGACTTGGGTTCTAACGTAGAAAGCTCTGCTGAGGACACAAAAGTTGATAGTATTGATGGAAATTTAGATTCTGATTCACCTTGCCCTCAAAAGAGAAGAAAAACTGAAGAAAATTTTGGCCTTGATGCGGCAGAAAATGGTTATATTATCTTCTGTTTTATTTATTTTTTCAGACAATAAATACGATAGCCTAGTATTTTCTTATACTTGCAAGCCTCTTATTGTTTT
This sequence comes from Leucaena leucocephala, assembly GCA_037074615.1. NCBI lineage: Eukaryota > Viridiplantae > Streptophyta > Magnoliopsida > Fabales > Fabaceae > Leucaena > Leucaena leucocephala. The sequence goes on along the minus strand of CM073561.1, from coordinate 627,380 downwards.
CAATAGGCGAGTGTGTTACTGACCAAAATATTGACAAAAGCTGCATACAAGCTGAACTTGCTGCAGTGCCTGATGTCATCCCCCCTGAAACTGATCAAAGCATGAAGTTACACCCACGAGAAAAGAAGCTTATTGATTTTAGAGATAAGTTGTATCTTGCGCCCTTGACCACTGTTGGGAATCTCCCATTCAGGAGGATTTGCAAAATATTAGGAGCTGATGTAACATGTGGTGAAATGGCAATGTGCACAAATCTTTTGCAGGTATATAGAAGGCTTTTTCAGTGGTTGGTATGGTTGCTTTGTTTATTCTTCAGTATGATGTAAATCTTCTTTCTGGCGTTTATACCTTGGTTAGATCAAAGTTTATTTATATGCACATAAGTTAACAAATCAGGATTCTTTGTGACTTTCTGCATGTGCAAATTTCTGAAATCAGTATTCTTGATTTGAACTTTCAGCTGGGAACAGAGATTTGTCACCATAACGGAACTTTATTGTATTCTTTTACCCGTTATTTGTTTTGTCTCTTGTATCTTTTACCTTTTTCCTCTGCAGGATTGTTTTTAATAGTTTTGTTCCATCTTATTTTGTGATTGGTATAGGGTCAAGCATCAGAATGGGCATTGCTGAGACGTCATTTATCTGAAGATTTATTTGGCGTGCAAATATGTGGGGCATATCCAGACACTATTGCACGAACTGTAGAACTGATAGAGAAGGAATGTACGATAGATTTTATTGATATAAACATGGGTTGTCCAATTGATATTGTTGCAAATAAGGGTGCTGGATCAGCTCTTCTTACAAAACCAATGCGGATAAAAAGTATTGTAGAGGTAGCTTCAGGCACAGTGGAGAAACCAATAACTATAAAGGTAATTGTTATTCTAGAACTTTACAAATGAAGAAGATATGGTCTAAGACAAAATTCAGTCAGCATCTGTAGTTATTTTCCTCTGACTCTGTGGTTCTGAACTTTTGACATATTTTTTTCATCCTTTAATATGCCACATTTTAATTTTAAAGTTTCCTCATTAAGCTTGTCCTCGTTCTCTTTGTTGCCCTAGGTACGAACAGCTTATTTTGAAGGGAAAAATCGTGTCGATTCTATTATTGCGGACATGGGCTCTTGGGGAGCTAATGCAGTAACGATACATGGTAGATCACGTCAGCAACGATACAGCAAGCTTGCTGATTGGGACTATGTCTACCAGTGTGCCAGGAAGGCACCTAATACTTTGCAAGTAGTAGGGAATGGAGACATTTTTTCATTTATTGACTGGAACAAACACAAGTCTGAATGCTCTGAGCTTGCTACATGCATGATTGCTCGTGCTGCACTGATTAAGGTTAGTTTGTTTGAGTTAAATCAGTTTGTCTTTGAGTATGGTGGGCCAATGCCTGTTATTAGGTGTCTATCAGAAACATTATGACTTACGTGGACAAAATTTCAAGTCTGAAGGGGGTTCACTAACGCCTGCATTTTTTCAGCCTTGGATATTTACAGAAATTAAGGAACAAAGGCACTGGGACATTAGTTCGGGGGACCGATTAAAATTTTTGAAGGATTTTGTACAGTTTGGCCTTCAACACTGGGGTTCTGATACAAAAGGTACATTTTATTAATGGAGTAAGGATAGCTGTACTTGATTTATTTATTTTTATAATTATTAAACTAGATCCACAGGTTGTTATATGTAAAGAAAATAAAAACCAAGGTTTTTTTTGGCTTTTAATCATGATTTTGATCCTTTTGAACCGCCAAATCATGAAAAAATAATGATTTCTGTACCTATGAGACGAAACAGACTGGAAGTGACTCTTAACTCTGCTTTAGAATAGAAGTTAGTCAATTATCTGGAAATGTCATATTATTGTGAACTTATTCTTTGTATTATATTACAGGAGTGGAGACAACGAGACGATTTTTATTGGAATGGCTTAGCTACACATGTAGATATATACCTGTTGGCCTTTTAGATGTTATTCCGCAGAGACTAAACTGGCGTCCACCATCTTACTACGGACGGGATGACCTTGAGACTCTAATGGCTTCAGACTCTGCAGCTGACTGGGTAATTAAGCTTCTGCCATTTATTTTGAGTCATCAGTTTCCATTTGTTTAGAGGGTGAAAGTCGGAGCAATTTGGATTATAGATTCAAATCCTAAAAATAACTTCTCCATTTGTCAAGATTATATATGTCTTTATTTAAACATCACCTGATAGGAGTTTTATGGACTAGGCCATCATTTTCATCCGTTTCCATTTGTTTCAGGCAAAATGCCATCTTGGGGCATTTGCTTTTTCAACATTTGGTGCATTTATTTACTATTTTCCGAGAATTTAGATCCAAATAACATACCTTTCGGCCAAGATGCTATAGTTGTATGACTTACACTTGCCTTTTGATGCCCAGATACGAATATCAGAGATGTTACTTGGCAAGGTTCCAGATGGCTTTTCATTTACGCCAAAGCATAAATCAAATGCTTACGATAGTGCTCAGAATGGCTGATCTCTCGCTGTTTATCTTCTTGGAAGAGATTCTTGCACGCATCTCACGGTATGAACGAAATATGCATAGGTGAAGTCCACGTCAACTTTTTTTTTTGATGAAATCTGAGTCGTTGATTTTATATGTACTACGCGTGTGTATGCAATAGTTTCTGTGAGACTGTTTTTCTTCCCCTAATCAGCTGCTCATTCATGAGGTGACATTGGTGGGTCCGTTTCTGCTTCATGCTTCTTAGTCATTTGACTTTGACTTTCCGTCCGTCTACTTGGATAGGAAAAGAAAACATTGAATGTTCTTTGATATTGAAATGTAAACGGTAATTTATTGACAATGATGCCGACATGTATACTTGGGTCAACTTTTATCTTCTATAGTCGAGGCACTTATTTATGGCAATGAGTTCCTTGTTCTTCATATCTTTGACTTGGAGGGATGGTTGGTTGAAATTTCCACTCCTCCTCTTAGAAGTTTACGAACCTGTTTGGTTAGCCAGTAATGAAAATGTTATTGTAATGTTGTTGCGTGTATTATTTAGTAGCATTTGTTTTATTCTTCAAATAATATTAGTTACTCGTACTTTGTAAAATTTAGAATTATTCCATTTTATTTTATATATTAAATGGGCCTTATGCGTGGAAGGCATAACGTCTCCTTTGAGCTCAAACGTGCATGTTTGAAGTTTGAACAATATACCAACACGATTGGCTGACCTGCAGGTTATTTACTTAGAACTAAATAAAGTTCGAAGATAATATTTTGAATATAATTATTTTTAATAAAAAAAATATTTGAACAATATTGTAAGTGAAATCTTTTTTTTTTTGTCTGGAATATTAACCTGAAAATGGAATCTTTTTGACTCGTAACTGAAGAACGGTGCCAATACCATGGTTAGGCATGAGATATTTCTTAAGCATAATATGTGCGTTACGCAACACACATATACGCGCGAGCGGCAGGATGCGTTTTAAAATATGTAAATAAATTCTGAACAATATTCTCCCATGATATGTTGATACAATTATACCGAATAGAGGTTGGTAAATAATTAATTACAAAAAAATATTTTATTTTCTTTTTCTCTCTCTCGTAAACAAGGATACATATTCGGGAAAAAAAAAGTTATTATAGTTTGCCCTTTTATAGATGAAGTCAGTGAAAATAATTTGGGAGGGCTTGAAAACTCGAGCTGATACATTGATCATCAAAGCACTGATAATTATTAATAACACGTCCTCTATCAAAATAAGGACCAAGTAAACATCTCATGAGAAGAAATACTACCCACTGTTCTAAATGACCCAAGAAGGAAATAAAATGAAGATCCACATTTCAGCTTCATAATCAGAATGGAATTAGATGGAGCACACTAGTACTACTTCTACTATAATTAGACTGTTTTTTCTGTTACCTCAAGGACCTTCCTCATTCATCATCAGAATCTTAAAACACTGGCTAATAAAATTATCAGAAACTACCCACTTTGATCTCTCTCTGGTTCAGGTTTGCTTGAACCCAACCTCCATCAATGGATTCCAAGCTCCCATTCAGTCCATCATCCACAAAATCACCAACCCTCTTCACTTTAAGCCCTCTTGGCTCAACTGGGTACTTCCCAGAAAAGCAAGCATAACAGAAATTACCAGAATCATCCCCCAAAAGCTTCTTCAAGCTATCCAATGGAAGAAAAGCAAGTGAATCTGACCCAATAAACTCTCTGATTTCCTCCACACTCATTCTGTTAGATATCAATTCCTCTGAACTTGGTGTATCCACTCCATAATAGCATGAAGCAATAATCGGTGGGCTTGCGATCCTCATATGAACTTCCTTAGCCCCTGCTTCTTTAATCAACCTCACAATTTTAGAAGATGTTGTTCCTCTCACAATAGAATCATCCACAACGACAACCCTTTTGCCTTCAAGAACAGCTCTAACAGGTGAGAGTTTCAGCTTCACACCAAAGTCTCTGATCTTCTGTGATGGCTCAATGAAAGTTCTTCCCACATAGTGAGATCTTATGAGACCTTGTTGGAAAGGAACACCAGCTTTTGCAGCATAACCAAGTGCAGCGACCACACCAGAATCTGGAACTGCAATCACAACATCAGAATCCACTGGGCTTTCCGTGGCCAGAATTTCACCAAATTTTCTCCTGGATTCGTACACTGATCTTCCAAAAACAACTGAGTTGGGAAGTGCAAAGTAAATATGCTCAAAAATGCATTGTTTTGTTTGTGGATGAGGCATTAAGCAAAGAGATTGAAGCCCGTTTTTGTCCACCACCAATACTTCACCTGGGAAAACTTCCCTTTCATATGTTGCTTCGATCAAATCAAGAGCACAAGTTTCAGAGGCAAAAACAATCGCACCATTACTTCTTCTTCCCATAACCAAAGGTCGAAAACCAAATGGATCCCTCACTGCAACAAGCTTATCCTCTGTCACAAAAACAATAGAATAAGCCCCTTCAAGCTTCTCACAAGCATCAACAATCCTAGATATAAAGGGTCTGTGCTTTGAAGTAGCAATAAGATGAAGCACAACCTCAGTATCAGAACTAGTGTTAAAAATCGACCCATTATCTTCAAGCTTCGCTCTCAAAGTTCGATAATTCACCAAATTTCCATTATGAGCAACTCCAACAGACCCAAATCGATAACCTGCAACGAAGGGTTGAACATTCTTGAGCATCGACTGACCTGCAGTGGAGTATCGAACATGCCCTATAGCCAAACTTCCAGGTAGTTGATCAAGCTTGGATTCGTTAAACACATCAGAAACAAGCCCAACACCAGTTATCGATTGAAGCACGTTCTTGTTCACAGCGACAATTCCTGCACCTTCTTGTCCACGGTGTTGCAGAGCGTGCAGGGCTAAATAGCAGAGACGAGAAGCTTCAGGGTCGCCGTATATACCCACGACCCCACACTCCTCGCGAGGCTTTTCATCATCATCATCATCATCAAATTGAACTTTTGGGTATGGCTTATTTACAGAGACAATATCAGAAAGTGGATTTTTGGAGGAAAGCACGAAAGAGGATTTGTGAGGAATACCTGGGTTGAGAAAGAATGAGGGGTTTGCGAGGGTTTGAGTGGAGAAAGAAGTGTGGGCGTGAGAGTTGTTAAGAGGGAAAGAAGAGGTCTTTGGAAGTGAGGAAGAGAAAGTGGAGAGATTGGAAGCAGCCATGGAAGCTGGGAAAGACAAGCTTTGTCTGTAAAGGGAAAGCAGAAACCAGAGAGAGATGACGAGACACAGAGCACACAACCGCTGAACCCATGTGTGTATATATATATATATACACACACACACATATAATTTGATTTAGGTTTTGAGGAAGTTTCCAAATTTATTTTGAATTTATTGTTAGGGAAAAAGAACATAGAGTAATTCTGTGGGTAATACATATGTGTCCAATATTTATCAGAACTAACTATTATAAGTGAAAGGAACATCTCATAAGTTGTCGTGGTTAACTACAAGATTTACATATAATTATAATATTTTTTTAATTTAAAATATTAAAATAAATCTATATTCTCCTCCATCAAATCATAAACATGTCATATAAAAAATTTATTTTAATCTTAAATATAATATTTTAATCTATTTTATTTTTTAAAATTATAATTCTCCTCTCAAAATATCTATATATGATTACACATATTAAATTAGTTTCTATTAAGTATAGTTTAAATATTTATAATTAAATAATTATCTTAGGGGTATGTATAGATAAGGTAACCCCTGAATAGGCTATATTTTGTAGCATAATGCTAACCCTACTCAGTAAAAACTATAACTTTTTTAGGTTGGGCATATGCAGCTGAACAAAGCGGGTTTCCATATCTAAGTAGTGATATCCTACTTTTATTATGGAAAAAATATGCAATTATAAATTTATAAAATAATTTTATATGTATATGTTAAAGTTAAATAGTATATATAATTTATAAAAAAACAAGATAATAAAAAGATAATAATTAAAATTTTAAAATATATTATATATATAAAGCATTAAAATATAGGTAATTTGTAATTATAACTTTATATTAATATTCTCAAAGTTGACAAAAATAAAGCATATGAAAAAATAATAATTATAATTTGTAATATAATCATATGATAGTTAGTAGAGTTAAAATAAAATAAAAAATTAATTTAGTTATAAATTTTAAATGATGTAACTTATTTATTTGACTAATATTTATAAAATGATCATTTAATCCCCAGCATTAATTATATTCTCCTATTCAAGTGTATTATGTAGGGAAAAGTAAAGAAATAAAAGAATGGATGTGCATGGATAGGACTGCCTTTTACCTTGTGTCTAATCCAAGTAAAGAATGAGATACATTTTATAACCTCAACTCGACCTTATATTTTTTGGGGTGGGTAAGGCTTTTTTCGTAGGCTTACTGAACTGTAGGCTTTATGAACACCCATATGTTATTTTAGGTAAATCAATATACAATTATTATAAATAACTAACTTAACTATTTTTTTTAATATTCTCAAACTAGTTAAATATATCTTATATTAAAAATTAGATATAGTATTATGAAAGGTGATTAGTACTATTTAAAAAAAAATAGTATCCAATATTTTGATCTTATTTATCATATGTTAGTATCATTTGTGGTACAATTTTACCTATAATCTTTTTAATTTAGTATAATTTTATCTATAATTTTTTAATTTGATTTAATTCTTGATACTTAAGAAATAAAATTATAGGTAATATTGTACTAAATTTAAAAAAAAATTATTGATAAAATTGTATCAAATTAAAAAGATTATGGATAAAATTACATCACAGATAATATTATTATACTAACCGCATATGAGAAATAATATTAAGATATTAAATTATCTAATTTAAAAATGAGAGAAACCTTAAACCAAGTTCTCCAATTTCAATTTGCTATTTGTCTTATTTTTTTTAATATTTTTTATGTAACTTAAACCCACGTAAAAAATAATTCACACAATCAAATGTAATTGGAGAATTTGACGAAGTAGATCGAAACAATTTAAAAAAAAATCACCTGACTTATTTTCTGTTAAAATTTTATTTGAAATTCATATTTAGCATGATGGTTTGATTAGAGACTCCAATAATGTAATTTATTCTCCTATGCAATTTGCACTCACAAATTTCAAACACCACCCTGGTGGTTAATAAGAAAAATATAAGCATATAAATGTATTTTTTAAAAAAAAAACACAAGTTTAACATGATTTATAAGCATATAATTCAATGAAAGATGGATAATAACTAGATAATGAAATAATGCATGCAAAAAGAAGAGATTAAAAAAATTAAACACAATTTACGTGGTGCCGTATATTTTTTAAATTTATGATTTTATAATTACAAAGGATTTAAATAAAGCTGTGAAAAAGGATCTTAAAGCTAATAAAGATGCATATACTTATCATTGTGTATTTAGACTAACTGTTTAGAGGATTTATCTAATTTAATTAAAAGTTTCAAATTTGAAATTTGGATATGCAGTAAATATATCACCTTCTTTTTTGGTTGGAATTAAATTTATATATTAGAATTCTATGTAATTTATTATTAGAACATTGTAATTTTGTTGCAAGCATGCCGTTTATCTCCTGTGACGGTCAACACTGAAACACATATCCTTTAGTTTGTACTTCGAGGAGTTCATTATTCAAACTCCGATCAGATTCAGTTAGAAATGTTAAATTATGAGTCGAGTACTTATTATTAACTAAAGAATATTCCGAAAAGTGGTGAGAGTGGGCCCGTTCTAAATTAGAATCTTGAAATATGCAATTTCATAGCCACTGAACAGAATCAACAAAGAAAGCGAAGAGAATCAAGGAATTGAACATGAAGCACTCCCGCGGAATAAACAATCGTGGGGTTTTGAATAAAAGAGGGTTGACACTTGGGACGAGAGAGAGTCACATAATTTAAGAAGAATAATTATGAGGATAATAAGAATAATAGTATCACACCCAATTATTATTAAAGAGCTTTTGTCTTGTGAAGGAAGAGTCCCAAATACTCTCTGACCAATTAAAATGGACCTTACCGGATAAGACCATTCGCCACCTTAGACACTCCCTTCATCTAAATTTAAAATGTTAACATCATCTTAATCTCTGAAAGCAATTATCTGCTAACTCTTTAATATGGTTTAAAAAAAAGGGATACTTTATCTTATATAAAATAAAATATTAAAATCATATATATTTTATATTAAAATATTTTAAAGTTTAACGTTATTATTAATGATAACAATATTAAAATTTTAAATTGTACTAAACAAATTACACAATTCAACGATATAAAGATATATCTAAATTTAGTATATAACAGTGTATCGAATATAATTACTCTCACTATAATAATATATATATCTATGAAAAAAAATACAAAGCAACTTATACCATGAATTTTATATTGCATATTAATAGATCATTGACTTTTTAAAATCGAACTACTTAGATTAAATGAAATATAAAGCAGACGTCTCCACAAGAGAGAACTTGTCAATTAAAAATTTTATTGTTAATTTTTTTAATAATAAAATATAAAAATAAATTTTCATTTCAAGGAATCTTATTTTTAAAAATTAAGAAATATTTAAAATATTAATCATATGATAATAAATAAACAATTCACCTAATTTTTACAATCCTAGACAAGTCAATTATGTGACTGTAGGTATTATATTCGGCTGGGCTTGTTTACGAGTTCTAGGGATATCTGGGCCGAACATCAATATGGAATATAAACAGTGAAATGGAAGATTTTTGGCCGACAAAATCCTAGTTGACAAATATTAAAAAAAATCAATCTCTAGTTTTTTTTTTTAACGAACTACCTGCCATATCTTTCGGAAACGGGGGAGAAGAAGGTCAAAAAAAAAAAAAGTATAAACTTGTTCAGAAATTAATCACTTGAAGTTTTTTACAGGCAGAGGAAAACGTTTGTGTTATTCCCTCGATTTTTTAATATAAACTTTTTAGAAGATAACAAAAAAATATATATATTTTTATCTGATATACTGTTAAACACTAGATTTTTATATCTTTTTAAATAGAGATTTAAATTTGAATTTAGTATATTATGAGAAACTAATCTCACCCGCTAGAATTAATCCTATTACTATTAGTTAGAAGGTAATTTTTGTTTAAATAGATACTACTATGTGCTTTTTAGAAGCCCAAAACACTATTTGGAGCCAGTTTGTTTAAGATTATATTTATAGGAAAGTAATTCTGGTTAGTTAAAAACATGAGGAAGTTATTGGAAGTTTGGGCAAACCTTAAGCCAATCACAAAGGTTGAAGGCGGATTTGTTTTTTTTCCTAACGCACCCCTCATGCTCATCTTTCTTCATGCTTCCAACAAACTTTTTATGTCTAACACATCCCTCGTCATTTTTCTAAGTTCTAACACTTGCTAACATTATTTTCCTTTTTTTTTCCCTGTTAACAACGTAGAACAAAATGAAATCTAACTACAAAATTAAATTATTAAAATTGTACAATACTGATAAATAAATATAAACACATCCACCTGAGCGAATTGATTTTTCTTGTTATGCTTTTAAAATTGGAAAAAAAATTATAACAAATAAAACCGACGTCGTATTTGTCTGGGGAGTGGGGCACAGTTCAGTCTTCCTTGGAGATCCCCTTCCCCTCCGATCCTAGGGTTTGATATCCGGGAATTGAGTTGAGCGAGATTCGTTGTTCGTAGTTGCCTCCTTCATCTGTTCCCTCGCAAGCCTCGTACAACAACAATCTTCCAATGGCGCCGCCTCCTGGACCTTATTCTGGAACCAGTACCCTCGCTTTGGTGCGTTCTCAGAATTTCCCTTTTTCTGTTTGTTTCTCTAGGGAAAAAATGGTAGAAAGTGAGAGCGAAAGATGTATGTATGAACAAATCTGATACTTTGGCAGGTCGCTCGAGCTTCTGCTTTCTCCTTTGGCCTCGCTTATGGAAGCATCAAGCTCAAGATCCTCAAGGTATTCTTTTCACATTCTCTCATCTCATTTCATTTCTCTGTGAACTCTGTATTCCGTAATGTATTGATCTTCACAATGCGTCCAGCTTTGTCTATCAAAGTCCCATTTCTCCGTACTTACTTACACATACATGCGGTAATAACTAGAGAGACTCAATCTGGATACTTTACTTCTCCAGTGTGATTGCTGGCTATCTATTTATCAGCTGCATTTAGCACTATCTGTACTTTTGATGTATTAATAGATTAGGTATCCTCAGGAAACTGCCAGATTGTTTTTTTCTATATAATAACGATAATGATTCACAATGTGGCTAATGTGAATAGATTTCTAGCCACAGAATTAAGGTTCTTAGTTTGAGGAGTCGAAATTTTAAGAGGAGTAGAAATTTTAACTTCCAGTTCGTGATTGACACTATCTTCAGGCTGATCTACACACAGATTGAGTAAAAACCCTTTGTTGCTTGCTTCCTGTTAAAGAGATTAATCTAAACACTTACATCATTTTCTTGACAGCATAAACTTTTGGTACCAGACCTACCAGTACTTAGTAATTCTTTTTTAAAATCAAATTTCAGCTCATGGTATGTTTTTTAACTGTTCATTGTGTGAATCAAGCTGTGGATGATGATCTTGGTACTTAATGGTCCTCTGTTCTCCAACCTCCATATTGTTCCATTTTCTCTCTCACTTTCTAAATTAGGTAGGGTTTTGCCTCTTGCTTATAATAACTTTTTGCTTGGTTGAACTTTTGTTGGCTTATCTGGGTGCTGCCATAGATGTTTGATTTTTTTCCTCCCAAAAATAAAAAAGATGTTTGATTTTCCTTTTGCCTTATAACATTGGTTTGTTTCAAATTTCAGGCGAAAGCTAAGTCTCAAAGGAAAGCTGAAGCGAAGTCTCATCATTGAAAGCAAATGCGATCCCTTTGAGTGTCCATGATGGAATAGAATTTAGAAATAATTCGTGACAAGGAGTTGTCAATTTTTCTCCAATTATCTTGTTTTTTTCTTCTCAAGATTTAGGGATTAAGCGTCGAATTATGGTACGGCATTTGAGTTGAGCGAACGATCAAAAGAAAATTCTATGGTCATGCTATAATAATCGGCCTTTTTTTTATTTCGAGGCACAAATTTATGTTACCAAGTGCTTCCTGCCTGCCATGTTTTGGTCATAAGATCATTTGATAGTATCCTCGATTAATCTTAATGTGGAGGAAATTCATCACTTGACTTGGTGCGTGTTTGGATTCAGTTTTTTAGAATTAATTTGAGGTAAAATCTCAATTTAAATTTTTTTGAAACAAACAATTTTTGTCCAGAATTGATTTTGACTAAAATTTCAGTTTGAAAAAATTTGAATCAAATAGTCATTTTTGTCTAAGATTGATTTTGGCCAAAATTTCAGTTTAAAACTATAGTTTTAAATAAATTATTAAAAATATATTTTTGAACAGTAAACGAACTTATAGATTATCTAATTACTATTTTACTCTTTTTTTTATACTCTCTTCTCTCTCCTCTCTTTTCTTCACACCATCTCCTTTTTCCTCTCTCTTCTCTATATTCTCTCATCTCTTATATTTCTTCTCTCTCTTCTCTCTTATTTATTCTTTACCCTCTCTCCTCTCTCATATTTTAATCAAATCATACTTTTTTGGTAATTTATTAATATAAAAAGTGATTCTACTACTAATCATCCAAACATCTCTATTGTTAAAATCTATTTTTCTCATAATCTATTCTTCCCAAAATCTATTCTCCAGAATCCATTCTTCTCAAAATCTATTCTTTCCAAAATCTATTCTCCAGAATCTATTCTTTCTAAAATCTATTCTCCAAAAGTTAACCCAAATACACCCTTGGATGATTTAGATTCTAAATTTTTTATTGATCAAATAAAATAAAAAAGATTCTGTATTCTTTAGATTATCCTTTTGTTACAGTTCAACAATTATTTTTATCTTGTGTTTTTAAGTAAAAAAAATAAAAACTCTATTTGGAGATAGAAAAATGGAGATATGAATTGTTTAATTGATATATCGAAATCGGATTGTCTTTCTGAATTCCTTTTTGTCCTCTGGAAAAAATCTTTATTATTACTTTTTTTATACAAATCTTTATTTTTCTTATTTAGGAGGATATTGCATATGAAGGCATAAGCCCAAAGCTGTACCAAGATGTATTTCTTTTGTTTCTCGAAGGAACCAGTGTGCTTTGGGGGATTTGAAAAATGAATGGTATTATTTATAGTTAGTAAATAATGCTATTTATTGAAGTTATTAATGTTTTTATATTCTGAATTTCTGAGTTCCTCCTATATTAAAGTTCGCGCGCGCACTCTTTTATAAATTGGCTGCAAAGCTTGAAAGGGTATTATGATCTCTACAAAAGCTACTAATTTCACCCTTTAGAATTTCATACTTAAAAGTTATGTGCTGATATGAAAATAAAGAATATAATTGGAATAACTAAGATAAAAGAACATCAGAATAATAGGGATGAAGAAGACAATAGATAATTGGAAAGAAAAAGGAGTGATTTCCATCCACTCGCTTCAAGGAGGACTGTGCTTCTCACATTGGAAAGAGGAGCATATAGCTTATGAACAATCTTTTCTAAAATTTAAAAGAAAGCGGAAGTGTTGCTTTGTTACGGACGACCTTATATCCTTGGAGGAGTCTTTCAGGAATGGAGATCGTAGCAGCTTCTGGGATTTTAAAACTGCTTGGGGAAGAGAATGTCCACATGACTCGTGATCTGGTTCTGGGTTCTTGTGGAGCTTCTGCTAAAGAGCTCTGCAAATGCCAATGATACTAGTAGGGACCTCTTAAGTTCATTAGCAGCCACTAAGAGGTTCATCATACAGTGTTGCTAGCTTTTGTTTTCTGGGGTTTTTTTAGTTTATGCATGTTGTGTTGCTGTAGTCAATTTCTTATGCTTACCACTGTTGCTTCTAATTCTGCTGCTTGAGCTTTGGTTTTGGTTCATGGATTGTGTTGCTGTTGGTTCATCTTGGATACCCATGCCCTTGGTGGGCATATTTGGATGGCTTCCACTCTTGCCTCTCTTCGGAGTTATGAGTAAATGTGGTCATCTCCTTCTGCCTCGGCATCACCTTCCAAGCTCTCGTCATCTTAGCAAGTGTAGCGGCTCTCTCAATCAACAGTCTCTTTTTTAAATTATCATAACATCTGTTATTGTTATGATAATTTAAGAAATTCTTATAATTTTTCTGACATTTTAATTGACTGTTTGTTTTTTGGGGGGTTTGTGTTGTGGCCGAGCATATATTCCAAGATCTTAAAAAATGTTAAATATAGTAGGGATCAAGATTACTGTGTTTAAGAGATCCTTGGGGAGACAAGGGAATCGTGGGATTAAGATAATCGGACATTACAAAACAAAGTGCAGTTGATTTTGTCTTTGTTGTCTGTCTCTTTCCTCTCTAATTTTTCATTTACTTGATTCTTAAACGAACATTAATTTGACCTCTCACTTCAATTTGTTATCACGGAATCTCTCGTATGTTCCTAATATTTATTTACTATACTAAATAATAAATAATGCATAACATTTTGGAAGGCAAATCGTGGGCTCTATCCTCTAACTCTACCATTCTAAAAAAGAATCCAAAGTCTTGACACTGCAAAATTATTGGTTTGTTAGTTAGTTAATAGCCTTATAAAAGTTGTTAAGCGGCGCTAATCAATGTTCTTTTGATTATTTCTTAGTCTTGAGTTTCCTATTTTCCTAATAATAATGATTAACTAATGTCCCCCTCCCCCTAAAAACAATTCTCATCATGATGATTGGCGTGCACTCTCTTACGTGGATTTTTTAAAAAAAAATATATATTTTTTGTGGATATAAAAGATAAATATTTGTAAGTGTTCCACAATCTTGAGCGGGGCATTTAGCTAACTTCCCCCTATTGGGCCGTATATAAGCCCGAACTTCCCCGACGGTTCACATCCATTTGGGCCCATATAAATTAATGAGAGTTATCACATATGATAAAGAACAAGTTTATATCTTATAAAGATATGAGTTCGATTCATTCTACCATTGCAAGTGTTCCTTTAATAGGCGATCTTATAAGTCCCTTATAAACGCTCTCTAAACTTTAAGATTGTGATCTACCTTGGTGGAAGACTGGTATCGAATCCACTTAAATTTTTTTATACTAAAAAAAGATTTATACCCCATATCAAACTGAGCAATGTCAAATTTAATATTTATTTTTCTTATATATTTTTTAAAAAATTTAATATCTGATTAATTTTTTTCTATTTAATAACTCCAAATATACACATAATATAGTAAACTAACTTTGTAGGGAAATGGGGATGAATTAGAGGATTTGGGAGAGATTTCTGTTTTGGGGTTGTGGTGTGGATCTAATGCCGTTCAAAGACAAATATTTTCTAGAGTCACATGTGTTTAATGCAACAATATAGAGGGGAACTCAATAATTAATTAATTAATTAATTAATTAATTAATGTTTAATTAATTAAAAGCACATGTATACGGTGGGCTTGTTTAATTTTAATTAGTCTTGTTCTTAATGGACTTGTCTCTAAATTTACAACAAAATTCCTAATATAAAATAAAATTGATTCTCTTAAAATCAATTCCCATGCTAACACTTGGAGAAAGATCATTCCCATAACCTTTTTCTTTGTGATTATCATTATTTCAGAGATATTGTACATATATTTTTTATATTCGAGGATCTAAATTCAGCCCCAAAAAAGTTCTGCAGCATGGCAAATTAACAACTCAATGCCAAATAATTTCCAAGAAATTCTAGTATAGCAGGTTTTATGTATTTATACGGTATTTAAGATAAATTATATTATTCATAATTTTCAAGAAATTCCATTTTTATAAATTTATATTTTATATTGATACTGATTGTTATTAAGCTTTGCCTATGTTTATTAACATGACATTAAAAATCGATTAATTTGACGCCATACATGCGCCCATTTTTTCTTTTTCTTTCTTGAAGTTCCAGATCTAAATCTACAAAAGCTGGCAAAAAAAACAACAAGCCACAAAATTCACAATAATTTTGTCTGATACTGTGGGATAAGAACTCGATTACAAGATCTGACGTCCAGAAACCTTTTTTCCCACCAAAAGTAACCACAAAACATGAACTCTTCTATGATGGGTTGCCTTGTAATTTGCGCCCACTGGCTTATATTTTACATTCACAGTTAACACAGATCTCAAATGATGGTAAAATATCTTTGCAACCTTAACTTCCGATAAAAAATTCTAAGCACTCAATTAATATCTATTATATTTTAATTTTAAAACTAGTATATAGATCTTGTAATCATCTCCAGCAACAACAACACATCAACAACAGATTTTTTTCCATTAAACAGAATTAGCTACGTGGAATACTGGAATACATTAACACATTGAATAAATTACACTTTTTAGTCTAAATTGGCATACTCTATTTCGGAATATATTTTCCAATTTTAAAAACAAAACATTAAAAAAATATATATTCTGCATTTACATACAATGCTGCTATGCACTCTAATAGAACAATTTAAAAAGATAAGCTACAATAAAATGTTTACTTTATAAAATGTTTCACTATGATTAGACTAATCAAACCGTTTTCCCGGGTTAATCCCGTTGTCAAAGAACTGGACCCAAATCGGGACACTCAATCACAATGTTACTGTTACACTACAGTGCTAATTATTTTAATTATATAATGATATACGCTGATGAATATATCTTTTAAATTATAATTATATATATATTTATTTTGAAAAATATTAAAGCTTGTAGGATGCCAAGTTAGTGGGCTAAGCCCACATGATCTCAGTTTCTCTCTCCCGACATCACATGGGCTTAGCAACGACATGGCTGACATGCATAGTCTCGTAAATATCTTCAAAACCAATGGCATTTTTCTTTGACCTAACCTTATAAAGTATTCAACCTCCTCCTCATCCCCACTCAACCGTCACCTCTTTTACGCATTACCCTTCTCAAAAATCTTCGCTCTTCGCCTTTATCTCTCTCTCTCTCTACTACGCTCTTCTTTGTTTTCCACTCTAATTCAATGTCGCCGGCGGCCGCCAAGTGCAGCAAAATCCGACACATTGTTCGAATCCGACAGATGCTCCTCCGGTGGCGCAAGAAGGCGCGCATAACTGCTGTTCGAACACCGGCCGATGTGCCGGCCGGTCACGTGGCCGTCTGTGTGGGACCCAGCTGCCGGAGGTTTATTGTGCGAGCGACGTACCTGAACCATCCGGTCTTCAACAAGCTTCTGGCTCAAGCCGAAGAGGAGTACGGGTTTTGCAATCAAGGTCCCTTGACGATCCCTTGCGATGAGTCAATGTTTGAGGAGGTCCTCCGGGTCGTGTCCCGGTCTGAGTCGGGTCGCTCGTTCGGCTTCTTGAACCTCGATGATCTCCAGAGGCGCTGCCACGTGGACTTGGCTGGAGAATCCTGGCCGCTGCTTCATGAGGAGGCTATCTGTTGAAGGCTTAAAGCTAACCGGTGAATTTGACATCAGTCGTGTCGGGTTTTGAGAATCCGACCAAGCATGACTGAGACTGACTGATTTTTTGTTTTTAATTTTTTAATGACTGATATATTTATTTATTTTTCATCGTTCCGTGGAGTTGGTTTCCCTTTATTTGGTGAGTAGAGTGAGATGATGGTTGGGGCAAAAAAACCGAGTCATCTTGAGTCGAAACGAGTTGAAGGGGATGGATCTCGGTCGATTTGTATTGTAAATTATGCTAATTAGTGGATTTGATTTGAATGGAATATTATTCAAGATACCCGCATCTTCCTTTTTAAAAAAAAAATAGCTAAAGTTAAATTGTTTGAATAATAAATTTACAATGCGGAGGGGTATTTACAGAAATGTGATGTGGTAGATCGGCCACTGGTGGCGGACTGGCGGGGACACCGGCCACCCTGGGTTAAAGGGAAAAGGCAAAAGCTCAAAACACTAACTAATTAAAAGTTCTTTTATACCTACAAGTGATCATGATGGTTTGGCTATAGATCGATTTCTTATTATGTTGGAAAACAACTGTAATCATATTTGATGATATTTGAATCTAATTTAATAATACTAAATATAAAATAATTGAATAGAAAGATCAATGTTGCATCTTACCTCTAAATAATTCTATCGATTTTACCAAAAACTAGTATCTTTTTGTACTGAAGTAATCCAAAATTTATTGATTAAGAAAAGCAATATTGATAATATAATAAATTTAAATTTAAATTTTTATTAAGATAATATTTAAATTTAATACTTAAAAATATTTTGAATATAATTGTATCTAATTATAATATATTTATTTTAGAAAAAACTAATTAATTAACAATATGTTAGTTTTTTAATTTAAACTTAGAAGTAATTTTTAATATGATATATAGAGTCTAATAAATAAGTTATACTACCTCTAGTTTTATTTATAAAAATTAATTAATATTTTGTAGATAGATTAAAAAAATTAAATAAATTAATTAATTATAATTAATATAAAATTTAGTTGATTAATTTAATTAGATTAAAAAGTATATAATATAAATTTATTTTGAGTGATTGAATTTGAACATAATTAAATTATTTATTTAATTTATTAAACAAATTAATTAGCTATAATAATTATGATTAGAGAAAATATTTTTTTTAGTTATAAAAAGCATCTCAACCACTTGTTTAACAAGAGCTCCTATTACTCGGGCTAATAAGAATTAGCTAGATTGGTTTTTTGTTTTTACTAATTAATAAGTTGTATTTCTCTTATTTTAGAGCTTGAAAATAATATGATTTATTATAAGTTGTATATTTTATTTTATTTATAGTATAACTAAAGTTGATGAGAATTTAAGAAATTAAGATATAATATCAGAATTTAATAATATAAAAACATAAATAAAAAAATGGGGACGACCTATGTCATATTATCTTTCATTTCAAAAGTAATTGACTTGAAAAATGCGTATGGATCCTTTTAGGTTTTCCCTACTGTCATATAAGATTAAATAAATAAAAAATATAGTAACCACAAATTTCTATATTTTCCTCACTGATAATCTGCGGTTTGAAGTTATTCCCTCATATAAGAGGGGGGAAAGGAAGATTAATAATCTGTTAACTTAGAAGGGAAAATGAATTATGATGTTTCTGCCAAAAAGAAAAAAGAGTACTTATGATGTACCAAAAAGATTAAAGTGGAGGGAGAATATTTGTGTGAAAGTAAAAGCATAACCACTCTATCCTCTTGTACCAACGACAGCTTTGTTGAGTTGATTGTGAGTTGAAATGTTAAAGATTCTTGTCGGAGTTAATATAAATTATCTATTAACATAGTGTTATATACTTCCAGTTTAAATAACTACAATATTATAGTTTTATAAAAAAAATTATTCAAATCTTAATTTAAAAATATTTTAAAATAAATAATTATATTTATTTAAAAAAATTATAAACAAAATTATTGTTTAAATAATAGTTTTAAATAAATTATTATAAATAATTTTTAGAATAAAAAAATAAACTATTCAATTATTATTTTATTTTAATTTTTTCACACTATCTCCTCCTTTAAAATTTTTGTCGCCTACTTTTTTCTCCGTCACTATGGAGATGGACGTGGGTCTCATGCTCTGTTATAATGATTCATCGTCGTGGGTTGTGTGGAGTTTATTGTTCTTGTTCATCGCATAGGTTTACTCTTTTTCATCGTCACCCTTATGCCATCGTCGCTCGAACCCCCTTCCATTTTTGTTGCTAGTCTCGCTTTCCCACTAAAGTAACTTGCCTTCGTTGGAGTTGCCTTTCTCCGTGTTGTGCTATTGTGGGTCACTAGAAAAAAAAGAGAGGACGATGTCAATGAAAATGATAAGAGATGAATAGTGCATTCACATTACTTGAGAATAAAATATTAAGTAATTATTTTTTTATAATCTCATACTATTTATGATAATTTACTAATAATAAAAGTTATTCCTGTAATAACTATTCAAACACTCATTTATTTAAAATTATTTTTTATCCATAAAATCTTATCTATAAACATTTTTCTAAAAACTGTATAAAAGCTTTTTTATTTTTAAAAGCCTATCCAAACAAACCTATAATATTATGTGATGTATTCTTCATTATTAAATATAATAGTTATATAATAAATCTATTTTAGTTTTAATTATAAGACTTTACTTCACTTTGTCTTTTAAAATTATAATTTTTCTTCAAAATATCTCTATATAATTATACATATTAATAGAGTTTCTATTCATAATAGTTCAAATACACATGATTTAATGTAATATTTTAGATATAAATAATTAATTTAACTAACTTTTTTATTATATATAGTTTAATTAAATATATTTTATATTAAGTAACAGGGATAATAATTTATTTTGAATTCAAATTAATATACTATTTAACCTTTATAATTTACCCTTATTTTATTTTTAATTTATATAGTTTTAAATTATAAATTTTGATGAGTAAAATAATTCATATTATTAAATTATAAGAATTAACATTTTAAATAAAAAAATATTTAAAAACTTAAGTTTTAAAATTATAATAGTTAAATATAAATATAAATATAAATATAAAAATTAAATATTGTATCAAGCCATTTAGGTATACCAAATTCGTTTTCATTTTTGTAATGAAAAGTATATTGATTTAAAATATTACCACGCGTGAAGCCAAAATCGAAAGGTGATGTGGGGCCTGTGTATAATTGTATAACTATTTACGATTTACTCACAGCAATGACACTAGCGGCTATTGAGTATTGCCTTCTTTACGTACACTTTTCCCCCCAAAAAAACCTTTATTAATAGAACAATGAATAATTTAACATTATCAACACATATTTTTAAAGTATGCTATTCATTTTTTTTTTAAAAAAGAGAGTAAATGTAGTGAGAATTTGATCATAGAAAATTAAAACTATACACTCACAACAGTCTCACTATGAATACCAGATTTCTTCTTCTTCTTCTTCTTTTTTAATCTTCTTTTTGGACTTTTGGGAAATTTCCAATTTGGGCCCTCATACCTCTCTTCCCCATCTTTTAGGCTAGACATTTCCAATGATCTTTTATGTTTCATGGATTCAACTAATAAAAATATAAAATATATAATTATTTAAAATATATTTAATTTTTATAAAATATTATTTTATTATAATTTCAATCGATACATTTTATGAGATATCATATATTTTGAGTGCATAAATTTATGCTTGAGTGTAATTAAATACTCACTCTATCTGATATTAATATTACCTATAAAAAATAAATACTTTAATCTACTCTTAGATCATATATAAATCTAATTATTTTTAAAAATTTTTTATAAAAAGAGATATTTTTAATGATGTACAAAATAAAAAATATTTATATATAACTAATAATATATTGTACATGATTAAATTAGAGTTATACTTATTTAATGACCTATGTCTAAAGATAATAAATTTCATAATTGAGAAAAATTTCAGTAATTCTATCTAGTTGTTTCCCTTCCCAAATATATTACCTAGCCCAAAAGAGGCTCCTCTAACTCAAAATGATAACGTAAACTTATCTCTTGTATTTTTTTCCCAACTGAACAATAAGATGATACTAGTGTCTTAAAAATTTGAACAAGCATAACTCACAAAGGCCAACACGTTAGACTAAGAACCTTTAAGTACATATGATGGCGAATTAATTAAGTTGGTCCCCTTCTTATTGAAAAATGTATTAAGTAAAGCAAGTTCGAGTTTTTGTGATTAGAGAAAGAAGATAGTGGACAAAAACAGATGTTTGAAAAGGTGGTCTTATTATTATTATTGTGGTAGTATGATGTGAAATCCGACAACGTCATTTTCTTCAATAGCGATGTCTGTATCTATAACCTCGCTATATAAACCACCTTCAATCCAATGCTTCATGTGCGGATTTACGTCACTAGCTACTCTTACAGCTGTTTTCAGATATTGAATTTCGGATAAGACTATGATGCACTATTATTTTTTTCATAAAAATAAATAAAAATCAAATGAAAATAATGACTAATCAAATTATTAAGATAAATATAAAATTATTTGATAGATAGTTAAATCTTAAATATAATATTATAAGTTTATATTAGGTTGTATATACAAAAAAAAATTGTTTTGAGAGATAAAACATACTTTGATAATATTTAATTATTAAAATGATTAATTTCTAAATATTAATTAAAAAATTCCGTCTGAACTCTTTATTAAAAGAAAATTATTAAAATACTGAAACATTACATGTAAACGCATGCATTTGCATGCGGGAAATATTCATGCATTATAGTTTTGTTTTCCCACTTCTCCCATCAATCAACCAATAATGTCATTAGCAAAAAAAGAAGAAGAAGCTAAATTATATAAAATTCTCTTAACTTTAATTAGTTATATGTAACTTTTTTTAATATTTTAAAATTTAAATTTAATTCCCATAACTTTTTATTTTGTAATCATACCTACCATTAGTTTACTGTTATTTTTTTTAACGAAAATTGGCATATAGGATAAATAGGAGACACTTGGCATTATATATGGCATCTCAAGTAAGTTAATAATTTTATAGTTATTATATATATTATACATGTAAAATTATTAACTTAATTGGGATGTCATATAAGATACTAAGTGTCTCCTATTTATCTTATTGGGCAATTTACGTTAAAAAGATAACGGTCAACTAATTGCAATAGGTCTATGATTAAAAAATAAAATATTATAAGGGTTAAATTTAAATTTTAAAATATTATAGAATTTAAATTTATGAAATTTTTGTATAATCTAGCTAAAAATAAATAAATCATCCAATAAGAGGATCTGTGATCTTAAATCTGAAGGCCATCGAACGGTCAGAAGAAACCGGTGTGACCACATGGGGCCCGCTACCGTTTTGGTTTTGGTTTTGGTTTGCGGTGGGACCAGCGATTCCCTGCGGCTCGTCCCCACGTCATGATCCAATGGGGTTTGAGTGGGGCCCACACGAAGACCTCACATCCTGTCATCACCCACTACCGAAAAGCAACATTCTATTGAACGTCGCTTTCATGTTTTTGGCTTTTCGTATGTAACCGCCGGTGATTTTATGACTCCCCGGAGAACCAGAACCATACAGTACTCTTATCGTACCGTTGTTATGTAGTAAGACAATTTTGTCCCTTCACTGTTCTTTTTTCCTTCCCCATCATTTTTTTGGTAATTTGATAATTTTGTGGGAAAAACAAAACAAAACAAAATTTAAACTATTTTCAATTTAATTTAAAAAATTCTTAGAAGAAGCTTCCATGAATTTTAATTTATATTATATCTCTCATTACTTAATTTCTATTGTAATATGACCATTAACAAAAATTTTATGGGACATCTTTATAAGAGCCTTATATTTAATATTTTAAACTATTTTTTAGTGTTAGAAATATTTAATGATATAATTTTATTTTTTAATATATTAAAAATAGAGCAACCTCATCCCAACCAAATTAATGGATTTTTAGTGTTCATTTTCTCTAATGATAAATGGAGATTTGATATTTTTTTAATAATGACACATAATTTTAAAAACTATCTCCTAAGGGTCATACAGAAGATAAATATTAAGATGCTGGATATATTTTTTTTAAATAATTAAGGTGCTAAATACATCATTAGATAATTTAGAGTACTACATCTATTTTGAAATAGTATAGAATGCTGCTTATATATATATATATATATATACACACACACACACACACACCCCTCTTCAAATGTTGCTAGTTGGATCTTAACCCGTTTTATGATATTAGTAAAGAAAAATAATATTCTATACCTTTTACAATAGACTAGTGCAATGATTACAATGGTCCTGCATATTCACATGAAATTAATTTGCATGACTTTTTTTTACTTTTAATATTTTATGTTGATTAGACATATTTTTAAATTAAATTAAAATATATATGCAATCTTTTTGATGAATTATTAAAGTTATATATAGATTGAGAGAATAGTGAGTATAAAGTAGAGGGAAATAATACTATAAATTTTTTTGCTTTTACATAATAAAAAAATTTATTATTTTTAATTTTTTTTATAGTTTTCTTCTCCCTATATTTTTTTTTCAGAGTCTTAATATAGGTTATATAAATGATGAATTATATATCCTTCTATTATTATAATATTACCTTTAATTTTAATTATAAAAATTAATTAATATTTTTAGATAAATTAATGTGTTTAAATAATTTAGTTAATTATAATTAATATATTAATTTAAATAAATTAATTAATATATAATATAAATTTATTTTAAAATTAAATTTAGTAATAATTAATTAATTTAATTTTTATTTTTAAAAAATAAATAAATAATTTTTATAATTAGAATTCCAAAGACTAATAATAATCTATTACTATCTTCACATATATCAAGGTAAATTGGAGGTTAGTGAACCTCATGTTATCTTCTCTCATCACTTGTCACCGTCAAAATCCTTGTTCATTATGCAAAAAACTCCTCACCCCTATTGGAGTAATCGAGGAGGAAACCCTGCCTGATTGCTTCATACGTATTTAGTGTTATTTATTTTAGAAATTTATCACATTAAAAAATCACTGGTTCAATAATTTTTCAAACAAATGGTGTCTCTTAATTACATATAATTACTCATAAATAGCAAGCTTATGTTTGAAAATCTATATTAAATACGAGCTTTTTAAATTTGAGACAAAATTCCTTTCACATTTTTTTTCCTTGTAATTTTAACTAAGATTAAGGATATATATATAAATTCATTTAAAAAAATTTGTATTCATAAATATATTTTTTTTGACACAAATTTTTAGAAAGGGATTGAGTTTACCTACAATTTAAAGGTAGAGTAAAGTCTCCCTTTTTCTTAGGCGATACTAATATTGGATAGGAAGAATTATCTATTATTCTTAAATATAAATTTAAATATATAAGAGTTAGGATATTTTTCTAAATATTATATATTTACAAATATAAATGTAGATGGGTGTATAAAGTATACGTAGACACACGCAGACGATGTGTCCCAATCGTCAAATCTCTACCAAAATACGTTTTGGAGGCCCAACATACCATTCCCCACATCTCTTCCCATCTGCCAACAGTGTCCTTTTCACTTTCCACAGAGAGAGAGAGAGAGAGACAAATATATAATTTGAAGATAACAATTCTGATTTTCATTGCTCCCATATTTATTTCTATATAACAGATTTTCGATTAATTATTCTTATTTATAAAATATAGTTATTGCAGTAAAAACAATAAAATAATCCTTCTACTCGTTATTCCTCTGAAAATTAAAAAAAATAATAATATAATTTATTTTTTAAAAATTATGGGTTAAAAGATTATGTGAATATCATATAGTATACCATATTATTATATTAATTAATTAATAATTTAATTTAATTTAAATTAATAGTAAGGGCACTATTATTATAATTTAAAAATTTATAAGATAATATTATTCTAATTTTTTTAAATATTTAATATTCTAAAATAAAAGTTTTTAAAATAAATTTATATTGAAGTCCAAAAATTATCATCTCTTCCGAAAAAACTATATCATACCAACGTCTGATCTAGCGCTGTGAGTAAAATAATAGTCCAAGAATGGCGCTTTCCACGAACTTGCAGAGAACGTGGGCGTCAGCACTTTTGTACAAAATGTTCAGAGGGAAAAATTATTCCCTGCATGGTAGATCCCAAATCTTATTCTACACCTCAAGACAATAACTATCTCAATAATTCTAATTAGAGAGTTTGAAATATATATATATATATATATATATATAATTGCTAAAATATCTCTTATTGCAAAATTTTATTAAGACACCTAGGGACACAGGTTCTAGGTTCTCGAGCATATATAATTCACCTTTAGTAAATATAACATATTTTTATATTAAATTTTTAAATAAATTTTAGGTATATTTAGATAACAAATTTTATAATAAGGGATTTTTCAACAAGTTTCTCATATGTTATACAATTATCTGATACTCTTATAGTTCTAAATATATAAAAATTTATTATTTTTGTTTAAAAAATAAAAAATTAATTAATTATAATTAAATATAATATCTTAATATAAAATTATATTATTATTATTTATTCTGTTCAAATTAATCTATTAATTTTTATATTACATAAATTAATTAATTTATTTAATATATTTATAAAAATTAATTAATTCTTATATTTATGACTAGAGAGGTATTTATTATTATAGAATGAAGCTTGAACATTACGGGTCCCAAATGGAAGATTATTCTACCAATATACAATTTGTTTTTGTCAAATTATATGAAACTGAGAGCTTTGTTACATGAGCAATATTGTCAAAATTCGACCTAAAATTTACGAGAGCTTAACAAAAACAAGTTAACAAACCATGACATATATAAAAGCTAAATTGAGACGAACGTAACTTGTATCTCCGAAACAAAGTGACAAAAACATATATGTAAAGTCTCGCATCTGAATTTGCCAAGTTTAGGAGTGCTTGCCTGTTTTAAATTGTTTTGTGAAACCAGACAAATCAGCCCCTCGTGTAAATTGGGAGGATGGTTCAAGAGAGAGAGAAAGAAGAATGGGCAGAGAACAAGCCATGGATCCAAGCTCAGATATTTTGACTTTCTGAGGAGGAAAATTTGGATTGGATCCTGAGGCAGAAGCACAAAATATTCTCTTTTGCGGAATAATTGAGTAATGAAGTTCATTATAATTATTTGTGTTGGAATATTCGTAATTACACACACACACACACACAAGAGAAAGTAATTATTCCTGGTGGGGTTATATATATGGTCGAAACCCAAGAAGATCAAAAGTCTCGTCATAATCATGAATTGCATGCTCTTTCTCAATCAACATTGTTTCAAGTAAAATTCAATCACACTTAGTCACGTGATATTACAAGGGGAATAATTAACATATAAGTCTCAATAATTTCATCTATTTTTAATTAATTTTTGTAATTTTTTTTACCATGTTCTTATTGATTCACCTGATTTTAATCTAGTCCAAGTATTTTTTTAATCATATCTTTACAGTTTCACGTCTTTTTTTAATCAAGAGTATTAAAGAGACTAATTTCTTCTGTTAAACTCAACCTTTTTAATTTTAATAAAATTTTTATAATTTTTTTTATTTTTATCAGTCATATAAAACTATAGGAGTTTGATTAAAAATTAAATAAAACTATAATAACTTGATAAAAGAAAAAAAACTATGTAAAACTGATAAAAAGAAAAAATTTATAAGGACCTAATTAAAAATTAGTTCAAACTATAAAAATTTGCATATTAATTATCCATAATATAAACACACATTTAAGGATTTGTTTGGGAACATGGATTGGTCCTACCTCTCTTTTCCTCCAACCATATTACTAATGATAATGAATCTACATCCCTCCTCATCATAAGAACTTGTAGTTATGATAGTTGCAATTAACAAACATGACCTAAATCCACCTCTAAAAGGAACCAACATTTTAATTAAACACCAGATCATAGTGTCATTTGATGCACAAAGATATGATATTCAAGCTTTCATTATATAAATATATTGGTCCATATCTATGCATATATGTAGCAAGTGGGGCAATTTAAAAGCCAAGCCACATAACACTCAGATGACCCGTACAAAACTTTAAGTACTTACATATTCTCTGACAAAGCTACGCATGCACTGCTCCCGTATCTTCATTTTTCTTTAATGCATTTCACTCACATTTTGAATTAATACCGCACCTAATCTTGCTTTTCCCAACCATGCACACATGAAACATCTTAACTTGTCTGATCCTACATCACAATAACAAGACACATAGCAACCTGAATCTACAGTAATGATCAAAGCATATATATGTTCAGAAAGGGAAAGAGATAGTTAAGAGAGAATCATGCGTATAAATATATATATGATTCTCTCTGTATTCATAACAGTATGAAATATGAATATATAGAATTTGATTCACTGTGTGTCACAGAGAGAGAGAGAGAGAGAGAGAGGCATTGAAGTACAATGGGCAAATAGCTCCCATTTTTTTTCATTGGCATAACTAACTTCTCTCACAGGGTATGCAGTGTTTTGTAGAACCTCCGTGAGGAAAATCTCAAACCTTTTTACAGATTTCACCCAAATGAAATATTTCACAAGGGTCCAAAGTTAGAGTCACAGAGTAAACACAAAACCCAAATAGGGTTGTTGAAAAACGAAACCACAAAAAAAAAGGAATGAAAGAAGAAAGCGGATGAAGAATTGATGACTGGAACAGAGAGACATGGCTCTGAAGAGAGATGTTAAAAAAAGAGAAGCAAAAGCAGCTGCTAGCTAGCTTCATCTTGGTCATGCATCTTCTTCAAGGCAGAGCCATCAAACAAATCGTTCGTTCCCAGCTTCTGAATTAATTTCTCTTTGTTCATCTAAGCATTGATGTTAGGGACCTGAAAACAACTTCCTCACAAGGGATAGTGAGACCCATATCATGATCGAAGCCAAATTCTTCTTCAGCCTGACGAAGAAGGGACTGAAATTCTGGGTGAGTCAAGAAGGAGATAGGCACAATATACCTACTTCTGTTCTCACCAACATACACAGCAAAATGTCCTTTTGGGACGTCAAGAGGGAGGCCTTCATCATCATAGCCATTTTTCTTCCCTAAGCTTGAACATCTCTTAAGGATCTGTTTCAGAATTGCAGTCTGAGGAAGCTTGCTGGGTTTTCTAATGGCCATGAGAGAGATCTAAACTCTAGAGAAAGTTGATCGTGAACGAAGAAAAAGTTGAGAGATAAGAGAATGAAGAAGAAGTAGATGAGGAAGTGGGTGAAGCAAGTGAGGGGGGTGACGGGGTTATTTATGAAGAGCCAGGCCTCTCATCAGTGTACATGTAAAATGAACATCAGATGCAGTCATTTTTTTAACGTCTAATACATGATTATAAGGTCATTAGAGAAGAAGAGAGAGAGAGAGAGAGGAGGGGGTAAAACTAAAAGGACAGGCCACGGGTCTTTTGGTGTGTGTGTACGTAGTAAATAGAAGGACATGGTAGGAGAGCAGCCCATTGGCTTCTGATATTCAATGTTGGCCCTCCCAGAGGCAACTTGGTCCCATTTTCATACACTCACTTCATTTTCAACAATTCCCACCGATTTTCTTCTTTGCTTCTTTTTTATTGATATTATAAGGGTTCAGGTTCTCATCTCATCTGGTCATCTAAAGTCACATCCTCTTCTTAATAAACTATTGCCACCAAAAGCCAAAAGGATTGTCCGCTTCTCTTTCTTCTTGCTGTTAAACTTGGTATCTTTTTTCTCTGTTTCATCAGTTTTATTGCTCTTTGCATTGCATGTACTTGTGTTTTTTGGGATTACGATTGGACTTGTCTTCTCTGATTGTTTTTTATCCACCATATTATTCAAAGGCACGCTCCACTATATCCGTATGTATATGCATATTTGTGGTAAATATCTAGGGTATTTATGTAAATATAATAATTAGATAGATATATAAATTAGAGATATTATTAGATAGATTATTTCTGATAGGATAGATCTTTGAGTATCATATCATAATCACAAACATAATATTTATTATCTTCTTGTACTCTATTTATACAGGGTTATACAGAGAATGAAAGATCATTGAACTATTATTTAAATAAAAGTCTATAATATTTATTGAAGTACCAAAGCTGCAATCCCATGTGATATTGCGTAGAGCTATGCCCCACAGTATTAAAATCTGACTCACAACAGTAATACTAGATATACAAATAATTGTTTCCACGAAAAAAAGGAGATCTCTATCGAATTGTTCAATCTCAGTTTCTAAAATGATACTGATTTGACTCACCCTTACTCCCTTTTCTTCTTCAAATACTTTCTCTTTAATCACATTGAAGTTTCTTATTGAGATGAACTACTAATCTCGTGGAATGTTCACCTTAAGGCCTGCTAACATCAATTTGTGTGGGCCATTTAGAATCCCACCTGTACTTTTTTTTATTCTATTGCTAAATATTTAAATAATTAATTAATTTAATTTTAAATTTTATAACTGTTTTTCTTAATATAAATATTTTTTTGGGACTTGAATTCAAGACCAAAATAAATATAGGTAATTTTTATATCAATAGACTAACTCAATAGACTGACTTATTATTGTGCTGGTGGAATCCCACTCTTCTCCTCACTGCTAATCTTCTCCCTCTCTACACTGCACATTTCACGGACCTACAAGAATAAAGTGTACTCTTCGGTACAACCTGGGGTTGGTTTGGCTTTTATGATGTTTGGGGCTTGTGATAATGTGGACTCAGTTACACATGAAGCAAACAGACCCTCAGACTCGGCGCAACAACAAAAAACCATTTTTGCAGAAACCCACGCGTCTCTGTTTCTGCATTTGCAGGCTTTGACTCCTCAGCCTAATGCCTTCAAAATGAAACATATTTCTGACCTAATAAATAAAGTAAACGATTACACCTAAAGCCTATTGCTTTGTGCCTGTTTGGGAATTTCTTCATTGTTCTTTTTGTTTATCTTCAACTTATCACTCCATGTTCCATTTCCATATCAGTCATGCACACAGGACATTAATTAGTCTCTGCATTCTATAACTACTCTACTAGTTCATGTGCTTGAATATTATGAACTGAGTAAACTAATAACTAATTTTGGTTGTTGAATTAATAAAGTCACTTCAAGTTAAGTTAAATTCCAAGATGCTTATGGATGCATGAACGGCTAGATATTCAACACAACTACTGCAATTTAATTATCGTCTCACCAATTTGAATTTAATGCAAGTTTGATAACAAAGATACATAACCGAAAGCAGGTTCCATCTAGCCGTTAGAATAATTTCTCAATCAAATTATATATCTTGTAGGGTGAATAAATAGTAATTCTCATATCAGCTCCTCTTCATTTCTTTTCATCCTGTGGGATACATTGTGGAGGGAAAAGAGAAAGAAAAAGGAGAGTATATTCATTTCTGCCAGGAACATATCTTAAATTTTTAAATGATATTCAGGAACAGAGTAGCTTGGTCAACGAAAAGAATATTCTATAATATTCTGCATCATTTTCCTTGAACTACTCCTCTATGCATGTACTCCAACTCATGAACAATTATTCAACTATCATGAATATGTGATTGACCGGATAAGATATTCCAACTCTTTTCTCTTCTAAAAGTATTTGAGCATGGATAGATCAAAAAGCAAAGCATGAAACGACACGATCGACAAAGGAGCTAGCTGTCAATGAGATTTGAATGTGAACTCTAAGGAGAAAGAGGTCATGTACTCAACGTGTTTGGTTGGTTTTTCTTTTAGGACATTCATATCAATTGTTTGGAGTAGATGCAGAAACCAGTTATATAGCGATAGGCTTCAAAGTTCAAAGTATAACAGAATTGATAATACAAAATTATATAATGCTTGTCAATTTCTCAACCTACATATTGGATTATACACTTGTGTAGTGTTGGCTGCTACAAATAGGTGTCTCAACAAACCCAAGGCTTCCCATGTGGTCCTGTCTAAAACCAGATCCACTAAATGGCAGAGAGCTATAACCAAGACATGAATCTATATCCAATATGCACCACTATTTCGGTCTCTTACCTGTTCTTGCATTCATTTTTACTTCCCATCCCCTACCATGTTTTCATGGCCCACAAAAGCGATATGGAAGACGCTCTCTTGATTTTTGGACAGATTTGACTACGTCATCCATAGAACTGTCCGCAAAATAACGGGGTAGGTTTATATATATATTAAAACTGCAAGTTTTATTGTTGACTCTCACTTTTTATGATTGTAGCTAGCCTTTAAATAACGGGTAGGTGTGTATGTATATATATATATATATATATATATATATATATATATATATTATATCCTATAATGGTTCATAGCACTATCCGTCATTTTAGCCATCTGTCCTTCAACCAGTTTCTGTTTTTCACCATGCCAAACAGTGAAAGCTGAACGGTTACTGATTTGTTAAGGATTACTCGTGGTATCCTAAGAGTTAAATAAAAATTTATTTTAATTTTAAATATAATATTTTGATTTAATTTATCTCCTAAATTTATAATTACCCCCAAAGATTAATATAAAGATAATATTTTAGAAAATTAAATACATAATAATTACAAATAATAACTAACTCAACTAATTTCTTTAATCTATTTAAATTAATTAAATATATCTTAATATTAAGGATAATTAATTAAATATATCTTAATATTAAGGATAAGAGGTAGTACTATCCGTTATTTCATGATTATTATTCCTAGATCCTCACACTTGAAAGTTCTGTAAATTCAATTCAATATCCAGTCTCATGCTCTCATTGGCATAAATTCAAACAGTTGGTAATCTAAACTGTAGGGGAAGCTCTTGCGTACTACATTGAAGTGGAGAAAACAATTATATATATATATATATATATGTGTGTGTGTGTGTGTGTGTGTGTGTGTATCTCTGAAAATAATTAGAGGCTGGGATACATAGAAAGCAAGGAAGCAAGTACCTGGATATCACTGTCCTTGCAAAGAGAGAGGCATGTTCTGTGAATGAGATTGAAAGGAGAAAAAGAGGAGGATTTCTAACAAGGGAGAGGC
This sequence comes from Leucaena leucocephala, assembly GCA_037074615.1. Lineage (NCBI taxonomy): Eukaryota > Viridiplantae > Streptophyta > Magnoliopsida > Fabales > Fabaceae > Leucaena > Leucaena leucocephala. The sequence continues at coordinate 595,120 of CM073561.1, read as the reverse complement.
CCACCAATTTTCACGAGAATAAGAAATATGTGAATTTGAAGATGGTGACTTCAACTTTGTTTTGGCACATGGAAGCGCGCAGGAACGCCATGTTAGCCTTGCCCCATCATCCGAGTGGGAAAAGACAAGCTCGTTCCATCACACATCTCACTTCAATACTCCCAGTCACCTCCTCTTCGTGTGTTTAAATTAGCGTTTGCAAAACTAGTGTTTGAACGAATTATATACAATAAACTGAATTTAAAGTAAAAATCAATTATTAGAATGTGACTTATATTTGATGTGATATAAGGCTCACAAAATAAGGATTATTTATATATTAACTAAAATTTGATTGTGGGACAAGGTGGTTAATTAGGTCCCGAACCTTCAATTTAATGACCGTAAGATTTCTGAAAAGTTTTGTTAAAGGATCATTTGCAAATAAGATTCAGACACTTACAAATAAGACAGTTTTAATTGAAAATTATGAAATTTAAACTATAATTAATTCTTTATTTTTAATTGTAACTTTTGTATTTTACAAATTAATATTTGTGATTTATCTTTCAATAAATTTTTGAAGATCTAACTGTTGTTATTAAATGGAATTTTTAGGACATAATTATCCTTTAATTTTTGGTGCACTATGCGTCCCTTTCATACATAAAGTCATTTGTCTTTATTATTACACCGATTAAAATTGGTCTGATATAACATTTAACATTAACTTGAATATTTAACGAGCTCTACTTTTAGATTAAACTTCATTACTGAAAAATAATTGTGATATATGTTTGTGCAAAATATTTCAAATGACAAGAATCCAAATAAATTTTAGAACAAGAGAAATATAATGATTATAATTTAAACAAACTCCCATCCCTTTCCTTAAAAAAAAAAAAAAAACTCCCATCGCCCAAAAATAATTTAAACAAACTCCTAAAGAAATTAACATATTTACAACAGTCATTCCTCCTTACCATCACCACTCGCCTCTATCTTAATTCCTAACTCAAATTTTATAACCCATTCTCTGGAGAAGAAAAACGAATTTCTCTCTATCCGTCCTTTTTTAACTTCCTTACCTAACAAACGCATTTCCTAAATGACAACCTGCCCAAGCATGCATGGCAAGCCCAGAAAGCAGAAACCACCCCAACACAAGCAGGCCCAAAATTAATAAAGGCCGTGCAGCATTAAATTCAGATGGTACCATATTTTGAAGAGAGATGGGCCTCCTAAAGAGACAAAGAACGGGGTATAGAACCCAACAATCTAACAATCATTCGTAATCATACTCTAAGACATGGATATATTTAAAATATATTTTATCATTCAAGAGTACTACTTTATTATAAGTCTAAACACAGCACTAAAAAAAATAACCTAACTCCTAAATACTTAAATTTACACTTAAAAATAATAGACAGCTTATCTTTCTCAATATTTGTATCACCTAAAAGAAAGAAATGTCATCCTACCTTTAAATAGTAGGTAAATTTAACCATTTTCTAAAAAATTTAATATAAAAAACAAAAAATCTAGAAAAAGAATTAGTTCTTTAAAACATAATGAACCAAAGCCCAAATCATTATTAAAAGGTACCAGTACTTGACAATATTTTAAACCTATAGGTAAAAAATATATTTTGATGTGACAAATGAAATAAAAGGGGAAAACGAACACACAGATAGATAAGAGAGAGCCAAAGACGTTAAAAAAACTACCATCTCTCCCAGTGGGACTTCTTTGCCTCGTACAATGGGGTAACCACTACAATAAATGTACATAGTAGCTATGGTAATCGAAGAGGCAGATTAAAATTTCTATACTTCTACAATTAAATTATGCACATTTGGCCCCCTTTTTTTTGATATAGTTGGAGCCAAACTATCTGGAAAAATTACGAGAACGCAGAGACAATGGGACAAAACAAATTTGAAGAGACAAGCTGCAGACAAGGTACATAATCATCCCGTTCTCCTCTTATCGCGCTTAATCTGCTAGCTACTTGAAAGAAAAACTTCAGAGTCCTAATTGCGTATATCTACTGGTCAGAGGATGATTTGAACTGCTGCTGCTGCTGCCCATCTATCAAACTTATCTGTCGTTTGTGTCTAGCAATATGAGCTTGAACCTATGACATTATAAATACAAATAATCGTGAGTTGGCTACAAAACCTTGTTGTAAGGTTTGATCATTGAAAGTCTTTTACAATAACATAATCACATGCCGAATATAAGCTTCAAGAAAAATGAGATTCAGCTACCAGTGAACACAGAATTGAGGAACCAATAGCTTATCTAGATCTGTGTTACAGACTTTAGCCCACTGATAAGTTAGCAAGAGTTCATCCAAAATGTGTAAGCAAAGAATGACCAATAAATCCATGTAAAACCTTAGTAATCCATAATGAAATCTTGGGGGGTAAATTATTTTATTAATATTGCATTCTAATTGAAAATTTATTCTTGTACACCACATGGAGAATTATTAGAATGTAGAGAATCTAAAGTGTAGTGATAATCAGATTTTGGTATCCCGGTGATTGAATCATGTAATGTAATGACGAAAACGCAGGATTGAGGAAAGATACTAGCAATTAATCAAACTACAAACAAGTTCTCCTTTCTCATGTATATAATGACGAAAGTCAAGGGAGCAGCAGAGCACTTCGAATCATAAGGAAATTGCCTTAAGTGGAGCGTGCCATGTATTTTTCAATGATAGACCAAATGAGAATAAGACCATATATTTACAAAACATAATATTTATCAGAGCACTTCGTATCTTAAGGAAATTGCCTCTGATGTATGTAATGATGAAAGTCAAGGTAGCAGAGTATTATATGTCAATTGATTCATATAGGCAAAAAGAATAAGACCACTAACAGTAGTATGGTTTCAGAAACAGATGGATGTTATTCAACTACGAATCATAGGGCAGTATGGCCCTCACTCCAAAGTATATGTTCTAAAATATAGATGAATTACAAGGGAAAAAGTTGCTTCCAGACTTTGTAAACAACATAATAAAAAATCAAGCTGTCCAGATTTTCTACAAAGAGACTAACCAAACAAATTATGAATTATGATATAGGTCTCCAGGAAGGAAATTGCAAACAAATGTGTGTGTATGAATCAGGGGCACACTGTTTGTCATTTTAAAGTTGCAAGCATATACATGAAAGGATGATCAGATCAAAGTGTTATCAACATCATCTTTGATTTCCACACAGATCATATAAAGTTTAAATAAGATAAATTATATTCCCATATAAACCTGCTGGCGAGCTGCTGCAAGCTGTAAGAGCTCATCTGCCTCAGAGAAATTTGTGAACCATTGGGTTAGTGGATGATCTTTAGTATCACCTCTCCTCCTTTTACTTGCATCTTCAACAGGTACTGCACATATAATAGGCGTATTCATTCACTTCAAATATGGAACAAAATAAAATTGCATATTGAAGTGCTAAGAAACATACTTGGATGAGGTAAGGTTATTCCTGCAGGCAATCTTGGAAAGTTCACTACTGGATGGTTTTGCACACGAGCTAAAAAAGCCTCAGAAGGATCAGGGAAAACTATCTCATCATATGATTCCACAACAACAGGCTTTTTTGTTGACATGGAACTGTTCTCATCCTCTGGATATAACTTCAAGTGATGATATCTGTATATATATTACACTTCATAAAATACAGGATTCATAAATTATTTTGGGGTTTACAGAAATTGGTCTGTGTGGTTTGGTTAGTTACTATTTCCAATAAATGTTAAGCTCACTATAATTCACTTTAGGTAATCACACACCATCATTTGATGAATCAATATTTAGTGTAGAATAAATATCAGTTGTAGGGCAGTCTATAATCTCATTGCTCAAATAATCAAGCACCCAAATCATCCAGATGTTTCTCTTCCAATTGTATAAGCGTGACAAATATTAGAAGTATCAGATAGACATGTCATTAGTTGAAAATTGAAGCGGTTGAGCCAAATGGTTGTATCTTTTCTAATAAAACTTAGAAAGCACTGCAGTATTCCCACAGCCTTAATCATTGTTGATGGTAAGCAGAGTGATGATAGACCAAGTTAAAAAGTTTATTTTTGACATTTTTTAACCCTTTAAAGCCTTCTTCACGCAGATATCGGAACTCTATTCTGTGCAGCGGGAAATTATAGAGCATCAATAGGCGGCTTTAGAAACCAGAGCCAGCTATACTAATCAAAAGCAAACAGCATCGAACAACTCACAAGTTCAAAGGCTTGTCACAAACATCGCTGTGGAAATGAAGTGTGATGGCAACTTCAAATTCACCCCATCCTGACTCTGACAACTCAAAAGGAGGTGACTCCACAACCCTTGTTGGATTGTTGAAACTGGAATGCAGCTGAAAAACAGCACGCTTTATGATCACTCCAAGGTCCTCATTGGTTGCTCCACGAACATACACAGTCCATTTATGTGACTGATACCTTAAACAAGATAATTATGTAATTATTATTATTATTTTTGTTTGGAAGAACAATATGCTGAAACTGAGCAGGACATTACACAGTAAGACAGAGCATACTTACTCGCTTGCCTTCTTGCCAAGCCAGAATGCGATGTTACCAAACACTATTGGGACGCTTATTTCCACATCTTTGAGTTTCTTACCCAAGTTCTAAACATAACACAAATGATTATACCGCAAAAGATTGAACTTTCAGCAAAATCGAGTTAACATTGTTATTATTGTGTACATTCTACAATCACATTAGGCATTCTTCACATTAAATTAGAGTTATTACCGTAATAAGCATGCAAAGGTTCGATTTTTAATCGCAGACAGAATCGAGCTACAAGGATACAAGCTACACACACATACAGCAAGAGCAAGGCAAAGAAGTGAAGAACTGCTTTCCTAAAATAGCAGGGTTTGGAGACACCAACGTATTTCGGAAATTCCGAAAACAGAAGTCTGCAAATTCGAATTGAGACATGGAAATTTACCTTTTTCTCATTGTCTTCGGATTTGCCCATTTTGGTTCGCTGTGATTTGGGAGTGGGACCACTAATTTCAGGTTGATCTTGACCGTGCTTTTTCGAAGATGAGCTGTTGGTCGTATAAATCATAAGTTCGTCTGAGAAATCTGAAGCTGAATCTGGATAAGAAATCCTAGGGTTCGAGTATCCGCCAAAATCACGATGAACGGTTCATCGTCCTTACGATGTCGTTTGACACAAGGGATGGTTTTAGAAAAGCTGTTCTGATCACGATGCAGGGGATAATCAAAGCTGTTATGACTTATGAAGGGTATTCAGGTCATTGGCCTTCCCTAGAAATGTAAATGAGCATGCAGGTGGGGGGAGGAAGCAACTTTTTTTGTTTAACATATAAAATTTTAAAACAAATTTTTATAATTATTTTTCTTAATTTTTTGTTTTGTCATATATAATCATTAACGTAGATCATTATATATATTTATAGAGACAAACAAAATTATTGCATCCACTGTAATTAACGACCATGACTCATTTAAGTATTTAACACACATAATAAAATAAAATAAAAATAATAAAATTTGATTTGAAATTTGTATCTATAAAAGAAAAATAATAATAAAATATTTATTATTGAGTAAAAAGACTAAAAGTAATATAGACATTTGATCTCTATTACTTTTATATTTTGACGTATATATAGCAAAAAGAAAAAAAAAATATCTTACACTTGAGAATATGATCTATGCAATTTTTTTATATATTTTTTTTATAAAAGAGTTGGACTCATCTACAATATAAAAATAAGGTAAAGTCTCCCTTACTCTTAAGTTCACATATCTTATATCTTCACCAATTAAATTTATAGACTATGAGTATGATCTATTTAATTTTTTTAGTATAAAAGTTTTTAAAAAATAGTTATAACTATATTCATTATTAGATATCTTATAGAAAAAGTACTGGGTGGAATTGGTTTTGGGCCCCTTTCTATTTTTCTTTTGGGTAAGATCATTTTATCTTTTCTTTTTTTTTTCTGGTTATTCTAATTCTGCTTTTATTTATTTGTGTGAAGTATTTACAAGCATAATAGTTATCACATGTCTCATTATGATGTGCCAAAATAATCCAACTTCTTGGCCATAAAGAAAACTCCAATTGATATAAATTTTGGACATTTTTTTAGGGAAAGATGACAGTAATTTTAGATTTTATTGATAGTCTTTACTTAAAATAACGGAGTAATAGGTTACATACAAAAACAAACAGGAAAAAACTGAAAAATATCTACAAAAAGCCATGCAAAGAGATTAAGGAAGTAAGCTATACAAAGGGCCCTCACTTAAATTTTGGACTTTGATAATTATAAAATAGATACAAGAATTTAAACTATTAATGACAAACATAAAATCTACAGGAGTTGACTCTAGAAGAAAGATGTTAATTCCTTATAATATGATAAATTAAGGTTTAAATCTCTGTTAGAAGATGTTTAGTGCCTTATAATGTTTTAAATTACCTCCAATAGGAGGATAAAAAAAAAAGCATGAAATTGTAACAAAAAAAAACTTAGACTCTTGAACAATAATAACATGTAGACTCTTGAACAATAACAACATGCCATTGGCTGCTTTGAAATTCCAGGTTGTTGATAGATTCTTGCAGCAGAATTTCTCCTTTATGAATCAGAACATAAACTCCTGAACAATAATAACCTTCATAAATCTGAAACTCAAGATGAATAAAACTTTTCACTTTAACAGGTTTCCCAGCAACATTGAACAGAACATGTATGAATTATGATAGAAGAAAAGTTAACACAATTGTATCTGCCAAGAAGAACTAGTTGAAACCAAATTCATAATCTGTCTAAATACTTTTGAATACAGAGACCTACACAGGAAAGTTTGTTTCAGCAAGAGATTTGGTTTCACAGATCAAGTCTGTCTCATGGTATTATATGATTTTCCCAACAATACAGCATGGTTCATGCTAACTAGACGTGATATGTTTATTCATTAATATTTCAGATAGGATACTAATTGATACTTGACAAAGATATATCTAAAGACAAGTGCATGTGATCACATGTGAGCTATGAACCCTTGTCTACTGCTACTAGTAGGTCCTCTTCTAATCTGAAAGCTATTTCTCTCTTACCCCTTCATCTTTATATATACTCATAGTTTCATTCATTCAGATTCAATACAAATTGTTCAAATCATCTGAGAATATTCTCTTCCTAACATAGAAAAAAATGGGTTTTCGTTTGCCTAGTATAAGAAGGAATTCATCTTTTAAAGGAGTTCATGTGCCAAAGGGCTATCTTATCGTCTACATTGGAGAGAAAATGAAGAGGTTTGTGATTCCTGTGTCGTACTTGAATCAACCTACATTTCAAGATTTGTTGAGTCAAGCTGAGGAAGAATTCGGTTATGATCATCCGATGGGTGGCCTCACGATTCCTTGCGAAGAATATGCCTTTGAGAGTATCATTTATCGCTTGAATGGATGCTGATTAGTGTTTAGCCAACACAGTTTTGTAAAGCAGGCAAATTCTTGATGTAAATATCTTTTCTTTTTTTTCTTGCCATCCTTGGCAAGGAAAATGTGCAGTTCAGTGAGAAATTTATAAGGATTTACCATATGCTTCTTTCTTTTCCTGCAAATCTCATAATCCAATCAGAAGATCAAAAGGGATTGAACAGTTAAACATTCATAAATCAAAACTGAAATGCAACTCTTTCATTATTATATTTGAAAACTGAAAATATTTGTATATTCCATACCGAAAGGCTTATGATTTCTACTAGTCTTTGAAAACTTGATATTAAATCTAATTAAATATTTTGGTTACATTTCATCTGGAATCTTTGTGGACCAACCCTCTGGCCACTGAATTCCATAAAACAGGACATAAATCAAGGAAAAGTAGTGGAAACACACTTCCACAATTAAGTAAAAAAAATCTAGGATAAATATGAGATTCATATAGGGAAATCTGTGATTTCCAGAAAAAATATGAGATTCTTTTTCTTTTTTTTCCCAAAAAAAATGAGATTCTTAAAGCATGTCTGCAGCATAAGAGATAAGCCACTGATTCGGTTGGATAATAATTGGGTTCTAAGCTTTATAAATCACTTGCTCTTTGATTTTCAAAGTACTTACTTTACTTGTGGCTTCTAAGAAAATTGCATTTCCTATTGGCCACTTAATTAACAGAGAATGATACCAATTATTTAGATAAAAAAAAGGAAGAAGAAAGAAAGAAAACGAAAAAGGTTTCAGAAAAAGGTGTGATTTGACGTAACATGTTCATCTATAGTGAATGATATGAATGTTAGCCAACAAATGGGGGCCAAAGTATGAGCATGCTCAGGAGGAAATGCTTACAAGTTGAAGAACATCAAATTAATTTGATCAAACACATGAGTTGTTTTCTTTCTTTTAAGGCGTACTAGTTGGTGCTTGAGAACGACCTCAGAGACAGCATCATGTGGCCTCTTGTGAACTTTGAACACTTGTCTGCCAATAGGATTTGTTCTTATCACTTAGATAATGGTTTTCCACATACCCTTTCATCTATATATTTACTTTTGGGTTCAAGCATTGAGAAGCAACACAGATATCTCCACCCAAAAGCCAATCTGAACGCAAAGCCTTCCTTTAGAAGGGCTTCACCATTTTCAAGAAACGTTGCATCTTCAAAAGGAGTTGAAGTGCCAAAGGGCTATCTTGTGGTCTATGTTGGGGACAAAATGAAGAGGTTTGCGATTCCCATATCATACTTGAATTAACCCATGTTTCAAGATTTGCTGAGTCAAGCTGAGGAAGAGTTTGGTTATTATCATCCAATGGTAGCCTCACAATTCCTTGCAGTGAAGATGCCTTTGAGAACTTGACTTCCTGCTTGTTGACTGGCTGTTGACAATTTATTGTTTAGGTTTCAATTATGACTGACATAGATTAGTGATAAGTCAAAACAATTTTGTAGTGTAAGTAAATTCTTATGGTGTAAAAATTTTTACCTACCCTTCTTGGGGAGGAAAAGTGAAGATTTCAATGAGAAATATATGAACAGTGACTTCTACTATCTCATATTTTTCCAAGCAAATATCTCTAAACTCTAAACATTAGTGGTATTAAGCGGTTAAACATTGATGAATATAACTCAATATTATTTTTTTCATAAGGTTATGATCTCTTCCACTTCCATAAAGGTTATAATCTCTTCTTTAAGAGTACTTTTCTTTTCAATCAAGTAAGAGATGACATAAATCACATTTAAAAGCATTTGCCATGTTTCAGTATTGTTTTCTTTGAGATCTTTATGGGAGAACTCTAATTAGTGCATTGGAATTTAAAACTGGCAAGTATAGACACGATAAGATTGCATTTCATTCATGAAAGAAAGAGATGGTCACCTCTGAAACCAGCTGAGAGTAGTAAATAACGTACAAGTGCAATATTAAGCTAAAGCCACTGGTTTCTAGATTTCATGATGAATGTTTCATTTGTTTCCATGTACTAGAACTTCATAACTTGTATTTGACCATATAGTAACGAATATCATAAATTGGATTAAAAAAGAACTTCATAACTAGAATATCATATAGATAATGTGGGTGTTTTTAATCTCATATGCAAGGAGTTGGGAAGTCTTAATTACATCTCAGTTAATTTGTTATATTTTGACCTTTTTTGTATCTGTTGAGTTGCCATCTATCCAATTGTAAATTCATTTTTTTTAAAAAAATTCTTTTGTTTTCTGAACCAATATCATCAATTATAATTCTTCATCATTCAACAACTTAATACCTTTTTAGCTAACTATTGAATCGGATATAAGGGGAAAATAACAAAATCTGATATTAACTCTATTCATAAAATTCTCATTCAGATGAGTAATTTCACTTCCCATTGATGGAAAGGGAAAAAATCTCTGTACTTCAAGAATTTGCCTACTTTACAAAACTCTCTTAACTAATCACTAAGTTGTTAGTCTTATCTAAACAATAGCTTTTCAACACTCATTCAGTCTAGAAATTATATTCTCAAAGGACTCTTCTGTGCAAGGAATTGTGAGGCCACCCATTGGATGGTGATAACCAAACTCTTCTTTAGCTTGACTTAACAAGTCTTGAAATGAAGGCTGATTCAAGTACGCTACAGGAATCATAAACCTGTTCATTTTCTCTCCAACATAAACTGCAAGATAGCCCTTTGACACATTTACTCCTTTTGAAGATGCAAGATTTGCTGAAAAGGGAGCCTTTCTAATTCCAGGTAAACGGAAACCCATCTTTCTATGAGTAGGAAGCCTTGTGTTCTGATGCTTTAGTATAGGGAAAATTTGTGTTGCTTCTGAATGCTTGCAAAAATGAGTATATATAGCTAAAAGGACGAGGAGGAAGTAGTTGGCCACTTGTATGATTGATGAAGTGGGGCCTACAGATGAACAAGAGCTTGAGAACTCACAAGAGTTCACATGCTGTTGTCTTGAAATAAAACTGATGTGTATGGAAGGAAGAGAGAAACATATATTAATTGCAAGATTTCTTCTAGCTAGCAAGTACCACAATTTGATGTTTTCTAAATCTTAAGCAGTGCCTGTGGAGAGTACATAAAGTTTGGCCCCATTAGTTGGCAGAAAAAATTATGAATGTCAGCCTAACAATGGGACCCAAACTTATAGCAGTCTCACGAGGAGTTGCTTACAAGTTTATGAACATTGCATTGTGGTTCATACTGACTAGAAATAGTGTAATTAATCTGATCGAACACATCGGTTGTCTTCTTTGTAGGGTACTAGTTGGTACTTGAGAAAGACCATAGAGACAACACCATGTGACCTCTTGTAAACTTTAAGCCCCTGTCTGGTAATAGGATTTGGTCTCATCAAATAGCCAATGGTTTTCTACATACCCTTTCATCTATATATACATATGGGTTCTAGCATTTAGATGCAACACAGAAAACTCCATCCTGAAGCAATCAGAACACAGAGCCTTCTTTTATCCACAAAGCTATAGAAACTTTTCTTTTCTTACAAAACAATGGGTTTTCGTTTACCCGGAATTAGAAGGGCCTCTTCATTTTCAAGAAACATTGCATCATCAAAAGGAGTTGACGTGCCAAAGGGCTTTCTTGCAGTCTATGTTGGAGAGAAGATGAAGAGGCTTGTGATTCCCATATCATACTTGAACCAATCTGCTTTTCAAGATTTACTGTGTCAAGCTGAGGAAGAGTTTGGTTATGATCATCCAATGGGAGGCCTCACAATTCCTTGCACTGAAGATGCCTTTGAGAATGTAACTTCCTGCTTGAATGGCTGCTGACAAGTTATTGTTTTGATTTCAGTTATGATTAACATATATTAGTTATTAGTCAAAACAATTTTTTAGTGTAAGAAAATTCTTATGATGTATAGATTTTCCCCACCATTCTTGGGGAGGAAAAGTGACCATTTCCATGCGAAATCTTAAACTGTGGCTTTAATTATCTCTGATTTCCCAAGAAAACATCTCTGAGCTCTAAACGTTGGTGGTATTGAGCAGTTAAAAATGATGAATAAAAACTCATTATTCTCCTTTTCACAAGGTTATGATCTCTTTTAATTTCTACACTTTAGATTTAACAAGTTACTCAAATATACCTTTCATCTAACCAAAACTTGGAATCCCAAAGAGACTTCCGCATTAAAGTATAGGTATATCGTAGAACTCTCAATAGGAATAAAGAAGGAAAAAATTGTTAGACTTAGAGATATTTTTGTATTTCATACCCGAACATTATGGTAAAAACTATGAAATACAATTTCTCTTCTCTACTAAAGTACTAAGTATTTTATTCAATGAAGGAAGCGATGAAACCGATCGTTTTTAAAAGAATCTACCATGCTTTAATATTGTTTCATCTGAGATCTTTATGGGGCAACTCTAATTAGCAAGTTGAAATTCAAAACTGCTAGGCAAAGCTGACATGAAAAGATCTTATTTCATCCATGGAAGAAGGATACGATCTCGTCTGAAACCAAAAAGCAGTAACTAACACATAAGTTCCATCTTAAGCTACAGCAACTCGTTTCTGGATTTCATGATATGTGGTGCATTTTTTCCCCATGTAACAGCACTTCATAACTTGTATGATCGTGTATACATTGTGATATTCTTTCTATATCATATGCAAGGAGTTTGGAAATCTTATTTACATTATTATGCCCCACAGGGTCTAATTACCATGTTCTGTTCTGAGATTTTCTTGTATCTCTTACCATCTGTCTAATTATAAATCCTTTTCTGAATAAAATTTTTTCTTATGTATTTTAAAACAATATCAGCAATCATAAATATATATATATATATAAACTAAAACATAGCTATTGTATATTTATAGTTTCTTTTGACTTGCGTGCAATTTTCTTGAAAAACTTCTAGATACCTGCGCAATACTTTGCTAAATACATCTTTCTACAAAAGCCTTAAGATCCCAAGTAAATTAATCACTGGTTGTGAGGAATGGTTTATGAAAAGGGACTTTATTTTATAAAATTGGTAGTTTGATCCCTTTTTTAATCATTCCTCAATATGTTTGTAGTTAACAATTGAATTAGATTTAAGAGGAAAATAACAAAATCCGATATTAACTTTGTTCATAAAATTCACATTCAGATGAGTAACTTCACTTCCCATTGATGGTAAGGGGGAAAAATCTCTATACTACAAGAATTTGCCTACTTTACAAAACTCTCTTCACTAATCACTAAGTTGTTAGTCTTAGCTAAACAACAGATTTTCAACACTCATTTAGGCCAGAGATTAAATTCTCGAAGGACTCTTCTGTGCAAGGAATTGTGAGGCCACCCATTGGAGGATGATAACCAAACTCTTCTTCCGCTTGACTTAAAAAGTCTTGAAATGAAGGCTGATTTAAGTATGCTACAGGAATCTTAAACCTCTTCATTTTCTCCCCAACATAAACTGCAAGATAGCCTTTTGGCACGTTGAGTCCTTTTGAATATGCAAGATTTTCTGAAAAGGAAGCCTTTCTGATTCCAGGTAAACGGAAACCCATGTTTCTAGGAGTAGGAAGGCTGTTGTTTTGATGCTTCAGTATGGGACAGATTTCTGTTGTTTCTGAATTCTTGCAAATATGAGTATATATAGCTAAAAGGATGATGAGGAAATAGTTGGCCATTTGGATGATTGATGAAGTCGGGTCCATTGGAGGACAAGAACTCAAAACTCACAAAGAGGTCACATGCTGCTGTCTTGGATTTTTGAAGACCAGGAAAGACACAAACCTATTGTTTTGAATTGCTATTTGGTGAAGAATAAGTGAATGATTTCAAAGGATTTTATGGGAAGTATTTGATACTTCAAAAGTTCTAGAGACATAAGCATAAATGATCACATGATGCTGTATTTAATGTCTTATCAAATATCATAAAATTTGTGAGAGCACTTTCATGATAGACATCTTCAAGTGACAGGACTTTCCGTATTTTTTCTTTCGCATTGATTGGGCAACTGTTAACATGGACCAGAAGATTCAGAGAAGGCCTAGAAATTGCTGGCACAAATTTGTTTTATTGAAACTTGTGTCCTTCCAAATTGTTATCTTGTAGGCTATTAGAATGAGCTGTAACTAAGAAGCATGGGCATGAAGCATCACATGGTACTGTCTTCAATCTCTTAAATCACAGGTCAACAGCGAAGTGAGATGCTTGCCCCTGTTTCTTGCAAAATAGTAAAGATTATGTTATAGTCTAAAGTAAATGCATCCAAAATAGATTGAATTTTATAATTATAAGTGAATTACACACATCAATACTTCAAATATATTTCAGCCATTTGAAGAGTAGAGTGCGGCAGCAATTATACCAATGTAAGATAGACCTATCTAATATATGAAATCTAACACGAATAAATAATGTTTGATGATCTGGTCCTTTTTATTTATTTAGTTATTTCTTAGTTATATTTCTTTGAATTCCAATTTGAGGATAGAAACTGACTTATTTGGCTTTTGAATGCAGTGATAAATAATATATAGATAAGTGAGGCTCTAGGAAGTCAGTGGGTTCTACTGAAGGACTAGGACACTTAAGAGATCACATGGCTTTGTCTCAGAAGTCCTTATAAAAACGTTACCTAATGGTTAGGAAAGCATGCCCCAGCAAGAGAAAGATATGACAACAAAGTTATTATTTGAAAATGAAATAGCAATGATATACGTAAAGCTTTGAAACCAATTATTGTCTACAGCTTAATACCTTTTGATGTTAAGAATAGAATGAAATTTTAAGGGAAAATGACATAAATTCATTTCAACTCTGTCATAAAATTCACATTCAAATGGGTATTTTCATTTCAAATGGAAGGTAAGAAAAAATCTCTACAATATAAGAATTTGCCTACTTTACAAAAATCTCTTGACTAATCACTAAGCATTTAGTCTTATCTAAACAGTAGGTTGCCATCACTCATTCAAGGAAGAAATTATATTCTGAAAGTACTCTTCTGAGCGAGGAATTGTGAGGCCGCCCATTGGATGATGATAATCAAACTCTTCTTCAGCTTGACTTAACAAGTCTTGAAATGAAGGTTGATTCAAGTACGCTACGGGTATCATAAACCTTTTCATTTCATCTCCAACATAAACTGCAACATAGCCCTTTAGCACATTGACTCCTTTTGAAGATGCAGGGTGTGCTGAAAAAGAAGCCTTTCTGATTCCAAGCAAACGGAAACCCATTGCTTTTTCTATTTTTATATGTAGGAAGCCTGTGTGTTTTGATGGTTTAGGATGGGAAATATTTCTGTTGCTTCAGAATGCTTGCAAATGTGAGAATATATAGCTAACTGGGAAATAGTTGGCTACTTGGATGATTGATTGCGTGTGGCCTATTGGCAGACAAGAGGTCACATGCTGTTGTCGTAGAGGTCTTTCAAATGTCAAGAAAAAATCAAGCACCTTGAAATAAAACGGATGTGTTTCAAAGGAAGAGAGAAACCTAAATAAATTTCCTGATTTCTATCTATTGTGAACCACACTTTTTTGTTCATGAAATCTTAAGCAGCACCTTGTGAGAATAGATGAAGTTTGGCCCCATTAGTTGGTACAGGAAACTCTGGAGCACTCTCCCAAGGAGTTGCTTACAAGTTGGTGGACATAAATTGTGGTTCATACTGACTAAAAAATCAAGTAATTAGTTTGAGAAAGACCTCAGAGACAACATTAGTTGTATTGTCTGTAGGGTACTAGTTAGTCCTTGAGAAAGACCTCAGAGACAACATCATCTGGCCTCCTGTGAACTTTGAGCACTTGTGTCTGCCTAGGATTTGTTCTTATCACTTAGCCAATGGTTTTCCACATACCCTTTCATCTATATATAACTATGGGTTCAAGCATTCAGATGCAACACAGAAAACTCCACCCTAAAGCCAATCAGAACACAAAGCCTTCCTTTATACAGAAAGCTGTTGAGACCTTCTCTTCTGACAAAAGAAATGGGTTTTCGTTTACCTGGAATTAGAAGGGCTTCTTCGTTTTCAAGAAACGTTGCATCTTCGAAAGGAGTTGATGTGCCAAAGGGCTATCTTGCAGTCTATGTTGGAGAGAAAATGAAGAGGTTTGTGGTTCCCATATCGTACTTGAACCAACCTACATTTCAAGATTTGCAGAGTCACGCTGAGCAAGAGTTTGGTTATGATCATCCAATGGGTGGCCTCACAATTCCTTGCACCGAAGAGGCCTTCGAGAATCTAACTTCCTACTTGAACGGCTGTTGAGTTTAGGTTTCATTTGTGACTGACAAAGATTAGTGATTAGTCTGAACAATTTTGTAGTGTCCTCAAATTCTTATGATGTAAAGATTTTTTCCCACCTTTCTTGAGGAGGAAAACTGACATTTTCAATGAGAAATATATAAGCATTGACTTTGATTATCTCGTTTCCCAAGCAAATATCTTTGAGCTCTGAATATTGATGAATGATAACTCAATATAATCTTTTTTGTAAGGTTATGATCTCTTTTAACTTCTACACTTCAGATTTGTCAAGTTGCACAAACACTTCACTTTAGATAGTTGAAGGCCTACAATTTTGAAGTGAGATTCAAGACCTAAAATTTTGTTTTACAGGCATAATAAAACAAAAGGAAATATATCAACGAATTTGGGAATTCAAATGTCAGTTGGGTTTATGTCAGCGTACACAATCAATAAGACTTCTATAGAAAGAAAAATTTTAGCACACCAAAGTGAAAATATAAATATTCTCTAAAAAACAATGAATTCAAAATCAAATCTTCTCACTTCAATAAAATGCTTAATATAAACAGTTTTACCAATAATGAAATGAAAAAAAAAACACATGATTTGTTGGCTAATACCAATATGAAAAGTACTTTTGCCTCAACAATTCAAGCAATTTCCAAGGAATGGTGTATTCTAAAAGATTTTTTTTTTCAAAAAACTTACTCCCAAATCAAAATAAACATTAAATGTACAATATAATCGCTCAGTTTTAGTTTTTGTATGTATTGGTGATATTGTTTCAAAAAATAAAAAGAAGATTTTTTCTAAAAAATAATGAATTTATAAAAAGGCCTCAAAGTTCACAAGAGGTCACATGGGTTTCGTTTACCCGGAATTAGAAGGGTTTCTTCATTTTCGAGAAACGTTGCAACTTCAAAAGGAGCTGATGTGCCAAAGGGCTTTCTTGCAGTCTATGTTGGAGAGAAAATGAAGAGGTTCATGATTCCCATATCGTACTTGAACCAACCTGCTTTTCAAGATTTGCTGAGTCAAGCTGAGGAAGAATTCGATTATGATCATCAAATGGGTGGCCTCACAATCCGTGCACCGAAGATGCCTTTGAGAATATAACTTCCTACTTGAATGGCTGTTGACAAGTTATTATTTAGATTTCATTTTATGATTGACATAGATTAGTGATTAGTCAAAACAATTTTGTAGTGTCAGCAAATTCTTATGGTGTAAAGATTTTTTCCCACCTTTCTTGGGGAGGAAAAGTGACCATTTCAATGAGAAATATACAAGTAGTGACTTTGATTATCTCTTGTTTCCCAAGAAAATTATCTCTGAGCTCTGACCATTGGCAGTATTAAGCAATTGAGCATTGATAAATGATAACTCAATATAATCTTTCATGTAAGGTTATGATCTCAACACTAAATCACGCAACGTAATCTGCTAGTACATACTGCTTTTACAGTCAATAGCTATCATGGCAGTTGTAACCCCTTTCACTTGATATATAGTTCAAGGCCTAAAATTTTGAAGTATCATTAAAGCATAAGAATATACTCCCTCCCATCCTTAATATAAGATATTATTAGCTAATTTAATAGATTAAAAAATCTAAATAAATTATTTAAATATAATAAACATGACATGATCTCTCTAAAGTATTATGGATAACATTTTATTATATATCAGTTTATAACTTCGATAAATTAGTTTAGAAAAAAATAATAAATATTAAATATAAAATAGACTAATGTCTTATATTTAATAGGATCGAATATAACTCTTTAATTAGGTCATATATTAAGAACTTGAGGTAGTAGAGATTACTAACTAATTATTTAAGTTTTATATGGTGCTGATATATGGAAACAAGTGAACCACATGCTATGAAATCCGGATAAGGGAGGATGTTATCTATTATTTACAGATTTCTACATTATCTTGAGGTCTCATAACATATCTTGCCATTTTTGGATGAAAGATGGTCTCTTGTCGGATATTATTTACTTTAGTGGTCCAAATACAACAAAGACGATTGGTCCACAAATATCTCAAGCAAAACAACATCAAAAGAAAGTTTATCTATTCATTTCCAATTGATGTTAGATCATCCTTTATTAAACTGAATTACTGAGGAGGAGAGAAATTATACTCTTTATTTTTACTGTGAAATTAGGTTATGAAATAGGAACTATTTAATAAGTACAGATTTTTGTTAACATTCAACAGCTTAATGCCTTTGATCGTAAGAGTTGGATGAGATTTGAGGGAAAAATTATAGAAACTTGCATTAATATAACTATTTCATATTTCCAAGAAGGATCAGAAAAATCCTATACATCATGAGAACTTTCCTAGTTTACAAAATTGTGTTGACTAGTCAGTGATCAGTGAGATGTCAATCTGATCTAAACAACATCTTGTTAGCACCTATTCAAGTGACAAATTATATTCTCGAAAGCATCTTCAGCGCAAGGAATTGTGAGGCCACCCATCGGATGATCATAACCAAATTCTTCTTCGGCTTGACTCAACAAGTCTTGGAATGAAGGTAGGTTCAAGTATGCTATGGGAATCACGAATCTCTTCATTTTCTTGTCGACATACATTGCAAGATAATCTTTTGGTACATGACCACCTCTTGAAGATGTAAGGTTTGCTGAAAAGGAAGCCCTTCTAATACTGGGTAAGCGAAAACCCATTGCTTTAATGTTTTGCTGAGAAGGGGATAAGGAGAAAGGCTTTGGGTTTTGATGCTTTAGGATGTCAAAGATTTGTGTGTTGCTTCAGAATGCCTGCAAAAATCAGTATATATAGAAGAAAAGTGTTTGTGGAAATCCATTGGATATGTGATCATGCTGGGGCCTATTATTGGCAGACAAGAGTTCATAAACTCACAAGTGGTCACATGTTGTCTTAGATTTGTTTGAAGGCCAGGTAAACAGAAACCTATTGTTTTCAAAGGACTTTATGGCAAGTATTTGAGACTCCAAAGATCACATGATAATGTCTTTGATGTATTTATCAAGGATCAACAAATAAATTCTGAGACTAAATGGCCCACTTTCATGAACAACAGCGAACATGGTCGACAATTAGTGTTGGTACTGCAAATCCTCAAGAATCAAGACGTCCCATATATGTTATTCCATATTGATAAGGCTTAGGAATTGTTAGCAAGTTTATGATATTGAAACTTGAGTCCTTTAAGATTGTTGTCTTGTTGTAGGCTAGCTACTGAAATGGGCTGTACTAAGAAAGAAGCATGGACTTGAAGCATCATATGCCACTGTCTTCCATCTCTCTGTCACAGATCAACAAATGATCCGAGGA
Organism: Leucaena leucocephala; assembly: GCA_037074615.1. Taxonomy (NCBI): domain Eukaryota; kingdom Viridiplantae; phylum Streptophyta; class Magnoliopsida; order Fabales; family Fabaceae; genus Leucaena; species Leucaena leucocephala. Next base: position 576,040 of record CM073561.1, on the reverse strand, counting down.
GTGAGAATGCTTGCCTCTGAGGAATGGGCCTGTCTCTGTTCCTTCATGAAGGATATTTTAGGCAACAACTTATGAAATTAGATGATGCAAAAAACAAAAAACCAAGAATGAATGACTTAAAATGAGATTATGAATTTGATGCTTGACTGAGTCTTTGTCAACTGCTGATACAATTATTGGTTTATATGGTTAGAACTTCGAAGAGTAATCTTGTTTTATTACAATATGAAATATCTGTATAGTCTAAATTGAAGTTCAAAAACATCATATAATTTATATTATTATGATTTTTATCTTCATTTTTGTAACGTTTAGGAGTCTACTAGCCGATGTTGTTCATTTATTAACTAAATATGGTTAAATTAAACATCATATAATGTTTAGTTACTAACTATTTTACTCATGAAGATGTTTATTAGTGCCTATATTTTTTTTTAAAAAATTATATATTTCATAAAATTTAAACATGAGTTAAAATTAAAGGGACTAGGTTATAGTAAATTAAAACGCAGAGTTTAAATTGAGTTAAAATTATAGAAATTAAATGATACTAAATTAAAATTATAGGAACAACAACAACAACAACAAGCCTTATCCCATTAAATGGGGTCGGCTACATGGATCATACGACGCCATTGTGATAGGTTATTAACCAGGAGATTCCGCTCAATGACCTCTTTGAGCGTTCTCTTTGGCCTTCCTCTAGTCCTTTTAACTGGTGTCCATACTGTTTGATCCACCCTCTTCACTGGCGCATCCCTTGGCCTTCTTTGTACGTGTCCAAACCACTTAAGACGGTTCTCTACCATTTTCTCTTCAATAGGTGCTACTCCAACTCTTCCCCGTATATGTTCATTACGAATCTTATATTTTCTTGTATGCCCACACATCCATCTCAATATCCTCATCTCAGCTACCCCAACTTTATGCTCGTGCTGTCCTTTTAAAGCCCAGCATTCACTTCCATAAAGTATTGCTGGTCTTATAGCAGTGCGATAAAATTTTCCTTTTACTTTATCTGGTACTTTTCGATCACATATAACCCCAGTAGCCTTTCTCTATTTAAACCACCCGGCCTGAATTCTATGATGAACATCTTCCAAAATTTCACCGTCCTTCTGTATAATTGATCCCAAATATTTGAACTTATCTATTTGTGGAATAGCTTGATCTCCCAATTTGATCTTCAAGTTACTTCTAACTTGCCTCTTATCAAAATTACAATGCATATATTCAGTCTTACTTCTACTCAGACGGAAACCCTTCGACTCTAAAGTACTTCTCCATAACTCAAGTTTAAAATTAATTTCTTCTCTTGATTCCGCCACCAGAACTATATCGTCCGCAAAAAGCATGCACTTAGGAATTTCCTCTTGAATAGGCTTAGTTAGAACATCCACTACTAGATTAAATAAATAAGGACTCAAGGATGATCCCTAATGTAGACCAATCCTTATGGGAAAATCATTTGTTTCGCCCCCAGACGTTCTTATAGTAGTTGTTACCCCCTCATACATATCTTTTATTGCCTTGATATATGCCATGCGTACACCTTTCTTTTCCAAAGCTTTCCAAAGCACCTCCCTTGGCACTCGATCATATGCTTTTTCTAAATCAATAAAGACCATATGCAAGTTTCTTCTTTTAGTTCGGTACCTTTCCATTAACCCCCTTAATAAATAAATCGCCTCTATTGTAGATCTACCCGGCATGAAACCACACTGATTTTCAGTAATATCAGTCTCTAATCTCAATCTGTGTTCAATTACCTTTTCTCACAACTTCATAGTATGACTCATAAGCTTTATCCCTCTGTAATTTGCACAATTTTGGATATCCCCTTTGTTTTTGTTAATAGGAACTAGAGTACTTTTCCTCCAGTCATCCGGCATTTTCTTAGAGCTTAAGATCACATTAAAAAGTTTAGTAAGCCACACCACCCCCGCTTCACCTAAACACTTCCAAACTTCAATAGGAATACCATCAGGTCCAACAGCTTTACTATTTTCCATTTTCTTAAGCGCTTTTTTAACCTCGCCAACACGGATCCTACGGTAAAAAGCTAAATTTGGTTCAACTTCTCCTGTTAAATCCTCTAGCTCAAAACTTGACCCTCCTCCCTCATCATTAAACAATTTGTAAAAATAGGTCTCCCACCGTTCTTTAATATCACTATCTGCAACCAAAATATTGCCCTCTTCATACTTATAGGAACCAAATTAGAATTATAGGAACAAAAAAAATAATTTTTTCTAATATTAGAAAAATAAGAAGTTATTCACAATCCTAATAATAGCCTAATGAGCCTCCCAATTCCACCGAGTTTTGCTCATGGCCATTGAAAACTTGAGGACCAGTATCCATATGTATTTCCTATCCTCCATCATCCTCCATCAATGTATAGAGACAAGAAACAACGTAAGCCCACACAAAACCATATCCTCTGAATCTGATACTAAGAAAATGATTATGTTTTCTATGAATGGCCTTGAGAAAACCATGGCTTTGTTTCTGATATGCTTATTGGTGATTACAAGGGCCAATGGTGGTGTTAATGGAGACGGGGATGCCGGATCTGATGACTGCGTACAACAATGCATGCCTGTTTGCATGAAAGAGAAGGGAGCCACTATCCCTATTTGTTAAACAGCATGTGGAGCCTATTGCTCCCAAATTTCTCACAAACCTTCGCTCTTTGGTTAATTAGTCATCTTCAAACATCCGTCAATGATTTTCTAGTTAGTAGTAAGAGAGATTATCTGTAAATGGGAGGTCTTAGGTTCAATCCCAGTGATAATCGCATACCGTTGATGTCTGGCTTTCTGATAATAAATAATAATAAAAAAAGAATTCCAACGTACGTGCCTTGGAAACACAACTTGCATGCTACAGTGGATCTCAACCTTAAATAACCTTGTTGTTCCTCAGTTCATGAATTTGTTAACAATATTGTGGCGGTGATCTTACGTTCTTGGAACCGCATTCCCAACGTGTTTCATTTAATGTAGTTGCCATTTGGTTGTGTTTGTTATGTAACCTGTTAATTGAGCTGGATAAAAAGTTTTGAAGTATTATAGGAATAAACTTTTAGCGTTGTGGTGTTCTAAGTCTCAGAACAGAGTTCAATTAGGAATGTAGGGGTAAAACGGGGCAGTACTGGGCTTTGAATATTCGCCACCTTCTCTTCACCACAAAACGGATATAGTTCGCGATCGAGTAATGCACATCCTTCTAGATGTTGCCAGTTGAGTATAGAATTTGTTTTCACCTTTTTGCTTTTATTATTTCATGTTGCAACAATTCATATATTGCTTCCCTCAAGTCTTGATTATTCCATTTTTCATCTCTATTCTTTTTAGTTGTTTTCTAACTAAAAAAACCAACAAATTAATTTTAAATAAATTCATAAAAATTGACCACAACAATTTATATACTTCAATTATGGATTTATGTCCTTTATTCACATATTTATTTTCTTAAAAAATATATTTAAGAAATCTATTTTTTTTAAAAAAAAATATTCAGGTATAGAAATATGTTTCTTCAGATCAGAATTTAATTTATTTTTTCTCCAGAAGGCATTTGAACGCGAATTTAACGTGAGAATAACGTAATAAATATTCCATTGGAATGTCAGTCCAATAAATATAAGAAACTTATATTCTGTAAAAATGTTTTAAAATAAAACTATATATGTTTCACCCTTAAAATATTAATAGTAACATGAGTTTTTTTAATTATCGTGGTTAATATTTTATTAGTTAGGGTTATTTGCTTTGTGATATTCTGGAGTGATAGTAATTTAAAAAAAAAACTTTAATTCATGAGCCTAACACAATATTAGTCTTGTGGTGAAATTGTACTTTAATTATTTAATCCTATTTTAAATTTAATTTTTGTAGTTATATAAAATTATTTATTTAGTAATAGAATACCCTACCCGATTGACCAGCCCATTCTGTTCCTGCGAGCGCTGAAGCGGTCGGCTTCTCTGCACAAACACGGACTCATCTTTCCATCAATGGCTGCCGCGGCACCGCCACCGCCACCGACTCCAGCGCCGGTGGAAGCATTGCCAAAATCGACGCCGGTGGGCCACCATCTGTTCTACCGCGTACGTCTGGCCACCCCTTTAGACGTCCCTCACATCCACAGGCTCATCCACCAGATGGCCGTGTTCGAGAGCCTTACACATCTCTTCTACGCTACCGAGTCCAGTCTCTCCTCCACTCTCTTCAATTCTCAGCCCTTCCACTCATTCACCGTCTTCATCCTCGAAGTTTCCCCCAACCCGTTCCCGGAATCGACCTTCGATCCATTCTACAAACCGACTGTTCGGATTGTGAATCTGGATCTTCCGATTGAGGATCCGGAGAGAGATACGTTCAAATCGGGAGGCGATGATGTTGTGGTTGCTGGTTTTGTGCTCTTCTTTCCCAATTACTCCACTTTTCTCGCTAAGCCTGGGTTCTATGTCGAGGACTTGTTTGTGAGAGAGTGTTACAGAAGGAAAGGATTTGGGAAAATGCTGCTTTCGGCGGTCGCTAAGCAAGCGGTGTTGATGGGGTATGGGAGAGTGGAGTGGGTCGTGCTTGATTGGAACGTGAATGCGATCAAGTTTTATGAGGAAATGGGGGCCAAGATCTTGCAGGAATGGAGGATCTGCAGATTAACTGGCGAGGCTCTCCAAGCTTACGGAACTGCCGACTAATGTTTTACCCACAATTATACTGTGTTGACCTGTTTCGAGTTTATTTCCCCTTGAAAACAGTGTTTGAAATCGAGCTTGACTGTGTGAATTTAAGGTTAATTTTAGTTTTAGGAGCGAACTTTAAGATGTTAGCCCACCACTCCTTCAGCTTAGCTTCTTTATCATATTTTTTGAAATCATCATATTATCTTGATGCCAACGATCACCATTCCCAGTCTCTTCCAGTTGTTGGGATTCATCTTCAATCCTTGTCTTGAAAGAGATGAAGCAATGCTTGCAGACACTAGTGATAATGCAGGATTAGTGTCTTGTCATCCGCCATTTCAGATTGCTACTAGCCTTCTGTTTTCGGACTCAAGAACACTTGAAAAATAGAGTACTGTCCCAAGATCTAGTTCGATCTGTCTGGAAATCCCAAGTCCATGAGTGGATCTTTTTGGTTGTTTTGTTGACATTTACTGGATTTTTTTTTTAATTTTAATAATATCTCCTACATGTCTGTAAACTTGTTTGTTTCATGAGATTTCTCAGCAATATTTATTTTTTAGAGTTCGATGACGTTTGGCAGTGTGTTTTGATAATGTTGTGCTAAGAAAAGCCCAACTGACGAACGGATCATTAGCCACAAATTTTATCATATCTCCAAGCATTTGACTTATCTCCACAAAATCATCAACCGTGGAGACTTTATGCGTCTTCCGAAAAGTACATTGTACTTCATCATTTTCATTCGTCATTCTTTGTCCAAAAAACAAAGAAAATGACATTTAAAATAGAGTTGCAGTGCAAATGTATTCCTGAAATATACAATAGGGCACAGTTGACATCTTCAAGTATTTTTTTGGCGCAATGTTCCTTTAACATTTCAAAAACAGTGCAATGTTGCTCAATTTTAGATGATTCAAATATTTGATTGGGGGTTAACTATTATCCTTTTGTGGGATGTCACTTTCCATCAACTCTACTTTTTCTAGCCACATCGCCTTTTTTCACATCATTTTTCCCCTTATTAAAAACTCTATGAAAATTGGGTCTGAAATTAAAAAAAGCAGGAAACATGACAAACCCAAATCGAGCTAGCGATTTGAATCCCACCTTCAAACTCGCATCAAAATCTGAATCCCACATTCCAAAAAACCATTCTCATCAAACCTTCAAACTCACATCAATTATTAATATAGCAAGAAGGCAGACAAGAAGAAGAAGAACAACAACGAAAACGATGAAATACCTCAAGAATTATACGACAGAATGATAGCGAGGATCTTAGTTTCAATGGGGCTTCAAATAGGCTTGGGCGCGTTCCTTCATATATTTGGTGTGCTAAAGGAGAAGCAACTCCGAGCAATTTACCATCAGGATATGTTTGGGTGCAGAAAAGACTAGTCCTTATAATATAGTTGATCAAAACCCGAATCCTTATTAAAAAGTGTACTTATATTTAATACTCATGTCTTGAATAGGGATAAGGATGGTAGCATGACATTTATTATGTCAAAACTGACCTAAAATAGTCAATCAATTTAGATCTAAAATTGTATTTAGCATAACTTTAATTTTTAGAGTAACTGATTTTTTACTCAAAATTCACTTTAAAGTCGAAATAATATTTTTGGACCTTTGGCCTTTCATATTTGAACATTTGGAAATTTATTTTTTTAAAATAAAATGTGTCCGGAATCACATTATATCAATTGGTTGGTATTTTTACCTATTTATAAAAGTTAGTTAATAAAAGTCTGATTTATTTAAGATAAAGTCAGTAGAGCGCAAGGCTCTTAACCTTATCGTCGTGAGTTCGAACCCGACGGTGGGTGATTAAAATATTATTTATGTTTTTATCATACACTGTACCCGTCGAGCTTCAGCAAACACACGATCTCCATTTTACCTTTTTTTATATGCTTCATATTTCATATTTAATTATGATATTGTTTTAAAAGAAATTATTTACATTATATACAGAGTGAGGAGGGCAGAGAAAGAGAGAAGGATTCAACCATAGCAAGTCATCTGGACTTTGCATGATGAAAATCCCATCAGACTTGCAAATCAAAACGATAATCCTGTCAATAAAATAGGGGATCGGGTTGCATGCATTGCTTGCCAATTTTATTTTGGAAGTCAAATGGAAAGGAAAGCGACCTGCCTGATTCGAGAGTTGATTTTTCAATGTAAATTACATTAAAAAAAATAAATAATCAGAGATTTCTAAGATACATTATTCTGGCTTCCTATCAGCTTATGATTAATATCCAGATCAACACTATGATTGGCCTTCTGATTCTGATCAACATACATTGCACCTTGCATGGGTTCCTATTTCCTTAAGCATATTCTCTTGGCATCTAAATTTTCCCAAACAATAATATTATCAGTTTTTTTATTTAATATCTTGTCTTTTACAATAATTGTTCTAATTTTTCTGATTATTTTAACTTCAGTTCAGATCTTCCAGCACATGCGTTGGTACCATTCAGTCTTCCAAGTACTCTTCCACGCATTTATCTTGCACTACCGAAATAAACGTTCTGGATGCATCAGATTTATAATATAAATAGGACAATAACACATGTTAATCAACCAAGATTCCTTGAATCAAAGTACTTGAATGAACAAAATTCCGTATATATATATATATATATATATACACACACACACACCATGTTCATGTGACGGAGCGTGTCTCAATAATTGTTTTATTAAAAAAAAATTAACCTCAAACGCGGATAATATTACAGAAAAAAATGCATTTTTCTTTATGACATATCACTACATGTTATTAAAGCCTGTCTTCAATCATAGATACTAATTCTTGATCATGATCATAGGCCAAGATCAACTACTGTCAATAATTTATATAAATATATCTTCCAGAATTTACAAAATGATTCAATCACAATTCAAGGTAAGTTTGAAACATCCAAACTTTTTTCATTTAGTAGATTTCATTATACTTTATCCCTCTATTCTTTAATATAAAAGTTAGTTAATTTTTTTAAATATATTAAAAAAATTAAATAAATCTATTAATTAAAACTAATATAATAGATTAAAGAGTATACAGTATAGATTTATTTTGAGGGGTTGTATTTAGTTATAATTAATTAATTTTATTTTTTTAATATATATAAAAAATTTAACTAATTCTTATATTAAAAGAACAGGTAGTATTACTTTCATAATCCATCCACTTTGATTACACCACTTGCAGGTATTGCATTGCTAATATTACAAGTTGATAAATTTTAAATTGTTGCGCGTAGGAAAGGTTTTCTTCATGATCGAATTCTCATTCAGTGATTATTACAGCCATGAGCACCGTGATGAAATCCGGACCATCCAAAATTTATCTAGATGGTTCAAATTAAGATGAGCACTCCTGAGTAGAATCTACTTTCTTCTTGTGCTATCGAGTGCAGCGAAATTTTCTTTCATGTAAAGATGATACATTAAAAATATCAAGATATCATGTAACAATGAAGCTCCGTGTAAAAAGTGCTTGCAATGCAACTTATGCAAATCATAACTTTTTGCAAATCATAACTTATTCTAAGAACCGTCCAGTTCCTATTACGTATGTTATAGTTTAAGCCATCACATACTCTTTTTCTGTAGCTGGCTATGGCTTCGCTGCAACAAAAGCTACCCTTTCTGACTCAACTGAGTTGGATGCTAATAAGTAGGATATATATATATATATATATATATATATATTGAAGCTAAGTTTAGAGATGAATGAGCTAAGCCATGTGAGTGCTTTGATGAAATTCAGGAGGTGGGCCCCACCTCTTTTTGGCAGCCAACTCAACTTTCTGCAAGTTTATGGCTACCCACTCTGTCATTGATCATCAACCTCCAACACTATAAATTCAAACCAAACACCACTTAGGCTTCAAGTTTCGCACAGTTCAATCCATTTCTCTACAAAAAGTTTGGATCTTTATCTTTGTTTCTCTTTTAGAGTAAGATCAGTGATCATGGGCATTCGTCTTCCTTCCATGGTTCTTGGAGCAAAGCAAATCCTCAAGTCACAGCATCTTAATAGCAGAAACCAGTCAAATGTTCCCAAAGGGCATATAGCAGTTTATGTTGGAGAGTTTCAGATGAAGAGATTTGTGGTTCCAATATCATATTTGAACCATCCTTCATTTCTTGATCTGTTGAATAGAGCTGAGGAAGAATTTGGCTTCAATCATCCAATGGGTGGGCTCACAATACCTTGCAAAGAAGATGCATTCATCAATCTTACCTCTGAACTGCGAACTTCCTGAAAGATTACCAATTTTCAGTTTTGATTACAGAATCAATCCCATTTTTTTCTTCCCTTTATGGGTTTTTTCTTCTATCTACAGAGTCTTGTCACAGATAGAAGATGTTCGCTTTTTATTGTATAAATTTTCTCTCTCTCTGTTTCTTTTTTGGCTTGAATCCATAATCAAAGCCTCCGTTAACAAATGTAACTTCTGCTTCTCTAATTAAATACAACTGATCTCTGAATTTTCTTCTCAATTTCAGATATCAATTAGCTGGAACTTACATAGTGCAATTTTCCTACCTTTTTCACCCTATAATTTTCAGTTTCAAAATAAGCATCTGAAGGGCCAACTCTAGCTTATAGGTTGGATGATGGATCATAAGACACAGATTACATAACAAAATCAATCTAAAATAATCACTTTGCTAAGTTTTCTATACATTCTACATATGAAGTTCTTGCCAAAGTAGTAGAAATAGACATCTCTATAGTCATAAATATATGTAATCCGCATTGCAAAGACCTCAGGCCATATCTGGCTATCTGCAGGCAAATCACAGGGGACCGGTGGTGACGTCTATGGTGGAAGTTGTTGCTCGTCAAAGTGAAATTTGCTGACATATTTTCAAACTCTCCATTTCCTTGCTTCAGTGGCCTCAGCATATTAGAGGGTTTATTCTGCTTTCGTTGGTTTACAACAACACTTATGGAATAATTCCATTAGGATAAAGGAGCTATCAACTTCTAGTGACAAATTATTAAAGTTGGTGGCATGAATAGGAAAGGCTGATCAGGAATCTGGTACATCTAAGGTAAAAAAATCAGACAACCAAGTAGTTGTCTTCTGCTAGGAATTTATATGTGCGCTCTTAATCCAAAGACAGATTGCCGGTTCGAATGTTTCGCTGTTGGAGACTGATACCTTTGCCGAGTAGTGACTGTGATAAGCTAAAGTCACATGGTTTTCCACTGAAATGAGATCCAAAAGGAGATTCAAGTTTTGGCTGAAGCCATTTTCTCAAAGTTACTCCAGTAATTCTGATCTTTCCAAATGATTCATTGCCCTGGTATGGTATTCTCAGCCTTCTCAACAGTGCTGCAACTGCCTGGCCAACCCTGTCAAACCAAAACTTTGCATATGTGCTATCATGAAAATGTCTTGACATTGTTTTTTGAGTCATTATAGAAAAGAAAATATTACAGTGAAAAACGGAACATGATAATATTATAGAATATGCAATCAATTTATTAATTTCATTAATTATATGATATTAATTTTGTAAAATTACATTATTAATTCATAACTCTATTTCAATATTGATGATATGAAATTTATCATATTAAATGTTTTTTACCAGTTTTATTTCATAATCCTGTGCAATATAGGCCGATTTCTAGTTAAAGTAAGAAAATGAAACAAGTTCAAACAAGGATACCTAGATGATCGATGATCATGAATTACCTAGATGATCGATGATAATGAATTTTCACAAGTAGAATATCTAGTATATCAGCCTAAATATGATTAATAATTTTTCTCCATCTTTTTATACCCATACTGATAAATGGTGGGAACTTCTAGCTAGCTCAACAGATTTGGTTAGTAGTTCATCCTTGCATGCTTGAACAAAATGAACTGTTGCAGATGTAAAGCACCAACATTGAAAGTAGAACAGAAGTTTACTAAGAGTGAAATTGTAATTGACAATTCTCACCATCCTGAAACGTTAATAAGTTTCTCCCCCTTGGAAGTTGCAACTTTTGTTTTCTCTACAGGCAATAAGATGATTAAGTTGGGTAACTTTGTGCCTGCAAAAGATTTCAGACAGAGAATGAGGAAAGCAGTTGGTTATTTCAGTATATGCTGTAAAAGATTTATCCACTGTATGTCCTATGTTAGTTTCTAACAACATAGCTTGGAAACTATTAATGATTAGTAAAATCAGATTTATTTAAAGCAAGATTATTAAGAAAAATAAAATCATGAAATAGTATGCCCACGGGAGAACTAAAGTAATAAACATAAATCATTCATAAGTGATGAATAAATAGAAGACACTGGTAACGGATGCTTGTTGCTTTCTGAATCTCTTTAACAATTATAAAATGCTTTCGAAGCAAATAATATCAGTACAAGACACTGGACTGTAGGGATCTGAAAAAATGGATCCTTTTCTACAGAAGAAATCGATAATTCCAGGAATAATGCCACAAGAATCAGAAACAGAAACAAATGGAAAAATGACAAGATCAAACATCATTTTATGAAGGAAAAGTTTATAGAAGCTCTAATAATCAACAGTTATGCTATGATATTAAAATAGAAAATATTACCTGCTGCAAGCCGATGCTTGAGACCCTTCAAAACAGTTAAGAGGTATACCTGGTAAAATTTTAAGTGATTTTAGGTAAGCTGATTTAACAATTTTGGCACCATGTATATCTAGCTTCTGCATGTGCCCACATGTTAACATTTGCACATCTTTGTGCACGCATTGGTTATGCACAAAAAAATGCATGCAACTATAAGTTAAGATAATCATTGCAATTTTACTTAGCAGATTAGTAAATTATTATCATGGTGAAAGAAGGAAGATATGTTCTTCTCAAAAAATCATAAAAGGAGGCGACTATGACATAAAACTTAAGGATACTGCACAGTGCACACAATCACAGAACATTTGCTTGAACCACAAGCGAGTTGGCATCAACAAGTGTAAGTAGAGAACAACTATGGCTATTGAAATGGCCAGCTACTATTTATATCTCTATGATAGATACAGTGATGAATAGAGAAGGTAAAAATAATCCTTCTGCAAATAAAAATGTATTTATCTTATGCATAATTTTAAAAATGTAAACTTTTATGTAACAGCCATTGCCATAGCACCAGCAACTAGAAAGAAAAGCTCACCTCAGCAGTAAAATTGCGCAATTCCTTTAAATCCGCCACAATAGGATTCACTTTAAAAGATACAAATGGAATAATTCCAAGAGAAGCAGCTTCCTACAAAATAATTTCAGCATCATGCAATAGTCCGGGTTCTGTTTACAATAATTAAGAGCAAGGATGTGTATAGAACTAGAAACTTCAGCTTCCTACTGACCTCAAGCAGTGAAAAAGCACGGGGATCATATTCACCAAATCCATCGATCAATGAACATAGGTTTGAGCGTTTTGAAGCTTCAGCACTTACTCCCAGGTTCTCAATAAGATTATTTTTCAAAGAGGCATCATAAGGGAGTTGCAGGCATCCAAAAGTATGAGACAGAATTTCACTACTAGGCACTGTACCATCTCTAATCATCTCACGATACACCATTAAGGCCAGTGATGTCCTAAGAGCAGAAATCCAAATAAATTAATGAAGAAAATCATCTAGAAGAGTAGCCTTAGCTAATTAATAGCCGTAATGAAAAAGGCATCTGATCATATAAAACAAAAATGTATACCTTTCTTACTATAGAGGGAGTACATGAATTTGAATTTGAAAAGATAAATAACGTCAAGATCAAATAAATAGGTGTAAAAATGTAAGACCTTCAAGATCCAAACTAGTATTCTACATATACATAAACATAGAAATGATATGATCTATCGTCCTTCATTTCCAGTGATGACAGAGAATCGAGCTTAACAGGGAAAAATTGTAGACTTTGCGGTATGAATACCATTTATTATTAACATGTGCTTGTCTTGAGTCAAAAGATAAACCAGGTTCACTGACATCGCAAGCCCTCTCATATCTCCTCAAGCACATCCCTAACAAAGACACGCCAAAATTCAATTAGAATATGTAAATAAGGAATTCTCCAGGCTAAATTCATGTACATCTTTGAGATGAAAAATAACCAAAGTTGATAGGTTCCCCATCACTTATCACAGGAGGCACAAGAAGGGAAATAATCTGATTAAGTAGCTTAATATTAAGTAGCTTCATTAATTATTTAATTTATTTAGTATTTTAATTAAACCCACTATGTTAGTGGATAGTTGTGTGAGTCCATCATGCTCTTTTTAGGTTGTTATGGGCATGTTTCCCGATAATGTAGGGAGAGTCAATTCTGCTCCGTATCTATATATACCTTTAGCTTGTTAATGTTAAAGGTACAGAAATAAAACTATATTCATCAAAGATCCTCTTGTCTTCTAGTTACTATCTTTATGTGATTCCTGTGAGGAAAGTGAGTAGGAGAGTTTGATTCTTACCAAAAGTCCATAGAGATCTAAGGGCTAAACCCATGAATAACAAGTTGTAAGCCACACAGATCATGATTTGAATGTTAAACAACATTTATCAATAATTCATAAATAGATTATTCATTTAAAAAATTGGGAAGGAATCAGAGTTCATCATGACTCCTGAATCTTTCTGAGGGTATTGATAGGAATACTTCTCAGTTCTCTCAATCTGGCAGACTAGAGCTAGATCCAAGAAGTAGCTTCATCAATTTTATGGGTAACAGCAATTTTCATTTCTTTGTTTTTGTTCTCCATTGATATGTAGATCTCAACGAACAACTCTTCAGCAAATTTTCTCTAAAACCGTCTTTTTATTATAAATTTTCCTTAGAAGGATAATAATCTTTTAGCTAAAATTAAGGGGTGGATTGAGGATCTAATATTTCAGAACACAAATAACTTGCCTATAGAGCAATTATCTACCTATATTTCAGCATTATATTACCTACTAGCTATGTATGGAATATTTGGAATTCATATCAAATAAAAACAATATTTTAAGAAAATTTTTCAGATGTCCTCAAAGCAGTAAAACAAATTGATTTAGCTGACGAAGAAAATAAAGGTCTAGAAATAAAAATTAATAGAACTCAATTACTCACAGGTTATACATCTACCCATGACAAGATTAGGGGAAACACCATCTATTTTTGCTTGAGATAGGAGCATTTGAGCTGCTTCCAGATCGTCCTTTCTACATGGGAGCAGGCAAAACAGAAAATCGTTGGAAAAAGTCCACAAGTATTAGACAATGAAATCTTCTCAGATCACTTACTTCTCACTTGCTACTATAAGTATTGAGAATGTGATGCTGTTTGGGCATAGGCCCAACTCTTTCATTTCAAACAAAACCCCCATAGCCTTGTGAAATTGATCCCCATCACCTGTAGGGAACTCCCACAATGTTACTTAGAATCAAGTATGTTAATCATACAGAAATACTCAAACTACGTAAAAATGCAGGACAGAAAAAAATGACCCAGCACTATGAAACCATTTTTTTCGCAGGTTTTTATTGATGGGGGGTAAGAAGTAACCATGCTGCAGGGGTAAAGCAGAACTGTTATAAAACATCATTTTTCTTCCTAAACAAAATCGAATGTGGGTACAGAATTCTCTAATCAAAGTTCAAATATTTTTGCATTTGCCACCACTCATGTATCTTCTCTTCATACAAAGTCACAATTATAGGAACAAAATCTGTTATTTTTTATTTGATTTTTTTCTTGAAATATGAACATAATTCAATTCAATAAACAGTGATACCTAAACGGTAGGATAGGCTTGTAATTATCTGAACAAATTTCCTTTTACCATATAGTGTCATCCTTATCACAGTTGTCACTGTCAGTAAACTATGGTAAGAAGTGCTGAAAACATTTCAACTTACAAAGTGCAGTGATCAAGGCATTAACTGTTGAAACACTATGTACCAATTTACGGGACTTAAGATCCTCATATAGCTCCAATGCTGTCTCCCAATTTCCAGTCTGGAGTGAACATTAGTTACGCAGGTGAGTACCACATTTGTTAGCATTATGAATTCAATGCAGCAGTAGAACAGCCCAGAAAACAAAAAATGTGTGGGAAAATGCGAATGAGGTTCTGCTTTGAATAGAAGCATACTTATATTCCTAAGCTATTAGCTTATCAAAGGATTTTTCTCAGGGTTCTGAACTTCAGAAAGCTTAGATTCACGTTTCTTCATATGTTAGCTTCAGATTTATTCAAAAGAACAAGAAACCCTAACTGAAAAACCAAGCATCTTAATTTCCACTGCAAAGATAACATCCTGCGTAGAAGGGAATGGCCAGAAAAATTACTTTCACTTACATGAGAAAAAATAATTATATACATTTACATATAGCAGGGGCCTCTATAATTATGGCTCATTATTATTCTAATCCGTATGATTATGTTATCAATATGATTCCAATGTTTAAAGTAAATGAAAGAATATTTCCTAATTCTAACACCCAGAATTCATAAACATTTGTTAACTAAAATTAAATACAAGAATACTAGAAACCCGAAGAATTATAGTCAAATTGTAACTGCAACTAATCCCCTGGAAGAATCACTAATGTATACATCATAAAAGAATTAAAGCTCCCCCAACTTATGTTAGTAATGATTCAAATAAAATGAAATATTTTGTTTAATGCCCTGGAATGGTAATTCAAAATTCAAACTCTATTTTTGTTCGAGTCCATAAATCAAATCCACTACTACACCATGCATACCTACTCTGTTTCAGTCTCCTTTATTTCCATTGTAGGCTTGATCTAGATCTAAATCCAAACTATTATGGCCTTAACACACCCAATCTTCTGTATAGCATGACTATAGAACTGCCTTGGGTAAAACCAGACTCATGTACGGTCTTTTTTCTAAGTATAGGCAAACCTCACTTTTTCTTAACCGCAAAGAAAACCAGGAAAAAGGATATGCACACCTTGATTGCAGCTGCAAGGATTGACTTTAAAGGGAAGAGACAGTTTATTATAACAATGCATGTGTGAAACCCATCTGAGTTTATAATTTGGAATATGCTTGGCTATTTTTAGATTAATTTTACTGATTTCTTATTTCAACATCACATTCTACACCATGCTCAGTAGGTCATCTCTATTAACCAACTCAAGCAGAAAACTTCCTTGATTATACATACATTGCTACAGGCTCCCATCAAAGAGCTGTATGATATTTTGCCAATATTTATTCCTCGGTTACGAGCTTCTTGTAGGATTTCAAAGGCAGCATCTAGCTTTCCAGCATGTCCGGCAAAATCTATTAGTGCACTCAGAAACATCTGCATGATCATAAAAAATATTTGAGAGATAAATTGATGGTATTGAGTAGAAAACTCTAACCGCAAGAATCCACTCCATATACCACTACATAAATATCAGACATAATTATCTTCTGAAACCATAAAAGATGCAAATTATTCAGCGGCTAAAGAAAAAAAGTTAGCAGAGTACCTCATCTGGGAAAACCCCTTTCTCAATCATGTCACTGTATACCCTACATGCAAATTCCCAATCTCCAGTTTGGCTACAAGAATTGATGGCAATAGTGTAGACCTCCGGTGTTCCCTTTATACTATATTGGTTTAACCACTTGTACACTTCTCGCGCTCGTTCAACCTATAGAAAGAACATTACTATGATATGAAGTAAAGTACCACGAAGAAATACATAACATACATAAAAACTATAAAAAATATGATCCAACATTAACCCAGCCATTGTTGCATACTAAGGGGCAGAAACAGAGAGAAAGAAACTACACCTGACCAGCATTTGCACATGCCTTCATTAATGCACCGATAGTTATGTGATCTGGTTCAATAGGTTGCAATTCTGCATCCATTTCTGCTAAAACATCAAAAGCACGATCCACTGCTCCTGACTTAGCACATGCAGCTATAAGTGCATTGAATATAACACGATCTGGCTTCAATTTCTACTGCATGCAAACATCATATGAACATGTAAATTAATTGATATTAAAGTCAGATGCCATGCAACAATTTCCGCTGGCAAAGAAGAGGATTTAGAACTTAGGATAATCAACTAATGTCACTGAAGATGAAATTTTCCGAAGCATCACGTTGCAATTGATGTACCTTAGACCTCATTATCCCATAAGCACCAAATGCTTTAGCAACTTGCCCAGCTCTAGCACAACCATCAATAAGTGCCCCATAAGTATGAAGATTAGGTTCAACTCCAGAATTAACCATATTGTGAAATACCTAAGTATAAGAATAAGCACGTTAACTAGATAAAGTTTTAGAAAAAGGTATATCACCACATTATGGTAATCAACCAAAATTTCCAAGAAAGAAGATTTCATACCTCAAACATCTGATCAACTTTACCACTCTTGGCACATGTTGATATCAAAGTGGTATAAAGTTTGCAATCAGGTTTGAATCCGGCCCCCTGAACAAGCTTCAGAACTTGGAAAGCCCCTAATTACATACACAATGCAAATCTCATGAACTGAAAACAAATTAAATGTAAGAGCACATATAAATAACATTATATAGGGAATCTATGAGCTAAGTAAAAAGATGCTGAAAAATGAACTTACCTTCTGAATCTTGAGAGCTTGAACACACGGACATAAGCATATTAAATGTGCTCAATTGTGGATTTGGAATAAGCTTAACGTAATCAAAAGCTTCTCTAACAACCTTTTGTGTCTTGCAGGTGTTAAAAAACTTTGCATGATAAACCTATGTCCAGTAAATTTAGTACATGAGAAACTAAAAATGAAGGTAATATCAAGTAACAGCTTGAAAGATGCATATACCTTAGTCATATCTAAAATTCCCTTCATTTCCATGTCTTTAAGCAATTCAACACATTCATGTAACCTAACAAATTGAATGAACTTTCGGATAAGCTCTTCAAGCTTAAAAACTAAAGAAAAAGAAGGTTAGGATGCACATCATCTCCAATTAAATGATAGACACAAGAGATATAGGATGAGAATTTGACATCATTGCTTTGTTTAAAACATGTAGAGATATAATTAAAATGTACTTGAACAAGCAATACTCTAAGAGACAAGCATATGCCCTGTAGTGTTTATGTGAGGGATAAGAGATTACCTTCCATCCTTTAGCAAAGAATTATATGTTCTAAGATGTTGAGAATGACCATTTTTCTTGTTAACATGCTCCCCGATTGGGTCAGAATTCTGGGGAAGAACTTCGTTACTTTTCTGATTCAGATAGGTTTTCCCCCTGTTGCTCAGAGGTCTGCTACGTTTCCTAAAGGAATGACTTCCATTTTGCTGGGGATAGCCTTCTTTGTAACTAGCTCTTGGTTCCACTCCTTCAACATTCTCTAATTCAACAAACATAGTGTACGCCAAAATTAGCTCTAAATTTTAAACAGCCTATCTTGATATTGTATAATTGCTTGCTCATCTATACTATCAGTGAAACAAGATGACGTTATATATTCTTTAATGGTGTTACCTGAAATTTGTAGAGAGACCTCTTCTAATGATTCTGGTCCTTTTAAAGAATTATTCCCCATTGTGGATTGCAATTCTTTTTTCTTCATGAAAGAAGCATGAGAAGGTGGTGATTTTAAACCATTCAATGGTGACATGGATCCTGTTGAAGCCATGTTGACCTGATAAAACATGTACAGTTCTTGCCTAGTGGATTCGTCAATTAGGACATCGCTGCTGATGGCACCAAGTTCAATTTTTTCTTTAGCATAATCTTTCACTATTTTGAATTCATTGTTTACAGGATCAAAAGAAGCAGTATGCTCAGATTTATTTATTATTATAGGCTCAGAATTAGAGTGGGCTTTATCTCTTGTTTCTTCCACTTGTAATTCAGTCATCTCTGCAGAACATAGAGGCTCAAAGGAACTTGATTGGAATTCCATGAACAAATGAGATTCATCTACAACCTTGGAACTGTTTGAAGATGAAGCAGTGTTAACGCTAGAGTTTAGAACATCAGAAGGTGACTCTAATTTCTCAGTCACAACAGCCTCTTCTTGCACCATATGAGATGTCCAATATGTTAGTTGAGCTTCTTTGCCCTCAAAATCATGGTTTTCTATGTCAGATTTATCCTCCAATATCCCAATTTCCTTTAGCAGGTTCTCCCCTTGAAATTCCAGGAAGCAAAGAATCTGACTTTCGATGGCCTGGTTCCCAATATTACTTCCTTGCTGTGATAATGCAAATTTTGGCTGACCCAGTATCTAAAACAATGTCAACGTTTGAATGGAAGTAATTATATAGAATGATGCAATCACTATATATTAACTGAATAAAATTAAATCATGGAACACTAGAAACGCAGCCCCATCTATAGCACTAAATGCAGTTAAGCGTAGAATTTATCAATCTCAAGTTATAAATCTGTCATAATTAACTTTTTGATAGCGCTGAGAGTAAACAATTCAATTAATCTCTCCAGGAAGGTGAGAACGTGTCAAGAACATATAAATGACTAATTGTCCATATGGATGAGCCGCACGATATGTAACAATTTCAACTATCAACACGTCACTAAATGTGTACAAGCATGCCCATCAGATAGTCTGGAATGTCATCTCAAGTATTGTTCTATACGTAACAGGGAGATTAGTATCCGCAAGGTGCAAAAGGAACATTAAAATAAAAGTAAACAAATAAACCAGAATGCCACAAGATAAATGAATATTATCAGCACTTAAGACCAATTTTAAGTAGCGTGAAGATATCCTGTAATCAAATCCAACGCAACAAAAGATTAGCAGAGAACAAATTCAAAAAGTGTATATAATAGGCGCTTACCTCCTTGGGATTCTTCTTTCTCTTGATGTAATTATAGTAGAACAGAGAAACTGCAGATAAAGTAACTAAGGTAACGAAGACGACGACAGAGTGAGAACTCAAAGATGCTTTGAAGATAAAACGAGGAGAATGGAGTTGAAGAAGCCGCAACTTCTGGCATTTGTTATTTCTAGAGCGAACAGTTCCGGGAGGCCTGAAACTACGAGAAGAACCAAGGAATTGCGTACGGATGGATCGGAGATTGGAAACAGAGAAAGCAGAATGAGAACGTGAGCTTAAGCTAAGAGTAAAATGATTGGAAGTGAGGCTAACTTCCATGAAGGAAGAAGGAAGAAAGAGACTGAGTATGTGAAGGTTGAGAGAGAGGATTAGCAATTTTAGCAGGAAGGAAAGGAGGGAGTGAGTTCTGAGAAAAAAGCAGGAGCGTTGTTGTTGGTGGTGGTGGTGCTGCTGATCCAAAACGTTGCTGACGTGGCGCTATTTTTGTTTTCCGATGGGACAATAGGCCGCATTCGTTTCAGACCAGAAAAATTTGTGGAACAATATCAGTGACTGAAGGCAAGGGAGAACAAAACTATGTCTCACAAGCACGCGGGTATATATGATAAAGAATAAATTTATATTTTATAAAAATATAAATTTAATTTTTATTATTGTTATAAAAAAAATTAATAAATAATCTATAAATTTTCTATAAATATTCTCTAAATCTTAAAATTATTCTTTAACTTTAATAAAATATCAATATTAAATCTATTTAAAATTTTTGTATACAAAAAAAATTATGTCTCATAGTGATTGTTGATTTCAAATTTAGAGCTATAATACTTTTTTATGTTATAATTATAAGATTTTATTAATTTTTTTAAGAAAATTAAAAAAATAAAATAACTTATTTTAAAATATTTATATTTTTTTATTAAACTAATTTATTTAATTTATAAACTACTCATTTTAAAAAAAATAATATAACATATACTATAATTAAATTATTTATTTAATTTTGTTAATTTTTTTAAAAAAATTAATAGGTAAGACGAGAGGTAGTATATTAAGATTTGTTTAGTATAAGATTAATTAAGATTTTTTTGTCAATGGAGTTGACTAATCAAGTTCATCGTGCAAGAGCACTGATATAATTAATCCTATTGTTTAAAAGAGAAAATGCCCCATCAAATTTTTAATATAATGATTTTTTTTTAAAGAAGTTGTTGTCATTCTTCGCTTGACAATCAACATCCACCAGACAACTTGAAATATGTTAAAATATTATTCAATAAAATAATTTTGGTAATATGGTTCCAATTTGTCCTTCCATACAGGCGCAGCTTTAACCACAAGTCTTTTAAAATGGAAGTCTCCAAAATCAATGAGGATTAGAGTTGACATAGATTGATCAATTAATGAGATAGATGAAGTAGCTTGTAAACTATTGTCATATTTTTTTTTAGAGAAGCCAATAATGATGCAGATTAAAAGGTCTAATCACACTCATGATGTGGACAAATGCCAGAATAAACCTCATGCTGCCCAATAGCCTTTATGGTTAAATGGTAATTAAGTTTCTCTGTAAGTGAAAAATTACAACTTACAAATTTAATTGTACTTATAATTTTAAATTATTAGTATTTATTTGTTCAATATAAAAAAACGATACACCCTACTTAGAGAAATAAGAAGAGGCACAATTCTCTTTTTTGCTGAAGAATAGACACAATTTTTTTTTTATACAAAAATTTTTAGAAAGGGGTTGGGCTCACCCACGATCTAAGGGTAGGGTAAAATCTCTCTTCCTCTTAGACGATACCAATGTCGGGCAGGACGAGCCGTCTATTACCCTCAGGCGTAAATCTAAGTACCCAAAATCTAGGATGTCTCCCCAAACGCTGCGATTGGAACTATAATAAAGTGGTACTACCTAAGGTTTGAACACATTCTAAATAATAGTATGCCTCGTTTCTTCACTAGCTGAATCTATAGATGATGGGTAAGAATAAACACAAATGGCACTGATTATGGCCCTCCGGAGACAAGGATGAGTTTTCTGGCCCATTAAGCTATACCGCCATAAGGGCTAAATTTAAAGCCCAAGATGCAAAAAAAAATATTAAAAGAAAAGGTTTTTCCTGACCCATTTAGCTATGATGTAAAAGGTGAATGTCTTTTAATTGAGAATAATTTTTAAATACCTAAATTTATATTTAAGAGTAATTAAAGTTTGGGATAGGTGTGATGTAATCTTTAGTCAGAATTTTGGGTTGAATCGGAGTCGCGGGTTGTCATGCTGATCCATAAATGGTCACTATGATCGGTTGGAGACTTGGGAGGGTGGCCCTTTTTGATTGGAAATTTTCCGTTTATGGATTTTTATATTTAAAAAAAAATGAAAATTCAAGTTGTACGTTTTCCACATTAAAATGCAAAAATGGCAATTAAAATATTTATCAATGCCTCTCCAACTTTTCGTGAAAAGCTTTGTTTTTTTTAGGGTTATGTTTATGACTGATCTTATTTAAATATTAAGTTATAAATTTAACAATATAGATGATAATTTCATAAAATACATTTGATAATAAAGTTATGACAATTTCTTGGGGTTATTCAAATAACATAAACAAACTTAATTTTTTTTTGGAAAAATATCATAAATGCTTCATTATTTTTCAGTTTTCACATTATCTTATATTGAGTTAAGAAAGTCTAAAAGGAACTTGATATTTAACAATAAAGTTTCCATGTATAAACATATTTATAAAATTTTACAAGTAATTAATATTTTTTAAAAAAATACTCTATAAACACACTTAAGTACTTAACTCATTTTGGAGTAAGGATAGACGGGTGTGTGAGTCTAGGCAACTTAACGTGACAAAAAGAAAGTACGCAACATTGATAAAGAGCAACTAACGGGGGTTGGTCCGAGTAGTAAGCGGTTCGATATCACTTAAGCGAGGTCTCGAGTTCGAGCCTTGGCATATGCAGAAAATCCCTGTTGGGAGACTCACCCATCATAGCCAGGTGCGCGACGCGGGTCGGATCTGAATATAGTTGAGGTAAAACTCTAGTGAACCAGGTGGCCAACCAAAAAAAAAAACATTGATAAAGAGCAAAAATATGAAGAAAAAAAAAGAGAGATATAGAATAATTAAAACTGTCCTTTTGGTAGGTATAAATCAGACAATTTTATTAAACTTAAAGTTAATAAGAAGAATTAGTTAATTAATTAAAAAAACTAATTATAATATATGATTTGATTTCTTTAAAATATAAAATCAAAATATATACTAATTTATAAATTAAATAAATTAATTTAAAAAATAAAATAAATTAATATTTTATATTTTTAAAATAAAATCTAATATGATAACTATTTCATTTTTTACATTAAACATACTCAAATTTAACATATGGTGCTTGAACAGTTCAATTCCCCATACTAATATCATGTTTGATACATAAAAAAAATAGAAGTAAAAATAAAAATAAAAATAGAATATTCTATTTTTCTTATTTAATATAATAAAAATCACTTCTATTTTTAATATTTTAGATTATTTCAGTTATATAAAAAAATTGTAAATTGATATGATAGAAATAGAAGTAATTTTTTTTAGACTATTTTACCCTAGTTATAAAATTTATGGACAATTTTAATTATTCTCAAGTAATAAAAAAATATTTTGAATCATTTTACTCTAAATTATAGAAATATTTACATAAATTTTATACCCATTTTCATCATACTAAATAAATTTTTAAAATTTATTTTTACTTATACTTCTACTTCTATCAAAAACTCTTTTATCCTATCAAATATATAATAAAAATATATTTAATAATATAGAAGTAGAAGTATAAGTAAAATTAAATATTTATCTTATTTTATATAATATAAATTATTTTCACTTCTATTTTTAATATTTTAAATAATTTTAATTATATAAAAAATACTAGAAAATAAGATAGGAAAAATATAAATAGAATATTTTATCTTAAATTATAAAATTTTTAGATAATTTTATTTTTTTTTTAATTATAAAAAAATATTTTAAATTAATTTATTTTAAGTTATAAAAAAAATATATAAATTTTATACATATTTTTAACGTATTAAATAAATTTTTAAAATTTATTTTTAATATAATTTTATTTCTATTTTTATTACTATTAAAAAAAAAACTTCTACAATTGAAAGCTTGTTTGTTCCTTCGTCGTTTTCTTCGTTCCCGGATCACTATGCTGACGCTGAAGGTCATGGAAAAGGGACACGTAGGTGAGGTGGAGGAGAGTGGTGGGGGCCATTTTGACCCAAAGCTCCGAAAAAGAATTTTGGCGTTTAGTGGTTTCTTGCTTTTCGAGTGGAGCTCCCGCGACCGCCCCACGTGTCCTGGCCACAAAGTCATACCCCCTAATTATATATTTTTTATTTTTATCTTCACAGTTACGTATTTATGTTACATTCTTCATTTTACTTGATATTTTCCAGCCCATTTTATTTGATTTAAAACATACACCAGTATTTTTTTTTAACATCAATCGCACATCCTAACTCTTAACAGCCTTTCACTAAATCCCTATAGAAAAGTAACTAGACATTATCCACTAAATTGAAAGATATATATCAAAATATATAAATTATATTTGAAATCTTTTGCTTTTTATTTTTTAATTTTTCAACTTAAAAAAATACTTATATAATCATAAATAACTACTATATTATCATAACTATAGTCAATTAAAATATAATAACTTAACTGATGAATAATTTAAAAAAATTGATGATTTATTTTATTTAACAAAATAAATATTTTAATTTTAAAAAATAAAAGTTCTTTAACATGTTTATTTTTTAGAAATAAAATAAAATATAAATTATTTTTCATAAATTATTAACTAATTATTATTAAAATATGTTAAATTATTACATTTTAATTTAATATATTTGAAATCACTTAATATTCCCAAAGTAATTATTTCTCTTTCAGTTTTGTGAACAATAATTATAATCACGGCGTGCCTGTAATAATGGTTCACAATATATATATATATATATATATTTGCCAACTTTATATATATATATATTAGATAAAAAAAATATATATAAATTGTATCAATTTAGGCGAGCACTTAACTAGACAAATTGGTTTGTTGAAAAAAAGAAGATAAATTTGTTTCGTCCCCATATAGTATTTCAATCAATAAAAGTACTCTATTCAGGATAAAAGAATAAAAAGAAAAAACTCTATAGCAGGCCTTACATTTGTTTATTGATCATGGACTTTTTAAGAAAATATTATAAATTATTATCTCCCTAATCTTTTAAATAAAAATTAGTGAGAAATTAAATTTTATCTTTAATATAAAATTTTAATCTATTTTTTTATTTATTATTTTTTGATAAATGATTAAATCATGTCATATTTCTTATATAAGTGATTAATTTTATTTTATTAATCTATACTAATTAATTAAATAATTTTAAAATTAAGAATAGGAGGGGAAATTAATTAATTGTACCTAAAAATATCACATCATCTAAAAATTTGTCTTATAATAGATTTCTTTGGACAAATTCTTAATCATGAAGCGAATCGCAAATCACGTAAACAAAAACGAATGCTCCTCATACGTAATTTTCTCTTAGTTTCCCAAACAAACACGACCTAAATTTTGCCGCACATGTCACGTTTGCCATTTTGTGGATTAAAATATCTTTTTCTCCAGTGGGACCATGCATGTGGGTGGCCCACTTAGCTGCTGATTAATACTCCCCCCACACCGATGATTCCTTCCTTCTCCATCTTTTCTTTCTCCGGGTTTCAATAAATGGCAACGACGCTTCCAGAAGAGAAGCCTTAGCCACACAAACACAAAACCAGAAGCTCTAGCTCTCTCTCACTTTAGCTCGTGGGCAACTCACGAGACCAGCCAGGTAAAGAGGCCATAAAGTTCACAGGAATCACAGGAAAAGAGCAAAAATCTCTCAGATTAAGTTACTGTTATCTCACTGTAGAGAGATGGAGAGTACTGGCTCAGGCACACCAAAGAAGAAAAGTGGTGGAAATGGACAGGTTCTGGACGGTTCGAATATTATGGAGTTAGTTGGAAACGTACAAGTTTTCAGCAATTTCGTGGACCATAAGTTTCAGGAGCTGGATAGGGACAGAGACGGGAAGCTCTCCGTGAAGGAGCTTGAGCCTGCCGTTGCTGATATCGGTGCCGCCCTAGGCTTGCCCGCTCAGGGCACTAATCCTGATTCCGATCACATCTATTCTGAGGTTTGCCGTAATTTCCCTTCGTGCCTTTCTGTTTAATTTCCCCCAAATGAGATAGTGTTTTACCACAACATGAAGTATCTGTATCGTGTTCGGTGTTAAATGTCTGTAAAATTTTCCTTTTTGAACAAATCTTGCTTCCTTGGTGTTAGGTGACATTGAGCATGATAATAAGTTGCGGTATAGTATTTGTATACAACTTGAAATTCAGTATCCTTTTCTTGGATCTTTCGATTGTTTTTTGGCGCTTTGTTTAAAGCATCAACGCTTTGGAAGCTGTTAAGGACTAAATGGCTGTTTTATATTTGTTAGTGTGGTCCAAAAGTGGCCTGGAATTTTAGTTGCTGTGTGGGTGAGCCAATGAATATTCCATGGCTTAATTTGGTTAATTCCCTTGGGTTGGGTTATAAAACATATATATGTGTGCATTTGGGAGAGGAAAAAAAGGTAACCAGAACCAATTAAATCAGAATTAGAAGGTCCTTGGATAGGAAGTTGCAAAATCTCATCAAAGAAGAGAAAGGTAAAGGGGTTGTCTAAGCTTTAGTTTCTTTACCGTCTAACGGTCTGAAGAATCGCATAAGCACTTTGAAATTTGTAAAAACTTTGTACTATATGATTATGCATCAATTTTGAAATATGATAACATGTTTGAGAGCTCCAACTTCTAAGAGCTCAAGTTCTCTGTTTCCAAATCCGGAGGTTAATCTGATGTTACGGTATTAAAGTGTAAACCCTGTTGCTCAGAAGATGAAGTTTTACATACGCTTTGACTTTTGATTTGGTTATGTTTTTGTTGTAATCCGGATCCGGATTCTAACTCTTTCCCATAAATTATTATCGTGGCGGAAACATTATTAAATTGCCGCCATTATAATGATGCCGTCAGCATCATCATCAGATTTGTTTCAGTTCCCATGTCTGTTGGTGATTTAGTGTTATTATATTCTCTCTGTGTCTTTAGCTTTGTTGGGTGGTGGAAAAGCGCTGGTCGTTTTTTCCATGTATTTTTGGCTCACTGGCAAAAATTTATTTGGTTTTTTGTGCTTTGGCTGTTGATGGATAACGGGACTCGAAATAATTACTTTTACTGAAAAATGATGCTTTTAAGCTGTGAGGAAGCAATGGTTGCAAGTTCCTTCTTGGGGCTTCACAAAGCTAACTATTTTCAAACTTTTGACTTGTAGCTGCCCCTAGAAACATCTTACCTGTGATAGCTTGGTCGGTTTCGTGGGACATAGCTTTTCTGTTTTAATTGGTTTCTTCTTCTACTTTCCTTTTTAATTTGTTGCCTTTTCCTTATCACTTGTATGAAGGAATCTGCTGACGAATGCTACGAAAAACATGTCAAGATAGCATTTAAACGTTTATTATATTATATAGGAACTCTTTGTGATGAATGCTTTTTAAACTTTAAACTATAGGTTTTGAACTTTACTACAAAGAAGATGCTGGAAAGATTAGAGTAAACTTTAAGAGTAACAAAAAGTCATTATACCATTACAGTCCATCATAAACTCCGTGGACCTTCGCTGCGCTTTGAAGGCATTGCTCTCGCGGGGACAAGCAAAAAAGCGTTCTTTTAGTGACATACTTTGAGAAAACGTAAATTTCCCACTTACTGTGCCCTTAGGGTGGGCAATCAATAATAATAATATAATGCATGAGATACAATAGTCACAAAAAAATAAAAGGAAGATGGCAATAAGATGTGAATATGATGTGCTGAGGATGAAGTGGACGGTTTTCCCCTTAGCTTCCTCTTCCCATGAAATGGAGGGTTTGAACAATTTTGGTGCGGTA
The DNA here is from genome assembly GCA_037074615.1 of Leucaena leucocephala. Lineage (NCBI taxonomy): Eukaryota > Viridiplantae > Streptophyta > Magnoliopsida > Fabales > Fabaceae > Leucaena > Leucaena leucocephala. The sequence continues at coordinate 548,429 of CM073561.1, read as the reverse complement.
ACACTTGTAATTATGTTGTTTGAGAAGAAAACTTGATATAGCACTGTATCTTCAATGAAAAGCCGAGTTGCTCTGACAATATCTGGATACTGCATTTCATTTTTTTTTTCTGCACATATTCTCCGAACATGAGGAGATGATGATGGGTTCCCTTCACTTGTTGTAAATTTAGGTGTTGAATGAATTCACCCATGGCAAGCAAGGGAAAGTGAACAAGACTGAGTTCAAAGAGGTGCTCTCAGACATTCTGTTGGGAATGGCTGCTGGGCTGAAGCGAGACCCAATAGTAATACTTCGTATAGATGGAGAAGATCTCCTTGAATTTGTTGGTGGACCAAGTTATGAAGCAGAAATGGCTACCATATTCTCCCAGATTGAGTCTCCTGATGCTTCACTCCGTGAGCATATAATGGGAGCTCTGGGAAAACTCACAGTTGAGCATGGAATCCCTCCCACTTCCGATTCTTGGGTAATCTATCACCGTATACAACTATTTCTGATATTCATGTGGTCTCGTCTTCCATGTTGATGAGAATGTTTCTGAAACTTGCTTCATTTGCTTGCCCCTCATGGGTTACTTTTGCCTGTTCAGGTTTTTAATAACCTTGTGGAATCGGCTCTGCAATCTCAAGTTGGCCCGGATTGGGATAAACCTGCTTCTCAAGAGACATTTTTGGTGGAATTTAAGAAAGTAGCATCGGCTGTGGCTGATCGTCTGAAGGAGCAACCTGTCATTGTCGCTCATAGTGAGAACACCTTTGAGGGAAGCGGCATCAAGAGACTATTGTCGAACAAGTTTGAATTAGACAAGGTTTATTAAAATTATTATGATTCCTTGGAAAACCTTAATAATTTCCTATGACTTATAAACCTTTGCAATATATGCACCACCTTATGTATAATTCTCAACTCTTGGTGGATGCAGACCTTGAACTCAGCTTTAGAAAGTATACCTAAAGATCGCAATGGAAAACTGTCAAAGGAATATCTTCGAGTGGCACTTGATGTTGTGTCTCCAGCTGCTGGTTTGCCTCCAGTTGGTGCAATTGAAGAGGTATATTTGTCCCTGCTTATGGTCTTCTCAATTTGGTCTCTTACAACAGAGTTAGTTAATACATGGTGTTTATTCCTGATCCAATGATTGAAAAATTCATGTGTTTGATTTTGCAGATGGATAAGGTCGTTGTTGAAGTGTTCAAAATGATAAATGCAGATGATGGGAAGGTGGTTAAAGAAGATGAATTCAAGAAAATATTAACTGAAATACTGGGGAGTATCATGTTGCAGTTAGAGGGAAATCCCATATCTGTTTCTTCAAATTCAGTTGTGCATGAGCCTCTAGGCTCTTCTTCACTGTTGCAGCCATCGTAGAGCGAAACGGCAGCATAGTGTTCTCAAGTATCATGGATGGGGCAAAAGAAATAAATATAATAATTTTTTTAACTTATAATGTAAACAACTATTATTAGTGTAATCTGTTGTAATCTGTGGTTTGTGCAGTAAATTTGTATGATGATGAGTCTCTCTGGGTGTAATGCATTACTGTGAAAATGCAGCAAGCTGTGGTGTCAATAATCATTGTGACTAGTTGGTCTTGGTTTCACCCAGTTGTACTGTGACTTCGTTTACGCTATCAATGGCAAAATTAAAGGGAAGCATACTTTATTTAATTCCATAGCTTTTTTCTACCAGTTTTTCTTGGATTTTAATCATCTTCAAAATTTTATATTTGACTGTTGTCAACTTAATTAGTTCTATTAAATTGTACGCAACTCATTCTTAGGCAATCGAGAATTATTTTCAAGAAGGAAAAACTTGATTCTATTTTTGATAAATGGATGGCCAATGAAACTCATGTTAGAACTGCAGCGCGATGATATTAGGTTTAAGGTCCAATTTTATTTTAGAGGTTATTCTAACTATTTAAAATATTATCGTTCAACTTTAGTTTTTAATACTAAACAATATTTTTTAACAGTTAGGATAATTTTATTTATTTTTAATACTTTTAAAGCAATATTAAATTAAAAAATTAGAACAATATTGTTTCTATATGATAGCTTTCAATAAAAAATTAGACATAACATCATACTCCATTTGGTTATATTTATAAAGTAAAGAGATGATGTTTAATTTAATTCTATTTATAGGGCAGACGGAAAAAAATTTGATATGAATATATTATTTTAACTATTTAATATTATATTAATTTTATTTTTATATAGTATAATATATATTCTTCTAGTCTTATTTATAAGGTAGATAGAGAAGAAATTTTTTGATCCTATTTATAAGTCACATTATTAAAATTTTTGTATAAATATATAATTTTATTTTTTATTTATTATTAAATTGACATTATTTTTATTGAGTATAATATATATTAAATAAGAATAAAGTTAGGAAGTTGTTCAATTTTAAAATAGAATTAATAAAATTTAAATTTTTTTTATCAGTATAAAATATACTAAAAATGATTTAAATTTAAAAAATTATTAAATTTTATAACATAATTAATAATATTTAATTTTTTTAATTTGTATAAAATATCCGTTATTTATAAATAGTATCATACAAGTATTAATGAGTTGATTTCTATGTCTAGCGGTCGAATTGTTTGACATTAAGTTTCAACACTAGCTCCTCAATGACAATCCTGAAATAGAAGGAATCCTTAAATGAGAGGGCGACGGCACCTAATAAAAATGGAAGGAATCATCAATGAGACCGCACACCTAATAAAATACTCCTAAGGCCTGCAAATTCATCTGGAAACCTAACATCATCGGCCACATACATACGACTGATGTTTGGGTAATTGTTCTGTACAGAGCAAGGACTTGTCTGTGTTTACTCCACTCCAGTCATGTCATAACACGTCTTCAGGAATTGCCCAATCAAGAACCGAAACGTGTCTTCAATATTTAATGCCATGGTGCTTTTCAACTCTTACAACGGCTCTATTCTTTGATGCCGATCGCTTCTTCTTGTTTTTTTTTTGGGGTCTTAGTTTCATCTAGTTATTAAAGAATCCTATTTAAACTACGAAATATAGGTCAATTTGCCATCCATACCAAAATAAACGAAGTTTTTTTAAAAAATCTGCTAGTGGAGGAAAACCTTGTAAGAAAAAAAAGGATATTTTGTATATAATCATTCATAATCCCATAATGTTATTAGTTTTAGTACATAGACAAAATGATAAAAAGTTCATAGATTCACGGAGATATATAATAGCATATAAGTTATCATGCTTGTATATCCACCATTTGAGTCTCCAACAATTATTCTACTAATTACATATCTGATTTAACCTATGGACAAATACATAAGCATATGTTTCATATACATGACCGTACCCCAGCATTATTATTATGCTGCCAATGTTTAAAATGGGTGCGAAAGCGAATTACAAGGAGAGTAGATTTATTTGAGGAATTTATTGAAACATTCCAAATGTTTATATTTCATGCTTAAATGCAAACTGATATGATCAGTTGTTTTTTGTACGATCTTCCTCTCACACGTAAGCTGTGTTTTTTATATTTCATGTTTAAAACAGATAAGCTTGTTGAAGGTGGTAATTAGGTCATCCATGTCATCTTTGTGAAGATGAAAAAGTTGATGTAGTTTGGTCATCAAAGACTTGCCAGAGGATCGATGGCATGCATGTAAGCATTCATATATATATATATATATAGATGCAAAGATGGTTTAGAAGGAAAATGGAAGAGGAAGGCATGGAATTCAAAGGAAGAGTATGTGTGACTGGGGCCTCTGGCTTTCTGGCTTCTTGGCTCATTAAGCGACTTCTGTTGTCGGGCTATCACGTCACTGCCACTGTCAGAGATTTAGGAAATGACAACAAATTACAACATTTACGGAACCTCGAAGGCGCAAAGGAAAGACTACGCCTTGTCAAAGCAGATTTAATGGTGGAAGGCAGCTTCGACGATGCCATCATGGGATGCTCCGGCGTCTTCCACACCGCCTCTCCTGTCCTCAAACCTTCCTCTGATCCCAAGGTACGTACTTAACACATCATCATGAGGTGATTGCTAAGACTAATTTATATAATTGGATTGAAGATCGTTTTGCTTTGATATTGATGTATGGCCAAAAAGGAAGAGATATTGAAACCGGCAATAGAGGGGACTCTGAATGTGCTGCGTTCGTGCCGGAAGAACCGGTTGCTGAGGCGGGTGGTTTTGACTTCTTCTTCGTCGGCGGCGAGGGTGAGAGATGATTTCGACCCTAACATTTCACTTGATGACTCATCCTGGACCTCCACCCAACTTTGCGAGAAACTTCAGGTATCTTTCTTTGTGCTTTGGCTGCTCAGCATGATCGTGCTTGCATGGCATTTCACTTACGTTACGTATATATGAAAACAGATATGGTACGCATTATCAAAGACGCTGGCAGAAAGAGCAGCATGGGATTTCTGCGGAGACAATGGCATACATTTAGTGACAGTTCTACCCTCATTCATTATTGGACCCAGCTTGCCACCACAACTATGTTCCACAGCATCTGATGTCCTCGGCTTGCTCCAAGGTACTATATTATATATACATGTCCTTTGTGTGTGTGTGTGTGTATAGAAACATACCATATATATTATTTGATATATGTGTGTGTGCAGGGGAAACAGAGAAATTCGGATGGCATGGAAGGATGGGATACGTGCATATAGATGACGTGGCACTTTGCCATATCTTGGTTTATGAGAATGAAACTGCCTCTGGTCGATACCTTTGTAGCTCCACCGTCTTGGATAACCATGAGTTAGCTGGTCTTCTTGCACTCCGCTTTCCTTGGCTCCCCATTCCTACAAGGTTCGTGTATTCGGCCAAAAACCTTGTCTAATTTTTTTATACTCCTCCATTTAATATAAAATTTATTTAATTAATTTAATTAGATTAAAAAAGTTAATTATATTAGTTAATATATATGATATGTTTTTTTTTCTAAAACATACTAATTATCTTCTTTAACTTTTTTATTTCTTTTTTTATTTGATTATTGTTAAGAGAATATCAATATGAGTAATTAAAGATAAACTTAATAAATATGATTAATAAATTTATATTTAAATTAAAATTAATTCTTTAATTAAGTTATATATTGGGTACTTAAGGAATATAAACAAAAAGTTTAAAACTGCTTGTTTCTTTTGCTGACTCATATACTGATTTGTTGGATTTTCAGGTTTGAGAAACATGATAGACCCTACTATGAGCTAAACACGTCCAAGATCAGAAACCTAGGATTCGAGTTTAGGTCTATCGAAGAAATGTTTGACGATTGCGTTCTGTCGCTTGAGCAACAGGGTCATCTTCCTCCTCGCCCGGCCACCACCATCACTTCAACATAATATAACCCACATTTCCAACTTGCCGTCAATCATTGTTTACAGCGTCTCATCATCATCATATTGTATCACCAACGTATGTATATCCAAACTCGAATGATATTCAAATAATGTTTCAAATGTTGTTTTGTAATATTACTACTCCTTCAAATCCATAAAATACATCAAATAATGCTAATTATATTAATATATTATTTTTCCTGTATTTAATATAAAAATTAATTAATTTTTTAGGATAAATTAAAAAAATAAAATTAATTAATTAATTAATTAATTAATTAGGACTAAATCAAACTCTTAAAACGAATTTATATTAAATATCTCTTAATATATTTAAATTAGTCAATTAAATTTTATATCAATTATAATTAATTAATTTATTTAAAAAAATTAACTGGATTATTAAATTATACACGATAATTCAGCAACCTACATTACCTACCTTACCATCACATTCTTTTGCTTTAGACTCATCGTTTCCTTGCAACTTGGGCGACTTTTGAGTCAGATGTGGAAATGGGAATTTCTTGAAATCATCTATGAGTGATTTCTGGAAAATTCGATCACATTTCGTCAACCCTGTTACGCCCACTCCATCTGGATCTTGCAGAATCGGGTTGTGCAGAGGATTCAAACCCTCAAAATTCGACTTCAACATCTTGTCCTTCCTCAGAAAATCAGCTTTCTTATCGAACCAATCGCCCCACCCTTCCCTTAATGGCGAAACCCTCTTACCAACCTTCAACAACAGCGCATCCTCAATCCCCATCACCTGAATCGCTTTTCTCCTTAGCAGATCGTCCACCGGCACATCGTCGGAGCCAAATGCCACCTTGCTCCGATCCTCCACCCCGGCTCCCATGACAAACCCACCACCAGTTTGAGTATCTTCCCATGCCTCAATCGAACTTTTATCATATGCCCTCCGAATAACCCCGCTCACGTGATCGAAGAAATGCCCAGAACCCTTGATTTGCTCGAACGGCTCGTCTTCTTCTTCCAATTCTATATTCCTCAAATCGTAATCTTCCTGTTGCTCTTCGATGACGTCGAGGGCGTCGATCTTGTCTTCGGTGCCGGAGATGATGTCGTCTACGGAATCCGATAGGAGAGAGTCATAGTTGACGGAATCAGGCTGGGGTCTGGAGTTTCGGTGGTAGAGGTTGGTGTGAAAATGGGGATGAGAGTGAGAAAGGCTACTATACAAGAAAGACACGGAAAGCATGAGAAGAATGGACGAAACGGCGGCACAAACATACGTACCGTAAGGAGAACGACGCCGGGATCGAAGATTTCCCAACATTTTAGAGTTTCACGTGACAGGCAAAAATAAAAACTTACAGAAGAAGAAGAAGAAAGAGATCCAATTTTCTGCGTAAAATGGCCTTGCATTGCAGATCGTGGTGACTCCGCCCCTGTTGACTGCATGAAATATACGTTGGACCTATTCATGCGCGAACCCAACAAAGTACAAACTCTTACATATATAAATAAAAAAATAATAATTTATTTTTGAAAAAAATATAACTTTATTCTTTTGTCACATATTTCATTCAGAATTTAACAATCAATTCAACAAGTCACTAATTAAAGCAGACTTTTGGTTAGTGAAAAGAGTAAAAAAAATATTAACCATGAGTTAATTATTATTTTCGCAATTCAATTTTTTTCCCCAATAACTCGCAATTTAACGCATACTCTTTTTTTTTTATTAATTTAAGGCTATTTTAAAAGATTAAAAAATTTACTCCTCTAATCTTTAATGTATGACACGTAATTTTTCTAATCTTTAATATATGACTTAATTAAAAAATTAATTTTAATTTTAAATATAAGATATAATAATCTAAATACAAGACATTTTTTATGTTTATCAAATTTATCCCAAATTATTCTTATTAATACTTTAACAATAATAATTAAATAAAAGAATGAGAAAATTAAAGAAAATGATTAGTGTCCTACAAAATATACCATATTAACTAATTTAATTAATTTTTTTAATATAATTAAATAAATTATATATTAAAGATGGAAGAAGTATTATAGAGGGTAAATCGGTCCTCACATTGCTATTTCCACGGTGAATTGTAGACTTCCGTATTACGAGCATTAACAGCCTGTTCGTCAATTCTCACAATGTTTAACTTAACTGAAAAGTTTGTATTCTCAACCATTTTTGTGCATGTATACAATATAAAGTGCCAATGAACTCTGTAGATGGAAAGTCACGTATACCATCTAATTTAAAAAAAAAAAAATAACAGAAGAGGATGAAGTGGCAGTCATTTCAGATGATGCTACATTTAAAGATGTGAGGTGATCACAAGAACATGATATTCCTGTTGTGTTAGAACATTCTGACTCCATGAATCCATGCTTCACATTGCAAGTTATTCTAAGTAAACTCTATCTGACAAAGCTCATAATTGAAGTTTAGTAACTCGGCCAGCATTCTCATTGTGATTTCAATTGTGACGAGTAATTAGAGTACTTCGAGTAGCCATGAAAACTGAACCATTTCCAAGGACCCAAGTAAAAAGTGATAATTCATACATATAAAGTTTATCAGACCACTACATGCATAAATATTCAGTTAATATTAACATGCCCAATTCTGCAAATAACCAGCTTCTTCCCAGGGACCAAAATGGAGTATCCAAACAAAAAAGATCCCAAAGATGATGACCAATCATATCGCCTGATTAAGTTCAGTGGGAGCTTGCACTGAAGCAGATTTTCACACCACTCCAGAGGGAAGACGAAGAACAAGCTGACCCCCAAAAACACTGCATTCAATTATATATCACAAAAGAGTCATGCCGGGAAGTTCTTTGCGTACTCTCAAAAAAAAAAACGGCTGCAAAAGAAAGCAGTGCAAGGGGAGAACTAAGTGTATAATGTAACTCAAAACCAACCTTTTGACATAGTAGTAACAGAAATCTGCTAAGATGAAAGTCTGAACAATTTCAGAAATAAGAACCATAGATGGCCATAATCCATAGCCCAGGGCAACCAACAACTGTCCGCGACTATCCAAGACCTGTCGCATGAATGAAAGTGCCGATAAGTTGTACAACTAAAGAAATTGTTCTAAGAGAAGCAGCAAATTCAATTGTCAACCATAGGCTGACAGATTGAAAGTATTATACCAGGTTAAGAAATATAAACACAGAAAAGGAAAAGTTTGCATGAGAAGAGACTAATCCACTATGAATTGTGTATATGTTTCATTCAGAGATAAAAGAGATAGCCATTCCCCAAAATGTTCTCTTAATGATTTTTATCAGCAGCGCAAGCCAGAAAACAAGTGCTGGCCATATGTGAAAATGAATCAAGAGATAACTAATGCAATGGCTAGTTTAGATGAACGGAGCCATACCTGAAGAACCCAATGAGCACAGCTCAGGAATCTTGCAACACCCAGTGCAAATACATAATGAGCTGTGAATGGCTCAACAATCTGAAACAATATTAGGAAATGAGTTATAAAAGAAAGTAACAGAATTATATCCCATAAAAGCAGAATCTTGGAAGATTAATTTTAAATTAAGAAATTTTACTTTGGTGTTCTGCATGACCCGCAACTGGGGTAGTACTGAAACAGCTTCTAGATATACACAGAAGGCCCAGAAAATCCTGTTCACGAAATGATGAGAAGTTGATGGATGAATCAACAACGCTAGCACAGCACATGGTATCACCTGCATTCAATTTTAAAGACAGAGGATATGAACCAGACTGATAGAATGTAAGGTGTATGAGTTACAGGCAATCAACCATCAGTCACAGAATTGCATGTTGAGAACCTTTATGTAGACAAGGACACAAACAAGCAGGAAAAAGGGATGTGAGAGAGAGAGAGAGAGGGAGGAGCACATGAAAACAAATGCAGCAGATTCAACATGATACCATGGTAAATGGCTCCATTTCAACAGGAACATCATAATAAGTCATGGGCCAACTAAATAGAACGCTCTAAACCCCCACTTTGTTTGAAAAAGTAATTTAAACGTCAACAAGGTATTTCAAAGTCAGCACAAATAAATTTCCCAATGTTCAATGTACTGAATCTGCCATGAAAAATTTATCCTGTCTTCAATCTAAACAATAAAGACACTGCAATAAAAGCTGAATTTAGAATTTAGAAACTTAGAAATATAACTTCCTTAAAAAAACTATGGTAAATGCTCCAAAAACAAGCCTTAGCACAATGTTACCTTCCCTGGAAGAGAATAATAGGGACGAAACTTTATTGGATAGGTATAAAGAACAACACACTTACCACATAGTATATTGCAAAGTTGTCCTTCTCCTCCATATAACTGGCCTTCAGTTTGAAACGAATCATATATATAACCCACAAAGTGGTAGCTAGAGTAGCTAAATCAAGAAGGGTGTGTATATCATATTCCATAACAAAACTGCAGTACAACCGAACAGCTAAAAATAAAGCTGTTAATTCCTGAGATTTGAGTGATAGTCCTGTACAGCATTGAATAAAAAGAGTTACGATAAAAGAAATGAGAGCTATGCCAAGAAAAGAAACCCTAGAGACACAAACATCAACATCTCAACTCAATGTCTGTTGTATGACATAGGCAGAACCTATAAGAAATTAAATATTCGTTCGAATTAAATTAGTGAGAAAATGAAACAAAAAAACTACATGTCCTCTGATGTTTCTGTACAGAAAAGAAGAACAGGCCACATATTAACAAAGAAGCATCCAGGTTCAAGCATGTAGATCCCAGCAACACGGGCGATGACCTTAATCCAGAAAAAAAATGATCTTTTTTCCTGACCCAAGTTTTCTGAGCATTCCAACTAAGCATCAAGGGAATCTAAGGTTCGGAACTCCCAAATTCCCCTCTCGTTATATATATAAGTCAAAAGAGAGTGGAAAGATCTAAAGTTGGTCAATGAGCGGGAAAGGTTTATCAATCTACGCTATTCACACAACCAAGAAATGGAATGCCAAAATATCGCACAATACTTTCTCATAGCTAGACCGATTTTCGATTAATCAAACATATACCTACAATTAACAAGAAATTCTCAATCAATCAAATTAATCCACGTATAAAAATTTCCACAAAATGATTGCTAATACCAGCGCATGTCTTCTCCTTCATAAGCTTATAGATGAGGACAGAAATTCCCAAGGAGTGCACGGCCTCGGCAGCGACAAATAGATTATCATGATCGTGAACAATGAACCGAAGCAACACAAGAGCCGCCATACCCGAAACAACGGCCAGAAAAGCCTTCACCTTTGGGGGTTGCCGCCTCACCCATGTTGTCACGGCGTGGATCGGCTTTTTCTGAGGACTCATGAGGTCGTCGTCGTCTTTTTCTTCTTCTCCTCCTTTCTTTTCCCCCTTTTTCTTTTTAGTCCCTCGGCGAAGGAGAGAATCGACTGCAGGAAGATTACGGGAAGGAAAGGAAAGAGATTGAAGTAACAGTTACAAGAAATATCGGTGAGAACAAAGCTCTTCAGTTTCGGAATTTCCTGTTTTCAAATAGGGCGGATACGCGGAATATTTAGCCTATGAAATAAATCATCGGCCGCAACTGCGAGCGAGGCCGTAAAGACAAAAATCGAAGATGAGAATAGGTGAAAGTATGAAACGTTTTTTGTTTTCCAAAAATCCTTTGCTTTTATTCTAATATTTTTTAAACATATGTGTGTGGACGTCAAATTTTTTTCCTTAGATAATTTTTTTTTTCGTTATTATTTTGGCTTTGAGTTTTTCTAGATAGAAATCGCTTCAAGTTTTTTAAGTGCTAAATAACTTTTTACTTATTTTTAAATCGCTCAAAATGTTTGGGGGCATCTTATTTTAACATATTTTTTTTAATTTTTCTACAGTATTTTGTTTTGCCAATAAATCGAGTTCTATAGTTTAGAATCACAAAGAGTACAACTACAAATAAGACGCTAGAAAATAGGATTGTAGAAGAAGTCTAGAGTTTATAAAGTTTGCCTGAGCTCATATAAAAAATATTTTGTTCAACTTGATAAAAATAGCTTAATATAAAATAAATAATTTTGGATAAGGTTAATATTCAGGTAGGGGTTGCTGTCCTACCCATTTAACCTTTCTCAGTTGATTATTTTTTTATATATTAAAATTTATAAATTATAGTATTTTATATAAAATAAATATGATGGATACTGGTGATTAAAAGGTAATTTTATAAATATGAGTAGTTAAGTAATAATTGCATCATTTAAAATTTACAACTAAATTGATTTTTTTTTTATTTTTTTAAATTGTGGTAAATGTCATATATTTTTTTGAGATATTTTATCTTTATCAATTTTAGGGAGATTGATACAAAGTTACAATTGGAAACAATACTTTATTCTTAGTAAATTATATATATTATTTAATTATTGAATATATATGAATATAATATTATTTTATAAGTTTATAATTGTAGATTTTTTTCACAATATGAGCAGAGCGTCATGACTTTGGCATGCTCAATCCGCCTATGCCTAATCTGAAATAGTTAGGATTTTTACCGGGTAGAGAAATATCGGGTTATAAAATGTAGCCTATATATTTTTTAGGTAAAATACTATGTAGGAGGTTACCCTGCACAATTTTACCGATATACATCCTTACTAGAAAATGTTGAGGAAAGAGGAACATCATTTTGCTGATTTTAGGCATGTTATTATTAAACCACACCTCATGTAATAACTTTATGTATATTAATATATTGATATTGATTAATTGTTTTTCTCAACAACATATTTAATTGAAGTGATGCGATTGAGTATATACAATTTAAAATATGATCATAGTAATTAACAAGCGTCAAATAAGTACCAGCAACAACTGCAATTCACACGGCACTAATAAAATTGCCACCTGCATTCATTAAAGAAAAATAATTCCACTCTCTGATTTTTTTTAAAAAAATTGACAATAGAAACTTTTAAAAAAAAGGATATAGCAAGGAATGTATATGAAGGTGACCAGGGATTTGGATCCCCTAATACAAATGTCATTGCTTAATTGGAATAGACGGATAGTTCTCTTATTTTATTAAGCATTCATAGTTTGCGCTATGTACACACTCGTACAATTTTATATAGGCCTTATTATTTAAAATATTATTACATATTAAATATGAATATTTTTTCTATTAAAAATTTAAATATTATTTCATTAGCTTAAAAGAAATTATCATATTTCTTTAAATTGAACCCTTATTTTGTATGTGCCACAAATTTCATGGTGAACTAAACACTAAGACTTTGTTTGGTTCAAGTGAGGGGAAGGTAAGTTAGGTTAATTTAAAGGAGGGAAGAAAAAGGTAGGGGGTAATTAATGATATTTTTTGTTTGGTTCAGAAGGGGGGAGAGGGGAGTGGAATTAATTAAAAATTGACAAATATACCCTTATCTCTTTATTTAAATTTATTTACTCTTTATTTATAATATTCATATCAATTTTTTTTAATTTATAAATCTTAAATTTTTTTATCTCATTTATATATATAATAAAATTAAAAAAATAAAAAATATGATAAAATTTTAATATTATTTCTTATTAATTTTATAATTATTATATATTTTAATATAATATCTAAATAATTTATTATATTTATTAAGTTTTAGCAATTAAAAAAAATTAGGTGTAAGAAAAATAAAAAAAAGACTTAAGGGTACAATTGGAATATTAAAAATACATAAAGAGTAATTTGGTCATAAATGGTTAAAAAATTTCTCTCCCCTCCAAAAACTCCCACTTTTGGAGGGGAGGAGAGAGAGGGAAAGGGAGCACATATGGATAAAAAATCTCCCCTCTCCTTCTCTCTATTTTTTCCAACCAAATATATTTTCCCCTCCCCTCCACTCCACTCCACTCCACTCCACTCCAAAATCCCTCCAACTAAACAAAGCCTAATAGGAATGTGACTTGTCAACCTATTATCTCATCAAAAAGAATATAACACGATCTCATTATTGTTCTACTTAATATTGATATTATTTAAGAGAAAAAGAAATTTTATAATAGTTAGATTGTAGGTAAGTCTTTTTAAAAAATTTTGTAAAAAAAAAATTAAGATTTGATCAATCAAAAGATGGTGACAACTTCCATGCACAGCAGCCTTTGTTCTTCCCATTGGACCAAACGTATAAAGTTGTTAGAAGGAAAGAGAATTGTACCTCTGTGTAACAAGAAGAAAACAGACATGTGATTAGTATGATTCTTCGAAGACTATATAATGAGACAAACTTTGTTTTCTGTGGCCTCATGAGGGCGTGGTTTTATTCTTCTTTCTTTTCCCCCTTTTCTTCAGTGCCTTGGCAAAGGAGATAATTAACTGCAGGGTGGGAGACATCCGCCATGGTAAAGTCCTTCCGCTTCGGAATCTCATTAATCTCTATTTATGATAAAAGATAGTGGGAATAAATGATAAACCTGTTTTAATTAGATTATGACGATAGACAACATTACTTTTATTTAAAAAGATTTTAAAAAGTAAAATATTTTTTATTTTTTACAAATACTTTTGCCCCTCTAAGCTTATGAAGAGATCAATCTAAAACTCAAAGTAATTTGGAGACACCCTTAAATAAAAAAAATATGGGTTTAAATAATTATAACACCAACTGGCTAACATGAATCAGACCTTCTGAGTATAGGCTTGCGATGTTTCTCTTCCTCTAACGATATCATGCCGACAAGGGATGCATCATCCAAGCATCATCCTAGCCACCAAGTGACCAGCAATGGACCACGTTTGGCATTTACGTGCCTGCTTCCCTATATATCTGCCAGACTTTCCATCTTAGTTTTCCGGCCAGTTATCACCCAACAATTTGCTCTCAGCAATCTCAAGGGCTCGCTTTGCAATATGGGGGTCGTCCAATCTTGATGCTGGCCGCCGTGAGAAGCCATAAAAGAACTGAATGACAAAACCACAACAGTCACATTAAAACGCACCAGGAAAATTTCTAATCTGCGCCTGGTGCTTTTTGGTAGAGGCTTGTCTAGGCTGTACTTAGTAGTTCTTGAATCACTTACTATAACTGAAGGAAACAGTAATCTGATTGGAGGTTCTATAAAATAACTAATGCGTCCTTTTTTTAGTACTCTAGTACGACAACAACCAAATACCATCTGCAGCTTCCTTTCAAGTGTCATGGGAAACACTGTTGATCAGGTGGCTGGAAAGAGAAAAATTCTGAAGAAATTTGGTAGGTCCAGTCAATTGGTCATTCTGTTCTTTTTTCAGTTGCTTGTGTCCTGCCGAAGCTTACATCGGCAAGCAATCAGCCTTATGCCTCCTGTCTTATCTAAGAAGATGTCTGCGGAAGCAGGGGACTTCATAACATACTCTGCACGTGAGTTGATGGAGAGGATTGATGGGAGGGACATGGGATATTTTCTTGGATTGTTCAACCTTCTACTTCACTTCTTGCAGTTATGAAAAATATCTCTGACATCTATCTTGAGGATTGCTCAACTGACAGTTCTCCTTTAATGTATATATTACACTCCATGGCTCTTCAGAGGGTTGTCGACTTGAACAGGCAGATTGTTTTGTTCAAGTATATGCAAAATATTCATTATAATTGGCAAATTGAGGCATTAGAAGAAGAGGCAGCTGGACTTACCAATTTTATGATGGAAAACTTATCCTGTGTATATCAATCACCATTCTTCCGTCCTAATGAAGTAAATTGTGAAGATTTAAGTGGTCAAGATCCTCATGAAAGCAATGGATGTTATCTAGGAATCTGTGTTGCATATGATAAGTCATTGCCAATAGCAAATGGTCAAATCTATGCAAAAATATTTATATTTGGGGCAATCATGCTTCCAAGAAGCAGTTAAAGAAGTTCTTCACACATCTGCTGCGTACTTCCCTTCACTGTGTTACAAGTGGTTTCCAGGCGCTTGGTATGCCTGAGATTGATAAGTGTAGAAGGGTTGGAGGAGTCACTTTACCATAGATATCATCGGAACTTCTAAGCTGTTCAATTTTGTATGAACAAAAAGTAAGATTTTTTGGGTGTACATGAAGTTCTCTCTCTCTCACACACACACTCGAGTGAGCGCGCATGCACACACACACACTTTTCTATGCTAAGTACTAAGTAACTGCGTATAGATATTCATCAATCTTTCAGCCAACTTTTGTCTGCTGTCTATAAATTCTTCTATTTGTCTCTCGTTGAATTCTTTAATGCCATTTGCAGTCCTTGTAATACCGTTCTAGTTATTCATTCCATGCTATTGTTTTAGTTTACCAGCAGGAATCTGGCCAAAATGATTTGCTGTGCTTTAGAGAAGTCTGTGCTCCCATTGTTAAGTAATATTGCATATTCTGATGTCAAACTTCAGAGATCACCTAACTGGCTTGAGATTATAAATGATCTTGACAACTCAGTAATTGTTGTTGATGGAAAAACAGACTCTTCAGTTGATTGTTCTCCAGTTGAGATGTCAATAGCTCAATCATGTGACAAGCTGCCTGCAGATTTTGGCAGAGAAGAAAAGGCCTCTCCTCTCACCAGCAAAAGTTTTGCAATTTGCCATTGCTTACTAAACTTACTATGTCTGATTCCAGATATAAATGCAAGATCATTTTCACTTTATGTTACTTGTATATTGAACATTGAAAGGTACACACATATTTCTACTGGATGTTTCCATGTGATCTTGTTCATTTGTTTTTCAGTTGTTGTTCAGATAACTTTCCTTGTTTAGAATCTAGAACCAGCTTTTTCTTGGGTAATTTTATATTGTTAATAGAAAGACAGAATCATTGCACCTATTTGCTAGGAAATTCTTGTTTGTTTTATCTGTGCAAGCAAGAAAATAATTTGAATAGATGGAAGTGTAAAACCTCTCTTGCATTGCAGAAATTTTTACACGTGTTTATGGTGAAACTGACAACCCTTGCAGAAGGGAAATGAAATCCAGATAGCTGTGATAAAATATCTAAGATACATTTATTAGTTGTTTGCTGGATATGGAAATAATCTTTGGAGAATTTAAATTGAATGATCCTCACGCTCACTTTCTGACTTATATCTTGCAGGCTTCTTGTCAGTTCCTTGTTACACTTTCAGGATACAGTGAACCAGGAACATTATTATGAGTTCTTAAGATTATTTGTCTCCTGCCGAGAGGCATTAAGGTATATAATAATGGGATTTTGCAAGAAGGCGGAAGTTGATCAATTTATACCAAATTTAATCATTTCTAAGAGCACATTTCCTGTTTTATGCCTTTTCAATTCAGTTTCCGTGATTCTGGGGCATATAGACAAATTCTCAGCTAAAAATACTACTCTTCTTAAATTTATGGTCTTCTCTTTAATGGATCATACATCATATGTCTTGTTGGGGACAGGGAAATATCAAATGATTCATGCACTTTCTATTGATAAAGAAGCTGAGAAGCCTAGTGAAGAGATGTCCAGATACAGAATTGTTCCGGAAAAAAGTCATTTACTCCAATCTTCCCAGTCTGTCTCTTGTTGCATCGGCTTTGACACATTAGCACCCCCATCCTCATCAGCCGTTGCTTGTGTTGATTCCTTCAAGCTTGATGCGTTGAAAAATTTAACTTTCATGGCTGACAATTTGAAGGAGCAGATGCAGAGCTTGCTTGTTTCTCTAAAAGACGCCCATTATGCCAGCAATGTGGGATTTAGTAGTTCTCATGAAAATATGCATAAAGTGTCTTTTACAGTTTCTTGCTTAAGTGGAATTTTATGGAGCTTTGCCTCTGTGATGGACTACACATATGTGAAAGGAAGTGATCATAAAATGTGGATGTGGAACGATGAACATACTTCTACTGTAAATACTTGTATGTATGCTCTTGTGGAAGTAGTTGATTTTTTTGTACATAAATTGCTTGCTGATAAGAATCAGCCCTCTGAAAGCTTATGTTCATTGGGTGCAAAATGTTTTACCCTTTAATGCTCATGTACCAAGGCTGATGCCTCAAGTGGTATTCAACAAGAATATAAAGCTGCAATTACTTCCTCAGGTTCATCAACCATTGGTAATGACTCTAAAGGTGCCAGTAATCCAGATGTATTGTTGGAGCCAGGATGTGAAAACTCTATTGTAAGTATTTTGGTTATGGCTGCTTCCTTGAAGCCTTAGTGTCTGAATAAGCCTTTGTTGCAAAGCTTGCTAAAAGGTGATCACCCTGAAGTAGCTTTCTTACTAAGGCAACTTTTAATTGCTTTTGCAGTTCTTTTGAAGCTTGGTTTGCAGAAAGATAGCTCTTCCTTGCTGTCAAGTATTGTGCCTGCCTTTATTGAAATTTCACAAGTTTTGTTATTAGAATTTAGAGAGATGGCTGAAGTCCCTCAACAACCTGCTTTTCTTTTGTTAGACGGCGTTCTGAGTTAC
Organism: Leucaena leucocephala; assembly: GCA_037074615.1. Lineage (NCBI taxonomy): Eukaryota > Viridiplantae > Streptophyta > Magnoliopsida > Fabales > Fabaceae > Leucaena > Leucaena leucocephala. The sequence goes on along the minus strand of CM073561.1, from coordinate 530,652 downwards.
CTGAGAGAATTATCAAGTTATTTTCCTTTCTCTGATCCCACCTCATCCTGGAAATTATATACTAACTTGATAGAGTTATACTTGAGGGCAACAGGCAAGACTATATCTTTGCAAGGAAAACAAGCTACTCTAACCTTTCATGAGAGACAGTCAAGTACAAAGAAACTTCATGAAAGGTCATTTGAGGAACATTCTTCAAGTGAATTGTACGGCATTTGCTTGAATGACTTTAAAGCTAGGTTGCGGATGTCATTTAAAGCCTATATAGAGAAGCCATCAGAGGTGTGTCTTCTATCTGCTATACAGGCCGTTGAAAGAGCTCTAGTTGGAGTGGGAGAAGGATACCCTATGATCTATGACATAAATACTAGCACAGATGAGGGGAAAATATCCTCAGTTGTTGCAGCGGGCATTGATGTCTTTGACATGATTCTTGAATTTGTCTCAGGTAATATGTCACAGTTTATGAGGGCTGCTTATATGTTAATTTTGAAAACAAACACATTTCATTTTGGTTCATATGTCTGCCTATCACTTATTTTCTTTGCACCCCTTAATTTGTAAATGAATTTGTAGCACTACATCCTTATCTATTTCAAGAATTTTCAATTCATTGAAAATGTTTACTTTATGTTGACAAAAATACTTTGCTTACTTGGTTCCTGAAAATCCAGTGAGATTCTGCATATCATTTTTATTTTCTTTTGTTAAAGCTGTAGTAGTTTGTTACTTATCATATCCCCTCTCGTCACGGTAAAGAATGTTGATGATGCAGGGAAACAGATGAGAAACAAGGGTTCATAGAAAAATCAAGAGAAAATAAAATGTTGTATAGGAAATGAAGAGAAAAATCTGGGGCATAAATAATGGGATTTTAACACTTACTTATGCTAACTGGTATGTATGGTGAAGCATATGCATCATCGGTGATGAAGACGCTAAAATAATTGGATGATTCTTCCTTGTAACTTTTTCTGCAGTGTCCACATGATGAGGGCCATGTTCACTGTGATGACTTATCTTAAAGAAAAACTAAACCAATGAAATCTTCACTTACTGAAATGGCACGAACTATCCTTGAAAGATTGTTACTGTTCTATTAATAAACTGTGTTTTTGTTCTATGAAAAATGCTAGAAAATACTTGCTTATCTAGATTTTGCTGACATATTTTCCTTCTTAGGTCGTAAAGGCTTGAAGTTGATTAAAAGACACTTTCAATACTTAGTAGCTGCTGTTTTCAACATTATTCTGCATTTACATAGTCCACTAATTTTCTATGGGGATTCAACATCAAGTGTTGTCAATGGTCCAGATCCAGGATCAGCAATTCTTATATGTGTTGAAGTACTAAATAAAATTTCAAGGAAACATGCACTATTCCAGATGGATTCATGGCATATAGGCTATTTGTTACGTATACCTGCAGCACTCTTTCAGAATTTTCATCAGCTTAGAGGTTCTAAAGGTTCTGGCCCATCATATCCTTTGATGATTTCAGAAGAGCAAATATCTCATCAAGTAGAAGCAGCGAATTTATGTTATGTAGATCGCCAGTTCTCATTAAACCTATTTGTTGCATGTTGTCAACTGTTGCGCACCACTATTAAGCATCACCAAAGGTATGGTTCTTTTATTTATATTTTAATTTTAGCGAGTGGTGTATGATCTACTTAAGTAATTTTACAAAATAGAAAGGCCACATATGTGATATTAATGAGCGAAAAGTTTAATATTTATCCAAGTTTCAGGGTTTGTTTGGTTTGGGGGTTTTGGAGGGGGAGGAGGGGAGAGGAAAGTGTGTTTAGTTGGGAAAAATGGAGGGGAGGGGAGTTTTTTTGTCTTTCTGTGGTCCCTTCCCCTCCCAAAGTGGAGGTTTTTGGAGGAGAGAGAAACTTTTATCCTTTTTTTTAACTAAAATGCCCTCAAACTTTTTTTAATATTTCAATTATACCCTCAAACCTTTTTTTTTTATTTTTCTCATATATAATTTTTTCTTTAATTGCATAATAATTATAATAAATTATAATAAAACTTAATAAGCATAATAAATTATTTATATATTATATTAAAATATATAATAATTATAAAATTAATAAAAAACAATGTTAAAATTTTAACATATTTTTTTTAATTTTATTATATATATAAATGAGATAAAAAAATTTAAGATTCATAAATTAAAAAATAATAATTTTGATATGAATATTATAAATAAAGAATAAATAAATTTAAATAAAGAGATAAGGGTATATTTATCAACTTTTAATTAACCTCTCTCCCCTCTCCCCTCTCCTTCTGAACTAAACAAAAAATATCATTAATTAACCTCTCCTACCTTTCCCTATCCTCCCTTAAATCATTCCATTGATCTCATTTAAGTCACAACTCAAAAGTCAATAATAAAACCATACCACTAATTCCTTCCTCTTCCCCCCACACCCCCCCCCCCCCCCCCCGCGGCGGGGGGAGCTCACAAATATTTTATGGGTTTTGGGATGGAATAGGCCTAAGCAGGAATTGGGCGGCTGTCAATGACTCGAGAATCTCCTTTTGTTTGAATGAGTGTGAGGATAGCTGGGATGTCTGGATTAATGGCTGCGCTGCCTGAAGATGTGCAATATTTTGGGAGGTTCTTTTGGGTTTAATGTCCCTATTCTGGCGGCTGGGGAAACAAATATATATATAGCCTATATCCGGAATCATGAAATCCTACCATCTCACGATACTAGTAGTTATTGTCACAGAAAGCAATTTTCTGTGGAATAGTTCTTATGATCTTATAGTTTGTACCCATATCTTAACAAATTTGTTTACTTTCTAATTCAGATATAAAATCATTTGCATTACATACATTGGACATCACCCTCTGAAAATGGGGTCTTGCATATATTTGAAATATTGGGCCTGCCATCCTGCATGTTTGCAGTTGATTAAAACTAAGTGGAGTGATAGCGTTGACAGGAAAGAGAGGAAGTGGAGATGAACTCTCAAGAGAAACTGCCAGAGTCCCTATCTAAACAACCTTTTCCTAAACGTATCTTATATTTGCGTATGAAACAATGTCTTAATCTTTAGTAAAACATCCTCGTTTTATGTTTCCAGTGAGTGCAAGCATTGTGTTGCCCATCTCGAAGCTTCTGTTGCCGTTCTTCTTAATTGTCTTGAGTCAGTACATGATAAAGATATCTTTTCATGGGAAGTAGAAGAGGGAGTAAAATGTGCTTGTTTTCTTCGTAAGAGTTTATGAGGAGGCATGTGACATCTATTAGAGTGTTTACACTTACTGTATGAGCTTAAACGTATCATTACCTTGTCTTCTCGCATGTTAATATGGTAAACTCTTCCTTCTTTCTCTTATTCCTACCTTGGGTCTCTCTGTAAACAAGTTCCATGTTTATTTCAACCAGCGTATGAAAAAACATGTTCTTTGTATGAATTATCCATGCAACACATGACATTGCTCCCTTGCCTAGCCTGTAATATTAGTAATGGAAACTTTTGTTTTCATCTTGATTAATTTGCAAATATTTATTGATTGCAGAAATGAGCTATGGAGAAATTCATATGATGTTTATGCTTGATACCTTTATTTATTTATTTATTTTCTGCTTACCCATTTTTGAATGATTATGCTGCAGGTAAAACAGCAGAAAGACATATTTAACCGGCAATGCTCTCTGTTTCTGTCAAACTATATATGGGTTTATTCAGGATACGGTCCCAAAAGAAGTGGCATCAGAAGGTTGTCTATCAGTTTTACTATGTTGCCCGTTTCTCTTCCATTTTCTGTAAAAATTTACCTGAATTAGATTTCACTCTCCATCACAGAAAAGATTGCCCGTGTTTCTTACTGACGTTAATCTACATCCATCTCAGATGTCCGCAAGTTTCCTAAAATACTGAAGCCTTTCATTCTCATAATTTTGAATATTAAAATCAACAGGCTGCAAATATCAGGGGAGATTAAATTTGATAGGCTGAGTGTGACATGCACTAACTATAAAAACATCAATAGTCGACTTATTGAATATTTACATGTTATCAGTAGCATTTGCTAACGTCACTTGTTGCATTTGTGACTGTGCAGAGAAATAGATGAAACTCTAAGACCGGGTGTCTATGCTTTAATAGATGCTTGCTCACTTGATGATCTTCAATATCTTCATACTGTTTTTGGCGGTAAACAATCTTGATTCAATAAGATTTATGGGAGAGGAATAAAAATTGAAGGATTTATTTTCACTCATGTTCTCCTGTTTTGTAGAGGGACCTTGCAGAAACACTTTAGCAGATCTGCAGCACGATTATAAATTGAACTACAAATACGAAGGAAAAGTATGACTTGCATGTTTTCTGATCCTGGTAAATTTTGGCTCTAATCTTTGCTTAGTTCTCCCTTCTCACATTGATCTATTTCCACCTAAGATGGAAGCATGCTGTGTCCTTACCATGTTTACTTTGATTGAGCTATGAGAAACCTGATTTTATGCCAATTTTACAGTTCAAAACCATTGATCTTAAACCAACCTCCTCTAAACGAGGTGGACAATTTGGTCTAGATCTTATATTGATAGAGCATGTTGGTGAAATATTTGCATGGGAGAGACAGAACGGAATTGTATAGAAAACATGGACTGTCAATGTATTTTAATGTATTAGTTTTATACAGGTACTCTTTTGTTAAATCTCTGTACGGATAGTTTATTATTTATGAATCAACTGGATATCCTTGTTTTGTCAACTAACATTTTGCTAACTAAATCGAGCTTATGAATTGATATGGTGACAATATCATCAATGCATATTCACAGTTGTCTGATCTTGGTGGATTTCATATTGCCAGGAATTTAGATGATTTTAACCGCCATGCGAACAACTTCGAAGAGAAGATAATTTACTCGCAGCTGGTGTTTAGTAATATAGCATTTTAATTTTTACAAATCCCTAAAATATTATTTATAAAACAATAGTTGGGCTTATGATTTTCGAAAAAATGTATGATTTATGTGTGAAGCCATTGTATGAACAGCGTAGGTGTGATGTGATGCCATGTTTGCATATGTGGGCAGAATTGACCCGAATCCCTTACCTAAACCCTTCATCACAAAAAAAAAAAACAAATTAAAGGCCTTGTATTTTATTTTTGGGTAAAAGTGCGTTGAATATCTTGAACTAATTTAAAAAATAGAATTAGCATCATAAAATATTTACAAATATAATCAAAATTTTAAATTAATTTTAAAAATACAATTAACATATTAAAATATTTAAATTATTATAATTTTACCTTATAGCTAACAAAAATATAAATTTTTATTTTGATACAAAACACATAAATTTTTATTTTAATATATTATTATTTAAAATACTATATATATAATATTATTTTAATAAATTGTATAAAATAAACTATAAAATTTTTCATTTTAAATATGAATTTTATATAATATTAATTTTTTAGAAGTTTTTAATATTCTTTTTTAAATAATAATACATATTGTATTTTAAATAATAATATATTAAAATAAAAAGTTCATTAGATAAATATTTATTTGTCTATCAATAAAAGAGTAGAATTATAATAATTTAAATATTTTAGGGTACTAATTATATTTTTAAAATTAATTTAGAATATTAATTATAATTTTAAATATTTTAATATACTAATTATTCTTTTAAATTTAATTTAAAATACTGAAATATATTTTTAGCCTTTGTTTTTTTCATTGATTGGTCATCATGGCAACAGAGGATTTTACCGAATAAAAAGTAGTTTAATGGGAGAGCCTTTATTAGTGGGCCCAGCGTTTTTTAGGAGCCATTAACTTGGCTTATCTTACCAACGAAGCTAACGAACGGATGAATTTTCGTTAAAATATATTTTAAGCCCTAAAGATTTATATTTTTCACATCAAATAAAGCTTCAAAGGCTTTTATTTTTATAGTATTAGCCCGGCCTAAATATAAATAATGCCGGCTCTTATATGAATGCATGAACGTTTGATATTTCTGTCATTCCTGCTGAAGCACGATTTGCTCAAATAGACAAAGTTGAATTGCAGTAAGTTCTGTGTGGTTGATATTATTAAATCCTATCCTGGGTATGGTTCTTTTGTCCTTGTCCTTGGTTAAGTCTTGTGCAGATTCTTAATTCTTCTGCGAAATTTCTCAGCTTTCCTTTGCTATAACTATAGTTGTTGACTTCGATTATCACCTGAGGTTGGGGAATCTCTATAACCCTAATACCAACTTTCGCTCGCACGCCTTCAGCGGAGTTTCATTGATGGGTTATTATTACTGTAAACCGAAGCCTTACGATGCTCATACTTCAAACGTTGTTCTGTTCTTGCTCGTGGCTCTGACGCTTCTGGCATTACCATATCTCTTCTCGGGCGAAGCAGAAGAAGTTGAAGAGACGACGATTAATTTGTCAGCTTTGATCGCACCAATTCTGGTTATAATACTCCTAATTTTGGTATCGTTCATGGGATCTCCAAGAAAGGCTTATGGAGCGCCTCCTTGCTATCGATGTAAGCATGGTTGCTATTGTTACTGGTACCCCAAGAATTGCTGAATGAATTACTCGTATAATGTTTTGTTTTCTTTCTGTTATTATAATCTGCGTATCTGGGGATCGGATTTAGTTCGTTTGAAATTTTACATGTATAGTTTATTCCTAGATTCCTAGAATCAGTGAAACAGGTTAATAAGCCAGGATAGTAAATCACTTGTGAATGGAGTTCTCTTGTGCAGATGTGTTAGTGAAGTGTGATTTATGTAGATGATATCCCAGATCCGAGTAAATAAAGAATGTTTATACAGGATCATCATGGTGATTCTCGCGTATTTGATTGTTTGTGAAATGGAATTCTTTCGTTTTCCCGGTTCTTGGTGGAGGGAGAGGAATAAATCATTTTGTTTATATTCGTTTTAAGAGTTCAAAGTTTCTTCTAAGCACAGGTTTACAGCGAACATTCTCAAGGATAGCAGCCTAGGATCTTCATTTGCTTGTGGCTTCAGGCTAACGTGGTTAACTGTAGTTGAGTTCCAAAAACAATCAACCAAAAAAAAGGTTTCAGAACCAGGATCAGAACATGATTTAAGAGGTTAGTATAGAGCTTCAGGATAATGAATAAATAAATAATATTTTATTAATATAATGATAACTATGTATCATATATTTTGAGATAGATAAAACTCAAAAAGAATGACTGCAAAGGGGAAAAATAGGTAAAATTGCTTAAAAGTACATGTTTAAAAATTTTAATAGTTAAAGTTATATGGTGTAACTCATATTGAACTGATATAATTTCTTTTAACTATGTATAACTTAACTATCTATATATAAAAAAATTTAAAATATTAGATATTTGTATATGGTTAAAAATATGTAATATACAATTGAAAAAATGTTGCGGTTATATATCTCATTGTTTTTAATTAATAAAATTTTTAACCCGATACTTGTAAGTGATTTAAAAAAAAACAATTAATATATTTTTTATGTTTTCTGTTTAAATGTATAATTGAATGATGGTTAAAAATATAGCATTTGCATCGGCAGTTTGTCAACATAACGCTGGGTTGAGGAAAAAAAAATGTGCACCAGCTTATTTTAAGATTAATGTACACTTACTATTCTAAAGAAATACATATTATAATTTTATCTATAAAGTATTCAAAATGGTACAACTTTATCTAAACTAATAAGAATATTTAATTTTGATTATTAAAATATTGTGCCAATTAGAATTTAACTCAAATAGTCTTATATGATATTTGATATAAATAGATGAGTTAGAGTTTTTTTTTTGGATAAAAATAATAAAATCTTTTTTTTATTCTTTCTTTCAATAACTTTATTTAGGTGGGTTGTGTTCTTATTATCTTATATTTAGATATTAAATTGATGGTAGGTTATATTAATAAAAAGTTGAAGACTGTTAAACTGTTAGCTGATAGAGTCCGTACGTGTCATGTTCACTGAGGAGAATAAAATATTGGATTTTGACACTTAATTTTATGGTCCCTTCTTGTTAGTAAGAGACAAGATTTGTCATTATTGATTGGTTTGAAATGTGTGAATACAGAATAAAATATTGATTATTGGCTCAAAAGAATCACAGAATTATCTACAATAAAGGAACCCAAAAAAAAAAAGAATAATTGAAACGGGAAAATGACCCATCACCGAGTTTTTGGCCCACGTGTCACCACTTCCGCTTTTAGCTCATTCGTGTTGTTTGGTACACACCTAAACTCCATGTAAAGCGGCTTTACAATAATCCATTTCCTAATTCAATTCAATAATGGCCTCTGGCTTTTCTATTAGTAATGGGGCTGCATTGCTCTTTCAATATGAAAGGACTTTTGAACGTTAAAAAAGCAGATGCTAAAGTGGTTTAGTTGAAACGTCATCCTCACCGACGCGCCTTTCACAACAATAATATTTATCATAGGATTGACATTATGTTTTGTACTTGGTCATGACGCTAAGCAAGTGCTTACGCATCAACTTATTTATAATCGTCACTGTAATTTTTTTTATATAGTTATTTGACTTTCTTTAATTTAAATAACTCTCTTAAAAATACTTTTTTATTCACATAAATTTAAACTTAAATTCTCGATCAAAACCCTTTCTATTAATAATCTTCACATACTAAACAAGTTTTCTTTATTCTCATATTTTTTTGGGTAGTTCATTTTGATCTTGTCCACAAGATCTCAAATGATTTAGATTAAACAAGACTGAATGTACAAAATCTAGGATCTCTTCCATTGATCATCTTTCCCAGGTTCCTCAGGCTACTTGATGATAGATATGCATTCCAATTACCTCGTAGTTTAGGGGCATAATAATTCCCCTATAAATAAAAAGGTCATAGATTCAGCTCCACTTATAACTTAAAACCTTTGGTACATACCTATTTAATTAAAAAAAAAAAAAGTAGTCCTAGAACATTAGAAAGATGTTTCTTGGCCTTGACCTCGCCATAGTCAGGAGCTTAAGCTACATCTTGGATCTAAAATCAGTAATTATTTTTAAGGGTCACCCCATGCTACTCAGTGTAAGACCCATAATTAGTTTAACTTCAATCTCTAACTAGAGCCAATTAACAAGTGTACCTTAAAGCATTGATGTAAAATATTGAATATTGACGAAAAGAATGGAAAATATGAAAAAGCCAGGATTCCTAACATTGAAGTGAGCAACAGTAAATTGTAAACACTTCTTGTTTATTTCTGAAATGCTTTGCATAGCCATTTGCTGCTACAAGACAATAGCTCATAGGAAAAATAGAAGATCTATCAAACCCGATCTGTTATATTATACACCCCGAGTTGTGCCCCAACAGACATCTTTTATCGACAAAGAACTCTTATTGCCAAAATCAGATGAAGTCATCAAGCCGCTACTTTCTTGGATGTGACTGAATTGACAATGACAGCAAACTCAGGGCCCTGTATTACAAAATCGTTCCAAGTTAAAAACTTAATAAACAGTTGGTTTGTTTACTTTGGTTAAAAAGTTTGAATAAAGAATACGGTCATGTACCTTCAAAGAAGCACCACCCACAAGAAATCCGTCAATATCTTCTTTCTTTGCAAGCTCTGAACTGTTGCTCCCATTAACAGATCCTGAATACCATACATAGTACAGTGTAAATCTAATTTCCAAAGTTTTGGATCAAGTGAGAGTGAGAGTCTCAAAAGCAATCAAACATACTAAACCTTGAGAAAAGTATTTCAATTGAGAAGGTGAAGGTAAATCTAATTTCAACAAGAGGTTTGAGAAAGTATAAGTTTACAACTAATACCATATCAGCCAAATTACAATCAATATATTGAATCTAAATCTACGTTTGCACATCATTAACCTTTACTTCTTATATTCCTGTTGACTAAGCCAATTACTCTTTATATCAGAACCGTCAAATGAATTTACTTTATCTGTAATGACAAAACAAGGCATACCGTTCATTATACATAAAATTATCTCATGCGAACTCCAATTAAAAGATTAAATGTGAAGCTTCAACTAAGAGGCAACAAAATAACAATGAGATTGTGAAGGCTGTTTTGTCTTCTCTTTGAATATGACATAAGAAAACTTGCGATTTAATCAAAATTGGGCCTTAAATTTTCATGATACTGTTAACAATTTTGAAATTCAAATAAATGATCTACCTCCATAAATAATTCGAGTTTTAGATGCAACTTCAGTTGAGACATTCTTCTTCAGCCAATCACGAACAGCCACATGTACTTCTTGAGCTTGCTCGGGAGTGGCCACTTTGCCAGTTCCAATGGCCCATACTGGCTCATATGCAATAACAATATTGTCCCAACTAGGTACAGCAGCTGCGCATGGTGAACACAGAAAATTTTATGTAAACAAAATGCAATCTGGTTCCCCTTTTTATTAACTTATTTATCCTCAAAAGGTAGAAACAGAATAAAAAGACACGTCCAGAATAAAAACCTCACCTGCATAAGCCTTCAACTGCCGGAAACAAACATCAAAAGTTTTCCCAGCTTCCCTCTCTTCTAACAGTTCCCCAATGCATGCTATCACCCCAACACCCTGGTTCAAAGCATAGGCAGCTTTCTTTCCTATAAACTGGTTGGCAGATCTCCAGTTAATTTCTTGACCATCTTGCATCTCTTAGTAAGAACACTGATCATATTTTCTAAGATAACTATTGTAGAAATTATCTATGAAAATTCTCACCTCATCATTTTCTCCAATAACATGCCTCCTCTCAGAATGTCCAAGAATAACCCACTTGCAGCCTAAGTCTTTAAGTTGCTCCACACTACAAGTGTCAAGTGGCAGTTAGTAACCAAACGAGTTGAGTTTAGTAAATTGAAGCAAGATCCAGGAGTTCCATCGAGAAACTTAATAACAGACCTAAATAGTCACATCTAGACTAGAACCCCAAGAAAGAGCAACATGGAAACAAGCAAATTCCGCTATTTATTAAAAAAAGCTTGTGAAAAAATTATCTAAAGCTTGAAATAATCTATCTGTGGAGCCACCAAGAGGAATTATGATGCAAAATTAGAGACCAATGCAATAAAGAAAATGAGCAAGAGAAGAAAAGTACATACTTTATGCTAGCTCAGTCTTATAAAAAAGTCACAGTCACAATATGGGCACAGTGCAGGCTAAACTTAGTTATGTTGACCTAAATCATGCACTAAGAATCTAAGGAATTAAAGCCATGATGATCAGACAAAAATTGTTCGCTTATAACTATCAAGCCAACAGACTTACAGACCTAGCATTCTGCATCAGAAAAAAAAAACAAGTCCAGTTGCCGATTATCATGCCAAGCTTGACAGGAAAGATGCTAACCTAATTTCTCCAGTAAAAGCACCGCCTTTTCCCACCCAAGAGTTCTGGGCAGATACCTCAATCCGATCTGTGATTGAGCTTTTCACCTGATCAATGTACACAAAGGGAGGTGCAACAACAACATCTGCACCAAAAATTTACAAAATTTAAGCAAATAGTATTCCAAAATAAATTGAGGCTTTTACTCAAAGCGACCATGCACGAGTTGAGGCAGCCTATTCTTAAATCTTTCTGGCAAAAATGAGCAGGTCCTCCAATTTCTTTTCTGTGCTGGAGTAAGTGAACACCTCAAGATATCAAAGTTATCACACAATTTTGGATAGCTTCTTTACCAAAGTAGTCTAATCATGCATTTGAGGAGGCCACTACACCCTTATGTCCAAACTCTTTGCATTAACTTGTTTATGAGATGAAGTATGGAGAGCACGATAACGTATGACACCATTGGGATAGCATATTTACCGTATCACGTGCTAGTCATATGTATCAGCATGATTAAATAACCTCATTTTCAATTTAAAAAGGTGAGTCAACTTCATTTCCAGATTCTGAGGAGTCAATAACAAGAATGCAAGTTTACTTAGATATTGTCTACGTCTTTCAATTGAAAAGGAATCAAATTGAAAATTTAACATATCTCACCAACATCAGGCTCCAGTTTTGCGCTGTTCAAGTCAGATACAAGCTTACTGATAGAGTCTTTTGTGCCATTCTAGAAAAATAACAAAAAAATAAAAAATATTTACTTGGAAATAAAATACTAAAGAATAAAACAAATATAACCACATGGCATTAATGATTTCAATGGACGGCAAAGGAAATTTATGTGCACAGCAATCAGGTTGAATAAATGTCAAACACAAGAAATAGATTGTACAAATCATGGAAACAGGGAAAACTAGTAATTGTAGCGTAACCGAAGGAAACGCATCAGAAATTCATGTCCATGTCAAGTATGGGACGCACACAGGAAAAATGCAAACAAAACATTAGGAAAACTAATTACTTATCTCAGAAACATCAAGAAACACTAACTTTGATGATTCACAAAAGTGGCCAAAAGATGGAAGGATATTTTTCAAACCATAAAGAAAAGTTTTACAGCCAGATAATTCTGACAGGAGGCTTTGTTTAACAAATTTAATGGCAGAGGCCAGACAGATTGGTGTGTTATCTTGTTTAGATTTGCTTCACATAGTTAGCAAGGAATAAAACTAATGAAATTTCCTTGTTCTGTTTACACAATTTCAACAGTTCATCTATATATCCAACTAATAACACTGAGTTTTACCCAATAAACATGCAGAATCCATGAATAGTACATGGTAGTCCATGCAGTGTTTGTTTTATGCACAAAAATATTCTCAAATTGGAAGGAAAATTTCAAAGTTTTGACTATGATGGTGCAGCTATTGAAGAAATAAGAAACAGTGCTACACAGCCTATGCTGCTATTGAAGAAAGAAGGGCAAATGAAGAAAGAAAAGATCCATATGCATGTTGTATTAATTAGAGACTAGTTAACAGCACATATTTGGGGAATTTGTAAAAGTGGGGTAATGGGTAAAACAACAAGGAAACTTTGGAATAAAAAATGGTCTATCAATACTGCAACCCTGTCAAATAGATCATGAACATCTTCCTAAAGCAAGGTCCATGCCATTACTTTCACATATATATTTTAGTTGAGAATGACCAAGTTAAACACTTAATCAAGAAAACACTGAAATTTGAATTTGCCAACTGTAAGTATTGCAATTTTATAGGGAAAAAACTTCTCCATTGCTCAAAAATTTGATGGACAGGAAACCATAAAGAGGGGGGAAATGAGGTGAGAGGGAGAAGATACTTACACACTTCCAGTTGCCACCAACAAAGAACTGCGACCACAAAAAAGAAACAAGAAAAGATTAAGAATTAAGCCACCAAGTCGCGACATCGATAACCATTAATAATTGAAACCATATGATGTCAATGACAGTTAATAAAATGAGTTGCGAAGGAAAGACAGTCTTCCTATTGAATAAGATTTTTGAATTACATAGATGCTTGATTAATCTAAAAACCGCTTTTCATCTCATTGTTACTGAGAGCATGTCAAAAGATCACTGTAATTCACAAGTTATGCTTTTGATTTAACTCGTGAATAGTTTTATAATAACCGCAAACACAAGTCCTCACAATAAAAAAAAAGCCCTTTCCGACTTGAAATGTAAATAGAACGATACCAACCAGACTTTGTACCAGAAATTTATTCTTGATTAAGAGAATAGGAATAAGGATCCAATTCACAGTTGGTGATAAAGGCTATGATACTGTTCAATGACCATTTCAACCCAAAAGAAAGAATGAAAAGAAGTAAAAATCCTTAAACTATTAACTTTCAAGCGAAAAGCTGAATAGTTTCTATTATAATTTGTCATAGAGCAGCACCATTGTTAATTCATAAGATGGCCATTCCCAAATAATTCTCGCAGCCAAAGTTCGGTTCAATCTACAGTTTTTTCTATACTCCCTTTCCCAAAGGATTAGCTTGAGAAGAAACAAAATGCAGCTACGGAAGGCTAAGGTAAACAAAAAACAATGTATAACTGATAAACAGGAATCCCCATTTAAGACAAATACATTTCCTGCCGAAATCCCAAGAACCCCTAATACAAGTCTCAATCATCAAAAACTACAGAATAAAAAACCCGGGCAGATCTCAAATCCACAAAAACGTTGATAAAAAAAACAAAAACCGATATGAAAAAGGAAAAAACAGACCTTGCCAGAGCCGGCCATGGTGACAACGCCACGGCGGCCATTGCCGGAGGAGGAGAGGCGGAGAGTGGAATGAAGGTGTTCAAAGAGGGATTGAGTGGAGGACACGGATTGAGAGTTGAAGTAATCAAGTTTGGAGCAGGAGCGGCGGAGGCCAGAGAAACTGGGAGCAACGGAGGTGGAAGAGATGGATTTGGGGCCAGAGAGTTGGGATGCGAGTGAAGTTGAAGTTACTGCCATTGATGAAGAAGGAGAGGAAAAAAGGATCCTTTGCTTTCCTCTGTCTTAGCCTCGTTTCAAGTTAGCAGTGGTTTTCGTTGTTGGTGGTGAATGGCGACTGGTGAGGGGTGACTGAGACTGCTCCTCTGCCCTTCTTATATAGCTAAGTGGATATCATGGTTTGTGGTTTCTAGTTAAAACTAACGAGTGAAAACGGATAGGGCCCCGGGGTTGGACAAGGAAGGAAGGCTTCGCATACTCGAGAGCTTTTTACATGCATCCTCAAAAACTTGTTTTATGGAATCTAATTAATTACTAATTTATTAATTTATTAACAAAATAATAAATATGTAAAATATTTCTCAATTAAATGAGATGTTATAGATACTCCTTTACTTTTAAATATAAAAATTAAATAAAAAATATATTTTAATTCTAAATATAAAATTATAAAATATTTTATCTCCTAAAATTATAATTTCTTTAAAAATATCTATATATCACACATAAGAAGATTTTTATCTATATATAATTCAAATATACAGTATCGAATGAATATTTTAGATAAATTAATATATAATTATTATAAATAATTAATTTAATTAATTTTTTAATATATTTAAATTAATTAAATAAATTTTATATTAAAAATTATAAATAGTATTTACAGTATAATTATAATTTATAAAAAGACGTGGATGCTCGTAACCTTTTAGAGAATTGCCTTTTGGTAATTCTTTTCTCCTTTGTCATATATGGTATATATGCAAATAAGAAATTGTTTTTTGGAAATATAATAAAATGTATGTTAGGATTCACTCTAAAAATTTTTTTAGATTGGTTTTTAAAAAATAATTTATAGAGAAAAAGTTATTTTAAAAAAATTTTAAATAAATTATTTTTTAGAAGAGCTTATAAAAAAATTGATTCTAAATATATAAGTATTTAGATAGTTATTACTGTAATGAGTTTTATAATTATTAGATTATTAAAAAAATTATAATATAAAAAATTAAATAAATAATTATTTACTATTTCTCACCCGCTCTTCTATCATTAGCACTATTTATCATTAAATTATCATCTCATCTCACTCACTCTTCTATCACCTCTACTGTTCATCTTTATTAGCCATCATCATCTTCCACCCTCTCCAGTCAGCCATCTCCATTCCAATACACGACAAACAACAATGTTATAGATAGAGAAAGCAGAGCTCAAAGGAGGAGACACGTAAGGACGATGAAAGTAATCCTAGAAGCGACGATGACAAAGGAGATAATGATATCAAACTGAAAAAGATAAAGAGGCAAATAATAAGCAACAAAGAAGAAAAAAGAGAAGAGAAGGGAGAGTATGTCAGCAAAATGGTCATTGAATAGCCCATAAACTATTTTTCATTTTAGAAACTATTTTTAAAAATTTATTTAAAACTATTATTTAGTCCATAAACTCTTTTAGATATTTGAAGATTATTTATTTTATTTTTTTAAAATTATAGTTTGAATTAAAAATTCTTTTAAAACTATAATTTTGAGGTTATCCAAATACCAAGTTTGGTTGGATGTGCTTTCAATAGGGTATGATTAGGTACAATAATTTTTTATATATGTAGTAATTAACAAGGCTTGTAAATAAAGTTATTGTATAAATATTTAGCCCCACTAGAATGAGAAGTTGTACTTTCTTTTTTATTTCCCTTTTAGAAATCCCTCTTATATTCAAATTAATTATTTTTTTAATTGTATGATAAATAAGAGGAAGTGATATAATGCAAACAAAAAGTGAGATTATGATTTTTCCTTCAAAAGCATAATTCATGTATTCTATAAATTGCTAGATTTAAAAATAATGCATTC
This sequence comes from Leucaena leucocephala, assembly GCA_037074615.1. Classification (NCBI taxonomy): domain Eukaryota; kingdom Viridiplantae; phylum Streptophyta; class Magnoliopsida; order Fabales; family Fabaceae; genus Leucaena; species Leucaena leucocephala. Next base: position 514,448 of record CM073561.1, on the reverse strand, counting down.
TTCAGATCAAAAAAGAAAATGATGATTTGCTCTAACCTACCCATCTTCTTTTCTTTTCTCGGAAGCGATTCTAGCACTTTTAATTGATATTTATTAATTTTTCAATGTCTTTTTTTAGATAAATTATATTAAGGATAGGGATGAACTATGTTATTTATCAACATATCTTACCTCTTTCTTCCTCTCTGTTTTTTTTTTCACTTACTCAGCCAATGCCAATGTTTAGTTTTGTCATTAAACCAGACATGAGAACAAATGTTAAAAGTGGACGTGACAAATTAAGTTTTTTTTGGTAAAAAAGACAAATTAAGTTTGGGATCTTCAATGAAAAAATGTTTATTGTACTTTTATTATTACTACTTCTTCGCCAGATATTTTTTGTTGCTATTGCTACTCAACAACTCCAGGAGAAAACAATTTGATTACGTACATGCATGCATGTTTAATGAAAAACAAAATGCATGTTCAATGAAAAGTGATTCATGTATGTATTGATGACTAGATAAATGATGCATGTGCCTTGGTTCAAAAAGCGCCCCTCCCCCACCCAAAAGATCAATAAGCAAATCCATATCTCTATTTTCACTTAATAAAGGGACATAAAATATTTCCCCATCAAGTATAATGGCGCCCCCCCGGGGGGCCAATCAGCATATAGTTAATAATCTAATATTAGATTTTGTTATATATGAGTTTGCCTCCTATAAGAGGTATTGTTTGAGCATTAAAGGTAGACATATCTTCTAACAATAATTTGAATTATTATTTATCACATTGTGAGAAATTAAACATTTCCATTAGATCTAACTATCATTTATTTAGTTATATTTTAATTCCATAAAAAATTATTTTTATTTTTAATATTTTAGACTATTTTAATTCTATCAAAAAGCTCGAAAATGGGATGATGGAAGTAGAAGTGAAATATTTTATACTATTTTACTCCAAGTATAAAATTTCTGAATAACTTTAACCCCTATTAATTTATAAAAAAATATTTTAAATTATTTTACTCCAAGTTATAAAAAATATACATCAATTTCATACTCATTCATATATTAGCAAACAAATTTTTAAAGTTAATTTTTAGCTTAATTTTATTTTCACTTTTATTTCTTCTTTTGGTACAAAAAATTTTAGAAAGAAATTAGGTTCACCCACGATCAAAAGTTAAAGTAAAGTCTTCCTTCATCCTAAACGATGCTAATGTCGGCTAAGACGAGTTATCTATTACTCTCAAATATAAATTTAGGCATTCAGAAATTAAGATATCTCCTCAAATACTATGATTGAAATTATAATAAAGTGATACTCTATAGGGATCAAATATACTCTAAATTATCGTATGTCTTAACTCTTTACCAATTAAACCCACGAACAATAGGTTATTTTTATATCTATTTTTTTTAGTTATTCACTCAATTTTATATATATTTCTATTCCTATTAAAAACTGTTTTATCTTATCAAACCTACCCTGAATGTATCCAAGCCCATTTCTCAGTCTTGGACTTGGTTCAGCCCTTGCCCGCAGCAGGTCAAGTCCATAACAGTAATCATTGCCAAGTAAGAGGTCAAACTTTAAAATGGTCGAAACACGATATCTTCAGTACTACAGGTCTACAGCTGTGGCATTGACGCCACTAACCCTTCTCGACTTGGGCATGGCTTCCATCAACAAGTTCTGGATTTTTTGTCTCGCTTTGTTTCTCCTCGCTTCCCCTCTCATACAAGGTTTGCTCCTTAAATTCTAGATCCACATCAATCTAGCTCGTGCGAACATGTACTTCCTATATTTTATTCCATTTCGTCCGTTTCTAATTCACAATTTAATTTAGCTAGGATCCAATCGTTGCAAGCATTTTATGATCACATTGATCTGCAGGATTGGTTAAAGTTGACTGTTTGCTTTTATCCCCGTTTTGATTTCTTATTCAGGGCCAAGTGCTTATCTTCTAGCTGAATTTTTAGTTTGATCTGCTTTTGACTGTTCTAGATTTGATATGTTCTAGGTCTTGGCCTTTGTTGAGTCTTTGGTGTTGTCCTGCTTTAATTGCTTATGTGAGGCAGGACTGATAAAAATTTGGAAAGTTGGATGGCTAAACATCTTTTGATACAAGTTTCGACAAACAAATGAAAAACGTGATTCTTTTTACTTCCTAGTTGCTAGGTGCCAGTCAGATTCAGATGAGGCTTCAGAGACCCCTGAAGAAGTAGGTGATGTTGGAATTGTTGGTCAGGATACTCAAGATTTTGGTGATGAGAGCTATTCCTCTGCTCCAGGAATTGATACGCACTGCGTATTCCCAAAGAATGGTGCAAAATGTAAGAGCCTGATATACTAGTGTCCAAAAATATGATTCAGAATGCTTTTCGTTTTTTGTTGAGAGGATGTAACCTTTTTTGTTCATATAATCTAGTGGTTCCAGCTGGAGAAGAGACAGACCTGCTCGTTGGTGTGAAAAATGATGGTAATTGAATCAAATTTGAACAATAAGTAACCTTTGTACTGGTAACCAATCACTGATCAATAAGTAACCTTTGTACTGGTAACCAATCACTGATCAGCCATTATGTCTTTCATTTTTATCTTCTCATTCTTTGAACATCTGTCCATCCTGATTGCTGTGTTACATTGTTTACTGACTACTTCCTTGGTTACACCATGTTCAAAATAAAAGGAGAATAAAAATTGACAAATTACCTGATTTAATTCATTGTATGAACTGGAAACAGGGGAGGCCAGCTTGAAGGTCATTGCAATTAAAGCTAGTGTTCACTTCCCATATAATCACCACTATGTTGTTCAAAATCTTACTTCTCAGGTAATAATTGCATGCTGAATGCTGAATTTATTTTTCCTTTTTCTATTGTTATCTACGTTCAAGGGGAAGCATATGTTTAATACATTGTTGTTAACTTGTAAGCTATCAATAGATTCCTTCTCTGGTCTTTATATTTGGCTTGTGTTATGATGGACTTCAAGAATCTATGAAGTTTTTCTTTTTGGCGGAAAATTTGAATATATATATATATATGTAGACACATACTGTTGGCTAGTAAACTACTGTAGTATTTAGTTTCCACAAGGCAAAGATTGTTTTATTCATAGGACAAAGCTTGAGAACTTGGCTTCTAAGCATATTTGGCCATCGATTTTGTAGACATGAAACGGCTGCTGGGAGCTGGGCTGAGTGTAGAAAATGGGCTTGAGAATGTGTTTGTGGATATAATTTTTATCCTATCCTTTTCATTCAGAGAGCAGTAGCCACTCTTCCCTTCAAATAGACATTGCTTAATTATCTTAGATTTACAAATTCATCTGAAAGCATGAATTGTGTTGAGTCAATAACTCTGGTATAGTGTAGCACGTGCTTGCACCATTCTTTCTGAAGGAACTAGGCTTTTGATACTATGCTTGTTTGGCTGTTTTAATTTGTAAAATTAAATGGTAGCTTGTTTGAATTGCAGCTTTTTAATTATGCTTCGGTGCCAGCCTCAGCACAGGGCACTTTCCCATATACATTTGCTGTGAGCCAATTCTTGCAGGTAACTCCATTGTTTTGGAAGTCTAATGGATTTAATTTCAGTCATTAACGTAGGAGAAGGATCAATCTTAACATGCCTAATTATTTGCTTTTCCTATGCAGCCTGGAGCTTTTGATCTCGTGGGAACCATTATGTATGAAATTGACCAGCAACCATACCAAAGCACATTCTATAATGGCACTATTGAAGTTGTTGAGACAGGCAGCTTTCTAAGCATGGAATCTGTTTTTCTTGTTACTCTTGGAATTGCCCTTCTTGTCCTGTTTGTGCTATGGATTTATGGTCTAGTTCAAAATGCGTCCAAGGTACTACAATTCTATTTTTTACGTGATTTCCTTGAATCGATTTAATCTTTCAGGACCAAATCATTAATTTACTTTTATGTATTATTAAGTTTCATTATCCTCTTTCTATTAATTCAGTATATGCTAGTATGAAATGTTTTACTAGAAAGATGCATAAATGCTGCTGAAGTAAAAGAATTGAAGAATTACTCCAATCAAATAGGAGCAATCGAGTGGGAGAAATCATGTTCTGTGATTTTCCTTGGCATCATAATAAGAATGTCTGCTTTGAAGGCTCTTTCTTCATTAATACCTCTGTTCATGTTATAGCTTAGTTATTATCAAGCATTATGCATATACAATACTGAAACAGCAGCTAATAAGATATTTCAAACTCATAGCAGCATTTTCTTTTTCCAAGCTACTTATTTGCATCTTTCTTCATTTAATTCTCATATTTGCACATGAATATTTTATTAGAAAACAAAGAAGGGCCCAAAAGTTGAAGTTGGGACTAGGGCTACCTCAATGGATGAATGGCTTGAGGTGCGTGCTTATGCTTTAATGCTTTACTATGTATTTGACACTTTATACTATTTGATGTCATGGTGACTTTAGTTGATTAAAAACATTGCATTATATCCGGAACTAAGACCTCATTATAACTAAAATAAATAAATTTTAAAATGTAACACACACACACACACACATATTGGATTTGGCTTCTAATCTCTGGTTATTTCTACTGCATGTCTACTCCCAGGGGACTGCATATACCATGTCGAACGAGTCAAAGAAGAAAGATAAGTAATTCTTCTCAAGTTCATACTCACAAGACAACCCCGGAGTACAGAATCCTGTAACTCAACTAGGTTGGAGAATTTAGAAGGGCTAAAGAAGTAGCACAACTTTAGGCTGAGAAGCTGCCTTTCTATTTTAACTTATGAAGGAAATGTAACCATTTTCCCCCTCTGTAGTAAGTTTAGCTTTTCCAGGAGAGAAAACGACTGGAATGAGTTCAGAAAATTACAGTTTTTTGTGAACCGGCAGATTTTTTTTTTTGTTTGTTTGGGGGTTATATCTTGTTAATACAATCTAGATTGTGCTCTTCTTGTTGACTAAATTGGATTTTTGGCATCTGTTCCATGTGTTGCCGTAGTTTATATTTTGTTGCATTGCTGGCAAATATATATTCTGAACTTTTTATCGTTTAGCTAGGCATAAAATTCAGAGTACTCATATATTGCAGATGGCTTTCCCTCAGTAACTACTGGTGTGGGGAGAGTCTCTCTGCCATGGGTGAAGTTTTCTTTTTTGAGAGAGTTACCGTACAGTCTCATATAAGCAATTAAATCAGGAAAAAATCTTACAACAAATAAACATATAAACGTAAGAAATGACATGCAATATTACAATCATGTGTGCTAATAGATTATGACTCCAGATCCTCTCTGATGGTATTTGAAGTGAAGGGAGATAGGAGATAGGTTTCGCTTTTGCTTGTGTTCCTTTAGAAATTCTCTCTATTCCACTTCCGACCATTGTTGAATAGATGAGTATTTGCGGTACATATAATGTGTATGTAAAGGAAAATTGACGATAGTTGGCAAAAAATTTATAAAAGGAGAATTGTTGAAATAAAATTGTTTTTTTCTAGGAAGGGAGATTTCTAAAATTTTTTGTATAAAAAAAATTCGTTGTTATATTTCCTTTGACAATATGCTGTTGTTGCTTTCACCAATTAATGGTGGTTGCCGTAGGCTGGGGATTGAAAGCAAACACATGGGTTTATACTCACTACGATTTTGACTTTGGTTAATATTTCAGTTTTTTTTTAAGTTCTTGATCATTCAAATTACACAAAAGTTTATTTTCATTTGTAAAAAAGAGTTAAAAGTTAATTTTAGCCCCCACTTTCATCTGATTTTTCATTGTGGCCCTCCCTACATTAATTTCTAGGTCCGTCCTTGAGGTTGAGGTTGAGGTTGTGAATATGAATAAAGTTGGGGGGGGGGGTTTATTTTGTGGGAAGCTCAATGGAAAACTTAACCGAGTAAATTAGAGAATCTTTTGTGAAGTATTAGACTTAAAACATTATTATTTTTATAATATTTATTATGATTTATTAAACAAATAAATGTTCAAAATTAGTTTGCAAGGTTGGCTCAAAACCTTGACAATTGCTCCATGCTGTCAACTAGTAGCTCTAAGATGGAGGGAGAGGATAGATTTGGACAAGTAAAATAACAATAAAAACGATTTATATTCCACTAAAAAAATAAAAAGAAATGAATTGGCAACCTATTCATGCATAATATTTCTTTACTTGATAGGTAGCCAAGGCAAATCAAAATAATGCTTCACCGTTATCAGTGACAGAAATAACATCAATATTTTATTGTTGAGATTTTAATTGAATAATATTTTAAAATTTATTTTTTTCTAAAAAATAATAATATATTTTTTTTAAAATTTGCAATTTTTCTGAGGCAAATAATTGGGCTTGACGGTGAAACATTTATTAAAAGGAGAAGCTGAACATTTATTACATGATTTTAGCTTGACATGGTATTTAATTGGCCATGTTCATGGTAGGATGATGATTAGCAGAGAGAGCAAAACATTTTAGCAATATCTAAAGTTGTCATGTTTGCTGATGTTATTTCCCAACTACTGCATTTATTATTTAATTTATATATCACATATTTTTGGTAACTGATCGATATGCTTGGCTTGATTGTCGTTAGGATCATCACCAGATACTTTATACAGTAAAATGAAAGAGATGGACTAGAATTTCATAGGAATCTCTCAGACTTATGATTATTTTAATTGTTCCCAACTAATTAATAGAAATTGATATATATACCAACTGCACGGAAATTGATAATTGGGAAAGCATTACTCATCAAGGAAATCCCCCTGAGCTTTCAAATTCTTTATATTTTAAGAGAATGCACATAAATGTGTTGGATATTACCTTTTTAACCCTGCACATTAGATCATCATATTTATATACATCCTTTTCAATTAGATTATATCTTATATAGCACTATTCTCACATTAAACTCATACTTCACTTCTAACACTAAGTAATATAATTATAAGTTACAACCAACTATTTACTAAGGATTAAAAAAGTAGTTTCTATCGTTAAAATGATAAAAAAAATTATTACTACTTTCCCAGACTACCCTCCAATTAAAGTCAATATGTCTTAATTGCTTTTAATTTCTTTCTTACATAATCTCTCTATATTATAATTAATAAGGGCATTTGAGGAAAAGAAAATGAAATTTTACAAAATGACTTACTAGAACATTAAAGACCATAAAAACCTTATAGAAGATGCTTTATATTAAGTACCAGAGTGATACTCCCTTAATCCTTTATGCAGATTGCATTTTAGAAAAAAATTTATAGTCTTAAATGTAGACAACTTTGCATGAGTTTTTGGAGTATTCAATGTTTTTTTTCAAAAAATATCTTTTTTGTGAAATTCCAATGATTTTTAGTGGTATTTGGTTTTTTTTCAATAAATGGTGTTGATCAGAAAGAAAGACATAGATTAATTCAATTTCAACACCATTGTAATAAGGTAACTAGTTTTCTTCGTACGATAAGATAGTTTAAAGTGACTTAATTTAGAATTGAAAGGAGTAACAATAAGCAACTAACTTGAATTACTTCCTTTTCTTTTATGTGATTAAAGACAAGTTATTCATCAGAGTCTGATCAGATTGTTGAGCAATAGAGATAGGAGTTGGTTGATGCATGCAAGTAGGTTCACGTGGAGCCAGAGTTTGGCATGGCAGGCGCAATAAAATTCTCTTGCTTTCAAGCTGTCCGAAATTCTGAACGTGAGGGTAATTAATCAGATCAGAAGCAGTAATATAACCATTTGTTGCCAAAAACAGTCAAATTCCAACCCTCACAGCGTAAAAAGCATTTATTAGAAGCCATGAAGTAGGTTTGAGACAGATGTACAATGCCGTAATGCCCATAAATCCTTTAATATCTGTGTGGTTGAGAGTTCAACAAAGCATTGAATTGAAAGATAATAATGCCAGTTTGGTTTGTGCAAAACGTTCATGTCTTTTTCTCTCTGCAAAGCAAAGCATCATCTTAAGTCATCCGTGGCGGTCCCTAGCATCATGTGAGGTTCTTTATTTCAGTGTCTAGGAGATTTTCAAAAGCAAGTCTTAAGAATTGTTATATATTGAGCCAATGAATCTTCAGCAATACTCATCAATAGTTTTCTTGGGAAACACAACACAGAAGCCTAGTTGCTTCTGATCAGTGTTCAATGCAGAACTTTAGGGTTAGCCATGGAGCATTTATCTGCTTCTGGCTGTCTCTGCTGTTTGTCTTAACAGACATTTGCTACGGAGAGCAGATGACAGTTCAGGTTGTTGGGGTTGGAGAATGTGAAGACTGCAATCAGAATAACATTAAGACCAGCCATGCTTTCTCTGGTACTTTGTCTTCTTTTTAATTTAATGATGTTTTACTTTTGAGTTTTAAGGTTGTTTCAGCATGTTTCTGTTGGAGCTAGCTACTTTCTTCTTCTGGTGTTGTTCTCCAACTTTTAATCACACCAATAACTTTCAAGATCATCAGATAAAGCTAGTCATGTTACTTAAGTCATTTTCGGTCATATAATCATGTGTAAGTCATGTGCTTGAAGAGAATAACCAAGAAAGTGAATTTTCTGTGCAGGGCTACGTGTGACTGTAGATTGCAAATCAGATAATGGGCACTTCAAAACAAAAGGGACTGGTGAGCTTGATGAGAAGGGCAACTTCAAAGTGTCACTTCCACAAGAAATACTAAAAGATGGTGAATTGAAAGAAGAATGCTATGCTCAGATTCACAGTGCTTCATCTACTCCTTGTCCTGCTCATGAAGGCTTGAAGAACTCCAAAATTGTGGTAAACTCTGAATATGGCAAGCAAACCCTAAAACCATATGGGACAGTCAAGTTCTCATCAGTAAATTGCACTTCAGCATTGTTTTGGCCTTCCCACAACTTCCCTCCTTTACCTAAACTTCCCCTTCTACCACCCAAACCTGATCACCCATTGTTCCCTAAGCTTCCACCTTTTAAACACTTTGGCAATCCATTTCCCTTCCCTCATCATAAAATTTTGCCTCCTCTACCACCAAAGGTCTTTCCTCCCCTACCTCCAAAGGTCTTCCCACCTCTACCTCCAAAGCTCTGCCCTCCTATTTACGAGAAGCCTCTCCCTCCTCCGGTCCCGGTCCCTCCTCCCACCCCGGTTCCTCCTGTCCCGGTCTATAAACCTATCCCTCCTCCGGTTCCTATTTATAAGTCACCGCCAGTACCAGTATACAAGAAGCCTTGCCCTCCTCCAGTGCCAAAGCCTCTTCCTCCTCCTATAATTAAGAAGCCTCCACCAGTACCAGTATACAAGAAGCCTTGTCCTCCTCCTGTGCCTGAATACAAGAAGCCTTGTCCTCCTCCTGTGCCTGAATACAAGAAGCCTGTTCCTCCTCCTGTTCCTATATATGTGAAGCCTCTTCCTCCTCCTGTGCCTGTATATGTAAAGCCTCCTCCGGTACCGGAATATAAGAAACCTCTTCCTCCACCAGTGCCGGTATTTAAGAAGCCTTGTCCTCCTCCAGTTCCATTTTTCTATAAGCCACATCATCCATTTTTCAAGAAGCCACTTCCTCCTATTCCACCATTTTTCAAGCCTCATCCTTTCCCTAAGATTCTTCCACCACCAATCCCAATTTTCAAGAAGCCACTTCCTCATCTACATATTCCTATTTACAAGCATCCCCCTTTCAAACCTCTTCCCCCTTTCCCAAAGTTGCCTCCTTTCAAGAAGAAGCCTCTTCCTAAGCTCCCTCCATTTCCCAGGATCTCCCCAAAGCATTTCCATCACCCTAAGTTCGGAAAATGGCATCCCGTACCTCATTTTCCTCCTCATGCATAGATTACTATAGTTGTACAATAAGTTAATACAAGTTATTGGTTAATTTTGTTAACTTATTGTGCAATCATCCAATTAGGAAGGAATTTCTCAAACTAGAAGGATCCACCGATTCATGTGCATGGTTTCTTTCTGCCTTTTGCTTTCCGTATCATCATCAGAGATCTATGATTATTGTTGTCGCAATAATAAAGCCTACAAGGGTATAGAGAAAGTGGATAGAAACGTGAAGAGTGAGTGTAGAGAGAAGAAAAAAAAGAAAAATGAAAAGCAATGTTGCTATTTGAAGAAGCTTTTATTATTGGTAAGATGTGTGGTTGGTTGTTGTTGGTTTATATGCAAGGACTTTTTCTGTCAGTTGCTGTGCTTGCTTGTATGATTGCAGAATGATGAAGTTGGATGGTAATAAAGGGAAAAAATTTGGCATCTTCATATTCTGAATGTGATTCTCATTAATTACTCCTATTTTACTCTGCATATCCATGTTATCCCTGCTGGTTAGATGCTTTAGATATCTATCCCAATATATGAAACTAACTATAATTAATGAGCATTTACGTCCATGAAAGAGCAAAATAGGTTACTCTATAAAAATAGAGGGGGACCACACAAAAGTGATTGAATTGAAGTACTGGTGAACGGATGCCTAAACCAGATTGAAAAGGCTTTTAGTAGGGGATGAACAACTGATCAAATCAATTGAAAATTGGAAGAATGGCAGGTTGCAGAATTGAGATTACTGTAGACTTTTTTCCTTTTGATTGATGCAAATTATATAATAAAGAGAGAGAAATGAATATATATATATATATAATTGTTGACAAATATTAGTCTAGTTGATAAAATATTAATGTCTTTATAGATATTAGTTAAGGATTAATTTTTATAAAATAGATTTTAATCACTTTAAAAATGTTATACCAATGAGCTTTACTCCAAGCTATTGTTTTGTGTTTAAAATCTCTTTTGAATTTTGGATGAGTGTTTGGCTGGTATGCATATAAAACTTTATTTTGGAGTAAAGAACTTTTTTTTCAGCTTCACACACCTTCTAAATCTTGTTGTCAGACTTTATTAATAAGATTTTTTTTTTATTTATTGACTAATTTATCTTAAACTAAAAATTATATAAATCGCTTGCTAAGGTACTCATTATTTATTATTGTGCTTTACATAAAATTTGAGGCAAGTCTATTAGTGACTTTTAAATAATAATTGTTTTTAAAAAAATTGTTATATAATTCTAATAAATTTCTCATTCGTGATTTTGAATTTTATATCAATTTAATAATTTTATATGATTTGATAGTAATAATTTTTTTGTAAGGTCAGAGTGTAATTCCCCTAAGAATTTTATTTTGGTCTCCAATCTTAGAATTGAGAGAAGAAGTAAATTCTTATCTTCAACGTCTTGGTCACAATTTAGGCCAAATAGTTGTTCGGTACAATCTCATATCAAGAGAATCATACAATAAAGAGAGAACCAGAGTGAGGAAGAAAAATGCATAACCACATTCTCAATCATATATCACGTTTCAAATAATTTGCATTATGAGTTTCTTTGGACAAAGTTTAAACCGCCAGTTGACTATAGTTTTGACAAGTTACTCTTTATAAATATCAATAAATTAACTGTTATTTTTATTATTTAATATAAAATTTAATTATTTTTTAATAAATTAAAAAATTAAAAGAATTATTTAATTATAATTAATATAAGAATTATTTAACTAATTTAGATAAATTAAAGAATAAATAATATAAATTTATTTTTTTGATAATATTGACCAAATTTAATTATTAGATATCATAATTTTAAAAATTATGATTATTTTTTTTAATATAAATATTTTTTATAAAAATTAAATCTAAGATTTAAAGGGATCTAAAGGCCTCTCAGCTTAATTGATTCTGGCATGCTTATATTTATTCATAATTTATTTCACTTTCATAATTAAAAAACAAAGTCAACTAGTGGGAGCTATGGGGTAGGGGTGTGTATAGGTAGGGCAGCCCTTCTACCTAGTGCCCTGCCCAAAAAATGCATGGGTTGCATTTTACAGCCCGATGCCCGGCCCTATCCGGTAAAAGCCCTAACAATTTTGGGCAAGGCATGAGTGGGCTGGGCATGGGTGGACTGGGCATGCCCAAGTCGTGATGTCATGCTCATGTTGTGAAAAAAATTTGTAATTATGAATTTCTAAAATAATACCATATTCATGTGTCTTTTAGAGTTAAATAATATCTATAATTTACTAAGAATAAGAGAACAAAGATAATAATTAAAATCTTGAGATTCATTGCATATAAAAAATAAGCGTTGAAATCTAAGTAGTTTGTAATTATAACTTTGTATCAATCTCCCTAATATTGACAAAGATAAAGCATCTAAAAAAATAAAATAAATAATTATAATTTGAAATGTAATCATATGATAATTAACAAAGTTAAAAAAAAGAAAAAATTAGTATAGTTATAAATATTAAAAGATACAACTTACCTACTTATATTTTTAAAATTACCTTATAGTCACCAGTAGTTATCATATTCTCCCTTTTAAGATAGAGAAAAAATAAAAAAAATAAAAAAAGGGGTGCTTATGGGCAGGATAGGGCAGGGCAACCCCTATGCCCGGTACCCAGCCTAAAAAATTTATGGGTTGTATTTTACAGCTCGATGCCTGGCTTTATCCGGTAAAAATTGGGCTAAATAAAGTATTTTTCTTATGGGCTGATCAGGACATAATGGGTTATGGGTATTATACACAGCGGGTACAAATTTACGTTCCTACGAGTCGAAGGTAGGAACCGCATGTGTACTAGTAGCACCACAAAAGGGATTTACCGAGTGGCCGGCATCGTCGTTCTGGCGAGCAATGAACAATAGGAAACGCGAAAAAGAGAAAAATCGAATATCAAAACCTTTCCCCACCATTCTGAGCTAGGTTTAAGCTTTCCTTCTTCACCCCCTTCCAATGGCGGATACTAATTCTGTCGACGCTTCTCTCTGGTGGGATTCTTTCACTCTGCTGCTTACTGAGCTTGAGAACTCCTCTCTCTCTCCTCAGACCTCCCTCCAAATTTGGTATCATTTCTACCACCTCCGCCTCCGCCTCCGCCTCCCCCTCCCCCCCTCTCTCTCAACCTGTACGTGTAAATGTGCGTTCACATGAATTATTTTGGTGTTTACTTGGGCGAAAAAGTTGAAGGACAACCGTTCCTGGCTAGTGGATGCAGTTTCACGCTTCAAGTCGCCAAATGAGAAATCAAAGGAAGCTCTGAATTCAAAGAAAATGCAAATTGGATCTCACCAACTTACTATACAAACGCATTGGAAAGACCAAGCTTTGAAAATCAGCTCCTGCTTGGTGAGTGCTTCCGATCACATTAATAATTATATTTTCTTCTGTGAGGCAAGGAGAGGAGGTTATTTGATGTGAGTGAAACGTCTAAATTGAGAAGACTAAAAAGTGAAGTTATTCTTATTGTGCTGCTGTATATATAGTGTTTGGTTTCTTTACTCTGTATGCCGGGTGTCACCTAGTTAAATTGAACTAGTAATGATTATGAAAGGAATTCTGCTGATATCTTCACTGATTGCTTTTTATGGAAATTCTCGTTATATTTCAGCAATTAGATGAAGTTCAATCATACATTCTTGCCGAAAGGTCAATGAAACATAATGTAGCAGTTGATTCCATGGATCAAGAATTTCTTTATGTGGTTAGTGGCCCAATGCCTCAATCCTCCTGCTATATTTTAATTCTGATCACCCTAATAAAGTCACCTGCTAACTTTTGGATACTTCATATGATGCACAATTCCAATTTGCTTTTTCTTTGATGCTATCAATTTCTTTCCCCTTCTTGTTGTGATGAAAGTAATTCAATATTATACGGAGAGACAGTGCTTGCTGAAATGCATCAGGTGGATTCTCATGCATGCTAGTAAGTGTATTTTCTCACTCTTTCTCTTTCATTCGTACAAGCCCACTATTATAAAGTTTTTGCTGTTAGTTTTTACCGTTATATGTAGGTAATTACGTAGGTAATTACTGTGACCATTAGAATCCCTAGCCTATAAATAGCAAAACATAACCGATGTAATTGTGGGTGCAATGACATTACAGTGAATATATTCATTCTTTAGAATTCTTCTATCTCCTCTTTTTCCCTATTCTCTCTCCCTCCGAGGCTCTCTCTGTCAATTATTCTCTCTTTCCCTCTCCTTCCTGTCATCTTTGATCAAGGAATACAACAGTGGTATCAGAGTAGTCGTTCCTTAGCCACTCACAAGAATCAACGACAAGATGAGCATGGATATAGAGCAGTGTTTTTAGAATATGGAGAGAAATCTTGACGGGATGAATATAGATGCAAAGCTGTGTCTTTAGAATATGGTAAGTAAACTTGATAGGATGAACGCTCTTTTGCAGAAAACTCAGCCAGTAAATAAAGATATGACATAGTTAAGGAAAGGATTACAAAAGGAAAGGGATGTTTCTAGTGATCAAGAATAGTACCTGGTAGCTCAAGAAGATGAGTCTTCCCCTTCAGCACTTATTGAAGTTATGAAGAGTAGGAAGGACATCTTATTGACTCAGAGAAAATCTGTTATTAATCTGCTAAAAGAAACTAGAAAACTAGGAGCTACCCCAACTAACTTTTCTATGGTTTATAATCCTCTGCTTGATGCTAATGGTAATATGCCATATAAAAATCCCATTGAAACTGCTAAGAACAACCCATTTGAGAACTCAGAGAGGTACAAGAGATTGATTGGTAAATTGAATTATCTTACAGTTACCCGTCCTGATATCACTTATCCAGTGAGTGTACTTAGCCAATTTATGATCTCTTCAACTGTCCAACAGTGAGAAATCTTAGAACATGTGTTATATTACTTGAAAGGATCTCTAGGTCATGGGATATTGTATAAAAATCATAGTCACATAGATATTGAGTGTTTTTGTGATGCCAATCATGGAAGATCAAAGGCTACAAGATAGTCCAATATAGGATACTGTGTTTTTGTAGGAGAAAATTTGATATCTTGGAGAAGTAAGAAACATAATGTGGTGTCACAATAAAGTGCATGAGCGTAATATAGAGTCATGGCATAATCTGTATGCTAGATAGTCTAGATATATCAGTTACTGAAGGAGGTTAGCCTTAAAACCTTGTTACCAGCAAAGTTGTGGTGTGATAATAAAATAGCCCTACACATAACTTCTAATTCGGTATTCCATGAACGCACGAAACATATTGAGATCGATTGTCATTTTATTCGAGACAAGCTCAAGGAAAACTTAATCTCTATAGGCCATGTAATATCTAGTAATCAACTGGGTGATCTCCTCACCAAAGCTCTTAATGGGTTTTGAGTTAAATATCTTTATAACAAGTTGGGTATGGTTGACATCTGTACTCCAACTTGAGGGGGAGTATAGAGATATTATAAGATATATAAATATCCTGTAATTAGTATATAGGATTATATATGATATTATTTTATTAATATCTAAGATTCTCTATTATGTATATATACCCATTTAGAATATTAATAAAATACAAGTATTTTTTCCTTTCTAAGTCTATAGATTCCAACTGCCTCAGTTCGCATTTGGGTGGGACAATAGATGAGAAGTCTGGTGAGGGCTTTTCTAAAATTTCAAATGCAATCCTTGGCCTACTTCCCATTCTTAGCAAATGTGTTGCTGATCCTGAACATTGTGTGCTGTCTCTGTCTGCTATGGACCTGATATTAAGAAATTTCTCGACGCGCGAGACTTGGTTACCTGTCATACAGAATCATCTCCAGCTTCCACTTCTTATGCTAAAACTTCAAGATAAAGTGTCCTCTTCCATTCCAATGATGTTGAAGTTTCTTTTGACCCTTGCACGTGTAAAAGGAGGTGCTGAGATGCTTTATGGTTCTGGTTTCTTGTCGTCTCTGAGAGTGTTGTATGCTGAAAGTGACGAGGCGTTCTCAAGAATTCATAGCGAAAATGTGGGTAGCTTACATGAAAAGTTTGAAATGCTCGGAGACATTTGGGGACTTGGATTAACTGTGGTCACAGCTATGGTTCAATCCTTGGAAGACAGTCCTTCTTGCACAGCTATTGTGGACAGTGTAATACCTTACTTTTTCCAGGAGAATGCTTATCTTATTTTTGGTTCTCTAAATGCTCCGGACCTCCCTTCAGATCAGCGTGACAAGAGAAGACCTCGACCACAGAGGTCATGGATGTCTCTTGCTAATCTTAAGGAGACAGAACATACTTTGATGCTCATGTGTGAACTAGCAAAACATTGGAATTCATGGACTAAGGTAATCAATGAAGTGGATAAACAGCTTCGAGAGAGATGTATACATCTTTTAGCCTTTATTAGCAGGAGCACTCAACGCCTTGGTGATTTGTCAAACAGGAGCGCCTCACTTTTATGTCAACCTGCTCTTAAAAGAGGATTTTGACAGTTGCTCAAAACCTTCGTATATCAACAGTAAAAATGGATGGTTTTCCCTTGCACCACGTTGCTGCGTGTTAAAACTGAAGACCACTCCTGTCTCAACTGCTTTGACCACCTATGGTCAAGAAACTAAAATTACAGATCTGTTCCCCAAAACATGCTTTTCTGACACTGTTGCTGTGCAAATATATAGAATTGAATGTCTCCTTTTAAAGTTTCTCTGTTTACAAGCTGAGGGTGCTTTAAAAGGTCTGAGGAGGTTGGTTTTGTTGATCTTGCACATTTTCCCGAGCTTCCCATGCCAGAAATCTTGCATGGATTGCAGGTATGGTCAAATTCACGTGCATATTCTGTTCTCATTCAGTTATCAAATGTAAAAGAATGTTATAACAAAAATAAGTAATGTACTGACTTTACATTTCATTTGTTAGCAGTTTCATTTTGCTTGTGATTGTAGAAGGAGGGTGGACAGAGGAAATAGACAACGAGATTCCCTTTTAAGCTTTATTTTCTTTTGGTACAGGATCAAGCCATTGCGATTGTTACAGAGTTATGTGAGGCCAACAAACCGAGGGTTTCTCCTCAAATTCAGAATCTTTGTTACTTATTTCTGCAAATAATTGAAATGGCCTTGCAGTTGGAGCTTTGTGTACTGCAGATCTGCGGCATAAGACCAGTATTAGGGCGTGTGGATGATTTTTCAAAGGACATTAAAACTTTATTTGGTGGTAATATAACCCTTTCTTCTGTCGGGCACTTTAATGGTTGAACCTTTTTTACCATCTTGTATTAGATTCTTAATATTGCTTTCTTTTGTTCATAAATATTGCTAAACATTTACTGTTGCTTTGTGCAGCCATGGAGGAGCATGCGTTTCTGAATGCTTCTAAGAAGTCCTTAAAACAAATGATATCATTTGTCTATCCTGGAATGCTGCAATCCGAGGGTTTATGACATGTCTGCTGTAGCCGAATGGAGAATGAAATGTACATAATTATTTAGCGGCACGGTGCCTGTTAGAATGTAGCTAGCCGCGGACGTTCTTCTTGTTCATATTATAATTTTGCTTTTTCTCCCACCATTCCTTTTCTGATTCTTCCCATTCGGCGTAGATTTTTTTCATTTGAGAAAAAGATGGTCATAGGTCATCAGTGGATGGTGGGGTCTAATTCTGTAAGTAGTGCGTTGCATGATTGTCAGAAAAGAAAATTCCATTTTTCTTTGTCTCTATGTTTCCTCTTTTTTTTTTTAGGGTGGATGAACTGAAATTCGTATTAGAAGGATCGTTTTCAAAGTTCAATGTTAATAGCCTGAAAACGACTACATATGATGTTTAGACTAAAGATGGATATCGTGGTATGACTTTTAGCGGGGGAATATTTTGGATGTTACCATTTGTACCCCCAACAAATGGAGTTATTCGCACACTTTTTAAATATATAAACTATAATTTAATTAGAACTTATAAATGATTAATATAAGTTGCTTTAAAAATAATTTAGTTACAAATGTCCGCAAGGTATTATCCTTTTCGAATAAGTTGTTGGTATACTTTTTCAGAAAATAAATACCTTGGTATCATCCTTTTTGCAGCGCACTTGAAAAAAAGAAAGCGATATGCTAAAATCTGTTGGTTAATTATCTTAATCCAATTCATAGAGTGATAACTGCTAAGTGATAACGCTAATTATGGAAATTGTATTAGCCGTTTGCTAAAAGAAATTGATATATAGCTTCTTTCTCGTGACTTATATGGAACTGACAATGTTGCCGTTTGGAACGTCCTCCACCGTTAAGATCTGATGCCGGTGGGCCCCACAAATTTATCATTGGTCGTAGTCATATTAGGGCATGCAGGACCACGGCCCTCACTGAACAATTTAGCTGACGCTTCTGACTTCTGAACACGAACACATCTTACTAAAATAAAATAAAAGAAACGGCGCGTTTGTTAGGGCTTTTATAAGAGCGTCCGTATTCATTTCCCCTTTAAAATAAAGACAAGCACATTTAGTAACCAAACCTGAATACTGTCTGATTATCCCGAAAATAAATTAAAAAAACAAAGCCTGTTAACCTTTCTTGGATCCTCCCCCAACCATGGTCCCTTCCGAACTTAACCACGGTTAATTTACCCCTCCCGTAATCCTGCCACGTTCACCAATCGAACGGCTAGTTCAAATATATTAGATGCACGCGCCCCTCTATATAAGCCTACTCGTCCCTCCTAAATCCCTAGCCTCTCCTCTTCTCCTCTTTTTGATCAGTCTGAATCTTTTCTCTCCTCTCGCAACAATGGTAAACCCTAAGGTCTTTTTCGATATGACCGTCGGCGGTCAACCTGCTGGCCGTATTGTCATTGAGCTTTACGCCGACACCACCCCCAGGACCGCCGAGAACTTCCGTGCTCTCTGCACTGGCGAGAAGGGAGTCGGTCGTAGCGGTAAGCCACTTCACTACAAGGGCTCCTCCTTCCACCGTGTGATCCCCGGCTTCATGTGCCAGGGAGGTGATTTCACCGCTGGAAATGGCACCGGTGGAGAGTCGATTTACGGCTCCAAGTTCGCTGACGAGAACTTCGTCAAGAAGCACACTGGTCCTGGTATCCTTTCCATGGCGAATGCTGGCCCTGGAACCAACGGATCTCAATTCTTCATCTGCACAGCCAAGACTGAGTGGCTTGATGGCAAGCACGTGGTGTTTGGCCAAGTCGTGGAGGGAATGAATGTGGTGAAGGAGGTCGAGAAGGTCGGATCTAGCTCTGGCAGGACCTCCAGGCCGGTGGTGATTGCTGACTGCGGGCAACTCTCTTAGATGGCTGCGGCCTTGCTATGTGGTGGCTCTGATCTGAACATCTGAACTATTATGCTGTGTCTTCTTTTCGCTGTCTCGAGCTTTTCTTTATCTTGAACTCTGGGTTTACTAGTGTCTTGGGGATTGGGCTTGTGGTTATGATGAAGGTGCTCTGGATCATATGAAACTTTTTACCCTTTTTCGTAGAAGTTGGTATGTGATGATGATATAAATGAGCTCCTACCCTGAATAAAAGTAGAACTATTGACCATATATATCTTCGATCTACAAGTTTAGTTTATGGGCGTGCCATTATGTTTGTTCGAGTCTTGTGAAATGGTAAAAAATGGATTAGCAAAAGGGGCTCCTGTGAAAACAGGAACGAAATTGGTATGGGTTTGGTCCAGTTTTTGGGAAATAAATATTGATGGTAATAAGGATCACGGCAATTAATGACCGAAGTTAAATCCCCCACACGAATCTCGATATTATCGACCAGGGTTACGCCAGAAAAGTGACTGAATTTCTTGTGATTGTTCACGCTTAAAAAAATGAGTTAGGTTTTGGTGCTTGATGCCTGAACTTAAAGCCCCAGCATGAATCTCGCAGTCCGAGATAGCTAGATGAGTGGGATTTGCGCGACAACGTTTTCTCTATTACAGATTTTGTTGTTTGCCAAAAAACGGGAGTTAGCTTTGCCCCTTTTTGTGCATCAAAACAAAAGCCTTGCTCTTTTTTTCCCAGAAAAAATTCTCTTCCCTTCCATTTTACTTCAAAGCCTTCTTGGTGCAATTACTAATGCAAACATTAATTATAGCATTTAAAATTCTTAATGCTGCTTTTTTCCAAACAAAAGAAATTTGACTCGTAAGAAGTGCTCATCCTCTTTATTATTTAGGATGTTTGAAGAAAACCCAAATGAACATTTCATTCGGTATTTAGGCTCTTCCTTTCACTTGTTTCAAGTATTTCTAGTAGGTCCCCCCCCCCCCCCAACCTTTTTTTCTTTCCTCATCTCTCAAACCTTCCTAAGAATCAGCTTATTGGCCATCATGACTGTGATATTTTGTTGGGGATGAAATTACTTTCACTTTTTTTGGCTGGTAGATTTCATTCTTTCTTGGAATTCTATACGTTCTGTTTAGCGCACAGGCAATCATGGCTTTTAAATTATTTTGTGGAGGTTAAAATTTTATGAGCAAATTAAATGTGGAATTGAGGTTGACGTTGGGGACACGCTTGAGGCAGTGTGTGGCATAACTTGAGATGTGATGTGATCCTCACAATTATGCCCGAAGGGCCGAAGCACGGAAAATATCTGGGACCGCACGCACCGATTCAATTATCTCTGTCAATGTAGTTTGGCTATGTGGCGGCGATCACACCGTCCCGGCGATAAGTTGGAATTTCCAATTTTAAAATTATGAAAATAATACCACCGTTATCTAATTTTCGATGCGTGAAAAGTTCCAACTTCCAACTAACTAAAACGCTATTTTTCAACATATATCATCAACATAAACTGAAAAGGCAGTTAACCTGATCATTTGCTAGCAAAATTGGCATATATTTCTATTTCCCAGTTAATTCACGAGCCACTTTGTTCAAGGGCAAAAACAATGTTATCTGGAAGGGTCAAATTGTAATAAAGTAATGTAATGGAGCAGGGAGCGTGGAGACTCCGGCAAATAAATTAAGATGAAGTTATCTGATGAGGGCGAGTCCACGGAAAGGAGACGGATGCTATGGACTGGGCGGCCCAATGATGTGGGCTCTAGTCTTTTCGGCCCAACATTGAACTTGAATTGGGCTTCGACTGGGCTTCGCAAGAGATTAACTGGGCTCTGTAACTCTCATTTGAACTAGAAGGGTAAGATATGATCATTTAGAACGTATTCGATCTCTAGAGAGTACTACTTTGTTGTGATTCTAATCTCAGCGCTTGGAAAGAAATTTTAGCTCCTAAGTGTCTAAATTTATACCTGAGAGTAATAGACGGCTCATCCTGCCTGATATTGGTATTGATTAGGAGGAAGAGAGATTTCACCCTATTCTTATATCGTGTGGGTGAGCTAACTTCTTTTTAAATTTTTTTTTACCAAAACAAAAAATCTCTCTATCTCGCTCTCAGGCCCCTGTTCTTCTTTCAGGCGGAAATTCGATTTCTTGTTTGGATGAAAACTAGAGCACAAGGCCATTCGTGTCTCCATCATTTATTTTTCTATAATTTATTGTATTATATTACTAAGTGTCTAATTTTTATATTTTTTACTGCCGTTCTGTTTTTTATCATTGTTACCGGTTAGTTATGTTGAAAGGTTTAAATTTGATTATTCTTCTCCGAGTTTTTTGCATGTGGCGGTATTCAACGCCTTTGAACTGTTTTCTCATGTCATCAATATATATACACATACAATTCATGGAGCCTCCTCTCTACATACCAAAGATTGAGGGAAGGGAGGTACTCTTTTTTTTTCCTTCGTTGAGATATTGTTGAATTTTTGTTGTAAATGCATTTGCTATGGTTAGTATATTAGCTAGATCGTATTTCAGTTGTTAAAGATTCTAATGTATAAGATAGATCTTGATGCTTCTGTTGAGAGTTGTAGTTGATTGTGATCATAACTTGTGTTGTAGTTAAGGCCCTGAAATCTAGAGAGGTCCTCTCTCTTAAATATATTGGGAGTTTTACTCACCTCACTTTCCTTATTCATCCATTATCGCCTTGTGGTTTATTGGTTCTTCCCACAAGTTGGATTGTTCTAGTATGCTTTAACTTATAGAGACTTCGGTGGTAGGATTATTTAAAAACAATGATTTTTCTTTATACTAACAAACCTTCATACAGCTACTAAATTAACTATTTTAAACATGACGTCTTAGATTTTAATTAGGCTATATATATAAAAAAAATTTATTAAAAACAATAAAATCTATTTCAATTATCTCTACACTATCAACTAAATAATATTGTTTAATTTTTTTAAAAAAAAGTTTCCTTCACTTTAAGTTTGTGATAAAGAACGCATATTTTGTTAGAATAGTCTCAGAAAATAAATTGATATATAATATAATATTATATATAAATATTTTAAAGAGATTATATCATTATTTATTTTAATTAATTAATTTATTTAATTTTTTAAATTTATTTAAATTAATCAATTTATTTTTATATTATTTTTTATATTAATTACCGGCTAACTTTTATGATATATTGAATACACATTTATCATGTCTTGGTATTTTTTATTGGAGTGGCCAAGAAATTATCGCTTCAAACTTTCCTATTCTGACTCGGATATGTGATAAGCCCCAAAACCATACACACAAGTTATCACCGTCCGTACAAATTGCAACCTCATTCTCCACCGTTTGATCTCCATGTGTATATATATCCTCTTCGCCCAGCTTTGCAGCCAAGCAACGAAGCGAGGGCGAATCAGAGTTTCGAGAGAGACGCACGAGAGTGAGACGTACGCAACCATAACCATGGCGGCTACTGTATCTGCATGGGCAAAGCCCGGGGCTTGGGCGCTGGATTCTGAGGAACACGAAGCGGAGCTTCTTCATCAGAAGGAAGAAGACGACACTGCCGCTTTTCCTTCTCTTGCCGCTGCCGCTGCAACGAAACCTAAGAAGAAGAAAGGCCAGACCATCTCCTTGGCTGAGTTCTCTTATGGAGGCGCTAAACCGGCTCAGACCTCTCAACCCGATGTCTTAACACATGAAGATCTCATGATGCTACCTACAGGTCCTCGCCAGCGAACCGCCGAGGAGCTTGACCGTGACAGGAATCGACTTGGTGGTGGTTTTAGGTCATATGGTAGTGGTTCGTATGACCGGCCTAATAGGAATTATGTTGGCGACGAGTCCTCCAATTCTCGATGGGGTTCT
This sequence comes from Leucaena leucocephala, assembly GCA_037074615.1. NCBI lineage: Eukaryota > Viridiplantae > Streptophyta > Magnoliopsida > Fabales > Fabaceae > Leucaena > Leucaena leucocephala. The sequence continues at coordinate 491,497 of CM073561.1, read as the reverse complement.
TCTAGGGTTTCTGACGAGCCAAGGCGGAATGGTTCGTTTGGTAGGGAAGCAAATCGTGACATGGCTCCCTCGAGAGCCGATGAAATAGATAATTGGGCTGCTGGAAAAAAATCTGCAGTTGGTAACGGATTTGAGAGAAGGGAAAGGGATAGAGGACGGTTTTTTGATTATCCTTCCAGAGCGGATGAATCGGACAGCTGGGCTTCAAAGAACAACTTTGTGCCATCAGAGGGACGGAGATTTGGTTCTAATGGCGGTGGTTTTGAAAGGGAGAGGAAAGTAGGATTCGGTTCCAGTGGGGGTGCAGACTCGGATAATTGGAACAGGAAGAAGGTAGAACCTATCGGTGGAAATGAGAGAAGTGAGACTGGAAGTGTTAGACCGAGACTTGTTTTGCAACCTCGGGCAATGACTGTGAATAATGGAAACCAGGAGGGTTCTGGGACCGTGACCAAGCCCAAGGGCTCAAGTCCGTTCGGAGAGGCAAGGCCAAGGGAGGAGGTTTTGGCAGAGAAAGGGCAGGATTGGAAGAAGATTGATGAGCAACTTGAGACTATGAAGATTAAGGACACGGTAGAGCAAAAGGATGGGTTTCGTAAGAGGGGTTTTGGGGCTGGCAGTGGCCGTGCTAGTTTGCCAGATGATTGGACTGAGAGAAGTTGGAGGAAGACTGAATCTGAAGATAATCGTCCAAATGGGTCTGTCAACTTAGTAATTTAATTATTACGTGTTTAGAATTGTAGTATTATATGTTCATGATTGTGCTTCCTTCACGCTATTAAGAAGCTTAGGACCTTTACGAGTTGTATTATGCAATCTTCTTTTGCCATATTGTGTTACTACTTGCTGGCTTTAATATGCTGCTACTCTTGTAGCATGCCCTGAATATTCCGCCTTTATGTGTTCGCTATATGCTGATCTGTATATTGCACATTGGCTGTTGTCCTGCCTGCTCATGAATGTGCTTATTGCGACTGGCCTGTTTTGGGATGGGATTTTTCCTATTATTGTTTGAGGGGTAGGATTTTTCCATGGTCTTTTATACATGTTCTAGTATTTTAGCATATTGAAGTATTGAATTCCTCTTTTATTGCTCTCTCTTCATGATATTGTTTTTAACCTTAGCTCGAGTTTTGGCTACATTTGACTCAGCATGCTTGTGCTGGTTTCCATGTGTTGAACGTAACTTGGCTGACAATGTTTTAAATCCTTTATATATTCCTTCTACCGAGCTGAATTTTAATAACATGAGTTTAGAGCCTATCTTTCTGGATTGTTAATTGGTAGGCTGAGTGATTTTGCCAGCCTGTTTAGTTCCTATGGAAAATCTTCAAAGTTCCTGCTTGTTGCTTATTGTTCCTTGGACTAGTTTTACACTCACAATTTTCTACCTTACACTGCAGTGCTGAGAAAGTTGAGAATGGACATGTTGAAGAAAGCTGAAGAGCTGTGAATTACCTTTGCCCATGCACATTTTTGCAATAGTTGGAAAGGATATGGGGATGTTAGACCTCGGGTTTTTGCCAAATTCAAGTTGTCACCACGACTCTGATCTTTTCTTTGTGAGACACTACTGAAATGATAAAATTTTGTTAACTATTCTAATAACTTAGGTAGTCTTATAGCTTTTATGGCTTTTTTGTTGTCAAGTGCGGGAGTAATATTTATTTTCTTTCACACACGAACTTCTGTTGTGTGCAAAATCACAACGGTGGGTTTTGCAGAGTAGATGTGCTGTAGACAAATTTACAAGTGCTTTGGCAAGATATTTTTGTTCTTTTTCATCGGGTTAGGTTTCCTTGTATCCTAGAGAACTTGGTTATTGATACCAATGTCATTTTCATCAGGATATGTTGATTATTATGAAGTGTACTGAGTTGTTTTAGTTCTAGCCAAAAGAATGTGTAAGCGATTGGGGTAACTGTTGGTTTGTGTCTTTGAAGGTTTAATAACTTTTTGGGGGAAATAACAATTCCAGACCTTAACAATTGAAGATCTGTAATTGAAATGTCCTAGAAGAACCATTGTCTTTCTGTTTGCAATTTAGAAAGCAATGGAAGATCACTCATAAATGTAACGATAGTTGTGAATGCCTGGAAAATCAGTCAGGAATGGATGGATAGTCTCTCTCTCTCTCTAGGCCGAATGATTTTTTTTTTTCAAACTAAAGCATCCAAAAATAAACTGTCCACCACAAATATGCCTAAACATCCACAACTCACCAAAGAAGTGAATGATTTGAGTCCATCTAATAAATGGATATCCCCGGCCCAAGTTTGTTTAACCAAATTAGGGAAGTCCTGGTGAGAAAGCCGATGAGCCAGAAATTTGAAAGGCTTCTCAGTGTTATTGGGCGGAGCATGAAGACCCAAATTAATGTGAATTGGCCTGTGGTCTGAAAGAACTTTGGGCATGGGAACCCAACTATTGTGATAGTGATGGATCCAGATTGATTGCAAAGTGCACGGTCAAGACGAACGAACAAGGTACCTCTTTTTAAAAATTTTTATACCAAAAAAAACCCAAAAGATGCCCCTTCTCCAAGTGAATTGGGCTCCTAAAAGCCTATGTCAAGAAGACCAATCTGATGCACAAAAGACATGAAGAATTTACACACGACCTGCTCCTCCACGCGTTTCAGAAATATCTAAGGTTATGTTGAAGTCCCGTGCTAATAAGCAAGGGATGTGGGAGTTAGGCGCTAAATTTCTAAGACCCTCCCATAGAAGCTTACGAGGGCCCGGATGTGGACTGCCATAGATTGCTGAAAAGGCAAAATTAGTCTGCTCACAAATGTAAAGAACATCCATGTGAATAAATTGAAGGTGATTAGCTCTAATAGTCACTTCAACTTGGCAGACCATAGAACCCAAATTCCACCAGAGAATCCGGTTGCCTCAACACGCTTAGACTGGAGAAATCCTAATGTCCTTATGACTTTATCTGCTTTGTCACCTGAAATTCGGGGTTCAATGATGACAAAAATATCGGGCTTTTAAGTTGCAGCAATAGATTTAAAAATAGAAGGAAACCTTTTATCTAAGGCACCTTGACAATTCCAAATAATTATAGACATGAAATAATTAAATGAAAGGTTCAGAGGAGAAGTCAACTCCCTCAACAAGCATTTCAATCGAATCATTTCTGGGTTCTCCTTGGAATCCCCTGGCAATGTCCTCCATGGCTCTAACCGATCATCCTGGATCACGATCAATGGGCCTCGCTCCCAAGCTGTGATAGATAGCCCAGTGGACAATTTGACACCATTATGGTGCATAGTTGGGTCAGGTGGTTTCCGTTGTGGAATAGATTGGCCCAAGGTGAGTGTTGGATCTTCGTTTGAAGTGGGAGTTGGCCAGTTAAGAGGCCCACATTTATTTAATGGGCTTCTTGTGTCGTAGGGATTTTAAAAGCTGCAGAAACTTGGGAAATGAAAATACATTCAGCATTCGGATTCGCATGGGGTTTTCCCTTGGGGCCACTAAATGGCTCAAATATTTTTGCAGACTTTTGCTCTCTGCCTCTACGCCTTGGACCAGTGTTGCCGTTATATGCCTGTCTCCTGACAACGTCGTACACTGCCTGTCGTTCATCCTCCTGACCTGCGCCATTACTCAAGGGTCGTTCGTAGCAACGCTCTTAGTGCCGTGAAGAACATCTTTTTTGTCTCTCTTGTCCATCGGGCGAAGCCGTCGCTGCACCTGCATCCATTCCCCAAACGTTGACGTCTCGCGCAATGGATGCAGGCGTTTGTTCTAGCGCTGGTGACAGAGGTGGTATTGCAGTGGCAGCTTCCATTTTTTCCGGTCCATGGCTGAACAGTTAAATAATGGCCGAATATAACCCGTGGGCCATTAATATAAGAGCATGCTGAAAGTCAAGATCATCTTTGAATTTGACGAGAAAACAATCCTCATCTAAAGTCACTAACATGATATTTTCCTTTTGGCTTCCAGAGATTATGTATCTGAGTGCGGATAGAACGCAAATCTATTGAGCGACCCAAAGCTTGACCACAACGGCAAAACCCATCCTCTTGTTCAGAATATCCAAAACATGAGAAGCAAAATTTAATGTGGGAATGGTACCTCGTCTTCATTCCAATGGTGACGTCTCCATGATTCAGAATAACCTCGTCTTCTTCTTCCTCGTAAAAGCGTGTCATCAGCAAGCAGCTTTTCCTTAAATGAAGGCGTGGTCAATGGTTTTTGGTTATCAATGTTCATGAGAGAAGGTAGGACAATGATGGGAGCCACAGTTGGCATTGGCGTTTCCCGAACAAATTCTGGCGAAAGGAGCAAGAGTCTCTGAAGGCAAAGGGGTGCACTCAGAAGTCTCCAATTCATTATCACCATCTTCATCTCTGAGCTTCACTTTCTTGGTTGAGCGATCGTTGCCTGGGTGTGGCGGCGGACCATCTTTGAGAGAAGTGTCAAAGGAGAGAGGATCTTGTAGTGCCATAGGTTCGTTTTCTACTGAACTGACAATTGGTTAATGATTTCATTCTTAAATTTTATGAGTGAGTCAAAATTAATTTTGGAAGATTTTTATTTTTTTTTAACTTCCATACCTTATTCTGGGGACCAAACTTACAATTTTTAATACAAAAAGATATATAAGTATTCTTGTCAGTATCAGCTACAAAAAAATCACCTTTTTTTAAAAAAATATATATATTGGAAGTTTATCATATTTGTTTAAACTCTTAAAAATAATCAAAATTAAAAAAAAAAACAGATTTTTTATTATTTTGAGAGATTACTTAGAGTAACTCTTAAAAATAATCATGCATAATATAAAAGAGAATAATTATAAAAATAAGGAGATATATATATTAACAAAATAATAAATTATTTTTTATTAAAAATAATGTTGTATAGATCTGGTGATTATAAAAATTAGAGTAATGTGCAGAGTCTGCACGATGGGCCAGTGTGAAGACAATTGGAATTTGGAAGTCTACTTTTATTTTTCCCTTTTATTTTTGTATGGGAAATGAAGTTGAATGTCGAGGATTCCATGTTCTGCAACTCGAGCAATTCAGATGACTCTTTGCAAACAAATAGACCGGAAAAAAACTTCCATCTAGTCTTATCATTATCACCTATAATGCACTCTCAACATTCAAACATGCTGGGTTCTTTACTCAATTTTGCTGTTTCAACTCATTCTTCTTTACTGGGTCGTGCTGTTCATTGCCAAATAATCAAGACCTTAGATCACCCCCTGCCTTCATTTCTCTGCAACTATCTTGTCAACATGTACTCCAAACTTGACCATTTTAACTCAGCACTATGTATTCTCTCACTCACAGATCCTCGTACTGTTGTTACTTGGACCTCCCTCATTTCTGGTTGTGTCCAAAATGGCCGTTTTGCTGCTGCACTCCTCTGCTTCTCTAATATGCGCCATGAGTCTATTCAGCCAAATGACTTCACCTTCCCCTGTGCATTTAAAGCCTCTGCTTCATTGCATATGCCCTTTACTGGAAAACAAATTCACGCCCTTGCGGTGAAAGCTGGTCAAATCTGTGATGTCTTCGTTGGATGCAGTGCCTTTGACATGTACAGCAAAATGGGTCTTAGAGTTGAAGCTCATAAGATGTTCGATGAAATGCCTGAAAAAAACATTGCCACATGGAATGCATATATTTCTAATGCAGTGCTTGACAACCGGCCACAAGATGCATTTGATGCATTTAAGAAGTTACTGTGTGTTGGTGGGGAGCCTAATTCTATAACATTTTGTTCTTTTCTGAATGCATGTTCTCACGCAAAAAAAATGGAGTTTGGACGTCAGTTACATGCCTTTATAATCCGTAGTGGATATGGGGAGGATGTATCTGTCTCAAATGGGCTTATTGATTTTTACGGAAAATGTCAAGATCTTTTATCTGCTGAGATGGTTTTTGATAGAATTATCCGGCGGAATGATGTTTCTTGGTGCTCTATGCTCGCTACATTTGTGCAAAACAATAAGGAAGAGAGGGCATGTTTAGTACTCCAGCAGGCAAGGAAAGAAGGAGTTGAGCCAACGGACTTCATTGTGTCCAGTGTACTTAGTGCTTGTGCTGAGCTTGGAGGACTGGAATTGGGCAGGTCACTTCATGCGCTTGCCGTGAAAGCATGTGTTGAGGAGAATATCTTTGTTGGTACTGCACTAGTAGACTTGTATGGAAAATGTGGAAGTATAGTGGATGCAGAGCAAGTCTTTAATGAAATGCCTGAGAGGAATCTGGTCACTTGGAATGCAATGATAACTGGATATGCACATCAAGGTAATGCTGACATGGCATTGGCTCTATTTGAGGAGATGACATCAAGTAAGCCTGAGATGGCACCAAGTTATGTGACGCTAGTTTCTGTATTATCAGCATGTAGTAGGGCAGGAGCAGTGGAGACAGGGATGAGGGTTTTTGAGTCTATGAGAGAAGGCTATGGAATTGAAGCAGGCGTAGAGCATTATGCATGTATTGTAGACCTGTTAGGACGATCTGGATTGGTCGAGCGTGCATACGAGTTTATAAAGAAAATGCCAATTCCTCCCACTATATCAGTCTGGGGGGCTTTATTGGGGGCTTGCAGGATGTACAGGAAGCCAGAGTTAGGAAAAATTGCTGCCGATAACTTATTCAAGCTTGATCCCCAGGACTCAGGCAACCATGTTGTGCTTTCTAATATGCTTGCCGCTGCTGGAAGGTAATATTTTCATATCTTTATTCTTAAACATTTGATATGTCATTAATTTGAAACTTAAACCGGTCATTGATTGATGCAGTTGGGAAGAAGCCACGCTTGTGAGGAAGGAAATGAAAGATGTTGGTATAAAGAAGGGTGCTGGTTATAGTTGGATCACAGTGAAGAATCGGGTTCATATATTTAGAGCCAAAAAGAATAATGTTCACGAGGAAAGGAATGATGAGATTCAGGCGATGTTAAGTAAGCTGAGAAGGGAGATGAAGGAAGCAGGATATGAACCTGATACGAATTTAGCACTGTTCGATTTAGAAGAAGAAGAAAAGGATTTAGAAGTGTGGTACCACAGTGAGAAGATTGCTCTTGCTTTTGGCCTGTTAGCTCTGCCGCCAGGAGTACCCATACGAATCACAAAGAATCTGAGGATATGTGGAGATTGTCACAGTGCCATCAAGTTCATATCGAGAATTGTGGGCAGAGAAATAATAGTGAGAGATAATAATCGTTTTCATTGTTTTAAGGACGGGCAGTGCTCTTGTAAAGACTATTGGTGATAGTAACCCGGTTTAATTTGCCATACTATACTCCAGAGTGCAGTTGAACGAAGATGAGAAAATTTTGTTCTCCTTACACCATATTATTATTGCTGAACCAACAGATTTTCCTCTTTCTTAATTAAAAACTGAAAAATAAAACCACGTAACATGGTTGGCAATCAGAATGGGGTGTGGTGTATTATTTTGATTATTCCAACCAATTATTTTCAAGCAATTATTAATTACCATCTAATAAAATTCAAACTCAAAATTTAATCCTAATTTAATATGGGAAATGAGAAGATGATTAGGTATTCTTAATATTTTGGTTCATAACGTCATTATCTATGATGAGTACGTATCTTTCTCACCAATTAAATTTTTAATGAGAATTTTTCTCTAATTTTCTTTTTATCTTATGCAATTATTTATAAATATTTATCAGAAAGTATTGCATTAATCAGTACACTGCAGACTGCACGGATGCGTATGTATGGTCTTCTAGTACTATTAAAGGGTCGGGTGTTAATAATATTAACTATATTTGATTACACAAGAATAATAATGTGAATATTTTATTTTTTTTATTATGAGTAATTAATTTTAACTCAAGGCTCCAGACTCCATAGCTGTAATTTTTCCTTTAATTAATTCAATACTAGTGAGGGGAAACTACTTGTGCATATTCTATGAGCCTATAACTTGGTTAAACTTGAACATTAACAAAAAAAAGTAATTACCGTAACATTATTAAGAAATTAAATTTTAAAATGAACAAAACAAAATAAATTCTCATCGTCCGTTGGCGCCGCCACCAGCGAGGGTGGGACTGGCTCGCGCATTGCGACTGCCATCTTCGAGACCCTCCTTGTGAGAGAGAACGAACAATGTATTTCTATGAACAAATTTCGTTTCGGTTTAGCTGCTCTCATTCTCTAGCTATTGTTTCAAGTAAGATCTCCCTACAGCGTCGATCTGTCTTTTCTTTTACCATTATCAGCCATCATGGTGGCCGGAGCTGCCTTAACGAGTCCGTTGTTGCCCTTCGATTCAGCAAGATGAAGAAAAATAGAGTACTCTGTCTGCAATGCTATTTCCCTCTTTCCCCGCTCATCAGTTGACACCACAGCGTCAAGGACCCAATAAACGACGTCTCGCCAATATCTGCATCGTCAAATCCACCCTCGAAGCCTCCTCCATTGGTCAACTCTCGAAAGCCGAATAAATGGAAATATTTGACAAAATTTTTACTGTTTTAGAGATTCAGGTACACATTCTCTTGATCCAAGGCTTGTCGAGGTGGATACTAGCACGTTCTTACTGTCTATGGGGAGCCATTTTCTTTCCTTCTTTTTTGGTCAAACTCTGATGCTAATGGAGATTTAAAGAGGGAGCTTGTGTGATTGATTGGGCTTTTTTTTTTTTTTTTTTAATTTTGTTTCTGACATCTAAGTGTCCTCGGCTGAGAGAACACTTATTGGAAATACTCCTCCATTCCTATATATTATATATTATAAAATTAATTTTAATTTTAAATATATTTTCTATATTATAATTTTTTTTAAATTACCTATATTAATATGCTCTCAATAATAATCAAATAAGAGATAAAAAAATAAAATAAAATAATTATAGTATTTTAAAAAAATATTTAATTAATTAATTTTTTAAATCTAATTAAATTAATTAAATATATATTATATTAAAAACTTGATGAGATATGTATGTGAACATTATATAAAGTAATGGAAATTATCATTAGGAATAGAACATTAAAGTGATAAGTTGCTTGTGGGAATCAACCATTTTCTTCCCTTAAAACTTTTCCATTGTTGGGTGAGCTAAAATGTCTTGAAGTCAAGAAAAAGGATGTTTTAAAACAAGCATGGAAAAAGTTCGGTCATAAAACAGCCGCGGAATCTGACATAAGAAAAATGTGGTATAAGAAGCTGTTTGATTCTTTTCTTTTCTTTTTTTTAATTGGCCTCGTTTTTGCTTGGGTTTGATAATGCTTCATTTCAAGACTCTTTTTTTCCTGATGAATTAATTTTTGAATTAATATGATAAGAGAGACATCGTTCATATCCAATGACGCAAAGAAAGTTTGGCCATCCATCCGTCCATCCATCCATCCAAGTGGACCCCAACCTGCCATAGATAAGCCCTCGATTGTGGCTCCCCACCAATCATGACAGAGACTCACCCGCACATGGCGCCACCCTATTTAACATTATATTCATTGGTTAATTAATCCTTCTTCATTAATCAACACATAATTATAAAACTCGTTACATGCTATGCTTACATTTTTTTAAAAAATTAGATTTGTGCATGTAATGCTCAAATTTTAAATTCGACAACTTCAACGTGAAATGTATTACTACCATTAATATCATATTCTAAGAAACTATCATCGGTAAATACGGAGTATTATTAGATTTAGTCGTTTATTATACACACGTTCGTTGCTAATAGGTTTCCTGTATCTATCTATCTATCTATATTTAACAGATTAAGTTTAACAATTATATCTCTTATACGCTAAATAATTAAGCGTTTTCGCGTAGCATCCATTCAGATATATACAAACAAATAAAAGTGAATAAAACAGAAAAATCATACCTTATCATCCTTGCTCCACTCACCAAATTCATCATTCGTTGTTTGCTTTGATTTATTTACGTCCATCTGTTCATACACTCACCTACCAAGCTATTCATCTCCTCCATCAGCTTCCTAGTTCTGGACGCTCAAGAGAACTAGCAATTCTCCCTCTTCTTCTTTCGTCTTCACCATCTTGTTCTTCTTGTTATACTCTGAGCATGGGTTCTGGATGTTCCAAACAAATTCAGCGGAGAAAGGATATCCGAACGGAGAAGAAAGTTCTGGCTGATCTCAAAATCTCCGGCGCTGACTATCCGGGCGCTGATTTTAGGCCACATGATAGGAAAAACTGGATGTCTGAGCTTAATCCTGAGAAAGTTCATATCCACAAGATTGTGTGGCCAGGAACCCACGATTCTGCGACTAACAAAATCGGAATCCCTCTCATCACTCGTCCCTTCGCTCAATGCCAATCCTTATCAATCTACAAACAGCTCGTCTTGGGGACTCGGCTCCTCGACATCCGGATCGAGCAGAACCGACGGGTTTGCCATGGTATACTCGCCACTTACAGCGTCGACGTCGTGATCAGCGACATCAAGAAGTTCCTATCGGAAAACCAATCGGAGATCATAATCCTGGAGATCCGAACGGAGTTCGGGCACGAAGACCCGCCGGATTTCGACAAGTACTTGATTGATCAGCTTGGCGAGTTCCTGATACACCAGGACGATCACGTGTTTGAGAAGACTATAGCGGAAGTGTTACCCAAGAGGATCATATGTGTTTGGAAGCCGAGAAAATCGGCTCGTCCGGGAGCAGGGAGCCCGCTTTGGAGTGCAGGGTATTTGAAGGATAACTGGATCGAGACCGATTTGCCATCGACGAAGTTCGAGAGTAATATGAAGCACCTGGGGGAGCAGCCGGCGGCGACGTCGAGGAAGTACTTTTACAGGGTGGAGAATACAGCGACGCCGGTGGCGGATAACCCAATCGTGTGCGTGAAACCAGTAACGAGAAGGATCCAAGCCTATAACAGGTTGTTTATATCGCAGTGTTATTCCAAGGGGATCGGGGACAGATTACAGGTATTTTCTACGGATTTTATAGATGAAGATTTTGTGGATGCCTGTGTTGGGCTCACTCATGCAAGGGTTGAAGGCAAAGTCTGAGCAGCTCCATTCTGAATCTGCCATAAGGGTCGATTTCTTGTTTGGGTTTGGAATTTGAACTCCACGTTCTCATTATTCTGCATCTCTGTGTAATGAACGTCTTCAGTTTAATGTAAAAAAAAAAGTCTCAGTTTATGGTTTATGCTTCTGCCGTGTGTACAGGTCTCACGCCTTTTGCTTTCTCTGTAAATTGTCGTTTAAATTTATTAAATTCAAGGCCACGTAAAAGATGTATGTTGTGAACATTTTTATTTATTTATTCAAGTTGAATTCCAAAGTATAATATTTATTTATTTGTCATAGTTTAGACATTTATTTTAGTTGGACCAAATGGTATATTTAGGCATTTAGTCGAATATCCATCCTCCCAGCTTTTGGGTGAATGAAACGGAATAGGCTGATCAATGATTATGTTTTTTTTCCCCTTGGCGATAGGGTTTTAACGAAAGAATCCATTGCGGGGATTCAGGGACTTCAATAAATTACCTTAGTTTAGCTTGTGGGTCATGGTGGGCTATCAACTATATATTGATATCACAAATTAAAAAAAAAACATATTTATGAAAAAATATTAAAATAAACTAAAATCCAATCGTGATTCCGCCTAATCATGCCTCATGCACATTAACTAGTGTAAAATTCCAAATTGCCACAAAGAAAATACCTCGCAAGAAGGTTCCTAATGCAATATGATTAAAGGGTCGATACTTTTGAAGAGGCAGAAATTCAATTATTGGGAGAGTGCTACTTGTCACGTAACCAATCCATGCCGTACAGCAAAGCAGAGACATCTTCATAAAGAAATTGCCAACCATTAATCAACAATAGACAAGTCAACACCCCCCATTCAATCAAAAAGGCGAACCCAATAATTCAAAATAGCACTTCCATCCAAACACAATGAAATTTAACCTAGTATTTACTCCAGTCAACAGAATTTTGCAACTTCCTGTTGGTAACGTACGTTAGATAACTGTAAGTTCCAATTATGTATGGACTCAAAATCAAATCCTAAGCTTATTATGAATACTCTTCCTGCAAAGTGTGGGCCCTTACTTTCTGGTGATATCCGTAACGAGCTACATGTAGTCGTGTAGGTAGCTAGTCTTCCTCTGCACGAATTTTCATATGACATTTGTATTGCCCAACAAAAAAAAAACAAATCCTAATCTGATTCTTTATCTATACAAAATTTACTCCGCAAATCTTCCTCCATTTTTTGAAATATCAACGAGAATGCTCCTGCAAAGAGAATAAGCAATTACTGAGCGCTTTATTCATTCAAAATAGCTCAATACTCCAGAATTAGAATGCAGTTCAAATGTGGGAAACCAATGAACCAAGGTGCAGAGATTGGGGGAGACAATGCATAAGAACAGCCAAAAAAAAAATCGAAGTATCTTGTTTTATATCGACCTAAATAATCAGATTCCAAAACTCTCTAGAGTCATCGTGGGTATAAAACTGTAACAATGTACAGAAAAATTAAAATTGGAAATACAGGTTGCACGAACACCTGATAGTGGGCTACTCTTGTCTTGCAATGAACCTTTAACCAGTAGCGTCCCAGGAATTTGCTGGAAAACCTTTAGTATGGAATAGATAGTAAGGTGTCAATGTAAATGTTATCAGTAAGTATCATAATATCCCAAGTAGGTAAAGAAACGGAAGCATACCAAAACACGGATGCGTAATTTATCATCAGATGTCTCTATCCTGGATTCAGATTGAGCACCTTTATGAATAAGTGGCGACTCATTCTTCAAGATTGAATCACACTCATCTTTTGATGCCTCGACCTATGAATGAGATTAAGTGTAACAGCCATCATACATAATGTGAGTCAGAAATTAGGATAGTTAGAGTAGTGCGCCTTACATCCACTGTGAAAGAGGAGGAATTCAGTGTACAGGGTAAGCTGCGTGAAGTGAAGTAGGACTCAACAGCTTGAAACACATTTATGGCACCATGATGCCGCTGAAGACGCTGAAAGATACATTTGCATTATAAAATGCTATAGGCAAGAAGCCAACAACAGGAGGAAAATAAGAGGTATATCATATGAGCATGAATATAAATTATATGAGAGAACAACAGAAGCCCAGTTATAGGCAAACAGTATATGTATATCCTAAAATTTATTTGTAGCACCGTATGCGATAAAAATACCACACCTCAAGCATAAAAGACATGTTAGTCTTCTCAGGAATAGAGGTTGATATCTTCTTCTGTCTTGGTGGCAAGAAAGACCAGGCAAGCCCCCACCGGCATGTCTTGCCTTGAACAAATTCAGTTGTCTTAACTATAGTGACTCCATTTGCCCAGAGTTTTGATATGAGGAACTTGAGGTTTGATTTTCTCCCAACCATTGAAGTGTACCAACTATAAACAAGAATGAGGACAAATTTCTAGTCAATTTATCACAGAAATGTAGGAAATGGCAATTGATTTTTTTTTTCATAAACAAATCATAGTACCGGAAAGAATGCCTAAGGGCAGCACTATCTTCTATAATACGAGTAATGAAGGCCTTCTCTCCACCAGGGCAAACCATTTCTTCCCGAGAACCACCACAAGAAGTTTTTGGATTAAGTCCTGCTTCCTCTAAACTTTGAAAAAACGGAGGATTGCACATGCAGAAATCAAACTTTTCATCATCCCTGACTACACCATGAAGTATAGGTGGTCCATAATAATTCTTATCATAGTTGGAATGCAAATCAAGTGGTAATGAAGGCTCAGGAGGTACATGTGCACCAAAATTCCCATCCAAATCTATCTTACTTTCATCACAGACTGACTCTCCATAATGAAACTTTTCAACAGAGACAGCATTTTCATTGCTTTCAACCTTTCTAATTTCAATTAAATCAGAAATATGTGGATTACTATGAACATTTCTGCTCGCCCACTCTATTGCAACATCAGTTACATCTGCAGCCGTTTGAGTGAAGTTTAGTACTAAATCCAAAGTTCACAGAAGTTAAACAAAACAGGAACACCCATAGAAGCCTAAAGACCCAAAATACAGTAATACCAATCAAGATTATATACCTGAACCAACAAAGCTCCAGCCTAGAAGCGATGCACCAAGGAGCGGGTAAATGCAATTTGCTCCAGTTCCTATGTCAAATCCTCTCACCTTGCCTGTAGTTGTAATGATATGTGGAATGATGTCAGAAGAGAGAAGATCTTCAACCCAATGGATGTAATTAGACCTGTTGGGTACAGTAGGGCAGAGCTGCCCATCAGGAATCCACCTAAAAATTGAAACAAAAAAGACCGTCAACACAGGCTTCCCTGCCATAGAGCCAGACAAAATGAATAATTTGTCCAAGAGAACACTGTTGGAATATCACAATCCTTTCACTAGCTAGAATTCAATCTTTTAGGCAATGTTTGGTACGGGGAAAAGTGTATTCTAGAAAGGAAATGGAATAAGGACTCAGGTTTCACTTAATGAGCAACACAAAGATAATTACTAAAAATCTACATTCGACCCAATGCAAATGAACGGGATAAAACAATAGGAAATTTTTCAACAGGAATCAGAGCCAGCAGATAACATGAGCTCGGTAAACTTAAAATGAATGTAGTTCAGAAATTAAGTGCCATAAATAAGCATTAAACACACTAAACTCCGATTAGTTCAATTGAAACTGCTAACGAAAGAAGATGTGAAGATAAACAGAAAGCCAGAAGAGAAAGCAAATGCATTGTATAGTAATACAGAAGTAAGAATTTCCAGACTGGAGTAAAACCAAGGAAATTACCAGTTAAGAGAATGATCATGGAGAAGCAAAACGCGGGTGAGTTCTCGGGTGGCGTTAAAGTCGGTCCAATCGATGTTGGGACGACCGTCATAAGAGTAGAAGACAAAAGGCTGGAAGGATGGGTAGAGAGAAGCTAATTGAGCAAAGTCAGGAGGGTTGTCAGAGTACTTGTTCCTGGGATGAATAGTGGGTCGCTCCTCCTTCCTCTTCCTCTTCTTGCTCCCCATTTTCAGAGTCCTTTGCGTAAAGTGAAAACGCCGCTCAGCTCTTTAGAGGGAAAAGCCCGACTCTTCGCGCTTTGTTCCCCCCCTTTCTTCTCTGCTTGCTCCTCCCTCGGGTCCATTCTGAGAAGTGACTTGCAGGGAGATGGGGATGGCCAAAACGCTCCAAAATTCTGCGTCTTCTAAATTGGCCATTTCTTTTTTTCTTATAATAATTAAAAACAAATGGGCTTAACATATAATTGGACATTCGGATTTAAACTTGGGCTTTAAACCCAGGTGTATGTTTGGGCTTTGGAGTCAACCTGTTGCCTTCGAGTTCTAGTATTGCTGGCCTAGTGCTTGTGGAATTTGGATTTTTTTTTTGAAAAAAAAGAATTGAATCAAGGGAAATGCGATTTCAGAGTTATATCTATAATTATAATTTGATATTCGTCTTGACTATACCAGATCTTTTTTTGGGAAATGTAAATATCAAAATTAATTATTTTTATATACATAAATCATTTAGTGTAGATACTTTTATAACCTTCGGATTGAAGAGAATCTCAGTTGCCAGTCGTTTCACTATTCTAAAACTCCAATAGATGAGGGTTACAATTTACAAGTAAAATTCAATTGTATAGATAGCGTTAGATTTGAATATGTGTATAAATTCAATTTCAGCAACTTCATGTAGAAGAATTCGTAACAAATTATGGTAAGCTGTTTTGTCTTGATGGATTCTTAAGCACTGATATGCATTTGGTGGCGATGCATACGGTTTGGAAATTAAATCGAATTATTCGTGATTTATATATAAATATGGGAACTTTGTGTTTAGGCGGTGTTTGAGTATTGTAAGTGTAATTAAGGCGAGAGATAATAGCAATATTAGCGGCACATACATTTGCCTCTTTAAAGAACAACAGACATCACTACTTCACGTGGAATCAAATGACAGCGATTTCATTTTATCCAGAGCTTTATGAGACACATCAAAAAGCAGCTCATCGCATTTTTTTCATATTCACACGATGTATTTCTAAATGAAAAAGAGAATATAAATAAGAAGAGAAAACATTTGATCTATATACAATGATTTCGTTTAATAAATCAATTCTGCACATGGATGACAGTATTTTTGTGTTATCTTCGTTTCAAATATAGGAGCGAGTAGAAGGGTTTAATTTTAATATAATTGAAAGCAAGTGGGAAGGAAGGGATAGGAAATTTTGAAAGTGGGGGAGGAAATGGGTTCCAGCAGGGAGAGGAGTTAGGGACAAAAGATCACGGACCAAAAGCAACATGAATTATCACATTCCTTTGCAGAAATGGCTTTTGAATTTTCTGTGCAGTGCCTAAGTACCCTCTTAATTTTAATGTCTTTAAGTTGTATAAGTACATCTCAAAAGCTACACACAGCATTGGGGGGGAGAGAACAGGCCAAAATTCTTTCATGAAGGATGAAATTGGAAAGCAGAGTGATCAGAGAGAGAGAGAGAGAGATTGGCATTTAAGATTCTGGCAAGGTAATCCATAACTAGAACAAACTAGAGATAAGAGACGAGAGATTATATCAGTTTATTCAAGACCTGGAGCTCCTTAAAAATAACCATGAAGCTCACGTATATTTTTATGAGAAGGGTTGTGGAGACTAGATTGATTTTTTGAATATTCCAAAAAGAGTGAAAGAAGGATGGACAGATTTAGGCGTAGGAATGGGGGGAAAGTGATTATAAACATACGTTTCGTTATTCATCAACCTCCCATGCTTCATATTATCGTACGTGTCTATTTTTTAACAATTAATCACGCAAGTACTAGCATTAATCTTAATTTAACCAGCAAATTTATGTCCTTTTTCAATTTAAGTACTAGCAACTTGATTGTTAATCTCTATTTTCTATCACAAGAGTAATTATGCAATTACCAAAAAAAAAAGATAAGCAGAGCAAATACTTGCTACTAGTAGTAGGATTACTAACTTGAAGAGATTATCCATAGATTCTGGAGTTAATTGCTCAATTATTGATTACCCAATGTACTAATGGAACCTTAAGAAATGTAAATTCAATATTTATTGCCCCCGGACCCTCCTCTATGCTTAATTTGCATATATGCTTAATAAATTCCATTATTTACAAGTGACAAACAATCCCAACTTATTTTCAACTCATGTAGCATTAAACACCAAGTCCACATTAGTTTTATCTAATAAAAAAATACTCATATATTCTATAAGTACTATATTATCTGAACTCTATATAATTAAAGTATAACAACTTAACACATTTTAATTTTAATTGGCGATGACTCAAAAAAAAATTATATTTTATTTTATTTTTAAAAAATATGCATCTCAATTTAATTTAGACTAGTTTTTATTTTTCAATTAAAATGTTTATTTTTTTAAAAAAATAAAATAAATAATAAATATTTTACTCAAGTCATCAGTTAAATTATTATATTTTAAATAGATATAATTTAGATAACACATACATATATAAATATTTTTTCTCTAATAATGTTTTATGTGTGTTTAGATATATTTTTAGAAAAAAAATGCGTATAGAAAAAATATTTTTAAAATATTTTATAAAAAGGCTTCTGGATAAGAGTTTATAAAAAAATATAGTTCTAGATAAATGAGTATTTGAATAATTATTACCATAAAGACTTTTATAATTAGTAAATTACTAAAAATACTATAAGATACAAAATTATATTCTCTCTCTCTTCTTTTCTCTCTCTCATCAAAATATACATGAGGAAGAAGACGGAGGAGGAGAGAGTATAACAAAAAATAGGGATAAAATAGTAAATAGATAGTCTATAAATTATTTTATTGTTACAGAAGCTATTATCAGTAGATTATCTAAAATCTTATTTTTAAAATATAATTCAATCTAAAAGTTCTTTTGAATAAATATAGTTATTTATTTTAAATTTTTCTCAAATTAAAATTAAAATTAATTTTTTTTTTAAAAAAAAGGTTTTAGGCTTTAACAAACATGCCCTTCATTTGGCACTAGAGTCCAGAGAATACGAGGGCCCACAATTTGGGGTTTTATTTAAACTTTTATTTCTAAACACAGCAAAAGGTAAAAAGTACGATATAAAATTCACAATTCAAATACCACATCATCATTTAGTGCTGGTCTAATTGGTTGAAGGGATACAGTACAGAGAGAACGTGATACTTTAATGAGTTCAGTTTTTTTCTTTTTTTAAAAAATAATATTCAATTTTGTTTTTAGAAATTTTTACTCAGAAATATTGTGTTTGGAAGTGTTTGTAGGCAATGTTATTCTGCTTAGCAATGTCGTTCTGGGTTTAGAAAATGTTAAGTTTGACCATTAAATATTTTTTTTTGACCATAGGAATCCATGTGGCACTCCCTCATTTGCTGTGCGTGTCTTTCATCTTTCATCGCTTCTCTCTTCCCTCTCAACGCCATTTAAGAGAGAAGCGATGAAAGATGAAAGACACGCACAGCAAATGAGGGAGTGCCACATGGATTCCTATGGTCAAACAAAAATATTCAACTGTAAAACTTGACATTTTTTATCCCATGGCAACATTGCTTCAATTTTTAAAAATTTTTAAGGTAACATTTGCTAAAAATAATTTTTTTTCGAATATCCAGTATCTGTGAATAAATTTTTTTTGGATAAAATTAGACATTGATTTTAAAAAAATAGGATTAAAAGTTTTTGATTAATTTTTTTGCCTTTTTATTTTATATGTTTTGATTAAAATTTTATAATATTATTTATTCCTTTTTTTTAAATCAAACTTATTAAAATCTCCCTGCCCCACTTTTCCCTCCAATACACCAACATATGGCCCATTTGGTTTATAAAACCAGCAGTAATGTAATGAAATGCAATGGTAAGAAATAGAGTGATGATTACTAAGCATTTGTTGTTTGATATGACATTAAGGAATCATTAAATAAAGTTTATATATTCTTTAGGAAAAATAAAAATAAATATCAAATTATATTTTGAATTTTATCAAGCTTAAAATGGGAGGGCATAAATATCTATATATAGATAGCAGAGGGTATAAATATTCATAAGTTGATTTATATAAGATTAAATTCAGATTATATAGCTGAAATTATAAAATGAAGGTTGTCTAATTAATTGTAATTGAAATTATATCAAATTATTTTATTGTGCTAATCAAATACCTGAATCAACAGAATTTATCAGGATCATAGGTAATCGTAATAACAGAGTTAGAAGGGGAAGTGGAAAAAAGAAATAAAATAAGAAAGGGTAGAAGTAGGACCACTGGAAATGGGATAAAAGGTCAAGCCTATCCATTTGAACAGTAGGCTGAGTCAGCACAGGACAGCATCCAAGGGATAAACCTCTCCCAAACCTTAAGTTCCACAACCTCGAACTCATCCACTCGTACTCCTTTATTCTTCCTCCTCCCTCTCTTATCACCCCATATTCCCTTCTTATCACCTCTTCACTTCCCCTGTTTTCAGCCCACCCCACAAGCCGCTATTTCATTAACTATCTTGTATAAATCAATATCAACACTCCAATCCTCAACATAAATATTACAAATCTACACTAAACGACATTATTCAAAGTTGTGTTTAGATTAGAGTTAAAAAGTTGGGGTGAAACTGGATTTCTCATCAACTGAAATCAGGACAAAAGAGTACAAACTTACTCGCTATTGCCTGATGCATAACCACGTCACGAGTAACCGCGTATTACGTGGGTAGAGTACGCCATCTCTGTAAATACCCATTTACCCTTTTCTCTAATATAAACTCCCACACCACCATCTCTGCCTCATCAAGCCACAAGCCTTGCCCAATGTTTTCTTCTTCCTCTAATTCCATCGTCTCCGCCCAACCCTTCTTTCCATCTTCTCATCTCAAAGCCTCCAAAGCCCAGAAAGCTTATTTTCCCGGGAAAGTCTCTGCCTCTTACACTGCGGCTGAAAATAGAGGAAACAGAGCATTCGCAACCATGGCTTCCTCTGCCTCTGCTTCTCTGTACGATGTGCTTGGGATCTCAATGGGTGCTAGCGGCACCGAGATAAAAGCCGCTTTCAGGAAGCTCGCGAGAACGTGTCATCCTGATGTGGTGGCCATGAATCAGAAGGAAACCTCGGCCAACGAGTTCATGAAGATACATTCGGCTTATTCCACGTTGTCGGATCCCAGCAAGCGGGCTCAATATGACAGACAACTCCATGGCCATAACCCCAGAAGGCCTCTTACTTCTTCAAACATAGCTTCCATGTCTGGGTATCGTACCAGATATGCTCACTCTGGAATGAGCTGGGAGACCGATCAGTGTTGGTAGTTTAGTTTTGATCTGGTACTAGGTAATATGTACATATACATGTTAGAAGATTGTTATTAACCCAAGTTCTTTCGAAACAGAACATCGGAGGAACATGTACATAGTTTTGGAGTACTCGTTTTTCCAGAGCTTGCTCATTCATATGTAATATTAAGCAGCTGCTATAATTCTTGTATCCGCAGTGTTTTTATGGGGAAATGAGTTTTCCACAACTCTGCTAAGTTTTAATGTTGAATCCTCAATCTGCCAAGGATGTTAGAACTTGCAACCTGGCATTATTCTTTTAGTTGAAGTTACGCTTCCGTTTACAACTGTCTTACTCCAGGACAAGTTATGAATTATTAAATGTTGAAACAGAGATATGAATGATTCTATATATATTGGTTGGAAAAAAAAAGGGGATCTGATAAATAATGTAGGAAATGAGTCATGATGATGTGCCACACATGAAGATGTATGGTTAGCAAGTACTGGTTTAGCCGATTAACGCATATCCCTTACCTAAATACCGGAGTGGTATAGATGTAAGGAATATGTGTTAACCGACAAATGCAAAGATGGAATTGAAAAGAAATATTTTATAGGAAATAACATAGAAACATGGGAGAACAAATTGAAGACAAAATATAGAGTTGAAAAGTAGAAATTACTTGGGGAACTGTATTAATCAGGGTGATGAGGAGGAGGATTGATAAGAGCGGGCGGGAAAGTTTGACTTAAGCATGGGAAAAGAAACGTGGACGGTGATTTGTGGGATTAGCCAAAATTAGATTGATGAGCCTAAATGGGAGCAAATATGAGGCTAAATTCTCATTCTTTTTGCTTTAGTTGCCTTTATCTTTGTCTGTTTGGATTGGCAGTTGTAAACCCGAATTTAACTTTTCAATGAGATGAGTATAGGAGAAGAATTTTGTTACAGTTTACATGAATACGTTTATCATAATCAAACAAGAACAATCGCTTAACTTTGGAGAGCTGATGATGTGGATCCCAAATTGTGTGGGAACATTGAACGCAGTGACACACCTGGTACTGTATTGCATCCGTTGGATTGACTGTGCGGGTTACGGAAAGAGAGCGTCTTTTGTTGGGACTTGGAAGTAACTACCAGTCGTCTTGGGGATTCTACGCTCTTTGACTCCTGCTAGCCTTTTGGATATAACTTGTCTTGAGGGAACCCTGTCTTTATTTATGTCGTGTACAATTTATCATGATGGATGCCAGAGAGAGGAGAACAAGAGAACATGTGTGCCGCGTAATGCTGAGGTGGAGGGTACCCTCCATCCTGTGAGGCCATTGACCTGAATTGCAGCTTGAATGGCAGTTAGGTCCCTATGGATAAGAGCTTCCCCATATAACGCCATTCGTTCGTGCGTATGCATATTCTCTCCAATCTTACACTCAAATATATTTTTTTAATATATACAATTTATAAATATAGTTTAAAAACACTTATAAATTTAAGAAATAACGTGATTTAAAGTCTTCTATTTAAAATTAAAAATTTAAACTAGTTTTTATATCTTCAAAAACGTGGTACGTACTCCCAACTACTTGCACTAGCGGGGCATTCATATGGATTCTTACCGATACGATGCATTCATTATTTACCGATACGATGAGTGTCGGACTTGGGAGAGAGTGAATAGCGAAATGGGAGTTGGGAAGGTGGTTGGTTGGTTGGTTGGGGATAGAGTTATTATGATTTAATCGGAAACCTTTGTTTTTTTTGGTATAATAAAATTTAGGTAAATTTAATATTAATATTTTACCAATATTAAGATAAAGTCTTATAATTCAAAAAATACTTATAATAGATTTATGAGATCACTTACTAAATAAATTATTATAATGGCAACAAGAATTGAGTTATCATCTTTATGATATATGAGTTTATTTTTTATTATCTATATCAATTCTAATTGACTCTAAAACTTTTGTTTTTTTATAAAAATTTTTGAAAAGGGGTTGGGTTCACTCATGATCTAAGAGTAAAGTAAAATATCCCTTACTTCTAAACGATACTAATATTAAAGAGAAAAAATTATCTATTATTCTTAAATATAAATTTAAATATTTAAAAATTATAATATATTTTTAAATATTACGATTACAACTACAACATTTGTTGTGTAACTGTCATGATGTGGTCTTTGATTCTCCTTACAGATATAGGCCCAAGTTGCCTTGTTCTTTGAGGTTTAGGCCTGTTCTCTCTGAAGCGTCCGACCAAAACTCAGATCGCAAATACTTAAGCCCATGTCCTAATTCAGTTTATCAGCCTTTTAGGAACCAGACCTTCAAAACCCGAGGATTTAAAGATTTTTTTTCCATATCTTCCTATTTAAAGTTGAACGCTAAATAAGAGTACTTTTTTAGTAATAATTTAAGTTTTAATTTATCACATAAGGAAAAATTAACTCCTTTCATTAGATTCAGACCAATTGATGAGTACTTAAATATTTTGATTATATATATTGTGTGTGAGCATGTGACCTTCAAAACCAGGGGTTACTTTAGCCCATGTCCTAATCCAGTTAATCAGTTCTTGTTAACTCTAGTTTTTCAAACTACTATCAGCCACACACACACACACAAAACCCACCTAATAACAGATAATGAGGCTGACAACCTATTTGAAACCATGCCGATGGTACATGGTTGCAAACTTGCGTTTTGTCCGGCAACAAACGAAAGGAAAAGGAAAAGAGAAGAGAAAACGAGCCAGCAATGAGGCAAGACTGAAATAAACAAAGAATGCACCCGCGGGACTTTTCACTTGTTGCCCCACCTATTTCTACGTGATTCTACGTAAATAATCTAATTATTAAAATTTTTTATAATAACTTAAAAAGCATATCAATAACAAGATCTAATATTAAAAATTAAAACAGATTATAATATTTTAGTAACTCAAAAGATTTTTTAATAATTAAATTATTTATATAAGATTATATAGTAATTTTTTCTTAAGAATTTGACTTAAAATTAGGACAAAATCACTTGTTTAGCAACATAATCATTCCGGTCCCATAAGGAATGTTTAAACTTGTGAAGAAGGACTTTTCAGTTCCTTCCCCAACTGCAGAATACGATGAATCTCTTTATCTGCGGGAAAGTTCATATTCAAATGACAAACATAATTTGTATGGGTGCTTAAACACACATTATTAATTAGTTATTAAGAACAACTTCCAAATTGCACTCAACTAATTACATAATTAAACTCTAGAACCACTGTCCAATCACTGTAATTATTGCAAAAAACCGGATCAACTGATTATAGACTAGCTATATTGAAGTGAATATTAGGGCATAGCTACGTATCAGTATTGAAATGAAAGAACTGGACAAGTTGGAAACAGAAAGAGCAAATATAAGAAAGAATTATGAGTGATATGATGGTCGTTAGTTGTGACAAGTAGTTGCTGCTCTTTGTCTTGAAGCTCTTTGGAATCTTCACTGCACTTTCCATACTGAGCAGCAGAAAAGCATAGAACCGTCGTACCATACGCATCTCACCAACATCAAAAGTTTTCTTTGCCATCATCATTACCTCATAACTTCTTTCACGATCACCAGTTTCGCAGCCCGTGATTCACTAGTTTTGTACAGATTTTAATTAGTTATATCAAATCAAGACCCTGAGGGCAACAAAACAAATATTTTGTTTCCTTTATTTCACTGTTACGATTATTCATTTCTTGACGCATTTCATTCCATAAAAAAACTTATCGTTATAGAGACTTATAGCCCCACAGTTTCTATTAGCAAGAACCAGTGATATCCTCACGTAATTAAACTTTTGTGCCTCCGGTAAAATTAGCCGGGGAGATATCTTTAAGATGAAGATAACATAAGAGATCCTGAGACAACGACGACAAAGCGACGTATTTACAAGCTATCAATAAGCACCAATTAATGAAGATTATGAAGGGCATAGCGAGAGACTCTCTCTTCTACAGAATCATAATTGAAAGAAAGTGACAATAATAAAAATGAGGCTCACGTCACATGAAATCATGAATCTCAATTCTAAATATGCCCATTTGATATTGGAAAGGATCTGCGTCCTATTACATAATTTATAAAAAAAGTATGCTGAAATAGGTCCTAGAGGCTTACAAAGATTAAGACATATTTCAAAGCTTAAATATATATTTACCGATTATTTATAACTAAAATTTTCATATCAATAGTAAGATTTAAATTCATAATTTTATATGTTATCAGCCAACTATTTATTAAATAGATCAACTTTATTATAAAACCAAGGGTAGTGTTAAAATTTTTACCATTAATGGTCCAAATTAAAATCCTTTGAAGGTTGTCACTGCTCTTTTCTATTTAATTTGAAGCTCATTATTCAATTCAAACATTTTTGGAAAGCAAATTTTTCCAAACAAAGAGAAAAAAGGCATAAATATTGGTCAAACATTTTCTTTTATTTGTTATTCTCTTCTCCCAAGTCTCAGATACACATATGACAAAATATGTGATATTTATATCTATAATTGGTTTTGACATTGTGACAAGTAAGATTTTGATGCAAATTGTAAGTATATTATGAAACAAATTAAATTATGCTGGAATTGATATATTTGCATGTAAATTGGGGATGACATAATCATTAATTTGGAAGTTGAGTTACAAATTAAAACAAATATATGGCCTCCACAAATATGGAAAATATGTTATCCAAAATTTAAGATAAATGGCGATATGTTATTGTGTATGATGAAACGTTCTACCTATAACTCTGATGTGATGTGATGTGACTGCATGCTACTAATTCACATGTAAATAATTGTGGTCCTTTTTTTAATAAATTTTTAAAAAAATATTCAATCCACCTATAATTTTAAAAATAAAATATTTTTTTTAAATAATACTACTATACTTTTAAATATAAATTTAAATATATAAAAATTAAGATATTTTTTTAAATAACACGATTAAAATCATAATAAAATAATATCATTTAAATATTAAATATTAAATACGGTCTACATAATTATATTTTCTCTCTCTCTCTCTACACACATGCATACTGCCTTCGTTCTTAAGTTATTGAACAAAAGCTAAGTAATCATATGGCATACGCACATTAACATGATATTCTTTAATTGATTCCAATAATAAATTAAAGCAATAGGAAATCGGAATTGCTGTCCACTATTATGGAGCGTCGTCTCCTAGATTATTGAATGAGAGATAATGATGGATAAAAGAGAAAACAGACAAAATAAAACTTATCAGCAGCCCTGTAAATATTGTTTGATTAGCAGTAACGATGAAGATTATAATAATAAGTGTGATTCAAACCTCAGTTTTACTCAACTATATATCATTCGTCTCTTGTCATTATTTATCCTTATAACTACTATTGCCTATGCCTTTCAATTTTTCCTTGAAATGTCAAATATATATATGGAGCCAATTAGGAAAGAGGGCTAATTATTAGGTGTAAGTACTATGCACATCTCTAATTACTAATACGTGGCTGTAGTGTTATTCCATATATATACAACTAATTAAAAAGCAATTTTGAAGCACAGTAAATCGATGCATAAATGGGAATGCCCTCGTTAAATTAGTGCAACAAAGGAAAATAATTCTAGGTATATATAGAAGCTTATAATAGGCAATCATGGGTCAGGGCAATAATAAATAAAATATAATAATAAGAGGACTATATATATCCATATTTCGCAATGATCATTAAAGGGAACTTGTATTATGTGTCAATGAAGCTTATATAGATGTTTTTACTGTCAAAAAGAGACAGGTTTTCTATTTAGGAGACTAGGTGTCAAACCACGACAAAAACAGTAGCATATAAATGATACTTGAGTGAACCTTAAGATTCTTTCTATTATGGTTCTTGAATAGTACGAAAACAAATGCGTAGATCGTGAAAATGACTAAAGCTTGATATTATTGGCTCAATAACAGCCTTGTATTTTTCCTCTTTGACGAACATTTGAAAGAGACGTTAATATTTTATATTTACTTAAAAGATACGCTATATATATAACCAGAGAAAAATTAAAGGTGTATTAAAACAAATTAAAGCATAGAGATTAGACATTCTTTTTTAAACGACAAGGTACAAGCCCGTATTAATTATTGCGACAGCTTTTGTCTGGAAGGCTGTTTGGTATATATTGCCTGCTTGCCCTTTCTTTTTTAGAGGAATATATATACACACACATATGTTTCTCTCTTTGTATATGTGATTTATGCACGTGTACTATATAACATGTATTGTAATACACGAAAATTTTTGCATTTTATATTGATGTTTTGTTAAGTTGCTGTGTGTGTACGTGCGCACTTAGCTTATTTAAAGTTATTAAAAGAGTCTTTGGAATAACTTTCTAAAAAAGTGAATGGTAGTAGCAATAATATTCTTTAATTGTAAATACAAAAGATGCAGTTGAAGAAAGATATAAAGAAAGGAAGGGACGATCGAGAGTGACTACAGATGCATGAATATGCTAATAATACATCATTTTAGTTGTGAGGTATTAATACATTATTAGCAAATCTCTCTTTAATTCCCCGATCAGTTCAGTTGTTGTTGGCAAGCAATTTCTTTTTCCTGTTTTTGTGAGATTGCATATTTTGATCAAGTTTCATGCGTTTAACTCTCATTTCAAACAAAACTAGGAATCCCAAATTCTATGGAAGCAATCCTTTATAAATAAAGAATTGATATAGCAGGCTAAATCGCATATTCATTACTTTTTTATTTTGGATAAGTACGATACAAATAATAAGGATTCGATCCTTAGTTTTTATGCTATATATGCCTGCCTGAAGATCAAGGTTATCTTATGGATTGCCTCTATCCAATTGCTCCAAATAGATTCCAAACCCTTTAAGTGTGTCTATATCTATCTAACTATATATATATATATAAACCAATACTATCAAAAAGATCAAAAGTTTCCTCATGAAACTTTTTATGGAGATTCCCTCCAAATATAAATTATAAAGACATGAATTCGATTTAAATACTGATATTATTTGTGTATGAAACCCTTCATATTATCATTATTTTATGCTTATGATCAACTTATGGACAAATTTCCTATGAACCAATTTATCTTGAGATTGTTAGGTATGAAGATTTGAGCGATCTATCTCATTATCTATCATATTCACCATTAGGTATATAGAGGATCATCATCTATATGATTGAGGGATATTTTAGCCTTATTAGAAGAAGAAGGGGGGGGGGGAATGGTTGGTTAGACGGCGTAATTTTAATTTTACAACATTTTGTAACAAACATTGGCAAACTTGGATGTATTGTTTTTTACTGCAATTGGAATATGTATCCCACGACGAGAGATTTATTTATCAATTGTATTCACTTCCGAGTACGACGAGGGATCTGCCCATTTGCACGTGGTAGAACTGGGGTGACATTCCACCACTCGCCTCTTATGCTCGTGATTCCACTACGTTATCGACGCATTGATGACGCAAGCTCTACGAAAGCGAGAGCATTTACGAGCCGCCAGATAGGAGCGTGTGATGAACGACCAAGCACTGAGATTGGCAATCACGGGGGCCGTCCTCTCAAGTACTCGGAAGAAGAAACCTCCCTCGAACCTCTGTAGTTTAATGGGAAACCAACCGATTCCACCTGCTATATATAACTCCATGAATTATTGGACATCTTTACATAAAACTTGCAGAAAAAATCGTTACGCCATCGCCATATTCACCATTCTTCTCTCACCCTCACCGGCGGCGCCACCTCCGTCCCCGGCGCCTCCACCACCCCACCTTCCTTGCTAGCATGCAGACACAATGCAAACAACCCTAAAACGTCTCATCCGAAATCCGAACCAACGTTCCATGATGCTATTCCCGCGTTTCTATCCCCAAGGTCGTCATTGCTAGAATAATATAATCTAGAACTAAAAGCAAACAGAAACTCCTTCATCTCATTTTCTTTTTTTCTTTTTTCTTTTGTATTCATCAAAACTTTGTCCCCGAGACTGCATGCCATTTTGTTTAGCATTATCAACTTTCTTCAAATCCCAGGTTGGGGTGATTTTTTGATTCATCATCTGGTTCAAAAGTTGAAAGGAGGTAATTGGGTCCGCTGAGAAAATGTCGAGCATCGTCAAGGAGATCCTGGCGAGCCCGATACAGATGGCGGACCAGGTGATCAAGCTGGCCGACGAAGCCCAAACATTCAGAATAGAATGTTTAGAGCTCAAGGCCAAGACGGAGAAACTCGTTGCCTTACTCCGGCAAGCCGCGAGGGCCAGCAATGACCTCTACGAGCGGCCGACACGGCGCATCATCGACGACACCGAACAAGTCCTCGAGAAGGCCTTGCAACTGGTCGACAAATGTCGCGGAAACGGCCTCATGAAACGACTCTTCACCATCATACCCGCCACGGCGTTTCGCAAGACGTCGATGCAGCTCGAGAATTCCCTCGGAGACGTGCAATGGCTCCTTCGTGTATCTATCTCCGCCAACGAACGCGACGACGAGTATCTAGGCCTACCCCCAATCGCCGCCAACGAGCCCATCTTGTGTCTAATCTGGGAACAGATAGCAATATTGCTCACGGGGTGTTCCATGGAAGATCGCTCGGACGCTGCCGCTTCCTTGGTCTCTTTGGCTCGAGACAACGACAGGTACGTAAGCTAACTTCTCATTATCATAAACCGTACGTACGTTCTCATACATAAATATGGTGTTAATTTGAAAGCGTTACAGATAAGATATTGCAACTGAAATGGTCTTTAATACAGGTACAACAAATTGATTATTGAGGAGGGTGGTGTTCCGCCACTGTTGAAATTGTTGAAAGAAGGGCATTTAGAGGGTCAGGAAAATGCAGCGAGAGCAATTGGGTTGCTAGGGAAAGACCCAGAAAGCGTGGAACAGATTGTGAATGCTGGGGTTTGCACAGTGTTTGCGAAAGTTCTCAAAGAAGGTGAAATGAAGGTTCAATCAATGGTGGCTTGGGCTATCTCGGAATTAGCATATCATCACCCAAAGTGCCAGGATCACTTTGCTCAGAACAATTGCATACGCTTGCTCGTAAGGCATCTTGCTTTTGAGACCATCCAGGAACACAGCAAATATACCATTCCCAGTAAACAGAACATGTCGTCGATTCATTCAGTGGTGATGGCCAGCAACGCTCAGAACCAGAACGATCATGAAGATCATCATCAGATTGCTCGACCTTCGGTGAACCAATCATCGAGCCAAATGAGCAATGTAGTTACCAACACAATAGCCATGAAACAACAACCACATCAGGGCGGGAACGCAAATAAGCATGGACACGCACATGTTTCAATCGCAGGGACGAGTATCAAGGGGAGGGAAGCTGTAAATCCAGTTACAAAGGCCCAGATGAAGCTCATGGCAGCGAAAGCGCTGTGGCAACTCTCAAAAGGGAATATTACTGTGTGTCGCAGCATCACAGAATCAAGGGCTCTTTTGTGTTTTGCTGTTCTGTTGGAGAAGGGGCCTGAAGATGTGAAATCGATTTCAGCTTTTGCTTTAATGGAGATCACAGCCGTGGCAGAGCAACACGCAGAGCTGAGACGTTCAGCGTTCAAACCGAATGCGCCAGCTGCAAAAGCGGTGGTGGATCAGCTTCTTAGGATCATTAAGAAAGGGGAATCGGATCTTATGATGCCTTGCATCAGATCAATAGGTAACTTGGCAAGGACTTTCAGAGCAACGGAAACGAGAATCATAGGACCGTTGGTGAGTCTGCTTGAGGAAGGAGAAGTGGACGTTTCAGTTCAAAGGGAAGCGGCAATTGCACTGACCAAATTTGCCTGTACTGATAACTTTCTGCACGAGACTCACTGCTCAGCCATAATAGAAGCAGGAGGAGCAAAGCACTTGCTTCAGGTGGTTTACTTTGGGGGGCTAGCGATCCAAATTCCTGCGCTGAAACTTCTGTGTTATGTTGCAATGCACGTTCCCAAAAGTGAGACGCTGGCCGAAGGCGGTGAAGTACTAAAAATTCTGGAGTGGTCTATGAAGCAGCAGAACCTGATCCAAGAACCCACCGTTGAAGAGCTTGTAGTTGAAGCCAAGAGTAGATTAGAACTGTATCAATCAAGAGGCACAAGAGGATTCCACTGATTATTTAAACTTTGAAACGACAGATGATTTTGGGGTTCCCTTTTCGACTTTATTATTATTCTCTAACATGGATTAAAATTCAATCAAACTGTGTGTGTGTGTGTGTGTGTATAACTTAGCAAATGGTTTGGGTGATCACCCTTTTTGTGAATTAATTTAGGAGAAGATCCCATCCTTGGAACACTTATTTCTGCAACATGCCTCGCCATTCTCTGCTGTAAAGCATTCAATTTTAAACTCAACATCGGCCTCATCAGGCCTTTTCATATATACAAAGTTCAGACTTTTTTTGTAGCATATATGTTTCTTTTGTGGGTCAGACAAGTGAAGATAATGTTTGGTTGTTCACTTTGTATGGGCTTCGTATTGACTGACATAAAAATTAAATGCAGGCTTGATTTTTCTTTTTTGATCCTTGGGCTCTTACTCTTCTCTTACGTACATATGGTCCTGCATTTAGATCCGCCATAAACCTAACTCTTTTTTATGAATCAAATATATTAACAAAAATTAATTTGAGTAATAAATAACTTAATATCACTTAAATAAAATTTTAAATTTAAGTTTTAAAGTATATAAAAAAATCTCTATTGGAAGACTCACTACTATAGCCAGGTGCGAGACTCATGTCAGATTCAGATATAATCAGGATAAAGCTCCGGTGAACAGGTTGGGTGAAAAAAAAATATCGGCGATAAACCTAACTCTTTTTTAAGAATTCAATATAAAAAAAATAAAAATAAAAATAATAAAAAGAGGGAGATACCAATAAATATTAGTCCAGTTGATAATAAGTTAACTTATAACCTATAAAATCGTGAGTTTAAATCACGCTGTCAATAAGAAGAGTTTATTGGTAGGAGATTTATAAGTATATTTATAAGTACTCTTTAAACCTAGAAACATACCTTGGTAACTAGACTCAACTCACCTAAATTTTCTTTTATAAAAAAATAAAATAAAAGGAGAGATATGCTTTTTGTTATTCTGAATAGAACTGAAGATCTGTAGCTTTGTGTCGGCAAAAAGCAAAGAAAGAAAAGAAAGTGAATGTGGGTGTGGAGATAATATGCATATGCTGGAGATGTGGACCACGAAAGAGGAGCTGGGAACTGGAACGATACATTAATTGAATTGTGGTTCGCATTGATACATACAAGTCAATTTTATGACAAGTACCCGACCTCCTTCCCAGCTGGATTGTGGGAATCCACAACTTATAACAGTGAAGGACAAATACAGGGGACAAATAAATATATATATTTCTGGTAATAGTTTCAATCAAGTTAATTAATTACAAGTAGGTTTTGTTCATCTAAATCTGAATTAGAAGTAGATAGCTAGGTTTTGTTTAAAAGGAAGGGAAGAGCAGAGCATGCCTGCAGAAAAAGAAGAGAGGGTGTCTCGGGAATAAAGCAGGGGAAGGGGATAGATGGTAGAGAGAAGAAGGGGGCTTTAACAACTGAAAAGTATCTCCTGGCGTTGCTATATTTATTCTCTACCTTTTAACGCTGTTGCTTCTGTGAAAAGCATTCACATAACAGAACACTTCACACGAAAGGTCTTTTTTGATACTCACTAACTTTCTCATTCACTGTTCTGCTTTCCAGCAAGCTATTTTATCATTAGATTCCCACTCAACTCTCCTCACACGTCAACACCCTCACCTCCTCTTTCTTCCCCATATATTTATGCCATCCATTCACCCCTTCCAATATTAAGTCCATGTTCACATTAAACACACTCATACACAAACATATCCAACGTTCTACTTTAAAACTAGGACTTTCTCCAAGCTTGGTGGATTACGTACGCTACCGTTAGATTAGGTCATATGTTGCTAGCCTATTTCCATCCTTAACTTCACCGCATTTCAACACCAACAATCTATGCGGGGAAAAAATTATATTTGTGTGTAAATTTGAGGAGATCAATAAAAGTTAGATTATTGATTTAGTTGGCAGAACGAGGGCGATAGGGTTAGGCTTTTTGTTGCTGGGTGTGGGGGGTTAGAGAAATGAGGTGCCTTCTTGGCGTGGTTATAATATATATCAAATATAGCGCGCTGAGGTTTTGTGCGACAGACGTATCCAAAAGTACAAACACCTCATTAATTAACACTCCAACCCTTTGAATTCGTAACAGTCATTCTACCAAAAAAGATGCCCCCCTTTTGTCAGCTACCTGACCATCAATTTGTTTTCTAATATTTATTTGTATGCATAATTAATGGTGTGTGTATAACTATCATCTTCAGCAATAACGCCAAACACTCTGCTTTTATTTCTGTTCTTAGACTCGAGTGCCAGCCAGCAACAGCATTGCCTTTTCTATGTTTATATTTGAGTGCATTCCTCTGGGCGATCTGTCAACAGAATCCTACGTTAAATAGCAGTTTGCAAAAATCAATATTTATTTCTTATATGATAATATGTGGTCCTCAACATAATACTAAATTAGCACCAGGATCCTTCAACTTCTTTCCATTACGATTGAACTTTGACATAAACACACACAGATTCACTTTCTATATTTTCTCCATAAGAATATTTTCCCTTTACACTCTCCAAACTCCACTTTGTAATGAATAACCCTGGGATATAACACGTTACAATCAAGAATTCTAAAGAATCCAAGCTCATATATGTCGTCCCAATAATATTAACTTTCATGTTCATCGATCTCAAATAGACTCATAAGTTTGTTTACAAAACGTTCGTGTGGAAATTTCGAACTTGTACTTTTGTTTTTCTTTTAGTCATTTATGCGAGTCAAGTCATCACAAGGTACTTGTTAACTAACATGAAATATAGAATTACAAAGATTAAGTTGATCAAGATTACAAAGTTTATGAACGCAACAGCGGGCTTATGTGTCATCAATATAGTATCAGAAACTCCGGCATCGCCTTCCCGCTTGGCGTGATCAATGGTGGTAATGAGGAGAAGGGGCGGCGGCAGCTGCAGAGGAGGTGGCGTTAAGAAGAGTGGGAGGAGGAGGCGGATGAGGGCACTGATAGCACTTGGTGAAGAGGCCGAAGGAGTCAATCTGGTGGATGAAGTTGATCATACTGGCCCATCCTCCGAATCCGAACCCTACAACCATGACCCATATCACCACGAACACGTTGATGACATACGTCCCCACCCATCTCCCCATGTACTTGGGCGGCTGCTCCACTGCATTCTGCAATTCGTAAACCAAACATTCATTTAGCATTCTCCAGATATTATACTCGTGAGTGTTGGAAGAAAGGGGAAAAGTGAGAGGATCGTTACCTGACGGGAGGCAGGAGATCGGAACGTGAAGATATGAGCAAGGGAAGGGATTATGTACACCGTGAAGCTGACGAGTAGCGATCCCACCGTGGAATTGATAGGGCCGAAGAACGGGAATATAATTGCCAAGAACCAGATCGGGATCACCACCGGCAACCTCGACGCCGCACGCTTGCAGAGGCTCTTGCAGGAGTGAAGCCCGATCAGCTTCTCCCACACCAAGTACAAAGGCGTGCAGGCGAACCCGAAAGTTATGAACTGGTGGATGAGCATGAGCACCACAGCTATGTCCCTGAACGCCGACTTGGGCAGCAGCGCGAAGGCGTTTGAGTGGTCCAGCAGCATATCTCCGAACGCCCAATACACCGCCGCGGCCGACGGCAGTGTCAGCGTCAGCACGTACACAGTCGCCGACAAGTATATCGCCTTAAACTTCTCCGGCCTCCACATGGCGTGCATTATTTCTCTGCGCATTTGCCACCACCACGTTAATTACCTCAAATTAACAAATATTTCATTTACGTCACACTATCTGCAGACCTTTTAGGAATCACTTCAGCTAGATTTTAATGCAGTGTGTTAGTGCATGCATGCCATAATCTCACAAGACACATTCGTTAAGTATATCGATTTTGAATGAGTTAAGATTATGACCTGACTTTTTAAAAAATGTGGGAAGAAAGAGAGAAAAGGAAGGGCATTTTTGGTTGAAATAACACATCTTTAGCAATTCTCAAGTTAAAAGACGCAAGAAAGAGCATTTGGCTGGTTTGTTTTTTTTCCCCCACAGAAGCATCTCAGGGTTCACACTTAAAGGTACTCTTCTGCCTCCCACGCCTACCAAGGCTCTTTCTTACCTTCCTCCAATCAAAGTAAAATATTACTTTAATTTAATATTAACTGACAATAATATTAAGTTAAATATTGAAGCATCACATCAGATATGCTGTAGCTACAAGCACAGCTGACCTCAGAGGGGTCATTGGTTCAGTCAAAGGCATTTAAACGAAGAAACGAAAATGACAGGAGAGGGCTCATTGGATCCCGTGGGGAGGTCATGTCGAAGCGCAAGACCAGGATAGGTCCCTGTCGATGTGGAATATATAGATGTAAATGACCCAAAGAAGGCAAGGCAAGGGCAGAATAGTCATCACGGAAAGGAAAAAAATAAAGGACATGGAATTGGATATTTGAGAAGATTGTCTCACACAGTCACGGCATGCCCCCCGAATGTGTAGAGAATGTTTGTGGACCCCGTAAAATATAGAACCAACTTGGTAGGCCCCGAATGCTTCACTCCCTCCACCTGCAATAACCATTTAGTGTTAATTTCTCACTCTATCCTCGAATTAATTAACTGTGTAAAAATGATATTATTATTAAAGTAAGTACCTGGCCATGCACAAGAGACGCAATAGTGAGGTACCAAGCGGTGTAAGTGGTCATGAGGAGGCCCAAAAACGACCAGATTCGGTAGTTGTGGAAGGAAGGAATGAAGACTGTGGTGGCACAACAAGCTCCGAAGATGTA
Organism: Leucaena leucocephala; assembly: GCA_037074615.1. Classification (NCBI taxonomy): domain Eukaryota; kingdom Viridiplantae; phylum Streptophyta; class Magnoliopsida; order Fabales; family Fabaceae; genus Leucaena; species Leucaena leucocephala. Next base: position 456,224 of record CM073561.1, on the reverse strand, counting down.
AGTCCATGTCCTTTTGTCCAGGTTGTCGTTTATGTAATATATGTTGCTGCACAATATCAACACAGAGACACACGCATGTGAGTTCTCTGATCTCTCTCACTCTCACTGGATATATATTTCTTTAATTAAACAAGTAAATTAGGACATGAGGGTCGTCAGAGATATATATATATACCTGGCACAAGCAATGAGTTGGATAACAGATCCAAACATAAGAAATGTGCAGTTAAAAGCCAAACCCACGTTTCTCCAGTGCTTCCCGAGCAGCCCATCCAGAACTTCGAACCACTGAATCACGTGGTTCCTGAAATCTACTTTCTCCCTTTCCTTCCTCGTTCTGTACTCAACATACAGAACACTGATCAGATAAGCCGTCCAGCCCCCCATGAGGCCGTAGAACAGTTGGAAAAGTATCCCGGAAATCATTCCCAGTTGAGAAAATGAGTATGGTAGCGTCAGCAGAACTTGAGCCACCTGATCAGGAAAAATAATCAAAGCTAAAGAACGAGCTGCGAAAGTGAAAAGAAGAAGGATGTTATATATAATAAAAGGAACTAACTTGGTTGGAGGCACAGCTGAACCAAGCATCATAAACGGAGCCACCGTGCCACAAGAACTTGGATAACTTGGATTTCATGTCATTGGGCTTGCCTTCTGTTTCCATTTCGACGTAGTTTCCGATGATTACCGGCTCAGCTTCCTTCTCCGACGCCATTCTGTAAACTTGTGTCTTCTGTAAGATCTTGATGGGATAATAGTGTTAGGTGGGATTGGACAGAAGAGGGATACTGACTGAGAGGTTTTAGGAGTGGGGGTATATATAGAGAGAGAGGGAGTGAGAGAGATGACGCTGTGGGGTTCTCCGAGGCTGGTAAAGTCTGTGTGTGAGAGGGATTGTAGAGAGCGATTTTGGGAACCGAGTAATTAATCTTCATCTTTTTGGACTAAAAATTAAAAAAGACTATGGTGCTCTTGACGAAAACCCCTGGTTTTCGAGCCCCCTTTTGCAATTTTTTTTTTGCGGTTTTCCCAAATAAAAATAATAGAGAAAACAATCCTACTAAACTAAGGGCACCTAATTTAATTCAGACTAAAGTGTGGCAAAATATCAATAACCAGTGAATCCGTATAGGGGGCGTGATGGCTTCACCGCACGAGTGGGTCTCTCCGCTTCCTGAGCCGATCAACTAAATCAGTCCTTAATTGTTTATTCCTTTACCTAATTCATTAAAATTTAATTTCCATTTTCTAGCGCATTAATTTGTTCTTTTTCTCACCACATATTACTGTTCACTTCTGCACTTCTTCACTTGTAATTCTTAAATTTTTAACAATGAAACGAATTAATATTTCACACACTTTTTTATAAATATATGGTATGAATTAAAAGATTATATCGTATGTATTCTAATAAACAAAAGTCAATTAAAGACAACTCTATTCCAGCCCATTATTCCCCAGACATAAATAATTAGTAGGCATATAATATGGGTTTTCAAAACTCAAGGAATTGACTGTTTTGAATGGTGTTGAAGGGTTGCATCGGCCAAAGTTGAATCTAGCTAAAAGCAAACAGTCCTACAAGAATTTTACATTGGATTAGTGGAAACCAGAATATTGAATTGCATATTATTGGTTTTGGGTAAAGAGAGAAGGTAATAAACATAGTAGAAGACAAATTAAAAGGAGAAGGCCCAGAATGAGTAGACCGAATGATTGCAGCCGAAGAAGCGTGGTCGCTTTGTTAGTCGTAGAAAGCTGCTTTTATCACATGGCCAACTCGATCATCCCCCTCATTCTTCTCTTGTATATTCTCACATGCATTCCATTTTATTTTACTCCTAACTCTCCATTTTAACTATTTCATTCACGGACAATCTCATCCAACATTCCTCACCTTGTTAGATCGTGTGCCCTTCTTCAACTGCATCTTCTCTTTTAATATATTTTCACTCTCATTTTAGTTCCCTTGATAACTTATTATATTCTCTCCTTGTCTCCCCCTGCAACGAGTTTTTCTTTCTTTCTTTCTTTCTTTCTTTCTTTCTGTTCTCTTTTATAATAATGGAAAATGCAATCTCCGGTGGGATTCTCTCTTGCCTCACTCTCTAGGGCTTAATAATCTTTTGTTCTTTTGCTTGTCATGTATTCGTTGAACAAGGTTTAAGCCTTTTCAATGAGCAGTAGCTTTCGTGGAAATAATGCATTATAGTTCATCATTGGCCAAAATGTTCGTTTCTTTCACTTTGTCTTCAAGTTCTCTGACACCATGGTCCAAACAAAACACAGTAAAATGTTTTGGAGAGTTTTACTCATTATTATTCACCTTCTTCTCATCATGATATGCACCATTATGAATTTGTCTTTTCTTTATTAATTACGCCTAAACAAGTGTTTATAGTAAAGCGAATGGGAAAAGCACGGATTGGGTTGGAACATGTACATATAATCCACTGCTGGTTTGGTCATACTTTGTGAAGTAGCTGGGACCAGAAACATTCTCTGTGGGCTGTCTCCTTGACCATGTTCATTCTGTTCAAACATTCTAGTTTCTTCAAATGTACTTTGTTAAAACGTAATCAAGTCTGATTAAATCAGGAGATCTTGATGTGGTTCAGTGGTTGGATCAACTAAACTTTCGAGTGGCCCTCTTGTCCCAGTTGAACTAGCTAGTGCCCATAACGAGTGTGTGTCTGCATAATTATTAGCGTACATTCAGTATGTTTCGGCACGCTTCTTCAAAGAAATCTCGAAGCAAAATGATGTTTAAGGAAGCTTCAAGTACGTTCTAATTCATTCATATATGTTAGTTTTCTTCAGTTAATTACCGAGAACTGCACAATGCTTTGATATCCTGAAACTGAATGTCAAGAGTAACTACTTAACGTCTTCGCCGATTGAATGTGTGTGGGTGTGTGTGAGAAGAGAATGATTAAGAATTAAGGGGGGAAAGTCACTACTACTGGGGTCACTAATTAACTAGCTATAAGATGATAAAGACTGAATTCATCATAAACAGTTATTGGGTGATGGAAGTTTTGGGTGGGGTTGGGGGGGGGGGGGGTGGCAACTAAAGACAAGGCATGCTAGTTACAATAATAAAATGTTGTTTGTTCAATCATGTTGGTAGAATCTTTTAACATAGGGGACCGAAGTAAAAAGGTTAAAAGGGATGACGAATAGAGAGCAAGACGATGTTTCAATTTAATTAAGCTGCTGCATGTCGCAACCAAACAAACAACTAAGTAATAGTATACTATATGTTTGCTAAAGTTCACGACATGTCGTTGGGGTGGACTGCTTATAAATCCTGCAAATTAAAGTGAAACCTATTAAGGCTGGGATATTCTGGGAAAGCATGATCATATCATAATGAAATATCAATGTTCCCTTAATTGGACACAGTAGTCCTGCTAAATTAATTAAGCTCAATCAAAATACTCACAGGAATTTGGAGGTGAGGTGTATATATGAATTGTCTCGTGTTACATATTAGAATTATGCAAAAGGAATGATTGAACTCCACGTTTGGATTGAAGTGGTTCTTTTTGCATATGTTGTGGGTCTCAATGTTTGATGATCATAATAAAGATGAAAGGTCTAGCACTTTGGAGGGGGGGGGAGATAGAGAGAGAGAGAGCACACCTGCATTGACTTGTGATTCAAATTGCATAGGTGAATGATTAATTGCACTACAAATGGTGTTTGATGAAAGGATAGTCAACCATGGTGCGGTATCAATGGTAGTCAACATTTGACTTGAAGATATTTTAGAATGAAACAACATCATTCTTCCTACTCCATGCTGGGGTCACTAGAAATTACACTTCCTCTTCAATTCAATGCCTTCTTCTGCATTATAATGGAAGCTTTTGCACACGAAAGGAAGCGCGTGTTTTTGAAGAATCCAGAGTCAATGAACGAGTCTTATCTACGTTTATGATGCTTATGCTTAAGAGAAGTATATTAAGATTCTTAAAACCCGTTTCAACTTGTTCTTATTCGTCCATTACAATATCGTCTATATTTTGTCAACTTTATTGCAAAAGAATTGGGCATTTTTTCTCAAATCATTTACTAGATTTTTTTTGTATAAGGATTTTTGAAAAAGTGTTAAACTTATCCATAATCTAAAGGTATGATAAGTATCCTATTTTTCTAAGCAATACTGATTTAATAGATGTATAATATGTGGACTTATCAATCACGAAGTCTTTTTCTTCGTATTGGGCTTCAGCCCAAATTAAACTAATGGGCCGGGCTCAAGTGTCCTAGAAGAAGAAAAATGACGGCATGCAGACTCACATATTACGACAAACGATTGATTTGATTTTGATCTTTTTCCATGATGAAAATCAAATTACTTAGTCTAAATAATAAATAATTTAATATTATTTAAATCATATCTCAAATTTAAATTTTGACGCATGCAGAAAATTCTCGTTAGGAGACTCACCTACCATAATCAGGTACGCGACGTAAGTCAGATTCAGATGTAGTCGAGATAAAATTCTGACAAATTAGGTAGATAACTAAAAAAAAATCAAATTGGGACTTGGGGAGGTACCCAAGACTGTTATTGTCGATGTCGCTTAGCCAAAAAAAAAAATTGGGGCAAGAGGCCAAAGTTAGTAATTTTTTTATATATAAAAATTAAATAAATTCGACATCAATCCTTAACTAAAGTTAAAGTATAGTTTCAAAATTTAGAGAGTATTTATAAGAGATTTATGAAATTGTCTATCAAATTAGTTCTTACAAAAATAATAAAAATTAAATTTATGTCTTTATAAGACATGAACTCATTCTTCACCTATTCTAACAATTGAATTTTAATCATCTCAGTGTCATCATATAAAAAACTGTGATGATCGTCCACGTGATGCGGTTATTTTGTCCCAGTGAGTAAACAGAACCACAGCTTGTTCATTTGCTGAAATCCACACGATCGTCACTGTTACAACAGATACTTGAAACCATGACTAGACTACATAGTTTTGGTATTTTGACTTGAACATCAAAGGTTTGTTGCCCTAATCCCATGTAAGAGTATGATCACCGGCCAGGGTCTCTGTGGAGCTGGACCAGCCCAGAAAGACTTTTGGGAGGGCAATTCGGTGAATGCCACAATGAGAGTTGCAAGATAATATATGTTAAGGAACCAGAGATAACCACAGAACTAATAATGGCTCAGAGCTAATATGAAATCGAGGGATGATTTTATAAACACCAATATGCTTATTGCCTGGAAGTAGTTGTGTTAATTTAAGTCTCAACAACTTTATACTCTTTCCTGGAACTGCAGAACTTCTTTTGTATCCTGGATGTCCTCTGTTCGGACTGATGTTATCAAATACTAAGGAATATCCTTTACGAGTCTTCTAACATTGACTTTTCATCCTTTTGCTTTCAATTGATCTTTGTATATTGGATCGATCTTTGGTCATAATTATAATTATAAGAATCCAATTTATTTTATCTTCTAATATTATAATTTTTATCTTAAATGATCTATATATAATGATTATATATATTAAATAGTTTTTATTAAAGTTAATATAAATATATTAGATTAATAAGAATATTTTAAAAAAATTTACACAATTATTATAAATAATTATTTTTTTAATTTATCTAAATTAATTAATTAAATTTTATAGTAAAGATAAGAAGTAATACTGCCTCAAATCTTTAATATAGCATAGCAAATGTGATATTTCTCCCATATTTAGGTTATTATGTATGGCCATAGAAAGATGGGAAAGTGGGTAATTAATTGCTACTAACTTGACTATCCTTCTTCAGTATCTTAAATATTCTGTTTCTTTCGTACTAATGTTGTCAACACTAACAAGCCATATCTTCCATGAGTTTCTTATTCCTTCTACCTCGTTTGACATGTATAATGAGTTCACGTCTCAGTATCCAAACATTAATATCGCTTTCATGTCTCAGTATCTACCGTATCAAACTCTGACATCCGTTTAATGTTTTATGGCTACAAAAAATGATGGCAAGATGGTAAAGTTGGCAATTATGGCAATGTAATCTTTTAGAAACTTCCCTTACTATTAATTAAAAATTAAAATTACTAATATTATCGCTGCTTAAATAATTTAAAAGAATTAAAATTTAATGCTCTGTTTTAAAATCTTAAAAAACTGGCGCAAGCGTAACTCCTTGCGTGGGGTCTTGAAATTTTTAGAATAAATAAAAACAAAAGAAAATACAAAATCTCAAGTATATTAGAATATTGGTGATGATTTTAAAACAGGAAATGTTTCCACTCAAGATTTTTGTCTTTTTTTAAAAAGAAAGAAGGAGAACTAATAATACAGCACGAACTTCGCAAGAAAAGTAAAGTTCTTGGCCATCGTCTAAATTAATCCCTCTTTCTCATCTCATGTTTTGATGAATAATTCTGCTGCTTTCCTCTATGGGACGACTCCTTCGCTTCCTCATTATTCTCATCTTCCTTGTAGTATCTTTCCTCTCTGGTAATTAGTCTTGTTTCATAACTTCGTTGTTTCTGTTTAATCCCGTTTAGCTCATCATTTGTCGTTTCTTTTAATTGCAGAGGTGCAATCGGCATCTTTCAAGATTGTGAATAAGTGTCGCCACACGATTTGGCCGGGTTTGCTCTCTGGCGCCACTTCTCCACAGCTTCCCACCACTGGTTTCGCTCTTCCAAGTGACAAGTCAAAGACTATAAACATCCCGAAATCTTGGTCGGGTCGGATATGGGCTCGGACCCTTTGTGGTCGAGATTCTGATGGAAAGTTCTCCTGCCTCACTGCAGACTGCGGCTCCGGTCAAGTACAGTGTGCCGGCGGAGCTAAGCCTCCCGCCACGTTGGCTGAGTTCACTCTCAACGGCGCCGACGGGTTAGATTTCTACGACGTGAGCTTGGTTGACGGCTACAACCTGCCGATGCTGATCGTCGCGAAAGGTGGAAAACGGGGTGGATGTAGCGCCACCGGATGTTTGGTAGACCTGAACGGAGCGTGCCCGGCTGATCTTAGGGTGGCCCGTGGGAATGAAACCGGGACTGTTGGTGATAGCGTGGCTTGCAGAAGCGCGTGTGAGGCTTTCGGGGATCCGCAGTATTGTTGCAGTGAGGCGTACGCTACGCCCGACACGTGTCATCCTTCAGGATATTCGGAATTCTTTAAACACGCTTGCCCCCGCGCGTATAGCTACGCTTACGATGACAAGACCAGCACATACACGTGTGCTTCGGCCGACTACTTGATCATCTTCTGCCCCTTGCCCTACACCAGGTACAATTACCCCATAACCATATGGCCCGGCATGTTTTTTGTGTATGATTACTGAGGGACCCCATTAATGCTTGAACCTTTCTTTTTCACTTCTAGCTTTCATATATGATAGTGACTGGTTTTTCTGGCTGAACAAAACAATAGGTGGTTTTAAAGCCTTGGAACGTGGAGCATGTTTTGCATATAAATTGACAGCCATAATGTTTTTTTTATAAATTATTTGAGCAAGGATAGAATCCATCAATCTGGGTAAGAACAAGACCAAGAGCTAAAACATTTCTACAATGTGATTTTGTTATAACACCCCCCCCCCTTTTCCCCAACACAAAAATCCTAATGCCTCCTGGCTCTTCAGGCTCTGTCCTTGAACAACATATGCTTCCACCTTCTGTCAAATTAGTCTGTGAAACTGAACAAAACTGTTGCCCCTAGTGTCAGAGTGGGGGATGGGTACCTGATTAGCACCCTTTACGGTGCTATACTAGATAAACTGAATAATGAAACTGTCGGTATGCTCATAAGCGTGTGCCATGATATTCTCTGAGTCTAATTTGTTTCTTCATATGTCATTCTTTTTTTCAGATATGACTTATTGTCATTGTAATATCAGAATCAGCCGTGTGAACTTTCTAGTTTTAGATGAGATAGCAGAGGGTTCTAACTTCTAATTTCTAAACAAGGGATAAAGAGGTTTCATTTTCGAAGGTTGTAAACTATGTACCCAAAATTTTGTGCAGTTGAGTGGTTGGTGTTAGGAATAAATTAAACTGTTGCCTGTGAATGAGTATATTCCAAATGGAATCTCAGGTTTTCACTTTACTATGAATAAGAATAGTTGTCGTCCATAAGCCTAACAAAATCAAGCAACTCCACATACAATGTAATCAAAATCTTTCAAATTACAACAGATAAGGATTACCAATCGGTGTAAAGCTATGTATTTTAACTAGCTTTTCCAAGGACATGTTGTATCGCATTACTGATTAGTTAGGTGAAGTGGAAAAGACTTGTACCTCTTAAATAAGGCTGTAAGTTCAAACTTTGTGGATAAAAAAATTTACATTATGAAAGCCGCTCCTTCTTTTTTAAATCTATATTAGTCAATTGCTAGATATGTTTACACACACACACAAAATTCTCTTTCCATGTTCTGGTGAACTGTGGATCAACTAAAACAAGAGCATGCCTTGCCTCTTTTAACTCAGTTTTAAAACTGCTTCCCCTCTAGAGTTTGGATTTTCCTTTTGCGCTTTCTTATAATGAACGTAGACATCTATGTTGTATAACGCATAAATGGTATGATTTGCATCTTCTATAGCATATTTACCCAGCTACTTATTAGTATTTAATAACAAGCATATGTATTGGGTCGATGTTGAGCAGCGAAAAGTTGCTGGGAGCACGAAAAGATGGGGCAACACTTCCTCTTGTAAACAAGACCATGATGTACTTGAAGCATTCAGGAGTTTCTTCATCAACAGATTTGAATCAAATGCAGATTATGGCTTGCATTGCCCCTCTTGCTGCAGCATCTTTCCTGTTTCGCTCTCTGTTTCACCTGTGGTGACTCATATTTGCATGGACACTTGAAGCAGATAGGATAGCTAAACGAGAGTAGCTGAGTTGCATCTTGACTGAATTCTGTGTGAGATCTTCATTTTTCAAGTGCCTTCCCCTGCTTCCTAATTTTGAAATTAGTGTTTCAAATCATTTTAGTCTGCTGATTCTTCACATCATGCAATACTGCAAGAATACTATATGGGGGTATACTGTAAAGTGTAAATACATTTTTTTTCCTTTGGTATAATGTACATCTAAATTTGAGTAGCTTATTTCAGTTGATTACTGAATTCTGAGTATACTATAAGAGGCATTGGCAAGTTGTAAAGTATTCGTTGAAAATATCTGTGCCTGGAATCAGATTTTGGGAAGACAGAGTTATAGTATTCTTGATAAAGCGTCAATTCGTATGATGTCTGTTTGGTTATTGCCTCTTTTAACTGGAAGATAATTGATTATTATTTGAGAAGTGTTGGTGAGTTTGTGATTGCGTAAGCGGGGTAAGAAAACAATGGAACTCAGTGCATGCGTGATGAGAGGAATTTTTCCTATTTATGGAATCGGGTTTGGGGGAATCTTAATCCCCATGTCGGATCCGGAAACTTAAGTCTCAAGTCAAAGGGAGCTCATTGATTGGGCTAGTTATTGAGCTTTATCTAGATCAACATTTTATATTCTCAATAATGTTAAAATATGCTGAGCAACACACAATTGCCTGTTAATTTTTTAAATTAATAGTAAGATAAAAATATTTTAAGTAATAATCTTAAAAAGATACGGATCATATGTCATAAGAGAACACCATAAACTATGGAACAAAAGCTAAAACATATAAAAAATTTCACGAATGAAATAAAAAAGAAATAAATATGATGAGCGAAGATATAATTTACAATACAATTAAACATTTAAATTATAACTAAACAAGAAAGATGAAAATACCTCAAATAACGTTAAAAAAAAAAATCAGTAGAAGGGCCAGTTTTCTTGTACGATCAATGAGAGTGGAGACTCTAACGAGCCGCGATCAACTTCTCTCGTGGGCAAAACATCATTCTTACATATAATAACAGAAAGGAGAAGAGACTTTTAATCCAAAAAAAAACTGTGGGGAGATCATTAACTTAAAAATTAATATAAGTTGGTAAGTGAGAGCTTCAATTGATGTTTGGACAATCTCATATCACGATTAGATGATTGAATTCAGTGACTTATAAATGATGCGCATGTTGCAGTTATCTTTCAAGAAATTAGCTGGTGGACTTAAATTAAGCACCTCGAAGGCAGATTAAGAATGATATGAAAAGCTAAGGTCCTGCCATCTGCAATCACAGCAAGCGGAAGAACCAGCTCAGATTCAAGCACTGTGATCCATTCCAGAGTATGTGATTCTATTATGTTGACCTGTGACAAGTTCAAATGCTTCGTATGACTTGCCAAACCTTGAGCAGTTAGCTTTAACTGGAAGCCCGAAACCCTATATAAGAAGGAGCCTCAACTATTACTGGAGCTAATGACAAGATAGCCACCACATATCCAATCAAACCACATATCCATAAGCTTACTCATACCAAGCAAGGAATTGAACCACATATCCAATCAATCCACATATCCATATGCTTACTCATCACATATCCAATCAATTCACTTCCTACACTTCATCCGATCTTTCGCAAGGAATTGAATCATCAGGAACCACCCCCTCTCCTCCTTGCTTCCAACTTTATTTTGTTCAATTCACTCCCTACAAGATACTCCTGTTTGGAACTTCATGGCACTCATAATAAATCATATTATGTGTTGTGCGTAGTAATTAAGAGCCTGTTCGGTTTGCGGCCAATATGTTCTGTAAAAAGGAGCAACCGACAACAGTTTCGGTCCAAAAAGAGATGTGATTTATTTAATTTTACTAACAGGACAGATGGAGTTTATATTTCTTCTAATTTAAATATAATATTTCAAATACATAATAAACAGGTTGAGCTGATGCGAATGAAAACAATCTGACATTTACGATATAAAGAGAAGGAACATTGTCTGAGACTGAGTAGGCCAAAATTTTGGAGGGAGCGAGACTTGAAAAGGAAGAGAGGAAGGAACGGAATCCAATGCGAGATAACACTTAAAAAGAATTGATGGAGGACACGTGGCATAAACACAACGTTGGTGGTCAATATCTGACGTGGAGAACAAGACGTAGTGCGGGGGTCCGCCCAAGCATCGCCCTCCCTCTCAGGAGTTAGAACGGTTCTCTCATTATTCAATTATTGTTATTATCTCATAAGATAGTTATTTAATTAACATAAAACACAAATTAGGGGATTTTATTTCTAAAATACATTACTAGCACATAGTTTATCATGACTTCTTTTTTTTTATTATTATTATGATTATTGCTCAGGAGCATATAATTATATGAATATACATTTTTATTGAGGTTCCTTTTTGTCATAAATCTGGGGAGGAAGCCATGCGGAGTACAAACAACAACTCTTTCTCGAATACAAAAATGAATTCATATAAAAACACGCTTATTAAAAGAACACCAAAATATTATGAATTACCAAACATGAGTTCCTATATATTATGGATATTATTGAATATTTATCTCCTAACTCCGACCCAAAGGCCTAAACCCTTCTACTTTTAGGAAGCCTCGCTCCTCAGTGCCCCTGTCTAGCATCACTCTCCTCTCTCGTGCTCCCATTTCCGTCATGGACCATCCCTTCTTCACCTACTTCCTCATTTCCTCCCTCTTCCTCCTCATTCCCTCTGGTAATTGATGGTCTCACTCTCTACCTCTCTTCTTCTATGCTATTTCTTTAACATTTTCATTCTAACTCTTTTCTTCTTCTGCAGTTCGCGCCACCACTTTCACATTCGTCAACCGATGTCACTACACCGTCTGGCCCGGAATCCTCGCTAATGCCGGCAGCGGAAGCCTCGACACTACCGGATTCGAGCTCCCCAAGGATACTTCCCGCTCTTTCCTTGCTCCCACCGGCTGGTCCGGCCGCTTCTGGGCGAGAACTGGTTGTAACTTCGACGGATCCGGCGTCTGTATCACCGGCGACTGTGGCTCCGGTCAGCTCGAGTGCAACGGCGCAGGAGCATCTCCACCTGTCACTCTCGCCGAGTTTACGCTCAGTAGTAGTACGGGAGGGCAGGATTTTTACGACGTTAGTCTTGTGGACGGGTACAATGTTCCGATGATCGTGGAAGGGTTGGGCGGGTCGGGTCAGTGCGCTTCCACCGGCTGCGTTTCGGATCTGAACAGGCAGTGCCCGCAGGAGCTGAGAGTGGGGGAGGGAGACGCTTGTAAGAGCGCGTGCGAGGCATTCAACAGCCCTATGTACTGTTGCAGCGGCGCATATGGCTCGCCGGCGACGTGTAAGCCATCTGTGTACTCGGAAATGTTCAAGTCGGCTTGCCCGAGATCGTATAGCTACGCCTACGACGACGCTACGAGTACGTTTACGTGTACGGGGGCAGACTATACGGTGACCTTTTGTCCATCCTCTCCAAGGTAAAAGAGCAAGCGAGCTTTTTCTTTTTATGCCATGGTATTATTATGTTACAGAAAACATTGACTGGTCTTCGTTTCTTTATCCGGCACTCATGCCCCACGCTTTCACATATTAATATTACTACTACATAAATTAAATATTAATATTAAATTTAGATATAGTAATTCTTTTCATTCGGCATTCACATATTTTTTTTATTTGGAAAATGTGATTTCGTAATATTAAATTATAAAAATTATACTGCATGTCATGATCAAAGTATGATCAGTCAACACAAGTTATACATGAGTTGCTACAACCTTCAGTACGTAGCAAAAACACTGGAATATAATTTTTCGCAGCGGATCACATCATATTGGCAGAATATAATTATGATTATTATCATCATATTATTAAAATTCCATGAGTAGGTTGGATTTCCATCGTATACGGCCAAGGAATAACTTTAGAATGCAGTGGCTATAAAATATTGGTTGGTTTAGACTGAATGTCCTTGACTACAGTTGGTGGATCTGCCTTTAATGATTGATCTCATCCACCAGTCACCACCAACACAAATGGCGCCATTAATTTTTTAATTACTTTAACTAATCGATGTCCCTGTGCTTTTTGCAGTCAGAAATCTTCAGAAGATTATTATTATGCCCCTCCCATGATGATTACCTCAATACCACCACCGCCACCAGTATCATACTCGGAAGATTCCGGATTCGGAGCCACCTCCACGGGCACAGGAGTAACCGTGGGTTCGGCCTCCTCCGATTTTGGCTCCGACCCTAAGTTGGCGTCGGAGTCGAGGGGAAACTCGGACCCAAGTATTGGGTACTCGGTTGCCGGTTCAGGGTCGGGTAGTGGAGAGGGCATGCTGGCAGATAGCTCATATATAGCCGGTTTGGCCATGGGAACTTCGCCTCCAACGCTCCCCCCGTCGTCCCTACAATATGCGTTTCTCTTCATTTGCAGCATTTTGCTTAGCTTCTTCCTGGTTTAGCTCACCAACTCTCGTTATTAGGATAAGTGTGCTTAGCTTATTTATGATTAGTTTCATATATTTATCATCAATAAAATGAGTCTACTTTGAATTTTTTTTCTTTTTGGTTGTACACTGAAATGCACGAATTATTCTGGTGGGGCCATAAAGAGCATATATGCAATTATAAGGTGCCCTGATTTGCTGGTCTGTCACATGAATAACAGGGTGGAAGAAAGTTACTTGAAACAGGCACCGTAGGCTCAGCTGAGATTTCTATTGTCAGTAGCAGTGAACACTTTGCAGATTTCACAAGTAATTTGATCGACTTTTACTTTCTTTGATAAAACTAAGGACTAGTTTTGTTTAATTTTGGAGAAGATTTTTTATGGGGAAAATTTGGTTTTGGAATAGTTTATGTTTGAAAAAATGTTATTATCAATAAATATATATTTCAATAATTATTATCAAAATAATTTTTTTTATAAGTAAATTATTAGATATAGTATGAGGTAAAATGATAGAGTAAAAAGATGAGGATAAAGTGGTTATTATATAACCTAAAAGTATTTTTGTTATTTATGATATTCTCATAAATTTATCTAAAATTATAATTTATTTTATAAATTCTTTTAGATATTTGATAGATATTTATTTAATTTTTAATACTTTTAAAATTATTATTTTAAAAGAAACCAAATAAGCATTTAAGTTAACATGTTAAATCTTTAGTATATGTGTGAGAAAAGAAAGGGTCTGGGGTGAAAAGTGTTGTGAGATGATTGCAGTAATCAAGGAGATTTAGAGGAATGGAGAAAAGCAAAAGATGTAAATCATGCGTGAAAGGGTCGAAAGTCGGAAATATTCTGGGATGCTGTTTTTATTAAAGGCAATTTTGAAAAAGAGAGGATCATGTCGTCTGGATGCTTCAACTGAGAGGCCCTACCTCTGTGGAATCTCGCTGTATAAATTATCTCCATATATATATATATATATATATATATTTAAAAAAAAAGTAAGCATGTTTTCTATTATTATATTTGTCAGATTTTAATTAAAAAATATCAGGAATAGCATACGAATTTTACAATTAATGATGAATAAACATATACTAGAGAGAGATGGTGAAATGTGTGGTTTGGTCATGAGAGTAGTGGAAAGCATCCTTATCCTGGAAACATTTTTTGAAGAACTGGCGTCTTATTCGGTAATTCATGGAGAAGCTTGTCCCCTAAATCCAACAAAAGAAGTCAGGTTGGGACAAAAGTTTCTTACTCATGAAATTAGTAATTATCAATATTTTTCTCATACCAATTTGTCGCTCTTTAACGCAGTGAGTGAAATCCAGCTATAACGGGGAAACAGCATCATTTGGGAGCTGGACACACTCGAACAAACTTATATCAATGTCGTTTTTGCTGAACAAAAGTATCATCATCTTCACTAAAACGCGTCCGATACATTACTAGTTTAGTTTGATCCGACGCTAAACCCAATCTAGCTAGAACATGGGACCATTCATATATGCATATAGATGGATGTTTAAATTGGGATCCAGGATTTGAGGTCTATTCATATCACCATCCATAGAACCTAAATTTGACTGCCACTTTCTCTAAATATAATTCTTCCGAGTGTGTAGCAAATGACGAGAACAGTCGTGTTGATCCGGGTTGAACTATTCCTTCCCCTTCAAGCAAATACCCGCATTTGAAGTCACTGGTATTAGAATTCTATCTAGACTCCTCCAGAAGCCGGCGAGAGGGCCGAAGCCTTTGCCGGCATCTTTAGTCGACGGAAAGAGCATTGAGACGAGTGAGAGGATCGGAAACCCCCAGAAAGAAGGTCGTGTGACGATCAAAGATGAATCTATTGATTTGTTATGATCAAACCATTTATTATATTCATTCCATTTTTGGTTTTAGTCTTAGGTATCAAGTGATCAGAGAGTTTAAGAATCCATTCAAGGACGAGCCGACGAGGAAATGATTCAGAACTTGAAATGGCTGAGACAGGCAGAACCCAATAACCAAATACTGACACGGTTAATGAGAGATGAGAAGCTAACCTAATATTCCCAACCCCTGTGATCTGTTTTAGCCTAACGTAATTATTTAATTACTATCTTCAATTTTATTTTAAAAAAAAAACTTTAATTGAATTATAGTATAGCACTTTTTATTTTTCTTTCCATATTGTACGTTGATGTTGCATGGGAAATTTTTTATGTTCTCACTCCTCGAACTGAAATTTATTTCATGTTGAATTATTGAATTTTTTCTTTATTATTTCTCTTTAAAATATTGTTTTGGCCAGAGATATTAACAGAATTTTTTTTTTGTGGTACAGATATATTAACAGATTCAATAGTATTTCCGGATGATTGTAAATTTGGTAGTTAAGGATATGGGCCAATTGCGCAACATGTTTGGGGGTCCGGAGCCCTCCATACAGAACCAGTCAATCAAGCATAAAAATCGTAAATAATAAGAGAATTAGTATATATGATAATAAATATGTTCATATCTTATAAAAATATTAATTAGATTCTGTTGTGCGGCTCATTTAATAGGTGATCTTATAAATCTATTGCAAAATGTTCTATAGTTCATAAGGTTATGCCATAATTTTAGTAGAAGACTAGTACAAACTAATCTATATTTTTTTTGTATAAAAAAATTGTGAATAAGATTATAAAATAAAAGATAAAGATTTTATGGAGAAAATAAGAGCTAATATTTATAATTTATAATTATTATTTTTAAATAGAAAAATATGAATGGAATTATAACTAAAAATGATTCAAAATTATCTCGATTGCAGAAAAATATAGAAGCAAGCAATTATAATAATGAGAAAGAGTAACGAGTATTTGAACTTGATCTAGCTGGCTTGGCAATTAATTAGTACAATCATATGAAGGCATCCAAAGTGCTCCGCTAGATCTTGATATCAAACCATGTGCTTTGCAACTCAAGCCTCTTCTTCTATTTCAACCACTTATTAATAATAATTAGAGATTTTTTTTAGAGAGTAAAAAAAATAGCTTATAATTAATTATTTATAATTATCATGAGTTGCTATTATAGTTAAAAAATTAAATATTATAAAATTAGTTAATAGGATTAATTATATTAAAAAATTTAAAAATTAAACTAAAGTTACTAATTTAGATTAGGATAAAGTAATACTAAATATCTTGATTTTATTTTTTATATGTAGCTAAGATTATAATCTTATTTATATTACAATTTCATCCATAACCTTTTTACTTAATATAATTTTACCTATAATTTTTTAATTTAATATAATTTTTAGTAATTAAAAAATAATATTATAAATAAAATTATGATATCAGCTGTATATAAAAAATATAATTAGAATATTTTGTACTATTTTATTTTTTGGATTATGGAGGATGATGATGATTTAACATTCTTTAAGGGAATAGGGTAAGCTTTTTCTCAATATCTTAATAAATACTTGTTTATTATGCAGCCCAAAGCCACAAATAAAACGAGATTAACGAATTAAGGTGGGAACGTCTTGAGGCTCGAGATAATAAGGAAAAAACAGAAGAAAGCCTTCAAGTCTTGAACCCGCTCTCATGAAACATTCTATTTCATTTTTTCCCCTAAAAACTTTAATCAAATTACATTATTTAATTATCAAATAAATAAATAAATTTTATTTTGATTTCTAGGTGAAGAAGTTGCTATCAGAGCAACTACCTACTTGGAATGCAAGTGTACTATATAAAATTTAATTACTAGTTTACTACATATAAGATGGAAGGCTGCAAATGAAATTATTTTGTTGTTCCTTATGAGACTATTAAGCCAATAAATGATTTTTTTCCCAATTATTGACCTCATTCAATATCTTTCAGGAAAAAAAAAACAAATCAAGAGTTATAAATTAATTTTCAGGATAACAAATTTGCTTTTCCCCCCTCTTAATTTTGATATCAAGTCAGTAATAATTACTGATATAAAAACGGCGGTATATTTTCTAAAGACTTGTTTGGTACTCATAACTAAAAATAAAATATAATTTTCACGAATATATATTAAAAATAAAAAGTATTCTATGACAATTAAAAATTATAATAAAACATCAATACAAAACAAGGGAATTCAACCTACCTTCAATAAATTTAGAAAATTTAAATTAAACAAGAAAAGATTATAGATGTTAGCTTCAAAGGAAGAGGCTTGTAGTTTTGTTTCTGCTGGGAAGAAATAATCGATGCCGTCCATATCTTATACTGTGATGGGAGGTGATAAGATCAGAGAACAGCGGTCACCAGATTCTCACACAACTGCTGTTCTCAGCTGAGGCTTTAGTCAACCCCGAAAATGTCACCTCGCCAAGCAACTACATCGTCATAGCTCATAATCTTCTTCTTCTTCTTCCTTCGGCGATTGATCCAAACCCTTCTGCTTCGCCGTCATGGGCAGTAGCGAGGAGCCCAACAAACCAATTTCCCTCTATGACTCCGCCTCCTCGCCTTCTCATTCTCAGCCTCTGCTCTCCAAACCTTCTTTCCCTTCTCCGATCGACGAACCGCCCCGCAGCGAATCCGAGCCGACCCAGTATCTCCAAATCTGTTACAATCATGGTCCTCGCTCCTTCAAGGACATACCTTTCTTAATCCTTTTTCTTCTCCTCGTTCTCTGCACCTTCGGTTTCGGCATCTTCGCCATCTTTCATAGGAATTCCAACTATTCCACTGTCTTGTCTTACTCTTACAATTATAATTCTTCCTCCTGCGTTAAGGATTCCCTGTCATCTGTCAATTGGGATTTCTTAAATTCTTCGTCTTCGCATGTTTCGGAGGATTTGATATGGACCCTCGTCGCTACCTTGATCCTGAGCCTGCCCATATGCTTTGGTCTTCTTTTGTTACTGAAGCATTACACCAAACAGATTGTGTACGTTTCCCTCCCATTCTTCATCGTCGTCCCCATTTTCTTGAACGTGTATTGGTTCGTTGCTTGCACTGTCAGCTCCACTTGCAGCGATGCGTTTCCGCTGGCATATAGAATTCTAGTGCTCGTGTTCGTCTTCTTAATTATTGGGGTGATTGTGTGGATCTTCGTGATCAATTGGCATCGGATTGAGCTCACTGTAAGAATAATTGGGGTTGCTTCCGACGCGCTTTCGAAGAATTTGGGTTTGTTTGTGGCACTACCCTGTTTGACTTTTGGATTGGTTATATATTATGCTCCAATCGTCGTGTTTTTGGTATTTGCGAGATTTAATGGTGATATTGTAGCAAAAGAATCGAGTGGTAAATATACTTGCGTTTGGAAGCAAGATAGCTGGGTGCCCGCTTATTTTGCATTGGCAATTCTCACGATGTTGTGGTCCGCAACAATTATGGTAGAAACACAAGTTTATGTGATTAGTGGCACTATTGCACAGTGGTACTTCTCCAAGGAGGATGAAGCTCCAAGAAAGAGTATAAGAAGTTCTCTGAGGTGAGCACAATATCGTTTTGCTCATTCTTGTGATTTTTGTTTCTTTTCAGCTGCTTTTAATTTTCCATAATGAACATTTTAGACTGAGGTCATCAGATAGTTAACTATATCATGTTTGGTACCTGACAAGTTGTCCAGCTTGAGTCTATGGACATGAACATGCTTGTTAGATAAAATAGTTTGATATATGGCACAATTTCAGCGTGCCCTCCTCCCATGTAATTAGGGCACAAAGTAGAAACTAGAAACAGTCTTAATGATTTATTTCGTGTTCCTACCCTAAGTTCCTAATCATGTTCTCCCTTTGACGTTTTTTGGTTGTAGAAGTATCATATCAAGTTCCCTCGTCCTGTGCTATATGTTACATCTTCACAATATAGAGTCAAATAGGTTAAATTAATTTGCAAACTGAACCAACTCTTGTTCTTAGTCCGGAAACTATGTTCCAGATTGATTAGTGAAGGAGCTCGGAATTGTTGGATCATAGTATTGTGCACTTTCTGAAATATCACTTAGAGAGAGGTGAATAGGTGATTATTCGGAATTTAACTGGCGATGAGACTTTAATGATTAGCTGTGGTTAAAACCAAGGCAGCTAACTTAACCTACAAAACAGTGAGGGATAGCTCTCCACTACAAGGGCAGTAAGTAGAAGGGCTATAACTAAGAAGCTTATCTTGATTCGTCCCCATTACCCATGTTCAATTCCCTTGAGAATACTTTAGAGATTTGTACTGAATATCAAAATCAACCACAATAGATAGTTTTCTCAAACTCTCCGACAACTGGGCTACATTTCAGCTAACTTAAAAGTGGACACAGGCTTGGGATAGACTCAGAGCTTTCTTACAAGTTCAGCCAAAACTTAATAAGATGTAAGATAACCTGACAACACTCAAACTAAGATCTCATTAGCTATACAGTTTTACTATGAAGGTCACACACACAAGACTTTTAAGCAACTCACTGTAAGTTTAGAGAGTATTCATGCTTGATCGCTGTCTTCATCTTTGTTTTATGCTTGATTCCATTTGACCATCTAGCCTGAGCTACGTAGCATCAATGCTCGATCTTTATCTGCTTTAACTGAGCAATGTTCTTCTTCCTTTCATGGCTCTAATTAGATAATCGTTTCTCCAATCTGGTATTCTTCCCCTTCTATCACAAAATCGCGTAATTAGCTTATAAGTGCACATAATCTGGTCATGATTTATCTCCAAACATATAGGTCAATTGATTACATGATGAAGTAATCATTAATCACACATAGGTCTATATTTGTTATTGTCAAAACTTGTAAAACCTTGGGGGCAACACCTTCATTCCATTTTCCAATGATAATTGTTTACCCATCAACATATACTTCACTCTAACTGTGTAATGTGATGTCAATAGTGGGATGAGGGCAATTTCTGTGATTTATTTTGTTTCCGGATGAGGTTATTCCCCTTAAAGCTTACTCCTTGGGTGGGAAATGGGGAAAAAGGAAAGTAATCATTCAACTAAGATAGATTATAGCTTTGCATTCGGTTAGATGTTAACTATGAGTTTGCCTTGCAGGAATGCATTTGGTCCTTCATCTGGCACCATATGTTTGTCAGGTTTGCTTATCTGTGTTGTCCGGATGGTGCGTGCTGCTGTTGATAGTGCAAGACATGAGGATGCATCTGGGATAGTGAACCTTGTATTACGATGCTGTGTAAATGCCTTGCTGACTGCGGTAGATTTTCTTAATAAGTTTACCGTCAACTTTGCTGCAATAACTGGTGAAGCGTACTGCTCCTCTGCAAGGATGACATATGAACTTCTGAGGCGCAATCTTCTCTCAGCCGTTTTTGTGGAGACCATCTCATCCCGTCTCTTGGTTGGAATTGTCTTCGTCGTCTCAGCAATATACACTATTGTGGTGCGTTTCAATATGACTACTTTCTTTTGGTCTCATGCCTTGCATCAGACTTTGTTAGTGCCTGAAATAGTCAGTTTTCCATGCTTCATTATAGCAGTCAGATGGTTGTATCCTATAGATGTAGAATGTTTATGACCTGAATATATATTTCCATTTCATTGAAATTATCCTTGATTCTCCCTGCTTTCCTTGGATGTGCTAATAGTTTCTGAATGAGCAGGTCTGTGCAATCATAAAAGCTGTGAGCGATCTCGGAGCCTATTCGTATCTTGTGGCTGCGCTGGCTTGGTTGCTATTGATATTAGTTTTGGGTTTCTTCGTGCATGTACTAGACAACGTGATTGAAGCTGTTTATGTGTGCTATGCCATAGACAGGGACAAAGGAGAGGTTTGTAAACAAGAAGTTCATGAGGTGTATGTTCACCTACCCATTAGCAGAAGTCAAAGACAATCTCTTCCATCAAGAACTATTGGCGTGTAAATAAATCCTCGGGCTTCACAATCACCACTGCTTGTCTGCCTATTGTGCATATGTCTTCTTATTGCATTCTCTGATTTCATGATTCGATAATTTACTATGCACAATAAGGCTGAATTTCCTGTTAACTTGGTAGTTGGCTCCGAATGTCAGGGTAGCCACTTGATGATGTATTATGGGTTAGAGGTAGAAGTTGACCCTCCGAGGAATTTTGTCCATTATTTAGACTCGCTTTATAGCTCTTTAATTCCCAAGATTCCCCCATGAGGTGGTGTTCTTCTGGTGATTGAACTGGGTACAGGCTATATGATTGTTATTTCTTCATATGATCTTGAAAGTTTCATCTTTTATGACTCTGGTAAAAACTTGTCATTACCGGCAGTAACCCTACAAACGATAAATGCCGTTAATATAAGCTTGTCACAGGTGCAAATTTAGAAGACCCTTGCCTCCCAAGTTCTCGTGCTAATGTAATATTCCACATACTACCTCTACCTCTAGTAGTTAATATAAGATTGTACTATAAACTAAATATTGTATTAAGTAAGGATTGAAGAGAGTACTTTTATTTAATTAGATTAAAAAAGTTAGATAAATTAGTTTATATTATATTTTTTAAAATATTTTATTCATATTTCATAACTCTAGCTATCTCTTATATGATTATTATTGAATATGCATTAATAGGGATAATATAAGAAAAAAATTGATAAATATAAAAAATAAATTTTATATGTAGTATCAATATTAATTTTTTAATTAGATACTATAACTTATTGGACTTATATTTTGGGGTTTAGGACAGTAAGCCAAGGATGATGGAACATATTTTGTATATGTGATTATTTAGAGGTGTTTGATTCTTGGGGAGTACTACTTTATTCTTCTTCTAGTTGTAACGTTTGGAGAGACATTCTAATTCCTAGGTACTTAAATTTACGTGTGAGAGTAATAGACGGCTTGCCCTACCTGACATTGGTATTGCTTAAGAGGAAGGAAGATTTTATCTTGTTTTTAGATCATAAGTGAGCATAACATTTTTCTAAAAATTTTTAAATAAAAAATATATTCTGTATTAGAACGAATGACCTAGAAGAGTCTAAAGAGAAAAGGAAAATACCAGTGTATTTCTGTGAGATGTAATATGTATGGGCTTATTCCGTGATTATTTTGTACAGAATATGGAGATTTGTTGGATTAACTTTCTGTTTTTGATTTTTCTGTTCAGTTAAAAGAAAGGAAAAGGAAAAAGAAGGTAACTTTTTCGCTTAGCTTTTTGTCGGTCATCTTGTAGAGCGTGCGTTCAAATCCGTATGTATGAAATTCGCAGTTGAACAAGTCAAGCTGATGATGGAATGCATATAATGTATTCACAAATGTTCAAGTCTCATAAATATATACACATATTCGCAACATATTCCAAACCTGGACAAATGTTCTTCTATTCAATATAAATACAGCTGAGTAATACAGTAGAGGTGGATCTCCAGAAAAGCAAAATAGAGGGCAGGAGTAAAGTTACTTCTTTTTTTCAATTAATTACTCTCATTATTTATTTAAATGGTGGTGGCTAAGTGAATCCACCTTAAAATGGTGGTGGATATGGAGATTATTGTTGAATATGAATGGGGCAGGAGCAAATACGTGTTACATTTGCATTCTTTCAACCTCATAATAATAATTCTGCAAATTACATATGCAGAGGTGACAGGTGACAACCTTTGCTTGGTTAAGAATCAGATAAAAGTGAGGAAACAAGAGAGCCAACAAGATAAAGTTAAGATACTACTAGCCTTCCTCACAACCAACTACTACATCTCAAACGAGTACTTCCATGCGCAATAAACCCTTCCCCTCAAATCTCTTGCAGATTCTAATGGCCTCCCTTCAATAATTCCCATCAACCACGAAATATTGTTCAAGGCAAGGATGGGGCCATTGGGTTGATGGATATGCCTCCACATTCATCTGCATAACTTGCATTTTCTCTCTCTATCTTCCTGGATCTTAGTGTTTGTATTCATCCCTCTCTCTCTCTCTCTCTCTCACATTGTCACTCAGCTTCCCATCAGAATAACATGAGTTAGGTAATAAATCATGAGACTTGTTGGGGGGTGATGATCCATTTCCAGAATTCAATACGAGTGGGAAAACTCAAAGCCTAGGGACATGCGAGGGGATGAAGCAGAAAAACCCAGAAAACTTTTGGGAATTGAATTGAAGAAGCGTCGCTGGTGGGACGCACTTGGATTGAATTGTACCCATCGAGGCCAATTTGCTGCTTCACTCGCACGCAAAGGCTATTTCTTTCAGAAAACAGAGCCAGTTTTTGATCCCACTGCTCAACTGCTACTGTGTCTCTCTGTTTAAAACAGGGGATCTGTGCTCTGCTTCTGCTTTCCGTTCCCTTTAGTTCTCACTTTTCACTCGCCACTCAGTTTTTTTGGGTAAATTCGTCAGCACATTCATTCTCCTCCTCCTCCTGAATCTCACTTCATAGAATTATTGTAACATTCTAAAAGCTTACACTTGGGCCCACATATATAATTTTTTCCCCCCAGCAAAATTAATTTGGGGAATGCATCATTCATGTTAAAAAGAAGGAAAAGGCATATGATGCCACCACTTATACTTGTTTGGGATGAATGGGATCTAATCATGTCAAAGGAAATTTAACGAGTTCTGTAAGGGAACACCTGCAAAATCATGAAGCCCATAACTACACATTGATCCCTTTAAAAATTCTATATATATAATATCTCTATCATAATGTCCTTCACTCTTGAAATTCAGGATTTGTGCTTGCGTCAGTCACATGCTCTTATCTTCATAAATTAATTAATCATATGTGTCCAAGCTTCTAAATAGCATGAAGTTATAAATATAAAATTTTAATTAAATTCATTATTTCTATTTATCTTTTATTTTTAAAATAATTTATTTAACTTATAAATTAGTATATAATATAATGTTATTTATGACTATTTTAAAGAGATCATATCATATTTATTATAATTAAATATTTAATTTATTTAAATTAATCAATTTATTTTGATAATAATAATCTGTATCTTTCCATATGAGCATATACGTATATGTATCATTAAGTTAACGGTTTTGTATGATCAAATTTACTTATAGCATCTTTTATTTAATATGGTAGCTTAAAATATGTGAAACAAAATGTAGGTATTTTAAAAGTGAGAAATTGGAAATTCCAAAATCTCTTGTATCTCCAAGCATTACCATCAATATCTCCAGAACTTGTTCATGTCAAATGTTTCGTACATAACATAAGCAATTCCCAATCTTTGCAGGGGAAATTATATTAGTAAAGTTATTCACGTTTAAACTCGGTATTAATCTTTTAGCCTTAAATATATAATTTTATTATAGAGTTAATTTTAATTTTAAATAAAGGTCCTTTTCCTAAATTTATTAACTTTTTTTTTAAATTATTCCTATTGATATTCTCTCAACAATAATTAAATAAGAGTAAGAGAGAGTTAAAGAAGATTATTATGATATTTTAAGAAAAATATACTATAATAATTAAATTTTTAAATATAGTCAAATTAGTTAAATATATTAAATATTTATTATAGGAGAAATACTTTCATAAAATCTAAATACACCATATACCAAACGGTGCTATTAAAATATATATATATATATATATATATATAAATGATACACAAATAAAATAAAATTCTAGATGTTTTGATTTTATTTAAATAGTTATCTTTAAAAATAAATAGAATATCACTTTATTTTAGTTATAGTTATACCATTTAGATAAATATTCTATTTTTTAAATATTTAGATATATGTCTTAGGGTAATTGATGATTCGTCCTACTAAATATTTATATTACTTAAAAAGAAAGAATATTTTATTTAACCTTTAGATCGTAGATAGCCCTAACTTTTTTCTAAATTTTTGTATAAAAAAAATAAAATAAATATAATATATTTAATTTACACACTATCTAGTGTCAATTCACAGGAATAGCCATAACCAAAATCTGCAAGTATCATGAACAAGAAATTTTATTTTAGCGAATCAGATTTGGCAAGTAATTAATTCCACGGTACAAGTTCGTTTATTATTAATGTGAATTGACGCTAAGGAATCAAAATCATTTATTGAATATTAAAAAAATGAAAATCATTTATTAAATGTGATTATTATCCTTCGAAGATTTTCTATGAAAACTTAGACTGTCTATCATGAAAATTTGTAATTCAATGACCAAAATATTTTTTCAATATATTGTTGAAAATAAAAGGCCAACAAACTCCCCTAGTGTTATATTGGGTCAGCTCAAGAGTCAGGTGGAGTCAAATTTTTCTAGGGAAGTTCCCATTTATTGTGTTTAATTAGGGAAGTTCTCAGGCATTACTAAATTGGATGGGAGAAATCATAATAAGCTTTAATTGAAATTTAAATGATTTATTGAGCTAATATGGTAGGTCATAATTAAGCTGACCCTCAGCAAAGCGTCTTTCAATATTTTTCAGTTGATATAAGTTTTACTTTACCCCCGAAATTTCAATTCTAAAAAGAAAATACCCCCTTAACTCGACTACATTTCCCATTTGAAATAAATTATTTTTAAAAATAGAAGATAATTTATTTTTATCGTTTCATTGATATGTGATCAATTATCTAAATTATGGGGTAAGAGGCCAAAAGTGTAAATACGAAGAAATAGCGAAGACCTTTTTTGTGCCTGGCACTGGCAGCCCCCTGATTCATGAAAATAATGACCTCCCCCAATTTGCTTTATATAAAGACCCCCAACACCCTCTCTTCTCATTCCAACCATCTTCCTATTTTGCCCAATCTTCTTCAATCTCGCTGCAACAATGGCTATGGCTTTCAAGATGGTACCTTCGATTTCCTTCTCTCCCCCCTCTCTCTCTCTCTCTTGTGAACTAACTAATTATGCTGCGCAGGCGACCACCGGAATGTGGGTGACCGACGAGTGCAAGAACTCTTTCATGGAGATGAAGTGGAAGAAGGTCCACAGATACATCGTCTTCAAGATCGACGAAAGATCCAGGCTCGTCACCGTCGATAAGGTCGGCGGCGCAACCGAGGGCTACGACGATCTCGCCGCGTCCCTGCCCAACGACGATTGCCGATACGCCGTCTTCGACTTCGATTTCGTGACCGTCGATAACTGCCGTAAGAGCAAGATCTTCTTCATCGCATGGTCCGTGTCTCCATCAAACTCAGTCTGAGACAATTACAAAAATTACAATTGAGCTATGATTGATTTAGAATTGCAGGTCCCCAACGGCGTCGAGGATAAGGGCGAAGATGCTGTACGCAACATCGAAGGATGGGCTGAGAAGGGCTCTGGAAGGAATCCACTATGAAGTGCAGGCGACGGATCCGACGGAGATGGGATTCGATATTATCAAAGAGAAGGCGTGTTAGACAAGCTAAGCTTGGGTTGCTAAATTAACCAAATAAAGAAAAAATATGACTTTCCTTCTCAAATGACAGATCACTGTGCAGAAGTGGGTGGGTGCTTTCGGTTTGCTCTCTTATTTATTTTTTTAAAAATTTTAGGTTAATTGGGACTAATCAGATGTAAGTGGGAGTGGGGATGACTAATTTGGGAATCATAATAATTATTATATATGGTGATAAAGGTATGAGGAAGAAAACTTGCGATCTCTGCTAAGTTCTTAATCATGACTTGTGTTGAATGGATGGATGAGTTTCACTTTCCTTTCCTGCTCCTTTTTCTTGTTCGTGCTTACCCTTTCACAAAGGTGGCTTACCCTTTCACAAAGGTGGCTTACCCTCAATACCATGGGTCACCATTTTACGAGGATGTATGCTTGTTACCAAATCCTTATATGGATAAAATGATTATTGTCGTTATTCATTTGTACAATTAATTTTATTTCCCTTCTATGTTCAAGTCTTGTAAAAAAAACTCTACATATTGATTTTTTTAATAATTTTAATTTATGCAAAAAAAAAAACTACTATTAATATGATCGTTGTTGGGTCTACATTTTGTGTACTTATTTTGCTTGACGGCTCATAACATTCCATTCAAAATATGGGAAATGATATAGGAGAGCTTGGATGTTATACTGCAGAAGTTACAACATATTGGGATGGTTTGGTGATGAGTTGCATGAAGTAATTTGTAATGTCCGTATTGAATTAGAAAAAGATGGTTAGAGTTGGAGCTGGGTTTCATATGTTGGAACAGCCTCTTGTTTGATCATAAGGAGAACAATGAAGTTATGAACATGTATGTGAAAATACAAGGAGCATGTCTTGGCTGGCTAAACGCTCACAGGATTGTATCTTTTTTTTCATAGAAAATAAGTTTAAGTCAGTTAAATATTAAGAGTTTATCAGGAATACATAAATACTTACAAATTACCCATAATAAGATCGTTATATCGATAGTAAAATTTAAAATCTTATATATTATGAGTCAATTCTTTCTTTATTAACTAAAATAAAAATTATTAGCAAGGATTGTAACTAATGAATAATAATGCAATGTAGACCAAGGTTCAGGGATTGTTTGTGCTTGTGTGTCTGGGTTTTTTTGGGGGGGGAGCGGCGGGGACCAGGCAGTGATTCAGGGAAGGTAGGGCCGGCCCACCCCTTACCTGTAGTACGACGCCTCCCACAAAACCCCCACCCAGGGGATGGGACTCCATTCATCTGCTGGCTCTGATTTGTTGATCTTTACACTGATTGTGGGGTTGCTTATTGAGAAATTAGGATCTGACTAAATGGAAACTTGCAGCGTAGAAATGTGGAGGGCAAGCCGGAGAAGCTTGATAAACAGGAAATACAAGGAATAATTTGTCAAGAGGAATATGTACGTGTGTTGAAAAAGAGGGGAACAAAAACAAAGAAATGAGAAGGCAGAGTAGGATTGACGTGGATGTTATCCATCTCTATCTTGAATGGATCATTCTATCGTGTACCCTCCAATAATATCCAAATCTTGGACGTCACAGAGAATATCGTGAGATTTCAGTTAAACTTTATTTGGTTCAGCTAAACTAAGAAGAAGGTAGATTAAATTAATTTAAAAAAATATGTAAAAAAAGGTAGGAAAGATTAATTAATAATATTTTTTATTTAGTTCAGAAGGAGAGGGGAGTTAATTAGAAGTTGATAAATATACTATTATCTATTTATTTAAATTTATCTAATTTTTATTTATAATATTCATATCATTTTTTTAATTTATGAATTTTAAAATTTTTATCTTATTTATATAAATAATAAAATTAAAAAATATGATAAAATTTTAATATTATTTCTTATTAATTTTATAAATATTATATATTTTAATATAATATATAAATAATTTATTATGCTTACTAAGTTTTAGTAATTAAAAAAAATTAGGTGTGGAAAAAATAAAAAATAAATTTAAGGGTACAATTAGAATATTAAAAATTAATAAAAGATAATTTGGTTATAATGGGATAAAAAATTTCTCTTTCCTCTAAAAACCCCCCACTTTTGGAGGGGAGAGAGGGGAGCACTAAATGACAAAAAATCTCCCCTCCCCTCCCCTATATTTTTTTCAACCAAGCACACTTTCTCCTCCCTTCCCCTCTCTTCCAAAATTCTCCAACTAAATAAAGCCTTAGCCAAACGCCATGAATGGATTGGGTATTCACATTTGTTTAGTTCAGAACTCGCCTACTAATTCATTCCATGGTTAAATTTGGTTGTCGGAAGTAGGATTAGTCTTACAAACACAAAGATTGGAAGTAATTTACTCAAAATGGAAGGAGGCATTAGCATATTGTTTAGATTAGAAGCTCAAGTCGGCCAGGTTGGAAAGTCGGGCTACTTACAAAGATAAAGGCCCATTAGGGCCATGAGCCCCCATGGTTCCTGCTTTTTTATCGTCCTCATCCCCTCCAACCCAGAGGCGTTACTTCAAATCATGACGTCCCCTGCGCGTTGTTCCTCTACCAACACAAAGGCCCAACTAACCAAAAGCGAAAGCAACCCTTTCATTATCATTATTATTTTAAAATATACTACCTCCTTACATGATTATAAATCAATAAATTGTTAACCAAATTCAATTATTTAAGATAAATCAATATTATATACACTTTAATCTACCTCTAAATTAGTCAATTATTCTTGCATTAGTTGCAACTGAATGATTTATCTGTTTTTTAGATTTATATAAAAAATCTAACTAATTTTTATAATTAAAATATGACATAATAATATTTTTTTTATATTTTAAATTATTGAACCGCAGACGCATGAAACGCCTCAAAAAAGACAAAAGATAAAGAAGAAGTCCATAGCCTGCCAGCCTTTGTTCCATGAAATAATTGAATGATAAAAGAAGAGGGACATTACATTAGTTAAGGAGAATGATTCGTCTAGGTAGAGAAGTTTGATGTACGTTTGGCCCGCAACAAGAAAATGAGGCCATAGAATAAAAAAGATAAAGAAGGATGGGAGTGTTCTTATTGGAAGCAGCACGCGCCTTGCGCTCTTCTTTGCCTCCAACACACATATTTAATAAGCTCATCCAATCACATAAATAGCCTTATAACTTAATTTTATATTAAATAATTTTATTCAAATCGCTCATAGATCCAATCCTATTCATAATTTCATATTATTAGTGTCTACTATTTTATTTTAAAAACAATAATTTATTTCATATAGTACCGTATAAATAAGTGAAATGAGTTTTCATATGTTGGTTCTTGAGGACTAACCCTTTCTCTCCACATAGCTTAAAGTTTTACTAACCAGCATAACTTAAGTTCTATGCAAACAAAATTCACAATACTTATACTTTTTTATTTATAAAAATATGTCAATTTTTTTTATTTATTCACTTAACTTATTAAAATTTTATTTAGACTATATTTAAATTTAATCTATATCGCATATTTAGTTATAGTGGGTGAGTCTTTTAATAAAATTTTTTTATATATACTAAAACTTAAATTTAATATTAAATTATTTATTACTCAAATTAATTTTTATTGATAAAAATATATCAATTTCTCTATACTAATAAAAGGTTATATTCGGAAGCAATAGGATATGATGAATAAACTAGGAAAGCGGAATCCATGGAGGATTTAACTTTAACGTTAACGAGAGAGAGAGAGAGAGAGAGAGAGAGAGAGTAACAACAAGTGAATGGTAGGGAACATGATGTGGGGGATAAATGCGTCGGAATGGGAGGGCACTCGGATTATAAAGCTTTTTATTCAAAAAATGGAAAGCAAAACTTGGTCGCAGTAGTTGGATTGAGGTGAGGCTTGCCTTGGGATGTGTGAAAGTGACCCGCTTCTCAACACTCTTTATCTTTTCTGCTTATTCGTCCCTTCTCTATACCGACAATTTAAATTCTAATCCCCCCTTTTCCTACTTATTACTATTCCAAAATGCTTTTTTATTTCATCCCAATCTCCACTTTTCTGTTTTAACAAGTCATTCACAAATTCCTTTTATTAAGCTATGGTAATACCAATATTTTTACCCTTGTCTGTCTCGTTAGTTTTCACGTCATATTTTTATTGACAAATCCTATATTTTTATACCAAAATCTAATCTTTATATGCTTCTATATCATTTCATTTAAAAATATTTTTAATGGATCAGAATCAATACTTTTCAGCAAAAAAAAAAAACTTGAAAATTTATTTTAAATAGTCTTCTTAGTAAGTTATGTTATTTTATTAAATTTTAGTTAAAAAAAAACTTAATGTATTTTTCATTTCAGAAATATTTGAGTTTCTTTCAATTTACTTCTTGCAATTTGCAGATAAAATCATCTTTTTGCATTTTCTTAATATAAAATATTAAAGAAACCTTTTGAAATAAACTAGTGTAGGTCCCAAATATTCTTGTTTGTAAATAAGAAGCATTATTAGCACCCACAATTAACTAGGCTTGTTCGATTTTTCATATAGGACATATTTAGATGTATTTTTAAAAAATAATTTATAAAAAAAATATTTAGATAGCTCTTAGAAAATGATGTCTAAAAAATAATTTATAGAAAAAAATAATTATAAATAATTAAATATTTAGATTGTTATTATCATAAAAAAATTTATAATTAATAAATTATTAAAAAGAATATAATTTTATTAAAAAAGGTATAGATGACTCACATGATGGACCCACAATAAGTACAATAGAGTTGATGAGATAGACCATGACAAACACACATAGAGAAGACATAATAGTGATAATTACCCTCCTCCCTCCCAATAACAATGATAAGGAGTACAGATAAAAGAGAAAACGCAACATTAAGCGAAAAAGAAAAGAGAGAATAGAAGAAAGAAAATAGATAAAAGATAGGGTATAAAAAAATAATTATATAATCTATAAAAAAATTTATTAATATTTTAAAGTTTATTTATTAACATGATTTTTATTAAAATAGATAAATCTTTTAATTAAAATTTAAACTTTAATTTTTCACTTGTATCACTCATCTTTTCCACTAAATTCAAACTATATGTAAGGGTATGTTTGGATTAGTTTTTGGAAAATAGATTTTGAGAAGAATAGATTCTGGAGAATAAATTTTGGAAAAAATAGATTTTGAGAAAAAAATAATTTAAAAAATTAGAGATATTTGAATGATTAATAGCAGAATCACTTTTTCATATAAAGAATAAATTTAATTTTAATTTTTTTTATTTAAATGATTATAAAATAATACATATATATATGTATTTGAATAAGTTAAAAATTTATAATATTTATCTAAATTTTAATTTTTTTCTACTAAAAACTTTATTAGATAACCAATCTAGATGACCATAAAAAAATATAGAAAATTGTAACTTTTATTGATAAATTTATCTTTTTTCTAACATTTTCAAATAAGAAATTAAATTAGATTCTATTTGTTTTTATTTTTTTAATTAATAAAATTTAAATTATTAATTAATAAATTCATCAATAATATACTGTTGTGGCAGCGGGCACCAAAAAGCTATAAGGAGACTAATTATTCTCAAACTATGGTTTTAGACTTAAACCATAATTTGAGTTTTAAAATTGATTTTTTTTTTAAAAAAAATTATTTAGCCTATATCTCATAAAATCATAGTTTAGGTCTATAATATATTTTTAAAAGTAGATCTAAACACGTAATAATAAGTGAGATTAAGACCTTTAATTATTGCACACCCCCACAATTAGTATTATACTTTACACTTAGTGAGGCCCAAAATAGTTAGTTGCACTCGGTAAACCTAAAGTTATGTTGCAAAAACATGTCTTTGCAAGGTCTACCCTTCCACACACAACCCCAACTGCACTTATACTTCCTGCTCTCCCCAGTTGCAAGTACTTGCCTCAAAAATGGCTCCTTTCATTCTCTTCCTTTTCTTCTTTTTCACCCAGGGTTTAGTTCTTTCCGCTACTCAGCCTTCCAATTCCAAAACTTTCATCTTTCGAATCAATTCTGAAACTAAACCCTCCGTTTTTCCTACTCACTACCACTGGTATTCCTCCGAGTTCGCCGAACCAACAAGCATTCTTCATGTTTACGAGAATGTCTTCCATGGTTTTTCAGCGTATCTTACGCAGGACCAAGTTTCTTCCATTAACAAGCACCCTTCGGTGCTTTCAGTTTTCGAGGATCGTCGCCGCTCGCTTCACACCACTCGCTCCCCGCAATTTCTCGGCCTTCGAACCCAGCGTGGTCTCTGGTCAGAATCCGACTACGGTTCTGATGTCATTATCGGCATCTTCGACACGGGAATCTGGCCGGAGCACCGGAGCTTCTCTGATTTGAATTTAGGCCCAGTTCCACGACGCTGGAAAGGGGTTTGCGAGACCGGAGTCAAGTTCACTGCAAGAAACTGTAACAAGAAATTAATCGGTGCGAGATATTTCTCCAAAGGTGGCGAAGCAGGTTCCAGCTCTCTGGGTCCGATGAACCCAATCAACGAAACCGTCGAATTCCGATCGCCTAGGGACGCCGACGGCCATGGAACGCACACCGCTTCTACGGCGGCTGGTCGGTATGCTTTTAGGGCAAGCATGTCTGGTTATGCTTCTGGAGTTGCAAAGGGCGTGGCCCCGAAGGCGCGACTAGCTGTGTACAAGGTGTGCTGGAAGAATTTAGGCTGCTTCGATTCTGATATTCTAGCAGCATTCGACGCCGCTGTAGCAGACGGCGTTGATGTGATTTCCCTCTCAATCGGAGGGGGTGACGGCGTCGTTTCACCTTTCTATCTCGACCCCATCGCAATCGGTTCATACGGTGCCGTTTCCAGAGGTCTTTTTGTGTCCACTTCAGCTGGGAACGACGGGCCTAGTGGAATGTCAGTCACGAACGGAGCTCCGTGGCTGACCACCGTTGGAGCGGGAACTATTGATCGGGATTTTCCAGCGCAGGTGATTCTGGGCGATGGTCGGAAACTCTCCGGCGTGTCATTATACTCCGGACAGCCATTAAATGGTAAAATGTTTGAACTTGTTTACCCAGGGAAGTCAGGGCTTCTTGTTGATTCACTCTGTATGGAAAACTCACTCGACCCCAAAATCGTAAAGGGAAAGATTGTGGTTTGTGATAGAGGAAGTAGCCCCAGAGTCGTGAAAGGGCTTGTGGTGAAGAAAGCTGGTGGCATTGGAATGATTCTAACGAACGGTATTTCTAATGGGGAAGGTGTAGTTGGAGATCCTCACGTTCTTCCTGCATGTTCACTTGGTGCTGATGAAGGAGAGGCCATAAAATCATATATTAAATCCACTGCTAATCCTACAGGCACCATTGCTTTCAAAGGAACTATGCTCGGAATCAAGCCCGCACCAGTTGTGGCTTCGTTTTCCGCTAGAGGACCGAGTGGGTTGAACCCACAGATACTCAAACCGGATTTGATCGCACCAGGAGTGAACATTCTCGCTGCTTGGTCCAACGCAGTGGGTCCTTCTGGTTTAGACGCTGATTCAAGAAGAACAGAGTTTAACATCTTGTCGGGCACTTCAATGGCTTGCCCACATGTAAGCGGCGCAGCTGCTTTGCTTAAATCTGCACATCCAGATTGGAGTCCAGCTGCGATAAGATCTGCGCTGATGACAACTGCAACTATACTTGATAATCGCAATCAACCCATGAATGATGAGGCCTCAGGGAATGCTTCCACGCCGTATGATTTTGGTTCTGGAAATCTTAATTTGGGTCTCGCTATGGATCCTGGGTTGGTGTATGATATTTCTGCAAATGATTACGTTAACTATATGTGCGCAATCGGGTACGTGGAGAACGAAATTCAGGTGATCACAAGGATACCGGTGAAGTGTCCGGCGAGGAAGGCAGTGCCGGAGAATTTGAATTACCCGTCGTTTGTTGCTCTGTTTCAGAGCCCGTCCAAAGGGGTGTCAAGAAAGTCGTTTATTCGAACGGTGACTAACGTGGGAGCGGTGAATTCGGTGTACAGAGTTGAAGTGGAGAAGCAGCCTAAAGGGGTGACTGTGAGTGTAAAGCCTTCAGAGCTTGGGTTCTCGGAGAGTGTCAGAAAGCGTAGGTTCGTCCTGACGGTGACGGCAGATACCAGTAACGTGGTGGTGGGTCCGTCGGGAGCTGCTTTTGGGTCGGTTTCATGGACCGATGGGAAGCACGTGGTTCGTAGCCCCATAGTCATAACTCAAGTAGTACCGTTGTAAACAAACATCGATCATGGCTTGTTGATCGAGCCACGAGAAGTGGAGAGCCGAAACGATATATGTGCGTTATCTTCCCTCGTTCTCAGGAAGCAGGAAGGATCCAGTTCAGAGATAGTTCCCTCTTTTGTTGGTTTGTTGACCTTTTTATTTTGGCCAGAGCGTGTGTTTGCTTTTAGTTAATTTCACGGTGTATCATTTTACCGACCTCAATATATGTCTCCTTGTATACTCTACTGAGGAAGTTAATTTATTTATAGGGATTTGAGCAAGAGTGACAATTATTTGGGCTGTCTGGACAAACGGGTAGGTATGGCTGGAAAAATGAGAGATGACGTGAATTTGGACACTAGTGAGAGGCTTGGTGCCATTAGGTTGACATTTGACAATAGCGGCAACTCTATGATAGGCGCGAGTTGAGCGAATTCTGTGGGCTACTGATATATATATATATATATATATATATATATATATATATGTATGCCGTTACTGCTAAATTGACCGGTCGAATCGGACTCGTAAATACCTTCATTGTTTTCCTTCGTAGGGTCCATTAATTAATTAGCTGCATGTTGTTCATTTGGGTCTTTAACCTCCGCCTTGCAGCAGGACAAGACCATCCTGGATCGATACTTCGTTATGACCATTTGTTTTTGTTTAGAATTTTTTAATGTGTACAGCGTCTTAGAATTCCGGCATCCTTGACGCATGTTATGTTGCAACATCCTCGTTTGTGACCAGCAACGATAATATATAAAACCTAGCTTGAAAATCCATTCCCTGCCATGATTATGTTGTCTAGAAGTTTGCAGCTACTTGTTCAGGGCAAACACCACTTTCTATAAGTAGCAGATAACTCTGACTGGTTTTCATGTGCCGTTGCTTGTGATTCATCAATTGTCAGATAGAAAATTTCCTCAGTAACTTAGAAAACAAAGATAAGGTTTTTGACTGTTTTCTTTTTTATTTTGCATTACCTCAGCCAATATAATCCTAGCAGTTTGGCACCGACATTATGTTACACAACACCAAAATGAAATTTTGCAAAGCATATATATATTATTTGGGAAAATGCTTTGGCAGCTTATGTAGTTATAATAGTCTGATATCGTGTTGGTTTTGAAGGGCTTGTAAGTCTTGAGGTCCAAAACCACGCCGCCGATGGATCCGACGGCTGCCACGACAGAAATGAAGAGGCAAGTGATGCTGAGGATCTGAAGACGAATCCATCGGCTAGTCCATCTCTGAATTTTCTTGTGGGGGATGTACATGTCTATTGGAAAATACACTGAACCTAAATGCTCCTAGGATTCCGGCCACATCATTGAAGAATGGCCTCAGCATTGCTATTAAGGTTGTCAAACAACACGAATATGGTTCTCCACACTAGGCGGAATAAGGTCAGTCGGTACACCCCATACCGAGGAATCGGAATTTCATGCTCTACTGTCGCAAAATTACTCTTTGACCACTTTTGTGTGCTCCATTTCTCCCCAAATGCAAACAAAGGCTGGGAAAGCACCTGCTTACACATTTCTTAATGTTCTCTTAATCAAAATTCAAAGTCTTAACATCATTTTTTTAAACCAAAATAGGTAGTAAAAGTTGTAAGTAAATAACCTGATATGCTCCGACCAGGTGGATAACAATAGCGAGGTTGGTAGTAACAGTAAGGATTGTAGATCCAAAAAGAATTAAGAGTTTGCCAGGGGCATTATCCCCAAAGGCTGCATATCCCATACACCCACACAGCAAATAGAACAATGTGGTAACTGTAATGCTGAAGGAAGTGGCCTTTCTCATGGTTTTGTATTCTGCCGGAGGAGACTTAAGAGTGTCCTGCATCACAGGCAAATATTTTTCTTTTAACTGTAAAACAAAAATGAATGCCACGTGTCTTAAATACATGTGAATTAAGGAAGTACCTGAATTTCAATGAGGATGATGGAGAAAGAGTAAGCAAAAGCCATTGCCCCAAGGGCTTGTAAACTCCTCCACATTTTCTGTGTCTGCCACAGTCCCTGCTTGTTTCACTGTCCCAATGCTAATCCCCATCATGCTTCCTTTAAAGCTTTCAAGGATTAATCATGGCAAGCTACCTCAGATAAGAAAGTTTCTTTTTTTTTATACCAAAGGAAGAGTTTGGTTGTACCTGCAACTTTGCCAATTCCGAGACACAGACCAACTGCAGAATAAGTGAAGGACATGATAGCTGCTACTAAGGAGAGCCACCAAACTTGATCAAAGTCTGGGATTTGGGAAAGTATTATCTCTGCTACACCAAATGTTATCATAAACCCATTGCTTGACAGGTGACATGGATCCTTTTCATGACTCTTGTGGTCACAGTTTGATCTTTTAATGGCCCTGACACAGTTAATCAAAGTCAAGTAAATTTTAACACAACAATTCATTCTTTAACATCTTTGACATGTTTGGATTGTGGTCCAACTTACATCATACTGACTAAGGCTGCAATTGTGTAGCCGATTGCTATCCCAAACAGATTCACGTATTGGATCAAGCCACATAATTTGACCTTTATACCTCCTGCAACCAAATCATTTGTCTTCATATGAAGTCCAGAAGTGAGTTTTTGTTGGTAAGAATGTTAATAAGAGGCAAATCTTGGCACCTAGAGTGGACTTCACAGCGTCCATGTAGGTGTAATTTCTCTGTCCAGTGACAGGATCACCAGTTCTGTAACACGGTGCCAGGAGGTTGGAGGTAAAGGGGTTGACCAAGGCAAATAGAGGCATCACAGTTGGGCCACGGCCCATGCCAGTGACGGCACTCCCGACCCGATCACCGCAGTGATAATGTGGGCCGTCGCTGTCCAAAAGGTCCCAGCGCAAAAGTATCATCTTAACAACCGAAGGAAAGAATACTGCAGAAAGATGATGAAGGGGTTGTACTTTTCACCTATGATGAGTAAAACTATGTTATATGGAGTAAGTTAATGAATGTTATAACCTGTTCTCTTCAAGCGGCCATCATCATCGAAGCAGTTGTTAAATTAAGACTGGACTATATCCACTGCATGTGCCTCAGTTTGGATTTTGGGTTTGACTTCCACATTCAAGTAGTGTCTAAAATCATGGCTCTCTTGTATCTGTTACAAACAATCAAACCTCAATAATCAAAAAGAGAAGACAAGAGAATGCCTGATTCATTATTTATACGTGTATATATATGCATGGTCTTACAACTCCATGATGGATTCTGCTTGGAAGGGTTCTACTTCTGGGCAACATGGCTGGAAAATGCAGTTTGAGGGAGAAACTAAGTGGAGAGAGGAGGAGTGAAGTGAGGGATGGTTTGATTTTTGAGGAAGAAGAGTGAGGATTATATAGGGCAAAATTTAGAACTATTGAGACAAAGTTATGTAGACAGGGTGGGGCAGTCCCTGTAAAACACGTGTATGTGATTTCATATCCCACTCTTAATTATCGTTAAGCATATGAACTTTGATGACTTTTTGGGGATAAACTGATTAAGAAAGATCAAATATCTCATAAATATCTTAAACAAGTGAGTACGTCTATCCACTTTAACTTCTTGTTTGAATGAACTGTTTCTATATTCTCTGACATGAGTTCATAACGGAGATGACTCATCCAATGTATTACTGTGATCGTTTAGAGCATAAACAGCCGAAATCAATGCAGTATTGTTGGAGTTGTGAGTATAGCACTATATATGCGGGTGATTAAAGAGTAACGATTTTTTGGAATGTTAAAATGTTCAGCAGCATCCAGCGATGAAGTTTCAATCGATGAATGAAGAGCATTTTGAATGCCCTATATGGTGATGGTGACTGAGTTCGTGTACATGCCATTATATAATGGAAGCGTGCAAGTCTTAAACTATTATATTAGCTTGCATTTTCGTCTCTATCATTTCTTTTTTGTTTTTCCTAAAAGTTGAGGGAAAAGAAAGCAGAAATTAAAATAATGGAAAAAAGAGGAAACTAAAGAGATAATGTTAACACTCTTACTATACATTTGGTAGGATGAAAGAGTTTTTAATGAAAATAAATATAGAATTAGACTATAAATATACTTTAAAATTTTGTTTAGTAAGATTGAAATGAATATGAAATTGATGTATATTTTTTTATCACTTAGGATAAAATGATCCAAAATATTTTTTTTTATAACTTGAAAAGAGTTAAAGTTATTTAAGAATTAGTCTAAAAAATTTTACTATAATTTTCATCATTTCAATTCTCAACTTTTATGATAAAATTAAAATAGCTCAAAATGTTGAAAGTGAAAATAATTTCTATATTTTTATTTCTATTTTCCCTTCTCCACTCACCTACTAAACATGCCCTTAGTGTTTGGATGGACAAAAAAGAGGAAAGAAAATAGGCAAATGATGTAATGATAATAACACCCTTAGCTTATCTTATATTCAGATGAAGGTGGGTTTGGAATAAAGTTGTCCTATTAAGATCTCTCCAAATGTGGAGAGAAATTTTGGGGAGAAAATAGGATGGGTTCCACACCATGTTTTTTTCCTAATTTTTCTCCCTTTCACCTTTTCTCCCTCATCTAATCAGGGATGGGAAAACTTATCTTCCTCCTATTTTTTTTCCTCTCTAA
Source organism: Leucaena leucocephala (assembly GCA_037074615.1). Lineage (NCBI taxonomy): Eukaryota > Viridiplantae > Streptophyta > Magnoliopsida > Fabales > Fabaceae > Leucaena > Leucaena leucocephala. Next base: position 416,730 of record CM073561.1, on the reverse strand, counting down.
TTTTATACCAATCCAAGCAGGGGTTGTGTTTTTTTAATTACTCATCCGGTTCATCGAAATTTTACCCTGACTATATTTGGATCTGACATACATCGTGCACCTGGCTATGGTAGGTGAGTCATTCAACAAAAATTTTTTATATACGCCAAAATTTAAACTTAAAATCTCACTTAAGCGATATTAAATTATTTATTACTCTAATTAATCTCGCCGATAGCAAGGGTTGTGTCTTAAAAAACTGAAATAGAGTATGGTTGGTAATGGATTCTAACAAGTGAAACCCATCAAGCAGGGTGTGTTTATGTTAATAGGCCCAACTGTTGGCCTTGTTTTGTTATCCAAGCCTAACATGTGTGGATGCATCTTACTCTCTTTCTAATTGAAATCCACACATGTCTATTGCCTTAAGTCCAAATATTCACTTCCTCCCTCTTGTCGAGTCAGTTAATTTTTTTAAAATATATTAAAAATATTAAATAAATTAATTAATTATAATTAAATCTAATCCATTAAAATAAATTCATATTATATAATTCTCAATCTATCTAAATTAGTTAATTAACTCTTATATTAATTATAATTAATTAATTTATTAGCTTCTTTAATATATCTAAAAAAATTAATTAATTATTATAATTAAGATTAGAGTTAGTATCATATATTATGATTTTAATTGTTATCCAATCTTGTGATTTAATTCAAAATCAATCTTTCCTTTTTGGCTTCACTCATGTCATTTAACATTATTGTGGATTGTTCCATTATTATATATCATTGCTTTGAGTTCCAAAAAAAAATATATCATTGCTTTGCGATATTTTATGTGCAGTTATATTCTTAAGAAAGAGAAATTACATGAATATTAAGTACTATATGATAGATAATTTTATTGGTAAAGATATTTTATAGTTTTAACATATTCGGTTATCATAAGAATCTATTGTAAGATATTTTAACATAAAAATATCAACTTTATATCAATAATTTTACTTTTTAGAAGGCTGTGAAAGAATATCCAAGATATATACAAAATAATTGTGATGACAAAATGAATAAAAACACTTCACATCACGAGGGACTATAGTTTAGATATTTGACAGATTTTGGTGTGTTGTCTACTTATTGAAATATAATGGATTAGTTTAGATAAAATTTTAAAAAATAACTTATGAAAAAAAATAGTTTTTAAGTAATTTTTAGAAAAGTGTTTATGGAGAAGAGTTTATAAAAAAAATAGTTTTGAATAAATGAATGTTTAGATAGTTATTTTTAAAAGTACTTTTATTATTGGTAAATTATGAAAAATGTTATGGGTATTAAATGAGGAAAGATGAGAGATGGTGTAGAAAAGAAAGGAGAGAGGATAAAGGGTGTAAGAAAAAATAGAAGAGGGATGAGAGATAGTGTAAGAAAAAGTAGGGGTAATATAATAAATGATTAGTCTATAAGCTCTTTTACTGTTCCATAAGCTACTCTGATCAGCTTATATAAAACCTTGATTTTAAACCATAATTTGATCTAAAAGCCCTTTTGAATAAATATAATTATTTATTTTAAAATTTTTTAAAATTTAGGTTTTGTCTAAATCTAGATTTAGAAACTTTTCAAACACACACAATATCAATATCCTAATTAGATATGTGATATTAACTAGTTGTTAGTTGAAATAGTAAGTAGTTTACTAATCATAAGAAAAAGTACATACAAGTTTAAATTTTAGAAAGGGCATTTATTGGAAGAGTTTTTATTTTAATGCTCCTGGCCTTAGAGAGATTAAACTCAAGTTCAAAGTAACTTGAATTACTCTGGATTTATAAAAAGAAAAAATAGAGAGAGAAAATATGATCACAGGAGTCACCTTCAAATCGCTTTATAAAGGAAATGTATTAGATAAACAGTTAAAGTGCATAGAATATAGTAATCAAAAAGTGGGAAAGCTGTTGATTGGTCTCCAGATCGATCATGGTGATGCCAATATGATACAGAAACAACATGGATCAAAATCCAAAGCAATGACTGTAATCTAAGGTAATGATAGCAAGTTGATTGAGAGTGCCATATATATAGCTAGTTGGTGCTCCTAACCAAAACTGTATATAATAATATTTGTCAATTCAACTTTGCAAGTTGTAGGATCTTTCTTGCTTCGCAAGACCTCAAGGCCAATCAAGTCTCATCTGAGGAGTTTGTGTTCATACTTCGATTTCCTTTGGGAGGAATAAGAAGCTATATATGCCTGCGTGAAACTGAAGGAACTCAGAAATTAAAGCAAATCTCAATAATTATTAGCTTACCGTTTGATCTGTCGATGTCAAAATTTTAGGAGATATATAGTTGGTACGTCTCGTAAACTTTTAACTATAAAAATTTGTGGGATAACGAAGGGCCCAACACCATGTGAAGACAATGTCATGTCTTTCAATCATTCCCCAAACTGCTTAATTAATCATAGCCAACCCCCATTTCCAACATTGCTCTCATTTGGACTTTTCTATTTGAACTTTCCTTTAGATTCACAGCAAAATTCAATCCCCCGCAGTACTTTACTTTTAGACTACACGTTCGTTCAAGTATCATCATCTCTATCTTTAAATCACGTCATGTTCAATATTTATATCTAACATTTATACAAGACACGAGAACTGGTGATCTGTGCTAGGATTGTTCGAGATCAGATGAGGTTAGGTTAGTTACTAACTTCTGTGTTTTGTGTTTTTTTTGCCATATTTTGCCATGGTGCTTCTTGTTCTTAGTGCTAGTCTTATATGCTATTATCTGTCCTAAAATCCCGCTGTTAAAGATCTGTGTTGAAATTGAGCTCCTGCAGTTAAAGATTATTAATTATTGAATATAGGAGACTTAAGTCTATGATTATGCAGAGTTGAAAATGTTGAACAAGATTGACCCTGCTGGCTAAGCAACTAGTACAAGTAAGATATACATGGTCTTCCACTTAATTTGGAAAAGCTGGTGGACAGAAAAATCCAAAACCAAATGAGAAAATGGTGGAATTTCTTTTGGGTATTAAATTCATAACCTTTCAGTGTGGGTTTTAGTCAAACATGTTTTTGAGGACGTGAAACACCAAACCTAGCTAGCTAGCGTTCTAGAAGGCCAAGTTGGTGAGGGACCAATGAGAGATAAATATATACATACATGGATAGATAATATAATTTGGACAGTTGAAGAGGAGGTGGGTCTCAAGTGGTGACCACAATTAATTATTTATTAGTTGACGGCCAAGAATTTTGGGGTTAGGGAAAAAGCGGAATGCATATAAATTGCATATACTAGTGAACAAATCCAAGTAAAGGGCTTTTTCCATTGCTGTTTGGTTTGTGAATGAATGAATGGACCACTTCACTTTATCAAAACCCTATCTCTCACAAATAATTAATTAATATTAAAATTGCTTATATATATATATATGGGTTTTGCTTGGGTAAAAGATAACGTTGGCAAGATATGCTGGGCAGGTAGGGTGACTTATGAACAAAAGGAGACATATATAACATGGACCTTCAAATATGGACTACCCAATTAATTAAGCTAAGAGACCAATGCATGCAACAATACTTATAATAAAATAATGCATCAGAATCTCAGATAAAATCCACATCTGTCAAACCGTTTTTTTTTTTAGAAAAAAAAACGTTATTCAATGATGGATTAAGAAAGTTTAGGAGAAGGGATAGATGGTTTGACAGAGAATGAAAGTGGACTTTTAGGAGTATCAATCAATATTCAATAAAACCTAACTGTGTGGGCTACCATGCACATGAGCCACACACTATCTCTCTCTCTCTCTCTCTCATCTTATCCCAAAGAATCGATCTTTTTCTCAAGTTTTAATTCAGACATCTCACCAAACTTGTTCGTCAGCAGTTGCCTACCAGCTCCATTTTTGCTATGTTGCGCCGGGTTGACTTCCTGGTGGGGAGGGCCGGAACGGGGATGTGAGTCCTTCCTTGCCTAACCGAAGGAGTTATTATTATGGATTGAGTTGGTAGATGAGGTGGTGCTCGTGGGACAGTGATACAAGTCACTGTCATCACTTGGTACGGTGAGGCCAACTCTGTTAAAACTTAAACGGAATTATATAGTAACTAATATTTTAATTTTATTTTTTATATGTATATAATATCTTAATATTATTTATAGTATAATTTTATCCACAATATTTTTAATTTGGTATAATTTTACTAATAATATTTTTAATTTAGTATACTCTTTAATATTTGAGAAATAAGATTACGAGTAAAATTACATAAAATAAAAAAGATTATTAGTAGAATTGTACCACAAATAAGATTAGGACCCTAGACGCATATGAAAAATAAAATCAAGGTATTGAGTAGTATATAATTCAAACTTAAAACATCAACAACTTCAAATTTCAATTAGTCAAAATGACCTTGTAATATAGTGATATGTAAATTCTCTTATAAGTGAGGGTGGTGAATTAAATCATATTTATTATATAAGGCTATTAGTGTTTGCCCCTTTAAATAAATAAAAGGAAAAAAATTCAATTTGTATCCTCTGTTTGTCATTGTTCATGAATGGAATTCGATCTAATTTATCTCTAATTAGTTGCAATCATGAATTTTATGATATGATCCCTCTAGCTAAAGTATGTATGGGAGGGTAAATAATGTAATTTATGTGGGGAGGGGGGGATTTGGCAGAATTAAGGAAGTGGAAGGAGTGGAAAGAGAAGAGGGATACATGTAATAGAGTTGGGAGAGGCAGCTATCAGCGCGAGGCAAGTGGGTTTGGCGGGTCACCATTGTTCTGCATCCATCATCCCCATCTCAGTAACCCTTTCAATTTTGTAGTATTCAATTTTTCAGTGGCATGGCATTCGCCTAAACAAAACAAACTCATCTAATAGTCTTACTATGCCCATTAAGAATATTGTACACGAGTTTCATAACTCAAGTCGAGTGGATAATTAATTAGCATTGCTATTACTATAAGGTCCATTAATTTTGGGTTTCAGTTTGACTTTAAATAGAAGTTTCATTTTCCTCTCGTATATATCATACATTAATCGTTTCTTTCTTATAATATCCTTATTCATTAGGCCACCCACATCTTTATGCATTCAATGGTATGGGTATTTTTGAAAAAGCACCACACTTTTTTGGCCAAAACAATATCACAAATTCTCTACATATTAATTACAAATCACAAATTCCACAAATTAATTAAAAGGACCTTAAGAAATAGTATAATAAGGGATGGGGATTTTTGTTGTTGTGGGGGTGGGGTGGGGTGGGGTGGGGTGAATTAAGGCGAATTTTAATACAATTGAATTTGTAAGTGTGAATGGGAATTGTGTCAACAGACGAAAGATGGAGAGGAATGCTTAGTAGGATGTTACCTAGCCATGAGGATGATGTTGGTGTGTCATGATCAAATAAAATAACGGCTTTAATTTTAAATATAAAATTTGATAAATTAATTTATAAATATTAAAAAATTTAGTTAAATTAATTATTTATTATTATAATGATAAATATGTGTAACTTTCCTAAAATATCTCTCCTCTTAAACGAGGGTCGTAAATGTGGGAGAGATAGAGTGTAAGGGATGTTGTGAAATTGATCAGGATAATGTGGCGAGAAAATATTAGAAGAGGGAGAGAGAGGAGACCCAAGTCCTACCTTTAGGACATGAGAGAGAGAGTACAGAGCTACAAGGAGAAGTTTTAATATAAATCAAAAGTAATGATTATAGGATGAATGGGGGAAAAAGCAGCACATAGTAGGTTGGATGTTCATTTAGGGATGTGAGGGCATTTATGTGCATGATAACTAAGTAGGAGCGAGAGATTAAAGATGATCATGAAAATAAAGTTTAGGAAAGAGATGAGAAGGGTTAGGAGTTAGGAGGAGATAAGATTAAGAACAGGAATGGGGCCTACCGCCGCAGCAAAGGCACATGGAAAGGGGCAGGGGCCTGAAACCTACGAACCACCGCCCACACGCGTCTCCCTTCCCTCTATGTTCAATGCATCATATCAAATTCACATGTCACTCATGTATGTTACTTCTTTTTTAAATTTACACATGCCCCTCATCATCTAATCCAATCTAATTTGAGGTTTATGAACAAAAAGGCCATGTTGAACTTAAAATTAAGGATTGTGAGATGGCCACATAAGAATCTTGTATTGGGGTCATTGACACTAATTTTATTTTGTCCTGTGAATGAATGAGATTAGATATGATAGAAAAGATTAATTTTTTACAATATGATAAATCAATAATATTAAATTTATAATAAAAAAAGTATATATATTTAGTATATAACAGTCTTTAAATGCATGCCACTCCCTTTCCCCCTTCATTCATTCATTATCTTTTCCCCCACACAAGGACAAATCTCTACTTTGATGCACACTCATCAATATTTTTCACATTACATATTATTTACCCCCAACAACTCTTGAATTACTATGTCTTTACTTATTACCATACTTCAAAATAATTTTGGAACATATTGTCCTTATTATAGAGTACACAATCATATTTTCTGATCCTACATTACTAATTTGCTGAGAAAATTCAATGTACCTTAGCTTGGTCCTTTTTTCCTTCACTCCCAGAGGCAGCTACCCCCAGCCCTATATGATTTTTCCAGCAACTGTACCGGTTTCTTCAAGGCTTCAACCACCCCCTCCAAATTTGTTTTCAGTACGTACTCTTTCATTTTCTCTTCTGTCAATGTTCATTTGAATTTTAAGGATCCTTTTATTAAAATAAATACATCCTCTCTCACTATTAAATCCTTCTTTGAGACTTTCTCAACGTAACAAAAAGGAGAAAAACAAACAAGAAGGTTTGTCTTTATTATCTTTTAATAAAGACTCAGAAGGCCAAAGTGACATAACAGAGAAAGACTCAGAAGAGCAAACATAAGACTTTTTTTTTTTTTGTTATAAGTGAGGGCTAAACACCCAAATGTCTAAATAAAACTAAATTACAAGGGGATTATCTCCCAAATACTTAGAAGCAACAAGAGTCTTCAAAAATATAAATGAGACTTGGCTTAACCAGAAGATACTGATAACAATGTTAGGAATAAGGATGGTGAAACATGATGCAAGGACAAATTGTGGACTCCCTTTAGTAAAACCATATGCAGTAGCCTCCGTTTATCAAGTTGGTTGGTGCTTTATCAACAGTATCTATATATGTACTGCCATATACACGCGTACATATATAAGAAGGGAAACAAAGATATATGGTATTTAAACATTGAAGATTCATTCATGTACGAGAATGTTTATATTTTTGACGATTCATTATCTTATAAGACTTGTTATTAAGTTTTAAAATATCAGACAAAACTTGACGATAAGTCAGATCTTTGAAGATTGTTTAGGAGGGTAAATGGAGATTTTCTTAAGTAGAATTTAATTTTGCCCAAGGAAACTGGGGAGGATAGGATATATAATAGAAGTAGTGGCACCAAACCATTGATTAAAGGAAAGCATCTTTAATTTGTCCACTATTTAGAAGTGGCTAAGGTCATGTAATGGGGCGAGGATCTACAAGTGAACCACAGATGACCCCACCACAAACTCATGCATGTGGTGGAAGTTGAACCCCTATATTTAACAATTCACAAGCTACTGACAATAATTACCCTTTTGACAATCACTTCATTTCACAATCTCTCATTTTGAACAAAGTTGATGTAAATTAAGTCTGAAGAGTTTACCAAGATTAGAGTATACTTTTAGACTCAAATAACATTTACAAATATAATTATAAATCATGAACTAGCAAAATTCTCATATTCACAGTAAAATTTGAACTAACAATTTTGTGAATTATAGGTCACATCTTTATCAACTGAATCAATCTTTGTTGCCTATAAATTTTTATTTTTATCTTATGCCAAAACATATAAAAAGAAAAATAGGTTGCATATGATGGATTCATATGAACATGGTATTTTGGGAAAAATGGTTGCTTAGAACTTTGATGTGAACGGATTTGGAAAAGGGGAAAAACACAGATTGCTTTTCTTTTAGAAAAAGGGGGTGAGAGTGGGGAGGAAGTAAGAGAGAAAGAGAGATGAAGAATAAAATATCCGGTGGAAGGTTCTAATGTTGCTACCTAACACATTTGAAAAAGGGAGGGAGGGATTGATGGGTTGAAAAGTGAGGCTCCTCTTTATAAGTGGGAAGGGCCATTATTTTGGATCTTCTACTCTCAAATAAGCTAACCTCATTTCTATCCCTCTCTTCCTTCACTTTTTAACATTTCAATTCTCTCTCCTTCTGCTATCCTTATCTCTCTCCCTCTTTACTTTTTAAACAAATAAATATTTTGTTCATTTTTTTGTGTATGTATTCGTTGATGTGCTTAATATATATAATGGTATTAGGTTGAGGTAACATCCACCAATATTATTAATCCAAGGTAAGAGAAGTACAAGCATGTTTGGATTATAGTTAGTATGGCCAAAACGTATATTCTTAAAAAAAATAATTAGTTGATACAATCTTTTATGTTTCGGAAGATGAAGTAACTTTAACTTAACTTTTGGCTTTTAATTTTTTTTATAGATTTAAACTTTATGAAACTAAGTTTTTAATATAATATCCGAACAAGTTTATATCAAATTAATTTTTTTAAAAATTCTATTTAAATATAAATTATATTATACTAATTAATTTAGGATAAAACTCATTTTTTTAAAAAAATTAATTCAAACAAGCTCATGGTGAATGGTTGAGGCCATGATATGACCCTGAATTAATGGTGGCAGATAAAAATTGTGGATGGTTGGTAGGATCCATTCACTATCCATTTTGCTTTTTTAGTTGCTACCTGCTTTTAGTATTTTCCCTTTCATTTCATTTACTCCTTCCTCCCTCCCCCTACCTTCCTCCTCTGTATCTTCCCATACTCAACTTGCATTTTCATCCCCCAACATTTCTTGCCACGCCCCTTTTATTAATTAGCTTCATCTCTTCCTAATTACCTACCACAAAGCGTCCTCTCAATTCATCCCAAACCCACACATTTATTGAATGAGTATTATTGCCACTAGCTAGCTTGAACAATTCATCATATTGACCAAACTATTTTGAGCATACCTAATTAAATTATTTGGTTACAAATCATCGATTGGAGAGTAAACGATATACAAAAAGATGGAATAATGACTTCTAAAGATTGGATTAAAAGTGACCATGTATGCATCTGAGAAGAAAAACGATTGATGCCAAAACATCTCTTTCTAATTTTTGTACCAAGGGGTACCTACTTTAATATAAATTTTAACTTCTTGGGCGGTACCTATCTCATTTTAACCAATCCTACCAAACGGATTAGTGATGACGTATCCTAACTCCTAAAACCATGTATTTGTATTCTAAGTATATACGAAACCTAGCCGGAATCAGATTTTATGATAATTTTGATTCATGATATATGCGTACACACACACACACACAAGTGATATTCAAGTTGGTTAGATCATGACCTAAAGAATAATAAATGTTAGGAGGTTGGTAGCAATAAGATGGTGAGAGGTACACATAGGGACAGAGAGGTTAGTTCATTCACGCGTTTGTGAGAATTGAGTGTGTTATGTCGTGTTCTTGTTTGAGAATGGAAAACCAAAAAGCTTACTGTATCTCTCCTTTCTCCTCCTCTCACCGCTTATCCATTCCCTCCTTCTCTATCACTCATTCCTTCTTCTTTCCATAACAAGACAAATTCAACCCTGCTTCAATGGAATCTCTACTTACTATTCTACATATACCATGAGTTTTAATTTTCTCAGTTTGCAAATATTCCATGGATGCATCATGTGATGTTCCAGCCAATGTGTTATGGTGTGATTAATAAAATAATCAGTGAATAATCAATTAGGAGAGATGAGGAGGTTAGTATATGTTTGTGACTTGGAAATTCTTTTCACACCCTGCAGTGATGACCACGAACTTGAATCTTCTTCTTTTTTATTGCCTTTAGAAAGATCTACTATACAGATGTAGTATAATATTATTATACTGTTCATGGTAAGTGTTTTGAATGTTAATTGTAAGAATTACCAATTAGGGTAGCCATGGCCGGGTAATTAATTAAATTCTGTTCTTCAAGAGAACCAATGAAAGGAGGAAGAAGCATGGAGGAAGATATGATGGCTTCAACTGTACGGCTTATACTATATCCTATGCATCAGTAATTTGCTTATACAATTTAGAGAAGAAAAGAAAATTGAGAGGCTTCAAAATTAACAATTAGACATCACTCTCCCTCATTTCTATCCCACTCTGTTTCCTGTTCTACAATAATGATTATATGCTGTTATAGCCTGCTGTTGATTCATTTCATCTCCAAGCTTCTGTAATCCAAAACAGAGCTTTTCAACCCCAAGAAATCATACCCACCGGTGGTGCTACTACCCCCGCTGGTGCTTCCATCAATGTTGCCAACAATTCCACAGGTGCAATCTTTGCTATTCTGCAACCCTAAACTGCAAGCGAAACATAGGCTTCTTCTTCCTCCGCCACTCTTGAGTATTGGCTGGTGAACTTGATCCTCTGGCCCCTGGTTTTGATGAGGAGGACTAATGGTTAGCTCCAGATTCAGGTCAGGGCATCGTTCCACTGCTACGCCCCTCTTTGCATCTCTGTGAAGCTCCACGAACATGTTTACCTTGTTGTCATCCCTGCTCTCTTGTTTGACATGCGAGGCGAAAGAGATGGTGGTGGCTACTGCTTCTTGATTGTTCTGGGAAGAATTGGCGGGCTCATTCATGGGCCGGTGAGTGGAAGGGTCGATTCCTCTGTTCAAGAGCTTCCTTCTGATGTGGGTGTTCCAGTAGTTCTTTATCTCATTGTCTGTTCTTCCCGGTAATCTTCCGGCTATGAGAGACCACCTGAAGTAAAACGCAGTAAGTAAAAATTGGGAGAAGAGAGAGAGAGAGAGAGAGAGTAATGGAAGGGGGATAGGGAAAAGCGAGAAATTAATCTTACTTGTTGCCGAGAAGACTGTGGAGTTTGATGATGAGCTCGTCTTCTTCTTCGGTGAAATTGCCACGTTTGAGGTCAGGACGGAGGTAGTTGATCCAGCGGAGGCGGCAGCTCTTGCCGCAGCGGAGGAGGCCGGCGGCTTTGGGGAGGGAGCGCCAGCAACCCTCGCCGTGAGCGCGGATATAAGCGATGAGGCGATCGTCTTCCTCCTTGGTCCAGGCGCCTTTGTTGGTGTGGGCTTTCTCACAACAAGGAGACCTTCCCATAATGAAGAAAGGAAGGGAATTGGAGAGATGAGTGAGTAGTTGCTTGTGCGTGTGGGGTGATGGGGGCAATAAGGCCGGCGTGGGAGGAGGTAAGAGTCTGATTTTTATAGGCTTTTGACCCCTCTCCGAGAGAGAGATGGCTTCTAGATGATGCGAGTTGGTGGGAAAGGTTAGAGGAAGTGGATGGTGGTTCACTCTCTCTCTCTCTGACATGAGTAAGGAAATTAGCAAATGAGTGATATGATATGAGGGAGGGAGGGACGTATTAGTAATAATAAGGGAGAGAGGGGGGAGGTAACCTTCAGGTGGGTGTAAAGTAGGATATACTAAAACTCTCTCACTCCCCAAGCCAACACAGCATGTGATCTCCTTCTCATCCATTCCCCCCTTCTTCTTATTAAATAACCATCATTATAGTAACAATTTAATCCCTCTTGTTTAACCTTCAATTGTTTTAAATCCATCAAGAAGATTCTCACTCTAAGTCTCAAACCCATGTTTTAATGTAGTAGTCTTTATTTTCCTACACATGCTATGAAGGTAATTGAATTGAATAGTTTTTTTCTCCCTTTAATTTGGGATGAATCAAACGCTAACCAGGTCAAGATTCAATTGAAGTTCAGAAGATAAATTATTATGTTGATGCCTATATATGGGTCCTCTCCAAAAGAAGAGGTTGTCTGTTCAAGTTACATCAATCCTTCTTACTTACTATTGGAGGGTGGGTAAATGCCCCTACTAACTTTGAGAAAATTTACAAGTTAATGTGGTAAGCTTTGAATATTTGCCCTCCTTATCTTATAATTTTGACTCACTTCCTAAAAAATTTACCCTCATCAATCTCTGTCTAAGAGTCTCGCTTTCACCACTGGTAAAGGGTATCCGTGTCTTCTTTCTCCGTGAAAAGAAGGTGAAAATAGATATTAAAAAAGAGACAAATTGTGACGATGGGGTGATATATTATTAAGAGGAAGCTGGGAAGGTTGTGAATTTAAAGAATACAGATTCCTTAGAGAGTGAAGGTGACATTCTAGTACCCACATAAGTCCTTATAGTTGCATATGTCCAATCCATAGTGTTTGTTAATCTTATGGGTGGAAGCAGCAGGAAACAGATAGAGAGCAGAGCAGAGCAGAACAGAACAGAGGAAGAATGATTTTAATTAAATATAAGCACGTGAAGTTTGCTTGGTGATGCCATGGAACAAAAGCACCAATGCTCTGTTGCCCATCGTTTAAGGTTATCCTATCCTCTTCAAACCGCCTTTCATGCACCATGTTTAATTTCTTAGGTCTTATGAGCCCTCTAAAAAACTAAAACTCTGTTCCTTCAATAATGAAAAAATTTATACAAGCAGTTGATGTCTCCTTCCTCACCATCATCCTTTTATAATGATGATACTTCGTATTTATAAAATCGTATTTAATTGTATTTATTTTAATGTTCTTTTTTTAATACGATCAATTTTAATTAATGTTGTTTGTTAATGTGCATGATCAAACAATATAATTGACAAAAAGATAAAGCATGATATATATATAGAGAGAGAGAGAATTGTTTAATTCATAAATAAATCTTAAACAGCTATATAAATAAAGTACTCCTTCTACTTTAAATAATTTTTATCTTTTAAATTTATAATTTCTTTATATTATTTTTATTATTGTACATTTTGAAAGGATATTTTTATTATTACTAGTAGTTTTTAATATAAATTATTAAAGAAAATATTTTGAGAAAATTAACACATATTTTTTTTATAAAAAATTAATTTAAATAATTTTATTAATATTTGCATGTTGCTAACTTTTATATCTAAGATTAGGATGGGAGGAGTATAATTTTTTTATAAAATAAATATATTATATTACCTATGTCTTAATTATAAGAGTTAATTTATTTTTTTAAATAAATCTAAGGAGTAGAATAGATAAGTCAATCACAACTAGTATAAAAATTAGTTAATTAATTTATATATGTTGAAAAATATATAATATAAATTTATAATTATATTTAATTATAATTAATTTTTTTAAATTTAAAAATTAAGTAATTATTATAATTAGAATAGGAAATAATTGGGTAATAAGTGGGGAGGAGCGAAAGGGGATGTGTAGTAGTTTGGTGACTCATGTGAGAAGGTAGAGAGATGGTAATGGTTGTTTGGCAATCCAATGGCGTTGGAGGGAGAGAGGGAGAGTGGGAGAGGGACAAATTTCTAGAAGGGGTTGGGGTTGAAGGGAAATTAACAATCAGTGATGAGTGTTGCCTTCTGCTTCCCCTCTCTCTACCTCTCCCTCTCCCTTTCCCCCCCTCTCTCTCTCAAGGGGAAGCAATAAACTCTCTCCCCACTACACGTTTTTGTTTGTTTTCTCTTTTAATTACCCTCCATCAGTTATCTTTCACCATCACGTCTCAGTCCTTCTTGTTTAATAAATTATTTATTATTATAACTACCTACACTACATACATATACATGATATCTGCTCCTTCTACAATAAATGAACGCTTTAAATAACAAGAATGCCATTGAGTTAAACTCTTAATTAATTACCCAAGTGTACTGTGTAAATGCTCATGGCCAACATCAAAAGCAGAGACACAGGTAGGTGTGTGGATGATGGCAAAGATTTGAATAGGGATGGGTATCAGTTGCTTTCAAAACTCAAGTTGGAAAACGACTCCCTCCCCTTGGCTTATTATCTCCTCCCCTCACTACTCTCTTCTTTCATTCTTTACACTCCCTCCATTCCTTTCACATAGGATTAATTTGGCATGAGTAATTTAGAGAGGAGAGAAGAGATTTTATTCTCCTCCTCTTATTTGACTCATTAAAACATCTAGGAAGTGAGGGAAATTTTTTTTTCCTCCCCTCCCCAATTTTACCCCTTCCAAAATTAGAGAAATTTAGAGGAGATGTATGATATTATTATTTTATAATATTAATATACTCAAAATTTTTTTAATATCATAATATTATCCCTATATTATATTTTATTAAAATATTTTATAAAATAATATAAGGTAAATTTATCTATATAAAAATATTTTCTCTTCCCTCTCTTCTTAAATCAGACAAGTTAATATGAAAATATATCCCATTCTATCTCTTAATGTTAATTTAAACAAAGTAATAATAAAATCCCTCTTCTTCTCTCTATTAAAATTTCTCCCCTTCCCTCCCTTTCTTGCCAAACACACCTTTAATAACCACCTATCATATCTTTATGTGAGAAGCAATCCTTTTTAAGACACAGTCTCATGAGAGACTGGTCCTTACACTAAACATGATCTCTATTGTTACTCTCCTTCCATTTCTGTATTTCCAAATGCTTTCTTCAAATTTCTGCAACTCCAATTATTCAATCTCTCTCTATGATCTATATGTCATATTTTGCAGACAAAACAACAAAAACGAAAAATACCAATCGTTCAACTTAAATTACAAATTCAAATTCATATATTTAATCCATATGTTAGTTGGGTTGCTGTATTATTACAAGCGGCGAGAAACCTATAAACGGCTCTTTGGCAAACCAGAAAGGAAGAAGCAACCTAATGCACTCTCTCCTATCTAGACTTATGCCGATAACCCCACATGAGCAATTCCATCAGATTTGAAGAAAACAGATAAATGGTTTTCATTTCTTTATAAAAGAAAGAAAGAAATAGAATGAAGGGCATAATATTTAAGTAGTGCATGATTGTATGGTGAGAGCCAGGCAGCACATGAACACGAGCATGTCATGTGCTTAGGTACACACTCGTGGGAGAGGCAAATACCTAAGCCCGATGATGTCCCAAAGACTAAGGAGTAAGAACCCTCCTCACTCCTTACCTACCTACCTCTTTTGCTGTCCTCCACATGTGCCTCTGCTTCTTCCTTATTTTCCACTATTACGACTCTGTTTCTATCACACATCTATGCCGGATTCCAAGCCTCTTCCTCCACATTAACATAATACTCAGTACCACTTCTTCTCTCTTCCCTTTTTATTCATTTCTTTTTGGGGTGTTTGGTAACGTTATTGACAGATACTTACACCTCATCTTTTTCAACCCCTGTCTCCCTCTCTGTTTTCCTGTTCATTTAATTACTACTATCATTAATTATATTAGGTTTGTTCTTTTTTCCCTTTTAATTACTTGGGACAGTTTGTCCACTTGTCTGCGGATTATAGGGATATTTATAGAAAAGAAAATATCAGGTGAGGTAATAGAGTAGTATTATAGTCAGAGAAATCATTAAACGACCGTCTGCGTAACCCCACTAGCTAATGTTTTGGAATCTTAAAAAAAAGCAATACACTTTGGCTACCGGAGCAATAGGATTAGTTTTAATTTCCAAACCAACCACGTTCTATGGTTTCTGTCAACACCCTCATTGATATCTGCATAACTGGGGGAAAAAGGAAAACAGAAAAGAATGAAATCAACAATTTGATATTGAAAATACCCAGAGCAAATTAAGTTGCAAAAAGATGATTATTTTCAAGGTACTAGGTTAGATTAATATAGTAACCCGAGAACTTAGTTATGACTAGGTAAGTCAAAAACTTGGTCACTACTCAAAAGAACTAGGTTACTGACTTCACCAAATATAATACATGCATGATAATAACAATTGCAGAGTGCAGTTGCTCTCTTGCCAATTAAATAGATTTAATTTCTGTATAGCTTCATAAGTTTTAGTAAATACAGGTCCATGTTACCTTCAATTATAGTACTAGACGATATTTTTTGGCTTCAACTACTACAAGATGGGACATGAGCACGTTAAAAGTGGCGCGCAGTTATCATGCTCCATTTATATGTTGGTGTTCTTTAGTGGTTAAATCTTGTCTCACAAGTGTTCGCTCGATTAAATGTATTCCTACTGCAGAGACTTGAGAGTTCAACCAGTTTTTAAAAATTCTGTATTCATTCCTACAAGGTTGCAGGGCCGAGGGGAAAATGGATAAGTCAGGTCCCACAGGCCACAGGGGCATATGCCCGTGAAAAAAAAAAATCATGGGTTCTTTAACCCCAGGCGCACAATGTTCCGATTCATTCGCTTCGCACACAGGAATTGGTTAGATAGTCTCCGCTATTGCTTGTTCCTAAAGGACTTGAAGATATTTGTATTTAGATATTCGAATATTGCTTTCAAAGTGTACTAGTAGCAGGTAGTATTTATTGTCTATTGATATACTTAAAAAAAGCTGTTGCAACGTTTTCGTTGGCTCTGACAATATAAGTATTCAATTACTTTAATAACGGCAAAACACTGGGGCCACACACACTCACAAACATGGTTCAAATAGCCGAGTCTAATTCGCTCTTATGCAAACTTCATACAAGTTTCTCAATGGTTGGCACAAAGCCTAGCTTTGATTCAGCATAATCTCTAAAAAAAATGCATCTTCGTCCTGCCAACCAGGAAATACCATAGTTACTAGCAGAGCATGATACTAAAAAACAGAAAGGAAAAAAGGAAAAAAGGAAAAAGGGAAAGGGAAAGGAAAATTCCCACTAATAAATTGTCACATAAAGCAATGATCTCAAGCCTAAGGATCTAATGAACTGACAAGTGGCAGAAAGCTAACAAGCATTACGTCACTATGTATTTAATAGGAAGACCTCTGCATGTATTGTAAATCACAGATTACCTGGACATAGCATTAAAAGAGGGTAGGAGATAAAAAGCTTCCGTAACCCGAGTCATCTGCGAATGACCCCTGAATTTTCAGAATGAAGACGCTGAACTCTTATAATCTAGAATTAATCCATCCTTCTGTTTTAATCTTATTAATATTGATGAAAAGGAAGATGGACAAAGTGACCTATTTGCTGGAATGAGAAATTTCAGATGTCTAATTGCACATTTGAAACACACAAGGGATTGCGCATCCATCATTCACATTGCATAATCACAATGACCTTTGCATACAACCGAACATATCGACGGAATCCAGGATCATCCAGTAAGGCCTTGTCGGTTGGAAGTTTAAGAAGGCCCTCGGAATCTCCTTTTAACAATTCTCTGATATGAATAACCATGTTTAGCTGAGGATAAAAACCAAGCTCCGCGCAATGTCCTCCGTGGCATGTCAAATGTAGTATTTCAAGCAGCTAACATCAAACTTCAGTGGTTCCTCCGTTCAAGGACCATCAAACCCTTATCTCTCTGGATGTGCTCTTCCCTGCAATATCACAGCAAATGAACTAAGAATGCCGGGTCATACCATGGACGGAAATTAAAAGTATATACAGGATAACAACCAGGGTATGTCTAAAAGACAGTGCTACCATATTGTTTGTCATATATACATTCGATGAAACCCATCATGTAGATGAGCACCCCTACCAACAGAATTCAAACAAATTGTATGCTTTCATATATTCTTGATTTCATTGAGCTGTGTACAAGTGAGCTTAAATCAGCAAAGAGAAAACACTTATTAAGCTCCAAAGAGATATTTTTGCTCCTTAACTAAGGGGACAAAGGTGGGTATACAAGCAAAATGATGGAACGCCCACCTTGTTTAGCATCACGAAGACGTTTTCCTTTGGTATTATTTTGATTAATTAACAAGTAATGGCTCCATAATGGATATTATTTTGATGCTGAACCACAGCTGACTCTTCCTGTAACAAAGTCAGTTGTATGCCCTCCAGTGACCTCACCTGCAACAACACCCACAAACTGAAAACACAACAATAGAATAAAATTGTAAATTGACAACCTATTAAGGTTTACATATTTTAAATGGAAATTAGCTAAGTCCCTAATGAATTCGTATCTCGTTGCACATGAATAATGTATACACCATAACCTCTCTTCCCTCCCTCTTTGTAAAAGGAATCAGGACTCATTTTGCAGTGGATATCATTAAATTATATGATAGCAAAATTTTACTTATACAAGTAAAATGCAGACATTTTATTCACAAACATTTATATAAGAAGATCTAATGATTGACCACCAAGGTTTCTCTGTGTGTGTATCAAACACCAGTAACAAGATAAGTGATTCTAAGCCAGGGAAATGATTATCGAATCTCACTCCTACAAGTAATGCTGGAGGTGGAGTTTCAAATTAAGAAATGCAAAGATATTAGCTTTCTCCCACGAAATGGCTTACCAAAGGATGGATTGTTCACCCAAATTTAATGCACAACTCTTGAAACTTGTAAATACTCACACTTCAGGCCAAGACAAACAATCTCATCAAATTCCATTATGACTGTAGGTCTGATGATAGCAGTCCAACACTGAAGACTTATTCTAGAAGACAGAAACGACCAAGGGAGAATGCTGTACCAGACAACTGAACCCTTATTTCCTGCTTCATTTTCTGTTTATTTAATCTGTTAGTTCTGTTAGTTGCAGTTTATTCTATTTTTAGTGTTTTAGTTGACAACAAGTGGGATACCCACGACTAGAAGCATTAGGCACACATTTAGAATCAGTTTCCTATTTTTTCTGTCACGTATGCATTTCAGAAAATACCAAAAAAGAATGCTTCGTAAGTTATTATAAAATGGCCAGTGGCCCCGATGGAATGACATGAATGATTTTCCATTGTGAAACACTAAGATCCTCTTGGATCCTAACTTAATTTCTGTGCGAGATTCTTGTAGAGAGAGAGAGAGTAGAAGAGAACAGACCTTACCAAAATTGGCCTTATAGCTAGGATGGTAGAAACACAATCTTCCGCTGCCAACCCAGACACCAATTCAAATCTAGGAGGCATTCATGCACCTGGAGGAGACCAGCTGGTAATCATAGCAGTAAAGCTTAACATGTTAGAGGAATTGAGAGACAAGTTGGCATCTCTGGAAGTACAATCACAAAATAACTCAACGAAGAAGAAGGTATGACACTGGGGAGAGGAATTTGAAGAAGAAGGGGAAACACACGAGCGAAGCAGAACACCTTTTGGGAAGCTCGAATTTCCTAGGTTCTCTGGCGGGGACCCGCATAGTTGGGTGTTGAAAGCTGAGAAATTTTTCCTGTGTTGAAGCCTGAGAAATTTTTCCGGTATTACCAAACACCGGAGGACGATAAAGTTGAGATTGTAGCGATGTGCCTTGAAGGTGATGCCTTGATCTATTCTCATGGATAAATTCAGAAAGGACATTGATGTACTGGGAGGAATTAATCAAGATACTGAATGAGCATTACGGACCGCCAAAGTATCTTGAATCCTGATGAATACCTCTATGGTATTCGGCAGACAGGTAGTGTCACAGAATATTGGCAAGAATGGGCTAGGAGGGTAGCGCACTTGACAAATTGGCTAGACCATAGTCTTCTCGGGATATTTTTGAATTGCCTAAAGGAAGACCTGAGATGAGAAGTGAGGCTGCACAAACCTCGGACTGTTTATAGAGTGTCTAGCCTCTTTTGGACTATTTCGAGTAGTAAGCAGCTCGGTATCGATTAAGCGAGTTCTCGAATTCGAGTCTTGGCGTATGCAGAAAATCCCCGTTGGGAGACTCACCCATCATAGCCAGGTGCGCGATGCGGGTCGAATCAGGATATAGTCAGAGCAAAGCTCCGGTGAACCGGGTGAGCAACAAAAAAAAATTGGAGAAGTCTTTTGGTTTAGGATAGGGATCCAAGGCGGTTTCTCTCATGGGCCTAACCTAGTCCAACACCTACAGTCCAAGCAGCTCAATACCACAAACAAGTATGGGAGCGAGCTCGTCTTCTCCAGCGATCTCGCATACTCCAGCGTCGGGTCCAACACGGTAGTTCAACTGGGATGTTACTAGACAAGAGAGACAGGGTAAGGGCCTTTGTTTCAAGTGTGGGGCTCCTTTCCGGCTAGGCTACCGTTGTAATACCTCCACCCTCTCTCTGATGACCATTGAAGACGACAATGACATTCCAGTGAACCTTGAGCAGGCAATGGAGGACAAAGAAATTGAGGACCCCACGTTTGAAATCTCCTTTAATGCACTTCTAGGCAGGTCCTCGACTTCAACTATGAGATTGGAAGGGATAATTGACACTGACTCAACTCACAATTTCATCTTAGAGAATATTATCCATAAACTTCATTTGCCAACGCAAGCCCCTCCGCCTTTAGGGGTCCAGATAGGTGATGGCAGGATTGTGAAGTGCAACCATGTCTGTGATCAGGTTGAGGTCCAAATTGCCGACCTAGTGATTAAACAGCAATTCTTTCTGTTTCCATTGAAAAGTACGGATCTAGTGCTAGGAATTAAATGTCTAGCCTTTTTAAACACAATTCAAGCTAAGTGGAATGAGATGTTCATGATATTCTGGGTAGAAGGAAAAAAAGTATAAAATTTAGGGGACCAGTTCACAACCCAGTACAACCATCCAGCTCTAAAGCATGCATTGTGACGCAGAAATCTTTTCAAGAAATAACATGGCAGTACGCATGGAAGCCCTTTGTCAACAGTTCCAGGAAATCTTCACAGAACCACGTACTCTACCTCCTCACTATGGACTCTATCACGCCATTCCATTACTACCCGACTCCATTCCCCCAAATCTAAGGTCTTACTAGTACCCTCACTATCAGAAGGATGAAATTGAATCCCATATTGCAGAATTACTAGAACGTGGATTCATCTACCTTAGTTCTAGTCCTTTTACAAGTCCAGTATTATTAGTGAGCAAGAAAGATGGATCTTGAAAATTATGTATCGACTACCATTGTCTCAATAAAATCACCATCCCATATAAGTTCCTGATTCCTAACATTGATGAATTATTAGATGAATTGCATGGGGTAGTATATTTCTCAAAACTGGATTTAGAACTCATTTGGAACATTATGAATTTGTAGTCATACCTTTTGGCCTCACAAATGCACCAACCATTTTCCAAGCAGCCATGATCGATTTGTTTCAACCTTATTTACAAAAATTTGTGCTTGTATTCTTTGATAACATCCTAATCTACAGTACTTATGCCTATCAACACAGAGAACATTTTCATGTTGTTTTCCAGACTTTGCAACAGTACTCTTTCTTTGTCAATTCAAAGAAATGCGATTTTGGCCAGACGCGCATCAATTACCTAGGACACATTGTAACTGCCCAAGGGGTGGAAGTTATGCATGAAAAGATTTATGATGTGGCACATTGGCCTACACCAACCTCAGTCAAAGAATTGAGAGGACTTTTAGAACTCAGGCTACTACCGGAGGTTTTAATCTGTTAGTTCTGTTAGTTGCAGTTTATTCTGTTTTTAGTGTTTTAGTTGACAACAAGTGGGATACCCACGACTAGAAGCATTAGGCACATTTAGAATCAGTTTCCTATTTTTTCTGTCACGTATGCATTTCAGAAAATACCAAAAAGAATGCTCTTTTAAGTTATTATAAAATGGCCAGTGGCCCGATGGAATGACATGAATGATTTTACAGAGTGAAATACTGAGATCCTCTTGGCTCCTAACTTTTCTGTGCGAGATTCTTGTAGAGAGAGAGAGTAGGAGAGAACAGACCTTACCATATGACCGTTTTCAAATATAAGAACTAAAGAACAAGCAAGAGAAGAAGCCTTTATATCTTATGGTCTATCCATCTTATAGCCCTCCCAAGACAAGTTACGAGGTCATTACATCATCTATCACATTACAGATCACACTAAGTCTATATGTTCAAGGAGCAATTGCTTTCCTGACAACATAGTCCATGAAATAATCACATGGTAGAGGTCTGCTTACGTGGCCTTAGAGTCTTTTACTTTCACTTCCTCTGCAGCATCAGGAAATAAGATAGATATCAGAAAAATGAGGTCGCAGGTGTAACCCCAAAAAAACGATGAGGACACAGGGCTATTTCCAAGTTGCTGCACAAATTTTGGCAAGACGATCAGAGGTAAAGAATCTAAATAATTCTGTCTAAACACAAGGCACTATAAAATATAGATTCAGATTTACATTTATAAATGGGCTATTATTAAAGCTCTATGTAAATCCAAATTCCACACTGCTTGAACATGATTCTTCATGCTTACTATCACAAATGGGCATATAATCACATATAATAAATATGAAGCCAAAGTCATCTTATTAATACTGGCACATGCAAGCTGATATAAGCACACGGTGTACACACATAATAGCAAGAAGCGAGACAAATTGCATCGTTTGTACAAGGATGCACCTAACCTCTGCCAGTGCTTTAAACATATTCCAGTACGGCAAACGTGAGCATCTTGTACACCGGAATTTCATGAAATCACATAGTTTGCATGAAATAAAGAATTGATCAACTAGAATCAGTGCTTGCGCAGAAGTTAATAGCCTTCTTCAAGCCATTGTTAGAAGCATGGGAATACTCTTCCCCGTTCCTTATAGAGCCATTAGGTCCACCAGTCTTCGTCTTGGCATCATAAGTTCCTGCATCTTGCCAACTACAAAAGCACAGATGAGATTAAGCAAATTGAAACATTAGAAAATCATACGATGATGAGGAGAATATAACTGAGTCAGTAGCTGGTGAAAAGAAGACATGAACGAGTAATCTTGTATTGGAGTTTCTCTACAGCACCTGCGTTGACCGTTTACGACTACAAAGTCACAGAAAACAGCTGATTCTGATTTCTAAAATCCTACTATCCCAATTTACTTTATGGAAGCACCAAACAAGTGAGGCAATAGCGAGGAAACGTACGCTGGGAGAAGCGTAAGAGGAGAGCAATTCCTGCTGGCGATGAGGACGCGGAGATCACGACGAGCCTGGTCGTTGTCGATTTCCTTTAGATACTCAGTGTCAACCACCGGCAACGCCATGGAAAGTTTCTTCAAGTTAGCTCCCGTCTGCTCTCAGAGCTTGACAGCTTCAGAAACCAAAAAGAGAGTAGATACCGTTGGGTTGAAGAAAAGACTCTGGATTTTGATTGGAAGGGAAGAAACAAAAGGCTTCGGCCAAGAAAGACGATGATGGGGGATATCCCCACCTGTGGTGCCACTCCCCTGAGTTTATACTCACTCACCTGCTGCTCCCTCAGATCATGCGCGTAGTTACTGAAAAACTAACTTTCAAAATTATTTTGAAATTACTCACAACTTGG
Organism: Leucaena leucocephala; assembly: GCA_037074615.1. Lineage (NCBI taxonomy): Eukaryota > Viridiplantae > Streptophyta > Magnoliopsida > Fabales > Fabaceae > Leucaena > Leucaena leucocephala. The sequence goes on along the minus strand of CM073561.1, from coordinate 393,418 downwards.
TTATTGCTGTAATATCACAATATAAGTTTGTAAGAGAAGTTTTGTCATTCTTATAAAATAGTAATTAGGTTGAGTTAAAATGCCACTGGATTCTCTTAAACAAATTAAAATGGGCATGAAGAGTTTGAATATTATAGAAATAATCATATTTAAAAAAATTCTATAAAATAAAATAGTATGTTTTAAATTTTAAAAACAGTTCAAGAGTTGACAATTTTAATGTGGAGAATTCATTTCTTATAAAATAAAAAGAAGAATAACAAGAAAATAAATAGTATTTTTTGAAAACGGGGCTTTTTATTATTAGTATTTTTGAAAAAATAATTAAAGACTTGAAATCTCGATTTTATTTAAGAGAAATAGTGACTCCAGTCTCCATTACTGTCATTAATTACACGTATTGTTTATTATAACTAAAAAAATTCATAGGTATCAAATTAAAAGAATGATCAGTTCAAAAGCACTAGAAAATTGAAAAGAAAAAAAAACCTATACATGCTTCTAAAATAGTTTTTCCAAATTTATATTCAATATATGTGCTCAGGCACGTTTGATTGGAAACTACATGCTTATTTTTACACATCTAAGTGAGCAAATCAATCAATCTATGTCGCGAGATGAATCCCTCTCAATCTCCCCAAAACTGAAGAAACATACAAGACTTTCTTTTTGAGCCATAGAACAAAGACTTGGTTTAAGAAAGAAAGAAAGAATGACGAATGGAGAAACAAACATGAAAAGGTAGAATCGTATCATCATCAAGCTTACGAAGGTACCCACTTGGATGCGACCATTCTTCGAGTCTATCAGATGATACTTCTCATTTATTCTCTTGTTACTCACCACATCCGCCAGACTTGTCTCAACGTAACCCAGATATTCCTAATGTCCAAACCCCAACACAGGAATCAACATATATAAATACACAAATAAACTCAATCCCACAAATTCCAAAATATAAATAGCACGTGAATTAAAATAAGTCAAAATTAATGCAGAGCTAGATAATAGTTCAGTGGTGATGAGTTAGCATGGGTATAGATCAGCAATGGAAGGCAAATCCCAAAAACATTTGCAGATACATTTTGTTCTCAAGAAGTGTTCGAAGTAGAATATGTTATACTCGGAGACAGATAGTAGTCTATCAGTTGTCGACAATCAAAGGCATCTTCTTCTAACTTTCACTTAAGCATATGAGACAACAGAAATGTGGATAGACTTGTTTATCAGAGAATCGTCATGTTAACAATATTCTTTAACGTCACACAAATCCATATAAACAAGTTATGAATTCTGTACCTTGGGATGCTACAGGTTGCGTGACGAGGTGCTTACAACCTCCACGTGTATTTTCTCATTAGTAGGAGGTTCCACTGCTACAAATTGGAACTCCTCAGCCCATCTTGGATCTCTGTTCTTCTTTATATGCTACAGCATTCCATTAGATACATGTCAATGACTATAACTACTATATTTCCCTTGTTTCTCCTTAAAATATGATATATTCTACGAATTCTACAAAATGTGTATAGTCAGAAATCTTGCAGGAGAAAAAGAAAACATGAGGCATGTACCTTGGTCCTTTTCTGCTCCCCTTTGAAAAGAATTCGAGATTGAGGATTAGCGTGATACTTCCCTTCAACATCTTGAGCTTCATGGGCTATAACCACGAGCAGGCCTCCCCCAGGAGGAGTACCTTCAGGAACATTTTGAATTATGTAAGCCCCGTTTTCCTTGAAAAAGTCCTCCTCTTTGAATGGTTTATATGTTAGTTCTACAACAATCTGACCCCGGGACTTCTCTTTGTCGCCATCGTAACGATCCATGTTTTTCAACAGATCAAGAGTAAAAACCTTAACCTCATCAGGGGGAACTTCTTTTACAGGTACTATATTTACACCCATCTTCTCATGCTTCCCAACCTTTGAAAACAGAACACTCAGTTCAAATATGGACTAAGGTCTCAGACTTGAAGATATCGACTTTCAACTAAAGATTTATCTATATATGTAAATATATATATATACCTTATCCCAGTCATAAACTTTAAGACTTAAAACCTGGTTCTCAGGATCTTTGACAAGAAGTTTAAATTCTTCATTCCATTCTGGATTCAAGCATTTGTGCTTCACTGAAGTCTTTTTTGATTGCATCCTTTCATCAGAGAGCTTTACTTTTACATAGGGGTCAGACGCGCCAAGTAAATCTTTCTTTTTAAGCTTTATGGCTCTCAGAACCTTTACATTGAGAATTCCCAAAGGCCTCTTCAATGCTCTGAGATTCATGATAAATTAAGTTTATATGTCAAAACATTGAGTAGCTAATAAAAGAACATACCATAACATAGTATAAGAAACAATCAGAAACATACTTTATTGGGTCTAAAACTTGCACTTCCAAGGTTTTTGGCCATAGGTACAAATTTGCGACTTGATCTTTGATAATCTCCTGAAAATAACCATAAACCTCAATAAACTAAGGAGAACAATAATCAGATTTTCAACATGATACAACGGAAAGTATTTGGTTTTATGCATTAAACAGTATATACACAAAGCAATGTTCTGCATTGAGGGAATTGCGAAGCTCTCAGAATATGATTCACTAGTGCGAACAATGATAGAGAGAAAAAGAACTGGTCCCCCAAGAGGATCTAAATTGACAAAAGATATGATATCGTACATTTGTACCTGAACAAACCTGTAGAGGCCAGGAATGGACATAAGATCAGCCCCTACAAGTTTTAGCCCAAAGTCAACATGTGGCTGCGACATAAAAGACATTAAAATGGAGATAATGAGTATCATTCATTCACAACTATTATAATTACCCAAACCAAAATGAGTCTTTCAAGAACAAATACAAGTTAATATAAGGTTTTGAAGTACAAGGATTGTCATAATGTACTAAAGACCGAGAAGGATAAGCAGAATAAAACCGTCACATACATTAACTATGACACACCTCAAAACAATATATAGCTTATTTACCCCATCATATTTAAGTCATTACTCAAAAGAAACCCAAGAAAAAGAAACATAATCATCATGACGACTTCGAGCACTTGGATTGCTGAAAACCCAAGAAAATAAAAGGTCAATTTGATCAAGAACTATTGTTTGACAAGAGATCAAAATCTGGTCATCACTTCACCAGTTCTTGACCAATGGCCAAATTATGAGTGTTTTAAGAAACTGGAAGACGACTTTCCAAATTCTAGTCAGACCATCAAGAATCAAAATCTACTGCTCATGTATGTGCTTCATACCTCAGAAATAGTGTGTATTTGGAAAGAGTCTAAACCTAAATCTTAAACTTAAGTTTGGGCAAAACCTAAGTTTTGAGAAATTTTAAAATAAACAGTTATATTTGTTCAAACAGACTTTTGGACTAGACTATAGTTTAAAATTAAAGTTTTAGATAAACTGGTCAGAAATAGTCAAGTGGTCATGCACAGTAAGTGGGGAAATCAAATCACCCAATAATAACAAACCTTCTCCACAAGAGACACAAGAATGGTACAAAAGCAAGGAAATGTTGGAACCAGAGGTTTCAATGTAATCCGTGGCGAAACAAAAACTTGCAAGTCTACCACCTGAAAGGATACAGAATGCTGAGCAAGTTATAACATTACCTTTTGCCCCATTCTCTTTCTCACACACAAGAAAATAAACGTGGAACCTGAACGGTTGCTTTCAACCCAAATGCCTTAACAGCAACAATAACATTAGGATTTGCCGCCCATTTTAAACCAGTCTCCAAGATCAGCTCCTTCTCATCAGTTACAAAGACTTTCATCCCTACAAACCACAAGCAACGCAGTCAACTAAGGGATTGGCAAGATTCGTGCATCAAATCATTAGGACAAAACCAGTCAAATACAAAAAATAACAAGGGCAACTATCCCTTGTATTGTGTGTCATGTCCAGATGTACTAACCTTGAAAAGTTGGAGGTAAGGTCCCAAGTGTTAACTTTTCAAACTCAACTGACTCTATTTTATAATTTTTTTATCTGCTCATCGATTATGGGTGTTGTAATACCCTTTGCAGTCTTGCAAATAGCCTAATCAAGCATAAAAAAAAATAGATACACAAAAAAAAGGACAAGGATAAACAAAAAGTTAGATGTGAATTGAGAACGGATTAGAAAAATACCTTGTCAAGGTAGGGCCACACGTATTCAAGAAACTTGTTTAACCAATCAACCTATAGAAAAAGAACAAACAAAAAGTAGTGTTATGGTAAACTCCAACTAAAAAATAAAACTCACATTAAACATAACATGGGGAAATATGTCAAATACATTTAGTTAATTACCCGATCAAAGTCTGGATTTTTCAGCCAAATTGGAATCTCAGGAAGAACTTGTTGCAAAGTGTCTTCATCTTGCTTGGTCAATGGAATAATCTCAGGATCCTGTAACCATGATACCCCACACATACAATAAATAAGACTGTTGAAAGTAATAGATATTCACAAGACAAGTTAGTGCGGTGTTTGATGATCTTCCCTGGTTTCCTTTTAATTATTTGTACCTTTATGATCACATTCAGTTTTCTCTAACCTTTTCTGTTTTGGGTTTTTATTGCAAATGGGGTTAGGTTGAAACTTTAGTTTTAAACGTGCATAATAAATAGAACATTATCATCTTGGATGATCCCCATTCTATATAGGAAATATTAGAATGTTAGTACTCCCTTTTTCTTTCCAATCCTTTAATGTCCTTTTCTTTACTTAACCCTTCAACGCAAACAATTGAGAAGAATAGACAGAATCCCAATGCAAGATTAGGCATGAGACACTAGCTGGTTGAATGCTAACAATCAAATATAAAGACAAGCACAAGGGAAAAATAATTGAATATCATATTAGAGCAGTAAGACTCGACTTTAATTTATTATAAATTCCCTCTTGCATTGTAAGAACGGAACGACAAAAGATTAGAATGAAAGAGGCGTGACTTGGATCAGAAAATGGCATTTTGTCGATTATACATCCTCTATCACAAAAAGAGCAGAATGAGAGAAAAAGGGTTAATATAATGTACAACGTAATAATAAAACACGATGCTGCATTAAGAATTCATCATCAACAAACCTCTACATCTCTGGGTTGAACGTAAATGAAGAGAAAATATCCAACAACAATACCAACTGGAATCCCAATTCCGAAGCCAAAAACTCCAAATATAGTGCTGAAGAAACCCATCTCAAGTACTTCCCCACCAACAAACCTGTTAGATCCTTCAATGTCCGTCACTGGTAAAAGCACATCAGAGAAAACGTCATTTTGCAAAGTGGTCGTGCTCTCCTCATATCACCATTCCAACGTCAAAACAAGTAAATATAAATCGATAAAAATTGCGAGTTCAAATAACCCAGAAAGGATAAAGAAAATAAGGATAACGTCACGTGATCCCAGCGTGGTTCTTTATTTTGTCTCGTAGCTTCAGGCTTCAGCTCACAAACACCACCACCCACAGTGGCAACCTAATCAGGTTCGGATCCGAGGTAGGGGTCACCTTGGACACGTGGCATGCGGGTATAAATCCATGCCCACATCCCTTGTGGTGACTTTTACGGACGAAGATTATAAGGAGACGTACGCTACAGTAATGATAATTTCATATTCTAAAAATGTGACAGCAATCATGCGAATAGTCCTAGAGCCGTCTAGTTCTAATAGTAATATTTAAAAAAATATTTTAATTTTTAAATATTTAAATTTATATATAAAAATAATACACAATTTATCATGAGAAAATGACATTTAAATCCCATATAAACAATTGAATGACAAAAAAGTCTCAAGAAATGGCATAATTAATATCAAGTCCCATGGGACCTCATATGAATTTTTTCTAATTGTAAAAAGACATAAATATCCTTAAAATTTTCCCTTAATTAAGCGTCTCCCGCGATAGTAAGATACGAATACCCGATAGTGGGATTTACCTACGGATACCCGATAGTGGGGTTTACCCCTCCATCGGGGAAATAATAACCCGTGTACCTGCAACTAACAACCCCAACGCCTGAAATAATAACCCCAACACTTGCAACTAACAACCCCATCAGCTATAACTAATAACCCTATCAGCTGCACTTACAACCTCTCCACTTAAAATAACAACCACAGCACCTGCAACTAACAACACCATCAGTTGTACTAAACACCATCAACTAGAAACGTGAAATTATCTGATAGTGACACAGCTGCTACAGTACAGTATTAGCACGTTTTGCTATGAAATAAGAGAACAGTACACTGTGTTGCAGGTGGATTTACTCATCATCGTGGCTAGGGTTATTAGTACAGCTGATGGGGTTGTTAGTTGCAGGTGCTAGAGTTGTTATTTTAGACGCTGGGGTTGTTATTGCAAGTGCTGTGTTATAAGTTGCAGCTGATGGGGTTGTTAGTGTAGGGGCTGGAGTTTTTAGTACAGCTGATGGGGTTGTTAGTTGCAGGGGCTAGGGCTGTTAATTGCAGGTGCTGTGGTTGTTATTTCAAGTGGAGAGGTTGTAAGTGCAGCTGATAGGGTTATTAGTTATAGCTGATGGGGTTATTAGTTGCAAGTGTTGGGGTTATTATTTCAGGCGCTGGGGTTGTTAGTTGCAGGTACATGGATTATTATTTCCCCGATGGAGGGGTAAACCCCACTATCGGGTATCCGTAGGTAAACCCCACTATCGGGTATCCGTATGTTACTATCGCGGAAGACACTTGCTTAAGGAAAAATTTCAAGGATATTTATGTCTTTTTACAATTAGAAAAAATTCATATGAGGTCCCATGGGACTTGACATTAATTATGCCATTTATTGGGACTTTTTTGTCATTCAATTGCTTACATGGGACTTAAATGTCATTTTCCCATTTATCATCTAAGAGAGAGATAAATTTTACCCTACCTTTATATGTGAGTAGCCTAATCTTTTTTTTTATTTTTTTATAAAAAAAATACAATAAAAGTCTTACTATTGATTTTTTTTTAAATATTTATTTTGTATATTCATACGTGTGATTTAGTGACTTGTAGAATTGCGTGCCTTATAAAACTATAAGTTGTAATTTGTTAAATATAATCTTCTAAAGTGGGCCCTTTCATAACCGCCTCATTTTTCTATATAAATATAAAGCATGAGCGACCCTTTGGTGGTGTTTGGATAAGAGTCTCGCGATGCACAAGTATTTCTTTCTCTATAATAAAGGATAAGAACTCACCTCTTTTTTTTTTTTACAAACATTTTTAAAAACAATTATATTTACCTATAATTTAAAAGTAAAATAAAATCTTAATTCTTTTTAAATAATATTAATATTAAATAAAATAAGTTGTATATATATAAATTTAGATATATAGGAGATAAAATATCTCTTTAAATACTATAATTAAAATTATAATAAAATAATATTTTTAAAAAATAGAATATAGTCACTATTTTCTATAAATGATAGATATGATAAGGGCTTACTAACTACTGCTAATCGGCATAAACTTCTTTAGCCCAAAAGCCCGAAGTGGAAGCCCAATTGTTGAGAATCTGGCCCTATGTGGCAAAAATGGTGAAGGTCCTCTATAAAAATTAAGTATTAACGGAATTAACTAATTTTAATAAAATAATAAATTAATCATTGTTAGTAAAAATATTAATCATTGGTAAAAAAAATTATATTTAATACCAGATAATATTTTAAATAAGATTATCTTTAATTAAAAAATACCTCTATTTAACACAAAAAATGTTGAAGGATATAGTAAATAGGTGCATGGTTATGCTTGGGAGGATGCATTTACATGGTTTAAATTTTTGTTATTAGAGTTCTATGATAATATCTTAAATAATATTATTTTTAATAAAAAAAGATATATGTGTATTTATAAAAGAAGAAGAAGCTAATTGTGTAAAGTAATTTCACATTTTATGATTAACATGATGATAAATATATGCATTCTTGTGGAGATTTTGAAGGGTAAGTAAAATACTTCCTCCTATTCACCTTCTTTCCATTAAAAGTTGTTCCTTTCATTGAACCAAACACGATCTCAAAACTGTAACAGCGAATGGAGAACTATGAATGAATTATAGCCCAATTATTAGCTAACTTCATCGGTAAAATGTAAAAATAGGGCGAAATAGTAAGTGAAGTAGGTTAACCTAATAGTTAACTTATGACCTGCTCATTTATTTTATTTTTTAAATATAGGCTAACTCATGTCTGTATCCCAGATGATATTAGACAGGTTGGGTTGAACCCGTTTAGACTCCAATAAATATAGGCAATTTGTTTATCAAAGATAAAAATATTTTTTTTATCTAAATCTATTTGAAGTTATAATAACAATGATAATAAAATAATAATAGTGCACACATAATATGATTGTTATTCATAACATTGGAAAATAAAATAATATAATAATAACTATAAATTTATAATCACACGGTCAACAATACTCACATAATATAATCATTTATAATCTTAATTATTCAATTAGATTATAATTATACATTATCTATATTATATTTAATTGTGATGTTTGTAAAAGGAACTATCTCTATTTCTACAAAATAAATTTAAAAATATATATTAGTATATAATAAAAATAAATTTAAATAAATATAATATAATAAATTAATAAAAAAAAAATATGAGAGCTGCCCAATAATTAAGTTGTAATTCGGTTATATATTTTACTATTTAAATTTATTTAAATTAGTTTATTATAAATCTATTTTAAGTAAATTTAAATAAATAAAATAATATCGAGTTATGAATAATCATACGGATACGGATTATGAGTATTTTGCTCACCCCTATGTGGAGGGAGGAGGGAATGACAAATGAGTTCAAGAAATGCGTGTAATAAGGAAGAGGGTGAATAAGTGTTTATCGTGGGGTGTTCAAGAGGCGCGAAATAGCTAATGCAGAGTGTGGAAATTTTAGGCCTAAAAATTATCAAAATAAGGGGACACCGTATATTGCTTAGGCCTATTTACATTATCTTTTAGATAATAAATTTTTAAAAAACTATATTTTAAATAATAGATTTTAAAAAAAAATTTTAAAAATAGATATATTTAGATAATTAATAGTAGAATCACTTTTCATATTAATAAATTACTAAAAATAATATAATTTAATTAAAAGTATAAAAGATGAATGATAGTAAAAAAAAAGATGAGAGGAAAAAAATAATAGATAAGAGAGATGAGAGAGATGAGAGAGGAGAGATAGTAGAGAAAAGAGAGAAGAGATGGGAGATAATATAAAAAAATAAGAGTAAAATAGTAATTAAATAATTTATAAACTATTTTACTGTTTTAAAAATTAGTTTTAATAGTTTATTTAAAATTATAGTTTTAAATTATAATTTTAACTAAAATTATTTATGAATAAATATAATTATTTATTTAAATTTTTTTAAAATTAAAATTTTACTTAATTTTTTTTTAAATTATAGTGTTAAACACACTTACACTTTATATTTGAGTTGCATCTTATTTTTCTTTAGAAAGCAAGAATAGTAAGTAGGGAGAAAATAGATATTTTAAAATAATATTAATCTGAGTGATAATGTAAATAAATTTTTATGTAGATAAAAATATAGATTAAATTTAGAATTATGATTTTTTTACTTAAAAAATATTTTAATATAATATTTAAAACTTTCAATAATAAAATATGCTTTTTGTATTACTTTTGTCCTAAAAAGGGCCAAATTGAGTTGCTTATAAAAGGATCGTCTCTCCTTTTGTTCCTTGGCTAGCTAGGGTTTTCGCGTGGAATTTCCAAGCACAAGTGAGAGTTTCTAATTGATTGCCCCTGCCCGAATTTCCAGAGGATATAGCTTAGATTTTGTCAACTACACTGATAATTGCCCCAAATAAAAATTCGTAGGGTTCTCTCTAACTGGAGATTTTCCCCATTTTTTGGAAGCTGGTGGAAGCGTGAAGAATCTGGGTTTCTGAGTTGGGGTTTTCGCAGTTCGTCAGCCGATTGAATAAAACCTGCGATCTTGCCTTCACGGGGTTCAATCAACGTTAATATAGATGTCTTGGATTATTCGATCCATGGCATTGTGATTGCCGCTCGGTAGCGAGCGAGTTGACAAATCGAGGGTGGGTGGGTCTTTGTATGGAAACTCGGAGCCGGAAGCGGGCGGAGGCTTCCTCAGCTGCCCCTTCATTGTCGTCATCCGGTCCTACCACCCGTTCCAACAAGCGTGCTCGTCTTTCTGTTGCTACTTCTTCTTCTTCTTCTTCGAACGCCACCGCTACAGTTCATTCGGTTTTGACTCGTTCTCGTGCATCTAGGAGTCGCGAAGTGTTACCATCTAACAACCCTGCTCCGATGGACTCGACCAATGAACCATCCGGGTCACGCCGTGATCGCCGTGGGAAGAATATAGATAGGGACAATTTGGATAAAGCGGAGGAAAAAGAACATGATGTTAGAATTAGGGATAGACAAAGGGATGCCGAGAGGAGCTTAGGATTGAATATTGAAAGTGGAGGGGCGGGGGATGACGATGATAACGACAGTGAAGGTGGTGTAGGAATTTTGCCTCAGAATTTGACATCCGCGAGTAGTGCCCTTCAAGGGCTTCTTCGTAAACTTGGAGCCGGTTTGGATGATCTGCTTCCGGCGCCAGCGATTGGTTCTGCATCAACGTCGCACCAGAGTGGCAGGTTGAAGAAAATTCTATCTGGCTTGCGGGCCGATGGGGAAGAAGGTCGGCAGGTTGAGGCACTGACTCAGCTATGCGAAATGCTTTCCATTGGGACTGAAGAATCACTTAGTACATTTTCTGTAGATTCTTTTGTTCCTGTGCTCGTGGGGTTGCTTAACCATGAGAGCAATCCTGATATCATGCTTCTAGCAGCCAGGGCGCTGACCCATCTCTGCGATGTCCTCCCTTCATCTTGTGCTGCCGTTGTGCATTATGGTGCAGTGTCATGCTTCTGCGCAAGATTGCTTACCATAGAATATATGGACTTAGCTGAGCAGGTTGTTTTCTAGCCCGTCAATATCTGTGTGGGAACCATGTTTGGGAATTCATAGCAAATATTACGATTTTAGATAGCATTAACTTGTTACTTTGTTCTTGAACTATTCTGATGTGTAATTCTTGCTAGAACTAAGTGTAACAATGTTCACAGGGTAGTACGTTATTTCTTCATCCTAAGGTAGATATGTCTATAATTTATTATAACCCTTTAGTCTGGGTATGAGACTTGTGAGCTGTCCTTTTTTAAAAAACCTTTGGCTGTCCTGAATGCTTGACAAGTATTATTGTCGCCGTATACAGTCTCTTCAAGCTCTGAAGAAGATATCTCAAGAGCACCCAACTGCCTGCCTCAGAGCCGGTGCTCTTATGGCTGTGCTTTCTTATTTGGACTTCTTTTCAACTGGTGTTCAGGTAAGTCATCAATGAATGCTCTGCACAGAGCTCATATTGTACATCAATTTTAGTGAGAAGCTAATATTGACTTGAAATATGTTTTAGCGGGTGGCATTATCGACTGCTGCAAATATGTGTAAGAAGCTTCCTTCAGATGCAGCTGATTTTGTGATGGAAGCTGTGCCACTTTTGACAAATCTCCTTCAGTATCATGATTCCAAGGTATATTTTGTTGTCAAACTTATGATAACAATAAACTGCATCTGGCTTCACAAACATGCCGGCTGCACTTTAGAAAACAAAGTGCAGACGGTGATGGGAAAGCCAAGGGAACTAGATTTTTGCCATTTATTGGCAGTTATCAGATTTCTTCATCACGGGCAAATTTTTATTTCTGCAGGTTCTGGACCATGCCTCTGTTTGTTTGACTAGAATTGCTGAAGCATTTGCATCATCTCCAGACAAATTAGATGAATTATGCAATCATGGATTGGTTACACAAGCTGCCTCCCTCATTTCCACCAGCAGTTCTGGTGGTGGACAGGCTTCTCTCACCACATCTACTTATACTGTAAGATTTTGGCTTTTAAATCTTATGCTTGTACCTTAGGGGTTTGGTTATTGATTTGATGGTCATATGCAGGGTTTAATCCGTCTTCTTTCCACTTGTGCAAGTGGTTCTCCTCTTGGAGCAAAAACATTGCTTCTCCTTGGTATAAGTGGCATACTTAAAGATATACTATCTGGTTCTGGAGCCTCTGCTAATGCCTCTGTTTCACCTGCACTGAGCAGGCCGCCAGAGCAGGTAGAGTATGCCTGCAAGTCGTTCTTTTTTTTTTCCCGTCATTTATATGTAGATTTGTCTTTCTATGGTTCTTTGTGATAGATTCAGATATTGAATACATGATCTACATGCTTGAATTGTTTTCTAATCTCTTACCTTTGCGGAATGATAAACCTGTTATAATTCTTCTTTTATAGATCTTTGAGATTGTGAACCTAGCCAATGAGCTTCTGCCCCCATTGCCACAAGGAACAATCTCCCTTCCAGATAGCTCCAACTTGTTTGCGAAAGGTTCTGTTGTGAAAAAGTCTACTGTTAGCAGTTCTGGTAAACATGAAGACACTAATGGAAATATTCCCGAGACATCAGCTCGAGAGAAATTATTAAATGATCAGCCAGAGCTACTTCAACAATTTGGGGTGGATCTTCTCCCAGTTTTGATACAGGTTTGAATTACTTGCTTCTATGAAAACACTTAAATTTCAAGATGTAAATTATGTTTGTTAAAGAAGAAATTGCTGTGTTTTGCCCGGTATTCATTTTTTTCCCATACTAGTGATTCATTAGTAGCATTGGCTTACTTTGGGAGCAGATATATGGTTCCAGCGTCAATGGCTCTGTTCGGCATAAATGTCTTTCTGTAATTGGAAAATTGATGTATTTCAGCACAGCAGAGATGATGCAGTCGTTGTTGAGTGTGACAAACATATCAAGGTATCGATAACTAGAATTTTAATTTTTGCTTGATGTGATAATTGTCCTGTAGAATTATAAAACTAGTACATTTCTTCTGGTGGGGGAAAACTTACACATTATTTATTATATTATCATATAGTTTTTTAGCTGGGGTCTTGGCATGGAAAGATCCACTTGTTCTGGTTCCTGCATTGCAAATTGGGGAAATTCTTATGGAAAAGCTTCCTGCGACGTTCTCTAAGATGTTTGTCAGGGAAGGGGTTGTCCATGCAGTAGACCAACTTATTTTAGCCGGCAATTCTACTAATGCCTCCACCCAACCATCTGCTGATAACAACAATGATGCAGTATCTGGGGTGGCATCTCGCACTAGACGTAATCGTCGACGTGGTGGTAGTTCCAATCAAGATGGAAATCCTTCAGATGATGTGAAGAGTTCTGTTTCAGTAAATGTAGGTTTTCCTCCAAGTTCAGTGGAAATTCCTACAGTTAATTCTACGTTTCGAATGTCTGTAAGCACAGCTGCTAGAGCTTTCAAAGACAAGTACTTCCCTTCAGATCCTGGGGCTGTTGAAGTAGGTGTCACTGATGATCTTTTGCATCTGAAAAATCTCTGCATGAAATTGAATGGTAGTGTTGGTGACCAAAAGTTTAAAGCAAAGGGAAAATCAAAAGCTTCTGGATCTGGTTTGGAAGATAACTGTACAATGAACGAAGAGTATTTGATGGGGGTCATATCTGACATGCTAAAGGAACTTGGCAAGGGAGATGGTGTATCTACGTTTGAATTTATTGGCAGTGGTGTTGTTGCCGCTCTGCTGAATTACTTTTCTTGTGGGCATTTCTCTAAAGATCAAATCTCAGAAACTAACCTGCCCAGGCTTCGCCAACAGGCACTTAAAAGATTCAAGTCATTTGTAGCTGTTGCTTTACCCTCTGCCGATGAGGGGGCTATGATTCCTATGACTGTCTTGGTTCAAAAGCTTCAAAATGCTCTGTCCTCTTTGGAACGTTTTCCAGTTGTGCTGAGCCATTCATCTGGGTCATCTAGTGGAAGTGCACGTCTCTCCTCTGGACTAAGTGCATTGTCTCACCCCTTCAAGTTGCGCCTTTGCCGTGCACAGGGTGAAAAGACACTTAGAGATTATTCATCCAATGTTGTATTAATTGACCCATTAGCAAGTTTAGCAGCTATTGAGGAATTTCTTTGGCCTCGTATTCAGCGTGGTGAATCTGGTCAGAAGTCAACCATTACTGCTGGAAATTCTGAATCTGGTACAACTGCTGGAGCTAGTGGTTTATCTCCTCCCACTTCTGCTCCTTCCACTACACGTCGTCATTCAACCAGATCCAGAACATCTGTTAATATAGGTGATACACCCAGAAAGGAGACGTCTCAAGAAAAAAGTAGCAGTTCATCAAAGGACAAAGGAAAAGCTGTGTTGAAGCCTGCGCAGGAGGAGGCAAGAGGAGCCCAAACTAGAAATGCTGCTCGCAAAGCTGCTCTTAATAAAGAAGCTCAGATGAAGTCTGTAAATGGTGATTCTACTTCTGAGGTATGCTTTGTGAAAATTTGGTCCTGAGTTTGTGATAGCACTGTTCTCTTCCATTATTATTTTTCTGGATGATGTTTATGCTTGTGCTATATCTTCATTTTGCATGGGGCTCTGGAGATGTTTCTGCATTACAAGGTAGTTCCTGTTTAGTGCGTTCCATTCACCAACATCGTTTCTCTTTCCTTCCCTGTTGCAGGATGAAGAATTGGATATATCTCCTGTTGAAATTGACGAGGCATTGGTGATTGAGGAGGATGATATCTCAGATGATGACCATGAAGATGTATGTTATCTAATCTTTTTCCTGGTGCCTATCCAAATGTCATGTCCATTATTAGTTTGTCATTAAAGCAGTTACGAATTTTGTTTGTTTTATTCCCTTTTAACAATTATGCTCAATGTTTAGGGGTCAAACGATTTTTGACCTCACCTTTTAATTCGAATGCATCTAGTCCACCATGTAATTGACTCTTAATTAGTTCGGAAAATAATTTTTGTTAGAATCATCCAACTTGGTTGATGGGCTGTGGTGTTCTTGTTAATCAAGTTAATATAAAATAAAAACAAAAATGAAGTAGGGCCCATATTGTTAATCAAATGAAGTGGTGTTCTTGTTAATCAAATTAATTAGTTCCCATATTTGTTGAGCCAACATGGTGCTGGCTCTTCCAGGTTCAATTTTAACATTATCTTTTACTCTGGTTTATTGCTCATGATTAGTAATTCAGGGGATTTGATTTGTTCAAATTGAGAGCTGGAACCAAAATTGACTGGCCCCTAAACATGAACCAAAATGGACAAGAACTTGTTACATGCTTGTCCGAGCCATCTTTGGGTCTTGTCTTACTCAAGTCAAATTCTTACACTTGTGTCATCGTTCGTCAATAATATCAGTAGTCTCATGAAGTGGAAACTTGTATATTTTTCTTGTATTGGCTATGCTTTAGATGTAGTTCTGAGAACTGCACACTATCACACTTTTATGTATATGTTCTTATTTTCATCGGCTATGCAGTTGCTAAGAGATGATTCTCTTCCTGTGTGCCTGCCTGATAAGGTGCAAGATGTAAGATTGGGTGACTCAGGTGAGGAGTGTACTGTTGCTCCTGCGACAAGTGATAGTCAGACTAATGCAGCATCAGGTTCTAGCAGCAAGGCTGGTACATTTAAGGGTTTAGACCCTGCTGATATTAGGAGTGTCTACTCTTCTAGCACAAGGGGTGCCATGTCATTTGCTGCTGCTGCCATGGCTGGACTTGGATCTGCTAATAGCCGAGGTATTCGTGGTGGCAGAGATCGGCATGGACGACCATTGTTTGGTAGTTATAATGAACCACAAAAGTTGATATTTACTGCTGGTGGGAAGCAGCTTAATAGGCATTTGACTATATATCAGGCAATTCAAAGGCAACTTGTGCTAGATGAAGATGATGATGAGAGATTTGCTAGCAGTGAATATGTGTCGACTGATGGGGGGGATGTTTACCCCATCACTTATCAGATGGCAGATGGCCAAACAGATAGATCCTCAACTGGAGGATCAAGCTCAACTCCTTCAAAATCTACCAAATCTGGATCTGCATCAAATTCTAATTCTGAAGCCAAGCTGCATCGGACAACTATTCTAGATAGTATATTGCAGGCAGAACTGCCATGTGATCTGGAGAAATCAAATCCTACATACAATATATTGGCACTATTGCGGATGTTAGAGGGTTTGAACCAACTTGCACCTCGTTTGCAGGTCCAGATGCTTACTGATAGCTTTGCTGAGGGGAAAATCTTGGATTTGAATGAGCTAGTCATAACCACCAGTTCTAAGGTGCGAGCAGAGGAATTCATAAGCAGCAAGCTTACCCCAAAATTAGCTAGGCAAATTCAAGATGCTCTTGCCTTATGTAGTGGGAGTCTTCCATCATGGTGTTACCAACTGACTAAAGCTTGTCCTTTCTTGTTTCCTTTTGAGACCCGACGGCAATACTTCTATTCAACTGCCTTTGGGTTATCTCGTGCACTGTATCGTCTTCAGCAGCAGCAGGGTGCTGATGGTCATGGATCAACAAATGAAAGGGAGGTAAGGGTTGGAAGACTGCAGCGACAGAAGGTCCGTGTTTCTAGGAACCGCATATTGGATTCTGCTGCAAAGGTAATGGAGATGTACTCGAGCCAAAAGGCTGTACTTGAAGTAGAGTATTTTGGTGAAGTTGGCACTGGATTGGGACCCACCCTTGAGTTCTATACGCTATTAAGTCATGACCTACAAAAAGTTGAGCTACAAATGTGGAGATCATATTCCTTGGAGAAACAATTGATGGATATTGATGGAGATGAACAGAAAATAAAAAACAATGATGGCTTTGGGCTTAAATCTGCTGGTGCAGAACTAGTCCAAGCTCCTCTTGGGTTGTTTCCTAGGCCTTGGGCTCCAAACACTGATGCATCTGAAGGTGGCCAGTTTTCTAAAGTAATTGAGTATTTCCGGCTGGTTGGCCGTGTAATGGCTAAAGCTCTTCAAGATGGACGTTTATTGGATCTTCCCTTTTCAGCAGCATTTTATAAACTTTTCCTTGGTCAGGTAAGTTGTTGATTAATATCATTATAATAATTAATAATTTTCATGTGTATAGTTGATTTACTTGCATATTTTGTTTTAGGGAAGATAATCAACTTCTGATTTGTTGCAGGAGCTTGATTTACATGACATTCTTTCCATTGATGCTGAGCTTGGAAAGACTTTGCTTGAGTTGAATGCCCTTGTTTGCCGAAAACATTATCTAGAATCTATTGGTGGTAATCATTGTGATACAATTGCTAACCTTCATTTTCGTGGGGCCCCAATTGAAGATCTCTGCTTGGATTTTACACTTCCTGGTTACCCAGAGTACATCTTGAAACCCGGAGATGAAATTGTATGCCGGCTAAACTTTTGAGTCAATCTATATTTTGTAATAGTAATTTATTTCTTGTGAAAATGTTTTGATCTCCTGTCAAAATTTCAGGTTAATATCAATAATTTGGAGGAGTATATATCCTTGGTAGCTGATGCAACTCTCAAGACTGGAATCGTGCATCAAATGGAAGCATTTAGAGCAGGGTTTAATCAGGTTATATGCTACTAGATAATCTTAATTTGTAATGTGTATTTGGTTTGGTAATGTGGATTAAGTTGCTTCTCTAACATTGAAATTGATGTGATCTTTGGGATCAGAAATTTCTGTTATTAAGATTGCTATTGTTTTATTTTGAATAGCGAAGGCTATGTAAATTATTTATTTCTGTTGTTTTGCTTAGTGTGACAATATATTAGTTGTAAACCATCAATCTTGATACTAATGTTTATTGAGATTCAAACCTTGATTTTTTACCTTCGTCTATGTACTCAGGTTTTTGATATCTCATCCTTGCAAATTTTTACTCCCCAAGAACTGGACTATTTGCTTTGTGGTCGTAGAGAGTTGTGGGAGGTAATTTTGGCCACTTGTGCGATTACTAATAACAGCTGTTGCAGTCTTACCATATAGTATGATGATCTCTGGTCTTACATTAATTTCTGCAGGCTGACACACTTGTTGATCATATAAAATTTGACCATGGATACACTGCAAAGAGCCCTGCCATAGTTAACGTAAGATTCATTTCCTTATTCGAGGATTAATCTGTGTATGAAATTTCAGGCTAGCCATGCTGGATCCTAAGACGTTTGATTCCATTTTTCAGTTACTTGAAATTATGGGAGAGTTTACACCTGAGCAGCAACGTGCCTTCTGTCAATTTGTTACTGGAGCACCCAGGCTTCCACCTGGTGGGCTTGCAGTGCTGAATCCAAAGCTGACAATTGTGAGAAAGGTATTTTAGTTAGATCTTATTGGATGAGGACACTAGTCTCCTTTATAAACCACCACAACCAAACACCCCCCCCCCACCCCCCCCCAAAAAAAAATTGGCCACCAAGATATCGTTGGACTACATTCATGATTCATGTTATTTTTGTACATGATACTTTGGTCTTTAAAGTTGGAAGTATTAATTTTAGAAAATTGCTGTGAACATTCTACTTGAATTCTGTCCATTGGCAGTTGTATTCTAGTTCATTTCTCAGATGTTATGACCTTAAAAACATGGTGCTCATGATCTGATGATTCTCACTTTGCTGGTTGAGAATACAAGTAACTAGATTGCTTTCTTGGTTATTCACCTGGTGAATACAAGAGTTTAGTAAGGCAAAGAATATGGATATTATTGATTTTTTATGTACCTTAGTTAATGTTATCCATGAAGGTTGAAAAAATGCATTATTATCTTTATATCATTAATTATTCAAAATCCGTTTTCTTACAATTTGCAGCTGTCGTCAACTGTGGCTAATGCTCCGTTTAATGGGAACGGACCTTCAGAATCAGCAGATGATGACCTGCCCAGTGTGATGACATGTGCTAATTACCTGAAGCTTCCTCCTTATTCGACCAAGGTAACACGATGCAATTTTTGGTAAAATGATCATTGTTGTCTAAGCATGCATATTCATTCATGCTGATATTGCACTATTTTGGACTGAACTCTGATGTATAATCCAAAACAGGAAATTATGTACAAGAAGCTACTCTATGCAATCAGTGAAGGCCAAGGATCTTTCGATCTGTCCTGATTTTCTGGAACTGATCAAATGATCCTGTATGTTAATACATGGTGAATCAGGGTTATTCTGAAGGCTAATTCTTTTTTGTTTCTATGCACCGTCATCCTTGTTTCTCAAATAAGGGCCTTATTGCTTCCAAGGTTGTGGCATATTTCAGGTGAGTCAAGATTGTGCCTTTGCTCTTTGCTTTCTGGGTGTTTATTGCTAAATTCATGTGGAATGGAAGGGAGGGGGCAGGTTTTGATTTTTCATGATACCCCTTTTGTTTGGGACTCTTCAATATTGGGAGAAGGATAATGAAGGATTTTCGATTACAACATTCCAAACTATTCTAAAGTCCTTTTGCCTTGGGATTTCTTTTGGACCCAGACCAGGGAGGGGGAACTTTCATTTTAACAATCCTTTCTCTTCACTCTTTAAGTTATTCTCTTCCCAAATTTGGATGAGGGATGAGTCCCAACTAACAATTGCTTCCTTTATTCCCCCTCCCCTCGCTTGTTTTTGTAATAACTGTACTGATATCGACCTATCAATTGCAGTTGAATTTTGGCTGAGGTTTGATTGCCACATTTTCAAGATGTAAAGGAGTTTGCCGAGCACTCTTCAGCTGTTAGCATCTGTGAATAAAGTAGGAATGTTGAGATTTTGACCCCCCCCTTTTTTTTCTCGGTCTTTACCATCATTCTGTTCCTAATCAAATCGTTCATAGTTAGATTATACATGTATGGAATGAGGTGCAATGGGGAAGAGAAATAATTCGAGAAACTATGCTTGTTAATTTTCCTCATACTCTACCTGTGTTATGTGGAACAGTGAATATTATGCAAATATCCTTTCTTTTATTATTAAATGCCAATGCCAACCTCTCTGAATTATGATTTTTGGGTAGCCTATAATTGATTTGGATTTCTTGGTCACGATAATAGTTTTCGTTGATCATTTGGGCCGAGTACCACAGTCGCAACAGAAGTCCGCTTGTCTGTATATATTTTATTTTTGTGCATGATTATTTATGCACGGTAAAATAAAATTAAAAGAAGTTGTCGTATGCTAACTGGTACACTTTCCCTGAAAAAAACGAAACAGAATTAGGTGTTAGTTTTTAATATTAAAAAGAACGTAAATGAAAAGTCAAGTGTAATTGAAAAGACTAGTGAGTACTTTATCCAAAAAAAGAAAAGACTAGAGCGTATAAGGCGGTAGAGCAAGCCACCGACACTATAATTAAAGCTTTCGGTGCATACTCAATTATAGAAATGGAATTTGAATGAAAAAAATATGCAAGATTAAACTTGTACCACGATTAAAGATAGGCGTTGTTTTACCAAAAGAAAAAAAGATCGGCTTTTTGTTAGTTGCAAACTACGATATTTGAAAAATAAAAGATACAGTGGACTAAGTATGATGTGGGTCACAAATCACAACATGCATTGGTGCTCCGGCTTCATATCAACCCGGGTTAAGGTGTTCTTATTAGGAAAGACTAGAATATTTTGAGCTCTAAGTCTTGAAAATGTAAGGATATCTCTCTGACAAATGCTACCTAATTATTTTTTATATATTGACCGCTCCATTTCGAATTTATATAAATGTGATGACAATAAATATGGCATGTGAAATCATTATTATTTAATTCGCAAAATTAGGCATGGTTTGTCTACTGTTATTTTGTGGTGTCAATGCAACATAATTTAAATTAGATGTGATCAGTTTGCATCAATCTCCATCGCTTTTTTTTTAATATTTTGAGGTTAAAGGTCTAATCATATGGATTGTGAATCTTTTATGCTGATATCTCTCATTGATGCGTTCAAACGTTATACAAGGTATATTAATATCAGTCTGTGGGGGAAAAGAAGGTATCGGTCTATTTTATCAACCAATCTATTGTATGTATCAGATTTGCACAATTTTAGAAACTGATTTTGATGGAAGAGGTTCTAATGCAGACATGGTATTGTATAATCCATGTCTAATAAGGACATAGATCTAGATCCTAAGCATTATGATGCAGAAATTACCATGAATTGGGTTTCGGGAACATTGTTTTAAAGACATAATTGTCTTTAAAGAATATGGTGAACACTATCAAACTGGTTCGCTTGTGACTGTCTGTAGTTAATACTGAATTTTATAACTAGATCAAATGTGAAAAAAGTTCAGTTGAGATGGGATGTCAAAACCCCTTACACGCTCTCTTATGGCTTCTGAACTCTTCTCATTCTTTTGAGCAGCGTTTACCATTTTGTTTGTATTCTTTACATGTGAAGAAAATGAATTGTCAACGCTCCATATGTCTTCGTACTTAAAGCTCAACATTCCTTTCCTCAGTACTATTAATATGTTAAATTGATTATTCTTCTGTGTCTGAAGCTTTTGATCTCTGTCCTTCATTTCAACTCTCTTAAGAAACACATGAATTATGTCATGTATAAATAAATGCATGTGTGGAACAAATGAACCCAATTAAAAATCTGAGCAACCATTTGCCACAAAAATTGTACAAGTTTCAGCTTCTGCATTTTTTGATTTTGCCATTGTTTCTCACCTAAACTCATCTTCCTCCTCAATCTATAAGTTTCTAAAGGGAACACTTCACTTGGATAGCAAGATTCTTCCTCACACCAGGGCAAGCATCGCCATACTTCAACAAAACCTTGTGATCCATTGGAACCGAACAGCTCATTTTCCCCAGGCATTGCTGCTCCACAATCTGCTTCGTCGCTGGCACACTGCAATTCCCCACAGTGTAGCCACCGCATAAACCGCCAGGGTTTCCGAAGTTCTCGAACTCTACACTCACAATCTTCTTCTGGTTCGGGCATTTCAGTGCAGCTCCCGGGGTCGCCTTCTGCACTATGGATTGGAATTGCTTGTTCTTGATCCCCCAGGATTTGACACTGGGTGGGTGATCATCTGTGATGTAACTGCAGATTGTGTCTCTGTCCACGGTTACCACATCGATCTCTTCTGGTGTTGCAGGCGACTCCTCCAATACGACCACCAAGTTGTCTTTGTCTTTCAGCCAGGCTCTTAGGATGTGTTACCTGATAATCAAAGGTTAGCAATCGAATTTGATCTATCAAATTTGGATATTTTCAAAACAAAGTCATGCAATTTTACTGAACAAGAACAGAGATATAAATGTTTGGTACGTGTTTGTTATTTGGACTAGACATATTTTATTGTCTGTTGTGTTCAATATCCGTATAATGTTACTTACTCTGATTGACTAGGATTTCTGAGAGGAGAGAGATAGCTCATCCAATAACGACCAATGCTTTTACCGTTTATCCAAACCATGCCCTTCCCTATGCCATTCATTCGAATGGCTACAGGATCTCTTCCTTCTGGGGCATCAAAACGTCTCTGCAAAATGCATACAGAATGTTTATATTGTTTGTTCCAAAACATTCCTAGCTGATTGAGTATTATACATATGATTAGTGCAATGATTAGAATTGGTAAGTCTAATGGCTTGACTTTGATGATTCCAGATAATTCTCGAATGTAATACCTTGTACCAAGAGAGAGCTGGTTGTCGTCCATTGACTGGTTTCCATTGCACCTTTTTTTATCCGTTCTCGGTGAAAAGGCCAAGTTTCTCACCATTGAGACCAACCTGCAATGTGACACCGCGTCAGCTATTTCTTGTGTTGAATACTTGAATGTGTCAGTGTGTGTTTTGTGGTATTTACTTTGTCAATCTACCAAGTTTCTTCAGATTTTACCTGATGACCCATCCGTTTACAGTCAGCTCAATGGTTCCTGTGTTCAGACCAAGGATGGTTATAGACTTCGGTCCAGCATACCTGTGCTCCATGTATGCACCACTGTCCTGAATAACGAAAAGGTATATAAAAGTTGTGTAATGTCCTCCTTCAAAATTGTTTCAAATTGGGAGGAAAGACAAAGTTATGCTTCTTACTGGGAGTCCAACAGTACTAGCCAAGATAGCTATGTGGTTGATCCCAACTTGAAATTTTGCACTTTGCTCGAATGTGAAAGATTTTTCCCCATGACTGCCATGAGCGGTTCCTTAAAACCATCAAAATACCTTGATATTAAAATCCATTCTTTCACTTAAAAACAGTATTTGTCACTTTAACCTGTCAGTTTTGTGCATTACCAAGGTATTCGCCATTGACAAATGCAACCAATGAATGGCCAAGACTAATGATACGAAGAACAGGGGATACTCCATTCTTTATTGGCATGTCTCCTGAGCTCAACACGATGCTACAATAATATTTTCGCGAGTTTCAGGTACCAATTTTATATGCATATACACCAGATGATTGGAGGTTTATAAGGTGGGAGAAAGAAACTCACCTAGTGGTGTACAACGCATAGTCAGTGGCGTCTTCAAGTAAAATGTAAAGTTCTAGTGGAAAACTCGAATTGACTGGCACGTCCTGGGTAGTAGGAATGACTTCTGGAAACACCTCCCAGTTATTGCTGTTTCCAATCTGTGATCTCTAGAAGTTTCTTGAATTATGTTGCGAGACAACCTGTGAATGCGAATAAGTTAGAGCTTCAGCATCAGCTCCAGAATGTGAATTTTTTCTCCAACTAGTAAATCTTGTTATGTGATGGACAAATACGTTACCATTTGAGTGTTATAGACCACAGTCTTGCAATCAGGGAGGATGCTAATGGAGCGTGACGGCAAAAAATAGCTCTGGCCTCTGAAGTTTACGGTTGCGCCGTCCTGGGTGTGGTTGTTAGCTAAGAAAGAAGGACATATACCACTTTCTGGCTTCTGAAAGATCCTAGTCTGCAAAACATGGACAAACATTTCCTTCTTTAAGATTTGCCAAATGTCAACAACTACAATAACAACCATCGGATACAAGAGAAGCGTAATTACTTCAATGTATTCGTTCGGCTTGGGGACACTAGGCATTGCCCCGAGCAGATCCTTCTTGCAAAGGTTCAGAGCCCTGTGAAGGTCCCTGAGGTGACCCCATTTTGGCTCTCTTTGCAGACCGAATTCATCAAGAGGAGCTTCATCGTAATAACGAATTGTAGTGAAAGCAGAGCTGGTTCTGCCGAAGTTTGTTCCACCATGGTACTACGAGAGTTTGGAATTAATTTAGAAACTATGTTTTTCCCATTGGATTAGATCTAAAGGAGGATTGATTCATACGGATAAGATCATTACCATGTAGTAGTTGACCAATGATCCGTTCTTGGAGCAAAAGCGAGCAACTGAAAAGGCAATATCTTCTGCACTTCTCTGGGATGGTGGGTCTCCGAAAACTCTATCTGTAAGAGAAATTTTCCAACATAAACGTGCTTAGAGCTTAGTTTGAACTATCACTGCTAATTAACTATGACCAAGTTGGATGTATATACTTACTGGGCAGTCCAGTTTTCGGTCCATAGGGAAGGCTTGTACGGTTTGTTGGGGCCAGAAAATGTATCTCCACATTGCCTTCCGTTGCACGCATTGATCTGTGAAACAGAACTTGCATGCACAATCTCAGAAAATATAGAGAATATCTCTCATGGGAAGAAATGTACGTATGCATAGAAGGTTTCAAAAACTCACCACCGGATCAGGAGCGTCGGTTTGCTTACACGTGATCCATGGAACTCCGACATTCTTTGAGACTGCCATATTTGCAGCCCAATGAACATAACTATCTCCCCGGGCTTTATAAGTTGCTTGGACATGATTGTACTCGTTTTCAATCTGCGGCAAATTGAATAGCGTGACATGTTTATAACTTCATAGATATCTCTGAAGAATTATATATAATCCTGTGGGAAACCAGTTGAGAGGAACAGGAACCTGTGCCAAGATGATGGGACCTCCTTAGGAGGAAAACATTTTCTCGGCATTCATTTTATCTATCACCGTTGACACGTATTTCTCCATGTGGAACTGCAAATATACCTCATTTTAGCATGAACACTATAGAATTATCTTCCTAAAAATAAGATGGGCTTGAAAAGTTGAAAGTAATGAAGAATGCGGATGATGTTACCTTGAAGGGGTCATTTTCAGTGCGGAATATGATGTCTGGTACCTCTCTTAGCCAATATGGAACCCCTCTGATATATTTTTAAACATTGCAGAAATTAGTATTGCTTTATAGCAAAGAGGGAAAATAAATACGACAGAGGATATCTGTGTGCAAATCTAGTCATACCCATGATTCCATTCTGCCTGGATGAACTGTCCAAGCCTATAAGAGTTGCGTACATTCCTTTCTGCTGAACAAGCTTTAGAAACTTCACCAAATCGTTTCCTTCAAAGTTCCACTGCGTAATTAATGGAGGAAACCGTGTCACAGAGTGGACATGAGAAAGAAGCATATAGGAGAATGGTTTTTGCTCGTCGAGTTGCAGCAAAAAATATGCATGCATGGTTTTACCTTGCCTTTCTCTGGCTCATGAACGTTCCAAAACACGTAAGTCTGAATCACGTTCAAACCTCCGTGTCTTGCCTTATCAAGAATGTCTGGCCACATCTGAAACCCATTCATGCACAGCCATCAGAGAGAAGTCTTAATTCATAATATTGTTGTATCGTACGTTAACGTACACCTACGTACCTCGGGAGGGCTTCGAGTATAATGGACAGAACCCGAGAAAAGGAGCTCGTGTCTTCCATTGATGATCAGAGACCTTCCGTCATAAGTGACTTGATCCTGAGCAACGGCGAATGAAACGAGGATGGAAAGGACCGCGGATAAAAGCAGGCGATTTCCAGAAATCGCCATGCTTAATCATTTCCAAGCTGGTTTTTTTTATTCCCAGGAGAATATCCTCCTACTGTAATATTTGGGAGGTATCCAGAAGCTAATTTTCCAGATGCAAAGAGAGGAAGTTAAATAGGGAGAGACAAAGAAGCAGTAGGGAGTCTGGGAGCAAAACTCGGCCAACTTTTCCATTTTGATCGGTTTACTTTGACACAGGTGTCTGTCTATCCGTTCCTTTGTGTTCTCTCGGCCATTCACGGCTCGCTACGACGGGGAACAACAACAGGAATCATGCAAACGGACTGACGTGTGACCAAGCTATTGGAATTTGGAGTCTGTCCTTCCTATTTTTTCAGTCTCTATATTTCACAATCAAATCAGTTACCTATAATAGAAATGATAATTCCCTCATTTCGCTTCTACGTATCCTCATTTATGAATAGCTTCTTTCTGAGTTAAACCATTGGATATCTTCATCTAATTATATGTCAACATATAAGTAATAATATAGAGAGGGACTTATAAGTTAAATAATTTATCGTGGCTGATATATGTACCCACGCACGCACATAAGGGAGAGGTCTAATTAAAGCGATAAAATGGTGTGTCCCAAGAAGAATAAAAGCGACAAATTCAGTTATTTCTGTTTGGTCATCAAAATATGAGTTCCACCTCTTTCTTAAAGAGGCTAAGGCCAAGCTCAATCCTTTCTCCTGAAATAGTCAACCTTTTTCCTCTTCCCCTGTTTTGAGTCATTAGTCTAATGATATGAAAACTATCTCACTTGCATTTGCCTTTTTTTCTCACTTTGTCATCCATTTTTCTGAAGTCATATACCCACTGTTTAGTATGGAATCACAAGGGAAAATACATTTATAGAAGGAACAAAAACGTGTTGGCCCTGATGATTGATCTGATGTAAAGAGAATGGATAATCCAGGTAGCACCAAGTTTGAAAGAGAAAACTTTTGATCAATAGAAAGTTATATCATGCATTAAAGAATTTATAAGTCCACGCCACTTTCACTTTTTTTTTTAAGTTTGCTTATTGTGTTATTAAAATACAATCCTTGATTGTTGTTAGGTGAAGGCAGGTGTGGAAATTTTGATGAAGATCAGCAATTGACCCTATAAGGATGAGTTTGGAGAGTCCTGTTATGTTGGTATACTGAATCATGTTGAATCGGATCACATCTCCATCTACTTAATGCCGAGATTTGTTTGTTCTGGTTTGGAGTTTTTCAAAGACATTGAAGGAACAAGTATTAAATAAAGTTTCAGTAGGTGGAATCTAGATACTACAGAGTAAAAAACCTTGTGCTGGCTCATGCTTGCACATGGATTTGTCTTCTGCTATATTAAATTTTCTGTGTTGTGCAGTTTTGACTGATATGTTCATTAAGCTGTTAGATTTGTCCTATTAGCCCCCAACCTAGGACTTGTAGATGCCAAATATGGAATATCAGACAATTTGAATGATCACAAATATATTGTGTTTGTACTAATTTCCGTTGAGATGAGTGTGGTTGGAAATTGAATTCCTAATTTTTGTGTACAGAATGAAATAAAAAAAGATATCTATTGTTTTATCCTCAATATCTGGAAAAAGTTAATCCTAGTGTAGTTAGAAATTAAATTCCTAATTTTTGTGTACAGAATGAAACGAAAATTGAATAGTACTCTTGTAATTCTGAGAAAAAAATATACTCATCATGTCCTTAATATATGAGCTAATTGAAAAATTGATATTATCTCTATTAATAGTTCCTCACTAATAATTAAGTAATTAACTTAACTAACTTTTTTAATATAATTAAATTAATTAAATATGTTATATATTAAAGATTGAATGAGTATTTGCATATTAGGAATGTAATGGGTGATGAGGAGCTCTCATAAAGGAATTGAAGAAGCCAGTTTTGCAACCATAAAGATTGCTGCTTTACTTTGCTAAATAACAAAAAACAAGTTTCTGTAAGTTTGGCTTGCTCATTAAGGCAAAGGGGTTTGTGTTTGGGGGTTGGGGGGGGGGGGGGGGGGGAGGGGGTTTTGTTCCAGTGTTTTTGCAGTTGTCACATAACTGTGATGAGAAGCATTCATTCCGCTTTCCCATATCATTTTCATACAAACTACTTTGTCCCCGTCCTCCATGTGATATCTGTCTTCCATCAACCATGGCCTCCTTTTTCACACACATTTCATTAGTTTTAGATCTTTCAATCACAACTTTTCCAAAATTGTTTTTTCTCTCTCTCATCTCAATAATTTTAACAAGTTGTTTAGTTAATTAGGATCTATAGTTTCATAGTTTTTAATTAACATGAGGAGGGTGATAAGGTTTTTTTTACAAAAATTTTTAAAAAGGGGTTGGACTCATCCATAATATAAAGATAAGGTGAAGTCTCCCTTCTTCTTAAGTGATAACACTATCAGGCAAGGCAAACTGTCAATTACTCTCAGATATAAACTTAGGCAACAAAAAACTAGGATATCTCTTCAAATATTACTACTAAAACTATAATAAAATTATACTTTTTAAAGATTGAATATAGTTTAAATAATTATATATTTTATCTTTTTATTAGTTAAATTTACATATGGTTAGAGGATGATTAAGAAAATTAGGGTTGAGCTATTTCTCTATTATCATCGACAATATGAGTTTAGACATTGGCCATTGGGAAATTGGGCCCAAAAATTGACTAAGCAAATATGTACAATCTAGTTTGCCTAAAACGTAACTATTGTTATTGGGTTCAATTAATAAAGCGTGAATAATGCAATTATTTAGAACATTTTAATTTTAAAAAAATATTATTTTATTATAATTTTAATAACAATATTTAAAAAAATATAATAGTATTTGAGCACCTAATAAAATGGTATACTATTACTTTTAATATCAGTTGGTTAAAATAAAAAGGTTAAAATGACTTTTTTTACAATTAAATAGTACGGGAAATACTTAGATGCCAGATATCCTTGCAAAAATTATCTGTTTAAATATAGTTCGAAAAGTTATAAACTAACACATTAATTTTACTCTCACATTGTATCACCTGCACCCACCCACAAACACATAACTGGCATAAAATATCAATTAAAAAATAAATATTCCTTAAACTTCTATGTTTTATTATTTTTTTGGGCCGAAAATTCTAAGTTTTAATCAATCAAACGATAGTGATGTTTTAGGTTTTCAATCCCATAGAAGAAAATAAAGTTTCTACCTTTACTAAAAAAATCATAAAAAGCGGGAAGAGTGAAACTAAAAATGATCGAGAGCGGTTGGTGGGTACAAGTTAAATAGTCGAATCAGGGCCGATATTATGGTATGGAAGTAGGTATGTATCATAAACTATAGCTGACAGGAGCTGGCTCTCCAGGCCCAGCTCCCCAGTCCCCAAAATTCAATTTTCCACTCCTTTTCTTCATATGGACGACATTTCACTCCTTTCCGTACCCTTGTTCCCTTTCTTTTGATTTTAGGGACTCCTCCGCTATGCCAAAAAGTTGAGAACTTGATCGACACGACTGCCATATGAATTAGGATTTCCTTTTGGGGAAGCTAAAATTGAAGCAAAGAAGTTTCAGGTGTAACCAAAGAAGGGAACTGCAATGAGTGCCTCGAGGTTTATAAAGTGTGTCACTGTAGGTGACGGAGCCGTCGGCAAGACTTGCATGCTTATTTCCTACACCAGCAATACTTTCCCTACGGTGAGTGTATTTGTTTGTTCTCTAAGAAAATGTATAAAAGATTGACATTCTTCACATTTGGACTCGTTCTGTTGCTGGGTTTTGTGGAACTGAAGAAGTTGTGAGGATGACGCTCGTTGATTCTGAAGAAAAAGAAATGGTCTTGCTTATGTTTTTCTTTATTCCATTGTTTTCCCTTGTTCATAGTGTCTCCTCGGCTTTGTCGTCTTGGACCTTCTACTTAGAGTTGTTAATGCAAATCTTTGTTCAAAAGAAGCAACGCGTAGTTGCTTTTGATCAGACGATCTTCGTGGACCTTTCTCCAAGGCGATTTGTTGAATTGGATTAGTGATTGATTTGTTGGGTGGAAAGTGGAAAGGGAAAAAAATTATGCTCGACATAATTTTTCTTGCATTGGGTCTGGAGTTTGGGAAATGGGCCGCAGTGCTAATAACTATATATTTTATATCCATTGATATACTATAATGATTGGCATTAATTCCACTCTTAGATGTTTCTCTATCTCGATATGTAATAACTGTTTGAGGTGGGTTCTTTAGTGTTTACACTCTATTGCCCTCAATGATAAGAACTGGAAGCCCTGTAATTCTGGCAACGTAATGAATTTGAATTCCTTTATTTTAATTGATGCAATAATCTCAAAATTCATTCACTTTGATCTCTTTGACTCGCTTTTGGTTAACATAGGAGGATAATTTGGCATACAATGACTGAAACATCCTTTGTCTATTTGTAATAATTGGCGACAGGATTATGTACCAACTGTCTTTGACAATTTCAGTGCAAATGTGGTTGTGGATGGAAGCACTGTGAATCTGGGGTTGTGGGATACTGCTGGTAATTTTCTAGTAACGGTTATGTCTCATTTTTCTTGTACTTTTGAAGAATCCTGCCGTTGTTCTGATATTTTAATGACATGAAACAGGCCAAGAAGATTACAATAGATTAAGACCTTTAAGCTATCGTGGAGCAGATGTATTTCTGCTAGCATTCTCTCTCATAAGCAAGGCAAGCTACGAAAATGTGGCCAAGAAAGTAAGATCTGTTTTATTCTTTTATATTTGTTTTGCCCCTTTCTTTTCAGTACTAATGGTTATTCTCTCTTTCTCCAGTGGGTTCCTGAGCTGAGGCACTATGCACCTGGTGTCCCAATCATTTTAGTTGGGACAAAACTTGGTTAGAATCTTCTTCCTTCATTACATTTACTTGCATTGACCATGTTATTACAAGTGTTGACTGGCTAAACCAGGGTGCACTCATAATTCATAGGCATCAAGTTATGACCAAGAGGAATCCTTCAGTAGAGTTTCAATTTCAAGAGACACATGATATATATATATATATATATATATATATATATATATATGCCATAAACCTACCAATTTAATGGAATGTTATGACCAAGGCAACCAATTTTAGGGATAGTGGCTTTTCAATGGAATGTTATTATTTTTTAACTGCTAATTTTATGCCTTAGCATATTTCTCTAACCTACCAATTTAGCATATGAGTATTAGAATATAGCTGAGATTTTGAGAGAACAATGAAGTCAGGGCACTGAAGCAAAGTTCTCAGCTGTTTTCCCCAGTTAATCTAGTTCCTTACTACGGACTTATGTTTATCTTTTGATCTTAGTTGTTTTTATTGTACACTAATCTATATAGGAGCCTTTCTTTTTTATTCTTAGTGGAGATCGGAATTCTCATTAAATGAATAATCATGAGAAAGAGATGGAAAGAGGAATTTTATCCAATCTTCGATTCTTATTATGACTAAAAGATAAATACCGAATACATAGCAGCATATTAATTGAATTTGTCTTCAAAATTTTTATTTGAGCCACAAATTGTCCGGGTTAATCTTCATCTTAATTCCCTTTCTACTTCTTCGTAAACTAACTTTCTACTTCTTCGTAAACTAAGTCTTTAGAAGTTTTAACGTTTGAAGTGTCTTAGATGATTAAGATGGAACGAATTGTAACTGCCTATTAAACAACTCAGTGCATTGGTGTAGGATAGTGTTTGGCAAAAGTTCTTCAATTCATGAATCATCTGAATTTTCATTTCAAGTATCATACTCCTCCGGTTCTAAATATAGAACCTAATTAGTGAGTTGATCTTAGTCATAAATAGAAGACCTATTTCTCAAATTTACCAACTCTTTCCTAAATTACCCTTATTGATACTTTCTCAATAATAATCAAATAAGAGAATGAGGGAGGAAGTTAAAGAAGATGATTAGGGTGTATCAGGAAAACCATGTTATAATAACTAATTTAACAAACTTCAATCAAATTAGTTAAATATGTCATATATTTAGGACCGGAGGAGTATAACAAAAGTGTTGTTTACAGTGCTGATTTTTTTGTTAATAGTTTTCAGATAGCTGCTTTAGGAATGCATTTCCTAAATATAGGCTGAAAGCATGTAGTTGATGGATTAATTGTTGGACAATTGTGTGTTTGTTTGCTTTAATGAATCATGGCATTTGAATCTGCCTTTCAGATCTTCGGGATGATAAGCAGTTCCTTCTAGACCACCCTGGTGCAGTGCCCATCACCACAGCTCAGGTATATCCAACTGCTTTTATATGTTCTGTTTGTCTATCAGCCTTTATTTTTTTCGTCATGATCATCATATCAATTTACTGATAAGTGAAAGGCCAAAACTGAAACTCAATGATAAATGGTCTGATTATTCTCTATCTTTTTTGAAGGGGGAGGAACTAAGAAAACTTATTGGCGCTCCAGTTTATGTCGAGTGTAGTTCAAAAACTCAGATGGTAAATAAATGTTATTTGCATCTTTAGAAATTGTTGGAGTAAAAAAGCATATCACAATCCTGATTGATGTCAATCAACCCTTGTGTGAATACAGAATGTGAAGGCAGTTTTTGATGCAGCCATCAAAGTTGTTCTCCAGCCTCCAAAGCAGAAGAAAAAGAAAAGAAAGGGGCAAAAGGGCTGTTCTATTTTGTGAGATCTTCCGTTTTCAATATGCTAGTTCTTGAAGAATGACATGACCCCTAGCCATTTACGGGTAGTCTTCACTCTTTACTATATCCTATATACTATTTCCACCATTTGGGAAGCAATTTGCTCCATGGCTCCAACACTGACTCTATTTGTGACTCGTAAGCATCAAGTGTTAGTTGTTTGTGTGTGTATCTGTATAGGCATGATGATTTCAAGAAGTTTGGAACCCTTTACGAACAAGCATGCTGCTTCCCTGACGTTTGTGATTAAGGCTATTTCTTTTGTGGCCATGACTGTATTCATGTTGTAATCTAATATACTATAACGTTTCTTTGGATGTGAACTCTATGTAATATGTAATTATGGTTATGAACTGTTTAGCAGACTGATTGCAGTTCATTCTCTTTAGTTTTAATTCTGTGAAATATAGTTGCAGTGATCTAACCAAAAGCTTAGCTTGAATTATCTAGTGTAAGAAATTCTCTGATCACAAAAAGGTGAGAAAACTCGCAACTTGCAGCAAGTTAAATGACAAGTGCAACGTGAATTGAATTGAATAAAACCAGTATTTGAAATGAGAAATCTTAACTGTCAAGAAGGTATACGCTATAGGGCTGTCAGCAGTATGCATCGCCCTTGACATTTTCAGAAGGAATGGAACACGATGTTTCTCCAACTTCATCAGATTCTCCACATCGTCTGTTTTGAGTTGGTGATATTTGAAAGATTCTTAAATAACCTTGATTTACCAAAAAAAATGTCTCGTTAAAGAGGGTGCTCTCCTCCCCACATTCCTACGACTATTTCGGCCTTATACACAGGGAGAGAATGGTAGAACTACATTTACTCGAGATATTAGGTAATAAGGATGACTTTCTCTGATAGTGATTGATTCTCTTTCGGTGAGCTCGAACTTCTGATACTGCAAAGATCTTTAAATCATTGTGTTCAAACTGACATAACTTGAAAACTTTTTTTATATACACATATAAAGATTTGATTGGGCCAAGAAGCACGAAGGTGCGCCTCACAGTATCTCACTAGGATGCTGGAAAGCAGCTCTTGCCTCTACAGTTGTATTTGTGGCAACTGGTTAAGTGGCAACATGGTCCCACGCAGCAATTAGATTTTACTGTTTTACATAAATTATGTGAGTGCTAAACCAATCCCTTATAAAAATGTACTTTTCAACTTTATTGATTTAAAAAAATATTTCTGAGTAGTATATTTATGGTGTTTTCATCATCACTGATATGATACTGATTCTGTAACTAGTTACTGATCTTAATTTAATTATGGTCACTTAGAAATGGGAACAGAAAGGCTTTGGAAAACTTGAAAAACAGAGTGACATGGCAAACATCTTTCAAATTCAAATTCCCAATGTTTTGTGAAAGGCGATAGATTCTTGATATCTTATCTTGCTCCATTTGTTGAAGGAATATATACTGTGCCCACTTTCATGAGTTAAGAATGGACAAATGGAACTCTGCAGTACGTTCAACATCTTCCTGGAAACCACCCACCAATTTCCTCCATTAAATATGCAGGGCTGTGTTCTAGCTTTACTATAATTCATTCTCATTTGGTTTGCATCCCTCTTCCTCATCACCCACGTTAATGGCGTCCAAGAGAATCCTGAAGGAGCTCAAAGACTTGCAGAGAGACCCCCCAACGTCATGCAGTGCAGGTAGAGCATAACTGAAAACAACTTTAACTGCTTCTTTTTCCTTATGTTTCCCCTTATTGATATGGCTGTTGTGGCGCAAAACAGGTCCTGTTGGAGAAGACATGTTCCATTGGCAAGCAACCATCATTGGTCCTAATGACAGTCCCTATGCTGGTGGTGTTTTCCTTGTTACCATCCATTTTCCTCCTGATTATCCTTTCAAGCCTCCCAAGGTATGCCCCACAAATTTCAGTAGTTCACAATGATGGTTTATATATGTTATTATCTCTGAATGAAATACTATTGTAACAGTTGGAAGATCTGTTTATAACTCTATAAATTATTGGTAACTTTAAGAAATATCAAAGATAACATAGTTTTATGATCTCTACAAGCTATTTTGATCTTTTGAGAAGCAGATTTAGAGCTTATTTGGGAAACTCTCGAACCAGAACTTTTATGCTAAATTCCTGTAGTATACTTACCAAAAATCACTTCCAAAACCTAATCCAAACACCCTCTTAGAAAACGTACTTGTCTATCGTATCTAAAATAGTTGAACATGATCCAGTTTTAATTTTGAAATATTGATGATTCATGATCTGTCTTAAACTTTCAATGTTCATAGCAGAGAGCTAATGTTAAAATAGGTGGTGGCAGGTTGCATTTAGAACCAAGGTATTCCATCCCAATATAAACAGTAATGGAAATATTTGTCTCGACATTCTCAAAGAACAATGGAGCCCTGCCCTCACCATATCAAAGGTTAAAGATTTCGAGCTCTTAAGGATCCATTATGTTCCCTATAGGAAAAATTGTCTAATATGTTTGTCTGTCTGTCTGTATATTTATGACAGGTTTTGCTGTCAATTTGTTCGCTGCTAACGGATCCGAACCCGGATGACCCGCTTGTTCCAGAGATTGCTCATATGTGCAAGTCTGACAAACAGAAGTATGAGTCAACTGCTAGAGGATGGACCCAGAAGTATGCCATGGGCTGATCTGACTCTCTTGCCCACCACTCCAAAATCATTCCTATGACTATGAGAATTCTAAAGGCTTTACCTTTGTAGTTGGATCATGTTTTCTATCTAAGAATAAATAAATATGCTCAGACCTTTTGCATCTTCACAAATGACACAGGTATTACAGCGCAAACTTATAAAAACCAGCCTGCCTAATCTAATAACACCTAAACTTGTTTCTGTGGGTCCACCATTGATATCTTGCCTTGGATTGTGCATTAAGTAATCGTCTTGTTGATCCAAAACCTTCCGTTGATCCTTCTGGGACAAGAAGACACTAATACCTTCTATCTTGAATCCATGTTCATGCTGTGACAAATATCTTAATAACTCCCTAAATTCCACAATGATTTATTGATAGCTTTGTTGGTACTATGCTGATCCCTCTTGAACTCATTCCCTTGCATCCACTTCTTAAATTCAGTTCTTCTGTATTCCAATCGAAGGTTAAATATTTAACTCTGGGCAATCTTTAAAATGCACCCTTTAGCATTAAGCTAGTACAATTATGATTACTTTTGTGAGACTGAGAAGGAACTGAAACCATTAATACTGATTGATGTCAGCTTTTGTTAAATAATCCCTGCTTGTTAATGATCATGTCAACTTTCCCGAAGGGTTCAAAATGACACTTCACTATTATTACTATTAACAAGTCAATAACCATATAGCAAGTCATCATTCTGCTTTTCCAAAACCATTTTAGTTTGTTTAATTAGACACCTAACAGATCGAAGTGGTTAGATTTCTTCATTATATAAAGGCAACAATAATTGAAGATATTAAACAGATCATGATGTGTTTGAATTCCCATTCATTTTTTAATAATTGCAGAGCCATGGCCACACACAAAAAAAAGTAATGAAATTGAAGCGATTCCATCTGAGGCAAATCAAGCCAAGCCTCACAAAGTGTGTTACAGTGAGTGCAACTTGAATAATTTTATATGGTTGGCGATATTGAAGAAATAATAGGGCATGCCCTATCTAATATTCTCCAACCAATATAATTCTTGTACTTGATTCCAAAGATGCAGTTGAGTGGACCATATCACCTTCCTCACTTCAACATTGACGAGCATACATAGAACTGTATATTAAGGAAAATGATTGAAACATACAAAGTAAAAATGTTATGAAATGTATAATTAGAAGCAGTAATTAAGGTAGGGTTGGTCGAGGTAGTAGATTCCTTGGCTTCTTAATAGAAAATATTAGGTTCCATTATTAAGTATGAAAAAAACCCTTTTCTGGGATACCCACACCCCCTTTAAAGGATTATAGTGGGGTTGGGTTAAATTAATTGAATTTCTGATAAGATCCAGATATTAGTAATTCTATAGTAACCAAAAAAATTAGAAGTAGCATTCCAACGCTACAACATTGTACGAGAACTACATGGTGCATGAGGAAAACTAGTATTCGATATATCATGTCATCTACAGGAACTGTGCTGTGAACATTTTCAAAGAAATGAAAAGTAAAATGGGAGAATCAAATTTGATAATTAGAAGACAACTTAAAGACAGTTTGTTATAGATGGTTCCACCAAGCGTCAAACGGTTGATGAGGCATCTTTTCAAAATTTGGACCATTCCTTTTTCTATATTAGTAATAGTAGCATATTTTGTAATGGGTTTTACTTTAAAATTCCGATTCTCCAAATATTTATCCAAAAAAGTCACCGGATGACTTCGGCCAAGTTTTCTGCAAATTTCATTGTCAACGTCACATCCATATGTAGTTGTTGGTTCTGACGCAACCGTCCTAACTAACATCCTTGTGAGACATTCGCTGCCACATTAGACCTTAATTATTATTAAACATTTTAATTTAAATCCTCTTTCTTAATCGCCATCACTAATCACTTAAATAATTTGTATTTTTTCAGTTTTGTTGCTCATTTGTATAATAAATCATTTGAATTGAATACTGTCAAAAGTAGGGAACTTTGGATTAGTTTATGTTTTTTATTTATAGGTTCAAACACTATCTATTTGAAGTTAAGAGATCGAATATAATCTCTATGGAGAATTTTTATTCATTAAGTTAGGAAGTGCAACGTGACTCAATAATACGAGTAAGGAATTACCTTTGTTTTTTTCAAAAAGAAAAAGGAGTGTGAAAGTGGAAGTCCAATTACAACAAACAAAGGTAGTTTCTGTTGGACCTAACTAGAGATAAGGTAGAAAGAAAGAAGTTGATCATTCTGAATTGTTTGTGGGACAACATAGGTCGCATAAATTGAAGGCGAAAGGTTCGACTTTAGACTTTGAATTTGTAGGACCCGCATGTACGTGAATCAGATTTTTAACGTTTTTAATCCTTCATTGAATGGATTCCCATTTCGTTTAGTGACACGTTCAAGAAATTCAAAGCAAAACAAAGAATCCACAATATTGATCTCATCCTCTGACAAGCAAGGCAATTTGGGATTTGTGTGGCGGCCGAAAGATCTTTTGGGCGTGCCTACAAGTCATCATTTGTAACTCTAAATACAATCCCCTTAATTGGATAATCACTCCCAGACATTTACATGTCACCATACTTTTTTCACAAGATAAGATCACAATCTTCATTTATTCACAGATATTCTCTCACATACATATATACTTTTTAAAAAAGCTTAAGGAAAAATGTCTACTTTAATTAGACATATTGGCCGAATCATCCATCCTTCACGAAGCATGCATGGAACACGATGATTGAGCTGTGAACCTGTGTTTGGATGAGATTATTATTTTTGCATTATTGTGATTTGTTACGAAATGTTTATGTTTATAATTATGCATTTCACATATAGTATTATGGCACCAAACTTCCAACTTAACCTAATTAAGGCCGTTAACTGGTCCTTATCCTTCGTGCCAAGCCACTCATCTATACATAAAATGATTCAACTGAATCTTTTATATATTTAGAAGTAAAAGACTGCAAATTGATGTGATTGTGTTCAAATTTATTTCCATCTTATTATTTTTTTATTTTCTTCTAACAGTGTCGTGGAATTTATAGGTAGAGAAACTGGATTGTATCCTTCTCTGCCAAACTCGTGTTACTCTTTTGAAAACATAAAAAAATGGTGAAATTTTGTTCTACGTAGCAGAGAGGAAGCAAGCAAGGGGGTGAAGCAGGCAGTATGTCGACCCGCAGTAGCCGGTAACATATTCCGCTCCACCTTCATAGGTAAATGTAATACGACCGGATATCATGGGTTTCGCGCGAAAACTTTCGGTTTTATTCGCGGACAAAAATACTACGACAATCATCCTCTTTCTTCTGAGCATCACAAAATTTTGCGCCTTCACTTTCCCCTGAGATTTCTCTCTTCTTTGCCGACACTTCCCTTCTTCTCTCATAATCACCATCTCCATCTTTTTTTTCTTTTTTTTCTTTTTACGGTTCTAAAAACAAAGTATTTCCTTTTACTCAGTATCATCCTCCAAAGAAGCAAGAACGCCATTCTTTTCTTATTTCTTAAAATATATTTGATCTGTGAGTTTCCGAAATTTAGTTGCAGTAGGTAAGCTGATGCTATTTGGAGGTAATTTCGTTTAAAAACCATGTTTGCCTCAAACCATGCCTGCCTTCAAGATTTAGGTGCATTTTCTTTGTCTTGTCTTGTTTATCATTTTCTATCTTCCCATTTTTTTAATACATGCTTCTTCTTTTAACAAAAAATTAAATATTTTATATCGCACATGTTGTGGGTTTCCTCCTTCCGTCTTGTGTTCTTTAATGGTCCCTGTTTTACAGAGAATGAGAGGATTCGTTCCGAAACAGAGAAGATTATCCTCGCAGGAGTTCGGCGAATTCAAAGAGGAATAGAATTCATAGCTATTTTGGGATTTGAAAGGTGATTTGATTCAGAAGAGCAAAACACAACAATGACCGTTGAGAGGGGAAATGTGTTGGTGGGGATTAGAATCGATAGTCAAAGCAGACAGCTTTTAAACTGGGCTCTTGTCAAAGTTGCTCAACCTGGA
This sequence comes from Leucaena leucocephala, assembly GCA_037074615.1. Lineage (NCBI taxonomy): Eukaryota > Viridiplantae > Streptophyta > Magnoliopsida > Fabales > Fabaceae > Leucaena > Leucaena leucocephala. Next base: position 354,263 of record CM073561.1, on the reverse strand, counting down.
GATTGCGTTGTTGCAGTTCATGTGGTCAAATGTGCAGGTAATATTTAAACACAGGCAAAAAAAAAAAAAAAAATTGTTTAGGAAGTCATGTTCTAAACTTACATGAAACGAAGCCATATTCTGTTTGATACGTGTCAACACTTCGAAGTACAGAGTAACTTCATATGTTCTGTTTCTTAGTTGAAACATATTTTTCTTCTCCTTCTTATTGTTGTCACTTTCGTTTACACAGGTCATGTTTCAAAAAGCAAGCCCCTGCTGGATAAGTATTTAGAGGTTTATGAGGGCCTATGTGACGTGAAAAAAGTAAGTACAATGCAGCGCCCAACTGTTGTTTGAGCAAATTTTCAACTTGGTCATGAATTGTCTAGCTCATTTAGTTTTTCATGTGTACGGGTTAGTTTTATAAAACAACTCGTTAGATGTTAGTTCTTTTGTTAAGCGATCTAAAAAGGATATCTGATATTTGCATATTGCAACTTGGCCTACCTGGGGTTCAGGTAAGTCTCGTAGGTCAAATCTTCAGAGGGAGATCTGTTCGAAACATTCTCGTGAGAGAGTCAAAGAATAGTGCTGCTCTGGCTCTAGTGGTTGGGTAAGGAGTTTGATTTTCCAAAATTTTGAACTGGGTTTTGTTCATCTGATTTTATTTTTTGCCTTAAAGAAAAATGGGACAAGTCTAAATCATATGTTTCACTTTCAGTGGTCGTGCTGCCACAGCTAAACATTGTGCCAAACGACTCCCACCCACCACAGATGTTGTAGCCATCCACGATGGAAGAATTGTCTTCAGCAGGTGTACCAATCTTAAACTACCTGCAGGTTGGTATTTTTAATGTTTGTGTCCTTGAAAGAGACCAACTCTTACCTTACCTGACAAAAGACCACTACTGACTTGTTTCCCATGATGATAGGTCTTATACAAGATCCAAGGCCTAGTCTCACAAGCATGGACGACAAAGAATTCCTGTCTGAATATGGAGACTCCGAGGTTGGCACTGTGAAATCAATATGTTATGAAGAGACAAGAGAAGATGTCCCAGAATTGAACAAAGAAGTATTTGAAGGTGTTAAAGGGATCAAGAAAGTGTGTTCAAGAGCAATATCTATGTTTGTAGGTGACACTTGTGAGCAGAAACTAGGATGGCCCTTGCTCCGAAGAGTTAATTCAGAAATCATGTCAGAGATTTCTCTTGCAAGGAATTTGTCTGTAGTACAGTGGGTAATGAACTTACCAGATCGTTCGCCAAAGAAAAGTTTTTTCTTTTCATCCACAGAAGAAAGTCTCTCAGAAAGAAGCATCAGTGATATTGAGGATCACACACAGAAAAACAGTTCCTTTTCTTCATCTTTTGAGCTACCAAAGGAATTGGAGGGGATTTTGGACGTGAATTCATTCGATTTCAAGTGGTTTAACTTTGAGGATCTCAAGTCGTGGACTTCTCATTTCTCTTCAGGTCTAATCATCTTAGAAATTTTTACATGTTCTGAGCTGTTTTCCATGTTGTTATGTGTTTTAGACCTGAACTTGCATTTTCCATTGCAGGAAATCTGATTGGTAAAGGTGGGAGTAACCGTGTGTACAAAGGGATTCTTCCTGATGGAAAACCTATTGCAGTCAAAGTTTTAGAGTCATCAAAAGAAGCTTGTAAAGATTTTGCACAGGAAGTGGAAATAATATCCTCTTTGAAGCACAAATACATAACCCCTTTGCTTGGAATTTGCATTGCAGTAGATGCTTTAATCTCTGTCTATGAGTTTTTCCCCAAAGGAAGCTTAGAGGAAAATTTACACGGTAAAGATTATCATCAACAGTTTTTCATTCTCACTTTTTGCTAAGTTGATGCTAAATTGAAATCATAATACGTGTAGGTGAGAACAAGGATGGATCCATATTGTCATGGCAAGCTAGATTTAATATGGCAGTTGGTATAGGAGAAGCCCTCAGTTACCTTCACAATGAAAACTCAAAGCCTGTTATACACAGAGATGTCAAGTCTTCAAATATTCTTCTCTCCCATGGGTTTGAACCACAAGTAGGCATATAAATGTTACTTTAACCCTTTAAAGGAACATAGTCTTTGAAATTTATGATTTTGATATTGTGGCAGTTGACTGATTTTGGACTTGCAATATGGGGACCAACGAGTTCATATTTTCTGACACAAGATGTAGTGGGAACATTCGGATATCTTGCTCCTGAATACTTCATGTATGGAAAATTAAGTGACAAGATAGATGTGTATGCCTTTGGTGTCGTTCTTCTTGAACTAATTTCAGGAAGGAAACCAATCAGTTCCGAGATTTGCAAAGGACAGCAAAGTTTGGTCGCCTGGGTAAGAACTAATCCTACCTACAACTTTGACTTTTGTTGCAAATACATATGAGTATATGAACTATTATTATATATGCAATGATTTCAGGCAAAACCAATAATAGATAGTGGGAACGTTAAAGACTTATTGGACTCCAATTTAGAGGAAAAATTTGATGAAGTCCAAATGCAGAGAATGGTTAAGGCAGCAAATCTGTGCATTTCAAGGGGTGCTAGGCTTCGTCCTAAGATGAACCAGGTAACAGCTAAGATGCTGAGATTCTTTGTCAAAATATTTGTGTTGTGGGTTACGGGTCAAATCCTGGAAACAGTCTCTCTGACTGTGAGAGTAAAGTTTTGTACATCTGTCCTTTTCCAATAAACTCCATTTGCCCGGAGCCTTATGTACTGTGCTACCCTTATTTGTGTTTGATAAGTTTGAATTCAAGATGTCAAGTGTCAATATCTCTTGTTCCTCAAGAATCTTAGGTATCATGATGATCTGAGTAAGTAAGCTTTTTGGCTCATAACATTAAGTATGTGCAGATACTGAAGATCCTGCAGGGAGAAGAAAGAGATGAGAGTTTGTGGAGTTCACAGAGGTTTGATGATGATCATACAGAAAACCAGGACAACATAGACGACGAAGTGTATCCAAATTCAAGTGCAGAGTTACATCTAACTCTTGCATTGCTTGATGTTGACGAGGATTCAGCATCATATAGCAGTAGTACAGAGCGGAGCTACAGTCTTTCTGTGGAAGAACACTTGAAAGAAAGATGGAGCAGACCATCCAGTTTTGATTAAAAGGGGGGAAAATAAATCTATGATATCTTCGTTTATATATACATAAGTACATAGGGCACCCAACAAATGAGGTGGTTGGTTGATGAGAAGGGGTGTGGATTTGCATTTTACTATGTAAAAAATAAATAAATAAAGACTGAATATATATATTTAAATCAATTTTTATTTTAGTTTTTTAAATTTAAAAATAATATTTTAAATTTTTTAAATTTAATACTATTAATCTCACTAACAAAAAATGTCACTTCAATAAATTTAAAATGATGACTCATCAATTAAATACTAATAAAATATGTATAAATTATAATTTTTTAAGATAAAATATAACAATTTAAAAATATTAAAATGTAGACAATTTGTTAATATTTAATTACACGCAAAAATTTGATTAATCGGTATTTTTTGTTAAATAAAATTAATAATATTATAGTTAAAAGATTAAAAATAATATTTTTAAATTTAAAGGAACTAAATAAAGTAAATATAAAAGTTCAAATGTACATATTTTACGAAACTAAATATATAGATTTTGACCTATTGAGGCCCTTGTACTTCGCTTTCTTTTATTTGTCGCAGCAAGACTCTTATCCTTTACTAGATGAGAAAAAAAGGTCAAAAGCAAGAATACGAATATTTATCTTGTAAGTTACCTATTATCTACTAGATTTAACTAGCTATCTAGAATATATTTAATTATTAAAAAATATTATTTTATTATAATTTTAGTTAAAATATTTAGAGAATCATTTAAAATTTTAAATATTTAGATTTACGCTTAATAATAATAGACGATAAATTTTACTCGATATTGGTATCACTTAAAAGGAAGAGAGATTTCGCTCTACCTTTATATCATAAGTGAGCCCAACTCCTTTCTAAAAAATTTTATAAAAAGAAAATCTTATAAGACAAGTCACTTAGATTAGATCTGAGTTTATTCAAAACACTTGAAATTAAATCTACTGTACATCAAAACAAATACATCGCAATATTGTTACTTTTATTATAAACTGAATATTTTTTTATGATGATAGGATAAATAATTTGAAAAAAAAATTATGGTTGTACTAATCTTTCTAATATTTAAAGAGGTTTAAAGAATTAAAAAATTACAAAATTTAATGAAAAATAAAGGAAAGATTAAAAGAACAGAAAAACTATGAAATTCTACAGACATTATATTATTCATGGCTTATACATAACAAGAATTTTGATAAAATTTATATTTTATATTAATAGAAGAAGCTCAAAATAAATCATATCTTCATGAGTGTTATTTTATTAAATAGTACTCATTATATTTAAAAGATATGGTCATTTATATTTGTATCAAGTTTTATATTAGTGCTTTAAGTTTAAAAATTATATTTTTAATCCTTTGAATTTAAGACAGTTAATCTTACTAACAGAAAATGGTGATTCAGCTAAGTTAAAGTGATAATTTAGTAATTAAATACTCATAAAATTGTCTAAATTTTAATTCTTTAATATTAAAATATTGCACTATTTAATAAGATCAAAATGCAAGTATACTTTGTTAACGCTTAATTGCACAATCATTATTTAAATTGGATAAGTTAGTATTTTTTTGTTAAATAAAGTTAATGGTGTTAAATTTTAATGACTAAAAATATATTTTTTAAATTTAAATAATTAAAATAAAATTTGATGTAAATATAGAAGATAACACTTTACTTTAAGGTTTATTTAGTTTAACCCAAGGAATGGGAATGAAAGAATTTTAATAGAGGATGAAAAGAGAGAAAGGAAAAGAAAGGTTATAATATTACTTAATTTAAATTGATAAAAAAATATGGGAGGAGAGAGATTTTATTGTTACATTATTTAATTTATGAGGGGAGGGGAGAAAAATATTTATATATAAATAACTGCTAGGTGTGGAAGAAATATTTTAAGGATATTAAAAAAATATCATAGATATAATTCTTAAAATAAGGTAAAAATTAATTTTTTTTCTAAAATCTCTTCAATTTTATAAGGGAAAAGAGGTAAAATCTTTAAAAAAAATCTTACATTCTAAACTTTTGTAGTACAAACAAGAAAGAAAAAAAAGGTAAAATACCTTCATTTTCCTCCCCCTCTTCTAAATCTATCCCCGGTATCAAACACACATTTTGTATTCCATATTTTATATTGAGTAGAATGTAATATTTTTATAACTAAATTAAGGGTTAATACTTCCAATGGACCTTGAATTAAGTTAATATTATCTTTGTTTTACAAGAATACTGTGTTGTTCCACACATTTTGCATTTTATATACAGACAAGACATACACAGATGGATGAAAAAACCTATTTTATTCCATAATTATATGTAGCTTCTTTATGTTGCTGTAAATGGATAACAATGAACAAAAATGGAGCTTGGACTGTGATAAGAGGTACATGATATAAAGTCGAAAAAGGAAAAGACCAATGGAGCATGAAGTCGTAGGTTTGATTTACGTTATTATTAATTTGTCATAGCGACGATATTAAACATTCGCACCTATGCTTAAGATGCTTATGGACCCACACTCTGCAGATTTTCATAAACCACCATGATCACAGAGAGCTCCTGCTTTCTTACAGCAGAGGCAACATTTTTATTTTATTAGGCGCCCGCAAACAAAAAATTAAATTTTAACAGATCAAGTAACTGTGAATTCTAAACATCTAATGGTGTTTACGGCCCAAAAAAAAATTGAATACTTATAAATCTAAAAATTGGGAGGAATGTCAATGAGATGGAATAAATTATAAAGAACATGCTCATCTCATATAAAGATTAAGATGCAAGTTCGATTGTTTCTTTTGATAGACGATGTACGCTTTCTGGACACTAAAGCTGTGCAATAATCCTGAAGCCACCTAAATTTTTTTATGTAAAAAAAATTAAAATTGGGAGCGATCGACATTTTTAGTCCAAACCAATAGATTCGCTCTCGTGCGTTAATTTTTGGCTCTATTTTCTGCAGAATGTGGCCATTTTTGTCTAACGGTTTCGCTTGCCGCTCTACCTCGCGCCACCACTAACTTCCTCATCTTTAGGTTTGCTGAGATAGTTTTTTCTTGATTTACCTTTCCTTCGCCTCGCTCTTGTTTTGAAATTTTAACCTTGATCTCACTAATGTAGTTTGTTTTCCTTCTTTTATTTTTCAATCGATTTTGTTACCATCTGGACCTTTTACCTGAAATTCCAGCAGAGCCTGCTCGCCTTGCACTGACTACTTTTTTTAACCCTCAATGAACACTATAAAATAAAAAGCTTTATGGCTCTATTGTCGACTAATTTAATTTTATGCGTACTTTTCCTGTTCTTGAATTCGAGGAAAGCATGTAAGCATATATTCAATATGATGCAGTTCTCTCTGTTGTCATATTTAGTCTTATGCGTATCTTTCCTGAGAGAAACTCCCATCTGGTTTGATGAAATTGGTCGACTCCATCACGTTGAAGTTCGTCTCTCAGATTTTCTTGGATTTTGCAGTTTGCTTGGCGCTCAAGTTTTTAAAAATACTTTATCAATTTCATTATTTTGCTATGCTTATTTTGTTTCGATGTCGTTATTCGTATACTGTTGATTTCATATAGAAGAATTGAACACCAGCTTCTGATCTTTGTGGAAACCAAAATGATAATCTCATTATTCTGACTAGGTCCTCCATCTTTACACCAATTTGGGAATTCCTAACGGATGACGGCGAGCTTGATTTCCCAAACCATGAAACGTTCGCCGGTCTAAACATGGAAGAACTTCAGAGTAGTTGTTCAATAGATAGTTTCTTCGAAGAGCTTTTAAAGGACACACATGCTTGCAAGCACACTCACACTTGCAACCCTCCTGGCCCTGACAATGCACATACCCACACTTGTTATCATGTGCACACCAAAATTGTTCCATCAACTTCTGAAGAAAAGGTTGGCACTGATGATAGTACTGGTACAGATTCTGCAGAAAAGAAGTAAAAAAACAGTTCTTTTGGTAATCGTGAAGCAGTTGGCAAATATCGTGAGAAGAAGGCCCGAGCTGCATCTTTGGAGGATGAGGTTGTAAAATTGAGAGCTTTGAATCAACATTTGTTGAAGAGGTTGCAAGGTCAGTCTGCTTTAGAGGCTGAAATTGCAAGGCTAAAGTGCTTGCTAGTAGACAATCGAGAAAGGATTGATGGGGAGATTGGATCATTTCCATATCAGAAACCAACTAATTTGAACCTGCCAACTGCACACTCCCCAGGTTCCTATTTGATGAATCCTTGTAATGTGCAGTGCGGTGATCAGGTCTATTGTCTTCATCCAGGAGCAGATGGCAAGAATACAGAACATTATATCAACTAACGGGCAAGGATTGAATAAGGATGGCTGGTTTTGGAAGGGTTGTTGACCATAATTTTAAGTCCATCATTTGATCTAAGAAAGCATGGTGCTTGATTGCTTGTAAATGTTGCATATAATGACTTATGCTTTCTCCTCAAAGACTTAACTGAGTGGTAAAACATGTTAAAGGACGCATCGTTCCTATCCTACGAAAAGGAGACCACTTGACCCATAGAGAGAGCGAGGGAGATGAATTACACTTGAACATTTTATTGCGCCAATTTTACTTTATTTATGATTTTTTAATATTGTCAGTCTGCAATGATCACGATGAACATATTTCTATAAGCATCAAGAAGTCTCACACGAGATAGTTTTTGAATTTCTGATATGTCTTTGTGATCCTAGACCTGAAGCGTCGTGGATTGGGTCATGCTGGTTTTCCTTTTGATGCCATCTAATGTATTAGGGCGAACTCGAGCAGCAATGGCTAGTTGAAGAGGGAATGATATGGCGATGGTGGTTTGCATCATCCTTATGGTACATACTTTCTTCCAATAAGTTGTTGCCATTTGCAGCATCAGCCATCCATCAGATCATTTTGTAGTTCTGATCTTTGCTTAGGAAAATTCATTTCTTTCTTTTTGACCCTCTGCTGGGTTACTTAGGTCCGTTCTATATAATGTTAGATCAAACTCTGCTGGTTATGGTTGGTTTCGATATTATTTTGTCCTACATTGATATTTTTATCAAGCTAAGGCAATAGTGCATGCGTAGCCAGCAGAGCCAATGGCTGATAGACTTTGCCGTGTGATCATACGTGGACTTAATTTGAGTTGTTGCAAGAGGCCATCTAAGTGAATGTTGCTCAACGAATTTGTCACTGCTGAATTACAGAACTTAGGGAAGCTGACGTGTTAACACTCAATATTTTGTGCCGTGGACAGGTGAGACACAAGCACACAAGTATCATAGTATTGTGTAACCTATATTCTGGTTTGTGAAACAATAATTTCGTCTTGCATAGTTTTCAGCATTCTTCTTCCTTTCCCATGAATTAATCTGAATGACAAGTGTACTTGTGCCTTTTGCATTTGCTGGACAAGAGATGCCCATTATTGGTGTGGTACCCATGGAAGTTTGCCTCCTAATGGACCGTTTGGTTGGACAAAATTCCAAAACTTATGGGAGACCGAAGGGAAAGAGACTTGTTTCCAAGTCTTGGGATGTTTGGCTGGCAGTTAGGGAAGCAACAGTTCAATCATCCTTGGGAGACCCTTCTCCAGCAATTGAGAGAGAATATGTTTCCTGGGAAAGCTAGCATTATCACTGACCAAAATACCCATCAGACAAAACATGAAATTCGTTGAACAGTAGAAACACGAATGTGGTACAGATAGTTTCGTTGGCATCTCACATTCATTGGCAAAATTTTGAATTAACAAATTTGGAAGAGAAAACAAACCAATCTAATCCACATTCATAATCCACAATCTACAACTACTGTAATTTCTGCCCAAAATCACATGAAGATAGATGGTTGTTGTTTTCTTGAAACACCAATAGAGAAGAATATAGAACTTTGCCCTCCACTATCTCTTCTATTGGCTATGAGATCGTTGCCGTCTTCTCTGTCAAGACCCCTCGTTGCAGACCACGACAATGGTGAGACATGAAGATGGAAAAGTGATGTTCATTGTGCAGGAGTCTCAAAATTTCTGGTCAGCCCATATGAAACTAATAGCTTTTCCCTTTTTCGTTGTTTAGGTCTTGGTACTATTTTTATTTCAGCTGACTTTCAAGGAAAGAAAATGTGCGTTTAGTAAACTTGGCAATGCATTGCAACTGAATTAATTGAAGCATACTTTGAGAAATCATTCAGATGTTGAATCTTATTATGTTCCCTAGGCGGATAAAGAGAAACCAATTAACCAAGTGTTTGCCTAGTAAGAAAATCTAGAAGTGGATTGTTCCTTGATCACCGAGAGCGATAGGCTAATATCCCACAAATTCAGTCTCTAAATTAGACTGATCAAATTAATCCGGTGCATAATTTCGCGCTAAACCTATGGGTATTTAAAGAGTGGGGAATCAAAACATTTTGGAAGCCACGGTTAATGTTCAAAGAGGGTAGGAACAGAAGGAATTGCCATCACGAGCATGATTGAGCTCGGCTGAGGTTCCTTCAAATCTAAGTTCCTTAAATTATGATTTGGTCTTACATATGACAGCAATAAAGAGATAAAAGGAATGAAGGATTTTAAAATGAGTCATATGTATAACATTGTATTGCATCACTGACGGGAAGAACAAAAAAGGGCAATGTTTTTTTCAAAAACTTGATATGAAATAAGAGGACTTTTGTTGTATGGCTTTTTATTGTTCGTCGCCACCCACTTTATTTGATAGCCGAAGGTGGGGTGAAATGAACAGAAGCATATTCCACTTCACTCGTATTCATTTAAAAACGTTTGAAAAAACAAAAGAAAGAAAAAGCATTACATCGCATGTTGATATTTTCATGACATGTGAAGTACAGAGCTCGCAAATCAACAAGATTACACTACGGTACAATACAACGAGTGTAGAACAAAAGATTATATGAACTTCTTGTCCTATGAGTGTGTAGACAGCATCGTTTACGTATGAGGTGAGGTTACATTTTATATTTAATTAAATCCATACTTGTTAAATTTAGTAGAGGTTGCGTTGTTGTTTGTTCCTTTATCGGTTTCACATGGCAATGCCTATTATTGTATTGTTCTATTGCGCACTTTCTCTTGTCGATTTTTTAAGCGCTCGATTTCTAAAGTCAGCCCCCACCAACAGGTTTATAACAGATCATCTGACAACGCTCCATGAGCTGTTTCTATTTACGTTAACAAAATAACTTCTAAAGTGTCAAATTCATCATCAAGTCTACTTTTCAACAAGTAAAGGATGAAGTAATATTGAGTGACGGACAAATTCTGAGTTTTTATTTTTCCTTTTTTTGGCTTATAATGACCCCTAAAAATATCTACCTGACCGTTCTCTCACAGCCATAAATACTCCACAAAGCCCAAACACACATTTACAGAGTTTCAACAGATTCATCAAAATTCTTAATCAATATACAATCAAAATCAAAATCAAGATATATATATATATATATATATATATATGGATTCCACCAACCTCTTTAGGTTAACATTCTTCAGAAATCTGGAAACAGATTCAACAAAGGTGAACGCAAAGGCCGTAACCAAAACATGTGGATCACATGACGGCACAAGCGGTGGGGTTCTCGTCACTGAAAGCCGTCGTGTAACGCACCTCCGTGGAACTCGCTCGCGCGAGCTGATTCACGTATGGATCTTCAGCACTTCGCACGTACCCAGCCGGAGCTTTCTTATCGTAGACGCCGGGAGCATAGGGGTGGGCGACCACGTCGTAAGGGACGTAGGGCCACAGCTCGGCCTTCTTGCCGGTCCGGTGAGCTATCCGAGCCACCACCTTCGACTGATCCACGTAGCCGGTGACGGTTACTTTGTTAGCCTTGCGATCCACATCCACTTGGTTCACGCCCTTCATACCTTCCACCGCCTTCTTCACCTTCCTCTCGCATCCCTCACAGTCCATCTTCACTTTAACCTCCACCGTCTGGTAAACCAAATCAGGCACTCCAGCCGTTAAGATTCTAGATCATAACTCTATAGAGAACGCAGAGCAGGAAAATCTGAATCGGGAAAATTAACCAGAGAAAAGAAAGTCAGATTACCTGCAACTGCTTGCGCTTCTTGTGCTTGGAGCTGCCACTGGAGCAGTCGAAGAGTTCAGAGATGTTATCGAGAGCACCCATGGTGAATTTGAGAGTGAAAAAGAATACTGTTGGGATCCAACGAGCAGATACGGATGACGAATGGAGAAAAGTAGAGGTGAGAAAATATCAAGAGGATCGATGGAGTGAGGGGTTTGCTTCTTCTTTTTGGGGTGAGTGATATTGATTGAAGAGCTTTGGAGGATAAGGGCCAAAGGATTCACCGAATTTATAATCAATGTTAGAGTGACAGAGGGACATGGGGGGTAGGGCGAGTCATACTGCAAATCTGAGTCGACCGGGTAGTCAAGAAGGCCATATCGGGTACTGGGGAGGGGTGGCAGAATTGTGCCACGTGTATAAGGGTTAAATAGGAGGGACCCATGAGAGAACCGACCACAAAATGTACAGTGGGTCCGGGCTTTGAAGAATGGGTGCCAGCGAAGGGCAAAGGGTATCAATTTGAATTTTTTATTAGGAAAATTTGGGAATGATGATGGCTTCCATCTCGAGGTGAGGCCTTCTCTCTTCCTCTGCGTTTAACGCGTTAGGCCTGATGTTTCCAAGCACTGTCCCACTCCCAATCCCCTTCTCAACCAACATCCACGAGTATGAAATTATTAAATCTTCCGTTTTTCTTCAATAATACATAAACTAAAATACTGTATTAGGCCGGAGAGGTGGGATTTATAAATTTAAAAGACTCCTTCTTATTAATAGATTAATTTTTTGATAAAAGTACCTATGGCTTTGGTAAGAGTTAGCTGACCTAGTTAGTAGAAAGTTGAGTGAAGTATTGAGATATGGAGCTATGAAGAAAGTTGATACTCTATTTTCTCATGGAGTAATTTTTTAAGATAAAACTCTTTTTTTTTAAATTGATGTTAATCACACAATTGAACCAAAATTAATATCATCACCGACAAACAACAAGCGTTATGAGTAAAGTGTTTTGTTGTTGACTTTATAATTGTATATCAATAAGCCATGGCAAGGGTGGGATAAGTATGGGGGAGTAGAAGTTGGTGATTCAATCCAGCGATGTATGAATAAAGTATTCATTATATTAATAGTGATTAATATATACTCATCCAAAGCAATATTAATGAATAGTGGTACTGATACTAAATACATTTTGTATCCATCACATAAAAAGAATAAATATAAATGAACAATCTGACTAATTCAAATCGAATATTTATAGGATCTTTCAAATGATAAGCTTTCCCAATAAAATTTAACATTGCTACATCCAACGCTTGAATTTAAGACCCTATACGTTTGGTTTTTACATGCATCGTAAATCGTAATTGATAACCGATTTCACATTTTTAAAAAAAAACAAAATTGAGGATCTTGTTAATGTTTGGTCCCCAAAGCCGAAAGGACAGAGCGTCAACATCGAGTTAGGCAGCGTTCCCACGATGAAACTTCGACTACAGAGAGAATCTTCACATGAACGAAGCCCGTCGGACACGCATCCTTGTCGCGTTATACATCTCATACAGCGTTTCCCCAAACATCATGGCGTGGATTTTCTATGTGCTACAAAATTCACCTGAATAATAAGTTTTAAGTTATATAGTACTAAGTAATTTTTGTTTACTGTCCAGTTTCTTCTAATTTTTTATGCGTGCCTTTAGTCTTTTCCATATAGATTATGAAATTTAATTATTACTATTCCATCCATCCCTTGTTGAATTCACAAAAATTAAGAAAGTTGCTTATGTCTCAAGTTTTTCCTTCTTTCTAAATATATGCCTCTATTAACTAAGTGCCCTAGTAGTTAAATCATTTATCCCAAAGGGTACTCTAAAAAGGGACCCGGGAATTTTGGGTACTATAAAAAGGATCAGGGAGATTAACCGTAATTACAAATATGAGCATACCATTACTCCCCTCGCCCACCTAATGGATATCGGGTCGGGCCTTGACAATGGGAAGGTTGGAGCCCAAGTGGCCCAATACATAATTAGTAGAAAATGGACTTCGAATTGAGTTGAACCATCTCTCGGTACACGTTTCACCACCAAGTGTACAAAACGCATGCAGATCCTCTCCGTCGTTCTCATTGCCACGGCATGACCTTGACCGTGAGAACTACTCACGCTTCGCAGATTAACTCACACATATCCACTTCTTCATACCAACTAATTAACTGTTCTCAAGGCCACGGGCTGACCGTGAGAATTGCTCACGGTTGCGGTTGAACGATAATAATGGCAAGTCTGAACGACGTTTCATTAACCCATGCACTAGTATTTTTCTTAGTCACAAGTATATCCATGAGAGTTTATCACGGATTGAACAAAACCGTGAGAAAACTGAAGATCCTCACAGCAAGTCAGCGACTCAGTACTTACTTCCTCCATTGTTCTCACGGTTACTTAGGTTGAGCAACGTCCCATTCACTCGCACACTCAATTTCTCACAGTCAAGAGACTATCCGTGATGAGTTCTCACGGTCATGATTTACAGTATGAACGAAAACGTCAACGTATCAATCAAAAGACCTACAGTGTTTATATTAAGTGTCAACTCAGACGCTGTCGGATTCATCTTCTTACTTGGTTTATTCATCTTTCAATATGCAACGTTAGATTTTTTTCCTCCCCGCCGTTTCAGTTAAGTTCAGCCATATGATCATGAACAGAATGAGTTTGAAATGGATTTTGTTGTTGAGTATTAAATCTAACGAACACGAGGTCATTAATTTTGGCCACAAAAACCTACGTATTATTATATTTTTATTGCAACACCCAAGTCATTTTATATAAAACTGACGTGGAGCTCTACTCTAGTTAATTTCCATTTGAAGGGCTTCCTTCGAAAGAAGAGGAGAGAACTGAGAAGCAATTAAAGGAAGGAAGCTCTTGATGACACACGCCTACGACTCTAAAGTTTAAGGTACAAAACCCTTTTGCGGACCTAGTTCTATCCACCGTTACCTTGCACGTATGCTATATACTCTGCTGCCTCCCGCTCTCTGTCCTGTAGATGCGTGCTCTATATAGCTAGCTCTACATTTTCCTCCTCATTTACTTGTCTCAACTCTGCAGGACTCCCAAAGATCTTCACCCTCATCCCTGTGAAGAACTCAACCCTTCTCGAGATTTGCACACGAATCGTTAACATGTAAGAGTACTGCTACTAGACTACTGCGAACTGCGAAGAAGAGAGTAGTCGGGGTCAAGCTAAAGAGTGAAATAAGGCAGTAGCGTAGGTGGGGTACTTGCGTAGGATAAAAGAAAAAGAAGAAAACTTGGGCAATGGGAACGAACGATCAGCGATGATCGATCTGTTGCTGGTACAGTTAGTGATTTTCTGCCACGTCTTTACGGGGCAATTATGGACTGTGCTTAGTGGTAAGACGTCTGAACAGTGTCGTTTTAATAATGATTCGTGTTATAGCGGTATTTTTGAACCAAAGCTGGCGTGAAACTATACATATCAGGGAGTGAAAGAGAGAGAGAAGATCACAGCTACGAGCAGTGAGTTGATTTGCTTTATAGTAGAAAAGTAAATGGATGTTACAAGAGAGAAGATGTGGATTGGGTGGTGACTGAATGTGTACCAACTTTACTACTGATTCACAAGAGCTAGAACAGGGTAGACTCAAAGTTGCACGAGAAGGGCTAGAAAAAGCTAATTAATTAATGAGGAGACCTAATTAAACGTTGTTTTCATTAGGGGGATGTCTTCTTTCTTTTTTTACCCTTTTAGGTTAATAATAACGAGAAGGAGCAAATGCAATGAACCAAAAGAACCGACGAGATATGGAGGCAGTTTCAGAGAATCACGTGTCTTGCGTGTGTCGGAGTCTGATGAATGTACGTACGTAGAGAAAGAAAAAGAACATATAGATAAGAGAACTCAATCCTATTACCCTTTTCATTTGTCCCCTCTTGTTTAAGAAAGCAACGTTTCAAAGTAAACCAAAACCAAACGGTGCAGGTTAGTTCATTGGCACACGAAAGGGGGCCAGCATGAACTCAGCAAGTATCCTCCTCCTAATTATCCTATGAATTTCCTCATGATTTAAAGTGGATGGTAATGAACAAATATTCATGCATCTGTTTTGCTTGCGGCTCGGTGTCCTCAATGAAGAAATACTCCTCCCTCCATCTTTAATATAAAACATACTCTAATGAAGAGATTAAATTATAAAATATTATATCTAATCTTAATTATAAAAGTCAGTTAATTTTTTTAAAAGATATATAAAATTAAATAAATCAATTAATTATAATTAATATGATATTTAATTAATTTAGGTAGATTTAAATATATGTAAAATAAATTTATCTTAAGTGATTAATTAAATTTAATTTTAATTAATTGATCTATTTAATTTTTTTTGAAAAAAAATAACTAAATACAAGGGGAGGAAGTAGGTTTAGAAGGACTCAGGAATGTAGAGGGAGAGGGAGTGGGGCAGCAACTTGATGGGAGGGAAATTACATTTCACTCGTAGGTACGACACAAACTTGATTCGGGGAGGGTATCGTGGTATAATGGAATTCCATCAAAGAATAATTTGTGACGTTCCACTTTTTCACACTTTCTTATCACCAAACCTTCACGTACCTTACTTTGCAGATCATCCATGTGCTTGCTTCCTCCTTCCCTCAATATCCCTCCAATTCCATCGTACTTCCCATCGCATTGTATATCATCATGACCACTTTGACTTTTATCCTTACGTATATATATATATATATATATATATATATATATATATATATGTTTTATCATTAAATATTACCACATCCTCTGTGTTCCTGAAATTTGAAGTAATTTTAGGAATACCAAGATGTGTCCATAAATTTTAAGAAAAATTATTACCAAGTCTTAGTGAAAGTAAGTAATCCCTAAAAAATTACATAAGTGAGCAACATGACAAGTCTTAGTATAAAAGATAACAACATATTCATGCTATTCATTTATTATTACTTCTCTCATGATATTTATAATTAACTTTTAGCATATGTTGTTGGAACAAATAATATCTTTAAATCTTATCATCTTTATCTTAAAATTAACTACTTTTGAAGTCTACACTTATTTAATATATTCTATGAAAACAAAACCTACACAATAATGCCAACAAATATTGACCCAATTAATAAGGAAGTGTCTCTTAATTTATAAGTTCGTAAGCTCAAATCCTATTTAATATGGTATATTTTTGTAAACACTCTTTAGGTATAGAATTTTGAAAGCATATCCTGACTATAGTGAGTCATTGAATTCAATTCACCTAAGCTTTTATGCTATTGAAAAATGCTTACACAATAATAAATAAAAAGTTAAAGTTATATATTGATATGAAAAATTTAATAGTGATATTTATAAATAAAAAAATATATTTTTTACCTTGTAAATGGAATGAGAGGAGTATATATAAGACATGCTGGAGATTATTTTGCTTCTTTAAAAACCTCGTTGAGTTTTACCAAGGGTGGGACTCACTCATCAATTCAATCGCCTTCCCCCATGCTCCCAAAACTCAAACCAACCACCCTTTTCCTGTTTTCTCTTCCTATGAGCATTTTAATTAGTTTATATTCGAAGACCTTGGGAATTGCAACTCAGCTTTTCTTGTCCGTTTGTCTGCTGCAGTTTGGCCGATATGCTTCGCCACAAATAAGGACCAGTCTCCAATTTTTTATAGTAACATTATTAGTAGACACTTTTCGTTTGAATTAGAAAATGTTTAGTTTTCTTAAAAATCCCGTACGATAATATTTACGAAAACCATGCGGAGAGTATTTTTGCTTATTGATGATTAGAGAATCTGCTCTTTTGACCAACTTCAGTTTTGACATTTTTTGTTGTTGTTGTTGTACAAATTAAAAGGTGCGAGAGAGAGTATTTGGATGAAATGTTCCCTTGATTTGCATGATAATTAGCCTACAAATCCAAGCAAGAGTTGGTCCCTTCTGACGTGGTGTTCCAATATAACCTCCAAAATTCCATTCCCAACAAATATGTATAGATAATTGAAATTGAAGTTGAGATTACACTCGTAAATAAATTAACTTTCCACGAATGAATCCGCTATTATCGTCTTAAATCTCAAGCAACCTTGGTCGGCACTCTTTCCTTTTAGATTTAAGATCATGTTGGGGAGAAATATTGTGATGTACTAATCAATATCTACAATTTCAAGATATTGTGATTATGATAATAACAACAATTCATAGAGGGAAGACGGAAGAACATTTTATATTCAATCAATATAACTCAATAAGCTTACCAAATTAATGGAAATTAAAAATTTCTAATCGGATTAATTACGTACACTAGTGAGACGCCTAAACTGGTAAATATTTATATCACGTGAGAATAAATCTTGGTCCTTGATACCCCAAATCCCCGATTGCCTTCATGATTAAGAAAATGTTTCTCATTTATTGTACGTGATGGATTCATTTCCTTTCAAACCCAAAAAAAAAAAAGATATTAGGACAAGAAATGTTCATCATGTTAATTGTCATGGCATTTAAAATTCTGAGTATGACATGATATAAATTCTGCTGGGATAAAAAGCCAGATAGTTATTCCCGCAGACGCCACCAAATCCTGGCACTTGACATGGGATACCTATTTCCTTTAATAATTAATATACTTATAGACAATTTTGAATGAGTTTGAAATGTAAGAAAATAATAAGGGGACATGATAACGAATACGAGGAACAAACCGAAAAGAAAAGCAGATACAGTTTGTCCTCTGGCATATACTACCGAGATAATTATGTTTACCCTGTTTTAGACAGAAAATTATATTCTGGACGTGTTATTGATTACGCCTTTATTTTTTTGACAACCAATTTAGTACATGACATATTATTGATTACGCCTTTATTTTTTTTATTAATATAACTTTTTAATTAAATTATATTTAAGTATTATTATACCTAATTAAAGATAATTTATTTAAACATAATTTTTTATTTTCATACATGTCCAAACTTAAAATTTTTTATTTAAACGGCCAAATTACCTTCTACATAAAATCAATGTTTTTTTTAGATTAAATATAAATATTATTTTATTAAAAATAATCCTATTTAACGAGCACTGCAAATTAGATGTAAAATCTTTTCTAACAAAAATTCAAACCTTAAAAATGTGAGAATGACCTTTATCGGTTAAGCCTGGAAATATGTGAAATGATATGATAAAGTGCACGATTTGATATATATTTTTTTAATTTTGAGAATTAAAATGTATACCAGTCACGGCAAGTTAAAAATAAAAATGGCATTAATGGAACAGTGACAAAGATAGTATCCATAATTTTAGAACAAAAGGAAAGAAAAAAAAAACAAGAGAATAAGTAAGTGGTGTAGAAATGTCGGGGGAAACGACAAATATAAGAATCCCAGACTCTCGAGTCCCATTGAAAATAATCGAACTGACAAATCTTTTAATTTGTTTTCTCTCTCTCTTAAATGAGAATCACTGACTCATTCCCAGCCTCACAGGTTTGTGCGTGAGTGAGTTTCTCTGTTTATTTTTATTTAATTGGTTTTTCTTTTTCTTTATTTAAAATTCCAAACGAACGCCTCTGAAATCTCTGACCCCTTAGTTTGGTCACAAAAATCTGCACGTGCTACGTCGCTGCTTACCCCGTCCCACACTTCTCTCTTTAATGCTTACAAATAACATATAAAGGAAAACTCACTCCTATTCTGTAGTATCCTAGGCTCCTCCTTTCCCTTTCAAGTTTTTCAGTTACTTCCCCCTTTTTCAATCCAAATCCCCCACCCATTCATTAATTCCTTCATGTATTTATACCCTCTTTTGCCCCTGTTCCTTCATACCCACCCCCACAACCCCTTTTGATCCATTCAGATTGCCATTTTCCCTCTGGTTCTTGCATGGCAATTCAAGCCCAGCTTTGTCCGGACAATCTCGGGTTTCCGTTATCTTGGTCTCAGGATTTGGTGACAGCTGAGAATGGGTTGGCTCAGTCCTGTTTCAATTCGCAACAGAGACCTCAACAGCAACAGGATTTGCGACAGTTGTGTAACGAGAGGCACATGAGTCACAACATGTTCGTCGACACAAATCTTCTCTTTTCTAGTAATAATACGAAAGTTAACAACCTCAACCCGTCTTCAATGTCTATTTCACAGAGCTTGGCTCTTCAATTCCAGAAACAGAGCCAGGATATGGATCGCTACATCAGAATACAGGTTAAAACTTAAAAAATCCATTATTTCAAAGCGTCTATCTGTTTTTTGTCAAGCTTTTCGAATTGTTCGGGGATTATATTAATTTGAATATTACTCTTGTTGTGAATGTTCCAGAATGAGAAACTGAGAATCATGCTGCAAGAACAGAGGAAGCAGCAAATGGCGTCCTTACTAAAGAAAGTCGAATCCGACGCGATTTACATGTTGAGGCAGAAAGACGAAGAAATTGCACAGGCAACGGAGAAGAGAATGGAGTTGGAAGGGTTTATGAGAAGACTTGAGGAAGAGAATCAGTCGTGGCGTAAAGTGGCTCAGGAGAAAGAAGCCATGGTGTTATCACTGCACAACACATTGGAGCAGGTGAAAGAGAGAGCTTCTTATGGTCTCAACAATGGCTTTGCAGCGGATGATGCCGGGTCGTGCTGTAACGATGAGGAAGAGAAGAGAACAGAGGATGATGATGTGGAAGTAGAACAGAGTACGAGAGAGATGATGATGGTTTGTAAAAGATGTAATTCTGGGAAGGCGTGCTTTCTGTTTCTTCCATGCAGGCATCTATGTTCATGCAGGGTTTGCGAGGCTTTGCTTCAGGCCTGCCCTGTTTGCAGTACGCCTAAGAAAGCTAGTATAGAGACTTTGATTTTCTAGGCAAGTTTTCCGGGAAAAGTAAATACAGAATTGGAAAGAAAAGAAGGAAACAAAAAAGATAAAGGAGATTGCTTAGAAGTTGCTGGGATATTAGTCATACGGATGCACACAATCCATTTCGATGAATGCACTCTTGGCACATTGCAGAGTTACTTTAGTTCCCTTCTTTCTCTCTAGAAAAAAAAATTCATGAGTTAAAAACGAAGTTTTTTTTTTCTCCTGCCAGTTAGATGGGATCTAGGGAAGAGCATTTGAGAATTGGGAAATCAAATCTCATCTGTTCAGTTTGAAAGTTTAAAAGAAAAGTTGTGATTATTTAATAAGGAGGATTCGAGCTATTCTTTATTTCTTTTTCTGTTTATAACTGAGTTGAAGAAATCAATAAAATCAAGGCGATGATGAGAACTTTTTTGAAGAAGTAAACGTTTACTTGTTTATTTTTAGCTCTTCTACTATACTTGAAATAATTCATAATTGCATTCAAGATCTTATTTTTAGATTTTTCGTTTTCTTTTTTCTTTGTTTGTTTGTTTTTTTTTTTTTGCAAAAATGAGAAGTCCTCCTCACTTACAATACAATTCATCAGCATCATCGCCTGTCACCAAAAATAGGGAAAAGTAAAGCTGACTAAACATTCATTTAATAGTATTAAATCCCCTGTGATATGTTAAGATCAAATAAAATTTAGGAAATTTATTTGTATTTGATTTTCTTACTCCTTAAATAAAAATTCCAAAAACCCTGGATGATTATTCACGTTGCACGTGTGCAGCTGGCAATTTTGAAGCACATTATCTCATGCGTATATTCTAGTTAACAAGAATGGGTTATCTTAAAATTTCTTGAAGGAAATAGAAATACTTGACACGGGGTTATTTTTTTCACAATAAAATAGTAATTGAATTGTAATTGCCTAAGTTTGGTTGGGATAAAGATGGCGGCATAGCGCTGCCCAATGGTATGCTATTTTGCTGACACATGTATTTATCATTGAGAGTTTTTTTTTAAAAAAATTAAAAATAAGTTAAACTCTTTTACCATTTAAAGGTAAAATAAAATTTTTATTTTTTTTAAATTATATTAATATCATGGAGGATGAAATATAGACACATAAGAGTTAGAATATCTTATCAAATACTACAATTTAAATTATAATAAAATATTATTTTTAAAAAAATAATTTTAAATAATTATATATTTTATTTTTTTACTAATTAAATTTATCAACAATGGGTATTTATCATTGAGAGTTGAATCTCCGGAGCTCCACTCTACGTTCTATATTTTCAGAGTATATATATAACAGTCATCCCTACATCTCTAAGAAAATTATTATTTTATGTAATATCTGTTTTAAACATTATGAGATACACAATAATATGCTCTCTTTTTTGTTGGTAAAGTCTAAGCAGTACATATAATTAGAGATTATTTTTTTAAATTTATAGCCATTAAAATAGATTTTATTTCTCGCAATCAAATCTTATTTATATATATACAATTTTGTTTGAATTTAATGCATCATGTTAAAGGAAATCAATTATCTACAATTATGTAAGGTTGACTATTTTTTTTGTTAAAAAAATTTAGTTATATTTAATATCAGTCTTCTACTAAAGTTAAAATTTAAAGAGTATTTATAAAAAATTTATGAGATTATCTACTAAAAGAACTATCATAACAATAATAAAAATTAAACTTGTATCTTTATAAAATATAAATTTATTTTTTATAATTTATGTCAATTTTCTTTTAATTTAATTGCAGGGTTAACTACTAATTGTTATCTTCCCATTACATTTGAAGACTTTTGTACATTGCCCATGGGGCCGTTAAACAATTTTGATTCCCTCCGATTCCTTAGGCTTTAAGTATCTGGGCCCACTCTTTCCCTGTTGGGCTCATTAGCCCATTCTCTCTCTTTTGTTCATACCTTTGGATACAATCCAAGGAATTATTCTCGGCTTGCCGTCCCAATTTCTTTTATTCTTTGTGGCTTTGTGCACGTCACTCATCATTACAACTATTACCCTCTCCCAGCACTTTCCAGTTCTCATGTCCAATAAGGTAATACTATTTTTTTAAAAAAATATTTTTATTTATATTCTCAATAATATTAAAAAAAGGAAAATAAAAAATTAAATTAAATAATTAAAATATTTTTAAAAAATATATTATATTAATTAAAATAAGTGATTTAATATAATTAAAATAATAACATAAACTTATATTAAATATTGGAATAGTATGAATTATCATTCTCTTTATAATTTAGTGACCATTTTTATTCCCTTCTTTACAATAAGCAAATATTATAGCAACTGATTCTTACGCACGTTTCCGCATTACAGCGTGGCTCTCCCGCTACGCCGCCGATTATTCGCTCCTCTATATCTCATCGGGACTGCCCCCAATCACCACAATCACTTCTCCACCTCTCGCCGGCATCTCTTGATCCCAACTTACTCTCCTCTCCGGCGCCATCTCACTGCTGCCTCTTTCGTCTCCCCAAACGGTATCGTTTCATTCTACTGCTCCAACTTCCCTCTGATTCAACTGCATAATTTTATTCTGTTTGTTTGTTTTGTATGTATTCTTCCTTCTGCTGAAGTGGATCGTTGTCCCATCCTTTTTAGTCCTGTTTGGTCTCTATCGGCAGTTTCCATGAATTCGGTCAGTGAGAGCGAATCGTTTCTAACTTTTTATGAGCTTCATGACTCGAATGTGATTCCTGATTTGACATTTACCGACAATAACGGCGTACACTTTTCCCCTCCCCACATCTTTTTTCCTATCACGCATGACGGCATTTCCCAGACGGGTGGTTGTCATCCTTGTCCTCGCTTAGCACCTCTCATATGTCTGTCGAGTGTCCTAGTTTCTAAAATCTACACACTGGCACCTCAATGATAACTTGACATCCTCATTTGATTGACGCGCTTTTCATTTCCCCTCTGACTTGCGGTCTTGTTAAGTTTATCTGATTGAGTAGAGCAACGGGCTATGGGGACGCAGAAAGTGCATTTGGAGTGTTATGATATGTTGCATCATGTTATGTGGAACTGATGGTTGATATAATTTATGGGAGCTAATAAATTGCGTGCTTTTAACGTAGGTCATGAACTAAGGGAATTCATTGTCAGATGTTGATGTGCTATGATATCCAATAATTTGAATTCCCTTTTAAACCCATGTATTTGGTGTTTTGGTTGGTGTTACAGGGTGGGTGATTGTCAATATAAGGCTTATCTATATTTAGGTTTGCATGCATGTGTCTTTGTAGATTTGGTTCTTACCTGGAACAAATATGAGCAGGGGGAATTTTGATTGGCAATATTGTACATTTAAGGCAGGTTTTAGCATATAAAGAAGCATTCAATGGCCAAAACACCAGCATCAAGACCCAGCAAATTATCAGTGTACCTTTACGTTCCTAATATTATTGGTGGGTATTTATCTTTACTGGTGCATATTATGTTTCTTTGCTGCCTACTTACATATTTTGATAACTATGTAATTCATCTTTTACATATATCAGAAGCAATTGGTAGAACTAGTTCTTACATCTATAGGATTTATTGCCGTTTTCTTGTCTTTGGAAAATTGGATTCCAGTACTGTGAATGTTTTAACTGAAGACTCTGCACTTCTCTGTTAAAAAATAGTCAGAACATCTCACTTTTATCAGAGTATACCATCTGTTTACAGCTGGTATTTCTATTGCAAGGAAGTTATGCATAACCTTCCTAATTCAATTAACTTAATTCCCTCTTTGGGAATTCTTCATGAGTTCACTGTTTAAAACTGACTTTATGGTGTTGTAGGATACATCCGGGTTCTTGTGAACTGTGCAGCCTTCTACCTATGCTTCAGAAACAGAATGCTTTTCTGTATTCTTTATTTTTTTAGGTGGGAAGCAGTTCCATGAGTGTTTTCAAGCATCCTTCTTTATCTTTTCTAACTTTTATGGAATTAAGGGCATAATGTGCTGAACTTGTCTTTTCAGCTTTGTCTGTGATGCTGTGGATGGTTGGTGCGCTCGCAAATTTAACCAGGGTATAAATTTACTTGTTCACACACTGGCGCATGTATATATATTAATTGCTGCTAAGTGCTAACATTGTTTCATGTTTCTGCATCACTCCAATAATTATACAACCATTGTTTCATGTTTATGTATGTTTAGCATTATTTCATTGTTAGATTGATCAGATTCTTAATTAGGAGTGAATTCATGTCTTTTATTAATTTCATCTTTGCTATGATTTATTGCTGAATAAGTTCCTTCTGTGTGTTATGGACTTTAGTGCATATTTGTCTTTTAAAGGGCCCATTAGGTACAAAATGGCAATTGGCAAACGAATGAATGGGAAAATTCTCTCGTTTAATCGTGGAAACCTGTCCAAGAAAGTCACTTTGCCATCCACAAAAAAGAATAAAACTACCTTCCCTCATTTTCCCCTTTCCTCAAATTCATTTTCCATGTACAAATCGCAGCCTTGAAGAATTAATGGAAGCTTCAGGCAGAAGTTGGTAAATATAATGAACAGATATATTACTACAGCACATTCATATTGTGCATTTACTTTCGTTTTTCAGTGTCAACCTTTGGAGCTGTTCTGGACATGATAACAGACAGGTAATTCACTCACTCTCCCCATTTGGCACGCACACTTTTCTGTGTGTATAGGTACCAGCCCTAACACAATAGGACACAATGACGCAACAAACATGGAGTATCCATATGTAATTTGAAGTGTCATGTAGTGTCTAATGAGTGTTGGACATGGATTTAGCTCATTTTGAAGTGTACATGCTTCATAGGCATCCTTAAACGTACACTTTCTTACATAAACGTCAAGGAGACGTATTAATAAATAATGATGATGCTTTAAGTTTAATATTTTGTATCCCATTTGCTTACTTGGATTATTTGTTCCTCCATTCCAGAATTAGTACAGCTTGTCTACTTGTAATTCTTTCCCAAGTATACAAGTAAGATTTTTCAAGCCCTCATGCATTTCATCAAATACTGGAATTTTAAACATGTATATCTGACGTTCGGGTTGAATCTTTGCAAAGGCCTGGTCTGATCTTCTTGTCACTGCTTGCCTTAGATATTGCAAGCCACTGGCTGCAAATGTACAGGTAATGTATAAATTAATCAATGCCAAGTTTTTCCTACCCTTCATATACTGTATAGATCTGCGACCATTTGTTTTGGTCTTTATTAAGTTCTTTTTGTTGGATTTTCATGCTTCAAATGCAGCACTTTCTTGCTGGGCAAGGATAGTCATAAAGATGTAAAAGACAGCACTAGCTGGCTTTTTAAGGCATATTATGGGAATAGGATGTTTATGGCTTACTGTTGTGTCTCATGTGAGGTAATCGTCTTCCTGTCTGCTCGATTACTTTTGATAAAAAAAATATCGTGTTTAAATTAAAAAATTCTCTCTTTTATAGGTCCTTTACTTAATCCTATTTCTTCTGTCAGAGAATCAAACAGACAAATTGGTGGATGTAAGTTCTATATTGTGCGCTCACGTTGTTTCAGATGTCTATGATGTCTAGGAGGTTCCCCAAGATCATTTTATTAGCTTCTCCATTGTCAATCCTTTTCAGGTGTTAGTGAGTAGTTTGCAAAAGATATCAGTAGTTACTTTCCTGGTCGGTACAAGTTTATTTGGATGGGCGATCAAGCAAGTTGTAAATATCATTCAGGTTCGTACGTACAAAGTTCGTCCTTTTTTCACAACATTAAGAAGATTTAGTGTCTCGTAAACTCAACACCAGTCAATAGTCATCTTAAGTTGTCTTTAGTTTAACTATAAAACATGATTACTTATATTTATATTGAAACATGACATTGGGAATTTACTGAGAGGACATGACTAGTGACCACGGTCCATTTTGCACAAAAGCTTTTAAATGCCAATTTACTTTAGTGAATAGACTTTGCATTTGACATATAACCTAACAACTAGCATGTTACTTAGTACTTCAGCTTACTCCTGCTTGGCATGGTCTTTGGCGCAACAGCGTACTAATATGACTAACCATTGATTCAAAGAACTTTCTTCTTCACATTCTTGGCTAAATAAATTAGTCGGATCTGGTTATTTTATTTATTGCATTTTGTATTGAGCCATTATCATGCTAGCAAGTTGTGTTTGTGACTTTGTTTATACTAAGACCTTTCTGGTGGTTCCAGATGAAGACAGCGGCAGACGTGTGTGTTCTTCATGACATTGAGAAAAAGCAAAAGCGCTAATTGCTTGTTCCATGACTATGAATCAATAGATTTGATGTCCGGCTTTTTCTATGAAGATGTTTGTTTTATGCCATGCCCTGGCCCCGTTTTAAAACTTAGAAGCTCTACTGCGCCTTATAAGGCGGAGTGATTTCAAAGTAACTGGAACTGGTTTAGTTTCAACCATTTTTAAAGAAAGAAATAACAATGTTAAATTAATGTACTCTACATGTGCTTGTAAATTCTTCGGAGAACTAGGCCACTATTGGTCAAGTTGTGATGGCTGTGCACGTCACGACTAATTTGATTAGAGAACTAACAAAATTAGGCTTCGAACCTTTAGAGGTCAAGTATACTGTCTAATTAATTGTTAATGGCTCAAAACTGTGTGTGAAAGTCATACTAGTCATAAGTTATGAGTAATTTGCATAGCTCAACTTTGTGTAAAGTATGAGCTTATAATATAATTATAGTAAAAATAATTTTTTCTTCTTATTTATAAGTTGTATTTTATAAGCTTTTATGTTCTTTTTATACGCTATATGGCGATATTTATGAAATATTTTTTTTGAAAGTATTCTTAGTGTGCTTATTGTTGAATGAATATTGCGAATAAAGAAATTGAGAGATGCGTAAAAATTAGTAGAATTTATTGTATTGAGTACAATGTATTTTTTAGAAAAATGTTGATTTCGTAAATATTAATTAATTTTAACTAACTATTTTAACATGTATAAATTAGTTAAATGGAACTATGAATAGAAATAAGGGATGGAACTATGAATAGAAATAAGGGAGTATTATTTATTCAAATAAATATTCATCAATGTCAATGCGACTCACATGCATTGTACAAATTCCACACAATCTAGTACTGTATATGTAGAAACCTTTCTGTAACATTTGGATGTTGCCGAGAATAATGCATGAAGTCGCCCCATCTTTGTCAGAATCATCAGGTACCATGATAGAATCCATCCCCGCAAGGAAGAGTTTCAAGTCACGAATTTTGGGGGCCCGTTTTTGAAAACAACTAATTTTATGGCCTTCAGGCAGAATCTTTGTTGCATCAGCCCCACTTAAAATATACCTCGCTGTTAGTCTGTCACCACTCACCAGCTCTAGCTCCAGAGGAAATTTTGAGATGATTTTAGATTATGTCATATTATGACAACTTCTACAGGGTTCAATTGACTCATCTATGTAACACCCAAATAAGCATAAAGCATAACCCACATATTGTATGATTAAAATAGAGATACATGCTATCATATGCGAATTCCATGGCATGATATATGTGGACCAATTTGAAATCTACCCAAAAAAGGCAAGAGAAAAGGAATCCTGAGCCGCAGAATCATTATAAACCTAAATCATTATACACAATCAAAAGCAATAAAATGTTCCATGAAGTTGCGCGGATAAAGTTGCTCTGCTGAGGTCGCTGTCTCTAGTCTGTCACCAAAATGATGATTCTCACAATGAAGTTCCTTGGCAGTTGAAAATTAACTAATATAGGCTAAACCCAAAAAACTGGCTTATAATGATGGCCAATCCAAGGGCTATTGCAACAAGGGAAGAAGCCCAAGTGAGTTTCTCAGTTATTCTAGGTATTCTATCCTTTAGTGCCTGGCTACATGAGCCTATAAATACTGTATAGCTACCCATTGCAACGACTGTCCCTAGCAAGAACATGATGAGAAATGCAGCCCCAGCCAAGCGAGAAGGCAAGGCTAGGGCAGGCAATACCATCATCAATGCATCTGGTTGCAGGCCATGAACTATCCCTGTGGCAAAAGTAGCAAACCCAATCTTCTTCTTTCCTACAGTTGGATTATCAAGCGATTCATAGACACTGACATCACATTCGCCATTTTCTAAGGCAACACAAGGTGCAGGCACTTCGGAAGCTTCCCTAATTCCCATAGCACCAATCACGAGCAGAGTAAGGCCAACCACTCGAGTGCCCCAAGTACGAATAACCTCAATGTGAAGCTGATCCTTCAGTAGTAGAAAGATTAAGCCAAATATAACCTGACCGGCATCATGGCCACAACCCCAAAGGGCTCCAACAGCAGCACTCTCCATTCGGGTACGACCAATTGACAAAGGAGCCAAAGCTGCAAGGTGGTCAGGCCCTGATAGTGTGTGTAAGCAACCAGCAAAGAAACCAGTCCAAGCGCTACTCAATAGCTCAGTACGAATTAGTTTTCCACCAACTGCAGCTGCAGCAGGACCACCTGCCTTGGTGGCAGTTTGAAAAGTTGCATAAGCTGCCGGTGCAAAGGCTGGTTGGATTAAAATCATAACCAGAGCAGCAACTATTGCAACTGTTCGAGCTGTTATCACCTGAGATAAAAAATATCAAAGGATTTTTAAATATCTGAGAAAACGTGATTACATGTACTCTTAACTCTAAAATATAATCCCCTGTGGCCCAAAGGTTACCAAGATTCAAGAATATCACTACAAGGGATACACCAGTGACAAAACAAGATATCAACAGAGTAAGGTTTTTGTGAAAGTTTCATATACCCTAGTCTATTCCAGTTATGCTAATTCAATGGGCATTTCCGTAATAAAACCCGACTTAGTAACATCAATATGCAAAGGTAATTAAGTTCACCAACTTTCTTTCATGTAAAACTTTGTCAATCACATAACCTTGTCCTAAATTGGGGTCGTCAATAAGATATCAGTCAGGTAACGATAAATTTTATGCTTGTCCATCAAAGCCTATTTCTAGCACGCAATACATCATTAAAAACACTTGACTATTTGCTAAATTATAATGGTTTATAATGTGTTCATATAATATATTAGTCTTCAAAGTAATTAAAGTATTCGGTATAGATCAACGACAACAAGATCTTCTACGTCTTCCAACAAGAACAATAACGAAGCTGAATGCTGCAGATTGCCAAGTGGAGGCGAATTACTAAATTCAGAAAAAAGTGTTCCAATGCAAACATTAATTGAACGTACCAAGTAAAGTTTCCTTCTGATTGTTTCTAACATTAAACATCATTTCACAAGGAAAAAGCAGCCAGAAAACAGAAAAACCAGTAAACCTTTTTATGACAAACAATAGGCTTGGCGAGAGTATGCCACCAAGGCACAAGAACATCTGAAGAAAGGGACTAAAAGCAAATGCAAGCAAGATCTAAGAAATCCTTACAGATCCACCAAAAACGAAAATTCAGTCGTTTCAAATGACGATAACACGAATTACAAACCTTCCGTTGTCCTAAAGCCCCATCTGAGAACTGATTGAGAAAGCCGGGTTGGCGTGCCGAGTTTTCTGAATTAATCGGTGGTAGCGACGAAGTAAAGGAGGGGGTAGTAGACGAAAATGAAGATGGATTTTCATGTTTGAAAGAAATTGAGCTGGGCCACCTAACAATGGAAGGCGCTGAGGTGGGAAAAATGAATCTAGCAGAATCGAATCGAATCTTTCGATTGTGAAAAGAAGAAGAAGGGCTCAGATTAGTTTTGGGAGAAGAGGAAGAGGAGGAGGATAGAAGCCTCTCCATGGCTTCAAAAGTTGGGAAGAGGATGAAGATTGAAATGAGGAGAAGGAGAAGTGGAAGAGGACCTCTCGGATAAAGCTCCGATCCGCGAAGTCATCGAGAGTCAAGTATTTCTTGGCCAAAGACCCCCACAAAGTCTGCCAAAAACATTTTGCTTTTTTAAAATAAAAATCCCAAACATTTTGGGGTTTGAGAAAACAGAAAACCCTCCTTCAGCCAAAAACACGGTGCGCAAAGCAAAACAGACAGCGAATAACTAATTTGGTTTACAGCTCAATGGTGGATAAAGCAAACTTTTTTTTTTAAAAGTAGGCGGATCCCCATCAAATAATCTCATTCCAACTCAAAATTTATATTTAAAAGATCTAACTTTCTACCCACCAACCATGCTTAGCCAAATGCTTCTCCAATGAGGACTTTTTCTATTGACTCCACATTATTCAAAATAGTATAGTTTCGATTTTGAAAATAAATAGGACAGTTTTATATGGAAAGAATAAAATAAAAAATAATACAGCAGGCCCTAGGTGAATACACCTAAATTTAAAATTAAAACTATACAGTTTTAAATAAATTGAGAGGCAATAGAGAAAGTCTTTAATAGAGAGATCCTTGCTGAACTTTGTTGGTGGACAAAACAGACTTTATTTGGAATATTGACACTTCGGATATGGAGAGAACACTCTAGAAAGAAGTCCATCTAACTCCTAGTCATATCCCAAATCAATGGTGATGGCTATTGCTAGTAGCCCACAAATAATGAATGCGAAACAGAAAAAAAAAAAAAAGACAGCAAAATACTGACAATGTATACACATACAACAAATTTCTTAATCAACTCGAAATTCATTAATGGCAAAAAAAAAAAAACTTCCAATTCAAGTGTAAACGCTTTTCATAAACATGTTATTATTTTACTATTGTGAAAAGTGTTTTCCTTTTCTATCTAATGCTCCTGTATTGTGAGAAACTGTCTTATTCCAGTTAGTTAGGGTTGTTTGGTGATAAACGAGTGTGGGAATTGATGCGGACTACGACCAAAGGGGTGGGCTGGAGTGATTTGACTGGCGTGAGAAATTTGTTGGGTTTTGGTAAGAGCTCTGAGGCCACCAACCCAAGCGTGATTGGAATCAACGGGGCTTACCATACATAGGAGTGAATCTCAGGGCTTTTGTTGTTTGTTGTGATAGAGGAGTGAGTACCGGTTGCTTGTTCATTTAATGACAGAGACCAATTCAAAGTTTGGAGCTTTTTGTTTGCAGTTGAAGCAATGATGTTTATGGGTTTAAAGAGAGGTGCAAATTGCAATAATAGAATGACAGATAATCCAAGCAAGCGCAGCCTCTCTTTCAACTAATAACTCATAACACATACGCATTTTCATCTACATATGAGTGGTTCAGATGGTAGGCCATGTGTACGATTCGTTGCCTGATAATCTTTCTTCTTAGTTGACCTCAGAATAATGAAAAATGACACTCTTTTGGTCTATACAAGACGAATAAGTTTTTTATTTTTATTTTTTAAAAAACGAAAAAGAAAAATGGCTTAAAAACTAAATAAACTGAGCAGCTGCATGTTTCAACTCACAAGTGCGAGTGAGGCTCCATCATAGCAAATATGTCAATGCTTAATATAATAAAAGGAAATATGATGATCTTGGTTTGTGGGATAACTGATGAGTATAACGTGCACAAAAAATCAATTAAGTGTTAAAAAAAATTAATTTTTTTATAAAAAAATAGAAAAAGATATTAAGAGTATTGCAATATTTTTTATTACAACCAAACTGAGCTTCAAAACGGTTAAAACAACTCTCACTTGAATTCTCCAAACTAACTTTTTCATAATATTCAAGTTTTTTAGATGAGATTTCAAAAAATAATTTTTTCCCCCTACCTAAACGTAAATTTAGTGAAAGGTTAGATTACCAAAAGCAAAACTTTTTGGATACTAAATTTTAGCACTAATAAATTATTAAAGTTAGTGATAACATGACTTTAGGACACATCATCTTTTATAAATCATTTACGGGTCAAATGAAAATATTTATCCTGTGAAGTTGAATACAGTAAGGAAAAATTAATCTATCATACTACAGTGAGCTAATGTTCAAAATTTTACTAAAAAATATACATATATTTAAAAACTAATATGCTCCGAATATGATTGTAACTTATGGGAAAATTGTATCTTATAGGAGAATAATTATGCTTGGTAAATTTAATAACAAAAGATTTATATTTATACTTAAAATTAAATTTGCATAATGTGGGGGGACAGTGATCGTGGAATCTTTTAAGAAAAGTAAATTGGAATGGATGTCGGATAAAAAGGAGGGGGTATGATGATTTGCAGAGGTGTCGTGTGGTGACAGGGCCAGCTCATACTCTCTGTTTGGATCAAATCCAAAGAGGATCAGGACGTACCCACCCCACCACCCCACATGCATTTGGCTTGCACTTTCGTGTGTCTCCCACACGCCTCTGATATTTTCCCTGCAGATAATGACATCTCCTTTCTTTCGCCATTCCTTTTCCTTACTCCATAGAACAATGAAGAAAAGAAAAGAAATCACAATCATAAAGATCATAATCTTACAACCAAATTACTTAATGCTTGGAAGGATAGTTGGAGCAATTCCCTCCTTTTTTTTCCCTTAAAAATTGTTTCAAGTGATTTTTCATTTCTTAATATAGTTATAACATAAATTAAAAAAAATAAAAAAATCCATAAAAATTCCACATTTAAAAAATTTACTGGTGAGAGAAATATGATAAATTTTTATTAAAAAAAATTATTAGTACTCTGTGTACACATACTACTAGTACTTTAGTTTAAATAATTTTCACAAAAAAAAATGGGGACCTTTCCCAAATATAATTATGTACCATCATATTATACTCGATATAATATCGGTCGTTACATCTAGATGCTTTTTTTTTAAAAAAATAAATATTTATGCGCCATATTCTGCAAACTTGTGTACTAGACATTTGGCAATTTGACAATCTTAATGGTGGTCATGCCCATTTACATGAAAAGTTTGGTGACTTGATGGTTGGGCTAACATGGCAGCCCAACAACTCACCTTCACTTTTCCCTCCTTGTGGCCCAACTTAAATATACCGAATAACATCTGATGACCCGGGCCCATGAACCCTAAATATAAACTATAAACCACATCCAGACGTTAATACGTTATCTATTATCCATCCGTATGTGTAAGGATGAGATATATTATTATTTAAAATATATTTAATTTTTAAAAAGTATTATTTTATTATAATTTTAATCGCGATATTTTAGGAGGTATTTTAGCTCTTGAGTACCTATGTTTATATTTAAGAGTAATAGACGACCTATCTTATTTAATATCAATATAGTTTAAAAAATAAAAGAAATTTCGCTCTGTTTTTAAATTATAGATAAATTTTAATTTTTTTTTATTATTTTTGTGATAAAAGAAAAACGTTATCTGTTATCATTGCACCAAACGAGAGGCCGAAACACTGCCTGTATTGCTTCCATCCATATCTGCCTCTCGTCAAATTCCCTTTATCT
Organism: Leucaena leucocephala; assembly: GCA_037074615.1. Lineage (NCBI taxonomy): Eukaryota > Viridiplantae > Streptophyta > Magnoliopsida > Fabales > Fabaceae > Leucaena > Leucaena leucocephala. Next base: position 320,828 of record CM073561.1, on the reverse strand, counting down.
GTAACGGCTCCAATCCCATAGGAAACCACGCTGCTACACCACCCTATATACTCAGCAACACTGTCCCAATAATTCATGAATCCTCCACATGGACCGATCTTATGGGTCCAGCATAAAACGCTTTGTTCCTGTGCTTCACACCAGATCACCAAGCTCATTAACTGAAATTTCATTTCGCTGTTGTCTAGCGCACTCTCCACTTCTGAACTCTTTTGCTGCTTCTCTTCATGGCCAAGCCTGTGTCCATCGAAGTTTGGAACCCAAATGGCAAATACAGAGTCGTCAGCACCAAATCCATGCCCGGAACTCGTTGGATCAACCTTCTAATCCAGCATGATTGTCGCGTTGAAGTAATCGGCTTCCTTTTATCCTTTTCTGTTATATTGCTTCTCTTTCTTGAGATGCTTTTAGTGTTTTTCTCTTGTGCAAATGACTACAAGTTTCTCTGTTCGTGCTCAGATATGTACCCAGAAGAAAACTATTCTGTCTGTTGAAGACATCATTGCCTTAATCGGTGATAAGTGTGATGGAGTCATCGGCCAGGTAATAACAACACTATGGGTCATATCAGAAATGAGAAAAGTTAGAGTATTTCTATCTTTATGTTGTTCTAGTTTCTTTGATTATTTTTCTTCTGTTCCCTTCTTGTTTTTTTTTTTTTTTGAAAATAAGTTGGTGTTATAGCTGACAGAAGACTGGGGAGAAGAATTGTTCTCCGCATTGAGGAGAGCGGGAGGCAAAGCTTTCAGTAACATGGCCGTTGGTTATAATAATGTTGATGTCAATGCTGCAAACAAATACGGTGTTGCTGTCGGAAATACTCCTGTAAGTCATCCTTCCCCTCACTGCAAACCTTAATAAATGCACGCAAGTTGTCTTGTAACAAAGCTAGCATTTATGTAGTTTTCTTAAATAACAGATACGAGGTATTTCTTCTCTATACAAACCAGTTAGATGAGTTATTGCGCGATTACTGAAAAAAAATATTCAGTCAATTTGGCGGTAATCATCCACCACTTCAACTAATGGCCAAAGAAAAAAAATACTTAAACTATGAAAAGAGTCCATCAAGCCATAAATAGTTTTTTATTACATTCTCTAACATTATTCCGGCAAAATAACGATTTTAAGCTCTAACATTCATTTTGTTGCTCATTTCATAGGGAGTGCTGACGGAGACAACAGCAGAGTTGGCAGCTTCACTTTCTTTAGCAGCTGCTAGAAGGATCGTTGAGGCAGATGAGTTCATGAGGGCAGGATTATACGATGGATGGCTTCCTCATTTGTAAGAATACACACACACACATATATATTATTTGTGTGTACTAATATATGATATAATTAGAGTTGATTTTGGTTCTAAATATAAATTATATTTTTCAAATTTACTAACCCGTGTTGATACTCTATCAACAATAATCAAAGAATGAAAAAGGGAGTTAAGGAAGATGATTATGGTGTTTTAGAAAAAAAATGCTATAATAATTAATTTATTTAATCTAATTAAATTAGTTAAATATGTCTTATATTTAAGATTAGAGGAGTATATTACTTCTTTGCTCATTTTATATAGGCTGAAATAAGTTACTCACTCCTGTAATGGCTGGAATAAGTTCTTTACTTCTCCCATAGATTTGTTGGAAACTTGCTCAAAGGACAGACTGTTGGTGTTATTGGAGCTGGTCGTATTGGATCGGCTTATGCGAGAATGATGGTAATCTTTCACATTAAATCAAATATTGAAGTCTTTTAGTACCTCTGGGCTTATTTGATTGAGTTGCATGTGTTGAATGCTATATTTGTCATACTGCTAGCTCAATGAGAACTGACTAGCCTACAAGGGTAATGTCCAGCTCTATTAATCTCATTTAAATAACATTTTGCTTCGTTGATGACAGAAAAAACTTTTTGTTCTACTGTTTTAGGTTGAAGGGTTTAAGATGAACCTAATTTACTATGATCTGTACCAATCCACACGCCTAGAGAAGTTTGTGACAGGCATGGTCTTGACTTTAACTTATTAAGCAATATATAAAACTCTAAGTTGATGGCTTACATTTTCACCGTTGCAGCTTATGGTGAATTCCTGAAAGCAAATGGTGAAAAACCAGTAACTTGGAAAAGGGCAGCATCCATGGAGGAGGTTCTTGTGGAGGCAGACGTTGTAAGAAATTTGTGCCAAGAAAATTAATTCCAAACTTACATATCTTTTCTGGTTGTTTCAAATAAAATGGGCTTTTTGTGGGTGCATGTATATTGTAGATTAGTCTCCATCCTGTCTTGGATAAAACCACCTATCATTTGGTCAACAAGGAAAGCCTTGCAAAGATGAAGAAGGTAAAATTTGAAGAGTGCTTAGTTATTATTAACAGCCTAAAGAGATATATAAATGTGGCAATGATGCTATTCCAATCACAGGAAGCAATTCTAATCAACTGCAGTAGAGGGCCAGTTGTTGACGAAGTTGCTCTTGTGGAGCACTTGAGAGAGAATCCGATGTTTCGAGTAGGCCTTGATGTATTTGAGGTAATGTTAACGTTTGTCTTACAATAAGCGTAATTTCTGTTCCATCTCTTGACAATTATAAATAATTAAACTTTTCTTAGGATGAGCCCTACATGAAACCTGGCCTTGCAGAAATGAAGAATGCCATTGTGGTGCCCCATATCGCATCTGCTTCCAAGGTAATGCTTTTCCCTTATGTATGCGGTGCCCGCCAAAGACTTACCATCTGTTATATGTGTATTTGGCATGGCTTTTGCCCTAAGTGATGTTTTCAACTGAAAAAGTCAATTTAAGTCTAAAATTATGTTTGGTATAACTTTAGAGATAACTGATTTTTTTGTTCAAAAGCTGCTTTGAAATTGAAGCAAATGTTTTTAGTTTTTGACTTTTTTAATTTTGAACACTTTAAAACTAACTTTTTAATATATTATTTAAATAAGTTTCTATTAAATTGACTTTTTAATAATAATTTATCTAAATATATATTACATTACACTAATTAATTTTTATCCCAACTTCAATTTATAAAACTCAATTGGTATAAAAGTTACTTTTTATAAACGTTAATTCAAATAGGCCCATATCTACTCTCTCAAGGATGGCAGGTTGTAAGGGTCACCAAAATTACTCCATTTTGTTTGCAGTGGACCCGAGAGGGAATGGCAACACTGGCTGCTCTGAATGTTCTGGTATGTCTTGTCATCTGAGGATGGATCTCTGGCCGTTGGAAAATAATTTGTAATGAATATAATTTGTGTGGGACTTAATTAGAAAGAAACTGATACTTGTTAAAAAATTCAGGGGAAAGTTAAAGGGTATCCAGTGTGGTCTGATCCAAACAGGGTGGAACCTTTCCTGAATGAGAATGCTCCTCCTCCAGCTGCATGCCCTAGCATTGTTAATGCCAAAGCCCTGAGTATGATATCATGAACTTCAACTAAATATTTTTAACAGCCTTGTTGAAGATAATCGTTATGGTTTCTTTCTCAATGCAGGTTTGCCAGTTTCAAAGCTGTAAGATTGATGCAAGCAGCATCCCTTTGATCTTGCGAGGGCCATCAAGAGCAAAAAGTTTGAACAAAATTTTTGTTATGTTGAGTTGGGCTCGGGTAACATGAAATAATTTACCTTAGGGGAGCTCTGGCATGTGTCTCTATATTTTATGTATGACTAATGACACTGTATGCATAACTTCTGTCTTATAATACTGTCTTATATTATTTTCAGAGATTAAGCATGGACTTGAGGAATATAGTAAAAACTATGCATAAAAGAAAGAAATACTGTTATCTTTTCCTTCAGACTTGAGACTTATCATTTCAGTACACTATAGAGATTGTCAAATCAAAGACAATAGGGGAGTTTGGATATGGGTTTTTCCGGGAATTCTAGTTAGGAAACTAATATTGCTACGTATAAGGTATGTATTTCACCGAAATTCTCTGATACTTCTGATTTCATTTGAGAGTTAGTAATCCATGAAATCTTGCCAACTTGTTTACATATGTGATCATACAGATGGTTCATTTAGTTTTGTATTCTTGTATTGCCTTTCTGCATTTGAAGAGAAGCAAATTATATTTCCGACATGGGGGATGTTACCAAAGAAAGTAACATGTAGATAAAAATTACTTCAAGACATGAAATAATTACAAAAATAAAGTAGATTCTTAACCAAACTCAGAATAAAGACATGGAAAACTATTTTCCCCAGAAAGAAGAAGCCACGGTTGTTGACGGACCGATCATAAATCATAAGATCATTTGTCGGAGGCCTACAGCCACATGTGAACTTGTGGTGTGTGGAGCAACAGCCACTGATGAATGAATTAGTTGAACAAACCTAATTTTTGATATAGGCTCCCTGGTTTTTTACTTTTCACATGTTGGTTTCCAGCACTCTACAGTATACAGCAACGTAACAAAGGTGAACTTGTGTGTCGTACCATGTTGTTTAATTCACAATGCACGTACTAAGTGGTACGTGTGTGGTGAATGCATGGGATGGAGTGAAGCAGTGAAGTGTGAAACTCTGAACGAAATTAAATGATTGTCAAGAAAGTGATCCGGAGCAATCATGGCGGTCTGGACCAAACAAGAATGCCCTTTTGTTGAGGCAATACAGAAAAAAAAGACAGATAATCAGAGATTCATGCACTGTATTTTTCACCGGAGTCAGAGAATGGAGCAATGTCGGGTAGCAAAAGGTGAGCAGAGCATCATGGATTCGCAAAGACAAATCTATTAGTATTTGGAATGAGGAAGCACACAATTAGATTATAAAATCTTTGACCATTTCTTATAATCTTATACTATTAATAATTGCTTCTTTAATCTTTAAAAAAAAACAGAGAAGGAAAAGGGTTTCGTTGAGCTGAGTTGGCGAGCCAGCAAAAGATAAGAGGACCGTTGTCCCCCTTATCGTGAATTTTGATAAAAGCATGGTAGGGATAGGACAGCTCTAAACTCGAAACTCCAATTACAACAACGACCACCAAACCTTAGCCTTTTCTCATCCCCCTGTCCCTTTCTTTTCCACCTCATCACATCACCCCTCCAACTACCCTTCTCCTTTCTCAGCGGTCCCATCCTGGGGCACTCCCATCTCATCATCTGACCTACTTTTTGCTAAAAAATAAAAAATCACCCATTCTACAGGCTGGATTCATTTGACACTGCATTAGAAAACGAGTCCCATGAAGTGGGTATTGATTCGCCCCTTCATTCTATGTTGAAGGCAGGGGTATATATGGAACAAAATTTCTTTTCTTAAAACAAATTTGAGAACTTTTATACCAGACTACTAAACTACAAATTCATCAGTACATTGTAACTTTCAACATTAAGATCAACGAATTTATAGTCTAGTGGCGAGGGATATAAAAACTCTAAAAGATCAAATGGGTCTAATATCATTTAATAACTTCATGCATGCAGTTAATACAAGACATCATAGAACTTCCAACGTTGAGAGTTGGCGAAAGAGAAGAAGGGACAGGTAAGAAGGGAGAGACATCATAGACGAAATACTATCTCCACTTGCAGGCCATTATTTGTCGGTTCCTTTCCCAAATTTGGCAATCCATTCTTCCTTCCTTCTCTTCATTTCTTTCCCCATTGTTTTTACTAATTAAACATACAACATCATCCTTTCTGCCGCATCTTGAATCTATACTCAAAAGAATAGATAATGTATTATATGCTAATTTATTACTTCAACTTTGATTGATTAAATTAAAGCTAGAAGGAATGGCCCAGAAGTTTGATAAAATTGGAGTAGAAAAAGACTCCATTTAACAAAGTCATCCAAAAGAAGTTACCCATTATTGCCATGTAACTTTGCTCTGAAGGCAGAATAAAATATCATTATTGAATCGTGCAATCATTGCTTAGCCAGCTATCACTTGCTAGTTGTTATTGCATGTAGTTTTGAGGAACAAAAAGTGCCAAAATCTAACAAATAATTTAAAGGGATTAAAGTCTAATTTTATTTTAAAAGTTTTTAGTTAAAAATGTTGGGTATTCAAAAATATTTTAAGAGCAAATTATCTTAGAAGTTTTTAAATCGTAGTCGTCCTGATCGTTACCAAATATTAAGTTTAACCGTTAGTTAACTAATATACTAACGTTATATCCACGCCATCTTTTATTTTAAGGTACGGTATAAGTTTGCTTTAAAAGTTTTTATTTATGAGCGTTAGGTATATGAATATTTTTTTAGGTTCAACGTCACTCTGATCATTATTTAAGTTCAGTTTAATTGTTAGCTTTACCAAATATAATAAGTTGATCAGTACACATATAATTTATTTTCTTTTTTTCTAAATCATATTTATAAATAAAAAAATTAAAAAAAAATATATTCGTCTAAATTCTATTGTTATTGGAGTATTAGTGTCAACATATTATATTATGTCAACTTTCAAAAAATAATATATAATTATCCTTGTTATTCACGCTTTCTAAAAATTCTTATAAGTCTTTTTGCATATGTTATCTTCTATATTTTTTACCCTACTTTATGCTCAGAAAATACACCAAAATTAAGTATGATTTTACAAGAGTGATAACCTATTAATAACATAATTTGGGGAATGTATTTTTATAATTTTTTTCTTATTTATTAAGTAGGTGGCATGTGAAACTTAGCTTAATATATTTGATTAAATTAAGAGTAAAAATGAACCTATATAACAACATGGATAATATTAAATATAAAATAAATTATCAGTTAAATTTAATTTTAGTTAATCATTAGGATAATATTATTACGAAAATCTTTTAAATACCCAATATAAATTGTTACTTTAACCCATATTTAAACAAAGTATACCCCTACGAATGAGAATGAATACCCATCAACTCGTCCATCTTCAGAATTACTAATACACGGCACCTATTTGGAAAGCCGACCCATGCAATCCTCGTGACGTCTTTAATTAAAAATTGCGGTTGCAAGACAAGGACAAGACAAATGAATGGGAGACAGAGTAAAAGACATACAGAAAGAAGAGGAGGATACCACCGCCACATTGGTTAACCCAAAAACTTAAAAAACGGTAATGGCCAACTTCTTTCAACCCAGGATAGGATTCACCTCCCCCTGATTCATGTTCAACGGTATCCATGCCATTTCATGTCTCATCATCTTCCATATTTTTAGTACGCCATTTCCATTTATTAAGAAGCCAATGACCTTATCAACTAATTACGTAGAAGTTTTATGTAAGGAAAAAGTCACAGGTCAATCATGTTGATAAAAATACAATTAACAATATTAATATTACAAAGTTAAAAATATGTTTTACAAACTAAATATATACTTTTTAAAATTAATCTCTCTCTCTCTCTCTATACACACACATAGATATGGATGGATAGCTGGTTGGGTCGACCTATGAGAGCCCTTATTTTCCTCAACGGTCTCTTGCGGAAGGCATTGTCGAGGTTGATAAGTTGCTGCATGAGTGCTTCGGTACTCAACGGCTATTCTACCTCCAAATCAGACGGCGTTTTACCCCTCTCCACCAAACAGTAAAACCAGACGGTGTTACCGGCGTTAACGTTAGTAGAATAGTCCCATAATGGCTTGAAAATGAAGCAAAAGACGTTAAGGTGGCTGGCTAGACATAGGAACTATGAACAAGACAAGAAATGACCGTTGCAGGGCCTGACCTCTCTTGCCACTATTGTGGTTTCCAGGCTGACACCCTTTGCCCTCCCCACTCTCTCTTCACACCTTCACATGGCCTTTCTGTTCATGCGGGCCCCACCTCCCTGCCTATTATTTTCTTTAATTCCAAAGTTGCCCTTGTCTTATTCCCCTTATCCATCCCTTCCTTTGCCCTCCTCTCTCTTCTTTAAAAGACCCTCCTCCTTCCTCTCTCCTTCACTCCTCCATTCTCACTACTGCCACCTTTAACCCCTGGGAAGTTGTTTTGTTTCTCGAGAGAGATGTCGAAGGAAGTGAGCGAAGAAGGCCAAACCCACCACCATGGCAAAGACTACGTCGACCCCCCACCGGCTCCTCTCATTGACATGGCCGAGCTCAAGCTCTGGTCCTTCTACAGAGCCCTCATCGCCGAGTTCATCGCCACCCTTCTCTTCCTCTACATCGCCGTCGCCACTGTCATTGGCCACAAAAAGCAGAGTGGCCCCTGCGACGGAGTGGGCCTCCTCGGCATAGCCTGGGCCTTCGGTGGCATGATCTTCGTCCTTGTCTACTGCACCGCCGGTATCTCTGGTAAGTTCAACTTCGACCCGTTCTCATGATTTCCGCACCATCTAGTGTACTCTGGCATCTGAAGTGGCTTTGTCTTGTCGTGTTCGTAGGTGGCCACATCAATCCTGCTGTCACATTTGGTTTGTTCTTGGCGAGGAAGGTGTCACTTATCCGAGCTTTGGCGTACATGGTGGCTCAGTGCTTGGGTGCGATTTGCGGTACTGGGTTGGTGAAGGCGTTCATGAAGCACTCGTACAACTCACTCGGTGGTGGGGCTAACGAAGTGAACTCCGGCTACAGCAAAGGCACCGCTCTCGGCGCTGAGATTATTGGTACCTTTGTTCTGGTCTACACCGTCTTCTCGGCCACCGATCCCAAGAGAAGCGCCCGTGACTCTCATGTTCCTGTATGTTAGATAATGCTTTCATAATACTAATAACTGTGTATAGAACTAGCTAGTCTCGTAGTGATGTAACTAACTTGTTTCGTTGTTGCAGGTTTTGGCTCCATTGCCAATTGGATTTGCTGTTTTCATGGTTCACTTGGCTACCATCCCCATCACTGGCACAGGGATCAACCCCGCAAGGAGCTTGGGTGCTGCTGTTATCTACAACAACGGCAAAGCTTGGGACGACCACGTATGATTTGTGGTAAACTTCAATTTAATCAATGTCTGTGATTAGTAATAATTGTTGACGGGGTTGGTTGGTTTGATGCAGTGGATCTTCTGGGTTGGTCCATTTGTGGGAGCATTGGCTGCGGCAGCGTATCATCAGTACATTCTGAGAGCAGCGGCCATTAAGGCATTGGGATCGTTCAGAAGCAACACCAGCAACTAAATTAATGGGAGAAAGACAGTAAAGAGAGAGAGAGAGAGAGTTGTGGATGCATTAATTAATGATTTATTCGCTTGTTTTATGTGTGGATCAGATGTGATTATGACTTGTAATTGGTTTATTTTCCTTTCATTAGTTTGCTGTTGCTAGCTTTTGGCCGTGTATAATCCATGACTGGGGTGACTCTGTCGTTTTCCCTAATCTCCAGTAGCTTGCATTTCTTTCTTATATGCAATAATATTTAGGAAAAAAAATAAATTTATAATAAGTATAATTATTAACGATGGTAACATTGTTATGATATATTAAATTTTTAACAACATGGGTCAATTTTTTTTTTTTATGTTTTTTTAGTTTTCAGTCTGTATTTTTTTCACGAGTCTAAAACTATCATTATTAAACTTATTTCGGATTCCAACTCAACGATCAATTCTGGCCTGGTTAAACCGTATAAACGGGATTTGGCATTTTGGGGAGGAAATAGGGAGGGAGGAGTTCGAGAAGGTAGCATAATCAGTTGCTACCTGTCGTTCGATGCATTGGATATCGGATAATGCATGGTAGGAGGTGTTATTATTTGGATTAGTCTATGGATGCCACCACCAGCCAGCTCTGTGCATCTCTGACAAATACCATGAAACGAAAGGCCTCAAATATCTGAGAAAAAAATGACTTGATAGATTTTTTAAATATATTTTACTTCTTTTATAACAAATTTTTATCATTAATACTTCAAATTTTAGTAAAAGAGAGAGTTGCATTCATAGAGGGGGAATCAAAGGATATCTGTCTCTGCCTCGTCTTTTACTATAAATTGGACAAAGCCAACTTCACGCGTTGAAAGAATCACATGGTAACATGGATTACCCTCCATATGCTGCACCCTCTCTCCAGTGACTCTTATCTATAAAAAAATAAAAAAAAAGAACAAAGCAAGAGACAACTTCATGTTCTTTGAAAAATGGCACAATATAAGGCACACACATTTCATTTTTATATTTTGTTTTAATTCTTGTCTGGATCACTTTTTTTCCACAGAATCCATAGTATTCAGAACTAGCCTTCAGTTAACAGAGTTTCGAAATCACAGTTGAATTTGTGAAAATACAACTGATTTTCCATTTCAAATTACCTGAGATATGGATAGATGCCGGCCTCCTAATGTTTGGAAAATGACAAATTTCAGTACATGTTCAATTTGAAAAGAGAAATGATAAAATGTTCGTTTCTTGTTTGTTTTGCCCCCTTCTTAATTAAGTAAAATCCATCAAACTTCACCGCTCTAGATATCATATGATCTAAATCCAGGCACATAGATAGCATGTTTAAAAGGCCAGGCCTCAAAATCGAAAAGGGTAGTATTTTTTTTTATTTTCAAAACAATAATGTATAGTGAACAACTGAACATGCACAAGAGTGATGAATTCATAGCACTCAATAGAAAAGGCAAACATAACCGAAACATTTACGCTCTGGCGCTCCGACGTGTGGCCCCATGTGAAGCGAGCGTGTCCAGTTCAAAATCAGACCACATCCATAGTTCCATATCTATCGTTATGACCTTACATTACGTGAAGTAAAAGCAATAATAATATGCTTTGGCAATGGATTCAATGTGTTGCTGATTGATGATGCTGGCGTGAAGGGTGAATAATGTTCTTGAGATTCTTACTATAAGAAACAAAAATATTTTACATTCAAACGAAATTGGACTTCGGCCACCCAACGCGAGGGAAAACGAAGATGAGTTGAGGTGACGGGGAGTTCCAGAAAACTTCCAACTATAGATGTGGTGTGTCGTTCGTTGTATTCGAAAGTGACTGTGAGTGACTGGTAGGTAGACAAGGTAACATTCGTTAGCCATTAGAATTGATGGAGCCCTGCAACGGGTACGCAGACCAGAATTTGTGGCGTTCACATGAGCTTAAGCACCTTTCGATGCCACAAGGAGGAAAATATTTTAGGTATGGTTTCGTTTTTTAAAAAAACTTGGTGAAAAATATCACTTGAGAATTATTTAGTTTCAGTATTAGAATGTTATTTTGATAAACATGATTGGGAATAACGGGAAACAACAGCGGTTATACTGAGCCTTGCTTTACTGGTAGCACCCACTCGTCATCTTGTGGGTTTCTTGTATATCTTAGCTTTAACAATCTTTAGAGTCTGTCTCGACTGGCGGCCCTGTTTCTAATAATGGTGTGGCGTCAAGCTTTCTTCCCACTTCGACATGTATCAGGCGAAGTCGCATTTAAGAGAAACCAACAAGAAATGTACGAGTATGGGATGGATTGTGCATTTGCATTGGGCCCACCCTTTCAAATTAATCGTCAAAATATATGAAGGAAGCTGAATCAAAAAGAGACTCCAAATGGTACGGAGAACTAGCAAGTGATGTTACATTTTCCCCAGTAGTACACCAACACATACAAGGATTTCCCTTTCACATTTGAGAGCGCTTTAAGAGATTTGTCTAGGCTCAAAATCACTTAACTGACATAAACATTACATGTATTAAAAAGCAATAAAAATGTTAGTGATGAATTTCGCCCTCTTGAACTTGAAGCAACTTGATCCAGAACTGTGAGCGCCCTTGACAGGATTCACCGTCGAATAGAGTAATTATTATTAGTATGTTAAAACTTTTTACAAACTTGCTCCCCTACTGTGAGCTTTGACCCAAACAAAGTGCAACACAGCACTACAAAAGCATATAAGACTTAGTCCGGCAAGGCAGTTCCTCGTTCCAGATTATTTTTAATCTCCAATGTGTATTTACCAAATGCTCGCTCAATCTTCTTGTTGAAATGCTCATTCCGATCATTAATTGAGTCAATATCTTTCTCTTCATGGAACCTTCTTCTCCTGCTAAATGACTTGAGCTTCTCTTCCCTATCCTTCAGTTCCTGTACCATCCGGTCAACCTTGTCCTCTGAAATTTTTGTTGCCTGCCGAGAATTGGAAAAAAAGTTACCACAAAGTAAACAAAGAAAGTTTTGTGGGAGTTGGTATGGGTTTAGTAGTGAACCTTTCCATATCGGAGACTTGAAGCATCACGGTAGAACTCTGGATCAGCTTGTTTCATTTTCTTGTATTCTTCCAAATCCACCTCAACATTCTTGGTTCGCTTCTTGTATGCATTGTACAGTGTCTTCTGGTTAAAAACTGATTAAGATACATTAAATTCACACCCCATTAGAATCACTCTCTATATACTTGGCTTAAATTAATAACAGGTTCATGATGCAGAACAAGATAGAACTAGCAGCAGAACTTTCCAAAAAGCAATGTGCAATTCGTCAATGCGGTACCCTCAATGCAAACTACTTTAGTTAATGTCAATATTCTCTTCATGCAAAAGGTACCCTAATCTTCAACTCGCAACTTAATTTTAGATACAATAGATTTCATTCACTAAAAATAAATAAATAAATTACATAACAGCATAATTTCAAAGAAAATAAAATAATTACTTTAGGTAAAGAACCAAAAACCCACTCAGTTGAGGAGCCATAAATAAGTAACAAACTGAAATCAATTGATTCACTATGAAAGATTTTCAGTTAGTTTGAAGTTGTTCAATTAAACCAAACAAAGCCTATTGAAAGGTTGGCTCACATTGGTTTAGTAGGGCCAAGTCAATTCTTGTTTTCTCCCTAGATTCATGCCCAATGAAATGAAGTTCTAATTAATCTACGCCCATTAATAAACTAGTTTTATCTTACACTTGTCAGCCCTAAACTTCAAAAGCTTTAAAACAAGGTCACAAATAAGATCAACAAACAAGTGCTCCTCTCTTGGAGTTCAATGTGACGAGTTTAAATCAAACTTTAACACTTCCTGTCAAAAGAGGTCCTTGCCTCTTGATAATTCAGGCCAGGCACCTATAATCAGGTGTAGGGCTCTAAGCACCTCTCACCTCAACCTCAATAAACTATGGAAGTCTAGTGCATAAAAAGCCTCTTAACCTTCACACTATTGTCAAAATAATTAGTAACTAATAAGTATCTAGGCATAGAACATCAACAATGAAAACATACGATTTTTTTGCAAAAGAACAAAACATACCATCCCAGCCAAATGGTGCAGGATCCTTCTCCCATTTCTTGTATTTTTCTTCTGCTGCCTCTTGTGTGTCAAGCATATATGCTTTGGTCATGTCAAGACCATTTGCATCTAGGAGTTTCCCAATTTGTTTCTTCCTATCCTCAAGCCACTTCTGCTTAGAAATACCCCTAGATTCTGCTGGAGCTTCCATCCTCTTTCTTTCGGCAGCTATTTCAATTTGATTACGTTTTTTCGCTTCTTGCTGCCAGTGAAACAAAAAATGAATATTAATTTTATGTAGATATAGAAAATGAGTTCTGAGCTCAACATTTCAACAGTTTACCATCTTGTTCCTCAATTCCATCCACTTTTTCTGTCTCTTTGAAAGATTAGCGTATTCTTGTTCAACGTTTTCTGATGCAGGTTGTTCATCTTCACTATCAGACTGCTCTTCATCAAGATAGGGCTTTTCATCATCTATGCACTCAGCAGGATACATGTCATCTGGGGGGCCTTGCTTACTGTCGCCACTAGCTAGAATAACTTCTGATAGATGTAACAAACGAGAAAATATTACAAAAGATATGTAAAATAAATCGTAAATGCAAATTTGAAAATCGAAATCAACATTTTTGGGATGCTTTCCAGCATACTTAATTATAGCACGCTCCCGCGGAAAGACTGGTCTAATCAGAAGGCAAGCTTCTGCAAGAAGGGCTATGAAAGCCTTATTCATCTTATGCAAGCAAACGATTACCTGGGTCTGCCAAGTGTAATCAATACAGAGGACTATAATTATTGAGGAAAGACTAACCTGGTTCCTTTTGCTGCATCTTAGTTTTGGCTTCAGCAATTACTTTAAAGCAATAATCACAACACTCATGGAAAGGATTACTGGCATTTCGGCAATCAGGGTGTACTGCTCGTTCTTTCGACATTCTTTTAGCAAAAAGTAATATACTCTATATACCTGCAGAAGATAGCCCTACGAGATTTAAAAAAAATGTAGACATTCTAAAAATAAAGCAAAATCTTTCATGCCCAAAACTCTTTCGGAAACAAAAGCACGCACAGAGCTTCGAATCGAAAGAGATTAAATGACCTCTTTATTTATTGTCGCAGCGACCCAATCGCTTCAATACTGGATAGTAGCCGAAGAACAAAATTGAACAAAATCGTATCTAGCGAGATCGGGCTTATTGAGGCGGAATTCTGAAAGGCTCTCACGAACCCTGAAGAGACAGGATGGGCGAGGCCGTACGGTGTGTGTTTATTTGTGCAAACTATAAACTCTAGGCATCGCTTGGTTTGTATATTTATAATTTAGGTAACGTGTGATCAGATTTTTTTTTTATATTCGATTATTATCTTAATTTTATTTATAATCTATTTAATTTAATATAATTTTATCTATAATTTTTTTTTAATTTAATCTAATTTTTTTATATACAATTATTATCTTAATTTTATTTATAATCTATTTAATTTAATATAATTTTATCTATAATTTTTAATACTTAAAAATTAATATTAAATGATATTTTATCTCTAAATTAATTAAATATATTTACTTGAAGAATAACTATTTATCCAAACATTGAGTTTAAAATAATATCTCATGATTGTAATTAGGATTGACTGTATTGTTGGAGGATACGGAGAGATACTTTCGGAAATAAAAAGAGATTATTTAAAATTTTAGAATTAAATTAAATATAACCTAAATTCCTGCTCATTCATTATTATAAGAATAAAAATCCATTTAATACTTCAAACTAATTTAAAAAAAGCAAATAATATTCAAATTAATTTTAAAAATGAACTAATAATATAAAATATTTAAAAATATAATTAACATCATAAATTAATTTTAAAGATACGATAAATACTTTAAAATATTTAAATTATACAATTCTAACATTTTACAAAACACAAATTTATATTATATTATTATGTAAATTTTTTATTTTAATATATTATTATTTAAAAAATTATATGTGTTATATTATTTAAAAAATAGTACTAATTAAACTATAAAATAGATATTGTATATAATTTATACATGAATATTAATAAATTTTATGATTTATTTAGTATAATTTATTAAAATAATATTATACATGTATTTTTTTTAAACAATAATATAGTAAAGTGGCAAAATTATAACAATTTAAATATTTTAGATTGTTAATTATCTATTTAAAATTAATTTGGGATAATAATTATATTTTTAAATATTTTAAAGTATTAATTTATTCTCTAAAATTAGGTTAGGGGTGCTTTTTACCCTTCCTAATTTAAACATGTTTGAAGTATTATAGGTATAATTTAGATATTTTTTTTTGAGATTGAGGTATTAAAATGGAATGATTTGTAGATTAGATTGATTAGAAATAAGATATTAGGGTGGAATAATTTAATAAAAATTTAATTAAAAAACTAAAATTTTTATTTTTCACTAATTAAATAAAAAAAGAGTTTGAAATTAACAAATAAACATTTTATTTACATTTTTTATGTTTGATAGGTACTATAAAACGAAAAATATATTTTGATTCTAAAAGTTTTTACTTTATTATATGAATTTAAAAATCCATATTTTATTTATTAATATTAATAATTTAAATAAATTTAATTAATGAGCTCAAGTTCCAATATTTTTGTTAATTACCTAATTGTTAATATTTAAAACCTATTTAATGCCATACAATTATATTTTTATTATTAATTTAGAAAATTGTGTACTGAGAAGATTCAAACAGAATAATTTGAAGGTTTTGATTTGTAACAAAAAAAAGTACAACAATTAAAACATGTATTATAACATAAAATATTTTTAAAAAAATTAATATTAATATAATTCAAATTAAATATAGGTGGGTTAGACTTATTTATTAAATAGTACTAGCAGTAACTTTGTTAATCATTCAGCTGAAATTTACTGTAGAATCTATTTTTATTCTTTAATCTTTATAGTATATTGATGATTAAATAATTTACATGATTATATTTGAAATTTTTATTTAGAATGAAATTTACCGTAATTTAAATTAAATTTGTAACGGCCTCTTTAATTTTGACCATATTTTTTGCTAATATTTATAGATATCAATTAAAAAAATTTAGTTGTGGTTACCTTGATTTCCATAGGTGGACCGTAAGCCATGCAATTATTTATATGAAAAAAAAATCTTTTTAAAAAAAAGCATATACTGTATCAAATTAGATATAAGGTGGCTTGAGGACCATGAGGCATAAAGCAACCTATTTTCAATCATAAGGCCCAGAAACAGAAACAGGATAGTTTACCACAAACTTGAAACACACAGGATGTAAGATTAATACATCGTACACTTCATACCTGTTCAACCTTGCTTGAAGGACAGCGAATAAGGTTTTAACACAAATTCCAAAATGCATATGATTTACAAGACTATAGAAGCTCTAACAGTACAATGTTATGTGAAAACACAAGGCATAGAAGAACAATGGTAACTATGCATGCCTATTCTAGATGTTTTTACCCAGCTTATATATGTAAACGAATTTATTCATTGAATATACTACCAATTGATCTTTTGGACATTTCAAAGACGAAATTGCTCCGAATTTGTTCTACAATAACCCATCTAACAAGGATTTAAGATCAAATTTACCGACATCAGACTTGATCGATAGCATACTCTTGTCCAGTTCAGACGACTGGAGCTCAAGCTCCTTCAAGAGATCTCTGGCACCAGCAATTCGTGTTCTGATACTAGTAACCTCTTCTTCTTTCTGAGCCAAAGTTTTCAAATCTGCTTCCAGCTCTTTCCTCAGCGATTCAATTTCACGATCACAGTTAACTTTTGCCATCTCCACCTCCTGGTGCTGATTGATGGTTTCCATGTTTTCAGCAATTTCTTCAAGTACACTATGCAACCAGGCTACTCGGAGTTGAGCAGACTCAACATCCTTAAGAATTGCTAATAATTCCTTGACTTTGGACTTCGTTAACTCCATTGTCGAGGAGGACTGTAGCTCTTGAACCACGTAGCATACGCACTCCATGTAATAAGAGCGCATGGCAACTGATTCCAAATGACAGCTTTGTCCTATATCCCCATACTTGTCAAAGATTGATTTCAGGATTGGAGCATAACTTTCTTTAACACGATACCTTCCAATTGAAACACGGGATTCTGAAACCACAGATTCAATCTCTTCCTCGTCACTGTCTTCATTGCTAAAATCCATGGATCCACCATTTGAAGTAGTGAGACCTCCAGTGTCATCAGCATAGGGGATTGAAAAAACTTTATGATCAGAATCATTTTCTTCCTCTTCTTGCTTTGTCTGTTTTGGGTTGCCAAGCTGCTTAGCAGGATCCTTTGGTAAGTCTTTGTGGTAGGCAGGCTGCCAAAGAAACAAAAAAAGTACAACAGACAAAATTTAACTGTATATCTCACATGGGCTTGTTAAGAAAAATACAGAATGGAAAGGAAAAAGAATCATGTTTGTTGTAGAAGCATGAGAGAGAAGATATCCAGTACCATGATTTCTTGGTTTTGAATTTCTCTTGAAACAGGCTTAGGAGATACGTTCTTATTGCTCACTATCTCAGCCCCTTTCTTTTCGGCATATAGTGCTATTGGTGATGAAACATCAGAGAAATAAATTGCTCCAACTTTTGAGGCAGGAACACTGTCAATAACAGGTGGTTCTGGCTTCTTTCTCCTGACCATCTTGTTGGCACCTGCAAATGGAATGGACTGGAATCAGCAACCAATAATCATTGCACGTCCATGCCCACATGTATTTGTAAAGTTTTCAAATTCTATCAGTTATATAAGTGTAGGCATTATTTTGAGAGCTTTTCAAACCAATTCCCAGATGATAAAGATGGGGTGAAGAGTAAAATATTTTGAAGAGGAAAACAAATCTGTCTCTGAAATGGTCGGATGAAATCTGGATGTCAAAGATGTTATTGTATTTGAATGCAAGCTTTTTAATAAAATCTAATGGCACCGCAGTCGGTTTCATTATCATTCCTATCTGTTCCTAGATAATTCCTACGCTATTTTCAATAAAATCAAGGAGATTACTATAGTGGAATCAGGAGAAAAGATAGGCAAACCTTTGTGATAACTTTCTTTGAATCAGCAAATTATGATTAGAAGATTATTTAGACACAATAAAATTTTAACAGAAAAGTAATCCGCTGATAGCTATAAAAAAGAAGACAGAAAAGCAGGAAAAACCTGGCGCAGCTGTTGAATTTCCCTTGTAGCAACTGTCATTACATTCATGATAAGGATTAGATGCTTTTGGGCAAGTGGAGTGCCTTCGTATGTCTTCATTAGTCTTCTTGCCAAGCTCACTATGGGTTACACTTTTGGTATAACCTTTAAAAATAAAAATAAAGGTTTTACATGTGTTGAGACATTGATGGCCATAAATAATCGCGAGAAAATTAAACATAACAAAATGGGTAAAGTTTGAAGCATCAATATATTCTCTTTAATTTCAATGATATCATCAAATATTCAATAAATCCAAAATTGCAAGTAAAAAGTGAAGTCCCAAGGATTTTATAAATCCAAATGAGTCTGAGCATGCCAAAATTGCTGTTCAAATCGGGAAGCACAATCAAAACAGAGAAAAGACTTACAGAATGAGACCATATATAGAGTACACTTCATTGACTCTCAGTACTTTACAATATAAAAAAAAAAGACCAGAAATCAAATCTTGTTCAATTCATATCTTAATTGGTGCATGTACCCAAAATCTATGCAAAGTTTCAGGGAAGGCCGCCAGAAAAGCAGAAGTTTGGTTTCACTTCACATAAAATTAGGCAGCACATAACAGAGTAAACATGGAGCAGAATTAACCTGATCTCTTTTGGTTTTTTTGTGGCTTGCCTTCCTTGATCTTTTTCAAGCAAATCTCCGAACATTCATGGTAAGGATTTGATGCATATGCACAATTTGGGTTAACTTTTCCGTTCTGAGCCATCTCTTTCTAAAGTTCCCAGACAAATAAAAAAGAATTCAAATTATACAACAGTCATGTGATACTAAGATACATTTAGAAAAGAAAAAGATACGAACAACAGTCAAGGAATATATAAGTGAAGGGGATGGAACAGAAAAAACTATATATCTTCCCCTTGTTTAGATAATTAATGAGGGAAGTGAAAAGGGAGTGAAAGGAATAAAATTTATCCCTTATCTTATCCCATCAAATTTTAAAATTTTCAAAAAAGGAAAACTGTTCCCTTCCCATCCTTCTTCTCTCATCTTATTCTATTCTTATCCACACACTCTGAATTTTTACTGGCTAAACAAGATGAATTTATTCAGAGTACTCCAGAACAGAATCAATATTGTCATCGAGAAGATATATCAACCCTCAGTTAAGGGGGAAAAAACAGAATTTCGTCCCTTCATTTCATATAGGAATTAAAACCAATGACAATGATTAAACCAATTGACCTTAAAACCTCGCCATCTTCGTTCAACTGGCAACGTGTACCAATCAAATCACATGATATAAAGTTAGATCGCAGAAGAAAAGACTCGATATGATTTATACACTGGTATAGATGCAACAAACCAAATAGCTCCTCTTATCAATTAGGGAGCACGTTAGATTCATCTTGGGCACCAGTTCACCGCTAAAAAACGAAAAGCGCGAAACAAAACCAGAGGAGATAAATCAAAACAAACAAATAAAAGGAGGAGAAGAGTCGGTAAGCTACCTACCGCAAGAGACTCCAAAACAAAACGATTTGGTTAGAACTGCCAGGGAATTTAGCAATGTACGAGAAGTAAACGTAGTTGTGCGTGCCTCCGTTTTCTGACCATAGCTGTAAAGGGCGGAAAGTTTTGAGGATTCTCTTCTTTGACTAATAACGCTAAAATATGAAATGGACCGGACAAAGGGAGAAACTCTTGAAGGCCGTTGAATTTCATGCCGGAATTGTCAAATATTTTATGGTGGGTTTCTAGAATCGGGAAAGAGTCTCGCTCAAGCAGGCTAGCTTCCCTTTTCTCATTGCCACCTCTATAGCGTGTCTGACGCAATTGCTACCGTTCCATACATGGAGATCCAATAATCCCATATTTAATTATTCTAGAATCCAGCTAAATGTATTTGATTTAATACATCAATAATTACGTGTGCAAACGACTCCAATACTATCGACTAGGTGCGTTGGCATCCATAGAAAATTAATTTTAAACAAAATTTCAGTTTAGAAAAATTTCATTTAAACATTAATTTTGTGTTCAGAATTTATTTTAGCCAAAATCTCAGTTTGAAAAACTTTGAGTCAAACAATTATTTTTATCCAGAATTGATTTTAGGCAAAACCTCGATTTGAAACCATAATTTTGAATAAGCTACTGAAAATAGATTTTGAAACTGTAAAAAAGTTTATAGATTATTCAATTACTATTTTACCCCTATTTTTTTCTTATACTTTCCCTCATCTCTCCTCTCTCATATCTCTTCTTCACACTATCTTCTATTTTCCCTCTCTTCTCTACACTCTCTCATCTCATATTTCTTCTCTCTCCTCCCTCATACTTTAATTAAATCATACTCTTTTTGATAATTTATTAATATAAAAAGTAATTTTACTATTAATCATCCAAACATTTCTATTTTCAAAATCTATTCTTCCCATAATCTATTATTCCCAAAATCTATTCTCCAGAATCTATTCTTTCCAAAATCTATTTTCCAGAATCTATTCTCCAGAATCTATTCTTCCACAATCTATTCTCCAAAAGCTAATCTAAACACACGCTAGAACTCATCTCGTTATCTAGTAAAACAAAAACAAAAAAAAAATTAAAGTTTCTAATAGTATTTATAAAATTAATTGATCTTCGCAACTCCACCTTTATATAACATCTCATGAAATGAAACGGATACAGTATTTTTTTTAAATCATAAATTATATATATTAAAAGTAATAATTTAATTAAAATTAGATGTATGCCGTTTGATTTTTAACAGGAAGCCCTTAATATTCTAATCATCGTATTTATATTGTACAAACAGTGATTTACATATTTGTTTATTTTAAAAAGTGTTTTTTCCTTAAGCAGCCATATTTAGCTTTAATTACTAAAAGTCAAGCAAATGATTTATTAAAAATAAAATAAAATTCTGTCTTTCCCTGTCTTTTTATTTGCGAAATTCAAATTCCATGCTTTTACTCCACCATCATCTGTACTGAATAGTACAATGAAAAAAATGTACGAATTTACTATTTACTTGAATATACTAGACTAGATAATTACTTCATAAAAATCTAAAATCTAAATTGTATTATTCCTTTTTTTTTGTATATAATTTAATTCATCGATAAATTTATATTATATATCTTATTTTTATAATGATTTTTGTTAACCTAAATTTTGAAATGTCTTCTATAATGCAATTCCCTTTCAATTGGACACTAACCGATATTTAAAATGGATAGGATTAATTATTTCGGAATTTATATAATGAAATATTAATTTCTAGCTCCCTTTCCATCCTATCACATGAAATTAGGTATACGCACATGGACACTAACACAGAAGAAAAATGTTATAATATTCTTTGCATATATTAAAGATAACTTGCATATTTTTTGAATTAGAGAAATAAATTATAATAGGACGGGTTTTTTAAAAGTGAGTATATTTCAATCATATTTATTCACAAAAATAATATTCAATATTCGGTTGCTTTTAAAGTAGATGCAGAATGATTTTGCATGGGAAATTGACTTGTGGACTACTGAACCAAGTAAAGTTGGAAGGAAGGAGGGTTAAACAAATGAGGGGACCACGTTAATTCGAATGTGAATGCCACAAATTCTAAATATTTGGTCTCCTTTGACTTCCCCCCACCCTTCCATGACTCTATTTTACACCCTTTCCCAGAAATTACAGAAATATGGGAATTCTGGATTCCATTTTATCGTTTCCCTCAAATTCACTTTTCTACAAAATCCTTACATACCAAAATAACATAATCGTGAGTGAGTGAGAGACAGAGATAATGATCCCCGGGAAACAATACTTGTATTTGCTAATTATTTTCTTTTGAAATCCAAAGCCAAGAAAATTAAAAAAAAAATACTCATTAGATCATTAATATATAACTTAATTAAAAAATTAATATTAATCCTACATATAATTAAGATCTATTTTTTATATTTATTATTTTTTTTTAAATTATCCCTATTGATACTCCATCAACAATAATTAAGTAAAAGAGAAAGGTTGTTAAAGAAAATGATTAAGATATTTTAGAAAAAATATGTTATATCAACTAATTTTTTTAATCTAATTAAATTAGTTAAATACTCATATGATCTTATTTATATGACAAAAAGAATATTTATTTGATCTTATTTATAGGATTGAGAGACAAATTTTTTACATTAATGTATCATTTTACCAGTCATTTATTTATGTTGATTTTATTTCCATTGGACATAGTACATATTAAATAGAGGTAAGGTTATAAAGTTATTAAATTTTATAGTATAGTTAATAAGATTTAAATTTTTTTATTCTAAATAAAATATGTTAGAAATAACTTATAAATAAGATTAGAAGAATATATCTTATATTAAGGATTGTGAAGTACCCAACTTGTATATATACATATATATATATATATATATACACACACCATATTGGACATCAACTAGGTGTGGATCTTGCATGAAAATTAAAAAATATATGTACTATTCAATTTTTTGATAAGTAATGCGACTGATTAGTCATAATTTTTATATATTTTTTTAGTGATGTTGATGTTATCAATCTGCGTTTTACTCCCTTTTCTTTTTCTCTATTCACTATACAGTCCCTCTTTTAAAGATTCATTCCGGCAATTAATATATAGGAAAAATGTATTTAAGTGGTTAATTTACTAGGTGATGCTCAGCTCTTTACTTAAATTATTATTTAAATAGCAATGATTTCATATCTCTAGATTCATGCCTCCTAGCACGTTCCTCTTAAACTTATAATACACGTTATTATTCCTATTGCAAATATTTAAGAGTAGCGCTTCAATAATTACATGCATGCATGCATGCTAGCCAAATTAGTATTTAGGTAAAAAATTTCTACAAGCGAAGCTTCCCTAAAACTAATGAAGTTATGCGTGCATGTCGTTGCCATCAATATAATCCCATTTAAGACGGTTGATAGCTTGACTTCCATTTAAAAACGCTAAAGATTGTCACTTTATGAAGGCCTAACTAATTCCCATATAACTCCTCAATTGTATTATGAAGAAATCTAATTTCTTCATAAATCCTCCAAATCCAATTGGCTATATTTTAGAAACGAGTGAGTTATAGTAATAACAATATCTTGTATTTGGTAGTAGTCAATACCCTCCCCCCCCCACCCCCACCAAAACAAAATCATTATAAAGTATTTATTATATTTGTTCCATGTTGCCTTTATTGAACGTTGCTCAAACATGCATAACATTTTGATTACTCAAAGGATGGGTTTCATGGAGGTAATAAAGTTGAAAACTTTGTTAATTTTTAGATAGAATTAATAGATGTTTTTTTACTCACAAAAACTTAGATAAATTGAGTCATAGAGCTTTTCTAAAGTTAAGATATGTCTCTATACTTAAGTAGTATTTATATAAATACTTACAAATTACTTATTAATAAAAATCTCATATTAGTAATATAGAACTCACAATTATATATATATATATATATTATGTAAGAAGTCATCTCTAACCTGAAATTTTTAAAATAAACTAATATCAAGGTGGGATGTTAAACACATTAGTTAGGGCACTATTGTTTAGAAAAAAGAATTGATCGCAACCTAAATTTAGGATGAAAATTCCTAATTTATAACCCATTGATTTACATTTTCTTTAACTATCATTCATGTTTCAACACCTTTGATTTTGTTAAAGGTAAAAAATGTACTTAAGAATCAACCATGGTTAATCCAGTTTTTTCATTTTTTTTCCCGAGAGAGCAGGTTGGAGGTTGTTTAGACTGACGCCATCTTGGGTCAAGCAATATATGCTCTTCCGTTTCTCCTTCCCTTGAACCATTTCACAGCCAAAAACTATCTCATACACCCTCTGCACTCTACCTACCACAGTAACGGCCACTTTTCAATTTATAGAGGCTCTTTTATTTGTTTGATTGTTTTTCTTCTTCCCCCATTGGAAAGCTAGAATTCTATATACGTATTAAACAACTTCGTCTCCGTCTCATTTTTTTATCTGATCTAACAACCTCTTGCCTGTTATTTATATAGTTACTTCTAAGTCTCATTATTTGCTTTGTGTTTGTTTGGATTTGCTTCTAAACACATTCACACATGCCCAGGTGAAGCCTATCTTAAATACTTACCTCATATATAGTAAAATCACGATTGAAAAACTAGATTGAGTTTTCAAATCACGAATCCAAACAATCATTTTGATTGATGACATTTTAGGTGATATATGAACACCGTCCACAAAACCTATCTGAGAAACTGAGGCCCCTTCTGGGTTTAAATGGCTGGGACTACTGTTTTCACTGTAAATTAAGCAAAGACCGAAGGTTGGCCACAATTCATCAATTAAACCCTCAGTTTTTTATTTTCCTTCTCATGCTCTTATGCTTTATTCCTATATATACTCTCTTGACCTTGCCCAATATTGTGACGTGGGATTCAGGTTTCTTTTATGGATGTCATGCTCTTGTGCTGGGACTCAGAGTAGCCAAAATGATGGAGAAAAGCTTCTTTAATTTTCCCTGTTTCTTCAGTTGCTCCATGAAGGGATTCCATATTTCTTCATCCCACAACAAAGCCATGTGCTTTACTTTCCCAACTTCCCGTTTTCATATCCTTAAATCCTGGGTATACATTCATTTTCCGGCCCTTATACTATTCTAGCCATTGTAACTTACAGACCCCTAGTAACTCTCCAATTGAACTTTTATATGAACAGGATTCATGCAGAGGCAATATCATTCAACCAATCCAAATGTTTGAACAATAACAAAAAAATGATTAGACTAAAAAACTTTGGAGGTAAGTTCCTTTTGTGTTAAGCCATCGTCTTCTGGCATAAGCAAAATGGACTTCATGTTTTCGGGTGATGTTATAAGTACCGTTGATTTTTCAGGGAACAGTTGGGACGCAGGTTTTGATTCCGGTGACAGGTGCGCTAGTTGAGCTGTTTGCAATAAAGCCTGTGCGTACGTGATGAAGTTACTTTACTTGTATAATCTCACCTTAAGGTAGAGTCATTTAAACTGAATAGTTTGAATTGTGACAGGTTCCAGAAGATCAACAGGTGATGGATTTCATCAGCCAACTGCAATATGGACGTGAGCTGGTCAGCTTCGATGTTAGATTGCAGTGATGGGAGCGAAGACGAGGATGAGGCCAGCTCTCGATCGAATAAGAACCTTCGAGAAGAGAGGAGGAGGAGGAGGAAGCTGAATGAGAGGGTGGACGAACTTGGGACTTTTGTTCCGAAAATTTGTAGTGGACAGTGTAGCAATTATTGGGGGTGCAATTGAGTTCGTGAAGGATTTGGAGAAGCAAGTGAAGGAGCTGCAAGATAAGCTGGAGGAAAATGAACAGCAAGCAGCAGATAATAATATTACGGGGGTTGAAGTGGGGCGAAAAGACGATAAAATGAAGACCCAAGTGGAAGTGGCAGAGACAGAAGGGAATGAGCAGTGTGTGAGCAGCGACCTGGTGGGTTCGTGAAACTGATGGAGGCGTTCCAGTCTCTGGGCCTCCACGTCATCCGTTGCCACGTCGTCACTAGTCACCGAGGCCTTGTCTCTAATGTTTTCAGAGTGCAGAAAAATGAGAAAGCTGAAGGGGTAAGGGAGTCAGTGATGGAATGGCAGCATCAGAAAACGGAATGGCAACAAGGGTGTTGATGTTATCAATCTGCGTCTTACTGCTGCTACTTTTTCTAGCTTCACTAATAATAATAATAATAATCCCTCTCTTGAAGATTCATTCCCTCAATTTATGTGATGTGGAATACAATGTACTAAGTGGTGGATTATATTTACTAGAGCGCATGCTCAACTCTTCACTTAATTAAGTGGTGTGGATTCCCATGCACTGTCTGGCAAATTATTTAAATGAAATGATTTAGAATTGATTTCATATCATCCTTCATCTCTATATTCATTCCTCCTACCATATTCCTATTAATCTTACTGTGTACACGTTATTATTTCTATAGTCAAGATTTTTTAAGGGTAGGGCTTAAATACTTACATACTAGCCAAATCAGTAATTTTCTACAAGTGGAGCTTCCCTAAAGCCAATGAAGTGTAAGGACTGCTAGCTAACCAATTCATATAAGAGCTGCACTCTTTGGAATCGTGGTCGATCGCTACTCACCTTCCAGTTTTTCATAAACTAGTTAATGTCTACATGGAGGTCCCGTCTTTGGTTTATAGCTTCCACATAAAATCATTAAAGATTGCCACTTTGTGAAGGAGCTAATTCCCATATAACTCCTGAGTTGTATTAGGAACCTAACCAATTGACTGAATTTGGTAGGGTACAAGGAGAAGGCATGATATAGAATATTTATTTAATGTTGGTTTATGTTTTTCGAACATAGCTCTTTGACTTCTCAAATGATGTGTTTAACCAGGGTAAAGTGGAAAACAGAAATATTAGCGCACTATTGTTTTAACAAAAACATGAGAGCAAAAGTTTAGAATGAAAATTCCTATTCTCTATAACCTAAAATTTAACTTCTGTTTAACCATCACAATTACTAGAGAGAACAGGTTGGAGGTTTGGTTAGACTGACACCACGTCCGGTCACGCAATATGCTCTTCCCATCGTAGCCAAAACTCATCGATCTTCCGTTTCTCCTATTTCACAGCAAAACCCTCTCATGCAGCCTCTGCACTTTACCTACCACAGTAACAGCCACTTTCCAATTTATCTACACATACATAAAAATGGAATTATAGAGGCTCTTTTATTTGTTTCCTTCTTCTTCTTCTTCCCCATTTGAAAGCTACAATTCTATATCTATGGATTAAGCAACTTCGTCTCTGTTTTATTTTGTTATCTGATCGAACAACCTCTTAACTGGTATTTATTTGCTTTGATTTATCACATTGCAGGCGACAGGAACACCGTCACGCAAAGCCTATGTGAGAAACTGAGGCCCCTCGTGGGTTTAAATGTCTGGGACTACTGTGTTCCCTGGAAATTAAGCAAAGACCGAAGGTTTGCCTGAATTCATCGATTAAACCCTCCTTTTTTTCTTCTCATTCTCTTAAGCTTTATTCCTATTTACACTTTCTTGACTCAGGTCTCTTTTCTGGACGGGATGCTCTTGTGGTGGAACTGAAAGTAGCAAAAATGGGGAACACAAACTTCTTTCCCCTGTTTCTTCATTTGCTCCATGCAGGGATACCATGTTTCGTCCCCCCAGAACAGAGCCCCGTGCTTTACTTTCTCAACTTCCCGGTTTCATAACCTTAGATTCTGGGTATAAATCATTTTTCTGTCCTTAATCCTCCCGATTGTAATTTTCAGTCCCAGTAAAACTCCAATTGAACTCGTACAATAACAGGATTCATGCAGAGACACTATCATCCAACCAGTCCAAATGGTTGAAGCATACCCATAGCTTAGATTCAAATACTTCAGAAGTAAGTTCCTCTTGCAAACCATCATCTTCTGGTGTAACCAAGATGAAAGATGTATAGTAGTACTAATTTTGCAGAAATCAGTTGGGACTCAGGTTTTGATTCCAGTGCCCGGCGGGCTAATTGAGCTGTTTGCTACAAAGCCAGTACGTAGTTAACAAAGTTACTTTAATAAATCTTTTCAAGGTAGAATCATTTAAACTGTATATATGTTTTCGTAACAGGGGCTTGAAGATAGTCAGGTGATCGATTTCGTCACGTCCCACTTCAATCAAGCAGGGGGAGAGGACTAAATCGAAGAACCTTAAAGCAGAGTATAAGAGGAGGGAGAGGCTAACTAAGATCTTGTTTAGTCTACGGTCTTTAGTTCCCATAATTTCTGAGCGAGACACACCGTCGATTATTGGGGACACAATTGAGTACGTCTGGGATTTACAGTAGCAAGTGAAAAAGTAGTACCAGACAACGTTGTTGGGGTTGAAATGGGACCAATAAAAGCCAATCAAGTAGAAGTGGAGGTGGAAGTGGAAGTGGAAGCGGAAGCGATAGAAGGGAATGAGTTTTATGTGAAGGTGTTGTGTGAGCCCCGACCTGGTGGGTTCCTGAAACTGATGGAGGCATTTCACTCTCTGGGCCTCCACGTCGTCCGTGCCAACGTTGTCACTAGCCACCAAGGCCTTGTTTCCAATGTTTTCAAAATGCAGCTAACCATCCTTCATGTACCATATGCTTTAACTTAGTTAACAGTAAGGTGCTTTTCTAGAAATCTCGTTCAAATTCTAAAAATAACTTCTCGTTTATAGGGTTAAGATTGATATGTCTCTTTTCATACTCTACTTGGTGGTAGTCTTATATAATAGGCCATACCTTTATTGATTTTTCTATATTATCTGGATCTACAGTCTTTTTTCTGAGTATGAAAAATTCAAATGATCATAGTAGAAGCTGAAGAGGCAAGGAAGTTGCTAGAGGAAGTTATGAGGAAGCCATGTGGAGGGAGGAGTTCAAGGGAGGCTTCACAAAATGGATCATAGTAGAAGCTGAAGAGGCAAGGAAGTTGCTAGAGGAAGTTATGAGGAAGCCATGTGGAGGGAGGAGTTCAAGGGAGGCTTCACAAAATGGAGGGCCAACTCCTCTCTTCACTATATAATTACTTCATGTCCATATGCCCCAAATATGTACAAAATAGTATGCTTGAAGTTATTTTTATACTGCACAATTTATTTATTTTTAATTGTTCACCTGGTTCATCGAAGTTTTACCCGACTATATCTGGATCTGACCCGCATCGCACACTTGACTATGGTGGATGAGTTTCAGAACAAGAATTTTCTGTATATGCTAAACCTCGAACTCAAGATATTATTTAATCGATACAAAGTTGCTTACCGTTCGGACTAACCCCTATTAATTACTGCACAATTGATATATTCATAGCTTAAACCAATTATGTGAGTTATTTGTGTGAAATGCTTCAACATTAATTTGATATCCTTTGTTAACGTAATCCTATTAATCTGCTATATACACATCATCCTATTGAAGAATGTTATGTTTTTTGTATTTTTTATACCACTAAGCTAAAGTAGATTAGAGTTGAAAAATTATCTTTCTATATACATTCAAACTCAGTCCAAAACATTACAAACAACCATGTTGTAATAATCATGTCAATGGTTTTGATTTGCACTTTATTTCTAACATTATAATTGAAGGATATTTCAAGGGTACCTAGAATCCAACTGGCTTGTTGAAGTACACAAATAAATTGGAGGACCGATGTGGATTCTGATTAAGTTACACAACAATTCACCGAAACAGAAGCAAGAAGAACACTAGGATGAGAGAGCTTTTTCTGAGATGAATCAGTCTAGGGAGTTATCACACATTCACACACGCCTAACTCCCTTGACTCTGTATCCCATATATCACGTATGGGTAGTTGCATGGACTTGATCAACAACAAAATATAAAGGAAGAATTAACTACCCGTTGACCCACATTGTATATTTATAATGATCATATTATAGTCCCAAACCTGAGCATTTCAAGCATTAATTCCCAATGTCTAAGAAAAATTAGGGTTAAAGAAGAAAGCTGGAATACCTTGAGGCCGAACGAACAATGTGCTAATGAACAAGGAAGGGGGCCAACGTTAATATATAAGATACATCATTCATAAGTTATAAACAATGTATATATGATTAATTTCTCAAACTGTATGTAATGTATATACTTATCTAGTTGAAATTAAGTTTAGATGACATAATTTGCGCATGAAGCGAGCAAGATTATATACCAATCAAGCAAAGTGAAATTCTTTAACATTAACATGATGATATGAACAAAACCAAAACAAATTTTATAATAACTTCATTAACAAAATATTTGTAATTATTTCTATCAGTGGTTTTTCAACTAGGAGGTTTGTCATTTTCTTCTTCTTATTATTATAGTTTAAAAAATCCAATTCATTTAGACTTTTATTTTAAAAGCTAGTGCTATCAAGAATAACAAAAATACAATAATATACAAAACCACTCTAAGCTTTGGGTTAGCCGTATATATAATATATATATATGTAACTTTAGAAACTTTTTTATAGGTTAAGAAATATATGTATACAAGACTCGAGTGTCAAAACGAACAAGTAAAGGAGCTGAGGCAGTGATCCAAATTCATGTAAATAAGTTATATGTAAAGAGGTAGAACAATACAGGAGTATATATATATATGATGATGAAAGCGCAGAACTTGGTAGGGCAACAAGGAGATACTCGTTGGCTTTAGGTTAAACTTACTCGACATCATCAGCAATCAAAGTATACACGCATGTTACTTTCTTCTAGAGTTATATATAGATATATGTACTTGTAAGTTGGTGCAAGTTATTGTGTTTCAACGTAATGGGGGACAACCTAACCTAGTTGTCTCTGAACCTGCTTATTCTATTCGGAGTGGATGAAGAAGCTTGGGAGAATATACTATCCAAATTAAAACGAATGAAATACTTTAAGTGAGGTAGTTAAGGTTTTGTACGCCATCTTGGGTCATGCAATCTGCTCCTGCCATCATTACCAGCTCATCTAATATCTTTCTTTCCTCCTTCCTTAAACTATTTCACAGCACAACTCTATCTCATACGCCCCCTACACTTCACCTACCTGACTAACGCCAACTTCTCTTTTTTCTTAAATAAAAAAAAAAGGAGCTTTATACAGTGTCTTCTAATTCTTTCCTCCTCCTTCTCCGTTGCAGCTTGCAGAGCTGAGAAGATCCATGAGAGTTTTGGCATAAAGTGGATATAATTAAGGATATGCAGTTAACTGTTGCTTTCAACTAAGTTCGTATTGATCTCACTTTTGGTTTCTTCTCGTTTCTCTTTTGTCATTCTTCCGTTCTGCTCTTGTGTTTCTTCCTTCGTACTTCAGTCAAACCAAGTGACCTTTTACCATTTTGGGGTGCAAGAGAAAATCCTACATTATCGCCCAGTTTGTATATTTGTGGCTGCTTTAAAAGTACAAGTATTGGTACCATCTTGAGAAAACTACAGACTTCATGATGAAACCTTTTTTTGGTTTTTTTGTCATTTTATTATTTCATCTAACAATCTCTTGACGACCAGTATTTGTTTTCCTCTCAGAGCCTCCATTATTACTCCTGTTTGCAGCTGACATGAACATCATCACGCAAAGCCTGTCCGAGAGATTGAGGCCCCTTGTGGGTTTGAATGGCTGGGACTACTGTATTCTTTGGAAACTAAGCCAAGACAAAAGGTTATCCTCAAGAACTCATCAATTCAAAAACCGCATTTTTTTCCTTCTGATATATCATCCTTTGTTCCTATCTCCACTGATAATGTGTGATTCAGGTTTCTTGAATGGATGGGATGCTCTTGTGCTGGGACTGAAGGTAGCCAAAATGGTGGAGAAGAACTTCTTTTCCCTGTTTCTTCAGCTGCTCAATGCAGAGATACTATGTTTCCTCATCCCAGAACAAAGTCCTGTGATTTACTTTCCCATCTTCCCATTTCCATAAGCTTAGATTCTGGGTATGCATTCATTTTCTTCCCAGATTTTACTCTTCCGGTTGAAATTTCTCAGACCTAGTATCTCACCAATTGAATCTGTACATGAACAGGATTCGTGCAGAGACACTATTGTCCAATCAACCCACTTGGGCGAACTATTCCAATAGTTTAGACCCAAACGCTTTGGAAGTACGTTAATTCCTTTCATATATATTATCATCTTCTGGTATGAATCAAAACGGACTCCACATTTTCATCTAACATTATATGAGAACTATAATTTTGCAGGAAACAATTGGAACCCATGTTTTGATTCCTGTGCCTGGGGGTCTAGTTGAGCTGTTTGTGACAGAGCAGGTACGTAATAAAGTTTACTTGTATACCTCTCCTCTAAGGTAGCAACATTTAGACTGTCTAGTTTTATTATAACAGGTGCCGGAAGATCAACAGGTGGTCGATTTCATCACAGCCCACTGCAATATGGATATGAGCTTCGACCTTGACGTGAATTCGATCAGTCATATGCAACCAGATATTAATCCACTTTTAGGAGATGAGAATGATGGGAATGCAATAGCATCAGAGACTTCAAGTCTTCCCCCACATGATCAATGCAATTCGCCAGTGAACTTGATGCAGCAATATAGCTACAGCAACCCACATAGTAACACGATGAAAAGTGACGGCATTTTTGAAGATTCCCAAGGTTCATTCCTATTGAACAAAAGCCAGAAATTTGGGGAGCCTATTGATAAGAAGGAGCAGCAAGGGGACGATAAGGATTTGATCAAACATCTAGTGGGAAGGTCAGATTCGATGTCAGATTGCAGCGATCCGAACGAAGATGAGGATGATGGCAAGTATAGGCGAAGGAACGGGAAAGGGAATCAATCAAAGAACCTTCTGGCAGAGAGACGGAGGAGGAAGAAGCTGAATGACAGCTTGTAATCTTCGGTCTTTGGTTCCTAGAATTTCCAAGCTAGACAGAGCTTCGATTCTCGGGGACGCAATTGAATACGTGAAGGATTTGCAGAAGCAGATGAAAGAGCTGCAAGATGAGCTCGAGGAACATTCAGAAATGGATGAACAAGAAGCACTGGATAATGTTGCTGGGGTTGAAATGGGACCAAAGGCCGATCAAATGAAGACTCAAAATGGGTTTCATCTGGGGAAATCAGGGAACGGCCATATCTGGAAGCAAAAACAAGAGTTCAATGCTCCATACGATAAGCAAACACAACAAATGGAGGTATCATATATATTTAAAAAAATCCATCTTTGATTTGATATCGACGTCGTTATGATGTGCATGTGTGCAATGATTGAATGAATAAATTCATGCAGCCGCAAGTGGAGGTGGCAGTGATAGAAGGGAATGAATTGTATGTGAAGTTGTTCTGCGAGCACAGACCTGGAGGGTTCGCGAAACTGATGGAAGCATTCTACGCTCTGGGGTTGGAAGTCATGCATGCAACAGTGACCAGCCACAAAGGCCTCGTCTCCAATGTTTTCAAAGTAGAGGTAAGCAATATCGTCAGGTCCGATTATAACAAATCTTTGAGCAAACTAATTATCCTATGATCTTCATCCGTTCGAATTAATACGTTGGTGTGTGTTTGGAGGGGACAACAGAAGAAAGAAGCTGAAATGGTGAAAGCTGACGAGGTAAGAGAGTCATTGATGGAACTTATGAGGAGCCCATGCAGAGTGGGGAATCATGAGATGATTATCGTGAATGTGGCAAGGGAGTATCGTCAGCAAGAACAAGAACAACTTCAACTTCATAACCGCCACGTTGCTGCTTATAATAACCCCCACCATTTACACCACATTCATACTTAGTCTGTTTTTTTTTTTACATCAAATCTTACTATCTTAGGTTTCTTGTAATGCTCTGTTTCCCATAAGCTTAGTAAAATGAAGAGGGGAAATTAATGTTGAATTTTATGTGTCTGATCTTTTGTTGGTTGCTAGAGTGGGAACATAACCACTTATTGAAGAAGATGATTTCCTTGGAGGGAACGCAAATGGAAGCTGATGAACGTATTGTCTTTGTGCTTGCAAACTGGGAAACGTCCAAAAAAGAAAAGAAAAGCTATTTTAGTGCGTTCTACATTCGTATTTGTTTGTCCCTGCGTAACAAACTCATTAATAGAGCCATATTTTATTTTTAAATTTAGTGCTTCATTAATTTGAACCAACATGACTAATTCAGGTTCTTAGCAATTATTCACCAAATCCAATTGATATGAATTGATCCCACGTAATTAACATGAATGAACAGGTATACATTATTTTCATGAAATTTATTAATTGGAATAAAATACATTTTTTAATGGAATATATTTTAGCAAAATTATATTAAAAAAACAAAATAATGTCCTGATTTATTGAAAAAATAATTATAACATAAAAAAGAGTAATATTTAAATGAAAATACTTTGATTCATAAATAAATAGAATATCAAGTATGAGCATATAAATTTTTTAGATAAATTTAGGACATTTAACATTAAAAATAGTGACTAATTTTTTCACAATGTAAATTTCTATAATTCTCTAAAGTACAACTTGTAGATTTTTTTTCTAAATATATACTTCTTTCTACAAAAAACAATTATATTTAAAATATTAGTAGATATTAAATATAAATATATCTTTTAATAAGAATTTAAATTTTAGTTTGTAGGGATTAACACATTCTAATAGAATAAATTGACCAAACATTGGATTTTCATGCTCAAAATAATTATAGACCAATATTTCATCATATTTTATTTTTTTTGGATATAAAATATTTTAAAAAGAAACTTTTTTTGTATATAAATTTTTTTGAAAATAAATTAAATTTATCTACTATTTAAGGATAGGGTAAAATTTTTTTCTTCTAAATAATATCAATATTAAGTAAAATAAATTATCTATTATTCTTAAATATAAATTTAAATATTTAAAAATTAAAATATTTTTTTAAATATTTCGATTAGAATTATAATCCAGCATACCTCAAATAAACGTATATGTCGTCACTTCGCGAATTAAACAGACGGAGGATAGGTTTTCATAAGGGGATTGGGTTTATTAGTTATTCGTTTTGTCCCATGTCTTGAAGCCCGGATAATATCAGATCGCACCAGAATGCGGCCGACATATAAAAATTGAGAGCGAGTCTCTGATCTGCTGCCGCAGTGAGGTGAAGCTGGAGAAAATGATCGTCTGCGTTGCCGTCGTTGGTCGCCAGGTATGCCTCTATACTTCCTCGTCCTCAAATTTCACGCGGCATTCTTCACTTTTATTATAAGCTTTATTTGTTTTTCCGCACAAGATAACAAATTTCTCTTGTATTCCTTTTCCCTCGATGAGTAGAACAACCCGCTGTATATTCAGAGCTTCACTGAAGCCGACGATGCTCTCAAGCTCCATCATATTGTCCACTGCTCCCTCGATGTAGTTGATGAGCGAGGTTTGTTAGTGAGCAATGATTTATATTTTGTTGATTATGCTTGATTTTACTGACCATGCTTAGATTCGAGAATTTGGATCTCTGGTAGTTACTTGAGATGCTATACTTCTCATGAAGAGTCTAGCTATGGAGTTTTGTTCTTGATCCGATATAGGAATCTTTGGGATTTGTGGATTCTCTGATTCGGAGATCTCGCCAAATTCTTTAAGCTCTATTGTTGTTGTCCTTTGCACTTTCCTTTATTGTTGTTTTTTTAGGTTTCGATTCGGTTGTTGCTCTAAATTTGCGTATCATTTTTTCTTTGCTATGCGTCATGTCACTGAATGTCTTGGCAGTGAACAATCCTAAAAAGTCTGGACCGATGCTGAATGAGACGTTTCTGGGTCTTCTCTATCCTACTGATAACTATAGGGTGTGAGTACATTTATTATCTATTCTATCCTGACGAGAAGTCTTCTTTTTTATTGCCTTGAATCCAACAAACAATAAAAGTTATGGTTTTTCTTAATTATTCTTTCATTATACAACACGCAGCTATGGTTATCTGACTAATACAGAGGTGAAGTTTATCTTGGTGACAACAGATCTGGACATCAGAGATGCAGATGTAAGAAATGTGAGTACAAGTAAAAATAGATGGCTTTCTTTCTTTCATAAGCTACAATTTCACAGTAACTTTGTAGTATTCTTCATGGTCTCGTTTTCTTGACACTGGAAGGGAATGTACTAATGAGGTATTCTCTTAACTCTGCTTGTACTGAGGATGTAGACACCCCGGGTTTTTATTACTCAAAAAAGTTGAGTTTTTCTTGGAATAAATCTTGATGGGTCTTACTGGACTAAATGCTATAGTTTGACCACAAGACCCCCACCCCCCCACCCCCAACCCAACATTTCTTATGGCTAAAATTTCTCACCTTTTCCCCTCCTCTCTTAAGAAAAGAAAGAAGAAACGTCCAAGCCATCAGGATGGAACGAAATTGATGGGATAGAATCCTATTCCATGGACTCTGCCAAAGTGCTGTGCCTAATTTAATTTTGCTCCTCTATCTTATATTTAACTGCTTAACACCAACTAAATTTTATGGGATGTGGCATTCATTCTAGCTTAAAAGTAAAGCTTTTCTTTACATGCTGTGTTGCCTGGCATGAGCAATAAACGATGACATTATGTTTCAATTGGTCAAAAGCTATTGTCATTATGCTTTGCTGATTAATGATATCCAGTGGAGATACTTTTGATGATTCAATTGTAGGTTTCCTTAATAATTTGAATCCAACCAATATGGTTTGCTGCCGAATGCTGATGAACTGGATAAGATTTGTTGAAAAAATTTGTTCTTTGAATTGAATACTAATTGTCATTGTTTGTGCCTGCAGTTTTTCAGGAAATTCCATGCTGCATATGTAGATGCGGTTTCAAACCCATTCCATGTGCCAGGTAAAAAGATCACCTCTAGAACTTTTGCAGAAAGGGTGAGCACAATTGTCAAGTCATTTGGATTTAGTTCCACTGGCTGAGCCTAGATAAATGTTGATATATCTCATACTCCGCCCTTTTTTCTTCCAAAAGTGTCTTTTTGCCTCATAATTTATGTTCTTAGGAGTTACTTTGTGGTAAAATGCTTATCAAATGTTGATGTCTGAACATTTTAAACAACACCCCTTGTATCATCATTCAATATATAAATTCGAAGTCTTCAAAGCTCTATAAGCAAGTTTCCTTATGGTTAATTTGAATAATCACATTTATCTTCCTGCCATAGGGGTCCTACCAAAGATGAATATGTTTCATACTCGCACCGAATTCAAACATTTGTGGTTTCCTTTAAGGCTCACAAGGATATTGAAATTAAGTTATTAAGGTAAAGTGAAGATAATCACGAGTTGTGAAAATAGATTAATCAATTTAGACGCATAGGAAACCTTGGAATCCAATCGTACTCCATGGGTTGTGTTTGCCCAAAACCCTTGCATTTCGAAGTAATTAACGAAGCCATCAAAATGACGTCAACTCGTCAAGGAAAAACTGTTGGAACTAAAGCATGTTTTACTCAAATTGGTCAGCCAATGAGGACTGTTTTTAATAATTAGTCATCAGAGGTTTTCAGCGATATTATTAGTCAATTTTAAGGCATTTGGTGGAAAAGTATTATAGTAAGAATTGTGAAATGAGTAACAGCTCAGTTTCTCATAATTCCCAACAAAAAAGTGTAGCGGGAACGCTGTTTACTAAATCAAATCATTACACCTTTAAAATCCTTATAGAAAGCATGATAGTTTCAAAGATTCTTCACTACAAATGTTATAAACTCATGGATCTCAGGCGTATTTCAGCATAAATACTTCCCTCTAGCTAAATCTTATAATTTTTTCCCATTAATAAAAAAAAAAAAGATAGCGTGAAATTTGTTCTGGACGTGACCAAAAGGTACACATGTTTGCACATTTTCTGTGCGCTATCATCAAGCTTAACCAAAACAACCATTACCATGACCAAATTATGCATATAGAAAGTAGCTGATGGGATCATATAGTGAATCATTAAATCAAGCCTATAAATGATAAAATTTCACAAATCAGACAACAGATTTTTTCTGGCACCTAGTTAAAAACCCCTTTTCCAGGGTCAAATAAGGATGGAAAAGGAGAGACCTCCGAAATTATTCAGCTCCAAGCAAATGCTATGCTTACCTTTTATTTCCGCAGAACTTCAACCACCAAAAAAATGGAAAAGAATCCTCGCCAGTGCTAAGCTAACAAATATAAATAAATAACCTTATTCTTTAAACAAATCAAATGAAGCTACTGGCCTCGAACACTCATTGGACCTAAATATCTTCTGCTTACATCACTATACTATATTTGCTATCCTATCTAGCTTGACTCTGATGAACTGTTGGGGATTATGATTGAGCTCACTGCTGCAGAATCCCCAGTGTTAATGAATCTCTACTCAACACTCGTCAAAGTTGCTGAGGAACTCGAGCTACAATGTTGAGCAGAATCATGAGAGAACCTTCTCTGTTCCTGTGCATTCCTGTTCATGCATCAGGCGTATCATGGCCTTTATTGGCACGAAAAACACCATAACCAGATCTTGGGCCATTGGAAGCGCCACAATGAGCTATTCCACCCTTGCCGGTGTCTTCAGAGAGAGGCATTGGGTTTCTTGATCCAGGAGTGGCTTGCCATTTCTGATTCAAATCTGAGGGTGCTGACCTGAATGCCCCTCTTACTTCAGGTACTCTGCTATTTGAAACAGAAATATCCCGTGATGTCGTTTGTTGGAAACTGATTCTTGGATCAGTTCTTTTGTACCTATTCTCGGTCACAACTGGAGGCTGTTGTGCCATAGATGGAAAATTATTCGTACGAGAATCTGGTCGTTTGTATATATTCTCAGTTGCAGCAGGATGGTCGTGTGTGATAGATGGGGAATTATTTCGTTTGTATCTATTCTCAGTCATAGTTGGCTGCTCTTGTGTGATAGGCGGTTGATTATTTCGTCTGTACCTATTCTCAGCCATAGCAGAAGGCTCTGAATTACTTGTTGACTTCGCCCTGTTCAGATCATGATTAAAGTTAAATACTTTATTGAAATTATCATCACAATCAAATGTGGAACAAGCATTATTCTTTCATATTTTTATCTAACCTGTCCATCACAAGTGACATACGCTTGTCACCATCAGAAAGCACTTCTTCCTCTGTCTCAAACCCTGATTCAGCAGGGCCTTCATTCAGATCTTCATCAAAGTCACTAGCCTCTTGAGCCTCAACTGATTTATCCGTTGCATCTTGCAACTTTTTCCCTCGGCCACCACCTTTCTTTGGTAGCCCAAATTTGATATGCCTGACAATCACATAAGCTTCTTTTTTCCCCAGATGCGGTCCACTTTCCACAACAGACACATCTTCTATCTGCAAAGAACTGCTTAAGTATAGAATGGAACGATGGACAAAAATAGGAAAATAATATTAAAGAAACAACTTATAGACAAAATTCAGACAGGAATCCAGGAATAAAGCAGGCAACAGTCGTACCAAAGCAGAAAAACGAGATAATACGCCTTCCATGTCCAGATCTCCAGCTCCTCCTAATGCCTTGCACTGCTTGCATAACACTGAATGAGTGAAAGACCACCAAACATATCAAAATATTTTATGATACAATGAATGTATGCATACATGTTATGGCAAAACTTTCTTAAGATCATATTCTTTTCTTCTTATGATGTATGGATGTCTCAAACCTAGCACATGATGTAAGCATGGATACATCAGTTCATTTATATAATTACCATCATAAATTATATATAGATGACTAAACAATGATGCATAGAGGCATAATGGTAGTTGGAAACAAATGACCTAGTATTTAGTGATTAGCAAATCAGATGCATACGCAAACTGATAGGGAAACCTCTCCTACTTAGTTTCTCTATAAGAATCTCACAAAGAAAATAGAATAGAAGCCAAAAGAATCTCTGAATAATTTTTTTATTTCCCTCCCTGCTTAATCATAAATAAGCTAAAGATATAAATAGATGCAGAATTACAAACTAACTCTCCCTACATTATTGGAAAACATGCCCATGACCAAAGAAATAAGAGCATGATGGACTAACTCAACTTATTCTCTACTAACATAGTGGGATAAACAAAATTAATAATTAAATAATTAACTGCTTGGACTTAGTCATAGAACACTATCACAAACCTTGCTCCACAAACAGATATTGTAATATCGCTTCATAAACTAAAACCAACACGGACACCCTACTCTTTTTTGTGGGGCCAATATGAACACCCTAAACCAATATCACATGTAGAGGGGAGAAAAGTACCTTCACTCGGTAACCCTTCTCCATTAATTTTCTAACCATATCTGCTTTCATCTTCAGGTCTTTTAATTCCTGAGGGCATAAGATAAAAATGTCAAACCAAGAAATTTACTTTTTTTCAAGTTCAGTAAGTAACCAAGAAACTCAAACGTATAATGACATTAAGACCAACAACTGACTAAGGGGGAAAATGATTTAGTTAGGGAAGAAAGGAATATGGAAAACAAACTTACTGCTTTGGCAGAAAAGCGCATTTCCTTGCCAACCCCTTTTCTCAAACTCAACTCTGACTGCATGTGACAAATAACATCTTAAAAAAATGCTGCATATATATATCCACACAAACACATATACATGTGGACTATCTTTTTAAATTAGAGTAAAGAAACTAAGGAAAGGCTCATTTTCCAGCCACTTGAAAGTTGGCCTGCTCTGCCGTAAAAGATTTTACTTGTCAACCATCCCTGCTTTTCAAATACCTGATGCACACAAATCATTCTATCAACTAATATGAAAAGGCTATAAACTTCATGGTCCATTTATTTTGTCCCACGCCAAAGAGTTTTTATGTCTATTTTCCAGTCATCTCAAAAAGGTTTAAAGTAGACTGAGGATGTAACGAGATCTGATCAGGATGCTGCAAGCCATGAACGAGTGCTCCAAATAACATTTCTTTTGGAGCTAGCAGGAAAATGGCAGCTTAATCTGCCAACGGTGTTACTATCTAGTCCATATATTTACATATATTATAACAACTTTAACAAGCCACATTTCAGGCAGCCAAGAACGCCCTTTTTAGACATAAACTAATATCCTCCTATTCTTATTGAAATCCTCTATCCTATCTTTATAATTCTACTGGCAAACAACAGCAAAACTTCACAGCACACTGTACCTTGCTTTTAGCACGCTCCTTTTCCATTTCTTGTTGTTTATACTTTTCCTTGTGGTAGTCCATAATTTTGCAGACAGGAGGTTTTGCATTTTTCTGAACCTGTACAACATTATCAAAATTATGGAGGCCACTCTGACAGATTTGAGAACAAATCTAATATTTTTAGTATAATTTATAAATTACAAATTCCAGTAAAACCATTCTTATGTGCTGAATCCAAGAGAAAACAAAAATTTTATGTGGAAATAGAGGTGAGGCAATGGCTAGATCGCCCAAATATCTCTTATATTTCCTTTCATTGAAAGAAAATAAAGCTTCTTCTTTTTGATGTTAGTGACAAATTTATCCCCATATGAAATTAGACAAAGTCTGCCTGCCTCATCTTAAGATTGAAGATTCACAGTCTACACATCATACAAAACTTAAAAGTCCCACAAAGATAGGAAACATCAATAAATTCTTCAGCAAACTAAAACATTTTATTCATTGCCTAAATCAATCCAGCACTTCTGTTTAAATGTTTGAAGCCTCAGATAACATGGCAAAAGACATAAAAAAGCTTTACCTCCACCAAATCAAGCTTGAGCCTCCTAGCGCGTTGTAGTGCCTCAAACCTTGAAACTACTGAATGTCCTACATGAGTAAATAGATTTAATGGAAAAATCAGAGTTCAAACAAAATTTACTTACAAATTATTAAGCTCCCAAATATGCAAGTACTGATCTTTCCATTGAAAATAGTACAAACCAGCATATGTCCATACTCACAGTTCCAGACATTATATCCTTGTTAATCCTAGTCACAATTGTTTAATAGGGAGTAAGAGAAAACAACTGTTCGTGAATGAAATATGGCTGGTAGCTTTATGTTCTAGCAAATTTTTAGAACAACAATCCGCAGTTTTAGCACGTTACCCTTTCAATATAAGATGACTGATCTAAGTAAATGGTTGCACTCGCATTCCCCTTCTCCAAATCAGTGATTAACAGCCAATACAACCTTCCCTAATAAGTTGATATTTGATCACTGTTATAAAAAGTTAGTTAGTTAGTTAGTTAGTTATTGGCAGCTAATCATTTCCTAACTAACACATGTTTGCTATTCTCTCCTAAGCCTATAAATAGTTAGTCTATCAAGTGAAACTGAGAATAGATATGACTATACAGTAATTCACATCATTTTTCCCCTTACAGTTACTCTTCGCTACCCTCTGATTCTCTCTTCTTCCCTCTGTTCTTCTCCTCCTTTCCCTGTTCTTTCCCCTCTTTTCTTCATTCTTTATCATTTCCGGCCAAATACCTCAACAGTGGTATCAGAGCCTAGCCTTCCTCGGCCTCCCTGTGATCGACGCTGAATGGTAGAAACAAGACAGCAAGAAAGTGCAAAGAAAATGGACGCCCGGGTACAGAGCATTGAACAACGGTTGCAAAGCGTCGATGAGTTGCAAGATACTGTGTTGGAATTCCGCGACGAGATGCAGAATATGGGACATACCTTCAGGCAGGAGGTGCAGATGTTGACGCAGGAATTCCGCAATGTCGCACATGGCGCGGCCGTCCGAAATAGCCATCACCGGAATAACAGTGACTCAGACGACCGACGCTCGTTCAGACCCCCGAAGATGGATTTTCCAAGATATGACGGTCGGAATATTCACTCGTGGATCGTGTGATGTGAGCGCTACTTTAGATTGGAAAATACTCCTGAACAAGTGAAGGTTGATACAGCAGCGGTACACCTTGATGCGGACTCCTTTGAATGGCAACTCGCCATCGAGCGTAGGTGGGGGGACGACCGCCCCACTTGGCAGGAGCATGCAGAATTGTTGAAGAACACATTTGGGTAGCCTTATGAGAGACCCATGACGAAATTAACTTATCTCCGTCAGGTAGGAACCTTGGCTGAGTTTAACGTGCAATTTGATACAATATCGGCCAAACTTGATTTGCCGTAAGCCTACCTGGTCGACATCTATGTGGGAGCATTGCGAGAAGAAATTGCAGACTCTGTCTTGATGTTTGATCCTCAGACATTAGCATAGGCAAGACGACTAGCAAGAGTGCAGGAAATCGCGGTGA
This sequence comes from Leucaena leucocephala, assembly GCA_037074615.1. Classification (NCBI taxonomy): domain Eukaryota; kingdom Viridiplantae; phylum Streptophyta; class Magnoliopsida; order Fabales; family Fabaceae; genus Leucaena; species Leucaena leucocephala. Next base: position 277,724 of record CM073561.1, on the reverse strand, counting down.
ATCGTCGTGTGGGCAAGAAGGTAGGTGAAGGAGCTGGGAGGTCAATAACGTGGGCTGCGATGTCTGCGACCCCTGGAAACTCCTATAAAGACGCTCTGGTGAAGGGTAAAAGGACATCACAGAACAGTACGGGGGGCCTTCTGACTAAGGATTCAACGCTGGGGTCCAAGAATCTGTCAAGATTTGTTCAGCCTCTTAAGGTGTTGACAGCAAAAGAGGAAGCTGAGCATAAGGCCAAGAATCTCTGCTTTTATTGTCACGAGAAGTTCACTAGGGATCATCGGTGTCAACAAAGACAGAGAATGCAGTTGCATTTCCTTATGCTTAAGGAGAATGCCGTGGAGGGAGAATCCTCTGAGGTTTCAGATGAAAACTTGGAGGAGTCAGTCCCCCTTATTTCCTTGCATGCAATCAGAGGTGAAGAGACTCAAGAGACCATGAAGATTGCGGGAAATGTAGGGAAAAGGAGCATCTATATACTGATTGACAATGGAAGCACTCATGACTTCCTTGATTTTGCTTTAGCCAGGCGGATGGGGTGGCAAAGTTCTGGTGGGGAAATATCCTATGTGCAAGTTGCTGGTAGACACCGACTGCAGGTTTATGGGGTTTGGGAGAAGTTTAGATGGCGAATGCAAGGGTTGGAGTTTGAATCGACCCTCAGGATTATTGACCTGCATACCTATGATGTGGTGCTGGGATTGGAATGGTTGAGGTCCATCAGGAATGCTTATTGGGAATATGATCAAATGGCCATGCATTTTTGGTATAAGGGGAAGTTGTGTAAGTTGCAAGCTGCGGGGCCAAAAGCTTTGAACATATTGCCTACTACCAAGTTGAATCTCCATTGCGGCCAGGATCAGCAGAGGTACTTGGTTCAGCTTCTGCGACCTCCTGCAGAAGAACTTCAATGCCTTGCTATACAGGGGGAGGTAGGCGCTCCTAAGGAAATACAAGGGGTGCTGACAGAATTTGAGGATGTGTTCAAGGAGCCTAAGGGTCTGCCACCCCTGCGAAAAGGTCATAATCATGCCATTGTTCTTCAAGAGGGAACAAATCCAATCAATTTGAAGCCCTACCGATATCCTGCTATGCAGAAGGATGTCATTGAGGAGCAGATTAAGGAATTGTTGCTGAATGGGGTTCTTCAGGAAAGTTCTTCCCCTTTCTCTGCACCTATTGTATTAGTAAAGAAAAAAGATGGGTCTTGGAGGATGTGTATAGATTACAGAGAATTGAATAAGCACACAATTAAGAACCAATATCCTATTCCCTTGGTGGAGGATTTATTGGATGAATTATATTTGGCCAGGTGGTTCACCAAGTTAGATTTGAGAGCTGGGTATCATCAGATAAGGATGTTGCCAGCAGATTGCTACAAGACAGCCTTCAAAACACATTCAGGGCATTATGAATGGCTGGTTATGCCCTTTGGGTTGACCAATGCTCCGGCTACATTCCAAGGAGCAATGAATGACATCTTTAGGCCCTTCCTTCGTCAGTTTGTGCTGGTATTCTTTGATGATATTCTTGTTTATAGCGCATCCATAGAGGAACATGTGTTTCATTTAAAGGCTGTCATGGAGGTTCTACATAAGCATCAATATTTGGTCAGGAGAAGCAAATATGCTTTTGCTACCCAGAATGTTGAGTACCTGGGGCATATCATTGTTGCTGGGAAAGTATCCACAGACCTTAAGAAGATCCAAGCGGTAGCTGAATGGCCAGAACCGAAAAATGTGAAGCAACAGCTAAGGGAATTCTTGGGGTTGGCTGGTTATTACCGAAGATTTATCAAGGGATTCGGAGAATTAGCTCGTCCTTTGACCCTCCTTACTCGTAAGGATGCTTTCCAGTGGACAGCGCAGGCTAGTTCTTCCTTTCAAAGATTGAAGGAGACTTTAATGGCAGCTCCTGTACTTGCTCTACCAGATTTTAGCAAGAGGTTTGTGGTGGAAACTGATGCATGTGGGGCTGGAATAGGGGCTGTCCTGATGCAGGAGGGGAAGCCACTTGCTTTTTTCAGCAAAGCTTTAGCTCCTTAGCATGCAAAGTTGTCAGTATATGAAAATGGATTGTTGGCAGTGGTGCTAGCTGTAGAAAATTGACATCAATATTGGGAAAAGGGACGGTTTAGCATCAGAACCGATCAGCAAAGTCTCAGATTCTTGTTGGGACAGAAGTTTAAGACTCCTTTCTAGATGTATTGGGTGGCGAAGCTCATGGGCTATGATTATGAAATTCAGTATAAGAAGGGGAGTGAAAACTCCGTGGCTGATGCCCTCTCTAGGTTGCATGGATCACAGATATTGCAAATGACTCTTGACATTGCTTCTCCAGAACTTCTGAATCTGATAAGAGAGTCCTGGGAGATTGATCCTAAGGTGGTGACTATTTTAGCAGCTATTAAGCAGAAAACAAATGGGGTCATGGGAAAATTTTCTTGGGATGGAATTATTCTGCGGCGGGACAGCAAGATTGTAGTAGGTAATGTTCCTACTACTACGCTAAGGATCCTTGAATGGCTCCATTCTAGCGCTCAGGGAGGACATTCAGGAATCAATGCCACTTACCATAGAATTCGCAGCCTGTTTTGGTGGAAGAACCTTCATAGGGAAGTAGAGGAGTATGTAAAAGGGTGTGACACATGCGCTAGATGTAAGTATGAGCCTGTTGCTTCTCCTGGGTTATTACAACCACTTCCTGTGCCAAGTAAGGTTTGGGAGAGTATTTCAATGGATTTTATAGAGAGGCTCCCAAAGTCTGATGGAAAGGAGGTAATTTGGGTTATCATTGATAGAATGAGCAAGTATGCTCATTTCCTCAGTTTATCTCATCCCTTTTCAGCATCTTCTCTTGCTCAAGTTTTCCTTGATCACATTTACAAACTTCATGGGGCTCCAGTAGAAATCATAAGTGATAGAGATCCTATCTTTGTTAGTAATTTCTGGAGGGAGTTTGTCAAGGTCTTAAAGATTGAGCAGAAACTTTCCTCTGCATATCATTCTCAAAGCGATGGCCAGACTGAGGTATTGAATCGCTGCTTAGAATCTTACTTAAGATGTATGTGTTGGGAGAATCCAAAGGAATGGAGCCGATGGATATCATTAGCTGAGTGGTGATATAATACATCTTTTCATATTGCTATCAAAGTCACCCCTTATGAGTTACTATATGGTAAAAAACCACCTGTCTATTCCCCTTACATTCCTAGATTAGCTATTGTTGAAGCGGTAGATCGAAGTTTTGAAGCTAGAGAGAGAATGATTGCTGTTTTGAAGTATCATTTGCATAGGCCTGCTAATACCATGAAGCAAAAAGCGGATGCTCACAGATCTGAGCATGAATTTCAAGTAGGGCAGTGGGTTTTTTTGAAGCTACAACCTTATAGACAGATTTCTACAGCAACCAGGAGCACTCAGAAATTAGCTCCTAGATTTTTTGGGCCATATAAGGTTATACAGAAGATTGGCCAAGTTGCATACAGATTGGAGTTACCCACTGAATCTAAGGTTCATCTTGTATTTCATGTATCCTTATTGAAGCTTTGCCCAGATCCTAGTGTAAAACAGAGACACCCTCCTAATGATTTTCCAACTGTCCCTGCTTCTAAATATCCTGAAAAGATATTGGCTACTCGAGTTGGAAGAAGGAAGAAGCGTATTATTACTGAAGTTCTAGTGCAGTGGAGAGGATTTCCAGAAGAGGAAGCATCATGGATTTCCCTTTACAGTTTACAGCAACAATTTCCAGAATTCCACACTATTAACCCTTGAGGACAAGGGTTGTTTTGGGGGAGGGGTATTGTTATAAAAAGTTAGTTAGTTAGTTACTTATTGGCAGCTAATCATTTCCTAACTAACACATATTTGCTATTCTCTCCTAAGCCTATAAATAGTTAGTCTATCAAGTGTAAAGCAGAATAGATATGACTATATAGTAATTCACATCATTTTTCCTCTTACAGTTACTCTTCGCTACCCTCTGATTCTCTCTTCTTCCCTCTGTTCTTCTCCTCCTTTCCCTGTTCTTTCCCCTCTTTTCTTCATTCTTTATCATTTCCGGCCAAATACCTCAACAATCACCAACTGAAATCTAATAATTATTACTGAAGGTACTAATTATTAGACTGAAAAGAGACAAGCCATGCCCACAACTACGACAACCATATTACAAAAACAAACCATTTATTTACATTAGCGAATATCAGGAGGAGTAAAACATTTACCATCATCAACGACAAGCCTGACAAACTCAGCAGTGATTTCTTCATTTATTCGGCGCTCACAGTTGTCCATCTTCGTCTTCGCCTGAAAACCAAGAATGCACCATCAACTCATAACATCACGGAGATCCATCTACACCGTACACGGCTATCACAACATCATACCCTGTTATACACAACCTGAAAATCCGTGGCACTACCTCACTGGATAAAGAAAGCATAACCAATTCAGCCAGAACAAACAAATACGTGCCTCAACATTGAAAAATTTACGCTAAGATACCATCACTCATCATACTTCACAAGAAACATATCACCCCGCTTTTTGTCACCATTGAAAAAGTTTAACATTTTCAACTACTACATTTACAGACTTACCGGCACAGGGGCAGCGAAAAATCTTGCGTTATAATAAACATCAGTGGATCTATTTCGAAAAATCGAGCTTGGCCTCTCAGAAACTCGGGTTTCCCGATGTGTGATGGAATTCAATAAAGATGCGCTGGGGTGTTGAATGTAACATCTTCGAAATTGGGTGGACAAGATTTTCAACTTAGATTGCCCAACTCGGGACCAATACGCCATCACTTACGTGTAGTGAAAGAGGCATGGAAACTAAAGAATCATTACTATGATACTATTCGTTCGCCAGAAAGGTTAATCCTTTAGCCCAGAGAAAAGTTAGTTTTTCAAACAGAGACTCAGAGCGGCTTTAACAGTTACACACAGCTTTACCAGCTACCCTTGCGCCAGAACCGAGATTGCTCTCGCACGCAGGGAAGGGACAGGGGGCAGGGTTACGAGGCCTAGAACCAGCGAGGCATGAGCCATGGAAACTGGTGGTTTACGCTCGCAGTTAAATGGGCCTGACTCGATGATTGGGCTGGGGATTAATAGTCCAGAAGTGAAGCCCAATAATCGGCCTCCATCCGGATTTAAGATATTCCTCCTAAATTAATCCCGCGCCACATACCTAATTACAGTAGTTGAGTCTTCTAATAAAAATTTTCTATATATACCAATATTTAAATTTAAGATCTCACTTAAGCGATACCAAGTCAGATATAGTCGGGACAAAGATCCGGTGAACTGGGGTGAGTAACCAAAATAAAAAAAATAAAAAAATAATCTAATTGAAAAGATAATTTTAATCATAAATATTAAATTTATTATATATATATATTTTTTAATTTTTTTAAAATTATTTTTATTATACTCTTACAACAATAATTAAATAAGAGAAAGAATTAGGGAGTTAAAAGATATAATTAGTATTTTAAAAAATATGTGGTATTAATAAAATTAATTAAATTTTTTATTTTAATTAAATATATTATATATTAAAAATTTAGAGGAGTAATTGTAATTCTTATGCTAGCACCTCCGTATCTTTTAATTAAAACCTTATCATCACAATCCAAAGACAAAAGGGGCCTAATAGGATGGGAATGACATGCAGGAAAATAATTGTTATAAGAAGAATTCGAGGTGATTTCTTATAGAGATAATTTGTTAGCGTATGTAAATAAAAAAATAAAAACGTAATCTAGTATATCGTAATGAGATAAAATGGATTGGTAATATTTATTTACGATCATCTTTAAATTTTTTGAATTAGGGTATGTTTTAAGTTATGTTTGGTTGGATATGCATTATTTAGATTTCTAATGGAATTATAGATTTCTTCGTACGCTGTAAAGGAATAGAAAAAATATGTTATAATTAATTAATATTTTATAATTATTAAATTTTAATCACTATTTTAATCTTTAAAATATTTTAAACCTTATAATAAATGTGGCTCAAAATCTTTTAAAAATTAAAATTAAATTACTTATTATAATTATTAATTATATTTTATAAATAAATTAATTAAAAGTATTAAGTCGAGTTAATACATATCAATTTTTTAATTGAAATGTGTATTATAAAATTTTAAAAATATAGTTGATTAACATTAATATTCACTAATATATTTTATCCACAGTTGAAAACTGTCTATTTTATTTTATTGTTTTAATTATTAAGGTAATTAAAGTTTAAAATAGTTATAATTAAATTCAAATTAAATAGCAAAGGTCATTCCATGACTACGTTGCTGTATCTTGTGCAATACTTAGCCTACATTTCTACTTTGGTAAATGAATTCAAATTTATTAATATTGTTTTCTAGACACAAGAGAGTATTTTCTTTATCAGTAATAAAGATTAATATCCCTAATGAACGAGGTAATGAGTAAATTAAAGAGATTAAATAAATTATTTATTTATAATAAATATTATATAATTTTTTTAAAATACTTTTCTCATATCATTCTAATTGGAGTCCTTGTCAATCACATGGATTGGGGGTCCACAACTTTGCTTTCAATGGGGCATTTGAAACATAATACATAAATTATAATTTAGTGGTCATGCCTCTCACGTCGATTAATTAGGAAAAAAAATTAAAGAGACATAATATTATGGAAAGTCTTATCAAATTAATTTAAATTATTTTGATATAAAAAGAAAATTAATATATATATTCTCTAAAATCTAATACGGGCCTGTTTGAATTAGCTTTTAAAAAATAGATTATGAGAAGAATAGATTATGGAAAATAGATTTTAAGAACAATACATTCTGAAAAGAATAAATTTTGGGAAGAATAGATTATAGAGAATAGATTTTGGAAAGAATAGATTTTAAAAATAGAGATATTTAGATGATCAGTAGTAGAATCACTTTTTATATTAATAAATTACTAAAAAGGGTATGATTTGATTAAAGTATGAGCGATGAGAGAGGGTAGAGAATAAATAGGAGAGATGAGAGAGTGTATAGGAGAGAGATGAGAGAAGAGATAGTGTGAAGATGAGAGAGAGTATAAGAAAAAAGTAGGGGTAAAATAGTAATTGGATAATCTATAAACTCTTTTATATTTCCAAAATTTATTTTCAGTAACTTATTCAAAATCATGATTTCAAATTGAAGTTTTACCCAAAATCAATTCTGGACAAAAATGATTATTTGGTTTAAATTTTTTTAAACTGAGATTTTGGCCAAAATCAAGATAAAAATTAATATTTATTTTAAAATTTTTTAAATTAAAATTTTAGTCAAATTAATTCCTAAAACCTTTTGCCAACGTGCACTACATAGAGTTTGGAACGTCAAAACCAATGCAAAATTAAGAGAGAGAAAATCGCTGTTATTTTAGCTCAGATCATTCCGTCCTTGAAAAGTAGTCAAACTTAATTGTAGTCAAGAAAATCAACACTTGGTTATAGGGACATATCTATTATTAAATAAATTATATATTTATAATTAGGTAAAGGGGCATGTCCGTTATCTATCAGTACTATCTCTTCTCATGCATTATATTGACTCATAATAATACCACACGTAAAGACAGACCAAATTATTAAATTTTAAATAAAATATATTATTCATCAGGTTCAAGGGGACATGCTTCTTCTGGGGAAGGCTTTCTCTCGTCCCTTTGAAATCGCCATTATAAGAGACATCACTGCTGATCGCTGCACATCCAGAAAAGCTATTTTGCCCAATAAAAAGGGAAAGTTCATTAGGAATTTCTCTAATATTTGTTTGACCAAGCACATCATCATCATATTGAACTGACTTCGCCAAGCTACAATTACAGTTGATATTAGCATCAACTAATTAATTAACTGCTCAATCAGCCAAGAAAAATGCATCATCTGGGGACGGTCTAATCCTGTTTCTTAGACTCCTCCATGGCACCTGATTTTCTTTACTATCTTGCCTTTGATAGATATCTATAAAGAAGTAGTGGGTATTCGGTATTGAAGTGACAGGGCTCAATGGAAGTGCGGGAATGGGGAATATCTTGTCTGGGGATTATAATAATCGATGGTAAATTAAGTGACGCATCAGATGGACTAGAGCAAGCCAAACTGACGAATTCTTGTGGGGATCATCTCAAAGAGAAGTTCAACAATCCACTTAACTTGGAATTACATTGAGTTCTATTAAGAAAAAGGAAGCTTCCCCGTTTTGATTTTGCAGAATATTAACATTGAGAAAATTCTGTTCCAATATAAGCTTGAGAGTGAATATTCTCAATTATCTCCTGCTTAGACCAAGAACTGGAACAATTAGAATCGTATCATATTCTCTCATAAACACAGAGAGACTAAATTTCCTGTTCATCAGGAGAGGGAAATCAGAACTGCTATAGATTTGTGGAGTTAATATTTATTGCCAGCTTCCTTTGATAAGATAGGGCATGTGATGTGATGCCTGATTCCTTATTATTCATACTTTAGTCTTGTATTATGTTTACAGCGAGCTAGAGGGAGATATGTAATTGATTTTGCCTCTTTCTTCAAAGTGTATTTGGCAAAATACTACTTCAATTTTAGAATCATAAATTAAATTAAGAATTCCTAAAAAAATATATGTTATTATATGGTTATCAAATATAGTTCTTAGCTATAAAAAATAAAATTGATTTAAGATTTTAAAGTTTAAATGGTATTTTTATAGAATTTTTATTAGAATTATCATCTTGCTTTTATTTTTTAGAAAAACTTAGGCCTATTTGTTTCTGTTTCTAGAAACAGTTTTTTTATTTTTAAAAACAAAAAATAAAAAAACTTGTTTGACAACTTCTTTTACTTAATTGTTTTCCAAAACAAAAGAACTGAAAACTATTTTTAAAAATAGAAATATAAGAACAAGTTTTAAATATTTTATAAAATTGTTTTTTTATTTTCTTGTTTTTGTTGTTTACTTTTTTAATTGTCTGTTTTAAAAAAATGATATACTATTAAAAAATGGTTTTTTATTACTATCGTCAACTCAAGATATCACTGTTAAATATTACCTTTGTCAATGACTATTACCCTAGATAATTGTCATAGTTGTTAATCGCCATCACCAACAAAAGCCATTGTTAAAGACGATCTTTGCCAACGATTGTCATTCAAGATGACCGTCGTCGTGATGGACAGCCATCCTAGACGATTGCTCTCTAACAGTCACACTATCACTGTTGTTAGCCACCTTCGATTGCTGTAGTCATGAGACATCAATGATAGCTAAAGATTATTATTTAAGTTGATAGTAATAATAATTTTTTTTATTTACATTACTTTTCAATCAATCAACTCTTTATCCATTATCATTACACTTTCTATTTTATATTTTATATTTTTTAATTATCCAGTTAGTTTTAAAAATGATTATTTTAAATACAAAATTTTTAGAACTATGACCCAAACAGATTTTTATTTTTATTTTTAAGACTTATTTTTGAAAACGGTTTTATAAAATTATTTTAAAAAAATAGAAAATAGAAACAAATATACCCTTCCTATTGTAGCGATCGCTGAATTGTAGATGGTGTGCCCCAAAACGGTACGACAAATGTGAAATGGATGAAACAACCCCCACTCCAAGAATTATGATTTTTGCTTCTCTAAATATTTAATTACTTATCAGACACAGTTTTGGAATTTGGATTTTTTAAATATTTTGATTTAAAAATAAATTCATGAAGTAAATTCAAATTAGAAACAATAGAAAAATAGCTGGAAAAAAGAAATAAGTTCATAGAACTAAAATAAGATATTTAATTAATAATCAACCAAAATTAAAAATGTAAATCAACATTGATATTCAATTCAATAAAGAATATAAAATCTTTAATAATAAGTCAATAAAAGTAAATCAACAACCGGTCTTGTCTTGGGACTTATCGGGTAGCAAGGTATAACTTGCCTAAATTATTTTAATAAAAAAAATATAAAAAGTCGCTCACTTTATATTTTTGTAGCAAAACCATAAATTCCACGTGTTCTCATGTGAACCCTATTTCACGGAAAGCAATGCCCAAGGAACCCCTTATCGTCGTCGAAGAGAAGTTGATTGACTCTCATCTTCTCGTCACTCTCTCTAGCATGGTGTTGTGGGGCCCAGTTCTGAACCTCTGCTTTGCTGTCTTCAACATCTCCCTCGTTGCTCTTTTATGGGCCTTTGTCCGTTGAAGTAGGGAGAAAGAAAAAGCGAGCCTTTCATTTGCCTAAATCCTTCACAATACCCTCTCCTTTTTAAATGCATCCATGCACCCTCTGCTTCTTCAATCCCAGCTCAGATACGTGGAGGACGAAACTATAAACCCACTTCTATTCTTTCCTCTTCTATATTTATATTTGATGGATCCACAGATCTAATGCTTTCATTCACGCCTGACTTTCTTCTTCTTTCCATTTCATTTTCTTCTTCAACCGGGGTATTCGATATCTCACCATCTCTAGTCAATTTGTTTGGTTTTGGTAAGATCTCTCTCCATAATTCGTACTTTGTGCGCGACCAAAGTAGTAATTGTCGTCAATTATTGGTTCTTGTTGAGATTGGTGTGACTTGGGGATTCTGTTTTCCAATGTGAATGTATTGAATACTTAAGTTTAACGAGCTAACTCTGACTGAGTTTCACCCCAAAACAGAAAAAAAGCTGACTCTGAGAACAAGCGGGTATGACCTCTTCTTTTGCGATGATTTGTTTTTCTTAATTAATTCCTTCATGTGTGGATTGCTTCGTCCTTAGGGATTGCCTCGTCCTTAGGGATTGCCTCATGCTCATAATTGTTGTCCTAACACGAAAGGGTTTGAGTATTTATTGGTTAGGGGAAGTTATTGTCGGCTGCTGAGTGTGATTTATCGCATAAAATCCTAATTAGCCCTTGTTTTGGTCTTTTTCTGCTTTATGACTGGGTATGTGAATCATAAATTGATTTTTCCCCTTAATTCGTTGTTGACAGTGAATCTTTCTTGTGGCGAGTAGTTCAGGACTGTTATAATCGTGACTGAGAATTCTCGGGGAGAGGAAGTTTTGGGGCCGTTGATAGATGAGGAAATTCTGGACGGTTGTTTGGTGAGATGAGGGATGTTATCACGGTTAATGAACTTTCTGCGGGCCTGCTTGTGGCCAAGTTCCGATCAAAATGCACGTAGTGGTTCAGATGCTGGAGGTCGGCGAGATGGTTTGTTGTGGTATAAAGACTCGGGACAGCACTTGAGCGGTGACTTTTCAATAGCTGTGGTCCAAGCCAATAACTTGCTGGAGGATCAGAGCCAGATTGAATCGGGCAGTTTGAGCACCAGCGTATCTGGTCCTTATGGTACCTTTGTTGGTGTTTATGATGGGCATGGAGGACCTGAGACCTCACGGTTTATTAATGATAACCTCTTTCATCATCTTAAGAGTAAGTGACATCTAAAGGCCTGAATTCTTAAAGCTTTTATTTTATTTTTGTTATGGTCTACAATTGTCACTTCATCGTATTTCCTGCTGCCTTCCTTTTTCTAATCTCTCTTTACTATAATCTGTTATTGCTTTTGACTTGATAAAGTAATCTGATGCATATGATATGTCCAGGGAAAGAAAAGCAATCATCTAGTCAATTTCTATGTATTTTAATCTAGAGGAGTTACAATGTTTCTAGATAAAAGTTGTCTATTCTGCTGCTCGAGACAAAAGCTTGTTGTTCCAGTGGAACCAAGTTGTTGTCAATAAAAAGCTGTTTGCTTTCTTTTTTGATATTTTTTAATGAACACAGAAAATTATGTTTTCTGTGCTTGTTTTGATTTCTATTTAGCGGTTGCCCAGTGAAACCACCACATTGATGTCATGTCAATAGGCGACCAATTCTTTTTTCTTTTTTTAGTTTGTTTTTATCTTTCTTTTGACCCACTTTAATCATTAAAGCATGTTGAGGATCTTTCTTTGTGAATAATACTTGAGGAGTTTATATGGCAGTCGTTTGTGCATTGGGCTAATTTTGACTGTTCTTCCATATGTTTGTTGATAATAAATTATCTTGCTCAAATTGCAGGCTTTGCTGCAGAGCAGCAATCAATGTCGGTAGATGTAATTCGCAAGGCATTGCAAGCAACAGAAGAGGGATTTATGTCTCTCGTTACCAGTCAGTGGCCAATGAACCCACAAATCGCGGCTGTTGGGTCATGCTGTCTTGTTGGTGTTATTTGTAATGGAACCCTTTATGTAGCTAATCTTGGTGATTCTAGGGCTGTTTTGGGAAGAGCGGTCAAGGCAACTGGGGACGTACTAGCCGTGCAATTGTCAGCAGAGCACAATGTGGGGATAGAGTCTGTGAGGCAGGAGATGCATTCTTTGCACCCTGATGACTCACAGATTGTTGTTTTAAAACATAATGTATGGCGTGTAAAGGGCCTTATACAAGTAAGTCATTTGTAACTCATAATAATAGTTTTCTTGTGTCTAGAGCTAATTAATTATCTGCTTTTGCTGCTTGATGTACAATTCTACATTTAAATACACATTATAGTGGCAACTCATTCCTACATTCTTGAAATTATATGAGCAGAAATACTAGTACTACCTGACCTACATGTAATTTTTTGGATATTTTTATTGAAATTAATACTGACATACATGTCTTTGGGGCCTTTTGTTTTCTGGGTCCCAAAGCCATATATTACTACATTGATAAAACATATAACATAAGTTATAATATTAGAAAAATAAGTGAAAATACATTTAGTAGAGTGGGAAGTTAAAATAATTTCCCACTGATTCTTCTCATTATTTTTAACATATAAAAAAATTAATACAATTTAACCTGCTCACTAGTAATGTATGTTTGGGAAAGAATTTGATTCACATAAGTTAAACCCACATACTGAGAACCTAAATATAATGTTCTTTGAAATTTTGTTATCAATTCTTTTGCGTCTTTCATTCATTATGTTTTTTTCCTGAAACTTGAACCTGCACTTAAATCATGTACAATCCTTGCCATGGTCCTTACAGATGATCTGAAGTCTTTTAATTTAAACCTTGCAGATTTCAAGATCTATTGGTGACGTTTATTTGAAAAAGGCTGAGTTCAATAGAGAACCCCTATATGCCAAGTTTCGACTTCGGGAGCCATTCAAGAGGCCGGTGCTAAGCTCAGAACCATCAATATCAGCGTGTCAATTGCAGCCACACGATCAATTTATTATATTTGCATCTGATGGGCTCTGGGAGCACCTTAGCAATCAAGATGCAGTTGATATAGTTAAAAATAATCCCCATAGTGTAAGAATCACATTTCAATTCGAGTAAGATCAATAGACTAATCATGGTTGTGTGATGCTGTACACCTAACTAGGTTGATGTGGACGACCCCCCTCCCTCCTCATGGTTGGTGTTTCTCAGTTCACTGGATCATTCATTTATCATGATCTTTTGCATGTTTCACAAGTTGTATTTTGCCTATGGGAAGAATTTGTGGGGGAAATTATTTTGGTATAAACCATAGATGACTTAGAGCCCTAGCAGAACAAATAATTAGTTATTGACATTTGACATCAGACATTACTGATATGCTGATATTAATTGATTTCTAATCTGATTGGCTGTCCTTTTATGTATGCTTTTGAAACTTAAATAATTTGTGTGATTGATACAAGCTGCTGATTCATGTCAGGCAGAAATCATGGCACAAAATGGATTTAATGCTTAATCTACTATCTATCTTTCAGGGAAGTGCAAGGAGGCTGGTGAAAGCTGCCCTTCAAGGAGCAGCAAAGAAGAGAGAAATGAGATATTCAGACCTAAAGAAGATTGATCGTGGGGTTCGTCGACATTTCCATGATGATATAACTGTGATTGTTGTGTTCCTGGACTTGAATCTCCTGAGTAGGGCAAGCTCTGCGAAGTTCAATAGTATATCTGTTAGAGGTGGTGGCATCAGCCTGCGGCCTAGCACACTGGCACCTTGTACGACACCAGCAGAGGCTGGTGGTACCTGATCTAAGTTGTATCTTATGTTTCTTTGTTGTATCATTCTCTTGTGTGAATACCAGGTGTCTTCAAAGTTCAAATAGCAATGAGAGAGGAGCAGCACGTCAATTCTTTAAGGCTTGGTTTGGATTGATAGAAAAATGGGAGGAGAGAATACTATGGGGGAAAATTTTCAAAAACAGTAAAAAAATTGATTACTTTTGAAAATTCCCACCGCTAGTATTCTTTTCTTTTTAATTTTCTTTCTATCAAAACTAGCGTAAATGCGAAACTGTAACTTACTAGAATAGTAATACTTATGTCATGCCTTCTTCCAACAAATTGAAAGAACAATGGGGATCTTCCCACGATCATGATATAAGTTGCGTTTGCTCATGCTTACCCTCTTCACGATTTCCCTACATTTGAGCCATTGTCAATTTATACACGCACACTCATAACCATTGCTGAAGAAGCTTTAAGCCATACGGTGCTTTGTGGTAAAGAACTTGATTTTAGTGCCCTCGTTCGTGTTAAGTGGAATGGGAGTATGTTTCAAAAAATGTCTGTTATACTTGTAAAATCTATGTAATTCTTGAATAATTTTTATTTGATAGGCGTATTTGGTTATATAGAATATAATATTATGATCTTATTTATTATATGCGTTCAATACCTTAATATTATTTGTGTATAATTTTATCTATGTATTTTTTAATTTAGTGTAATTTTACCTATAATCTTTTTAATCTGATGCAATTTTACACATAATTTTTATTTTTCAAGTACCAATAATTATATCAGATTAAAAAGATTATGGATAAAATTATACTAATTAAAAAGATTATGGTAAAATTGTACCACAAATAATATTAGGATACTAGACGTATATGAGAAATAAGATCAGGATATTATGTGCTATCTAACCCGTAGATATGAAAAGATCAAAATATTCTTATCAAAATTTAAAACAAAAATTCTAGTTCTTAATCTGGTTTCCACGCCCATGGTGCACAATGGTATTGGAAAGTCACGAGAAACCGCTCTAATTGTCAAAACAGGACAACAACAGAATGTATGTTTGTTTGATTTTACATTGGAAATCATAATTTTGAGTAGTACTAGGTGCATATTTTACCCAAGATTAGCGACCACATTCTGTTCAGAGTTTGAAAGATAAGCAATGGTTCTAAATTAAAAGAAAAAGAAAAGAAAGAGAGCATCAGATTTCAATATATGAACATCGTGTTCTCCTTGATTACCTTAGGTACAGGGAAACCAAGAATTGAGACATAACTATGATTTCACTTACAACAGTAGCAGGGGAGTGTATGCCTAGAAATGGGACAACATCTACATGCAACCAGTTCTCTACTGCTGACCCTACTGCTGCACCTGCTATGAGCCCTCCTATGGTTATCACAGTGGCCTTCCCTGCAAAAGTCACAAGCACAAGTCACTGAATAAGAGACTTCTATTTGCTTTAGTAAATGCATATCAAAGTAAGATCTCTGAGTTAGTAACATGGCCTGTGTAAAATAGAACATATTGATTCACTTGAAACCAAGACTTGAACCCATAAGAAGTGTACAATGTGCTAAAGCTCCTTACCCAACTCAACATTCTTTTTGGTCATAAAGTACAACGAAGCTCCAAAGCTACCAGCCAAAATGAGTCCAGAAAAATCAGTTGCAGCATATGATCCAGTGGATGTAGAAGCATCATTAATATAGGTTAAACCCATCAAAGCACCATAAACTCCAGCTTGTACACCTAAAGCACTAGTTGAGGGAGTCTCTATTGAAACGGGTGAATTCTTTACTGTAGTTTGGAACCATTGAGGCATTGACCCCAAACCAGAGGGCTTCACAGGCTTTACATCAGCATAACGAATCTTATCCACTACTTTTCCTGCTCGCCGCTGAGTTAGGCTCTGCATAAGTAACATGTCATATGCAGCCTCGACCTAGAAGAAATTAAGCAATCGCACCAATCAACAAAGGAATTGAGTTTATCTAGAATTCATAAGTAGTAAAGCAACTATTGGGAACACTTCAGAAACATTAAATGCAGATGATCATAAGAACAATGCATATTTTATGAACGCGTAGAGTTATCCTTCACTTTCCAATCTAATCCAAACATTAAACATTACACAGAAAAAAGAAGTATCAAGCCTAAAAATAAGTTCAGATGCTGACACGATACAAGGCAGAACTCGACATGGCACAGATACGGCAACATAACAGAATATGCCGTGTCCATTGTCCAGTACAATTGGAACTTTGAAGTATATTCATTGATTGAACACGATCACTTCTGAAAATAAGTCAGAATGGAGCACCAAGACTTCCAATTCCCTCGTATCTAGAATCAAAGAACTCAAAATCAACTAGAATGACTGACCTCTAGACCATCTCAGAACCAAAATTCAATTTGAAGCTCCTAATCTGGATTTACTGAGAAGCAAGTTCAGCATAAAGCAAGACCCAGAAACAAAAATCTTATTGTTCTGTTACGGGCATCCCTCAACGCAAGTTCACATTTTAGACTATTAATCTGGAAAGTAATTTACTTAATCTGCAGGCGAACGTCTGAATGCATATGAGGGGCCATCGTTGAATATTAAGAACTGAATGCAATCCAGATTACGTTCAAATTCTCTGAAATTAAACAAAGAGTGGAGTGGGAAGAGCAGGATAAGTACACCTGTGCAACCGCTTACTGGTCGTCCTTACAAGTGGCGAGGATCGATTTCTTGGCGCGGAGTATGTAGTGGAATGAAGCTCCCTCAGAGACTCCGAGACGCTTCCGTGCGTTTTCTACGGACATCTGAAACGGCGCCGAGTCATCAACGGTTCCCGAGCTGGCTTGAACACGCGAGATAGTCCTCGATAACGTACTCCTAGAGCGTAACAGCGCCCCTTTCCAATCGGAGCTGCGTCGAGTGCTCGAACCGGCGGTCTAATGAAGGCTGAACCGGGGGAGAGACGGTCGGGGTGAACGGAAAGGGTGGCCGCCATCTCTGAGAGGAAAACAAAGAGCTGGAGAGGCGACAGAGGGAAACGAGTAATTTTAACGGTAAGTAACGACATACCGCGCCATATTTTAACGGAACTTGAAAACCGTAAATAACCATTGGGTGTAAGTAGACAAGTAAGTTTTCACCCTTTTTCTCGTTTTATTTTTTTTTTTTTGAGAAAAAAAATTCTCCCCATGTTCGATTAATCGACTAGATAGATGCTTCTTGGTAATTCAAGTTGTAAATTTGATTCCAGTAATCGAACCAGAAACGAATCTCTGAAATATTGCGACAACCACGACCATGCAGTATACACTGACACTCTCCAAGAGCTAGAGAAACGACGGGATAAATATTTAGCTACTACAAGACGAAACTAACCAATGTGATGGAGGGCGGAGGGCATGCAAACAGGAAAATCGCCTGCCAAAAAAAAAAGTCTATTTATGTACAAATTCTATGGTATACTAGTTCGCTGGTAATAGCATCCATTAATAACCATAGATTGCTATCGTTATAGCTGTTGACTACCTTGTTAATTTTATGTCTTCCCGGCTTATCATAACCGGTCGTTGGAAGTCGTTGCCCACAGTAGTCGAATCATGCTTGCGTGCGAAAGAATCGCGTTTCCACCAAAAGCTAGAGGAACCCAAGAGTGTTTTGCGTAGCTGAACCTCCACAAGGCTATTCCAGTGAAGGACACAGTGGCAAAAAGAAAGTAGTAATCGTCGGCTCTGGCTGGGCTGGCCTTGGAGCTGCTCATCCCCTCTGTAATCAGGTATTTTCGTCTTTTTCATTTCCCCTGCTTTCATGACGTACTCTAAGTTGCTTTTCAATTTCTTTAATCGTTGTATTGGATTCTGTTTCAGGGTTTCGACGTCACTGTTCTTGAAGGCGACAAGGGTTTTGGATATCCTGACACTACAACAGTTCGGGGTAATTCTTTTCCTTTCATGTTATAGAAGGAAAACCAGAGGACCAAATTTCAAGTTCTTTCGGCATCTTGTTCTACAAAATTGATGAGTAAATTGTGCAGTTTATAGCGGTTTTAGTGTTTTACCGATGCTTCGCGAATTGATTACTATCTACATCTTGAAAGGATGCCGATGAAGTTGAAATTGAGTATTCATTTTTCGATTGAGTACAGTAAATTTCTTCCTCTGTATTTAACACTCGAACACTCATTTTCCTTCCCAAAAGATCATTGATCAAGGTTTATTTTGGAGTTGTTTCACTTTAGATTATGGTTGCCATGACTTCGATAGTTACTGCAATTTATTTATTTTCTCCTAGGTTATTATTGCGCCTTTCAAAACATATTTAGCCTTGTTGATGAGTTGGAAATTAAGCCCTTCACAAATTGGACAAAATCTGCACAATATTCTCATTTTTTAGTGATAACTTTAATACACTTAAAATCGAAACTTTCCACTTTAGTGCCTCCTCTGTTTCTGTTGGATAAATGCCTTCTCGTATGACTTAAGAGAAACTGTATCTACTTGCAGATAGAGTTTCCAATATTTCAAGATTTGCCCGATTGCCTACTCCGTTGGGAACCTTATACTACAGACAAGTATGAAGCTTCTTTTCAGCCTCATGTCTCGTTTTAAGAGTTGCAATCCTCATATGTGCATTAATTTGTTTGCAGTTTTTTCCACTTCCTTTGTTGGATAGGTTATTTCTACCATTAATGGCTGCAGGGACATTATCCATGAAGTTTCTTTTCCTTTGACCTGCACTAGTGGAATTTGAGAAAAGAAAAGTGAAATGGTTAGGAATTTATATCCTGCATATTTGGGTAATTATTTATAGATATACACTGCTAAAAGCATATAATCACCTCACTCATTACCCATATTACTAGCATATTGGCAACAAGTCCTCATTTTGTAGAATTGTGATCAAATAGCCTAGTATGTCATGTCAGACAATTTGGTTATCACCATCTTTTCTTCAAATTAGCATGGCCCCTTGCGCATTGAGTTTGAGGAATGGGTAGTACTATTCATGATATTTGATAATGTAGCTTCTTATATATTTGTTTTTGTCCAGAAACAAAACGGACTTGCTTTATCCAATACATATTTCCACTCCATTATTCTTGAAAATTGACTGAGAAAACATCTTTATTCCAGTGATTGACTTTGACAACACCCACAGCCCGGAGGAAATATGATTCAAGTAAGCTTTTTCAAATTCAAAATAATCATGTAAGTTGTCAAGACTTATTTGGATGTTCAATTGGTAGTCACTGCAAGGGAGCTTTTCAAACAGTTTGGCTACTCAGAAAGGCTTTTTCGGGATATACTAGGCCCGTTGGTTCATGTGGGTCTTTTAGCTCCAGCAGAGCAATGTAGTGCTGCTGCAACACTGGGACTGCTAAATTTTATTACCCTTGCTCACCAGGTTCGTAGTTGCAGTTTGATGCCTAGGTTATTCCCTATCCATATATCATGAAGTTTGATAAATCCTACTCTGGTAGTTAGTAAGAGACTTGAGCAACTAAAAAGAAATGTCAAGACATAGGAAATGTTTTCCTTTGTATCTTTCATACCTTCTAGTTTTGAAGCATGTTTCGTAAAAAAAAAACCTATCTATAATGAACATTTTGTTTGAGGAGCCTATAAGTTCACTAATAATGTAAAATAACACCAAGAGAGCACACTTTTAATTGGACTAGGCAATGAGTACATTTTAAACATAATATATTCAATTTATGTTGTTCCAAAATCGTTCGTTATTCAGTGCACATTGCCATTGCACTTGTTTTATGTATTATCTACCCTCACATTTACTTTATAAGAATGCCTGAATAAGTTTATCTGCTTCGCGGATCTAGAAAGATTTTGATATGGCATGGCCTCGTGGAGCTGTAAAAGAAAAACATTTTCAGCCGTGGATGGATTCCCTAAGAGCTAAGGGCTGTAAATTTGTGGAAGATAGGAGTGTGACAGATTTAATCTTCAATGAGGAAACAGGTTGTGTTTCAGAGGTAGTTTGTGGCAAGACGACCTACAAAGCCGATGCAGTGATTATGGCAGTGGCAATTTCTACTCTACAAGAGATTATACAGAACATGTATGTTGTTTCTAAATTTGGTAGCTTCTAATCATTTTATCCATACTTGTATACTAATCTTGCAATTAGTTTCAAGCTTTTTATTCTGCGTAGCAATTTTTAGTGTATTGACATAATGTTATGAAGGCTTCGAATCTATGCTTGTTTTTTGCTGCTACGTGTATACACCCCGTAAGATGAGCTTAAGAAAGTGGATTTAATATTTTCTGTGTGTTTGTTTAGCATTTCATAGAAGTAAACCCACTCACTGATTTTCTTCCTGCCCTTCTTAATTGGCTACTACTTTTTCTTTAGGCATTGTTTGGTTAGGGGATTTTGGAGAGGAGGGGAGGGAAGATATAAGTGTGTTTAGTTAGGAAAAATAGAGAAGAGGGGATGGGAGGTAACATTTTTTGTCTTTATGTGCTTACCTCCTCTCCCCCACCTTCCCTCTAAAAGTAGTGGGGTTTTTAGAAGGGTAGAGAATTTTTTTACCTACAAAATTGTCCTTTATATATTTTTAATATTCCAATTATACCCTCCTGAGTTGAAACTTATTTTTTTCATTCTCTTCACACATGATTTTTGTTTTAATTGCTAAAGCCTAATAAGTATGGTAAATGATTTATATATTGTATTAAGATATATAATAATTATAAAATTAATGAGAAATAATGTTAAAATTTTATCAGATTTTTTAATTTTATCATATATATAAATGAGATAAAAATTTTTAAGATTCATAAATTAAGAAATAATAATTTTGATGTAAATATTATAAATAAAGAGTAAATAAATTTCAATAAAGAGATAAAGGTATATTTGTCAACTTTTAATTAATTTCCCTTTTGAACTAAATAAAAAATATTATCTCTCTTCTTTTACCTTTATACCCACAACCTCCCCTACCTTTCCATACTCTCTCTTAAATTAACTTAATCTACCCTCCTTAAAGTTGAACCAAACACAGCCTAAGCCTAACATTATGTTCAAGGGAGGACTTTCTGAAGGTTCTGAACTTGGGAAGCATTGATGTTCTCACTTTTAAACTTTGGCTGACCAGAAGGTTTGGGAAAACAAAACCTTTTCGTTTTTGCTACTTTTGTATCATGCACTAATCAGAATATACCTCAAAACAGTGTCAATCTTTCCTAGAGGAACCAAACATGTATTTCCCTCATTTTTCTCAACATAGTTAAAACTGTTGCACAGCTCAAAATAAATGATGATGTACCTTGCATTGAAGTATCATCTGGTGCTTCTGGCAGGCCTTCTGAATTGTATCAAACTGGCTTGTTGGCCATTATGGCCCTGATATTTGTCGGCAAATCCTTGTTTACCAGGTGAAGATTCCTGCTGCTATCAATGCTTGCTCTGGGTTTGACAACTCATTTGCGTGGACATTCTTTGACTTGAATGTCATTCAAGATGAGCATCAAAATGATTCTATGACAGTTTTGCAAACTGACTTTGTAAGTGTTCAGTTCTGTTTTTCTCATCTGATGTTATGCTACTTACTGGTTCTACGCCAGGCACAAAGACTAACTCCTCCACTGCGGATCTAATTACATGCCATCATTGTATTGATTGTGGTAGTATTACGCAAATGAGTTGTTGCCGCTGAAGCATGAGCAGATGGTTGTGAAATTGAAGTCTTACCTCTCCAATTATATTAGAGTTTGAGAATGCTGGCGTGGTTTATAAAGAGATTAGTAGATATGCCAAATCTTTGACCCACTTCTTCCCAGGTACAACATAATTAACGTCTTATAATGCCGGTAGCGTTTACTTGAAGTGCTGATAACCATATTAACTGTATCATCAGTGTATCTAATTCCTTAATATACATTAAACCCATATTTTCAATTATTATATATAGTGGATAGATTATAAGTCATGGATCTAATTTTGCACTCCTACGTGAATGGGATTTAAATAAGACCTGCTTCTGATGTATATTTCATGCATAGGTTCATACAAGAACGGGATGCGTGCCTCCACATCTTTCCCAAACTTGTTCATGGCAGGTGATTGGATTGTGAACCGACACGGCTCATGGGCACAGGTTGAACTTTGATAACTTCCTTTTTTTGTTGGTTGCATTAATTACAAGACAGGAGCCTTCGTGCCGGTAAGTAACATAATTGTATCTTGACAGGAAAAATCTTTTGTGACGGGTCTAAAAGCTGCCAATCGAGTGGTGGATTATCTCGAAGAGGGAAGCTTTGCTAGGATTCTACCCGTAGAAGAAGCTGAACCAGATATTCAGACTCTTCGTGGCGCCAATAAAAGCATTAACGATCTCGGGGCCCAGCTTTCCTTGTCCATTACCCCATTATTGCCTCAGTGAACTCATTCACTGACATCCTTCGAGAAAGAAAATGGGTCCCACAACTTGAGATAAGATCACTTCAAACTAGTAATGTATATATTTCAAATGAATTGATCATCCGACCAAGTTCCTACTTTCAATGGTCGTAATTACTTTGAGAGAGGGGATCGCAAAATTTTGAAATACCTTTGATTAGTCAATATACAGCTGATTATTACACATTCACCAATGTGGCTCAGCTGCAATCTAGAGTTGCAGAACTGATCCTTTTTTCTGCTGGGTGTATCTATTTGCTTTATTGTGAAAGGAATAATAGTACAAGCATTTCTGTTTAGAATGCTTTTGAATTGGAAAGGGAGAAGAGATGTTGTGGATGCATATCTTGTGTCTTTTACTGGACAGCCACCGAGTCAAACTTCAAACTCAACCAGAGATTCCCATTCTCAGAAGCCTGATATTGAGATCAACACATCATTACACAAGGATAAATTATGGTTAACATTGTGTTCAATGGTTCTCATAAAACCAGAAAGTTATTAATCTTTTGATTATATCCACTAATCACAACTGATCAGGAAACACCATTTGCTGATATGCATCACAATTAATGATAGTATGACTAGTGTCACTTAATACTGTACCACGACTACACACAAAAAAGCATAGAAATTTTTACCAATGTTGTTGGGTTGGGTGAGTAAAGGAATTTTTAAATAAAAGTCTTATAAATTAAAAAAAAAAATTATGATGAGAGAGTTATATTATTTATTCAAGTTTGACAATATTTAAATTTGGATGATTCAGTAAATTATCTATTTTGATCTTCCATTTGACATATATAATTATTTATTATTGAAGATACCACAAACAAAATAATTTTGTTGAGATTTCAATTATCTGAACAAAATTAAATATTAGTTTCAAACTAGTATAACTAATCTCTGGCCTAATATTACGCATACATAATATTTTAAATACATGATATAGTAGTGACATTAGGTTTCTATGACCCATAATAATATATTTGGGAATCAAAATAAAAAAAAGAAGAAATAAAAGCTTTTATAAAGGTAAACTAATTTTTGCATTTTTACTCAAAAATGAAATAAAGATTATTAAGCAGCAATCATATCCTCAGTATATAAAATGAACATCATAAATATATTTTTGACTCACATGCTCTCTTGTTTTGTGCGGAAAAGGAATATGTGATAGGCCAGCAACACTTGCTCCACAACTCCGCTCATGTGGTCCTGTCACGGACTCACGGGATCTGAGGGGATCAAACGAGAAACGGCCGTGACATGAACATCAGCATCCAAGGTGGCGCCTTGCATCGCCGCGTCTCCGGTCTCTCCACCTCGCCATCAACTGCCTTGCCATTAAATTTTTACGTACACTGTACGTTTCTGTTTACTAACGAATTTACGAATTTTGTCGAATTATACTATCAAACATAATGAATAATTACCCGCTCTTTAACATAAAACAGATATATGGAATGGAAATATTTTTTTTTGTTAACTTGAATTTAAATTCTAATATGAGAATTTTAATCCACAATACATGAATTGAATATTTCTTTCTTTCTTTGTTTTTTGTTTTTAAAAATGAGTTTCTTATTTTTTTAAAAAAAATCCAGTTGCAAACTTGCAATTCGTTGAACAAATTAATGGTAACTTCGTAAAACTCATTTGGAAATTTAAGAATTTGAATGCTAGATGATCCTCAATAATAAATTTTTCTTTTGGCATGAAAAGTAGATTATTTTAATTTATACCAAAGATTCTTCCAGCTTATGGGCTATGCCCCAGCTTTTTACTCACATACAATTCAATATAAATATAAAATTGAATAAGGAATGGGTAATTATTGGTGCATGACGAAATATTTACCATCACTTATTAGGCCCATTTGTTATTGAGGTTCATCATTAGATCTCAGTTCCATTCCTACTCTCTGTCAATCTCTCTCTTGTGCTTCAGATCAGAGGGAAAAGAGAAGAGATACGCTTCGCCCACACCGGATCCAATTTTTCTCTCTCGAGGTAGTCTTACAAATCTTCGATGATGGTTCGAGACAACCTTAATCGGTTGATCGCGCAGATTTTAGCATTTTCATTTTGACCGGATGTATTTGCTTTTGTTTGTGAAATTCTTGTCGATTTTAATTTTTTCTGATCTTATTAGTTCAGGGATTCGCCGAAATTTTAGTATCATTTATCTATTTTTCGAGGTTTGAAGTTTGAACACGCCTCCATCATGGAGCAAATAGTTTTCTTTTTTCTTGGTCCATATCAGGTTTGGTCACTGAAATAGTGTGATAAAGTAACGAGAATGCGAACGGATATTGAAGATTTTCTGTACTTATTGCTTGGTAATGGGGAAGTTTTGTTGAGTTCAGCGACTCAGTTGATTCATGATTGACTTGATTCCTTTCTACGTACTTCACTTTCAGAACTAATAAAATTCAATATAAGCGAACATTTTTATATTATTGGACTCAAAATTACATATGAATTGTGTTCTTTTTATCAGAATAGGTTCTTTAACTTGTTTTAGTATCGTGATTTTCATCTTTCTTTAGTCATAAATCATTACTGGATCAGTATCCTATTAATATTGACTTTTGCTTGTATTTTTATCACCCTTAAAAATGGGCATGTATTGATTTTGATACGATTGCTCTGTTGTCTCATTGTTTCAAGTTCAAACATGGGTGTGGCTCAGAACAGTCTTGATTTGGAGGAGGGAACTTTGGAGATAGGAATGGGTAAGTATCATGTCAGTTTACTTCTTCTTTTAATTTTAATGTTAAGGCCTCTTTGGTACATTAATCACTTCATAATATTTGACTCTTATTCTTTATTGAAATTCTTCTTCTTCAAGAAATTTTAATGTTAAGGCCTCTTGGTGTATTAAGCACCTCCTAATATTTAACTACTTTTCTTTATTGAAAAAGATAGATTAAAAACGTTTGGTTTGATGAATAAACATTGATAAGCTGTGGCTTTATATCCTTATTCCCCCTAAACTATTATATGTAAAAACGTTTGGTTTGATTAATTAACATTGATAAGCTGTGGCTTTATATCCTTATTCCCCCTAAACTATCATTTGTTCTTTTATGTTTCAGAATACAGAACTGTATCTGGTGTTGCTGGACCATTGGTCATTCTCGACAAAGTTAAGGTAATGCCTGTACTCTCTTCCATCCTAATTGTACATGTAGTTGTTGGGCTTTATCAATAAGGATTCCTCAGTTTCTGTATGCCATGACTGAGTTTTGGGTTGATCAACTACAACAGGGACCCAAATATCAAGAGATCGTAAACATTCGTTTAGGAGATGGAACTACTCGACGAGGGCAAGTTCTAGAAGTTGATGGCGAAAAGGCTGTTGTTCAGGTGATTGCCTATGGCATTTATTATTTCCCATTATGCTTCATTTGGGAGGATAACTTCATATAAACTGAGGAGATATGCGTCCCATGTATTTGGGTTGATTAATGTATTAATAAAGTAGTATATTTTCCTATAACTGGAAGGTACTAAGATATCTCGTTAGTCTTGTAATTCCTGTAACCGTTTAATTTTGCAATCTGCTGCTGGAATTAGTGATATTCAATTTTTTTTCCAAACTATTGGCCAGGTTTTTGAAGGCACATCTGGGATTGACAATAAATTTACAACTGTGCAGTTTACTGGAGAGGTACAAATTATACTACGTCTTATCAAAAAGTGCATAAAATAATGATGTGCTTCAATGCATCTTATATTACGAGATTTTCCATGAAATTGCCTGCTCTGTTAATTTACTTCACCTAGATCTGCAGGACCGAAATAATGTGTTTACTGATATCTTGGGATTTATATTTAAATGTAAATATTTTCGGTTTATAGAATTGGTCCAATCAATGGCTGGTCTATGAATATGTGCCTTTTGAATTATTGTCTTAAAGAAAAAGAGAGAGAGAGAGAGAGAGTGTTTACTATAATCATTCTATGAGTATATCATAAGTCATAACTGCAAGGAAAAATTGCAGATTGGTTTGTGTAGTATCATCATAAATTGCATGGCTCATCATTTATCATTTAATATAAGTAATTGGGAATTTGTATGGGCCATTGTTGACGTGGTACTTTATATATCTAAAGGCCTATTTGGAAAACATTCAAACTGTGATTTTAAAAAAGTTTCTAGCCCAAACCTTAGTATAAAAAAATTTCAAAACAAACAGTCATATTTGTCTAAAAGGGCTTTTAGACTAAACTATGGTTTTGGATAAGCTACTGGAAAGAGTTTCTGAAATAGTAAAAGAGCTTATAGACTATTCAATTACTATTTTGCCCTTATTTTTCCCTCTCTCTCCCCCTACTCTCTCTTCTACCGACAGTCTCACTCACTGGCGCCAGCGTTGAGTTGGAGAGGAGGAAGACGGTGGTCGCTAGTCATTTAGCGTCTTGTTGCGGCTGTCCTTCTCGTCTCATCGTGGCTGCCACACCATCGTCATACTAGACACTGTCGCTGGTCCGTCGTGTCTCATCGTGTCTGCCACACCGTCGCTGGTTCGTTGTATCTCATCGTGGTTGGTCATTGATCAGAAGAAGAGAGGAAGAAGAGAGAAGATGAACGGGAAAAGACAATGATGGCTTTTTGCTTATCTCATCTTTTCTAGTAATTTACTAATCATAAAAGTCCTTCTATTAATAACTATCCAAATACTCATTTATTCAGAACTACCTTTTTCTCATAAGCTCTTATTCAAAAGCCCTTTTCTAAAATCTATCCAAAAGCTTTGTTTTTTCATAAGCTCTTTTCTAAAAGCTTATCCAAACAGGCCCTTCAATATATAACATGTTATACCCATATCTGGGAAAAGATATTCATGCAAAAGAAGACTAACTTTTGAAAAGTAGAGGGAAAATGTGGTATTTAAGTGTATTAAAATAAAATAAATGCAACTTTCTGATACTATTTCCGGTGGTTAAAGTGGGTCTTCCACTACTTTTCATGAGACTTGTCTTTTTAACTCTTGACTCACTTTGTTTTTTCATTTTTCTTGTATAGAATTAAGTAGTTTCACTCTTGACCCCCCGGCTTCTTCCACCAACCACCCCCCCTTCCCCAATTCATGTTTGTAGGTGTTGAAAACTCCTGTCTCACTGGACATGCTTGGACGCATATTTAATGGTTCTGGAAAACCTATTGATAATGGTCCACCCATATTGCCTGAGGCCTACTTGGATATATCAGGTAAATGAGTTGCTTGTGGGATTATTTAGTTAATTTCTTCATGGTTGCTTTACAAATTTATTGTTTTTTTCTCTTAATATCACCCTTAATGCAGGAAGTTCCATCAACCCTAGTGAGAGAACCTATCCAGAGGAGATGATACAAACAGGAATATCTACAATTGATCTCATGAATTCCATTGCTAGAGGTCAAAAGATCCCTCTTTTCTCAGCTGCTGGTCTTCCTCATAATGAAATTGCTGCTCAGATATGTCGCCAGGCTGGCTTAGTCAAGCGATTGGAGAAGACTGATAATCTTCTTGAGGTATAGAAGATGTATTAAAGTGCATTTACTCTTAGGCATTGTCTGGTTCAGCTGAGGGGAGGGTATGTTAGGTTAATTTAAGGGAGGGTAGGGAAAGGTAGGGGAGGTTAATTAATGATGTTTTTTATTTGGTTCAGAAGGGGAGGGGAGGGGAGAGAAGAGGAGTTAATTAAAAATTGACAAATATACCCTTATATTTTTATTTTAATTTATTTACTCTTTATTTATAATATTCATATCAAAATTATTATTTTTTTAATTTATGAATCTTAAATTTTTTTATCTCATTTATATATATAATAAAATTAAAAAAAATTAAAAAATATGATAAAATTTTAACATTGTTTCTTATTAATTTTATAATTATTATATATTTTAATATAATATATAAATAATTTATTATGTTTATTAAGTTTTAGCAATTAAAAAAAAATTAGGTGTGAGAAAAATAAAAAAAAAGGCTTGAGGGTATAATTGGAATATTAAAAATACATAAAGGGCAATTTGGTCAAAAAAGGGTAAAAAATTTCTTTCCCCTCCAAAAAGCCCCCATTTTGGAGGGGAGCTAAGGGAGAGAAAGGGATCACATAAGGACAAAAAATCTTCCCTCCCCTCCCCTCTATTTTTCCCAACCAAACACACTTTCTCCTCCCCTCCCCTCCCTCCCTCCCACCCAAAACCTCCCAACCAAACAATGCCTTATATTTTAAAGGTCTTTCACTTGCTTTATATGGCTTGTATTTCATTCAGGTCTTCCTGGTTTACTGTACTAACGCTTTCTTGGCTATGGCAATTTGGAAACTTGCTGTATTAAGTACTTGAATGAAAACTTTTGGCTATTTTGTTTACTTGTGCTTCTTGTTTATGCTCAAAGTACGCTGACATTTCATTTATTGCTGGTGAATAAGCATATAGGTGAAAGTTTTAGGCTTTCTTTTATATTACATTAGGAGGGTTTGAACCTGGTACCTCTACCCATACTCTATACCCACTCATATCATCCAAACTTTTAGGGCTTCTACTATGATACTTTTATATGTCAAAATGGACTGGGTTGTTTATTTGTTAAGTTGCTTCTTTTGTGACAAGTTTGGTCAGCTGAAATTGAATTGTTCTAGATGATAGTTTGACAAAGAAGGCCAAAGGATGCGCCAGTGAAGATGGTGGATCAAACAGTATGGACACCGGTTAAAAGGAATAGAGGAAGGCCAAAGAGAACGCTCAAAGAGGTCATTGAGCGGGATCTCCTGGTTAATAACCTATCCAAGGATTTAGTTTTTGATAGAGCATAATGGCGTCATATGATCCATGTAGCCGACCTCATTTAATGGGATAAGGCTTATTGTTGTTGTTGTTGTTGTTGTTGATAGTTTGACACTTTTGTGCACCCCAAACTGGCCATGTTTTAATGCCCCCGGGGGGGGGGGGGGAGAACATGGCCCTTAAGTTCTTTTGTAGTATATGGTTTTTCTTATATGTGACATGGGGAACTAAAAATGTTAAATTAAGGATCTCTCTCAAGAGTCGTACCACATTGATTGCCATCAATGTTTATATTTTTTATTGCTTGGCTGTTAAATCTGACCTTTGGAGTAGCTAGTTTTCTAGCGTTTTATGAGGTAGATTTGAAAACTAGCTACCATTATTCTTCTCCAGGTCTCAAAAATTGAAATTGTGATTTGTAGTTCTGCTTTAACGAAGACGCTGACAAAAATAATGTGAAACTGTATTTTCCTTCTATTATTACTTACTCACCCCCCTCCTCTCAGACTCATACACAACAATAGCAGTAGCAGCACACCTCATCCCACCAAGTGGGGTCGCATGACGCCATTGTGTTCATAAAAAACCAAGTCCTTGGATTTATAAAACTCGTTCACATTTATTAAAATTTCCTTGAAATTAATAAGCCTCTTTATTGCTTGCTCATTTTATGAAACTCATGACTTTTCTACATTTTGTAAGATTGAGAAGTTGGTTTTACCGTAACACATTTTATCATTGTAATATAGGGTGGGGAAGAAGACAATTTTGCCATTGTGTTTGCTGCTATGGGTGTTAATATGGAGACTGCACAATTTTTTAAACGTGACTTTGAGGAGAATGGCTCAATGGAGAGGGTGACTCTGTTTCTTAATCTGGTAAACTTTTTAAATCAGAATGCACGTGTTCTACTTTTTCCTTTTAACTTTTCGAATTCTTTTTCAGAAATTATGTCTGTGCATTTTACAAGCTTTTAAAAGAAAAATTGCCTTGTGTCAATGGCATCTTGTGACAAATGCTCGTGACTTCTTGAAAATATTATTCTTTTTCCTTTGGGTTTTAAGGATGCTACTGCTATATCTCGTTTCAAATATTGGAGAACAAGACTATACATGTGTAATCTTACACTACCATAGTATTTAGAACTAACATTTTTCCTTGTTAAGCTGAAAGAAGCATATACCTAAATGTTAGAAAGAAGTATATACACTAGGATTACATTGTTTTTTTCATTTTTAAAACTGATCAGTTAAGACTCTTCTTTTTTAAATTTTTTATCTAAAGAAGATTTGTAAGACGTGCCATATTGTATTTTGAGGAACATAAGGTTGTTCGTTGAGTAGAAAATTTAATTGAGGCAGTGCTTCTAATTTTAAAATTCCAATTTCATAACTTGCACGAAGGAGCTAAGCCATAAGGTTTCTGTTCATTGGCTGCTGCTATTAACTACAGGCAAATGATCCAACAATTGAGCGCATTATCACTCCTCGTATTGCTCTAACAACTGCTGAATATTTGGCTTATGAATGTGGGAAGCATGTTCTTGTGATACTTACAGATATGAGTTCTTATGCTGATGCTCTTCGTGAGGTAATGTACCTTAAATTTTATTTATCGGAAAATGAGTCAACTAAAGTGAAAGAAAATAAGATTATGAGAAACATCTTACAGCTTTTGTCCTTACCTATTAATGCCTTAGCCGTCAATTCTGATTTCTATGGATATCTATAATTAGAAGCAACATTGGATACTGCTTTATCTCTTAGTCTTGAAGGCTGAGAAGCAAGTTATGAATGTTTTATAGAGGTTTCCAAAGAGTAATTTTAAGCAATATTGTTTCTGAAAGGCTGGGAAGTTATAAATATCGTGCGCAATTTGCATGACACAAATTGCTGTTTGCACTGTATCCCATAGGTATCTGCTGCTCGGGAAGAAGTGCCTGGAAGGCGTGGTTATCCAGGTTACATGTATACTGATCTTGCAACAATCTATGAACGTGCTGGAAGAATTGAGGGGCGAAAAGGCTCTATTACACAAATTCCAATTCTTACCATGCCAAATGATGGTTGGGAACCTAAATAAACCTATCTGCATTAGCTGTATTGCATAACAAGCTTTTAATATTGACATTATGTTTCTTAAAATTTTGTACAGATATCACACATCCAACTCCTGATCTTACGGGATACATTACTGAGGGGCAGATATACATAGATAGGCAGCTGTATAACAGACAGGTAGGATGATAGATTGAAGCTTTGGTACTAATGAACATAACTTTCTGGATTAGTCAGTGGACTTCACTACGAAAGAGAATTTGGTTTAGAAAGTATTCCCACATTTGACATGCAAACTTACACAGAATTTTAGTATTCTGCACATGTTATGGCTTTGGTGAACATTGATCTGGTTATGTTTCCAAGTCAAGGTGGAATGCTGTGACATATAATTCTCAGATCTTAGGAAATTTTGTTATAAATCATCCTTTTACATAAACGGAACCAGTTTTTCTGTGTCATGATTATCGAAGTAGGCGTCTAATTTGTATCAGCAACCTAGTGAATTGTTTTCACCTTATATTGTTGTTGTGTAGGCTTTATTATATCTATTGAAATACACATTCAAATCTTTTGTATTGTGTAGATATACCCACCAATCAATGTCCTTCCATCACTATCTCGTTTGATGAAGGTAAGGATAATCTTGTTTCTTTGATGTCAAGATGCTGGCAGGTGACTGGTTTGTGTTGTTTCACGAAGAAATTAACTAACCGTGCTGTTTATGGTGTCATGCACTCATGATGTATTACTGATGACCTCTGCAGAGTGCCATTGGTGAGGGAATGACTCGAAGGGATCATTCTGATGTTTCGAACCAGGTCTAATTGTGCTTCAGTATTTTATATATATATATATATATATATATCTTATTGCAAGTTTTTAACCATCTAACGACGAGTGTTATTTTGTTTGTTTTCAGCTCTATGCAAATTATGCCATTGGAAAGGATGTCCAGGCAATGAAAGCCGTGGTTGGAGAAGAAGCACTTTCATCTGAGGATCTGGTCCCTAAACATTTCTCATTCTTTTCATTCGATTAAGTTAGTTTGTTCTCGAAGGGGTATTAATGAGTTTTCGTTTTCTAACAGCTGTATCTAGAATTCTTGGACAAGTTCGAGAGGAAATTTGTTACCCAAGGAGCTTATGACACCCGCAACATCTTCCAGTCCCTAGATCTTGCATGGACTTTACTTCGGATTTTCCCCCGTGAGCTGCTTCATCGTATACCAGCAAAGACTCTTGACCAATATTATAGCCGAGACGCTGGTAATTAATGGATTGTACTTAAGCCCAAGCTTTTAGCCCTGCTCAAGCAGTTCCACATGATCTTGGGAATTAATTTATTCCTTTACTTTCTCGCCAAAAGTCTTACAAGAATAAAAAGTAATAAAGGTTAGTGCCTGGCTTAGTTCATCATATTTCAACATCCTCAGTCAGATATAAAACCACTTGGATCTTGCTATTCCAGTGCTATATTTCTTTTGGGGAGGAAGTTTTGGTTGTGTTGTATTACCAAGTTTGTGGATGGCACTATTTGTATTCTGGGATTTTCATTGCAGTTAGGATTTTTGTCGGATTGCGAAGCCTTTCCATGTATGTTGCATGTTTCATAATATTATTTATTTTGTAGTTAAAATTAGGAACATTATTATCATTATCAGTTGGACGATTCCTTCATCTGTTTATCTGCATTTGGCTATTATTAATAAGTGAGACCAGTTTTTTTTCTTCCGTCAATTAAGAAAAAAAATTCACCTGCCAAATCCAAATGAGATGGTGCACGTTGCACCAGTCCAATTTGCTCCAATTAATTATTTTAATATATTTTATTTATTGTATCAAAAAATATATATATATATATATATAATTTATTTAATGGGGTAAGACTATTAAATTTCTGTAAGTTTTAAGTTTGATTTTTAAAGGAGATATATATTTTTAGAGGGACAATTATAAATCTAAAAAGTGAATAATCTAAAAAATGATAAAAAAAAATACAAAGTTTTACTATATTTTTTTTAGATTTAGAATTTAATTTTTGAATTAGTCATATAGACAGGAAGAGATAGCTATAAATTTTAGGGATGAGATTTATTAAATAATAGAATAAAATATTTTAACTATCTTTCAGTTTTTATTAATTACATGCACATCCTTTCTATTTTAAATATTTATCTACACCTCTTTTAAAATTAAAACACATGTTACACTAATCTCTCTTACATATTTGAGATTGTAATTACATCCACCCAAATTATTAGTTAACTATTAAATTTTATTTTTAATTTTTTTAACCAAAATGCCTCTTTTATCATCAGAATTAATTAAATATTTATATTCCCAAAAATAATTATACAACCAAAAAC
Source organism: Leucaena leucocephala (assembly GCA_037074615.1). Classification (NCBI taxonomy): domain Eukaryota; kingdom Viridiplantae; phylum Streptophyta; class Magnoliopsida; order Fabales; family Fabaceae; genus Leucaena; species Leucaena leucocephala. The sequence goes on along the minus strand of CM073561.1, from coordinate 244,064 downwards.
TAATTTTAATACATGAATTTTTAAACTTTTTAATATATTATAATTTTATTAATTTTGAATTTATTGTAAAATTTTATAATTTTACTTTTTCATCATATTTTTTAAATTTATTTATTTTATATGGCTAAAAGTATATATCAAATACATATTTTTATTCACTATATAGCATGCATAAATATAAACTATATAAGTTTGAGAGATTGTGTAAGTCATTTAAATTTATAATTTAAAATTTTTAAACATTTTTTTAGAAAATATTTATAAGCACATTTAATCAAGTATATATTTAATTCCTATCAAATTTTTTATGTCTATAAATTACTTAAGCTTAGAATAAAAATATTATGTAAATAATTATTTGCAAAAATAAGAAAATAAAAATTAAGGAAAAAAGACATAAAATATATTTTAATATAAATATTAGGGATTTATTTGAATGAGTTAAAATAGTAAATAAAATTTATTTATTTTAATATATTATATTTTTAAAATCTTTCGATATTCTTAGGAGTGTTAATATATTAGACTAAATTATATATTATTGTCCATATAATTAAAGCATAACTGAAAGTAATTAAGATATTTTTCTCTAAATAATATAAAAAAAATATTATTTGATGATAAATTTCAAAAATTAGGTTATAAAAAGTCCACAAGCTTAATTTTATTTATAGAGCCATACGAATAATAAAATAATAATTTAAATTTAAATTCAACATTAAATCATGATATTAAAAGTCTAATAGATAAATATTTTTATTTAATATGCTAATAAATAGCTATAGATATTATGCCCTATCCCATATTCTCTCATTTATAAGTGATTTTTTTTTGTCCATTTATCTTTTCTTTTTAACATCGATTATTCTGTATAATTCCATAAATTTGTGATAGATTTATTTCGTGATCTTTTTGCGTCGTGGGAGAAAGACTCATCGTATGAACTCGTTACGCTTGGCTTCTAAGCTCTGAGAAAAGAAAAATAGAATTTTTATTGGTGCTGGTGCATCAATATTATTTCCCCGGACCCCGGATCCCGGATCCCTTTACCCTTCCGCATTCCCAAATCAAACCCACGAGGTCACGTACGGCCTCCATTTCTGCCGCCCCGACGCGCAGTTCGAATTTCTGGGTTTACTGATTTGTAGTGTAAGAAAATGGATGCCGAGGTTGACCACTACCTCGTTCTTGGATTACCGTCCGGCGAGGAAGGGGCTAAACTTACAGAGAAAGATATCTCGAAGGCTTACAAATTGAAGGCTTTGGAATTGCACCCGGACAAGAGGCCAGATGATCCAAATGCCCATTCCAACTTTCAAAAGCTCAAGACTTCATATGAGATTCTCAAGGATGAAAAGGCTCGAAAATTGTTCGATGATCTGCTGCGGGTTAAGCGTGCGCAGCTACGCCGACTGTCAGAGCGGGATGGCAAGCGACGAAAGATGGTTTCTGATCTCGAAGAAAGGGAGCGGGCTGCTTTTGCTACTGACCCATCTGTTAAAGAGCGAGAAGAAGAGGAGAGGATTGCTAGGCAGCTGAAGGAAGAGATTGCTAGGATTCGGGCTATGCACGCCAATAAAGGAGTTCCCACCGAGCCTGACTTCAAGAAGAAGTCTATGGGAGTTGGGAAAGAAAGAATGGCTACTGGTGGCTCTGGATTGGATAAAGAAAAGGTCCTCAAAGTTTCGTGGGAGAAGGTAGGCGAAGATTATACGGCAGAGAAGTTGAGAGAACTGTTTTCCAAGTTTGGTGAAGTGGAAGATGTAGTCATCAAGGGCAGTAAGAAGAAGGGTTCTGCACTTGTTGTAATGGCCACAAAGGAAGGAGCTGTAAGATTTTTTCTTTTCACTTTAATTTTCAAATTAGTATTAGTAATTACTTATATTGGGTGTTGTTTTGTCTAGGTTGCGGCCACAGGAAGTGTTAGTGGGCATCTTTCTAATCCGCTGCTGGTTTTACCTCTTCAGCCTGCTGTGGCAACACAGTTTTCAAGTACCGATGAACCCGTGCAACCTGATAAGATAAATAACCTGGTTGGTGCTGGGTATCAAGCTTTTGAGAATTCTGTTTTGGAGAAGCTGCAAAAGGTCTGCCATTTTTCTTTTGACTCTATGCTTTGTAGCATTTTAATTTTAGCCGTTCTGTTATTTTATCACACCTGGTTAACTCATCTTCTTGTTAAACGTATGTTCTTTCGTAAAATCCTTTTATGGATCCTGATATCCTTCTCCTATCGTCTGTGCCTAGTAGCATTCTGATCTTAGTGATTAAAACTTTTTATTTCCTTGTAAAGTGGATGTATCATTCTTCTTGTGTGGTATACAGTGGCCTGTAGTTTCTTGGATATGGAAGTAAAATTTTGTTTCTTTTGGATATTTGAACTTTGGAGCTGAACGAAATAGAATGGAATCATTAAGGAATGGAGTAGAATGAAATGCCCTTTCTCTTGTTTGGTAGCATACCTTGCCTTAAGGAATGGAAAAGAATTGACTCGTATGCTTGGGAATGCAGAGGGATTGAGGGAATATCAAAGAATTTTTATATAATTGGTCCATTTTAAACTTTTTCATTTGCTTTCTTTGTGTCCATTGCTTGGTGAATAACTACTTCCAAAATCTAGAATTTGATGAGATACCATTACATTCCTACATCTTCTGTACATCTTGGGAGGTAGTTGAAATGAAGTACAATTTTATTTTGTGGGAGCGTCTTTGTCCTGTGGCTTCCTTAAAAATATAATGCATCCAACCATGGGATGATGGGATTAGACTGTTTCTTCAGTTGCTCTCCTTTAAACCCATCCTAGCCCTTCATCTGAGCTGTTAGTGTAATTCTACTATTGGTTTCAGCTACATTTTACTATAGGAATGAATGTTCTTTGGGGCTCAGTTTGAGGAGATAATTATCAGCATCGTATTCCTTTCTGATAATTCAGCTAGCAATTGTTAGTTGGTGGTCTTGGAAGATCTAATTCTCCTCCTAATAGATGAGCTGTTAATGTGTGGTTTTCAGTTTTTAGCTCAGGTGTTGATTCAAATTATATATATTGGTCCTTTATGTCAAAATTGGTAGTTGTTTAGTAAATGGATATCTGTTAAAAGAGAAAAAAAAATCAAGTGTTGATATGTTTGGTTTTGTTTTAACAAGTTCCTTGAGTTCATGTGAATTATCTATATGATATTTGTGCTCCTTTATCTCAATTGTTTTAATGACATCTGGTACAATATTTCTTACCTGGTTTTGATTTTTTGACTTGTATTTCTTTGCAGGCTGCACAGAAGAAAAAGTGACCATTTATAAATGAAGCATAAGATTGCCCTATTTGGCTTATGATCCACCCAAATTCTTTAGGTACCGCAAAATATAGCTTGTTGTCTCCAATCATCTACTCCAATGTCTTACTTTTCTACCTTGACAACCTGTGTCTGTGTTCTGATGGGCTAGTTAAGTAGTTGTAACACAACCTTGAAGCACTTTTTACTAATCTCACTCGAATTTAGCTGTAATTTATTTATGTATCCTGGGTATATATTCATTTATTTAAAATATAACCCTAGCATACTTGATATGCGCTTAAAGGGACTGGAGATATCTTTCAGGTGATAAAACCTTTATTTGTCGCCCTGTTGAAATTTGTAGCTGATACTTGCTTACAGAATGCTGTACTTTACATAGGCAGCAAGTTAGAAGGGTTATTTGTCTATTTTATGATATTTATTCACTGGTTTTGCGCACTTTCTGTAATTATTATGTTGTATGTAAGGGTATACTCTTAGCTATATAATTGGAGGTATTATCGATTCAATTTGTTACAACTTCATGGCTGAATAGTATTTTTTCTTCTTTGGATTGCCCAAGAGCGAAGAACAAGTGCATGTTTGGAGGGAAAGTGCCGTGTAACTTCCAAATTCTTTTCCCCTTTTTAATCATGGAGGTGGGTCAGACCATCTGATTTATGCTTGTAACTTCCATCGACCATCTCCTTTGTTCCTTAAATCAATCATGTTTCATTCTGATGTGTGCCTTGTCGAGCATGTCAAATCTTGTGCGAAAAGAAATAGAGAAGGAAAGAAGTTTTAACATTGTAGTTAATTGATATTCTCTAATTGATTGAACCCAGAGTGTGCAACCAGAGGTGATGAACTATGGAAGCTGAAGGTGTGAGGCAGTCATATTGTCATCATGTCATGTTGAGTCAATGACTCAATGGCGTCTTTGGCCATGTGGTCAAACACGAACGAGCGCTCGCAGATTGTTACTGAGAAGGCGAGCTCTTTGCAATGATGGCAAAACATCAGCAGAGTCGCTGGTTGTTGGTTGGCTCGTCAGTCATGAGCTCACTCTGCAGTTGTATATACAAAATGATGTGAATGGACATCTCAGATGTAACCCTCAATGAAAATACTTATGTAACATTTCCTTGTTGAAAGAGGAGGGGTGATAAGCTGCGAAAAGAGAGAGAATGAAAGAAGTATCTTGTGATGTTTTTCAGTATTACTTGGGTCATGCATCCTTCTGAATTACTTGATAAATTTGATCTGTGCCATCACTAATTTTGTACCTTTACCCCGGCAAACGGTAGAAACAATTTTAGGGTCCGTTTGGTTCGTCGGAAATTGGGATCCTAATCATTAATGGAAAACGTGAGGAATTCATTGTCTCGACAATACCCTCTCTTTCCAAATATATTATTTTCTTGCCTAAGTTAAAATTAAATAAAATCATGAAATTAATATTTTTCACAATCTATTTGGTTTTCGTATTGATGACTTGCATGATAGATGTTATGATGATATTCAATGGCGAGATTTTGCCGTTGGCCGAAAATCATAGTGCTTTCACCGGAAAAAAAAAGCAAGGAATGATAGCTTTTACCTATATTTAATCATTAGTGAATGAGATATAGACATTCATGTACGGAAGTTACTGTGGCTTTTCTCCCATTTTCCTTCCCTGTTTGGTTTTTTAGCTTTATTTCAAAACTTGGTTTAGGGTCCAATCTCACGAGGTAAAAGCGGTGGGTCAGAGAACTATTTGATGGCCCTGGAACCAGTTAAAACTAATAAAACTATTAGTTGGACTAATTAACCGATCATATGTTTTTTTTTATTATTTTTTTAATTTTAATCCATATTTTAAGCTACAATTATTAATATTTATATATTTTGAATGAACACGGTGAAATTTTAATGAAAACTAGAGATTTCTTCCCTAATAGGAAAAAATAGATTATAATTGCTTAATTATTTATAATTATTATAAATTTGTATTATAATTAAAAATTTTAAATATTATTAAAAATTTGATCTTTAAAATATTTTGACCTATCACTTTGACCTTTAAAAGATTTTGAATTTATGATAGCAAATAATTAGTAATCCCATTAAAGTGGGTTCAAAATTTTTTGAAAATCAAAATAAAATTACTAATTGAGATTATTGATTGTGAATTGCAAAAAAAAAAAAAAATTGAAAGTATTAAAGTTGGATTGATCTAGATATATTTTTAACTAAACTAAGTACCATAAGATTTTAAGATTATAGTTGATTGGTTCCCTTTTTTATTATCACTGCTTTTTAGAATTTTATTCATAAAATACATATAATAAACATATTAAAATTGTTTTAGTATTGTGGATGGTTATTTCTTTTCAATTTAATATATATTATTTAAAATATAATCTATAAAATACATATAAAAAACATTATGATACCTCTTTTTGTTGGATATTCCTCTAATTAATATTGATTCTCAACCTATTTGTACATATTTACAAAACAGATAAGCCTTTTCTGCTTTATTATTTTTAGCCTTTTAATTTTTTTGGTAAAAAGCTTTTCATCATCTAAATCTACGCGAAGGAGTCTCTGTTTTTATTTATTTAAATATCGTGCTAGTTTTTCACTCTTTTTTTGTGTAGAAAATAATGTTATTTGTTTTTTATCTTTTAAATTTATTCCATGTGAAATTGAACATAAACGTTAAATTAAATAAAAACATGTTCCTCTAGAAGACCAATTTGAATTTAACTCATCCCCGTCAAGAAGTTTTTTTAATCAATCTTTTAAAAAAGAGGTTAGACTCACGAATTCTCTATATTTTTGTTAGGCAACATTAATATTAATTAAAATGAGCAAATCTAAGTTATAATACTGCTCAATTCTTAAACACGCTCACAATTCTCTCACCTATACCCATGGTTACAGACCAGAAATTTAACCGCGCACTGGTGCCAATTGTCAGAGTTAATGGACATGGGCTTCCTTTCCTCATTCTTCCTCCAATTTTTAAGAATTGCCGATGATAAGAAATCATTTGGGGAGTTGGATGGTAAGATTTGTGAGTGTTTTGGATTTATATAGTGTGGTTGAAGTGGAGTAGTAGGCTATTCTCAATGATCTAAAATTAGCTTAGGAGTTAGGCTATAAAAGGATTATACTTAAGTTGGATGCTAAAAATGTAGTTGACATGTTAATGAATTTAACAGAAAATAGAAACAGCTTATTAGTTAATAAGATATAGAAGTTTATGAATCTATCTTATTAGCTAAAATTATAGCATGTATTTAGAGATTAAAATTATCTAGCTGATACCCTCGTAAAATAGGGATTAAGGACTACATAAGTATTATATTCTTGCTCTACTCATTTAAAGAATGTGATGATTAAGGGGTATTTGGGATTTGATTCTCTCATGATGTAATTTTTTATATTTAAGGAGAATTAGCCCTCTCTTATAAAAAAAAAAAAAAAAAAGAATTGCCGATGAATTTGAAGTCCAAGCTATGTTTCATTGGCGTTACGCTTGAAAGTCGAGTTGAGTGCGACGACCCAGCTAAATGAAAACCCAAATTATGTCTGTGGCCCTTCCTTTTGCACGCAAATTTTTGGAAAGGGCTCGTCCTCGTCACCTCTACTCTGACTACAAAGCCTTTGAAGCCCCTAACTAGTTTCAAGTTTATTTCTCTATCCAGAATCTTCGGAACTTGCTGTACTCTTTGAATTTAGCGGAAGCTAAATACGCCTGTTGCCAAAACCCGCTAAATATGGCAGCCAATGCTACGTGGAATCCCCAAGAAGAAGGCTTTAAGGAGATCTGTGGCTCACTGGAGAAGCAGATTTCTCATTCTTCTTCTGTTGACAAGTCTCAGATTTGGCAGCAACTCCAGTACTACTCTCAGCTCCCAGACTTCAACAATTATCTTGTTTTCATTCTTGCACGTGCTGAGGTACAATACAATCTCTGTTTAACTGCGTTAGAGCAAGAGTTCTTGTTTCATGGAGTGCTTTTGAATAAGTTGGAGTCTTGGAGGATATTTTGTTAGCGAGGATGTGTCTGGGCGGTTCCGGCTCTTCGAGTATAATTGCTTCCTTCGTAAAAAAAGGGGGTTTATTGTTTTAATAATTCCTAGTTTTATTTAAAATTTATAGTGGCATTTCTGTATGCCTTGCCGTTGAGGACTTGTTCTTTGGCGCCCCCGTTTTTTTATCTCTTTTTCCTTTTGTTTTTGGGTTTTTTTTTTGGGGGGTGGGGGGGTTGGCGTTCCCTTATCCCCTGCAGGGCAATTAAAGATCACCTTTTCTTTTAGGTTGATTCAGAACTTCTGCATTTCGTTTCTGATTGCGCTGTAGAGTTGATGGCATAGGGTATTAGTTTGGTATATTCTAAAGAAAATTCAGACCGATGAAGCTGATGCTAAATGGTGTACGTAGAGGTAGCCTTATATGTAAAATGTTTGACATGAGGTGCTTTGAGGATATATGATTCATTCTGGAATGAAAGGAGTCTAATTCGTATCTACATCAGTTCACTCCTGGAGATAAGCCATCAGGTTGGGCTACATCATAATTTGTTGGGCAGAAAATTGTTTTTGGGATCATGTGAAAATTAGAGATTTGAGGTTCAAATGTTGTAAAACCCTTCAAATGGAGCTAGAAAAAGAAACATTGTGTAATGTTCACAGATATAAATGATTGAACAACTAAGGATCAAATAGTAAGATTGTATTGGAAATCTGAAATGAATTTATATTCCTGCGATTATGATATTCATCAACAGCTATAGAAAATCAATAACAGAATTCCACCATAACAGAAATGCAGTACAGAAAAGAAGAGCAGAAATGACAGAAGAATGTAAAGAAGTGGTCCAGAGAGATAACAGAATGCACACAAAATCCACACCACTGCAATTCTATTTTCCCCATTTAAATACTAATTTCCCTTCACTTTCCATGTGGGTCTCCTCTGGCGGTTACTCCTTCGTGTAGATTTATCTTCTATTTCAGGCTCAATGGTATTCTCTTGGCCCATCACATTTGGGCCCATTTCACATTGTAGTTTAATCTGTTTGTCATTGCTTGTGAGACCTTTTGTCTATGGAAATTTAGAGCATCATTTGGTTCCTAACAGAGATAGCTGTTGCACAATTGCATGGTGCTTAGTGTATAGCACCCATTGGTTAATGGAAATCAAAATTGTGTCAATAATTATTCTTCTTTGAAAATTTGACTTTTGAACAGGGAAAACCAGTTGAGGTTCGACAGGCTGTTGGTCTATATCTGAAGAATAACCTTAGAACCACTTATAAAACCATGCTTCCTGTTTACCAGCAATATGTGAAATCAGAGTTGCTGCCTTGTCTCGGAGCAGCAGACAGGAACATCAGGTCCACAGTAGGAACCATTATTAGCGTTATTGTTCAACTTGAGGGAGTTTTGGGCTGGCCTGAACTATTGCAAGCCCTATTAAATTGCTTGGACAATAATGATTTAAATCACATGGAAGGTGCTATGGATGCTTTATCCAAGGTAAAGGGTACATGTTAGAGTTCAAATAAAGATTCTGAACTCAAATCGTATCTTCAAGAAAATAAAGATTCTGGCATTATGTTCTTGGGCATATTGAATAATTGCTAATATATAAAGTGTTGCAGACTTCCAGCAGCATGTAAATTTGTAAAACCATACCATGGATCAGCAATTGCTTTTTCTGTTTGCTGAGAAGAACAGTTGATGTAATTAAACACCAAAATTACTTATTTATCAATAAAAAGTCCGTGTCAAAATTTGTATCAATTAATAATGTAGCACTTTGTTTTTCATCTACTAGTGAGTCAGACATTCTTTTGTTTGGTACTTTTATGTTTCTGAGATTTAGGTCTTCTTCCTATTGTACTTTGGGTTAGGCGGGACGTATGAAGGTGCCATCATCTAGGGGATTGATTTCTGAGAAATAAAAAGTGACCTGTATTTTCACTGATCATCATCTTCCATTTCCTCCCTTCTTTGAGTGTTGTTGATTTAAAAAATTTGTTGGAAACTTTGCAGCAAGAGAATGCTTTGTTTGTCCAATAACTGGTTGAAGATATTCCAAATCCAACTACAGCCAACCAACACTTTTTATAAGTTTTATTATATATATGGGTCTAAAGATTTGATGGTTGATAGAACACAATGGCGTCATGGGATCTCTGACTCCACCTAGTGGGATAAGATTTATTGTTGTTGTTGTGTGTATATATATGGCAACTTTTTAACTATTGTAGTATTTATGGGCAATGCAGATATGTGAGGATATTCCTCAAGTACTTGATTCAGACATACCTGGGTTAGCAGAACGCCCAATCAACATATTTCTTCCCAGATTATTTAGGGTAACTAAGATTTTTATTTTTATACCTATTATGCTGAATTTTCTTGTGTGACTGTATCATTCAACTCTTTCTTGATGTGTTTTTAATTAGTTTCGGGACTTCTTTTTCCTTTTATTGTCTTACAGTTTTTCCAGTCTCCTCATGCTTCATTAAGAAAGCTTTCAGTGGGTTCTGTGAATCAGTAACTTGTTTTGATGCCCTCTGTAAGTATATTAAGAGAACTTATCAGCTCCATTCTAGTGATATGATAATGATGTTTGGCATTGGTAGTAGAATATTAATCGTCTAAGTTTTTATTTGGTAGGCCTTGTATGTATCCATGGACCAATTTCTTCAGGGCTTATTTATTCTTGCAAATGACCCTGCTGCAAAAGTGCGGAAATTGGTGAGTTCCTATTGTCTTATTGTTTGTGGACTAGCATCTGATGTCAATTGTTGGTCATTGAAGTTTGGCCTCATTATTGTTTCTGGGATATTTAATTCTTATATATGTGTTATTTCGTGAACAAGGAATGTATTAGGCTCTGTAAACATTGCATGTTGATTTTGGAGTATGCTCATGAAGAGCTTATCGTAATTATAACTTTGATTTGGTGTTATTTGTTCCATTGAATTATTGCTTCCTTTCTTGAGATGCTGCATTTTTGTTTGAGGGCTGTAATCTCACAAATTTTTAACACTCGTGGATTTATAATGGTAGACTATGGGATAATATTATGATAAGTTTTGTGAAGAAGTATCATGTGTTGTTTCCACTCATGATCAGGTTTGTTCAGCGTTTGTTCAACTCATTGAAGTCGATCCATCTTTTTTAGAGGTATGCATCTTGTTCATATTCATATAGCTTTGCAGTTTATATGTATTAAATGATTATACTCTATTGTCTTTTTGGTTTTAGTTTCTATATAATCAGATGAGTCTTTTCAATCCTTCTATCGCATTAATCTTTATACATTTTGTGTCTTCTTTAACGGTAACCTTTCCTCTCTTGACACCCTCTTGTCTAAAGCAATTTTTAATTGTAATTTGTGCTGCAGCCTCATCTAAGAAATGTGATAGAATACATCTTACAAGTCAACAAGGACATAGATGATGAAGTGGCCCTTGAAGCCTGGAAATTTTGGTAACATTTTCTTTGGGGTGTGATTGGCTCTATGTTGTAGCTGAACTCTGTTGTATAAATTGCAGTTATTACTAGCAGAGTGTACTGTAAATCGCCTGGAAGGTGGTAACTCGTGTTTTTAACCTTTAATGGACTACTTTTATATATTTCATTGTTGGTTTTAAAAATGTGATCAAGTTCTAATTTCAAAGCATTTCCATCGCTAATCCGCTGTAGTAGCTATACTGATGGATTTTTTAAGCCTGTCCAGTCCAATAACAATCTAAGAGATATGATAGTCCACCTAGGAATACTTCCACTCACAATTCTATCCGAGGTTGATCTCCCTTTAAAAAATTGGGTTCATCTATCAATGATCAATTTTTTGTTTCTGAATCATAAGGTTCATACAACTAAGAGTTTCATCTTTGATGTTCCCATTGCATGGAATCTCTGGGTGCTAAATTTATTATTGAGTGTATTTATAAGATTTTGGACAGCGCTGAGACTTTAGCCTTTTCTCTATTCCCCTTTGTAACCTCTATGAGCTCTTGCATTTTATACCTTTGTTCCTAATTTTTATATAAAATAATTATGATTGCAGGTCTGCTTATTGTGATGCTCAACTGCCACCTGAAAACTTGAGAGAACTCTTACCTCTTCTAATTCCAGTTAATCTAATTATACCTATTTTATTTTATAATTGTTATGTCTTAGGATATTTGTATTTTTAAGCTTATCGGTTTAATCACTGTAGATGTTGTTATCAAACATGGTTTATGCAGATGATGATGAATCACTTGTTGAGGCTGAGGTTATCTTCTTGATTATTCTCTATTTGTATTTTATTTTCAATTAACTGGTTATTTTAGTTTATGCGGCTTCATTTGTTTTGTGTTATTTCTTTCAGGAAGATGGTTCCCTGCCTGATCGAGATCAGGTTTGAATTACTCGTTGAAATACTGGGCTTGATAACATCTTTTCTTTTTTCTTTTCTTTTCTTTTTGTTTAATTTTTATATTCTGCTTTACAGGATCTTAAGCCTCGATTCCATGTATCAAGATTTCATAGTGCAGAGGACGATAAAGATGATGTATGTCATTTTGTAATTTCATGCGTTTGCCTTTTCAAATTATTTGATTAATTTAGTTGCTTTTGTGATTGACATTTTCATAGCCTTTGAAAGATGAGGTTATATGGGAGAAAAAGTTTCCTAGTCTAAATTATCATTGTCATCGTCATCTCTCTCTTTCTCCCCCAACAATTACAGGATGATGACGTTGTCAACACATGGAACTTACGAAAATGTAGTGCTGCTGCTTTAGATATTTTCTCAAATGTGTTTGGAGATGAAATTCTTCCAACTTTGATGCCTATTGTTCAGGTGTGTTACTGATATTAAAACCAATATTGGGCTTTCTCCTAATAGCTTAAACTTTTGGTTCTTAACATGGTATGGATGCCTTTTCAACTAATCAAAGAGTAAAACACATTGACCTCCCCTCTATCTTACTTTTGGATACCTCCTTTCTACTTTTGAAAACCTATAAGACAAGCCTTCCTTAAAACTAAAGTTACAAACATTCTCAAGGTTTCATTTCCATCCACAACTATTAACAAACTGTTAGTTGAGGTGGACCTCACCCCCCGTGAAGAGGAGAATGCATATTCGAATCCTAGGAAACACACTTGTTGGGAGAGGTGAAAACCCTTTATGCTCTAAGACTCCAAATAGATTATACTCTTGATCAAATCTAAAGTATATTTTTTCAAAATAAAGGGGAGGTCCCTGTATTTAAGGCAAAATATAAGGGAGGTCAAAGTATTTTACTTTATCAGTTTGTCTGAACTTCAAGCCCAAAGTGCTTTTGTGTAAGAGGGTTTGTTATCTTAACAATACCAATTTTGAGCCTTCTGTTACCGTTTATGTTTAGGGGTGAAATGGTTCTTAAAAATATTAGTCTGAGCCATCATAACGCCTAAGAATCACTTACTGGTGAAGTGCTCTATAAATTCAAAAAGCAGACTGTTTGGGTAATGATGGTAAATGAAAGTGTGTATGCATGGAAGACATCAATAATCGTGACTTCTGTTTTGTAGGCTGACCCAATAGTGCAATGACTATGTAACTCTATGCTTTCCGATAGAGTTGCGCCTAGAATCTAGATATGCACAGCATATGATACTAAACACCCCTCCCTCCCCAACCTATCGTCACCTTTCTAATTATATAATTTTATTTACATTTTCCACAGGCGAGGCTGTCAAGTAGTGGTGATAATGCCTGGAAAGAAAGGGAAGCTGCTGTCTTGGCTCTTGGTGCCACAGGCGAGGGTTGCATTAATGGACTTTATCCTTATTTGCCTGAGGTATTATCTATTTTCTTGTTCTTCTTAATTTAGTACGATGACTTATTTTTATACCTAATAGATCTATGGAAAGCCAAATGCTTATGAGTAGTGCTAATTTGGCTTCCCTTGGACTCCATGCCTGTGTCTTTTCTCATTTACCTTTTTTAAACAATTATCTTTCTTACTTTTTATAAAATACCAAATTATACTTTTCTTTAATCATGTTTATCTTTCAAAAAAATTCAAATTTTCCTTTCAAATAGGTTATATTATTATGTTACTATCTATCTCTTGCATGGCTTGGAAAAAATCCTGTCTATTAAAAAGGCTGAACTTTTTTTTGGCTTTAATCAAGTTATGCTATAGTTGGTTCACATTTTTGTGATTTTAATGCTCTATTATACTACCAATCATGCTTCTTATAAATATGTAACATTTTCTTGCTGATCTTATCATTGCTGTTAGAATTATCCCTTTAAATGGAGTAGTTCTAGTTCTAAGAAATACTATCACTATCACTTGTAAAATGCTCTACGCCATTGTTTATTTCTTTCATGCTAAGTTATCCTTGCATGCATTCTATTATTCACGGTAAAAGCATGCGTATACTAAGTATTGAACGCAGTTTATTCTATTACTGTTATATCCTTATGTCAGTTCTCTTAATAGTTTACTTATTTCATTCTTATAGTATAAGGAGGCTGGTTTTATGATTCCTTATACGTCTTATAAGCTCGTCAGCATTTTCTTTTTCCCTGGGCGAAAATGTTTCTAAGCTTCTTTTATTTATTTTTCTCTAATTCTGTGAATATTAAATGGTTCTTCTTATTTGTAGGTTGTGGCTTTTCTTATCCCTCTTCTTGATGATAAGTTTCCTCTTATACAAAGCATTTCATGCTGGACTCTTTCTCGTTTCAGCAAATTTATTGTTCAGGTTTGTAATTCTGTTCCATCACCTTTAATTGTTCAGCAATCAATATAATATTATAAAACTTGAATCATTTTCCTGTTTTTTATCATGTGTCAGTGAGTTTTGCAATTTTTTTTTATTTTTGTCTATTTTTTTTAACTTCATTTTTAAAAATTTAAATGCCCCATACACTGTATGGGGGCTTATTCCATTCTAGTTATTTCTCGACAATGATACTGGTCCATTGAAGCTTTTATAGCTTATGCACCTTGGTAAAGTTCAGTAAAGCTAACAATATGTTTTATTTGTTTGTTTATTTATTTATTGTGTATGTTAGAGTATTGGGGATCAAAAGGGCTATAAGCAATTTGATAATGTTCTTACGGGCCTTTTACGAAGAATTTTGGACAATAATAAGCGGGTGCAAGAGGCAGCTTGTTCAGCTTTTGCAACACTGGAAGAGGTTCTTGCTTTAATTTCTTTTTTTTTTTATTGAATATTAGTATATACAGATTTCAAATAAAAGTTTATGGACAACAGGAGGCTGCAGAAGAGTTGGCTCCGCACTTCGAAATTATATTAAAGCATCTGATGGCTGCCTTTGGGAAATATCAGGTCATTTATGACCTCAAGCATTCAATTACAATCCAGAATTTGTGTAGATGGTTCTTATAAAATGTTCACATCAGGATGAGTGCTAATTTGTAATTGTTAATTTGTTATTATATCGTGTCTTGTTTCCCAAATAAGTCACACCCATGTTCAAACATCTCTGATTGTAGTTTCTTGTTACAAACATTAGAGACGAAATCTCAGAATTTTGTATGATGCTATTGGAACTCTAGCCGAAGCTGTTGGACGACAGATGAATAAGGTATTTCTGTTGCTGATAATGATCTGATGTAGATCAACCCCCTTCCCCTACTGAAACTGATCTTTTTCCTCCCAAGTTATTTGTTGGATCTCTTCTTATTCTGCAGCCGGTTTATCTTGATATTCTGATGCCACCATTAATTGAGAAGTGGCAGCAGCTTTCTGATGCAGACAAAGATCTTTTTCCATTGTTCGAATGCTTCACATCTATAGCACATGTATGCATCTCACCGTTTTCTCAAAAACTCCTTTTTCATGTGATCTTGAAGATGGTTTCTTTCACCTAAAGCAGCTATTGTATCTGTACTTGTTACAGTTCCCTGTTAAACTTGTAATTTCCAGAGATTCTCTACAATCAGTAGATTCCCATTTCTTATAAGCATCAATAATTTGATCATATCGAGTGGGAAATTAGGTTATTGAAATGGAACACAAACGCATTATAACCTCACTTTACCCCCTTCCAAGTATTGCCCAATATCCTGGAAAGTTGACTTCATGTGGATTTTCTGTAGCACATCCAAGTCTTTAATTGCTTGTATAGTCACCAACAATATCTTTGACCTGTAATACAATTATAATATTTTATCTGTTTCAGGCATTGGGTACCGGATTCTCTCCATTTGCTGAACCTGTATTTAGGAGGTGCATAAACATTATTCAGACCCAACAATTTGCAAAGGTTCTGGCAACTTTGACTGATTTGATATTTCCAATGAATTTTTCATTTTATAACTTATGGAACTTCACTCACGTTTTGGTTGTTTCTAATTCCTGTTGTTTGTAATTCTATTTAATTCACTGCTGCTGCTGCATGTTTTCTAAAGTTTTTCTGCCAAGTTCAAATGTCATGCTAGAAGAGTGATGCTTTAATATTTGTTCCAAATAAGATATATGATTGGGAAAGGGTAACATAGCTCAAACTGAATGAACCTTGATTCTGAAAATGCCTGAAATGATACATTAGCCACTCCTAACTTCAAATTGCAGTCTACTGTTGTTTTCTAGCATGTTTATTTTTTATCAGAAGGGCTTGTTATGGTGAACTAAACAGCTTAGTAATGCCAGAACGTTCAATTATCACGAATATTTGTTTGTTTTCATTAATCTGTCAGGACTACATTTGAATCTGAAATTTGTGAAGCCTCAATAATTTTTGCATTATTTAAAAGCTTTTTGTTTATGTCTGTGTTCGCCTTTGTTTTTTCTTATTTTGTGTATTCCTATTTTGAAATCTTCATTTGTGAAGTCAAAATTTTATTTCCTTTTTAACTGAAAAGAAAATCATTTTTTACCTTCTCATTGCAGCTTGCTTTATGAAATTTCTGACCTACTATTTTGTTAGCAGTTGGAATTGAACTTAAGGTTTTATTTTGCATTTCAATAAGCGAACTGGTGCATGTGTGAACATGTCGAATCATTTCAGGTTGATCCAGTTAAGGCTGCAGTTCAGTATGACAAGGAATTTATTGTATGCTCTCTTGATCTTCTTTCTGGACTAGCAGAGGGTCTTGGCATTGGAATAGAGAGTTTGGTACTAAAAAATTTTGTTTTCAAGATATGAGATTATGCATTTATATTATTAAACATCCTTTTCAATTCACATGCTATTTTCGTTTGTATCATAAAAATGAAACCTCGTGAATAATTAAACCAGCATTTGCATACATGCTTGACGTTTCCTGTATATTAATTCCACAGGCCTCACAAAGTTCTTTGAAGGACCTTCTTCTGCATTCTTGTGTGGATGATGCACCTGATATTCGACAAAGCGCCTTTGCTTTACTTGGAGACCTCGTGAGAGTAAGCTGAATGCATATGCATTTGTTTCATACTTTAGGAATTCTCACTCATGCATTGACAAACAGGATCTCAATTCATGGGCTTTCAGTCGTTGTCTCTGACAGATGGCCCGATCAATAAAATGCAATGAAACTACTTTTTACGTCATCTACAAAAGTATTGATAGTGGAATCATGATGTACGAGTCTAGGGTGCACAACCCCACTGTATTCTAACTTCCTCTTTTTTAATTTGAGTAGGTGTGCTCAATTTATTTGCGCCCTAATTTGTCTCAGTTCATTGAGGCTGAAACAAAGCAACTGGTATGTGTCTCAGCGAAGTTTTAGGCTTAGTGTTTTGTTTTTGTAATGTTGACACAAGGTGCATGCTGTATAGGAAACTTCTAAGATAAAGGAAGCTATTTCAGTGGCAAATAACGCATGCTGGGCTATTGGGGAATTAGCAGTTGAGGTGAGTTAATGGCAAAAGCTGCATTCTAATTCAACTAGATAGAACTCTGGCAACTGGAATCTTGTTGGCATTGCTGGAGTTCAAATATGCGTTACGTTGCTAGGTGAAGGGCCAAAATTGTTTTAATACTATGAATACACCTCATCACACAGAAGCCCTTTGAGATTGAAGTATTGACAAAGCGCACTTCTGATTGTACTGAAATTAAAGGCAAAAAGTGGAACAATGCGGTGACAAGGATCTAAGTCCTCACCAACTGGGCATGAACTGTTGATACCGTGTGAAGGACCATTTTGTCCCAAAAGCTTAATCTTATGGCGAACGCCTAGGAGTGACTTTTATTATTATCTCTAACAGATGGGTTGCACTGGATATAAACCTGGTTATCTTGAATATAGGTTTCTCTAACCTACTTTTTATGAATATTCTTTAACTTAGCTGTTGGCTTTGCCTTCCTCCTTCTGCTTTACTTCCTTACTGCTCTCCTTCCAATACTAAGTGATGCATTTTTTGGTTCTGGGGACTAGGTCATTTATTTCTTAATTTTTCCTTTTTAGATTGTGAAAATTATTTTGAGCAAGTTTTCAATAAATGGCATAGATGCATTTTTCATCTTTTACAGATTTATGGATATATTGATTTTTTTTTTTAGAAAAAAGAGAATATTAGAATTCCATTCATTCAAGAATGTTTGTGTGATACTTTGAGCATCATATCTAAAGGGCATGTCATTTGATATCATCCCCCTGATTCAAGTCTCGTGGATGTTCTTGCATATTGAATTTTGCGATGCATTCTAACTTCAGAGTTCATTCAACACGGGCTTGCAGCTTAGAATTTGAATGACCAGTTAAGCCTAGTCTTCTGCTACGGCTTAAGCATGGGGGAATAGTTCAATGCTTTTTATATTTATATAGGTTTTAAAGTTTCATTTTCCCTTTTTTATTTAATGTGTTTGCTATTCTTGTTTCTGATATAACAATATCAAGTGCAAATGGCTGCAGGATTTAGCTATGCAGTAGGAATAACATGTTATTATAAATTTCAGGTTCGCCAGGAAATATCTCCCTTTGTTATGACCATCATTTCATGCTTGCTCCCAATTCTTCAGCATGCAGAGGTTACTGTCTTCACTTTCTTAATTTTAATTTTGTTGGGTCTTGTTTCTGATTGTCAAACTGTTTCATCAGGGATTACACAAGTCACTTGTAGAAAATAGTGCAATAACGCTGGGAAGGCTTTCATGGGTCTGCCCAGAGCTGCTATCACCGCATATGGAGCATTTCATGCAATCTTGGTGCAAAGTTTTGTCCATGTGAGTTAATGACTATTACACGTCAAGTGAATAATCCGTGCTAATTATTGTTGAAGTCTGTGATGCATGGCGAATGTTTTGTAAGTATGTTTTTGATTGCCTTGCCAAGTATTGATTTCTCTTAAATTATTTGTGGCAGGATACGTGATGATATAGAGAAAGAGGATGCTTTTAGAGGCCTATGTGCTATGGTGTTCACCTTTTTACGTTTTCAAATGTTATATTTAGGCTGCTTATGTAATTGTTTCATATCATATGTTTTCAGATCAGAACCAATCCTTCTGGAGCTCTAAGTTCGTTTCCTTATATGTGCAAAGCTATTGCAAGTTGGCATGTATGTGCGCCTTGACCCTCGTCTTAAAATTACAGTGCTTTGAGGTTTCTTTAATAAAGAGTTCATTTACTTCTATCTATAGGAAATACGAAGTGAAGATTTTCACATTGACGTCGGCCAGATCTTACAAGGATATAAGCAGGTAAGGAAGGATTGCTTCTCTGACACATCTTAGAGAAATTATGCCATTTAGCTTATAGCTGCCCATTTTTTATCATGAATTGAAAATATAGGGAGTATCACTTTAAAGTGATTCTTTATAATACTCTCTCCAATCCTAAATATAAAACTTAGACAAAAATTCACTTTTGTCCTAAATATAAGATCCCAATCTACTTATATAATTTTTTTTGCCCAAAATATCCCTATTGATTGTAAGGGGCTCCCAATCAATAAGTAGTTCCAAAACACATAATTAAAGATGACAGATTAGGGAAATCAATACAAATTTGTAACAAATAATTAATTTAATTATTTTTTTTAATATTCAAAAATTAGTTATGTAACTCTTATATTAAGGATAGGAGATAGTATAAAAGTGCTATTAATAATGCGTCTATTATCTTTATGATGGGAACTAACTAGGAAGCTCTATTTCCATCTTGTATGGTAGATGCTAGGCAATGGAGCTTGGGACCAGTGCATGTGTGCTTTGGAACCCGCAGTAAAAGAAGCGCTTTCAAAATATCTAGTATAAGACAACTGTAATGCATGTAGTGCCGCAGAATAACCCCAGTTTGCACAGCTTGTGAGCCTTATCTGGATCAGCCTTGTTTGGTCATTTTGTGCATTTTCCAGCAAAATTGGAGTCGTGGCTTATTCTAGGCGGGGCCTAGGGTTGGTCCAAGTTTTCGTCGAGAATCGGCATCAATACTCGTACTATTCATTTGGCCCTGATGGTTACGGGCAGTTCCTCAAGCCTTGAAGATCTCAGGCGATGGTCTTCCCATGATCTCAGGCGATGGTCTTCCCATGAGGAAGTCTTGTGTTTAGGGTGGGCTTGTAATATGAATTATTGCACAGGGGAAAGGCATTACAGAGTTGCGGGTCCTTCATTCTTTGTTGTCGTTACATTCTGAGGCTTAGATTTTTATTCGAGCCCCTTGGTCTACAAAAGTTTCCAATATTTTTTTTAGCCATTATTTAAGTTTGACCGGTTCCGCAGATTTTGTAAAGGGAGATCCAGATTGAGATGTCAATGGTTGTGGTCTCGTAATATTCATTCATTCATTCATTATTATTCCGGAAGAGGATTTTTTTTTTTAAGATTTAATCTGGATTGAATCTTTTCTATAGGTCACGTCAGGAACTTAAAATATATATTTGAAAACGCAGTTGAGGCAATTATTCACTCATTTTGTCTAATTTCTTGAGCAGTCTTTTTAGTTTCAAAAATGTTTGTGTGCGTGCGTGCATTGATCTCTAGAGCTTGTGTAACTATTGTTTTATGGAAAAATTGGAAAAAAAATTTCTTATTGAAAATTCTAGGAAAAAGGATAATAAAATACCTTTTCAAATTCAAAATAATAAAGAGTCTCTGAATTTTAAAAAGGATGGATTTGATTTTTTACTTAATCTATCATTTATAAATTTAGGGTAAAAGATGAAATTATTTTTTTATCATTTATTATTCCTGTAATATTATTTATGATTTGATTAATGATTTTGACTATTTTTTTTAAGATATTTATTACTTTCAAAAGACTAAGTTTAAAGTAATTGAGATGTTTCGACTGATAGATGTTGTTGTGGCAATGATGGCGGTTGACTATGTCCACACGATGGAATTACTCAACAAGAGGGGAAGGATCATCGTCAGGAGCCTTCATCTGCAAATATGTGTGACTTCAGTAACAACAACAATGTTGATAGTGGCAGCTTGTCTCCATCTTTTGACCAACTGGTAAATTCTTGAGAGTGCACATTGACAATGAGGGCAAGCAAGAAGATGATCATTGAAGGGGATGGCCTGATAGTAGTCAAAATTATTATTCAAATTATAATTTTTATCGCAGGAGTAATAAATGACTAAAGTAATTTCAACTCAATTGTTATTAGGATTAGTAAATGCCTTAACGAAAACAGTCAAAAGCATTATTCAAGTTATAAATTCTATTGTATGAGTTGCAAACCCGAAAACAATTTCTTCCATTCTTATATAAAGTTGTAAATGTCTTTTTGCTCATATTATAAATTATATTATAGGAATTACAAATACGAAAGCAATTACTAACAAGTATATTGTTATAGAGTTGTAAATGTCTGAAGAGAAGTTATCAAAATCATTGCTCATGTTGTAAATCACATTGTAAGAGTTGTAAACGCGAAATTAATTACTTGTAAGTACATTGTTGTATAGAATTATAAATGTATTAAGGAAAATTGTCAAAACTGTAACTCATATTATAAATCCCATTGCTGGATTTATAAACTTGAAAGATATCACTTGTAAATATATTGTTATAGAGAGTTGTTAACGTTTTAGAAAAAGAAGTTGTCAAAATCATTGTTCATTTCATAAATACTATTTCAAGAGTTACAAACTCCAAAACAATTAGATACAATTATGTTGTTATCTCGTGGTAAATGTCTCAACTGAAGTTAAAATTATTACACAAGTTATAAATCTCGTTGTAGGAGTAGTAAATGACTAAAGAACAATTTCGTCTTTTGCTTTAAATTTATAAATGACAAATTAGACATGAGGTCAAATCTATTCTTTTTAAAATTTAAATACTATTTTTATTCTTTTAAATTTTAAAAAGTCTTTTATTGTCTTTTTTTCAAAATTCTATTAGTGTAGGACCTGATAAATTTTTATATATAATTTATATACACACAATTGATACTGTGATACAAGTCCTAAAAAAAGAATTATGAGGGGTATTTTCCAAATCTTCCTTTTCAAAAGTGAGCCCTAATAATAATATAAGAAATGAGATTGTCAGTGCTTAACATTAGAAGAAAAAAGCAATTGGAAGTATATATTTTGAAATTATTATGGCCGGTTGAAACGTAAACCATGTTAACTCAAATCCCCATGTAAAGTTTTTCTTTTGGGAGAGTCCAAGAAATATCTCTCAGTCAATAATTAAAAATTAATCCTCCTATATAGATATCACTATAGTGGTGCTAATGTACATTATTCAACAAGTGCCTATAACAAATCTGCGGAATATTTTTATTAATCAAATTATATTTAACTGCTTCAATTGCATTTTTTCCCAAATACCTCTTCTCAACAATCTTTCGGGGAAAAACAAAACAGCCAGAAGGCAAAACAGTATTGCCCAATTATAAGTTTGCATGACACTCTTAGCATTAACACCCGCATGTGTGTATGAAGATAAAAGCTGATATATCATGTTTAATTGATTTTTTTTTTTAAAAAAAAAAAAGGGTTCAACTGGAGACACTAATACAAGGTCGGGAGCTAATAAATTGATTCTGGGTTGCTAGCGATTCAATTTTCTCCCATCTCTGCTTTCTCTTGATATCTTCTTGATGTGCAGCTAATTCCTTAGCTTTCAGGTCTTGGAGACTCCTGGAATAAAGAACTGGATCCATGTCTTCAAGCATTACCTTTACACTTTCTGTTAATAGTCGTACGTTTTTGCTCCAATGCCACTTTAGGTTCTTCTCCATCCCTTCTACTATCACCGAAAACACTTGCACCATTGCCGTTGACACCATTTTCACGAACTGCTCGTTGTTCCATACATACAGCGCTCGTTCTGCCACCTAAAATGCAAACATATATTTGTTTATAAAAATCCCAGACACTCTGTTAATCATATATGAATTCTGACCCTGTACTAAGAAATCCACTAGGATATAAGAGAAATAACTTGAAGGAAAAGCAAACTCTGCAAGGAGACATTTTGCCCTTATTGGGCATGGAAATGGAAGCTTAGCTAACCAAAACCATAACAGGTACTTCTCTCAGGTCTACTGAAGTTTTGATGATCAAGGCAGGCGAAAAGAAAAGTTGAGAATTTACCTGAGAATTCCAACTGTTAATGCATTTAATGACTTGTGTACACAAGGGGAAAGCCAATTTTCTATACTGATCAGGGTCCAAATTCTCAACCAGATCTTCCAATTCTCCGATAAGAAGAAGCTCTTTCTGGCAATTGGTAACTGGCCAATATTTCAAGAGTCCTCTAACCACAACCCCTCCAAGCATCGGCTCCTTCTGCACGAACTGCGCCATACAGTAAGCCAATTGCCTGTGGTACATCTGAACACCCTTGGGCTTGTGCAGAGGGATCAGCACTCTCATCAGAAACAACTTGTGTTCTTCCTTCAGTGGCACCGTGAATCCATTAATTATGGTTCCCCATATCTCAAGCAACTCTGCAATCCCACAATTCTTCTGCGTCTCAAACACATAGTTCAACAACACATCATTCATCGATTTCCTCATAAAGGAACGTTCGCTAGTGAATTTCGTATATATCTTGTGGTACACATTCTTCAAGCTTTCGCGTTCTCTTCTATCTTCAGATTGGAACATGGCCAATAGCTTAAGAAGAAAAGAGTGATCTATATGATTTTTTAGCACGTCGGATTCTGTGGTCACGACGAGTCGTAGAAGGATTTCGTATACAATTTGGAGGTGTGACCATGCGGGTGAGAAAGCAGAAATGGGATCATCTTCCTCAGGGAAGTCTGAGGCGCAAGAACTAGGAAGTGGACGGAAGAGATTCTTAGACACCATGGAAAATAGAGGAGGAAGAAATTTATCAGGGGGGGGCTTCTTGGAGGACTTGAGGATGGTGAGGAGGCGCGTGAGAAGAAGGCGTTTGAAGTCTTGGCGTGATGGGGATTCTGAGGGGTTGGTGAAGGTGAATACGGTGTTGCAGGAGGAGATGAGAGAGAGGATTTCTTCGTTTCCTGAAGTGGGAGAAGGCGTGAGGAGGTCGTTGTTGGGGAAGAGTACAACGTTGTCTTGGTCGAATAGGTTCTGAAGGGAGGCTAATGTTTTGTGGCCGCCCATGTTCTCTCCTTCTTCTCCTCCTTCTAATTTCTCCTGCAGATTTAGGTCAAGTTCATGCAAGTGTTTAATTTGTTCCTTTCCCCGGTTATTATATCTATATATCTTCTTCCTTCTTGTGTGCCTTGTTCGGGTTCTTTGAGCAACACAGCTATGTTACATGCAAACGAAGGCCTCGAAGTATCCGACGGATTGAAGCGATACACAACACACATACAAGATTTTGACAGTGTATTCTTGTGCTGCGTATTTGCCACGTAATATTTTATCCATGCTTAATTTAGTTTTTTTTTTATTCTATCTCATTCCACATTCCTATTCAAAACCAAATTATTGAATTAAGTTGGCACTAACAAAAAGAAGTCTAAATCGAGTCACCTCTTGAATCACGATGAAACCACGGGAGATGTCGATGGGAGTTTTATTAATTAAAGCTTTCTAAGTTTCAGATGATTCCAAACGTACCCTTCATTTTTCTCTTTTTTAGAATGTCTGTGGTGAGGGGATGCTTGAATTTGTATGGATTCCGATCCGCAACAAAATTATCACAAGTCATCTCAATATTTTACGTAGAAAATGGACAATGGAAATCAGGGGGTCCACTTTCAGATTACGATATTTTTTAGACTGTTACAAAAAAGAGAATTTGAGCGTTCCAAACCGCTCTTATTATTACACGGGAATAGTTCAGAGTTAATTTGATACTTTTGAACGGGTACATTAAACTTTTCACTGTTTTGACATTTCCAGAGACGGCCAATATCTTGGTGAAAACTAAAAGGCGCAGGCGCATGACGCAAACTAAGCTTTAATTTGTTCGAAAGCATACACCATTCGTCGGAAATAACAAATGTAATTGATACTGACGATATATATTTATGAATGATCAAGTCTTCGTTCTCAGAAGTGGCCGGATATCCAAGTGATTAGGCGCTATTTCTATGCAAGAATTTAGAAGGTTTCGTTCTTTGTGGAATCTCTAAGACAAATATGGCTTCTCCGCCATTTGTTTTCCGTGAAAACCTAGGACACGTCTTCGAACTCATTCAATAGAAAATATCACAACGTTAACGGACAACTCATGGAACTTTGTACTGAGAGGTATGAATATCTGGAAGGTTGGAATTGACAGTGAATGTGAACCACCCCTTCTGCATGTACTTCAGACATGGCTGAAAGATAAGAGCTACCTTAACGGCCGAGACACTGATCACCAACACTTTGAAAGACGCAAGACATAAAACCACAAAAACGAGTAGTATTGGAGGAATACACATCAAGATTGCCCCCGTTTTCCCGACAGGAACCTTGAAAGGCCGAGGTAGATGTGGGTATTTCATCCTTAACTTTACGATTGCTATGAATTCCATGAGATTATCCCAAAACAGTACAACAAGTTTTCGGCAGCAACAATCTCTTGGAAGCTCAACCACGAAAGAAAAAGCACGCCAGAAGTAGAGAACAAAACTCCCATAACAGGCGTCTCATAACGAGACCTCTTCGCGAACAACTCAGGAAGCATGCCTCTCTCTGCCATCCCCAGAAGTTGGAACGAGTCACTGCTCATCTCAGCCACGAACATTCCCATATTTGATATTGCAGATGCTGTTTGAACCCATGATCTCAACCACACACCTCCGAGGATTCTAGAAACTTCTGAGAAGTACCCATCAGACCAGAGCTCACGATCAAATGGAATCGCTCCAGTGCCTGTTAGGAGAGGGAAGAAATACCCACACACAACAAGAATTAAGGCATAGAAAAGTGCTCTTGGGAGGGTTTTGCCAGGATCATCTACTCCTCCCGAAAGGGTACTGATTGAGTCCCAGTAGTTTAGGTTCCAGAACAGTGTTCAAATATAAACCCAATTCACACGGTTCAAGTCCACCATGAGCCATCTAGGTGGTTGAGTCTGGGAATTGCAATAAATCACATAACGAGGAAAGGAAGTAGGGAGAAGATTCCTAGTAGTATAGAAACCCAACCCACTATGGTTAAACCCCTGCAGTTCATGTAAGTGAGAGCTAGAGTTAGAACCAGAATTGCTATTGATCTTGGGAATCAGCCTGATAAAGCTGGGATAGATGACTTGAGGTAATCTAAGAACAAGACTGGGTATAAGGCGTGGTCGATGACGCCACTTAGCCCTTTCATCCAACCTTGTTGGAAACCCCAACAAGGACCCAATGCAGAGGAAACCCAAACCACACAGCCTCCATTCTCAGGGACGTAGTACCCATTTCTGCAGTGATGAGTGCTTCTGGAATGCCCCATACGAATGGGAATATAGCCGACAAGAGCCAGAAGTGGACCAGCCGCCCTCACGCTGTGTTCTATTCCGAAGGGCCCTCCCGAGACCTCGTAAAAGATCAAGAAAATCAGAGATATGATTGGAAGCTTCTGGAACTTGTCTAGGCCTGGAGTGGAGGAACCTCCACTCAAAACTTCGTATTCTGCAGCATTGGACTCCATTTCAGCTGACTTTTGCGTGGTTCTTAATTATCTCAGTTTCTGCAATGCAGCATCAAATTGGTGAAGTACATTACAATGCTAATAATGGAGACTCTTGATAGCAACAGCAATGAGGAGTACAAGTTACGTATAGCTCGATCTTGAGAATCCATTTTAAGAACAGGGTAACTACTGACAAGTGACTACTTATCAGTCAAGTCTTGTTATTTTGTTTTATTTACTTCAACAGACTCCTTTATGAATTTCAGATATTTTTAAAAATCATATATGGGATGATGGGCTCGACTTATATCAAAATAAAACTGAGATTGAGGTTTTCAGTGTTGGATAAACTCACACACAGTATACCAAAAAAAAAAAAAACTCACACAGAAACCCTAATAAATATACAATAAAAATATATAAGCTTGTTCAAGAACCAGGCTGTTCAGACGCTTTTGACCTCTTGCATGGTGCTAACTGGAGATGTCTCTTCTTGACCCACAACGCGGTATTATCTCTCTGAAGCCACATCAATTTTTTTAGATGGTTATTTAATTATATTAGATTCCAACATTGTTAGATATAATTAAAAATAATTTTTTCCCTATATTTACATAACTCAAACTCAAAACTCTGTACTTAATAGATGTAATTTAGTACATGTGTAGCTTGATGATTTTTCAGATTCATAATCTGACGGAGCTAGCTGAGAGCTACAATTTTGACACTTTTCTAGAGAACAGAACTGCCTCGCACACTCGGCAAGAGATGGCTTCTCCAACTCATCGATTTTGGACATTATTCGTGGACCTTAGTGGAAAATGATTGTATGGGATTTAGTCCCTAGTAGTTTCATTTTATTTTTTGGGTTTACTGCCCTCTCTTGTACCAAAAGAACAGACTCTGTATTAGACAAGAAATCAACATAGGCATCAATCTCTTAATTAGCTCTTTCTTTAACCTTGAACATAACGATTTTTCAAGCAAGTATAGACTGCAGCAAGCATAATATTATCAATGCAAGCACAAAGAAATCAGGGATGGTGGGAACATGGAAGTGACGTCATGTCAAACATTAAATGACTAGCTGCTAAACTTTCAAATCTTGAATAGTTAATCATCTTAATTTATTCCACAACTAAGAACACAACCAACATCAATACCTTCACAGATGTCGGGAGTTCCGGAAGTATAATATGCGGTGGACGTTCAATTCAGATAGCAATTGGTCTCCTGAAACAAGTTCAAGTTGTCGATAAGGTTATGATACGCATTGCATTCACAATACTGCCAAAAATGAATCAAACAAAGGGCTTAATTTTCTTTAGCATTATTAATCACAGATAAAAATGTCAAAGAATATAGATATATGGCGAACAGAATAATCTACTAACCGCTTATCATCTCGCCAAGCGGGCCCACAACAATTTGGTAATCTTCCCATTTAGTTGGATTTGGTAATTGCCCCTTCTTTTTTGGGCCAACGGATTTGGTATTTGTCCAAAAGCATAACAATTTGAATTTTGAAGGCCGTTGTCTTTTCCTTCTCTTGTTTGCAAAAAGCCGCATGAGATTAAGAAAAGAAAAAATTACTATTAGATCTTTAATATAGTCACACAAATTTTATATAATAAATGAGCAAAATACAATAATAAGTTCTGGTGAAAAAAATTGATGATATGTCCAAATTGCCCACTAGTAGTAGGACTTTTGCTAATTACATTCATTCTTTAAACCTAATAAAAAGATCAACCCAAGCTCAGGTTGTCCAGAAGCAAGCTATCATTGAAAAAGGGGGAAAGGAAAGAGAGAACGGCTCGAACTAGTTTGTACGTCCAACTAGTTGAACCAATGATTTTTCCAATTTTGGTATATAATTATTTCTCCCACAAGCTAATTGCAAATTAATGGTTTTCGTAGAGGAATATAATAAATGCAAATCGAGTCATTTGGGGCATCTAATGACTATGAGAATAAGTAAATTCATCTACCACAAACGAATCCAGCCGCCGTATGCCTCTCCCTCTGGTTTTTCCCCCCGCGTGCAATACCCTTCAGAAGTTATATATATATATATATATATATATATATACACACACACACACACGCTTGTAGTGTTATGCTGCAAATGGCCTAAAACGCAAACGATGGATGTGGCTCAGATCAGCATCACACCATGTCAATTGAATATCATGGGCATTGTCGCTACAAAACCTTTTTATATTTCCAATATTATTCCTTTCTATATGCTCTTGTGATATTCATTCTGTTACTGCCATGTGTCCCGCACAAAATACAGTAATGTACTCCAGCCTTGATGACCTCAGAACAAAGGGGAAAGAAGAGCAAGGTTCTTTGTCACTACGACCTTAACCATAGATAACTGACAGTTGTATAAAGACTGTTATGGCCCAGGGATTTTTTTAAAGGTTATATGTATATTTGTTACAGAAATGTCAAGGGGTTGTGGGTAGCAGAGTGGTCAGGAGGCGGAAGTTAAAAGTGGTGGCGCGAGTTCGAACCCTGAGAGCTGTAGGAAGCAACGCTTTTATTTCTTTTTAGTGCGTGAAATTACGAAATTACCCCTCCTGTCTTTCCTTCTCACCCGTACCCCCTTCCTTCTTTTCTGATTTCAGTCACCGTACCCCTCCCTCTTCAGACTTCTGGTTTCAGTGGCGACGCAGGCGGGGAAGTAGCGTGAGCAGGTGGGAAGCCTTCTGCTAGCGTTGCCGTGTAATCAGTCATCGCAGTGTGTTGTCACCTCCTCTGCTGTGCCGTCGTCCTGGAAGCGGCGCATCGCATGATTGCTGCTCTCCTTTAAGTGCCGCGAGCAGGGGAGAAAGCAAAGGGAGAGGAAGTCGTGAGCGACAGCGAGGCGGTGTGGCGATCGTCGGTGTTAGGTTCCTATGTTTTAAAGTGCTGAGTTACTGCCGTGTGGGTGAGTCCTTGTCGCGAGATCCATTGTGGCATTGTAGCAAGTCCTTGTCCAGCTTCTTGTCCTATCGCCGGCGTTGTTCGGGGTTGCCGTAGCCAGCCATGGTCGTCGCATCTCCTCTGTTGTCACTGGGAAATGTTAGAGTTTGGGGTCATGCTTGGTAGCTGTTGTTGGGTTCCGCAGGTTGGTTGGTCAGTTCTGTGAGTGATAGAGAGGAAGGAATTGGGAAGCTTGGCTCTATCATTGCTTCTGTTTTGGTTCTGTGATTTCCACTGGAGGTAAGTGCACACCATTTTCCCTCCATCGATCATTCCTCGTTGGTTGCTTTTATCCCTGCACTCCTCTGTTTCTGGTTTCTGATAGAATCGCAGAGAAGATAAACTTTAAATTTGTTGTTGCAATGGCCGTAGGTGGGTTCCAGATTCTGAGTCCTAAGCCATTCATTGTCCCCTGCTGCGTTGGCTGAGAATTTCTTCTGGTGGCCGATAGGTATATGTTTAGTTGTGGTAAAGGAAACAGAGTTGCATGTGCCAACGGTGATGATGGTCACTGGTTTGGTTTCGGTATATGTATGTAAGGCTTGTTTGGTGCGCTGTGTAAGTGTGTGTAGGGCCATTGCCCTGTTAAGGTTGTTGTCCCAAGAAATGATTTCTGCTGCTGCTGTTGGGAACGATTGTGTATATATATATGCATTATGTTTGCTAGGCCGTGGAGATATATATTTGGATATATATGTATGTTCATATACCTGTGCTGCTATGGTTGCTATGTTTGCTTGCGTTAGGAGTATATATGCTTGGGGGGTGGAGGCAGGAAGGAAAAAGAATTAGAATATGACCCTGATCATTTTCTTTGGTAAATATGTAAATACACATACAGGGGTATATGCTGCTGTTTTGGCAAAGTGTTGTGATCCGAGTGTTATGATAAATGGAAGTGCTTGTAAGCCAATTGAGATTTGGAAATTCTAAATGATTGTAATAAGGAAGGTTTCAGATCTGTGTTAAGATCCTGTTTAAGGATTTATTGGAAATGAATTAGTGTTTTAATCAACTTAATCGTGACCAATGGCGATGTCTCTGATTGATAGTAAATTTAGTATGATTGATTGCCGTTAAGAGTATACCTAGAGGGTTGACATGTTATGTTGGAATGTCAGAGGATTGAGAAGTGAAAGTAATCAAGGTGGTTGGGCTGAAAAGAGTAGCTGTTTAGGAGCGTAGCAGGTGAGTGAATAACGTTCCTTAAAATTTATATTTTCAAATGCATTGAACTACTGTTATCCCTGAAAAATATTCCCACGTGAATTGCATATGTTTTTACAGTAACTTGATTTTGAATGTTCATGCTGGGGTTTTTGAAATTCAAAGTGGTTTTACCAACGATTATGATATTTAAAACGATTGAGATCATTACATGTAAAAAGGGCCCCACGTATGATGGAAATATTTTAGGACAGAATACAGAATGCTGATTGCTAACAGCAGTACTGTTAGTCCTTGGTGTACCTTGGTTACCCGAACTCGACGGATATACGTGGGTTTTATACTCGCGACGGATATACGTGGGTCTTGTACTCGCGACGGATATATGTGGGTCTTGTACTCGGAACGAATATACGTGGGTCTGTACTCGCGACGGCTAGTGGCCTTGAGCCGCTAGATTGATTATTTACCCTCGTGGACTGTGTGTCCACATCTGTTTTGTTCTATTAAAGTCCTACGGAAAAATTATGATTTTGAAAGGATTGTTTTTCAACGATTGATTGGAAATTGTTATTTCAGGTTGATTTGAAATGGTTATTTCATATTGTTGTTTTCCCTGAAAGAAAATATTTACAGAAAGGTTTGCATCGAATTATGAAATACATTTTTTAGTATGATTCTGCATTGTTGACTTCTATACTCTTTAAATCATGTTTTTGGGACGTTATTCACGAGTAGATTTTTGGCTTCAGATAGTGCAGGTGGCCCTAATCTTCCCGCTGAGCAGTAAAGAGCCCGTTGTCGATTCGAAGTGCCGTTTAACACTACTTTTGATATAATTGTTTTTCCTAAGAACTTGTATTACTTTGAAAAGGGTGAAGCTCCACATTGACCTTAGAAAAGATTATGTTGAATTTGTAAAACATTATGAAAACTTGAATGTTGGTAGTCGGTTGTAAGATCATCGGGAGGTCGATTATCCATCGACGATCCTGCCGAGGTTCCTACGCAAGACTTGTTTTGAATTATG
Organism: Leucaena leucocephala; assembly: GCA_037074615.1. Taxonomy (NCBI): domain Eukaryota; kingdom Viridiplantae; phylum Streptophyta; class Magnoliopsida; order Fabales; family Fabaceae; genus Leucaena; species Leucaena leucocephala. Next base: position 212,652 of record CM073561.1, on the reverse strand, counting down.
AAATACAAATAGGGTTTATAGGTCAAAACGTTTTATTTAAGGTTTTAGGCTTTTGGAGTATGAAATTACTCATATTCTGTGTTGGTCACGGTCCAAATTTTGGATCGTGACAAAGATAGATGGAGTGTAGTTTTTAGAAGAGCAAAGTTATTGCATGCGAATATGTGACACTCTTCATCTTTAATTAGGGCTTTGGCAAAGAAACGGGACAACATGAGTAGTAGTATTAGTATCTGCTTTTGCAGAGATTTTTGACATTGACTCTTTCTTTTTCCTTTTGACCAAATTCTTTGACATTCGCTTGAAATTAACAAATCGCGAGGTCTAAAATTCAGTGTCGTGTCATATATGTGCCACACAGATGTTGGGAATGGAGGGTTGATTTAGATCGTTCCCCCATTGCACAATTTGCAATTTCAACCCTCTTATTAAACAACTACAAATTAATGTCCCCTTTGCGCAGGTCTTTAAATTTGAAACAGAATAAAGGTGCGACAACTAGATCCTCTCCTAATAATAAAAATTAATTAATTTTTTAATAAATTTATAAAATTAAATAAATCAATTGATTATAATTAATATAAAAATTAATTGATTAATTTAAGTATATTAAAAAATATATAATAGGAAATTATATTTAAATATAATTAACTGATTTATTTAACTTATTTAATATTATCAAAAAAAATTAGTTGTCTCTTATACTTAAGATTAATAGCAGTATTAATTAGTAATATGATCCTATAGGAATTAATAATAAAATATTTTTGTTTTATATTATACGTATGGATTCCAAGCGTCATTACCACTAGCATCACCTCCCAACAATAGTAAGTTCATAAAATTCTGCACAAGACAACCTCAGGAAGCCTCCTTCGTCTTTACGTTCCCATTACTTTTCCATTTTCTTGTCCATCCGGAAACTGCAACTATCACTTCACTCGAGATTTTACAATTATATTTTTTTATATATTATTATTATTAGTATTCTTAAGTGAACTTTTATTATTATATTTAAAACCATTTCCCACCATTTTATTTTTTGTGCTAATTAATAAAGAAAGCATAAATATAAACTAAAATGCGATTTTATGGGATATGTGTGAAACTCCCACCAATATAAGTATAATGTATTGTTTATCTCAACTATCCAACTGATATAAACCAATATAATTTTCGAGATTTTGTTTGTTTTCTAAGTTAAATATCATTTATTACATGAATGGATAGTTGCAACTTTCAAGATTAGTATTATTTTATATTTTATTTCATTTAAAATAGAAATAATTAGAATCTAATTAAAAAATCTAAACCGACATCGGACGTCTAGATTGACAAGTGCGCAATGGTACAGATGTGAGGATGAGCACCAGAATTGTCCAATTCCGGGAAGGAGGCACGCCTCCTTTGATTTGACACCCAATTGCTTTCCATCACATCAATTTTTTTTTTCAAAATTATTTATTTTAGTAAATGTAAGAGTTTGAAAAAGGATTTTGGGAGGCCAAGTTAATTTAACGTGTCATGGAAAACGTAGAGCAACTTAGAAGCAAAGTATGGTTGGTCCCTTTGCTTTATTTTCCTTTGGAGAAAGACACATGCAATGGAATCTTATTTGTTCTCTGTCACACTCTCACGAACAAATGGACTAAATTATTAAAAAGGCAAAAGGGAGGACGAGGCATGCAATAAGTGATAAATGCGTCCATTATTTAAGTACTATATAAGAGCGAGACCTACCATGTCCGTTATCCCGTGATTATACTGAACAAATTAAAATCTTCTCACAGGTCGCAGTGGAAGTGAACCATGGCGATGGAGAGCATAAAGGAGTTGGGTCATCTGTTAGTGACGGTGTTCCTCACCGGACTTGCCAGTTTCATAGTCATTCCGGCAATCACTGACGTCACCATCTCCGCCCTCTGCCCTTCTCAACCTCACTGCTCTCTCGCCATTTTCCTCTCCGGCTTCCAGCAAGCCGTAAGTCTCTCTCTCTCTCTCTCTCTAACTCTGTTCTCTGTACATTAATTCGATATTCATATATAATTCTCCTATTCTCTTTCTTGTTTCTTCTCTCTAGCTAATTAAAACCTATTTTCCATTACTATTCTCACTGCATTAATATATCCATCTCAACATAAACAGCATATATATGTTGAAGGATTATTTATTAAGAATGAAGCTTATCTTTTGAGGGAAGGTGAAGATAGACGTGGCTGACTGTTCAGTTTGGAAATGAAGAATATCCCAAACCTAAACTTCAAAACCTCAAAACCTAACAGATATTCTTCCTCAACCACACACACACACACACACACACACACACACACACACACATAAACACACACATGTATACGCGTTGTTTGTGTCCCGTACGTACGCTTCGATCGTCTGGTTCCTCACTGATTCTCTCAGTTGTACGAGAAATTCAATCAAACCACTGTTTAATAGAGACCGTTCCTACAGTACGTTAGTCTGGGATTCCTTTAGCTAGTTAATATTACTGTTTCCATTGAAAATTACTCTAAGTTTTGGAGTCTTCAACCATAATTTACAGGCCAGCGACCTTGTACATTGTTTATGTGACATTTTGATGTTCATGGAAGTGGCATCGTCATCAGAAATATCCATACTCCCTTTTTCCTTTTTCTTTTTTTATGTCTTTTAAAGGTTTCACTCATTGACTAAGAAATATAACTAACACGTCAGACTTTTCTTTTTCTAAATTTTCTGATATGTCATTAATTCATTTTAATAATTAATATATTTTCTATTTTTTTTTATAACTATGAGCAACTAAGACTACTTTAATCTTTGAAAAAGAATATAAGTAAAAAATATTACTCATTCTAAATGTAGGACTTAGTTAAAAGATAATTTTTGGTCATAAATATAATATGTTAATCTAATTTATTTCTCCTATTTATTTTTTAGCTGTCTTAATTAGTATACTCAAATTAGATAATCAAATAGCAGGCAAGTATTATCCTTTTTTTAAAAAAAAAAATCTGTACAGATATTGCTACCATGCATTCTGCAGAGATTTCAATTGATGTCTTTGATACATGTATATGGCGGACAAAATATTATGGGATATGAGTGAAAATGATGTATGTGGGCGCAGGTGACGGGAGTGGGAGCAGTGGTGATGACTCCGTTAATGGGGAATTTATCGGACGAGTATGGCAGAAAGGCATTGCTGACGGTTCCTCTAACGCTGTCAATCATTCCTCTAGGTGACCCTTTCTTTCAAAGATATTTCGTTACTAATATTACTCTATAAAATTCATATATATATATCGTTCCCTATTGTTTTGGGGACAAGTGGTTCAACAATTCATTGCCGGGGGAACTATCCCTCAAAGATAGAAAGAGGGGCCCCCATTTACGAAAATCCGAATAAGCCGTTTTCAATATATTAATAACTTAATGAAGGGCCAACAGAATTTCAATTTCAGCATTTGTTGTTGTTGCCCAGTTATCCTTTTCCTTTTGGCTTTATTACTTACTGCTCCAAACACTGAAGTTGTAGCGCCATTTGGACTCTTTTATGCTTACAAAGCAAGAAACCAAGACAAGACTCCGATTACTGATTATTCAGTCCTTTTCTTTTTCTTTTTTTTACCAAAATTAAGTTTTGAAAAAGAATCTTCCTGCTCTCCTTTACTTTCTCAAATATACTCTCTATGAGCACCTTTCGGTTGATTAAATATTGACGTTGAACGCTTACACACACATTGTCGTTTGTTATATGGCTTTCTTACGCGAAGCCAAAAAGAAGCTTCACAATGGGTGTGGGGCCCCAGCTCAACATCCAGATCCTACTGTACTAAGGACCATTATCTTTGATCCGAGAATTTATTAGAACCAGCTTTGGTTACCCATGAGTTATTTCATGGAGGAGACACTGAAATAAAGATTAACATATGCTATATTCTGACACTAAGAAAGTTTCCAGATCACTTGGCTGGCTCCATATATATATCTACACAAAATACACAGTGTGAAGAACGTATGTTAAAAAAAGATAAGGAATTAGTATTAGTCCTTATTATGAAATCCTCAGTATTGTTTATGATTTATGAATAATATGACTTATAATTTTTATTCTATGTGTTAATTTTCAACAACCTGTAATGTATGAGAAATATGTAAAGTTAAAAATGTAAATGAAGTTGGATGAATGGGATATAGTAAAAGTTAATGTGCTATATTGGGCAGTGATATTGGCATGCAGTAGAGCCACCAACTACTTCTACGCATACTACGCTGTGAGAACTGTAGCTGCCATGGTTGGCGAAGGCAGCGTCCACTGCCTCACTCTTGCTTATGTGGTACGTATCAAGTCTTTTATCCCCTAAACTTGTGTCTTTCCGACATGTTGAGATTGTGTTTTAATGCATGATGTTGTTATTAACTCATTAGGCAGACAAGATTGAAGAGGGAAAAAGGGCATCTGCGTTTGGAATCCTTGGCGGTGTTGGCTCAGCAGCATTCGTCTGTGGAACCTTAGCTGCACGTTTCCTTTCCACTGCTTTAACATTTCAGGTTATCATTTGATCATCATCTCAAGTTTTCTACTCTCAATATATACATTTTTGAACGTTGTTCCTATATTTGATGAGTTTAATTGCTCAGGTTTCCGCCTTCCTATCGATGATTGCGGTGGCGTACATGAGAATTTTTCTGAAGGAAAGTGTGCCTGTTGGTGCTAGTGGTCTGAGACAGCCAATGTTGGTCGAGAGCGAGGAGGCACATGTGAAGGGAGAGTGCCCCAATGATTCAACAAAAACAAGTGGAATATTCAAGAGACTTCCCTCAGTGAGGGACGCGATTTGCTTGCTCAAGCGTAGGTACGTTACCTGAGTCAGTTTGGTTGGGAGGCTCATTCATTAGGGCAGTGATGAGGACATTATTTTTTGTGTTATTAACATAAAAAAAAGCCTTGTTCTTCAGCCCCACATTTTCCCAAGCAGCTTTTGTCATGTTCTTCAATAGCCTTGCCGATGGGGGGTTGCAGACTTCGATTCTGGTAAATTGTTGACTGCTTTTCTTACTTTGTCGGAGATCTACATATCCATAGTGAATTAAAGAGTATGGTTTTAACTTAATGCAGAAGCTAGTTCAAACTTATTGAGCTTATGAATGTTACACGACATCATATGTAGGGGAAATTAGACTAAACGAAGATCAATTATTGCATGCCGTACTTTATTTAACATTTCCCCCCTTCAATTGCAGTACTACCTAAAGGCTCGTTTCCAATTCGATAAGACCCAATTTGCTGATTTGATGCTAATCGGTGGCATTGGAGCAACTCTTATACAAGTACTCCCAACTCCTCCTATATGCCCTTGTTCCACCGCTTATACTGCATAAATATTATTCTAGTGACAAATTTCAATTACTCTGTTTGGTAACGTTTTGAATGCTTCAGCTACTTCTCATGCCCATAATAGTTCCTGCTCTAGGAGAGGAGAAGCTGCTTTCAACCGGCCTTTTTGTCGGCTGCTTAAGTGTATGCTCCAACCTATATTTTCATACGAATTTCATCTAAAGCAATGCTACTTAGTATATCTTATGATCAATAGCAAAAACAAAATGAATAGATTACTGACTGTTCACAATATATGGTGCTATGCAGATGTTGGTTTACAGCATATCGTGGTCGCCATGGGTAATTTTATTCAAACACTTCAATATTTGCTTATATCCCCTCGAAAGAATCTTTCATGAAAGTGGTAAACTTTGCAGGTTCCTTATGCCTTAGCAGCGTGCTCTGTTTTTGGAGTTTTTGTTCGCCCAAGTGTAAGTTTCTTAACTTGAATTTGGTCACACCCCTTGGGAAATGGTTTGTGTTAATATATACGGTTTAGTCATGGGAATTAGCATTCTGATCAGTGATTACTCGCACTGGACAGTTATGTAGCATTGCATCCAAACAAGTAGGGCCCAGGGAACAGGTACGGCTTCTCACACGTGTTATTTATATTTTGTTCATTGAATATAAAAATGATCAGCCACATCCCACGTTGATACAGGGAATGGTTCAAGGATCTCTTTCAGGAATTAGTTCCTTTGCCAACATCATTTCTCCATTAATTTTCAGTCCACTGACAGGTACCAGGTGCTCAATCTAAGGACATACGTAGTACTTAAAAAAGGTGGTAGAAACTGATAACTGTGTTTGTCTGCAGCCTTGTTCCTGTCGGAAGAAGCACCGTTTTATTTTCCTGGGTTTAGTATAATGTGCGCTGCTCTGGCACTGGTAAGATATCATCAAACCACTTGATGTTTCCCAATTGAACTATCTCCCAAGGTCGTTAAAATGGAACTAGGATCCAGCACACATAACATCTAATAATCAGGATTTTTCTGTAACTGTAGGTCTACAATAATAGCATTAAATTTCGTGTGGAATAGCAAGAATTGAGTCTAATGATCATATATCTATCTTTATCGGGTCTCATCTGCTTGAGTGCCTAAGTTTGCCATCATCAAAACAAAAGTTCATCGGATTTTCTTGGTCTCGTAACTAACGTAATAGAACTACACATGGGATTGCAGATTATTGCTTTCGTACAGAGTATAATGATCCGAGTTGTCCCATCTGATGTTGGTGGCAAAGGTAGCAGGAATTCCTTAGTCTGAGAGGGTAATGAGTTTTGGATACCGGGTTCCGTGCTTCATGTTGCTCCAACAGAATTCTTGTTCTCTACCCACTATAAATAATATTATAATTTGGCTTGTAAATAATATTATAATTTGAAATATATGATTTGCATTGCACTGTGCGTTTTGATATTTTGTAGCAATGGCATGGGCAGGCAATTTTCGTTTGTATGTTATGGTTCTAGGCTCTCTTTTTTTTATATATGTATATATAAATCAGAAATCATGCTAGCAAAAACTGGAGACTGAATTATATATGCTTATTTAGTCGAGATCAAGACAGCTTATATTGCAAATTCCCTGAAATGGCAAGCTAACTGGTAAAGCGTAGGCTTTCTGTCATTCTGAATGGAAGCTATTGTACATTCAACATCCGCTGACTAATGGTGTTGGAAGATTTTTCCGAGGCTGCTCATACGTTATACACTTATCAAACGATTTCTTTGGGTCCCTCCAGAGTTCAATGGCTATGATTATAATTTGACCTGGAAGCCAAAACTTGAAAAACTGATGATACAGGATGATTGTAAGACATCAACCATCTGAGAATTTCATTGTCATGGTTCTTAAACTCCATTTTTTCCAATAGCAAATTTAGACAAGAAATCAGCGTAGGCATCAATCTCTTAATTAGCTATTTATTTAACCTTGAACATAACGCTTTTTCAAGCAAGTATAGACTGCAGCAAGCATAATATTATCAATGCATGCAGAAAGAAATCAGGGATTGTGGGAACATGGAAGTGACGTCATGTCAAACATTAAACATCTAGCTGCTAAACTTTCATAGCATGAATAGTTAATCATCTTAATTTATTCCACAACTAAGAACACAATCAAGATCGATACCTCCACAGATGCCGGGAGTTCCGGTTCTGCAGCACAAAGAATAATATCTTGTGTACGTTGTCACTAGAGCCATAGAAGTTAATAAACAATGGATTTTAAAGGAAAAGAACTATGAAGAGTACGCTGATGAGAAGCAAAAATAGCTGGAGCGTCAGACAAAGTTTATTGTACTCACAGCACGTGGTAAAGCAGAAGATATATTTAATCTACCCGCCACTAAACATATTACTACAAATAAGTCTCGGCCCCCGGCAGAAGAAAACTGAGACATCATCAGCTATAAAGCCTAAACAATATACAAGGCATGTAAACTGAATTCTATATCATCAGGCTGAAAATATATGCTTCATGAGTCGACAATCCACCTCTCATTGAATTGGAAATATGTCATCATCGTTGTTATCCATGTCCAGAAACCGAAATTTCATATCACCCCCTCCATGTTCTTTATATTTAAAACTAGAATTCAGATAGCAATTAGTCTCCTGAAACAAGTTCAAGTTGTCCACAAGCTTATGATACGCATTGCATTCACAACACTGCCAAATATGAATAAAACAAAGTGGTTAAATTTCTTCCCATTGACATCAGAACTTTCATATAGATGCAATTATGTCATCTCTATTTTCACGTGCAGCATTATTAATCACAGATAAAAAGGTCAAAACATCTAGATAGCTAACAGAATAATCTACTAACTGCTTAATTATCAGCTGGTAGCAAAATTTGCAAGACCTGAGATCAATATCAACAAGTAACACCCATATATTCTTTCATTGTTCAATCAACCTTTTTCCAACGAGAAATTAACCCTAGATAGAAGCAAATTCAACAGTCACTCGAACAACAACATTGATCCATTATTTCACAACAACAGAACTAGATATGGGACTAGTCAAAAGCTTACCTGAACAAAAACAGTACCATCAGTATAAGCATGAGGATTAATAGCTCGCTTAGTTCTCTGCCCACAGATTGTACAAGTAAAAGCTACAAGCATCCTTCGGCGTGGCGATTTCGTGAAAAGAGACCAAGGGAAAGTGGATATGTTTCCGTTGTCAGATTTATTATCCTTCCCACTGGCCGGAACAGAGGGCCCTTCCATACCTGAATCTGTAGTCCACCCTCTTCCCGCCGCAGCACTCAGCACCAATCCCATCGCAGCATCCTAACTCACAAATTTTGATCACAAGGCAAATTCTTTATGACAAACGATACGATTGTTCTCCCTTGCGTTTAATCTCCCAAATAACAAATTATTAGAAATTTCATAAGGAACTGCAATTAAGTTGAAACTATGGGAAAGGAATAACATACCTTTGAAAGAGGGGAAAGGGAGAGCCGACGATCGCTGAGAACCGGAAGATTGTCGATCTTCTTCGAATCAAATTGGGAGCTCGAATCATTATCATCGCCTGAAAACATGATCAGAACATGGTAAGGGAATATGAAGTATGTTCCTTGGTAATTGGTCAAAATATAGAAAAGTGGGGAGGATGAATACGCTTGGAGGAAGCACAACACAGGAGGGTTCTGGGGGTAAGACATCTTCTTGGAGGAAAAATGGAGAAAGGAGAAGAGGAAGACGCAATAGTTGCAGAGGAAGAGCTCGCCATGGTTTCCATAAACGGTGGGCTGATGTTTCTGTGGTAATACCATCTGCTTTGCCGCTTCGCGGAAAAATATCACAAACCGCATTCCTATATCAAATAGGAGCCGGCCATCGTTTTATAGGTGTTGTGGCACAAATCGTTTTATAGGTTGGACCAACGTTGGCGAGGCAACAACGTTTGAGAACCAGCCAATATTATATTTATACCGCTCTCATTTAAAGGTATTAATTCATAAGCAGTGTTTGAAATTTAATCTCTTATTAAATTATTTTTTTTATTTAATGCATGCTAACTTAATTTTTTTATTAAGGGCATACTAAATTTCTCTCATATTAAAAAAAAATATATTATATAAAATTAACACATATAATAAAAAATAGTCTCATATTTTATAAGGATATAAATTTAATTTTTATTATTTTTATAAGAGATTTTTTAATGAATAATCTTATAAATTTTTTATAAATAATTTTTAAAATTTAAATTTTAAAGTTATATTTTAGGTTAATAGAAAATTATGTCAAATTTATTTCATTTTTTTTATAAAAAAAAAAATTCAAAGGCTAGTGAGAGAGAACTTGCATGATGTAAAAGAAAAAAGAGTGAAAACCAATTCAGGACCCAGAAAACACTGACAATGCCTGTTGCTTTGATATTGGGGCCCGTAGCGGTCATAATTGTGCCATCGGGGAAAGGAAATAGCGTTCATGTTTGAACTTATAAACATTATTAACATAAATAATGTGTCTAAACAGAAATAATGTATATAAATATGACTCATGTGATTTAATTTTAATAGAAAATTGATTTAAACTCATATAATTTTTTTTATATATATAAAAAATAATATTTGGACGTATATATAATTTTATAAATTAAATAAACTAAATTAAAAAAATAATAAATATTAAAAATAAAATAAATTAAGATATTATATTTTAAATTAAAATTAACTAGCATGCAATACTATATACTCTTAATAACAACTAAATATTTAAATATATTAATCATAAAGCCCCGTTCAATAGTTAAAATTCAACTCACCCACATACTCGAATGATTAAAGCACAAACAATCAAATTACATGATCTACAAAACAATATTCACAAGCTAAGACATATATCTCTTGGGGTGCTTAAGTTGAAATAATTTGCTCCAGGCAACAAACCAGAAAGAAAGAAAGAAAGAATTATCTCAAGAATATATTTCATACCTGCTCAATGTTTTTGGGTAAAGTAGCTTTCTCTAAGGCCTTTCGAGGCCATATCTTAATGGCATTCTCAATTCCACTGCTTGCAAGAACCATTGTTTGAGGATGAGATTCAATGCAATTCACCACATGCTTATCAACTTCCATGACGCTTGCATCACTCACCACATGCGCACATTTAGGCCCAAAAAAATTAACACCCTTCACTGTCTCACAATTCCTATGCCCCTTATAAACTTGAGGGGTCATTTTCTCGTCCATATCCACGTTTGATAGAGATGCTGAAGAGCAATGCTCACCTCCCATTTCACTTGCATCACTGTTCATAGAAACTGGGGACCCAGGAACTGGGTTGGGTCCCAAGCCCATATTACGTGTAAAAAGATAAATGAACTGGTCATAATTGTAGGACACAAGCAGCTCGCTCTGTTTAGAAAAGGCCAAGCCTGTTCTTCCAACTTGTTCATCACCAATCAAGTGTGGAGGGCAAAAGAAGTTAGAAGGTTGACCGAAATCATCCGATCCAGCCACCACAAAGAGATTCGGGTTCCTTGGATCAATTGCAATTGCATTTAGCCGGATGGCTGGCATGAAACTCCTTCTATCATTAATTGACTGGCAAGCAAAACGTTCTGTTGCAGCCCCAGTTCTCAGATCAAACTGTAATGATGCTCAATGTCACTTGACAATATAAATTCAATTGAGATTAAAATTTCAAAAGGCCTAGCCAGGGAAAGATATGCAGCACCAATAGTGGACTTCCCATTTAAAATATTCTACGCATCTCATAGGTAAGAGTCAACTAGTCATTTGATCCAGAAGTTGAGAATTTTAAGCTAAAACAACTAAAGTCATGGAAAAGGTTTTAGCACAGGTAAATCATAATGTATGGAAACCATCACCCTGTTCACAAGAGATAAAAGTTATCAGTGCTAGGGATAATTGCTCCTAGTGAAAGTAGATTAAAGGATAAAAAGAAAAAAGCAAAGGAGATCAATTGCTCACATGCTGTACCAATCCATCTTCACCACATGTATAGAATATATGACGGCTACCAGGCTCAATGGCCAACTTGTGAGCACGTCCTTGATGTCTGGCTAGTATCTTAGTTTTGACTCCTCCATGTTCCAGAATTTGTTCAAGTCTCACCTAAAATTGAGAGTCTACACTCATAAGGAGCCAATCTTTCCGAATAGGTTCGTATATATTAATAACGGCATAGACCATTATATTTATAACGATGTTAAAGTATATAAAATATTAGGTATAAAACACCATCCACATAAGGCTGTAACCATATTACATTTTTCTTGAGGATAAATATAGAAAAGGTGCACACACAAGTTAGGCATAATTGCTAATCATTCAACAACATGGGTTCCTGAGATAGACAATTCAAATGGCAACAGAGTGGCCCTTATCACAATGTGACCAATATGACAGAGTCACAGAGAGGATAGAATCGAAATGTTGACCAAATGAAAATGGATGATAATCTTTTCACAATGTGACAGGTATGAGAGGGAGTACCCTCCCATCAGCAGCACAAGTCACAATGCTTCGATCATCTGAGTGGGGCATAAATTTTGCTTGGAAAACTTTGTATTCCCAGTCTCCCAGTCCCAGAGGATAACCCTCCTGTCATCAAAATGTCATCATCTCCATTGAAGCCTACAGTGTTTACACAACCTCTGCTTTTCCAGTTTCCTGTGTAAACCAAGTCGAAGGACAAGATCCTAAAACACATGACATTGATTAGTTTAAAGCTCTGAGTTATTTGAAAGGGAGGGGGGAAGGTAAATTTCAGCATCAACTAAAAAGCAGAAAGAACTTTATTATAACATAGATTTTATTTTCTTAAATTTCAAATGGCATTAAAATCAAATGAGTTTCAAATGAGTCGAAAAAGGAAAGAAGATCCATCGTTAGAATTAAAATGTAAATTTCAGATGGTAACAATATTGAAAGAGTTCACTGTGAACAGAGTGGAAAAAACGAAAAGGGAAGAAAAATCTATCATTGGAATTGACGTCTCTATTGTGATACAATTTCCAAATAAATTATTCAAGAAATCTCAATTAAAAATCCAAGCTCACCACCCCATGAGATGAGAACAGCTGTCAACAACGCAGCAGCGACTTTATGTTTATGGGACGGTCTCTGTCTCTGAAGTAAAAAAGAACTATGCTTCCTCCTTTATCTCAGGGACCATTACTGCTTTCTATTTCTTTCTGTCATCACGGTCGAATACCCTGGTTAAGTGAAGAGAACGCAAGAAATCATACGTGGAGACGCGTCGCCCTATAATTAAAGTAAGGGATAATTTAATTACAATTTTCCCTTTGATGTTTTTTAGAAGTTTTTTTGCTAGGAATAGAAATATCGCTATGAGATTTTATTTAAAATTAAGTTTGATTATTAGTTAACTGATATATTAACATGGTATACCATGTTATCTTTTATTCTGAATTAAGATATAAATTTATCCTAAAAATTTTTACTTATATGAACATTGAATATGTAGAATTTTTTTTTCAATGTCACATTAACCATTATATAAATTCAGTTTAACTATTAATTTGATCAAATATATTAAACTGATCAGTACACATATCATCTATTTTATTTTTTTCTAAGTCATATTTATAAATAAAAAAATTAAAAAAAATATATCACTCTAAACTATATCATTATCACAATACTACTTTCAATTGATCATACTCTATCAACCTCTAAAAACATAACATAGAGTTATAATATAACATATGTATGTGGGTACCCGTAAAGTTCACCATGTCATTCTCACTTTTTAAGAATTATCGTGAATATAGTCCTTTGAGAGTAATACTCTATTAATAATAGATTTTAGGGGAATGCATTTTTTCTTTCTAATTTCTTCTATTTATGAAAATGACTTCTAAAAAAATGAAGTAGATGACATTTGGAATAGTCATCTAAGTATATTTGGTCAAACTGAACTTGGATAATCATCTGGAAAATTTTGAACCTAAAAAAAAAATTGGATATCCAACATTCTTGAGTGAAAATATCTAGAGCAAATTTGCACCTTAACCTAAAATAAAAAAAATGATATAGATACCACATCAGTATATTAGTCAACTAATGGTCAAATTTAACTTCAAATAACTATTAGAGTGACATTGCTACGATTTAAAAATTGTTAGGATAATATTACTCTTAAAAAACTTCCAAATAACCATCGCTATTGAATAAAAACTTTTAAGATAAATTTTTACATAACCCTTAAACTAATGCCAAATCGTTGCCTACTGACTACAAATCTTTTTTTTTAGTATAAATTTTTTTAGAAATTGGTTAGTTCACCCACGATCATAAGGTAGGGTAAAATCTTCCTTTCTCCTAGGCAATATCAATGTTAAGCAGAGCAACCCGTCTATTACCCTCAAATATAAACCTTGGTATCCAGGAATTAGGATATCTCCCCAAATGTTGTGACTGAAATCACAATAAAGTGATACTCTCTAGAAATCAAATTAACTCTAAATGATTACATGTCTCACCTTTTCATCAATTAAATCTATGGATGATATGTTACTAACTACAAATCTAAGGAACCCCATCGGCAGTGAGCCTTGAGGCAAAAACAATTGGGCTGGATTGAGTTTTATAAACCACCTCTTTTTTTATATATATATAAGAGAGGGCTATAGCCCAAAAGTAAAATGAGTTACACTACGTAGGAATTAAATCTTAAACAATCTGCATCCACTAAATCCTTTAACTTTATAGGACACTTCTCATATGTAATAGAACAAGAAAGACTTTCTTTTGTGAGGGCATCTGCCACCTAGTTAGCTTGTCTCGATATAAATTGCAATTGTAATTTCCAAAGTCTGCACATAAAATCCGCAATTTGCACAACTAACAAGCTTCCTTGTTGCCGAGTATTATCAACATCACACCAATAAACATATTGAGTTGAATGGAAAAACACAATCAACATCCCACAAATAAAATTTGGTATAGATGATAGTATCGAGTCCTCTGTCTTGATTTGAATTAGGCCATGCACATGAAAAAAGTTTTATTAGGAGAAGCAAAACCAAAAAAAAAAGTTACAAATGAGAGATCAGATCTGCTTAGATGCACCATCTAATACCCAATTAAGCGCGAGTTTCTTGCAATATTTTAGGCATTAGTTTTGGAATTCCAGGATAGACAAAACCTTTTAAATGCCATTTTGGGGGGGGGGGAATTTAGGGCTACAGATCTTAGGGTAATTAAATCACTCTCAATCAGGCTCAAATTTTGGTGACAATAGTTAGGAATTGCCTACAAAATTTGGCAAGCATTGAAGGCCGGTAGAGCCCCCTAAGAGTCAAAGTTGGCTAGAAGTCAAATTGTACAATCAATGTATGTATGTATGTACGTATGTGTGTGTGTGTGTGTGTATGCATGCTACCCATTCTGTAGGAACTTAATCTTGTACAGTCTGATGCTTTTGCTATTTTCAAGAGCTTAAATTTTTCTCTTGGATCCTAAATTAATTGGTTGTGAGGTTCTGTTTGAATTTGAAGTTGCGTCATATATATGATGATTTTCTTCAGGTTATGATCACATAAATGGATTCCAATATGTTATTTTGCAGGTGAAACATTGTCATCTCTCGTACGTGTGCTTGCACTGTTAAAAATAGTACCAACTTGTAAGTAAATGATGACGCAATATTACCACGTTTGACAATAATGATGAGAAATAAATTAAAGGAATTCGTATGGATGAGGAAACGGTAGAAATTAAGAGTGATAGGACTAATATATAGCACCAAACTAATTAAGGTCAGAAGTGATGAAACTAATTAATCTACAAGATATATTATGATCCAAACATACACTCTATATATAGAATCCTACCATGCTGAAAGCGGAAACTAACACACTTTGCAGCAGCTAGATCGAGACTCAGGGTTAGTGTGTGTGTGTGTGTTGTTGTCGCAGTGACACTCTATATATATATATTCGTTTGAATAGAATGGTTAATTAGGTGATGTTGTCGCAGTGACCCAACTAGGAGGAAGGCGTTCGGAGGTGGTCGGCGTGCTTCGAACGCTGACGTCGAGGGGAAGCAACCGGAATTGAATGTCGATCTCCCGGAAGATCTTGATCATCTCTTCAATCAGAAGCGATCTTCTGACGAACCTTTCGCCCATGTCTTGGTGGTTCATTCTGTGACTTGGCCATACTGCTAGTTTTATCATGTTCAGTTGCTCCACGTCCTTGTACACTATCATAGGCGAGGCATCCCAGAACTCCTTCTTGCTTTGGATGTAACTGCAATATTATTATAGTCGTTGTTCTTGTATCAGAGATAGACATGATCGATCAAGATTATAACATACTTGCAAGCTAAGCATATATATGCCTACCTCCTTATTTTGTTTATGATGAGTGTGATCTTTTCGGGTGGGGTACCGAAATGTACTAAGAACTCCGCAGCATCCCCCATGTCCGGACTCCGGTAGAAATTATATATGGCCTTTGTAGCAAGAACACTGTTAGGGATCATTACCTTCAAATTGTCGTATCTCAGAAATACGGTTGTCAGGATGTTCATTTCCTCCACAATCATCTGAAATTTTCTAGCATTAATATAATTCGTAGATTTATATATCACATAGCAGAATCAATTTCGGAAGATGTAATGAAGGATACGTTACCTGAATGCCATCAATTTCACATCTATCTCCCACATCAAAAGGGTGCATGACGAATAAGAAAATGATGGCTTCGAATACGGTCTTGCAGGTATTTCCAAATATGAATGCAGCCAGAACGAGCTGGGAGCTGACGACGACAAGAAATTTGCTGGTGGCAATTTCCAGTATTAAGAGCCAAATAATGAGAATGACAATGGCCACTAAAAAGTTGAGCATTCGGTGGAGTTTGTTTACTGCCGTTTTCGTGTCATTCAACGTCAAAGCAAGCGCTCTCCTCTCTCTGAACGCGTTCACCTGCATTTTTACTTGTCTAAACTTCACTTCTTACAAGTTAACAATATCAAGAAGTCAAGTATATACGTATATGTATTGTGTCATATTAATGCTTACCACCCAGTTCTTCAAGGCTGATTTACTGATTTTGCCGCTATCAGGCGCTCCTTCGAATAGACTAAAGGTTTTGACAGCTTCATCTTCTCTCAAAAAGCGCAACAAGTCCTCTAGGTATATGAACCTTCAAAAAGCCCAAACAATTATTAATTATAACATGACCAGCACAAATGATCAATCGGGATATTCTTCCAAGCCATCGCACTATCATTATTTCTACGCTTTAAAGTAATAAATGTTTTAAAAGCACAAATAAGTACGTACATAACGGAAAAATAGATTTTTTACGTAAAAGAATTTGGAATGAAAGGATTAGAGAAAAACCTGGATCCGCGCCTGGTGACATTCTGAAATATCTTTTTGGCAGCTGCTTTGGCCTCGTTCTCACTTCGGATTTGCGTGATATGTTCATCCTCATAGGTTGAACCTTGGATCTGCTCGTCAAGCGTGGAAAGAGTACCGTGTCGCACAATATTCATCAGCCTTTTCATATTCCATGCCGACACATTCCTGGGGTTCAACTTATGTAAGTAATCAATAGTTATCCCTTCATCTGATTTCTTGTTGGCAAGTGGTCGAGACAACTTGCCACTTTTCAGCTGAGGACTCTTGAGAAGCATCCCACTCCTGTTCACCTTCGGGCTCTTATTATGCAGAGAAGAGAACGCCGACGCCCTCAGATCTGGAGGTATGGTGATTCCTGCATTCTGAAGCTTCATCACCTCCTCCGCCAGCTTCTCCTCCTCCTCCTCCTGCCTCTGGATCTCCACCAATGGCGGCCCTGACAGTGTTTCGATCACGTACTGATTGAACAACGATTCCTGTATCCTGTCGAAGTAGGTGCTCACATGGAACGAAGAAGCCAGAACCTTCACCATCAGAGTCTTCACCAGCCACACCAGAGTCCCCACCAAGAAGCAGATCAACACCTTGGTCACATATTCTAGGAAGTCGTTTTTTGTCTCCCTTTCCACTTTTTGATCGAATAGAGAGTGCCATGCAAGTAAAACGAGGCCCAACCAGAGGCAATTTTGAACTGCCTTCTTCAACCCGTAAACAAAGTACAGCACCCTCTTACGCAGAAGGAAATTCCTTTCGATGAAGAACACTGCAATTCGAATCACCCAGTCCGAAACTAACCTGCCACAAATCAGAACCAAAACCATTACCTCCCATTTCCATAACTTGAGCTTCCACAGATTCTTTCCCCTCAAGAATGGGATACAGAGAGTGGTTATCAATGCCGCCACAATTAAAATCAAACTCAACCATTCTAGTAGAACCCAAATGCTGAATTTGGTCTTCTTTATATCATCCGGAAGATCCTCTTCCAAAAATGGGTCTTCCTCCTCCTCATCCCCTTTCTTATTATTCCCTGGCTGCAAACCCGACAGCATCTGCCCCGATCTCTGAATCCGGCCCGACCTCCGATCGGGCTCATCTGGCGGGTCGATCAGTCTTGATTTGATGGTTTTCGCCCTGAGCAAACCGGACCTCCTCTGCAACGAAAGGTTCCTCTCGAAAGACGCGTTTGAGCTGCACCTCACAACCTCGCCGTCTCCGTTTGGCGGATGAATATTCTGAGCTGAGCCACGACGGTCGGGTTGTGGTGGTTTCGGGAATTCATCCATGATCGGCGTATCCTTGTACCTTCGTCGAACGGAATCGCCTGGTTCGTCGGCGGAATTAGGAGACGGTTCTTCGAAGGAGACTTTGTACTCCCTGGAGAAACACACCGACGCATTCTCGTCGAGCGGAGGCAAATACGTCTTGTAAGGATCATGTTGTTGGAGCTCGTCCATTTCTAAATCCATATCGAGGGCCATGTCGCCGGAGAGCTTTTGTCTGTGCAAGAATTTACCAATGAGCCTGGAGGGAGGGTCCTCCGGTTTGGGGCCAGGTTGCTGGAAATCGAAACTCTGTCCATGCAAGGTGGGGGTGATGTCACCTGCTGTCCAGAAGTCTCCGCCCTGTGAGCTGGAGGCGGCTTTGGAGGATTTGGAGTCACTGTCATCGATCTTGACGATCACCTCTCCGCTGTAGGTGGGTCTGTCGGCGAAGGTCATGGAGGAAGAAGGAGCAGCGTGGGGTTGAGGAAGATTACGTTCACGTTCGGGAGAGGATGGATCTTGTTCAAGGAGGGTGGGAATTTCTTCGCGCCCAGCGTCAGCGCTGTCCCCTGTGGAAAACTTCTGGGAACGCTTGAGCGAACCATAGGAATTGAAAGATTTGCCGAGCGCGAAATCCATAAAAAAGAATCTGAAATTACGGATTTTATGTCATGTGACGAGAATATAGTTACGTGCATGATTGAGAAATTTGCATGTTGTGGGAAAGAAGGAAGTTAGCTAGCTTTTGTTTGCTGTTACACAGATATATAACTAACTAATAATCATCGTTTAGGAGATGTAACGCTGTGAGAGAGAGAAATGGGAAGAACAAGTAGCGAGGTGTACTCGGAATCCGACGTGAATCGGTGTCAATGTGCAGGTTGGCGGACAGAAACATGAACAACCTGGCATCAAACAGGAAACTAATTATGGGAATAGTGATGATATGGATTGCTGGGCCAAGAAAAGGGGAAAAAATTATGGTAATGTTCGTTTATAAGGGATATATACGAAGGTAGGGTTCGTTTGTGTATTAGGAGATAATTACATTACAAGTGCCAGTACTCTTGGGACAAAAGGGAGGTGGGATGGAAACAGAAAAAGGTGGCATAGTGGAAAGGGGAGAGAATTTATAGAGGAATAAGAGAGTCAAATTAATAAGGAAAACGGAGGGCATGCATCAATGTAGGTTAGCCTTTGCGGTTGAAAATAAAAAATAAAGAGATTTTACTCGAGAGGAGAGGTCGGGAAGGTCGGGAGATTGTGTTTTGTAGAAATTCGCGGAATTCAACTGTGTCAACATCCATAGATCTATCTATACAAGACTTACAATTGTTAAGAGTTATCAATAAAGATTATAAAACTATCATCATAACTCTAATTAATATTAAAACTGACAATTGATAATTGATATAGTTATATATAATGCACCTTGTGATGATGACGAGCTAAAGCATGCATAGGATTGTTTTGTTATTGAGGGTGAGATTTGATTTCTCCAGAGGCTGAAGATTACGCGGCAAACTGAGTTTGCATTTGGAGTAAGCGAAGCACTTATTACATTTTCTTGCATGGCCGTAGATATCTTGCTATCACAAAGGAACAAAACATACGATAGTGAACAATTTGAGAGGCAAATATATATCATTCTTTGACTTGTGCCCTAAAGAGTCATCATGCATAGGGAATGCTAGCACCATTGACCAATCACTAGGGCAAATTCCCTTGCATGCCTCAGCTGGCGATCAACCAAAGAGAAAGAAATGTCAAATGTAGCCACTTTCAAAGACAGAAGCTCCTGCATTGCTACTCACATTTACTTTCATCAGCTCCAGTCATCGCACTGAATAATATGCCGACTACGACGAATTAGTCTTAAGTACTCGTTGCTGTGCAGTAATGACGTACGGGTGCATTATATGTACGTATATGTCATGCCAACATCTCATAATTAGTTCTCTGTTAACTAAATTGGTTACACACACACACACACACACACACATATATATATAGGGAAAGATGTATATGCTAGCCAATCATTTTTTGCATACAAAGGGATCATACGCTGGTTCCAACATCTGGTAATTAGTAATGTACTTTGGAAGGCAGAAGGCAATAGAGAGAAAAAGACAGAAGACAATGTCAACTGTCAACCAAAAAGGTCTGATCAAGGACTGCAGGTATGGCACGGAAAAGAAAAACAAAAGGCAGATTTCCCACCTAAAAGCTCATCTTTTTTTTTTTTTTTAAATTTGGTCAAAGGGAGGGTGATGGAATTCATCAGTATAAGCACTTTATGCATAATTATCGTGGCAGTCTTATTGATCCAATAGACTCAACAATATGTGTGCGTGCGTGTCTAGTATTTGATAGAAACAAATGCTTGAAATATACTCTCCTATTGAACACAGACGTTATAAGAATCTTGGAAATTTGTGATGCTTATAAGGGTATATATATCTGACAATTAACCTTATCTGCTTACCAACTGTGAATGATAAATGCCCATCACGCGTAGTCCGTCTTATTTATTGATGCATGATGAGATATTTGGTCGAGCCTGTTAGGTAAGGTTGTGCAGATATAATGCTCCTTTTCATCTTGACAAAGATTACACGTATAACATTTTTGCCTCCATAACTTCTAAGATGTCCAACTAGTTAGACCTATTCAGATATTACTGGGAGTAACTAGTCCTTGTAGATATAGCGGAGAATTCTTATTTTAGGAACATTTTTCTGAAGAAATTATTGTATTCATAGTTATATATACGTGTTAATATGCTTCTTCTTTTTTACATATTGAAATGGTATTCAAATTTTGAAATGGAGGTGGAAAATTTTATTGAAATATGGAGGTATTTTGAACAGATAAGTAGAGGCACATATCCAAACCTTTTATTAGTTTATACATAAACAATAAATCTACAGTGATAATAAATTCTTAAAAAAAATATTTTACAATAATTGCACATACAATTTCATCTAACTCATTGAAATATGAAAGAGTGGATAATCTTGAAGTTTTCTATCTGTGGTGCTCCTGGATATTTTGAGAGAGTTGTCAATGAACTTACTGTTCAGCAATGCCAAATTATGCAGAGATCATTGTAAAATACTACTAATGTGACAATGATCTTGAACTTGAAAGTAATAAGAATTCGAAGCGACTAACAAGTAGAAAGAATTGAAATATGCCAAACAAATCCTCCGCGCATTCTATAGAATAATAGAGGAAGCTGAAAATGTTGTGTCGCATCATTCCCTCATGTACTTCCCCTTGCAGAAAAGGTACGGTACTTATTTATACCATCCTCTCTTCGTCGCAGTCCACCCCAGAAACCACACGAGTACCACCAGTGAGTAATACATGACTATGCCTATATATGTACAACACGTATATCAGCTGTTGTTTGCTTGAATTAAGGAACTGAAATTTACAGAAATGTATTCACTCTATTTTTTTGGGCAACACTCATGGAATGTTAATACCAGCAGAAATTGGTGTTTCTTTGTTTGAAAATGCTCCACAGTGAAGAAATCTAGTGAAAAAGCAACAAGGTGATCTCAAGGGACTGTACAGCTCAATCTAAAGAGTGGATAAATTTTCGCTACCGACATCATCAATTCTCCTACTTTTCAGTGATGACCATGACCTCGTCTGAGGGCAGAAAAGAATCCTCCAGATTTCTCCCTTCGCCTCTCCTCCCCATCATTCCCAACCTGCTCCAATATTTACATATTTTCATAACTGTTATACTGTAATACCACATTAAAAAAATGCAGTCTTAATCTTTGCTGACAAAAAGAATAAGTGGAAAGGACGATATGTTATCAACTTAATCATCAAGTCATACTAAAAAAATTAGCCATCTTATACCTCGTTAGCTAATTGCTGCAGGATCTCAATAGTTTCACAGAAATCAGGTCTTAATGTCGGATCTTGCTGCCAACACCTCTCAAGAAGCTCAACAAATTTTGGATGTGTGTTCTTGGGGATCGTGGGTCGTAGGCCCTGAAATACATGTAAGGTGGAGGTAACAGATAGTCACCGTCCATAATTATATATTCCTGTCAATTGTGCGCACCTATTTATTTAACTTTTCCAGAGAAGTTGTTGTAGCAAAAGTAAGAAAACATCGTCTAGTAGTTAATTCTATCAACAAAGAGAATTACCTTTTGAACCACTCCTATTGCTGCCTGTAGTGGGGTCAGAAATTCATATGGAAGCTGCCAAGAAAACAGAAACAACAAAATTAATAAATCAATAAATAAAAGAGAGGAAACAATATTTCAAAAATATCGCAATAAGAAATACCTTTCCAGTGAGCAATTCCCACAAAACAACTCCAAAACTAAACACATCAGCCTTTTGATCATATGGTTTGTGTTCTATAACCTTCAAAGCAAACAAAAGATATCACGATAATCAACCTTTCATCTGAAAGACATATTTTGTCACCAGAAAAATAACAGGGGAACTCTTAAAAATAACCCGTGGAAAGTGCACATTGTCTACCTACTTCAGACCATCATGGTTATTCTAAAAATATACAATGCTGCAGGAATCCTTCTACTATTTTTTATTTACAACCAAAGCCTCAAACGAAGTGATCCTTTCTTGAGCTTTGAATTTTCTTTAACCAAAATTTGAAAAAATTGATCATGCACCCTTGGGGGGAAGCATTGGGTTGGTAAATCTGAGAAAACAATAACAGAAAAAGAACCACTGCATTGCCCATAATTTTTTCTCCATAAAAATGTAATTATCAAGTTGGTTCATATAGTGCTTTGTTCCATGCATTACTCCACTACTTTCCTCAACATTGTATGTATTACCTAATTAGTAAGCTTCCATAAAGAAAAACATGAAATGAAAATATTTTCTAGTGGAGAAAAGAATGTCCACCAATATTTGATGCTTGTATTCTGTAGATGGAAAACATGGGGAATCAAACTTGAAGTGTGATTAGAAAGAATAATGAGAATATATAATACCTCAGGTGCCATCCATCGGTATGTACCAGTTTCTGCTGTCATAACTCCGGATTGATCTTTCACTCTAGCAACACCAAAATCAGCAACCTTGACAACCTGTAAGGTAAAACATATGGAACTTTAGGTTTCTCCATGTATTATGTTATTGAGTATAACTGACCAAACATAGAAGGTTATGAGAGAGAGAAAAGAAAAGGACAAGTTAAATAAGCCTCATACATGATTTTCATCCATCAAAAGATTAGCAGCCTTCAAATCTCTATGGATAATATTATTTTGGTGCAAGTAGTTCATCCCCTTGGAAACATCAATCGCTACTCTGAGTAGGGACGGAAATTTAAAAACACCCTTCTGCTTATGCAAATAGTCGTACACACTCCCACCAC
Source organism: Leucaena leucocephala (assembly GCA_037074615.1). Classification (NCBI taxonomy): domain Eukaryota; kingdom Viridiplantae; phylum Streptophyta; class Magnoliopsida; order Fabales; family Fabaceae; genus Leucaena; species Leucaena leucocephala. The sequence goes on along the minus strand of CM073561.1, from coordinate 189,227 downwards.
TCATAAATTCTGACATAAAAAATAAGAAAAAAAATCAATAAAAATCACACAGTTCTGTTGAGTTATTTTGTTCTAAATCTTGTACATCACTAAATTTCACCTGTTATTATGCAAAAGTGTGGTGGCTTGGTACATGCTCCAATAAATTGCACAACATTCTTGTGCCTAACCTTTCTGCAAGTTCAAGCACTGAGCCTTAATAAGGTAAAAGTGTGAAACAAGAAAAAGGAAAATAACAATCAGTTTCTTTACTGTACATTCCTCAATGTCCCAATAACAGAATATGGATCTACTGGATTCTGCATGCATCTCTTAGCATGCCAGAGATTCTTAGTGGGGTTAGTTGAAGTAGTTTCTTAATATACTATTTCAAATTGAGAAAGAAACCTATCATGACCAAAAAGAACAGGACTAACCTGTCATAGCGAGATTTTAAAATTGTGTGCCTCATGAACAATATATAATTAACCCCTCCAACTTAAGCATGTATTCAAGAGACAGACAAATACTCCCTCCGGTCCTTTTTATAAAATCTTTTTAACCAAATTACAAGGCTTAAGAAAGAGGTTAAAATTAGTTAAAAGTAATAAATATATAAGAAATGAACTTTTTTTTCAAGTTGCCCTTATGTATAAGGGGCAAGTAAGAGAGAGAAATAGTGGTGAGAAAAAGGATGAAAGGCAATATATGGAAAAAATATAAGAGAGAATATAATTAATTAGGGGTAAATTTGGTAAAAAAAAATTTAATGTTCAAACAACCCCAAATGAGATCTTATAAAAAGGGCCAAGCCAATTCAAAAATTGGGATCTTAAAAAAAAGACCGGAGTATAATTGGACCCTCACATTCTTTGTTTTTGTAGACTTCACTACTATATCAGCATATCACGCCCACAAAAATTAATCAACCACTTTAACTTTTTTATGCTTTCAAGGAACGAATATACAATCTATTATTTGTTTATATAGCACCCCCACTCTCATGTTAAGCACACTGATATTGTTTTCACCCAGAAGAAAAAAAAAACAAAAGAAAAGGAAGCGCACTGATATTTTTGCCAAATGTTAAGTGAAAAATCTAATACAACTAACCTCATGATATAGACTTCCTGGGCAAACTCTTTCTTCCAATCTGAACTAATATTCTCAGACTTGAGAACTTTAATAGCCACGTCCTGACTACAATATGTACCTCTAAACCTGTTTTAAATGGAAGAGTTGGTTACTTGAAGAATGAAACCATATCTGATAATGACGTTAAAAAAATCTATTATACTACTCTGTCCATCCAAAAATATAAGATCCCTTTCCTTGAATTGGCTTGTACCAACATATAAGATCCCATTTGAGTTTGTCTCAACATTAAATTATTTTTTTACCCATTTTATCCTTATTTAAATACATTCTCTCTCATCATTTTACTCATTATTTCTCTCTCTCATTTAACCACTATAAATGAGGGTATATTTGGAAAAAAAATTATTTCCTACATATTTATTATTTTTAACTAATTTTAACTATTTTCTTGAAAAGCACAATTCAGTTAAAGGGATCTTATATTTTGGGACGGAGGGAGTATCATAAAGGAAGACAAATATTTCTAGATTACTTACAGTTCACCAAATGACCCAGATGCAATTTTATTTCCATATTTCAAATGTTTAGGCTCTATTTCCCAAACGTCTGACCCATCATTTGGTATCACCAAATGACCTTCTTCACATTTCATCTCCACTTGATCAGTCTTGCCAACATAAAATTCTGACTGCTGAGTAGGAAATGCATGCCTCTGAAAACAAACCCAAGTCCAAAATAACTCTCAGGCATACATCATAAAAAACAAAGAAAACTGAAATCCAGTAGGGACTGCCTCTTGTACAGATTATACATTAATCTACTGTATGTCATTTGACAGAAACTACTAAAGATTTGCCAGACTAGATATTAGTCAAGTAGTCATCTATGAACACAAACAAGTGCCTGACCTACCTCAATCAACAATATTTCTTTCTCCAAAGCTGCCTTAAGCTGCTGTGTTTCCTGTTTCAACATCAAGTCTGTCAATTAGTGCCCCATAAATTGAACCTTTAGTCACGTTAAATTCTATTAAAAAAAGAGTGAAAGTAATGGAAACAGTAACATAAGCAGTATATTCCATTCCAGGACCAAGCTTGCCAAGCTGGTTCTCGTAAACCCAAATATTATTTTTTATGATCTAGTTTAGAATTAGCTAAATCTGGAATTTACAATAATCATTTTCGGAAATTATTATACCTATTTAAAATATAAGTATGGTCTATAAGCTTTGGACAAAACTGGTCGTTTAGATTGATGTTATGCATCTATATAACCTGATTCAACCAGTTGATTGTGAAATGATCACCAACATACCTCATAGGGCCATCCGTCAACAACAAACACATCTAATGAGAAGCCATCAATAGTGGAAAAGACGTGTGCCTCTCTGATGTTTAAACCAATTTCAGCAAGCAAAGAAGTTAACTGCAGGATGGAACGAAAACTGTGAAATTTTAATACAAAATATGTACTCTCATTGATTACTTAGGTTTAAAAATTAGTCTCATGCAAGTTTAAATAAGTAGGCTGTGAGTCTACACTTGGCTTCTTAAGTGCCTATTCCAGTGAACTCATGCCGTAGGCAACCATCAATCACAAGTTGCATATGCTCTCATATGGATATTATTTTTATTAGAAAACTTATAATACCTGACTGAGAAGCTTTGGCTTGTCATCTGTAGAAAAGGTGATTTCATGCATGGGCCTACACCATTGTCATTGATAGATGTTTATATTTTAATCAAATCCAAGATATAATTAAATATTATCACAAACCTATAACAGAAATGCTACTAAAGCAGTTCAGACATTAACACGAGTTTAGTCAGGCATATTTAAAATAAGTTCTAAAATTTGTACTATTCCTGTACTTTGGCCTTTGAAAAAAATGTAAATTTCATTACTAGACTAGCAGATGATTGATAATCTTCAGCACCTCAAGTACATCAAAGCTTATCATAGAACTGAAAACGGCGTGTGTGTGTGACAATATAATATATATGAAAGTTACCACATAGCTAACGGGTGACATCTCCACAAACACAACCATGTAAAGAGCAAAGCATTATATAGGACGGGGTCCAGCTAAATCTTTCCTAAAAAATAGCTTGAGACAAGAAGCTTACTGAGAATATTTATCACTCCCATGCACAGAGTGTTCCTCATCTTCAGATTTATCAGCTTCAAGTGCCAGGGCTTCAAGATTAGGAGAAGAACCAAAAGCAGGAGGAGGATGAATACTGGAATCAATGATCAATAAATATATAAATGCTCATTACAACCACAAAAAAACACTAAAGAGAAAAACAATTAATGAGTTCCAGGAAAATGAGGAAGAAAGAGAAGAAGAAACTAATACCTCAGTCTCCTTGAGTAATTTGGAGAGGTTTGACAAGCTTCTTCCCTAGTTACATCTGAATGGACGGAGTCAGCTGAATTTCCATCAGATGTGGGATAAATCTGTACGATGGGTCCAAGTCAAAAAGGGTATTGCCCGCATGAAATGTGGAAACATTTATAAGTGCACAGTAGGGAAATTGTAAGAATAACTTCATAGCTGGCTCAACCGCAACCAAACCAACCCACCTGGACTAGGCGAACTTCAATGGCCGGCCTATTAGCAGGGTCATGAGCCAAATGCAGTAATCTCTTATGCGTGAGAACATCTGCCGCCCTTTCCACATTAACATCCAACGCATATCTGCAATGCATGGCCAAAAAGAAGACAAAGCATAGACCCAATCAACGCTGGGGATTGAGAGAGCCAAGAACAACAAGACACAAATTCAAATATCGACTCTCATTGAAGAAAGTGGAGTGAAAAACGATTTTGTGTGTGGGTGTGGGTGGGGGGGGGGTGTTGGCGCAAAACTTGTCGTTGAATGCCATATGAAGGCATGTTTATAATCTACTTCCAATATCTTCAGATGGAGAACTATATGAAAAGAAGCGAAAGGAAAAGAAGAGAAAAAAAGCGCAACATATATATTTGAAAATGAGAGGAAAATTAAATAAGAAATACATGAAATTAAGAAACGGGTTGAAGTGATTTGCATAAATGAGAAAGCATCAGCCACAGGCAACAATTACGGCACACAAGATAAGAATTAGCAAGAGGGAGGCGGGTAGGGTAAATGTAGGGACCGTGTTGGGAGGCGGTTGAAGTGACCCCAAAGTTGATGGTCGAAGTCAGGCTGCATAGCCTCGTCGTTGTTGGAATTCTTGAGGCGACGAAGAACCTCGCGGTAAACTTTGAGCTTCTGACTCTGCTGTCGACTCTGAGGCGTAGAAGACGTAGTGGGCACTCTACCAGCACTGCCCTGGTCAGCCTGATTCACCACCATCGAACGGATGGCAAGGAGAGACAGGCACGAATTCAGACAAAAGAAAAGCACAGGAAGGGAGATTGGTGTGGAGATCTATGGGCGCTTTCTACATGCAACTGTAAAAATGGCTCGATCGTGAAAGATGGAGGATATGTGAGTACATATATAGGAGAAAACTTGCCGTTCACGGGGGCTGTGTCGATACGGGGACGCAGAAACTCAACAGAACAATTTTATATGCTTTCCCCTAGCATTTTCAGTTAAAATAGCAGCATTGTCTAAGTCTATAACTTATCGTTTAAATAAATAAATATTTTTTTAAAAAAAAATAATATATGGATTAAATCGTATTAGTTAAAATAATAACGAGCATTCCATCAAAATGGAATGAAGCCAGCCCAAAAAGAATAAATTAAGCATGCGAATGATGTGCTTAGGAGTGAAAAATGCGAAACGCGCGAACAGTGTATTATTGAGGGAGGGAGGGAGAGGAGAGGCGATGAATGAGCGGCGTGGTGCTGACTCGTTTTCTGGGTGAAAACGGAAAAGGAGGATGAAATCTACATTGACACCGGACGCCCCTTTGTTATCTCGCGTCAAATCTTAAGCTTATCCCATAAATGAGATGGTCTTGGTCCTACCCGGGATCGCAGCCAGGAGGCTACGAGACCAATTCAATTGACACGTTATGGCTGAAGGGAAATTAAAAATACAGTTGACGATAACTATATACTATAAATAAAGTGGCATATTTCTCTGTTTCTGTTTATAAGGTAAAAAAAAATATTTTAATCTTATTTATAGAATAAAGAGAAATTTTTTTATATAAATAAAATATTTTATTTTTATGTTGACTTTATTTCTATTAAGTGTAATATTTATTAAATATAGATAAAATTAAAAAATTATTAAATTTTATGATTTAATTGATAAGATTTAAGATTTTTTTTAATCTATATAAATATTAAAAATAATTTATAAATATGACGGGCGACGACCAGAAAAGTACACTCTGAGCTTTACCGCACTGTCCTATTCCATCTGGATAGTAAGTTAATGATTTTTGTATGGCTTCCAGATCAAAGAGAGAAGAAAGTGATTGAAGGAGAGGGCATGGTTGGTGAACCAGGAGGAAGAAGAGGTGAAATTGACTTAATTATTAAGAATGGAGTTAATTAGAAGCTTTGGATCAGGATGGTGGTGGTGTTGTCAATGAATCAAAAATTAGTTAAGTAATCAAGTTGGGCATAATAATAATAATGGTATAAGAAAAAAAGGGGAAGCCAAGTTCGACCAACCAGTGGTGATATATATATTTAATATTAAAGGGAGAGGGCCAGAGCCGGGAAGTGAGAAGATGAGAATCGGAGGCGGGAACGTTGACGTGGAGACATGTAAGGCGATGACGCCAAACTGACCCTTGGACCTCATCAAGGGACGCCCCCGGCAATTAGTGCCCTTTTCACCAAAACTAATTCACACTCTATTCCACAACACAACATTTCATGGGCAGGATACTCATTCAGGCTTTTCGGTCATTTTCACCATACATACTCGGTTCACTATTATAACACGTGTTCCATTGCTTTATTCCAACCTGGACCAGAAATTATGAGAAGGGCTCAACAGTTAACTCCATTCTACCGATTTTGATTTTCTTAATTATTTATTATACTACTGCAAAGGGGGAGATCGAGAACTATTTATCAGCATTTTAGTGGGCAAACAAATAAAAACAATACCGTCGAGGGAGAGACACCCTTAAAAATCTTATTATTTATTATTCTAAAATTATAAAGCTGCTGTATTTTAATTTGATAATTTATTAATAACTACTCGCATTGAAGAATATCACAATCTGTTAAACCTTTCATAATTTATTTTAAATACCATAAATTTATTTATAAAAAAATGTAAATTTGACATAAAAAAAAGTTCGTTGAGAATTTTATGAGAATATCGTACATGAAAGAATACATGAATTTGTTATCATTTATATTCTATTAGTCGTGACTCGGGCCACAGAATTATTGGACAGTACATATTTGTATGAGTAAAAAAAAATTAAATTTTCATACATAGTAAGTCACTAACGCATATTTATGACTTAGAAACATCTAGCATGACAACTCTCTTGTATTAGAATGATGAAGAGATTATCAAAAAATAATATTAGAATGATGAAGAATTAGATATTTATATTAATTAATTTATCATTAAATTATAGAGATACTGTTAATTTAATCAGACAAACAAATTTATCAAAAATAAAACACTTCATTTTAATCAGAAAGAACTGAACTCGTGTATACAGTCCTCCTAATATTTTTAGCAGTATCATCATATTCTTACGACCTTATATTCTTTTATATATATAAACACACAATCTAATTGGAAATTTTATTATATTTTTCTATATTAAATATAAGATCTATTTATAATTTTAGTTTAATCTTAAATATAAAATTTTATTTTCTCTTACCTCCCATATTAAATTTTCAGAAAAGCTTTGATCAAGTTTATTACATCTATTTGTTAAGTTCTCTAATTTTATTTTATCATGTGCTCATTTTTTAATATTTTTATTTAATTTAAACTCATATGAAAAGAAATAGAATACATGATAAAATATAATTAGAAAATTTAACAAAATGAATAAAAAAAATTGATGTAAGAATGATTATTAATTTTTTTTTCCCCATAATACCTTTATGTATTAGTTGGGCGGTGGTGGGAGGGCGATTCGATGCTGCTTTCATTGATGAATGCTATTAGTTTGGCCTTTTTGATTATTTGATATAGTTATAAATACAAATATTATATGATCACACGACGTTATGTTCATGCTATAGCCGGAAGCAATTATTCAATTTTGGTATTAATATGGCACTCCCTCCCAAATCCCAATATTAAAATATCCCATCTCTAAATCGACTCTATATAAGGTCGTCGTTTTAAATTTTATCGATGCATAGCGAGGATGAGTTGTTTGTTTCAGGACAAACAAAACAAGGACAAGGAATTAATTAACAACACCCTTTGTCTTCCAAAAAGACTAGTCTCTTTGTTTTTTTTTAAGATGAGAATATCCAAATGAATGATAAACGTGACAAAACGAAATTTGACCCGGATCCATATTGGAAATCGTTTTCATGAAAATATTTCCAAAGAGATATTGTTGGTATTAATTAAATTGTCCAATATCTTGTTGATAAGATTCTCAACATTATCATGTGTCGTCCTTCATCTAGTTTAGCTGTGCAATTACGAAATAATTAGCTAGGAAGCAAATTTCACGAAGCATCCACAGCTTAACTTGCTGAATAATTAAATATATTGTATTCCATACGTATCTGTGTCCAGTTCACACTGATGCTTGTTTTAATTAGGAACAAGTTAATTTTCAATACGGATCTGATTGTTAAAATTCGGGGTCAATGCTGCTAGCTGATACTCCGATCCAATGCATTCTTTTGTTAGGAATTGAAATCAATTTAAATATATATATATATATATATTACATTTTCGTATTTCAATAAATATTATATTAATCAAGATCTACTTATCACTAAGTATTATTGTAGGGGAAAATAAAATAGAGGAAAAAATCTTAAAAGATTTACTTATAAAAAAAAATGGGATATGTGAATAATACTAAAGTGTGATTCTTTGCTAGAAAAAAGTGAAAAACATGAGCAAGGAGATATTAAATATGTCTGAATAACTCTGAGTTTTGGAAGTGACAAGTAGCAATCTTATCTATTGACGAGTCGGATGTATAGAAGTTGTCCTCTATTAATTTGCTGACGATGGCCAAGGAGGAGATGAGATATAAATTGTCCCTATTAGGGATGCATAGATATTTCCAGCAAACTTGTGACAGCGGACATAGCAGATCATGATCTCCAATCGTAACACGAGACGAGACTGACAAGATATCAATTGCTGCCAAAATACGAATATACGCTTCTATATATATAATTCAACTAAATAGGTAGGGTTGGGATATTTTTCCATTTCATATAGGCCTCCTTGTGTATCTCAAGGTAATATAATAATTTTCACTTTTTCTTCAAAGGAGTGTGTAAGTGTAACCAAAGGATAATACCAGAGTGGAATTCGAATTCGTTTAAGTCCGATATGAAATGTCAAAGCTGCAGAATAACACAATGAATTAATCCGATATGGCAGTCGAAGCTGATGCAGTCCCAGCATAGTGATTTATAAAAGGACAAGTATCTGCAATTCAAATATTGAACCTCCGTGACACAAGAATCATTGTCTTCAACAGACAGTGGTTTGGAAGCTTTGTCTCTGTTTCATTTGCGATCAAATATAAGATGAACCTCGTAAAGTTTACTTAGAATTGAATACTATAAGGAAGATTGTGCTTACCCTAAAAAATAATGAGCCTAGTCACTAGTGTTTAAAATAAAAAAAATTACGTTATTATGGTGGTTGAATTTCTCGTTTGGGCCTGAATGGTGAAAAGGATTTCAGAAGGTGGAAAACTTGAACAAGTTACCTCATTACAACCAGCAGAGTTAATTTAAGTGGTAAACAATTTAGTATCATTTAAATATAATATTGAGTTCAAGCTTTGGTATATACAAAAAATTTCCGTTGAGAGACTCACCTACCATAGACAAGTATACGACGCAAATCGAATCTGAATATAGTCGGGATAAAACTCTAATAAATCGGGTGGACAATAAAAAAAACGGTTACCATATTACAGGTTCAACACTTTTGAAACAAGATCAGGGATGAAATGCTAATAAAACTTAATATAAATGATAAGAAATGAGGTCGTATCTTATAAAGTTTATATCTTAATTCTTACTTTTGTTGAGTATTGCTTTGATAGGTGACCTCGTTAGTTTCATGTAAGGCTCTTTGAGTCCAAGAACTGTGTTTTAGCTTTAGTAAGAGACTGGTGTTAAGTCTAACTAAATTTTTTTGTATCGGAAAAAAAATCCGTGATGAAGTGGGCAATGCTTTACTTACCACATGATCACACTTGACTCACCTTCACCAAAAAAAAAAAGTCCTTTTATTCTTTCTTCCGAGTTCCGAGTACCATGCATTTTACATATTGCCAACATCTAAACAAAAACAAAAAATCTTGCGGCCTAGGCATGGCTATTGCGACTGCGTGAACATTGCACGGCGAAGCTTGTGAATGTAGAAGCGACCCCATTGGTCCACTCCACAAGTAAAGCCCCTCCCCATCTCATTCATACTTATTGTCTCCCTAGAGATTCCCCAGCGGATTTGGACTTCAGCCTTAGCTTATAACCGCTTCAACTGAATCTTTAGATGCTGGGTTCATATTTCTGAATTCTACATTCCCTTTTTCTTCAACTATTTTAGTATTATCTTATCAGTCCGGGAGACTAATCAACTTCCTGCGACGAATAATAATCTTTCTCATACCATTTTGGTATTAGGACAAGACTCGAGCATACTAAATACGCAAGACTCCAACACTAAACACCAACTTATGGCGCACGTATATCTCAAATTCAATTTGACCATGTTATAAAAGGTATCTCTTCGTTAAAAGTAAAAAAAAAAAAGGGGTTCGAGAAGGAGGTTCGGGGAGTATCTGATAAGCTGACATGATTTGGATTAGTTCCAACTTCCAAACATCACGAAATTATCATACACAGAATTCCCTTTGCGACATAACACAGGCGTCTCTAGATGCTAAGACAAGTTACACACACGGTATAGTACACACAACACACATATACATACATCCATGTTCAAACTAGGCAACCAGTCCATTGTTTTCGGGTTCCCCCATCTCTTCATCGTCACTATCGACCTCCCCTTCTAGGAGCCACTGCTCAAATTCATCAGCCTCCCCATAGTCATGCATGTATAAACTATCAGAGCTATCGTAGGGCTCCGGCCCAAGTTCCTCTCCATGGCATGCCACGTGCAGCAGAGGTCTACTTTTGGCCAAGGCATCCACCATATCCCTATTAACGCTCCCCGTCACTCCCAACCATCTTAACCTGGGGAAGTATGGCTTTTTCAGCCATCTAAATGACAGCTGTGTAATTCCCCCGCAGTTGTACAGATCCAGCAACTGCAGGCTGCTTCCATGCCATCTGGCCTCATCAACCAGCATCGATGCCAATGCCATCACTGATGTGTCCCCAATTTGAGGGCACTGTCGCATCCGGAGTTCAGAAATTGGAATTTGACTTCTTGCCAGCATCAGAACTCCATTATCAGACAGGTTGGGAAGATTGGATAGGTCAAGTTCTCGCAATTCCAGTGGACCAGAGCAATCAAAGAGAGTTGAGATGCATTTATCTGTAACTCTTTTGCACCCTCTAAGAGACAACGCATTAAGTGAACGTATAACCCGTGGTCTTAAGTATGAAAGCCCAGTGTCCGTTATATCAGAGCCATCCAATAGTAGGATTTTTAGCCTGGCAAGAATGCTGATGGCCCGGAGGCCTTCATCCCCAAGGCTCCTACAGTCCCTCAAGTCCAGAATTTTAAGATCCTTGTTTGATGCCAAACTCAAAACAGCATGATTGGTTAATAGATTGCACCACCTTAGGCTCACGTGAGTTAAGGAAAGGGACGTTGCAGAAATATCATGAAATACTAGATCAGTTAACTGAGTCCCATGAGAGACCTTAAGCTTGTATAAGCGAGAGCATGAATGCAGGATAGTTTTGAAACCTGTGTCTGTAACACGGCCAAAGCCACCCAGGCATATGCTTTCCATATTTGCACACTTGTCGGCCATTAAAAGTAAACCTAAATCATTTACTCTGCGAAAGTAAGTAATCAGGAACTCTTGGCTCCGGACAAGTGACAGGTGCTTCAACCTTCCATGTTGATTAATTTGTTGGAGGCCAGCATTGGTTAGGTCAAAGGTGATTCTTGGTTCAATGAGGGGTGCATCTCGAAGGTCCAAATGGGTCAAAAAGACAAGACCTTTGGATATTGTACCAACCATGGCATCAGTTATATAGTCAACTGAAAGGCATAGCTTCTGAATGCTTGGCAATACGTATGATTGGACAGGGTTTAGGGACTGATGGGATCCTAAATTTGGGCTAAGCAGTTCAGTCACTGTTACTGAAGATATGTAGCCGATCTCAAGAGATGTGATTTTCTCTGAGGCCATGGCCCAAACTCGGGCAAAATTATGATGCAGGAAGAGAGAGACATCAAACATCAGAATCAGTGCCTACCAAAAAAAAAAAAAAAATCACATGCGTATCAGATATAATTGAACAAACGATCAACATAATTATTTCCATATTCTACCGTAGGGATAAGAACCTATCTTCGGTAACATAAGAAATTTTTTAGCAATAAGCACTTTTATGAATGAACTATTATGATGAAATCCACCATTTGATAGCTTAATAATTATAGCCCAAACTAATTTATAATTTTCCCCAAATCTTGGAATATCCTCATATTCCAGGTAAATATGAAGATGCAAGTAATAATTTTGAATATATCCATAGAGAAATAATCCTAGGAAACACAATGAAGACAATCCATAGAGTCAACAAAGATAAATACATACAAAATTAACTAAAACATTTCTAGGACGAGCATTAGTTATCACATGCATCGGTATTACTTAACTGAACATCAAATCCAAACATTACAATTGCATGTGCCACAAAAGCCTAACAGAAACAATCCTAAAGAATTTGTCATGTCCAAGGCTTATTTACCAAAATGACTACACCCAATCACAGGATAATATTAACGTTGAGAATAAATTCTTCTGAACTCTGATAATACTGGAGAACACAATTATGATAAGTAATGGTCATCAAAAGAAAGGTTCAATTCAATGGATCCCAACTTCTAATGTTCACAAAGTCAAAATTTTGTAATCTTATTTTTCCACTTATATGAGCATAGAGGAAAAATACAAGTGATAGATGCACATGTCAGTATGTTTCAATGGAAATTAAAAAATTGATACACTGGATTCAGATTTCAGACTTCAGAAAATAGTGACTAATCAAAACTTTTTTGCGTAGTCAAATTACTTATTAAGTTACAACAATATGGGAAAACAATGTGTTCATACATATCAAAGCCAACTATTCGCAGATAATGTTATCATAATTAAAATTACTACATGGAGGAAACTTCTTACGAAAATTGGGATTCTCTTGAATGTCTTAGCAACGGATGGTCAGTAAAACTTGAGACATTAGGAGGCTTTTCACATAACAAGCAAGAAGGGGGTGGCATATGATAATAGATTCTCCAGGGTTAGAAGATGTTGTTTTAGTAACCATTTCAATAAAAATTCAGAATTTGGAGACAATAGCCAGTAGATGATGCACAGGAATGCACGCAGGTAACCTCAAATTTCTTTAAAACTCTTAATAATATCTAGCTTTTAACATCCTAAATTTTTCTGATATCATGTCTTACTTCCAACTGAGAGCAGCCACTAAGCAACTCCTCCAGATCAGCAATATGAATTGATCTCCCTCTTTTTTCCGCCACTGAACCCAAGTAGAGAGACCTGATGAAAGCAAAGAAGCAGAACTGATAACAGCAGCACCACAAATTGCATAAAATTTACAAAATTTGCAATGTGATAACCTAAGATCAAACGTTATCATGATCAAACATGCAATCTGCTAGGTTATTTAGCTTCACATGAAAACGACAGCAAACCTTAGGTCCTTGCATCGGTTCCCAATCTCAGAAAGCAGTTTCCCACTAAAATCAGAACAGTTATGCAGAGAAAGCTCCTGCATCGATGGTTTAACCAGAAGGGGTATGGCTGAATCATCAAGCCGAGCACAATCAACTTTGAGGCTCCTAAGATAGGGATTCGGTGGCAGCAACGGCCTCAGCAAATCCACAGTTGGTGCAATGTCCTGTAAATATACGTATTCCATTACTAGAAAAATTAGCTTTCTAGGAATTGTCAATTGGAGAAGAAACACCCGAATTTGGGATTTCAGAAAAGCACCAAATCCGCTACGGTTGACAGAAACGCTTCACAAGAAAGAATAAACCCAAGCCCCATTTCGTGATCTCATTATTTGAGTTCACAACAAGCAATAAGTCCCCGAAAGGAAAACACGATGAGAAATTTTAAAGGACCCACGCAGAGGCAAAGGGTTTTAACGAGTCACGGAATTTATCGTAGATCCAAAGAAATAGAGTTTGGAAGGATGTAAAGTAGGGATGGGGTATAGAAGAGATTACATACAAGGAGGTGGAAATTGGGAAGGAAGAAGAGGATGTGAGAAGCGCAGGACTTGAAGGCGGAGCAGGTGGATGCGACAGAACAGATGGAAGAGATGTCGAGCTTCGTGAGGATAGTGGCGAGAAGAGCAGAAGGAAGCTGATCCAGACTCATCTCGCTGCCCTCCACTTTCGCCATTTCCATCCCTTTCCAGGGATTCGATTGGATAACGAACCCGTCTCCGCCCTGTGCAGATCCGATGGAACGGAATAGGACGACAAGTCTCTGTTTTTCTACTCAGAAGTAGACGCAAGCTCCATATTATTATAGAAATAAATATTATATGTGCGTGAACTTGAGACACTAATAAATTAATAAAGTGCTTGCTGAAGGTTTAAACTTGACCTAGGTTACTTAGGAAATCAATAGCACCTACGCAATCTAGTAAGGACCTTCTGGGCACTGAAAGCCTTGTTTTGGATTACTGTGAAAATCTCTCAATGTGTTTTAGAATTGGATGAGCAAAAGTTTTAGTTGAACGTGATTTATAAATTAAATTTTGTTAGACTTTGAGCGGATGTCTAGAGTCATGTGTTTGCGTAGTTCTATGTCCTGGACCTGGTTGCTCAAAAACGAGATTAGTTCCATTAGTCGCTTCAAAGTAGATGTGCGTCAAGAACTCACTCCCTATAAATTTATATTTAAGAAATAATTTCCATCATTCCATGTAATATCCTTTTTATTTCGGCATAGAGTGATAGACAATAATTTGAGGGATAGACATTAGACATGTTTGAAAAGAAAATGATAAAATATCATACGAAACAAGTTGTTTTATAAGGTAAACCCACGTTTTAGTGTGGATGCTATCTTCTCAGCCCCGCGCAGACTAAATCAACCCCAGCTTGTGATTACCGTGTTGATTGTTCTTCCAATATTCTCTGTGTTTCTCTTCATTTGCAATTCTTGCTTCCCTTTTCAATCAAATTTATAAGTTTGAAAATTGAAGTGGAAAGACACGACAAGGTGTGTAACATGTCAATATTGGGACCATGCAATTTATAAAAACTTTTATATTCCATATGAATATAGATAGAGCTGGTAAAACGGGCCCAGCCCGTGGGTTGGGCCCGTTTTACACTAAAATAGGGCGGGCTCGGGCTGGCAAAATGCCAGCCCGTTTTGGGGCGGGTTGCCTGTCAGCCCGCTTTTTTTTTTTTTTTTTTTTATAAATTATTAATATTATTATTTATTTTACCCAAATATTACTTTGAATACTTTTATTATTGAATACTAGTAAAAATAATTATCTATTTGTTAATATGTATTGACATATTATAATTGATTAATATTATGTTAATGTTTATTTAGATTTATAGTTATAAAATTTGATATTTTTTTATAAAAAGTAAAATTTTTTAAGAGTATAACATTAACTATATTTTAATTATACTAATATAACATTAGAAATTTTTTATTAGTATTCTAAAAGTTTAGAAATAATTTTTTAAAAATATTAAAAATTAAAAAAAAAAATGGCAGGCCGCGGGCTAGCCCGCCCCTAAAACGGGGCGGGCTCGGGCTGGCAAAATGCCAGCCCGTTTTGGGGCGGGCTGGCCCATTTTTGGCAGGCCAGCCCGCTTTACCACCTCTAAATATAGATTTAGTAGTTATGATCTAGTGGTTGATTATACTAACCAATAAAGTCTTAAATATAAAATAGATAAGAGTTAATTAATTTTTTAGATAGATTAAAAAAATTAAATAAATTAGTTAATTATAATTAATATAATAATTAGTTTTATAATTTAAATAGATTAAGAATTATATAATATAAATTTATCTTAAAATGTTAAATTTAATCATAGTTAACTAATTTTTTTAATTTATTTAAAAAATTAATTAATTTTAATATTAAGATGAGGAGGAAGTATTATTCTATAGCTAGACTAAGTTTACTTAACGCCAATTTAAACATGCATCAGGTATATTGGAAATATGAACAAGCTGAAAACAGTTTTCAATGTCTTAAAAATTAAACTGTTATCACTATCAATTTACAATTTTACATGCAGATCAAAATAAAATCTAAAATATTTTTTGAATTAGGATCAACCAAACATGAAAATATATGGCAAACCGCCAAATTTGTCAAGAAAGCGATTGAAAATGACCAGCAATCATTTGCGAAGCTTCTTTATGTACATTAGAGTTTGAATTTCTTGAAACTAGTTCAGTAGGTACAGTGATCATGATCTTACACGGTCAGTTCTTCCAACTGATCCTGCATTTGTTGCACATGCTATATCAGCATTATACTCTGACATTGGCAACCAGGATTATTTAAACAATAGAGAATTATCTACCCAGCCGACCATTCAGAAATTAATAGCAGGCATACACCTATTTTCACTACGAAAAGTACATACCAGGCTGCTAGTAAAGGAATTATTGTACCATATTTTTCATAGTGTAATTCCAGTAAACTACAGAAAGATTGACACTATGCGCCAAGGCATGTAGGAGGCTAGGAGCCACCATTTGCAATATTTGCCCAGCCAATTCCATATTCAAATGCTTCTCAAGGACCTTCATAGCATTCAAGTTGACCGAGAATAACCAACCAACAAGTTCAGCCACTGTGGGACCCAAGTACTATAAAATCAAAACTGAAATATCTGCTAACATATATATGGGCAAAGAAAAAGTAATTTCCTGAACCTTAATAATAAACTGCCTTTCATTTGAAAGAAGGCAAGGCGCTGCCCATTACATACTCTTTCACTATGTCATTACCCTTGTTTCAATGTGATTATGCCAAGCTAACCATGGCCATAATATTTCAAATTTAGCTCCTGCGGCTCTTCTAATCAATAAACTACTACTACTTCAAGGTACCCCACTGTGTAACGTCAACAACAGGGAAAAGCAAGCAATTTACTTCCCATAATTCAATCGCTGAACCGATCATCATGTTATCCATAAGTGTGCATATCATTAAATGTTTTGTGGGAGCTACATGAGCCAAAAGGCCTTCAGAGAAGCTCAAAGTAAGCAGCTGTAAGAGTTAATGGTGCATCTATACATATACATACATACATATATATATTAATTATAAAGTACTTACGGATTTTGAGATCTGCATAAAGACAGATACCAAATAAAGCATCCAGGTGAGAAAATTTATTGCATAATTTTGTAGGAAAACATCGGAAAATAAAATGTAACACTCACTCCAAGTCTCAGCAATCTGAGTCAATCTAGAGGCGGCCAGAACAACTTGCAATATCCTGGATAATAAAACAGGAGAAATTCGATCGTCATCTAATTCAAAAACGCCCAGCCCATTTTCTTGGGCAGTGTCGTTGAAATAATCATCTCTGAAAATTATGCAATTCCCTTCACTGATGAATAAATCTGATGCCGATGAAGAAAGGGCGCAATCATCAGTGAGAAACACAACCCGATCCCCCAGACTTTTCAACTTATCCCATTCCTTGGCTTCTTCATTCAGCTTAAAAACCTCGAATTTAACTGCTCGCTCGCACCTAAAACAAATATAATCGTCGAATCCGTCATAGGCTCCCAGGCATTGATAGTCGAAGGATAAGTAATTATCAACCAACAATAGTTGACCATCGGATTCGACCAAGAATTTCTCGTCACCACGAAACACAAGTTTAGCCGTTACTGTTTATAAGCTACTCTAGCTAATTTACTTAAAATTTTAATTTTAAATTATAGTTTAATCTAAAAATTCATTTGAACAAATATAACTATTTATTTTAAAAAAATTTAAAACTTAAATTTTGTTTAAATCTAAATTTAAAACATAAGTTTTGGCTTCATCCAAACACACAAATAAAATAACTTTAATAATTAAACATAGTTCTAGAAAGAAGCAAAACACAGACAATATTGATAAAAGTTTAAGAATAAGATTAAGTGGAAACAATATAAACAGAAAAGGAATAAAAAACTTTAATCAGAGAGAAAACTTCCTTCTGAAAAATTGAAGATGTCATGCTTGAATCCAGTGTTAGGAAGCAAACAGACAAAGCACATAGAGTATACAATGTTTGGAAGTTTTTTAAATAAGTAGTTTTGGTGTTAAAATTGATTTGAGGACATAAGGTATATTCTTCTAGACACAATGAATACGTCCCAAAAATTAAACTACTAAAAAAAATTCAGCCTCATAAAGGAGAATTATTCAAAGGTTTTATAGAAGATAATTTATTATAAAAAAATTTATAAAATTATTAAATAATTAAATAGTCTCAAGAGATTTGAGAATAATAAATTTGATTTATACAATTACTAAGTTATTTTTATGCATAAATAGCAAGTTTTTAGATACACAATAATAACTTAAAGTGAAATAAATGATAAATGAGAGACAGTCAATAATAATTTAAAGCTGTATAAATAATAACTAGAAGTTGTTATCACATGTCTCAATTATTATTTGTATCACTCTAAGTTGTCATCATATTTTAAATAATTTTTTATTTGTGGATAAGGATAACATACTAATTACACAAATTGAATTAATTACCCTAATATTATTTAAGGGTTGGTTTGGTATGACAGATTTTGGGGGAGGGGAGAAGAGGGGAGGAATTTTGCTCCCATCCCCTTATTTGTGTAATAAGAACTTTTAAAATTTTCCTTCCCCTTTTAAACTTTATCTCCCCTCCAAAATTAAGAAAATTTGGAGGGGAGATATAATATTTTTATTTTATAATATTAATTACCCATAAATTTTTTAATATTATAATATTATTCATATATTATATTTTATTAAAATATTCTATAAAATAATATAAGAGTAAATTTTTCTATATAAAAATATTTTTTTCTCCCCTCCCTTCTTGAACCAAATAAAATAACATGAAAATCCAATCATTTCTCTTCCTTTTCCTCCCTTAATGATAATCAAAACAACAACAACAACAATAACAACAACGAGCCTTATCCCATTAAATGGGGTCGGTTACATGGATCATACGACGCCATTGTACTCTATCGAAAACTAAATCCTTAGATAGGTTATTGACCAAGAGATTCCGTTCAATAACCTCTTTAAGCGTTCTCTTTGACATTCCTCTACCCTTTTTAACTGGTGTCCATACTATTTGATCCGTCCTCGTCATCGGCGCATCTCTTGGCCTTCTTTATACGTGTCCAAACCACCTACGTATAAAATGATAATCAAAACAAAGTATAAAATTATTTAATTATATGATAATTTCACATTATTTTTTATAATAAATTATCTTTCCATGGACGGTGAGTACTTCACCTACTTAATTAAATGTTAATAAAACTCTATAAAAAGAATGTTGGCTTACAGAATCACAGAGGGGTGAGATGGTGACTAAAATAAGTCGTATATATTTTCTCTTGTCGATTCAAATTGTGGTAGTATATTTAAATATCCGATATTATGTGGTGTTGAATTGTATTCTGGCTCTATAGAAGAAACTTCTTCTGCAAATAAGAAGTTATTGAAGAGGCTATTATAATCTCTTGACAAACAGTTGGCGATATAAAGGCAATGGTGAAATAGCTCGATATTACACGCAAAGATATTGAATCAGTGTTAACATTTCTATAAATGGAAGGGCAGTAATATATGACATAATGAAAAGAATAAATAATTGTGAATAATTTATGAGCATGGTGTAATGGTATTCAAGTCTTCAAATCAACCATTATTTTGTTTTTCAAAGAATGGATCAATTGATAGTGTGTCCGTTCTTCATCATCGTGTAGTTCTGCCGGCAGCCCTGCCACTGAGAAGGGCATTCTTTGGAATTGGATATTCATCCCTGATCGATCACACTGGTGAATACACTCGCAGATAGAATCGTTGGCCAAGGCACTGCTTTGCCCAAAATTCACTCCTCAGATTCCACATTCCCACGTTTTCCAGTGCTATGTAAATTGCTGTCCATGACTTGGGATATACCTGCACACAATATTAAACAAAAGCAACTTCAATTGCTTCTAATGAGTAAAAGGAAACTGCAACTGTGTACACCCCGCAAAAACAACAAAACTTACCTGTGTAGTGCGCCTGGAAACTGCATCTCTGAGATCGTACTCGTTGCGGCTAGCAGGCGTCCACTCACCACCAACCATACTGCATTAGAATAATGTGCCAACTTCTTACCCTACGACCCAGAATGAGTATCCGTCAATGTGCCAACTTTGGACACTGTTCTCGTGATTCTGAAATACGATCTCGACGAAGGCTCGGAAATCGGCCTCCATGACCGACGTATCAAGATACATTGGTGTGCCCGAAGTTCTGTCCGGGATGCTTCCAACCTTGAAAACACCATCAATCTTGAAATGATCTACTAAAGGAGGTGTCAGCTGGAATGAAGGATACGCTATTCTCTGCTATCTCTGCTTGCCCTGAACTTGAGCTGCTGAGCTCTCCAGGATGATTGTTCTGCATACATTTACCAGACCATAGTGGTAAGAACCCTGATCATTTGGCCTCGGCCCGCTCGCAGTAAGGTTAGTTCTGCAATAATAATTCGAAGAAATGGGTTAATCAATGCACATTTGATGAGAAAAATTGATCGGTGAGATGTAAAGGAGAGTGACCTCACCGGATTGAACGAGCTTGTTGAAGAGACCAATCGATCTAGGTGGTTGGTCCAGCAGGAATAGGGCCAGAAACTGGTTGCTGAGAGTTTCTATAATGAAGAGTAGCGGTGCTAGGAGTTCCTTCTTGGTGAAACGAGTGGACACTACAATGTCGTAGTCTTTTGGTGTACTGATCAGCTGTGATGAGCACAGAATAAGATTGTCCCACACGAACATCCAGTGAGGAACAGGTGGTCTGCACAGTGAGTTCCTTCAACTTTCACCAATTTCTAGTCGTGGCCTTGAATCCTGAAGTGGATAGTGTTCTGAAGCCCCAAATTTTATATTCTGAGCCTATATGTTTTCCCTGATATAATGACACTCACGTCAAATGTCTGTCTGGAACTTAAGAATGGAAGGTCAGGGGAGATGGAAATAAAAAGTCTACCTTGCTCCACAGTGAAACTAGTGCCGTTTGCACGAGCATTAATGAGTAAGGCTTGAGGGAAAGGAAGCCTGTGACCAGCATCTAAAACGGCCTTCAATATCTGAAATCATCACAGGATATTAGTACATAGTTCAAAGAATGAACAAGTTCCAGAGGGTGGAAGAAATGGAAGGAAGAGAAGAAAGATACCTGATGAGGGATGGCGTAACAATCTCCAACGAGAAGAGAGAAATCATCAGCAGGGTCTAGGAATGGGACAGGAATCCTCGGTCTGCTAAGGACTTTGATGGCACCAAAGCCGCCAGCAGATTTTTGGAAATCGAGAGAAGGGAAATAGAGGAAGCTTCCAATCTGATCTTTGACTTGTAGTGTGTAGGCGAAATTCGTTCCAGGAGGGATGGGGCAAGTGGTTCCAAAGAATCCATCTTGCTAAGAGTTTCTCCTTTGCTGAACGCCACCCTTGTTCAATATTAAAGTCATGAGCAAATGGTATGGTAATTGATGAGGTTGGCATGTGAGGTGGTATGGTAGTGTTGTGTAGGTTTATGTCGTTGGTGACGGTGAGAGCAACTTGTATTAGATCCATTCATGTTTTGACCTTCTTTCTCTTTCGCTCCATAAAAGTTAAACCCATCCTTTCTATTCTGATCTAATTCGATAACGACAGGGGAAAGAAGAACAAAAAGCTGGCAATCCTCCCTCCAATGCAGATTCGACCAAAATTTCTTAAAACAATAAAGAAACAAAAATGTAGACTAGCATCATAAAGGCGTGTCTCTAAAGTGAGGCATGTAATTTCTCAAAAGGAAAGCAATGTCTTATTTACAGCCACCCTCAGATCAGTTTCACACTCGTATTTGTCCTCATGTTGGAATGGATCATGAATCAAGAGAGATAAGTTTTGTAATAAAGGAGGGACAAAAATGGCTGTTAAAGTGAGGTCTTGTAGCTTAATCAATGTATATATACACACCTCAATTATGATGCCATACAAATAAAAAAAAGGCCATTGATATATAGGTCAATTGACAGGGGCAATGGCAGGGAAGCCATCCAATATGAAGCAGAATAGTAAAAAAGATGAAGAGAGAGAGAGAGAGAGAGTAAAGTCCAGGAGAGAAGGAAGGATTCGGGCAAGTTATTGAAGACATTTATGACGAGATTCTCATTGGTGAAAGAGTAGAATTTGGGTCCAGGGAATTGGCCATTGATGAGAATGCCCTGCATGACCAAGGAATGACAGGAAGGTCAGTTGAGGAGCAACTAAAAATGAGGGAGACATATATACGATGGTAAGGAACAGGAAGAAGAAGAAGAAGAAGAAGAAGAACCTGTTGTTTGAAACCAAGGGGATAGATGTCGCCGTAGGAGATGCTCCAGGTGATGATTTTAATCGTATGCTTTCCTCTGAATAGTGCGGTGTTGATTTGTGGAGTTGCCCTCGGTTAACTGTACACAAAAAGGGCAAAATGGGGGGAGTTGACTGAAGAGAAGTTGGACCACTTCCACGTGCTTTGAAATAATAATAATAATAATAATAATAACGATGATGATGATGTCCCATCTGTTCATTTGTTAGAGAATAAAAAGAAGGTGGACAATTTTTGAACGTTAGAAGGTTAAATTAATTAGATAATTAATATTAATTATTTGTATTTAGATAATTTTAGAATTTTATATAAATAGTTCTAGTCTCTAAATTTAGTATGTAAGATTGTGTAATCCTCACTATAATAAGAGAGATAATAATTTAGGTTTCTCCTTAAAATCTTTAAGTAGAGTTAGTTTATCTCCTTTAAATAAGAATAGATTAATATATAAATTTAAGTGGATTACTATTTTAACGAACATGTGACTTTATAGTTAATTAAGATTAATATATTGTTCTGTAATTAATTTTATTAACATAGTATCAAAATAGACTATATTATGGACTTGTTAGATGTAATTCTTGTTTTTCCACCGTAACCCAAGAAGAAGCCCATTCAAGCAGCTGCCAAACAAATCAACAAAAAAAAAAAGGAAAAGGATTGAGTAGAGGACAGCGGGCATCAGGTTGGTAGTTCATCTCCCTTGTACGGTGGTGGAGGAAGCAGGTAATGATATTATGCTATGGAGTGCTACAAATAATGGGATTTTTAGTATTAAAAGTGCTTACTATCTTATTGAGAAACAATCAGAAAATAATTATAGCAATGTGTACAAAGAGATTTGGAAGTGGAAGGGTGCAGAACATATTAGAGTCTTTATGTGGAAGGCTTTTAATAATCGTTTGCCTACAAACTACTGGAGAAGCAGGTGGTCTTCATCGAGTGCGTTATGTCAGTATTGCAGAGAAGAGGATGAAGATATTTTGCATGTGCTTCGTGATTGCTCTTATGCTACTCAGCTTTGGCTTAGTTTAGTCCAGGACAAGTTTGTTTCTGCATTCTTTAATGCCTCCCTAAGAGATTGGTTTGCTTTAAATCTTAAAAGAGATTTAGGGAAGGATAGTAATGTGAGTTGGAATCTTATCTGGGGGATCTCAATTTGGAGTTTGTGGAGGTGGAGGAATCAATGTACGTTTGATCAGGAGTTTAGCAAACCGCTGGATCCCTATTTGGTCATCATGAAGACTTGGAGAGGATTTGTGCACATTCAGCATAATCATATGGAGGATGGATTGGTTCTTACTAATTCTACTGATTGGGAACCACCACCGGTGGGATGGGTCAAGCTAAATGTGGATGGTGCCCTTAGCACATATATGAACAAGGCGGGTTGTGGTGGAGTTGTTCGGGATCATGCGGGAAGATGGATTTCTGGATTTTCTAAGCAATTGGGGATTTGTAGTGCGATGGAAGCTGAGCAATGGGCGATTTATGAAGGTCTAAAATTAGTGGCAGGATTGGGCTTTAAAAAAATTATTCTTGAGTCTGATGCTAAAAATGTCATCAACATGTTAGCTAATTCCAGAGGAGAAAGGTGTAGTTTACTTCTTTACAAGATTCACACTCTGATTCAGTCTTCATGGGATTTGAAGTTACTGCATATTCCTAGAAGCAAGAACAGACTGGCTGACGAGCTTGCAAAGAAAGGGTTGAATATAACGAGGATATGGAATACTTGCCCCTTCAGTCAGAGGCAACTTGTACTAAATGAGTGGGTGGGAGCTGATCCCCATGTAGTTTAAATTTCATTGTAACTGAGCGTATAGCTCTCCCTTTTACTAAAAAAAAAAATCTCCCTTGTACGACGTCGTCTTGCTATATGGAGATTAAGTTTCACAATGCTCCCACTTATGCCACCTTCTTGTTTTACCTTCGTCAAAGCTTCTCCGAAGATTGCTCGCTCACCACTGCCAACTTGCCTTTCTTCTTCGAAGCTTCGTTACTAAAATCTCCGTTCGTATTCTCGTTAATTTCTTGATTTAATCTTGTGGATATACGCCTACGAGCTTGTAGGAAGAGAAAGAGATTGCCTAAGATTTTTAGGTTTCACTCTTTTGACTACCACTGGTTGCCCTATCAGTCCTAACAGACCTTTTAGAGATAACATTCATTTCTTTCTTCAAGAATGCGGAGAGCTTGAAGATTTCCAAATCCAGGTTATGCCTCTATGGACTATCATCCTTATTCATGAGAAATCAAACTCTTTGACCACTCTTTACACCATTGAAGAGAATGTCTGCCACTCTACGCTCCCTTTCTGCGATCATTACCTATATATAGGCTGGAGTGGCTATTTTGGATCGAAGAGAAGGTACTATTTCATAATCACTGCCAACAATAAACGGTTGACTGAAGATTTTCTTGATAATTAGAGTCATCTCCTGTATCGAATGATTCATTGCAATGGTTACGGACATTTGCTCTGTGTTAATGGCATTGAAAGGGGCTCTAAATTTCTCAGTGGCAGATAAATCATGGGTCTGTGGGACAAGATATATACAATTCTTTGAATAAGGAAAATTGCAGTTGAAGATACGTTAAATAAGTGTTTAATGGATCTTTGCCTACTTCATGGAGTTGCTTATGGCCATTCTTAGTTTGATATGTGGAGTTACAGATTTTCTCATAGAAGCTTTGGTGCCACAGAGCATGATTATAACGTAGCAATCAAAGTTCTAAGGTCGCTAGAGCTTGATGAAATTGTTCAAAGTTTTGGTAATACAATGTGCCATAAATAAATTAAAGAAATAATTCGCCAGGATCTGTGAAGAAATAATCAAGAAAGTGAAGGTGTCTACAACACTTGATGGAAAAGTGATGGATCTGTTTTCCATTGCAGACACCAGGGAGCTTCTACATACAAAGAAGAAGATGAATGACACGATCGAACATTTACCAGCTATGTTAGGGGATGCCTTAATCACTATTGATATTGAATTAATTGGCCTAGAAATTACTGCATGTTTCTAAGTATCTTCTTTCCTTCCAACTACAATCACCGAAGACACCTTCAATTTGGAATTGTCTGATTCAGTTCAGAGTAAAATTCTCTCTTCTGATAAGGTTTCTATTACAATGGATAAACTTGCTGAGTATAGCTCATACGCTTGTCCAAATTCTGTGCCAAGATCATAAAGGTCTTCTTTATGATATTATGAAAATCCTGTAGGACTACAATATTCAGATTTCTTATGGGCGCTTCTCTATAAAACCTAGAGGAAAATATGAGATTGACTTGTTCATCATGCAAGCAGATTGAAAAAAAAAAAAGATAGTCGATCCTAGCAAACAGGACTCATTGTGCATCTTCCTCATACGTCTGAAGCATGGTAGGAACTTGTCTAAAGCATGGAAGTAGATTTGAAGCAATTAGTGGGCCATGATTCATGCATACAATGTTTATGATGCATAGAAATATGATGAAGAGAGAACACTTTGATGTTGAAGAAGCACTTTTAAGAGAAGAAATTAGTCTACACTAATTTTTAAAGAAATTTTTATATTGTATTTTGTAAAATAAGAGTAGTTTGATTTAATTCACCTTACTCCTTTGTGTGTTGTGGCGACAAGTTAAACACTTAGAGTTAAAGGGTATGAATTTGAGCGGGATGTTAGAAGGTTAAATTAATTAGGTGATTAGTATTAATTAATTGTATCTAGATAACCCTAAAATTCTATATAAAAGGTTATGGCCTCTAGATTTAGTGTGTAAGATTGTGTAATCTTTATTATAGTAAAGGAGATGATAACTTAGATCTTCCCTCTAAATTTTTAAGTGGGGTTAATTTATCTCCTTTAAGTGAGAGTAGATTAATATGTAAATTGAAATAGGTTACCATTATAATGAGCATATTGCTCTATAGTTAATAAAGATAAATATATTCTTCTTTAATTAATCTTGAAAACAGTTAGGAAGGATGGAAGATGCGTCACCACTGGATTTCAATAGTATTTATTTCCAAGAAAGATCAAAACGTATAGCGGCTGGGCCGCTGGGGAATATATAGCACCGAATACCTAGAAGTGGAGACACACCGCAGGACCCAAATGATGATATGCACAGGATCCCCACCTCCCCCGCAATAACCACCTTAATGATGGATTCCTGACCAAGGACAGGAGAAACCCTGTCGTCCTAACGAAATCATAATAAATGGCTTATTTGTGCTGTTGTTTTAATCAGGATTTTTTAATTAACAAGGTTTCAGCATTAATCTCCTTCCTTCATTTTAGTAAGGATAGCCTCTAATTTTATCACCAAAGAGCAAGAAATGCGCGTTAATCATATGCCTTTTCCACTTACAATTGAACGCAAGACAGTTTTTGGCAAATACAGGGGAGGAACAATTGTATATCCCAAGGTCTTGCACATTTTAGCAAAATTTAGTGAACGCAAAACCAGTTGGGAGGAAAATTCAGAACCCCACACGTTTTGCACAGCCTACGAATTGTGGCTAGTGCTGGCCAACAGAAAGGTCGAAAGTATGTGTGCCTTAACAATCATTCTCAATTTGATCCCTATAAGATAAAAATAGAATCCTTATGGCTAAATAATTGGTGCGTATATATATGGGGGGTATTACAAGGGTATAATGATGATTGACAGAGACAAGAGACGTAACTAAGTGGTCCTTAATTATGTCTAAAATACAGGGCAAGAATGAGGACTTGGTGTCCAAAATTAGTGGAGTTTGAACTGTGTGATGGTTATATAGCGTGTGCATGTGTAAAATGTTGGGATGTAATGAAAGTGAGGGATTGTTTGTGGATGAGTGTGAAAGTAGATGGAGAAGTTCTATGTGAAGAGGAAGAAGGAGAGGAAGATGGTGGTGGTGGTTTCGGGGCACCAGGTGCCGCTGTATGGAGGAGTGTCATTCAACCTCACATTTGTGGTGAGATCCAGGGGTCACATCCTCGGATCATTGGTTCGCTTCAAATTGTATCGAAGAATCCGATGCTGTGTCACCCTACAAGGCAACAAGCTCGGAAAACCTTCTAGCTTGACCCATTATTGTCTCTACAACTGACATCAGTATTTTACTAAACTGCCACACTTTCCCAGCCTAATCTCTTCTTGTCGTCATCCCATGTGCATTTCAATTGCTGTTTGTTTTCTTTATCCATCGAGGGATTCGCTAGATACTTGGCTTTGTTCCATTACATAGGAAATAGTAATACACCTTTGTAAAAGTATAGTCCCACATCGGGGGAGGTTGAGACGAAGCAACCCTATATAAGGGTGTGGAGACTCCTCCCACATAACGAGGCCTTTTCGGGAGCAAGTGCCCCGAAGAACAAAACCCTGCACCTGTTATGGTGTTCAAGCAGGGACAATATCGTTGATGTTGTTTAACATGGTATCAAAGCCAGGTGGCACCGATGTGCCGGCACGTTGCCGGATCCGGAAAGTGGATGGAATGTAAAAGTATAGTCCCACATCGGGGGAGGTTAAGACGAAGCAACCCTATATAAGGGTGTGGAGACTCCTCCCACACAACGAGGCCTTTTCGGGAGCAAGTGCCCCGAAGAACAAAACCCTGCACCTGTTATGGTGTTCAAGCAGGGACAATATCGTTGATGTTGTTTAACATGGTATCAAAGCCAGGTGGCACCGATGTGCCGGCACGTTGCCGGATCCGGAAAGTGGATGGAATGTAAAAGTATAGTCCCACATCGGGGGAGGTTGAGACGAAGCAACCCTATATAAGGGTGTGGAGACTCCTCCCATACAACGAGGCCTTTTCGGGAGCAAGTGCCCCGAAGAACAAAACCCTGCACCTGTTATGGTGTTCAAGCAGGGACAATATCGTTGATGTTGTTTAACATGGTATCAGAGCCGGGTGGCACCGATGTGCCGGCACGTTGCCGGATCCGGAAAGTGGATGGAATGTAAAAGTATAGTCCCACATCGGGGGAGGTTGAGACGAAGCAACCCTATATAAGGGTGTGGAGACTCCTCCCACACAACGAGGCCTTTTCGGGAGCAAGTGCCCCGAAGAACAAAACCCTGCACCTGTTATGGTGTTCAAGCAGGGACAATATCGTTGATGTTGTTTAACAACCTTTTCTTTACTGCGTTGGATATTATTCTTCTGATAGAGTTAGCAGGATATGGTCAGAGACGTGTGAGGTCATTAAAATAAATTTCACAAGGGAGGGAATATATTCCTTGAAGATGAGGGGCTGATTTACCGTATTTTTAAAAATATACCCCACCCACACTCGTTCTGAATTCTGATTGGTAATGTTGTAAATTTTAGAATGTGCTCGGAGTTTGGATATTAAAAGCATGCGGATATATCGCGGTAACTGAAGCGTAGCTCGTGATTCTTCTTATTTGAAAGGCTAGATAAAAATATTTGTCCTACATTAGTTTATAATTATATCAACATCAAAATCATCTAGATGAGGCCTCTGGTCCTTTTGAGGTTGCCTCTACCTTGCTCTAATCTTCAAGATGTGATCTTACCTTATTTTATATTAAAAAAATTATCAAATTCAGCATTATAATGCACATAACATAATTTTTTTGACCCTATCTACCTATTCAAATTATAAGATTATGATTTTAAAATAACAATTGAAGACAATGAGCAAAATTAATTGGCGATATCGCGGAAGGCGGAATGTATCTTATACAGCGAGAGCAAGGACACCTAAGGTATGGCCTATCCTAAAACAATCTAATCAATCCACTACCTTGACCCACCTTGATTAAGACGCCCTTGGTTTGTTGCCTAAAATATTGGGACCAGGCTCATCCATGTAGACATACTTAAAGTGGGTTTACCAAGCAATTATATATTACTCTTTTAATATTTAATATAAAATTTAATTTATATTATAATTTATACTATAAAATAAATTTTATGTTAAGTATTGAAAAAATATAATTTCTTTAGGAAAAGCGGGGTCACTGAATGAATGGGTCAAGGGTGGAAGAAAGTAGCGTGTAGGCCATAGCGGGCCAGAGTCCAAATGGAGGAAGTCACCAGCAGAAGAGAGAGAAGCAATCCTAAGCAGCCGAGGATGAGGTTAAAACACCACACAGAGCTCCCTTTTGGAGGCTTCTTGATGGCCACCCACATGAAGCATGGATATGCATACGTTACGGGCACCAAAGTCATCCCTCCCAGCAGAGCTGCCAGCTTTGGCAAGAATGGAAACGTCACTGCTATAAACAACGTCACTGCTCCGAACATTAATCTGAAGCAGATCCTTACTGATCTTGAGCATCTCTTCTTCTTGGCGTTTATGTATCCTAACTCCAGGTTGTCGAATACTGGCATCGCATAGATTTGGAAGCTGCTCAGGCAATGTATTGTTATTAGCAGGTACAAGAATCCCATCGTCGACTTCCTCACCTCATGCCTGTGGAATTCTGCGAAGGCGCTCACCAGTCCTCCCTCCCCTATCTGCCAATCACAGTTAATAACCTTTATCAGAGGAGATCACCAAGTAAATGGATCGAGATCAACTTAACAATGCTTGCCTGGTTTCCATATGCCCAGAATCCTGCCATTGCCAGCGGAAACACGCACATGCCTATCACTGCATATGACACCATCACTCCTCTGCTCATTAATTCCTTGGATGGTTTTACTGGACTTGAAGGAAGTGTCCCCTGCATATTAAAACACGAACGAAATATTATGTCAACGGACGAAACTTAAACAGGAGATTCTCTCTGATATATGCAAGGAAAAAAGAAAGGAAACTCACCTGGATCTCAAGCATAACATTATGGCCTCTGAATGACAGTACAATGATGCCGATGGAGTTGGTAACCGTAAAGATGTTGGAAACAGTGGAGGGATCGTGTCCGGGCCGGGAGAGGGAGGGAGTGTATGAGACAGAGGCTGGCCTGCCTTTGGAGAGGGAGAGAACCCAGAAGCAGGTACAGTAAGTGATGGCGGTAATGGCGCCGATGAGAGACACGCCGGAGACGGAGTTCAGACTGGGCGTCAATTGCGCGATGAGGATGGCTACGGATGTGAAGACCAAGAACCAGAGGAGGGCGCTCAATGGGTGGGAGTGGCACGTGTCTTTGGGACAAATGGTGTTGAAAAAGAGCTGCATGGTCCTACCTCCCGTGATGACGAGCATCACGCAGCTTCCTCCTGATAAATACATGACCGGGAATAATGCCGCCACCTTGCCTACCCGTTGACCTGCATGTGAATGAATATCCCCTTTTATTTCAACAACCATTCTCCCCTTCAACATAAAGGGGACTAATTTTATGGCTAAACAAGGAATTACCAAAGGCAGCCATGGCGAGGACAAGGAACCTGCTGTAGCGAACTCCGGGGACGGATTCGTGGAGCAGAAGGAGAAGGAATTTGGTGTACAGCTGCCAAACAAATGTCATCGACAAGCATACGCTCCCCCATGCCCTGCAAAAACTCTTTCCCTATTATCAAATTTGTTCATGGATCGCCTCAAGCTTGGGTTAGTGTAATATGTACTATATGTAAACTAGGAGATTCAGTTCATTATTAATATATAAAGCTTGTTGGCGAGAGTATATATACAAGATCTCTGGGCTTTGACAATAAACGGGAGACGCATCTTACAAGAAAGCAAAGCTGTAGATATATATGATTGATGTATGAAGAAAGAAAGGAGAGTACCAGCCAAGAGTGGCGAAGGCAAGGGGAAGCATGAGGGCTTGGAAAGCCAGGTTGGAATTAAGGATGTGAAAAGCAGTGAAGAAGGAATTACCACGGGCATCGAAGTGATGAAACAAAACTTGTTCAGGCGGCATGTTATGTGGAGCCGTGATCTGATCACAACTGGAAGTGGATGGGCAAAGTTGAAGGAATGACTTGAGAGGAATTACAAAGTCTCAATATAATAAAGGCATTCAGAATTGTCGAGGATCTATATACATCAACTGCCTCATTACGTCATTACTTTGATGTCACCTCCTGACGTTATCCACGCCGGACCCATTACTCTCTTATTCCTCTCTTAAGAATTTAGGGGAAATTAAAATGAAGGACCTATATATATATAGAATAATAGTGACTGCAGAGGATCAATATTATTCTATATATAGGTCCTTCATTTTAATTGTTGCCATGATATTCTTTATTTTATTTTTTTTAAAAAAAAGGAAAAAGATGTGAGTGCCATTTGACATAAAAGCAGGAAGCATGTGTTGCACGAGGACAGAAGAAAAGAGGAAAAAGGGAAAGACTAATGAAGTTGTGGTGAGAATTGAGAAGTTACTTCCCAATTTCCCCGAACACCAAAATTCAACCTCCTTTGTTTTAGACTTGTGTCATACGCTCCATACCTTACTATTAAGTGTATGTCATTGCTCTTCACTTCATTTTGGAAAAGTACAGTAATGTAAAACATTATTTGTGATCAATTAACATAGACATATCCTAGCACGTACGTTATGAGTTGAGAAGAATAATAGGTTTATATATTGCCACAAGCGTCATGGATGAAGTCATATGGAATTCTTTCACTCAAGTACGAATTGATTTTTCATATTAAGATAGGTATGATGGAGACGGGAGAAAGTGAATGGGGATGCGTTGAAAAGAGAGGGCAGGCAACTGGAGGCAGTATATGGGTTAGAAATTAATTGCGTGCCTACCGATTAATAATGCAATATTGGCATTAAAATATGCAAATTCCAACAACTCAGGTCACAGCCCATCATAACCCCCCCCCCCCCACACACACACACCTTCCATCCCCACCACCTGCAAATGCATAGTATCTCTCTCTCTCTCTCTTTTCACTTGCATGTTTTTCCTCTCTCCCTCCATAAATTATCCGCGTACAATAAATAAAAAAATTATATCGGTCAAAAAGGATCTACATTCCTTTTTTGAAAAAAAATACGCTCCTTCCTTCTAAGACAGCACATACTTTCAAACATAAAAAATATTTTCTTTTCCAAAAGGAACTCGTATATATTTGACTTCAAATCTTGAGGTGGGACCAAATAAAAGTTTCCAAACTAAATTAAATGGATTAAACTTGATTTTATGAAGTCCTAGATTTTAAATCCATGTCCAATTTAATATTCCATCTGATCCATGTGCACCTGGATCAAGTCAAAGAAGACGGGAACTAATGAGGTATTGATCAATCTATTGTTTTTCATCATTGATGACGTCCCAATATAATGAAGTGCCTAACGCACGATACTGGAATAATATGATAAAAGCTTGGATATGGGGGACGCCCCTTGAGATTGAGATTGAGGACACGTGGCAGTTGTTGTGATTGAGAAAAGTTTCATATCAATGTTTAAAGCTCAAATTTGTAGGGGGGAGGCCCCTTCATTGAATGTGATAGAGGCCACCAACGGAGATAACACTCTATATCCAAAGTGATCGTAGGGCACATGGATCTGAGTTCATTATAGTGTGATTACGGGCAATGCTTTGCCTCCCACTGTGTACACTAGGCCCAGCAGCAAACATGCAACACTTTAGTTTCATAATTTTTTCAGTATTGTCTGTCCTAACATCTGCTGAAGCATATATAATATTCAATGTTCCTTTCTCTCACTAATTATTATCTTTTGTGTGGTGTAAACGCTACTGGTTCTCAACAATCTACACCTCATTATCATTCACCATTCATTCAGTGCCGCTATATCAAACATCAATTCCTTTTCCCCTCATAACTCAAAAATGGCGTTGCAACGTCAGGATGGTTTCTTTAATAAAGCAGGGAGCACAAGACAAAAGAAAATGCCAGATGCCCTCAAACACAAATTTAAGACTTAATTATTTGTGACATGATGACATGTCTACGTACGTACAGACCCACAGTTTCAAAGCCATATATTTCTACACTCGTTTGTTTGATATGGCATTTGGCATACAGTGCAAGGCTTAATTCTTCTGTTTCCAGTGATTTACGTACAGGACTGTAAAAGTAGATGACAAAACAGTTAACTCCACCTTCACTCCTGAGATTATTTTCAACACTTGACTTCAAGAATTAGAGCGGAGTGAAAATACACGAAGCATCAAAGTAGGACATTTAAGAATCAATAGCCGTAGATGATAGGTTGTTGTGTTAGGTGAAGATGATGAGAAGAGCATGGGAGGGCGTGGAAGGTAGAGATGGAGGAGAAAGAGATTAGAGCCTTCTCTAGGTCTTCAGGCACCTGTTCTGCAACTAACGATATTACGTACTCCAGCATGGTGCCGTCGATTGGCAGCGTAATGGGTCCATTCCTGGCGAGTCCAAACTCGTCCTCCGACCATCTCAGCAGTTCCTTCACCACCTTCTTGGTCAGATATTCTATGGGAACCACAAATCGCTTCCCATCCATACTATACACTACGAAGTGCCCCTTATTTGCCGCCCAACCATTCCTTTGATGATCTGAGTCTCTTCTAGATGGATACGAAATTCTCCCGCTCGCCGCCCTTTTCTGCCACTTCCTCGCCATCTCAATGATCCTCTGCTTCACTCTGATCATCCTCGTGTTTGGCGCTAACTGCATCCAGAGGACTTTCAGGAGACGGATGCCTTCAGTAGGAGAAAATTGCAATGTACGATTGTTTATAGACGTACGAGATGAGAGTGCGTGAATATATACGGATATATGTGTGTGTGTGTGTGCACATAAAGCAGACACACTCAGGTGCTTCTGTTTAGTCGGTGCATTGCTGATATGGGGCAGGGCCACGTGCATTGTTAAGTTATTGGCTTCACTGGGTTGGGTTTTGCTGTGAACAATGTTGATGAATGATTAAGGACAAGTTTTGCAAGAAGGCGGATTGTTTATCGGGACTAGTATGTCATCCATAAGTCTAACTGGCAAAGATGTTTTGTTCTCGGTAACCATTCATTTAACTTTTTTGGGCCCATTTCCCCAAGCAATTCTAACAGCTGCACTCACTCGTCCGTAGCCTTGACAGTAACGTATTTTAGATTGATTGAATACGGCCATACAATCTCCATAAGGACAAAAAACAAAGGACAAGTGATGTAACATTTTAGAGAAATACACAACAAAGTCAAATATGTCCATATTAAAATCCTTGAAGGGTTTTGAAAGGAAATTCTCACAAGAGAAGCCTTTCAGAGCTATACGTACAATGCATTCCATTCCACGTCATTTGGAAATGGACTGAGCCGCCGGTGTCACGTCTTGTAACGGGGCAGTCTTTAGATGGACTCCGAGGTGCTTTCAAACCCAAGTTTGGAAGCTAAGATTGAGAATAAAGCTCAAAAGCATGGGGCACGCCGATGTGGGCTAAACCTCAATTTCCAAAGTCACATTCCTTACCCAATTGTTGGCCCCGATCCGCTTTGCTGGTAGCATGACAAGTTTAGGACAAACTACTTCTCCCTCGTTTTAAATATATATAATGTAACAAAATATATATATATAATATTTTACTAACGGAAATTGACTAGTATATCATAATATAATGAATTAAAATTAAAATTTTTACTTATAGTAAATTAAGATTTAAATTTTTACTTGTAAAAGTATTTATATTTAATACCCGATAATACTTTTGATAGGATTAACTCGAATACAAGGATAAAAGAAATATAAAATATTTTACATCAATCTATTTAGAGAAGCATTTAGGTGGTTATATATAATATTACTTTTTAATTTTGCTAGGAAAATGTACCATATTATTGAAGCAAGGGACGTGTAAGTAATTTGAATATCCTATTAGGACATTTTAACCCCTTGTTGAAATAATCGTTAAATTTAACCGAACATGTGGGATTACTTGACATGTGAAATGGATGGTTTACTGATTAAATGCATAACTTTACACAGAGAGTAAGTGTGGCATTCTATCAATATCCGTAATCCCTTAGTCTCCCTCTCTCGATATCTTTTTTGTCTTTCTTCCTACATTTGCTTCAGCTTCTTAAACGCAGGTCATCATCGTCTTCTTTGGATTTCATCCTTATATACACATCTCATCTCCATGGTCTTCTTCCTTCAAATCTGATCATTGTAATTTTTGTTGGGTGAAATTTCTTCATGATTACATTGAACCATAGCGCCTATTATCATTTTCTTCACATGAAAAGCCAAGAAATTTTGTTATAAAGTAATCACGATCATGTTAGGATACTTGTTTTGCGATTGGATTATTTCAGAGTGTAATTAAATGCAGAATGTTGCAAGAATACAGAGGGGTTGTGTGCTGTGTTGAAGATGGATGGAAGTAAAGAATATGTGGTTGAACAAACAAGATAAGAAGAAAGCAATGTGGTGGCTGATGGGGATATACAATTCAAAGGTTTGAATCCGGAGAGAGTCTTTCTTCCTTTTCTCTTATAAGATTATAATATAACAGCTGGCGCTCATCCGAAAGCACCTTGTGCCATACAACAATTCATTTTTCTTTTCGATATCGTTTTTAATTGCTATGATGATGATGATTAATGATGATGGTGATAAAGAAAATACTATTTATTAATGATTTTATATATTGTAAGCTGAGAAATATACAAATAATACTTAGGAAAGAAGCATGCATGGCAAGTTATTATGCGGACGGGGAGAAAACGCCACGGTGAAGAATGACGAGAGGGGATAGGGGACACCCAGCCTTTTGCAAATGGGAAGCCAATACCTTCAATCAATTGCGCTTTCTCCATCGAATATTTATTTTCCTTTTGGATTGGTCAAATAACGATGAGTTGTATCAAGAGTCAACGCTTGAGACTTGCAACGCCAAAATTGCTTCATATGCTTTTCCATTAAGTCCTAAGGTATAGATGGAGGTAGACTCCGCTGGCATATTCATCATTTCATAATTAATATATTTGTATATAAGGCTGTCCCTGCGTGCACTTATGATGGGAGAGATATTTTGTGCATCATGAATCTTCTTAATTATATATGAAAACACCGGCCAAAATCTGACAATGGGCTTAAAAAACCGACGTCCTATACTAAACACGAATACACGATCATGGTGCACAGCGCATCCAACAAACAGCCAAGCAGGGGTCTTAATTTGGAGGCAATATTATTTCCTTGCATTCTGTTGGCTTAGTTCATTATAAGAATAGTCGCATTCAATAAAAGTCATATTAAGTGGGACGCTATGATGGCTCCAGCTGTGCTCAGCTTCAAGGCCAATTTCCTGTGTATGCTGTAGACAGCTGGAGGCAATGGGCTTTGGGATTTGGATTTGGGGTTCGGCCGGGATCATGAACAGAATGGTAATGATCATGTCGTCATTTAAAAAGACCCATGGTTTAATTAATAATGAGTAAAACATACAATTAGTTAAAATTTAAGAAATATTATTTTATTATAATTTTAATTATAATATTTAGAAAGATATTCTAACTCTTAAATATCTATATTTATGTTTTAGAGTAATATACGACTTACTTCAACCTATATTAATATTATTTAGAAAAAAAAAAATTTATTTTTAGATCATAAATAAATTAAATATTTTTTTAAAAATTATTTTATAAAAAGAAAATCCTCCTTTAAAGGTTCCACAACTTTACCAAAAGCCTAATAAAAGTGTTGGAAGTCAGGATAGAGGGGAGAGATGGAATTTGGTGGTATTCGTGTGAGTGGGACGTGAGTGGAAATATAGTTTGCTCAAACCCTATCATTGCTGCTTCAGAAGCAATCATCTCTTGCTGTGGACCATTCTTAAAGCTTGTCTGCTTTTTGTCCTTTGGCAGCCAATACTCTTACGCGCAAATGCCAACTCACCTCTCTTTCCCTTATTTTCACAAGCCTCCCATCCTTAACATTATAATACAAAATGACATGAGCACAGGCATTCAACATCAAACTTATCCATTTTACCTTTTGGTTTTAAAATAAAAAGTAACAATTCACTTTCCACATCCCAATCAGCTTACCCTCTGGAGCCTGTACACTGTACTTTTCTTGTGGGTAAAGAGAAGGGAAATGGGACGCGAATTTCCCAAAGTGCAAAAGATATATGCCTCCTTTGGCCACTGAGGCTACCACTGTACTAATAAGCAGAGTCGGTGAGCCGAGGAAGCCGCGTTCCCCCAGAATGCGTGTCCTTTTCATTCTTTCTTGTCTAAGCACTCCCACGTAGCCACAGTGTTGCGACTTGTAATCATAGTCATTTTTCTTCATTTCATATTCAATATCCCACATTATAAAACCCCTTTTAGGCTTTTACTTATATATTATGCTCATCTGTTCTCCTTCTCCCCACTCCTCCTTTCTATTCCCCCTATTTATACATTCCCTCCTCCTCTCCTTCGCCACAACACAACATGGCTTTCTTCCTCGCCCTCCTCTCCCTTCTTGTTTCCTCTGCTTCTGCTTGCGATCGCTGTGTCATCCAATCCAGGACCGCCTACTTCTCTGAATCCTCTGCTCTTTCCTGTAAGTAATTCTGTCCCCTTTTCCTCTTTGATTCCATAATCAAGTTTTCAAATGCCTGAGTTTATCTCTGTATGCAGCCGGGGCGTGCGGGTATGGCTCCTTGGCCGTGGGAATGACCGGCGGACACCTGGCGGCAGCGGTGCCTTCTCTCTACAAAGATGGTGCCGCCTGTGGTGCCTGCTTTCAGGTGCCTCCTTCAACCTCTCTTTCTCTATCGATTTTCTTTTCTACTTATCTGCGAACCGTCCTCCTGAATTCATAACATTTTTCAGATAAGATGCAAGAACCCGAGCTTGTGTACAAAAGAAGGGACCACCGTGGTCGTCACCGATCTCAACAAGAACAACCAAACCGATTTCGTGGTCAGCAGCAGAGCCTTCGCGGCCATGGCTAATAAGGGCATGGGTCAACAGATTTTGAAGCTCGGAATTGTGGACGTAGAATACAGGAGGTGAGCTTTTTCATCAATTCACCTTCACTTGTACGCGAGTCTAGACAGAGTTTCAATCCCCTTCTACCCTGCTAGCGGTTTAGGTGGTTCCCCGGGCCCACCAGGATGGCACAGTGATATATGGGTACTTGTCGCAGTGAGTTATAGTAATGATTAATAGTCAAACTAATCTATGGGGTATGTTTGTGGGTGGTTTGGAGCAGGGTACCGTGCGTGTACAAAAACCGGAACTTGGCGGTGCGGGTGGAAGAATCGAGCAAGAAACCGAACTACTTGGCGATTAAATTTTTGTACCAGGGCGGTCAAACGGAGATAGTGGGGGTGGATGTGGCTCAGGTAAATAATAATTTGTCTAATGCCTAACGAGAAATTAAGGTTGGAATGAATAAAATAAAAGGGTTGAATGTTGAAACAGGTGGGGTCTTCGAACTGGAGCTTCATGAGCAGGAAGAACGGGGCAATATGGGCGACAGATAGGGTACCGGCGGGGGCACTGCAGTTTCGGATGGTGGTAACGTCGGGGTATGACGGCAAATGGATATGGGCACCCAAGGTGCTGCCGGAGGACTGGAAGAGCGGCCTCATCTACGACTCCGGCGTTCAGATCACGGATATTGCAAAACAGGCCTGTTCTCCCTGCGACGATGGCTCTTGGTCATGAATGATGCCATTTCTTCACCATTCTTTTTTCTGCGTGTTCTTATTCTTTCCCAGTTATACTTGATAAAAAGGGACGTCTTCCACATGTATAATCACCACTTTCAGACTAAAATAAAATATTGCAGTGTATAGGGCAGGGAGCACAGTTGGGGCCATTAGAAGGGTTACCTACCCCTACCAACGACCACAGAGAAAACAGCAAAGGTGGGCCTAAACCCGAAAATAAGTTAGCTTTTGTTTGCCGCAACATGTGCCCTTTACTCTGTTTGTGTATTGAAATAATCTCCATCTTTGGATTTAGAATTAGAGCACCCCCGTCTATTTCTATGCCGTGCAATTCTCCATAATTTTCAACACCCTTCCTCACAAAGCCAATCGATTCTTTTTCCAATGTAAAGCATATATATATATATATATATATTGAGCATGCAACTGTAAAATAAATGCATTTGAAACTTGTCCAAGGAATAATGACTTGAAATGAAATCATTAGGGGGATGGGGTGATCTGTTAATTGGAAACGGCGTTGTAGCTGTGATTGGGGCTTCTGGCTGGCAAAAGGGAACGGGCGCCTGTAATTCACTAATTTGTGCTTTGCTTCACTCCATAGTTAAGCCGGGAGTAGCTTAATACTTTTTTTAGTTGGTAAAAACGCCCTATATAAAGAATATTAGTTTATGAGGTGACTATCTCTCAAATAATTCTTGATCACAAGAGTCTTCAAATATTGATGATAATAACATAACATTGTGGTATAATTTAGCCCATTCCTTAGGAGAATATTTGTTAAGTTTGTTTTGAGAATATTTATAAGTTATAATGGAGTTTTAGTTCCATAATAGCTTATGCTGAATCTATCATTTTTTAAATTCAATAACATATTCATAATATTCTTAATATCATATTAAAAAATAATATTGTTAAATCCTAAATTCAAAGTTACCCTTTTATAGATAATTTACTATTCAACTTCAATAATAACGTTACAAGAATTAAGTATATTTATAAATCATACAACTCAACTTACTAACTGATCTGGAATAGGGAGGAGCTTAATAGTCATTCCATCTAATTATTTGGAGCGTATTCAATTTCTAAGGAATATTATTTTATTGTATTTTTAGTCGTGTTTGAGGAGATATTTTAGTTTTCAGGTATCTAAGTTTATACTTAAGAATAATTGATAATTTTTCTAGTTAATATTAGTATCATCTAGAAAGAGGAGTCTACAAATTTTTGTGACAGAACTAACCGTCATTCATCCAATCATGAATTTGGCGAATTTACTTTTGGACCCAACAGAAGGCCCGAAAGCCCACTAAATATTGGAGCTTTTTTCTGCCCTGGCCCACGACACTTGTTCCTTCATTTATGAACCAGCGCCCATGTTGATCAAAAGAGACACAAAAACATAGTGGCGCTACAAAGCTACCTCAAATATAAATAGGGTTTAACTGATGACCAAGATATAAATCTTTTGAATATAACATAAGCGTGTCTAAAATCAATTTCAATAAATTCACGCCATTTTTGAACCTGCAGTTATTCTTGTTTATTGTTCTGTCGGTTCCTTTTTAAAAAAAAAAAAAATTATCGCTATAAATTGTTCAAGGTTTTGGTTTTTCCCCGTAAGAAAAGCGTAATAGGCTTCTGCCAATCACAAGTCAGTCCCATGTCTTGTAAGTCAACAAGACTTTTTTTCTACTTTTTTTTTGTGGCTGCAGTGTTTAGTCACTTTTTCCAGATTATAATTTTGTTTTGATCTTACTTTTTCAAGGTCCGTACGGTTCCTTAAAGGTTACAAAACATCCAATTGGTTTGGTTCAGAAAATTACCTATGACTAAATCAACATTGTGATCAATATGAAAAGAGAGGGTTAAAATAAATATGGCCGGCCTTGCCTTGGGGAAAATTTATATTTTGTGTTTTTAAAATTCATTAATTCATGATTTTAAAATTTATAATAAAATCTTTACAGTTTAAGTGACAATTTAAGCTATATTATCATCATCATCATTATCATAAGCGTCACATTTTCTTGTATACATTGGAGTTCATGACTGTAATTAGTGTACAACTTAGTATATTGCGCAAAGGGGGGCTTTTTCAGCCAAAATAGAAGAATGGAACAAAGAAAAGGAGGAGATTGGAGGAAGTGGCAAAGACGAATACGAGGAAAAGAACAAGATTGGAAAACTTTGATAAAGTTGAGAAGAAAGAGTGGAAGAGATTAGAAGAGGAAAAGTGATCTAATAGAGTGAGAGGAACGGAGACTTGGACGTTTTGGGTCTTTGCGCATGACTTCCAAGTCAAATCTTCCATTGTCTCTATCGTGCAATATAATTAACTAGGCTGAATTACTTGGATTGTGTAAGAGATTCAATCTCTCTCAAATAAGATCGAGAGTTACGTTCAAACATACATATATAATCAATAGAAAAATCACATTCACTCTATATTAGTTAATAATATTAGATACGAAATCGAAGGAAGGACAAGAAAATACAAAATGGGGGAAACGCGCAGTTGCTTTTGAATTCACGATGGACGAAGAAAAATATATTCTTCGTTCTTTGGGGTCACTCAGTTGACTGCTATAGGCATACATATAGCCTGTTTGACGATCCCTGCGTACCTCATTACCCATTTCATTCCATTACATATATTCAAATTGATGCTTGATATATATATTTAATGTCATCCGCTTTTCAATTTACATATATGTCGTCTATTTAATCATGATACGTACATGTAATATGATTTATATCCGAGATCTGTTTGCTGTGTGAGCCCAAAAGGAACGTCCACCTAACTTGCGAAAAAAGGAAATAAAAGAATTGAAAAATTTAGGAGAGATCGAAAAGTAAGATAAAAATGAATGAGATGCATGAAAAAAAAGAAAAAGGAATATAGATATAGTAAACATCACGCATAACTAGTTTGCTTCCTCTTCATTGGTGTTTAATTGAATGTGGTAAATTGCGGGGATTATATAAGAAGAACCACACTACTTTTTTTATTTAGGGTCGAGGAACGAAGGACCGCAGTGATTGATTACCAGTATATAATAATTGAACCTTCCTGTTCTTCTTTGACTCTTTTTGCATACCAAGTTTTAGTTTCTGTGAAAAAGAACGCGACTCGGTCAAGAACTCGATAGAAATCTGAACGGGGGAATTCTAGAGGCTTGGATATTATATTGCAAAGATATTAGTGGAATTTGCATAAGTCCTTGTTAAATTTGGTGCGCAAAAAATGTATAATATTGGAAGAAGGGAGAAGAAGGATGTGAGAGACAGTTACATAATATGTCTAGGCTTGGTTTTATGTGCTCATAATTTGGTGAAAATGGGAACGAAGTTAAGGTGAAATAATGTTAAGCAAGAATTGAAGAGAGAGCAGACGGTTGAGGGAAGGAAGGAATGCCATGGTGGAAATTAAACACAAAATAGGTTTTGAGAATTTAGGGTGGAGACAGGAGGATTGCAAGAGATAGAAGCGAAAGAATAATTTCATTTTCCGCATCATTTACGAATCGTCACTAGTTTCCTGTCTCTTTCCCCTCTTCAGATATTTATTTCTACTAGCTATGGATGTTGATTCATAACTTTATTATGTTAATGAATTTTGATGTTTTTACCCAAAAATAGAACAAGGGATCGGAAGAGGGGCTATTTGGAGAGTAGAAGTCGTAAGGGGAATAAAAAGCCGTGTGGATCCCACCTCCCTTTCCCGTTCAACCCTCACTTGTGGGGTAGCTTCCCTCTCCCGCCCTTTTCTGTTTTTTTGTTTCTCCGTCTTAAAAATCATACATACTCCTTATTACTTGTGCTCTGTGTGTGTCTACGTGGCTTCTTTCCACTGAATAGGAATGTGGGGACAATATATTTCATTGAAATTTAAAATATTACTGACATAACATTTAATTAGTCAGATCAGATTACCTAAATATTAATTACCCCCTTTACATTACAAACGAGGTTTAGGTTTTATATTTAGAAGCTCTCTCTTGTTGTCTAGTGATGGGAAGAATTTGAATTGAAAGCACAAGGAGGATGGTGCGAGTGGTAGACGAGGTCAACCCTTTCCCTTTATAAATAATACTCTTTCGCATGGCATCTCCCACCCCAACTCAACAATTACCCTTCCTCCTCTTATTCTTACCCGCAGCAGCAGAGCAGAATATGGGCGATCTCCAACTGCCGGGCTTCCGATTTCACCCCACCGATGAAGAACTCCTTGATTTCTACCTTAAGAATATGATCACCGGCACCGGAGACAAACTCTGCCTCGACGTCATCCACTTCCTCAACATCTACCTCCACGATCCCTGGGATTTACCCTCCATGGCCCACGTTGGCGAAAGAGAGTGGTACTTCTTCGTTCCCCGAGATAAAAAGCACGCCGGCTCCGGCAGGCCTAACCGTACCACCCAAAAGGGCTTCTGGAAAGCCACCGGCTCCGACCGCAAGATCCTCAGCCTCTCCCACCCCAAGCGCCTCATCGGCCTCCGTAAGACCCTCGTCTTCTACCTCGGAAGAGCTCCCCGTGGCTCCAAGACAGATTGGATCATGAACGAGTACCGCCTCCCCGACTCCTTCAACTTCCCCGACAAGGTACTTAATACTTATTCTGCATCATCTTCATTAATTATTTACTTCCCGCTTTGATTGAATAATCATATACATGATTCAGGAATACAGAATATATATAACTCATACGTGCATATATATATAAAACTCATACGTGCACTTTGATTGATTCCAACACCCCAGGACGCCATAGTGTTGTGCAAGATATACAGAAAGGCTACATCGTTGAAAGTGCTGGAGGAGAGGGCAGCGCAGTGCGAGTCCTCCTCCTCCTCCGTGCCTGCCTTCCAGCCCAAGACGGAACAGATGGAAGAGACGGTGCCTGAGCTCAACCTGCCGGAGCTCCAGTTACCCGTGAACACGGGCTGGACCCAAGACCCCTCTTGGCCTCAATTAAACAGTCCTTGGCTCCAATGTTTCACTCCCCTCACTATTTCCAAACTCTTGAATTGTTAACTCGTACTTCCTTCCACCTTGTCAATCCTGCTCCCCAACGCCATCCATAACTCTTCATCCCCGCTTTCATCAATGGATGGATCTCAATTTGATCCCACATATTTGTCCTGCAGTTCAAGGTTTTTAAATTTATATATATATA
Source organism: Leucaena leucocephala (assembly GCA_037074615.1). Classification (NCBI taxonomy): domain Eukaryota; kingdom Viridiplantae; phylum Streptophyta; class Magnoliopsida; order Fabales; family Fabaceae; genus Leucaena; species Leucaena leucocephala. The sequence continues at coordinate 145,472 of CM073561.1, read as the reverse complement.
TATATATATATATATATATAACCATCTGCCTGCAATGAAATTCCTATATATCCTCAAATCTCCAAACATGTCCTCCCTCCTATCTCCAATTTGCAAAGATATTTTTGTACAAGTCTGCTTGCGGTTTCGAGCGTTTCATCTTCAACCTAAATAAATGTTCGGTGAATTCTCTCCAACGACATTTTATGTTAATCTACAACTAATTATTATTGGTTCCTTCAATTTTATTATATGCGCCACTCGACATATCTAGAATGAATTCAATTCATTGTCACCTAAATGACAAATATAGAATAACAAGTATAAATCCTTTACACATCTCACCGTATCATTCGAATAGCTTGAACATTATATATACACAACCATTTATTTTTAATTAAGAACTTTATTTTCGGAAAAAATGGCTACTGAAAAAATAAAATTATATGCTTCCTCTCTATCCCTATTTGTTTGTACGTCTTCATAGAAAAAACATATAGACTAAGGAGAAAGCAAAATTTATATACAATGTAATAATTATTTTTTTTCTTTTTCAGTTTTATCCTACATTTAATGACCCGCTTTTAAATCTTACTATCTTCAACAGAGGTATTATTCGAAACAAGAGTTGATCCAAACATGCCTTAGTTTAAGAACAGAATGAAAATACAAATTAGGATGAGTAAATAGGAATAAAAAAAATAGAATTTAACCCACATGAGAAAATTTAGAGATGAAGGGTGGATGATTCAATTAGGTTAAAACCTTAAAATTACTTAGTTTAAAAAAAAAAAAAAGATAAAGGAGGAAAATAATTGAAGTATTTATTTAACTAGTGTATTTACAGAATTCTTTTTGTGGTTCACGGAGTTCTGGTTTGGCACAGTCCCAAGTGTGGCCAGTGTGGGAACAGGGATCAAAAGCGATGTTTTTGGATAACAGCACAATTAGGGCCGAATTGGTTGGCTACAAATTGGATGAGGGAAAAATTTTCCCTTGATGCCAGCTGTTTAGTTGCCAAAATTCTGTCAACCAATTTTTCCTTCTATACAAATTTTTTCCTCTAATAGAAAATCCGATCCCACCTATTTTGGTGGGATTTGATGTTCCCTCCTGGGCGAGAAATTGCGAAATATAAAATTGTCCTCAATTATACATAAACAAGTCGACACTAGACAAGTTTATTTGCTGAGATTTGAAGAGCAAGTTGGCCGACAAAGCTTCTGGGGTGGAGATTGAACAAGTTGGGAGGTGGATTAGTCTAGTTCTATATATTTGCTTTCTCTTTTATTTTGCCTCATACTCCTCTTTTGTAAATTTGTGGGTTTCTTTCTTTGAACTCACAAATCTCTAGACTTATATTTAACTTCCCCTTTATCATCTGAGTTTGTGTGTCTTCTTACTGTTCATAATTGCCTCTCTTTATGAGATAAGAATCAATTCCACATATATAGCTCTTTCAATTCAATATCAAATTTGACAAATGACCTACCATTATAATACTCTTTAAGTCTAGTTTCAAAAACAACAATACCTATTTCAAAATTCATTGTATTATGAAAGATATAAATGAAAGAAGAAAAGAGATTGGAGCCAAGGCGTGATATATCAACACTATTTTTTTTAAAAAAAATATTTTCTTCATATAAAAATATTTGAAATTGAGATCAATGCTCTTGAATTGAGTTTAGAGTGTATTTTCATATGAAACAAATTTCAAATCAAATATATTTGTAGTTTAAGAGATATTTCAATAATATCAAAGAAAAACCGTAATTGGTGAAATACAGATAATAGCATAACTTGAAATAGATTTATATTAATCAAATTCCCTTTCTCACTCCAACAATTGATTTGGGCATAATTAATTAATTATGCTTTATATTACTATGTCAAATGAAATATATATTTAGCTATGAAATTGATTATGGTGAGTGAAATCAATTTTATTTATACAAAATGAATTTGGTTATACCAAATTGATTTTAGTCACTGTATTTCTAAATTACTCTGTTTTATTCTGTTTTATATCATGTAAAATAGGGTAACTAGCTCCTAAAATAATTTAGTTCAGGTCTGGTCCTTTATAGGGCTGGTCTTGAGAGCATATCGAGTAATTTCAAGATTCCCATACAAATTCTACCATTATTATTTCTAAAATTATGGAAGGTCTTTGGATCATGGCAGAGTCTTCGTCTTTCTTCTTTTTCTGAGTTTCTTTTTCCATCAATTCTCATGCACACGAACTAAAACTGAGGTCCCAATTAGAGAATTTGTAGATACACGTTTTCCCCACATTTTAGTTCGTGCTCTTTTCCTCTCTATCTTTGCTTCTTTATTTTCTCTCTTGCTTAATTCCTTCAGTAGTCCAATTCGGGTTATTTATAAGCCACGTAGTTTTTTAGCAATTAATATCCAAATCTTGCAAATGCTATATTATATAACAATTTAGTGGCTAATGTCCCTTGATCGTGGCTTGTTAAGGCTTAGTAGAAGAAGTCCCAATTGAGGGAATCAAAATCTCACATGCAAGTGTCTTTATATTTATATTTATATTTATTTATTTAAATTATTATATCAATAATTGAATTTTTAAATATTTTGATTTTTAAGTTAGAATATGAATTTAGTTAATAAATACTCATCAAGACTAATATGGTCATTTGTATGTTTATGCTAATTTTTATTTTTATATTGAATATTTATATTTATTTAAATTATAATTTTTAGGAATTATTGTATGAATAATTGATTTTTTCAATTAGAATATGAATTTATTAATAAATCCTTATTAAGGGTAATATGGTCATTTTCATATTTTTCCTACATAATTTTCAATCACTTTAAACTAAAACAAATATAAAATTTTTCATCAAACCATCTTATTTTCCATATCAACTAAAATTTGGTGGGCAATTTTTTATTCTATTTCCTTTCTTTCCGTTCAAACCCTTTTGTTAATCAAATGGGCCCTTATATTTTTTTTTGCTACAACAATTTTTAGAAAAATGTGTGTTCACCCACGATATAAAGGCAGGATAAAGTCTTCCTTCCTCTTAAGCAATATCAATATCAGACAGGGGAAGCTATCAATTACCCTCAGATATAAACTTAGGTACCTATGAACTAGGATACTTCTTTAAGCACAGCGACTGGAATCATAACAAAGTGATACTCCTCAAAGATCGAATACGCTCCAAATGCTTATATTTTTTTTGTAATAAAATTTTTGAAAAGGGGTTGGGCTCACCCACGATCTAAGGGCAAGGCGAAATCTCTTTTTCTTCTAGACGATACCAATGTCAAGTAGGGTGAGCCGTTAATTACCTTCAGGCATAAATATAAGCACCTAGGAGTTAGCATTCCTCCCCAAGTACCGCGACTGGAATCACAATAAAGTAATATCCCCTAGGGATTAAACACGTTCCAAATTGTCGCATATTCCTTATATTTTTTTGGGTACAGAAGAGGGTTAAATGCCTGAAACAATACAACTAAACTATTATGGGATCAAATCCTAAACACTCATTAGCTATAAGAGATATCACATGTGAATGGCACGGACTTATAATTGACGTGGTAATCAAACTATCATTTGCAGAACATCTGTCAGTTTATTATGCGTTTTTGAAATATGCTGAATCTTTAGGTCATATGGTTGTTGTAAAAGAGTCTGTATCTCATACTGTAACAGGCTGCATGTATTAATTCTTTGGTTAAGTAGTATGTTTATCACATTCTTAGCATCTGACTCCAAAATAATATTTTTTAAGTCCTAGATCCCAAGTAAGTTTGAGATATTCATAAACAACCCACATTTCTACTTCCATTACATTACAAGATCTAAAATTCCTCGTAAATCTCACCACCCAACTTCCAGAATGATCTCTAATATAGCTTGATTCCGCCATTTTATAAGTTCTAAATTAAGACTCCCCAAATTAGATCCCAATTTTTTATACCATATGATCATAATCCTCTTTTGAGATTTAAAGCAAACCAATATTTCAAAGGAGCTCTAAAAAAAGCTGAATAAAATTTGGGATGAATTAATAAGATCCAAACCTGTTTGGTATAAACACAATTATGAAGAATATGTAAAATATTCTCTGTATCCTTACAGCAGAATTGACAAATTGCATTAGTTGATGACCATATGTTTCTCCAAGTATTCGTTAAAAGATAGTTGTTGAAAGCTATCAACATAAATACTCGAATCTACTTAGCACCCCTCTATTTCTAGATATTTTTGTAAATGTAATTATATGTATTGACATGTTGAGGCTCAATTTGAAAGTAGACACTTTTGGTAAAATTATCCCTATCCGTAACATTCTATGCCATGACATCATTTCCCCCTTGGGCCATCGGTGGAAGCATGCTAATTAATCTTTGATAGGCATAACTTGAAAGAATAATAGCTAGTCTTTAAAAATCTCAAGTCCACAAATCAATGCATGAACTTACTATTTTCTTCTTATTAAGCAAAAGGTACATAGTTAATTGGGCCCTCCTCAAAGTTGTAGCACATGATAGAACAAAGGGCCCCTACTGTAAGCACAAAAGAACAGGTGGGCTGCTCTGCTAGCCCAAACCAACATCAGTCTTGCAGAAGCGAATCCAGTCATCCACACCAAATTATCATCGTGCACCGGCGGACCAACTGCCATGCAAAGCCGAAGAAGAAGTTCCAGCGACTAAGAACCTTCTGAAGGTAAAGGAATGCGTAGAACTATAGAGACACGCCATTATGAACATGGACAGTGCAGCCCCGCTGCCAGCCCATGTTGGGTGCTCAAACTAATTAAATGAACAGATCACATGGATGGCGTTTGTAATTTTATTAGTAATGAGAGCGTATGATCTCCGCTGACTCAAATCCAAAAGAATGTTATTGGATTTAACAATAATAAAAAGGATGCATTATTTTGTTTGAGTTACTGACCCCCTTGTTATTGCCCCATAATTTAATGAGTGTGGATGACTTGTGAGCATGTTGAAATATTCAAGTTGGGAGCATGTACGTGGGCCTAAAGGTATTGTGAGGGTTTGAATTGTATTGTGATGGGAATGTGGGAAAGTTAAGCAGAGACACGGAGGCGGGTTTCTGAAACAAACATCATTCATGTGTTATTGCCCTCTCAACACAAAGCTCTTATTATCACAAATCCCTCCATCCCCTGTCGCCTTGACCCTTGAGAGCTCGCTTTCTTGTGCTTTTCAGACTCTCCTCCTTTCATCTCCTGATTTGTCCGTCGCCATTCCCAGGCACTGACCAACCCACGTGCACCGCACATGCATCCATCTCATTATTCATTTTGATTCCCCTCGTTTTTTCTTAAAAAGGCCACATCCAAATCCAAGGCAAAACACATGTTCCGCGATCTGGCAAGAAAAGGAGGTGGTACGGTGGTTCCAAAACCCAATTAACTCGCAACTGACCTTTCATGGGATGGATTGTGCATGGATGCATTATCTTTTATAAGAGTATATAATAACATGCTTAAACTCCCTTCCCTGTTCTCGTCCACATTTGTCAATCTGTATTCACTAAATATTCGAATCACATCCCCATCCAATAAAAATCTTCTATCTTTCCCAACTATATATCCACAGCAATGGAAAAAAAAATCCCCTCCTTGGAGACGAATGCCGCAGAAACAAGAATGTTTGCTGAATGGGAGGGTTAGAAGATTGCTTGGAATCTGAAAAAGAATTCTTCAGAAACAGGAATTGAATTTGTTCTACATATATCCTTGGAGATGAATCTGACTTCGGTTGTCCAAATATTCCCCGTTAGAGGTTAGACCGCTCCTCCTCGGCAACCTGCTCTTCTTTCTTATCACCAATATCCGCACTTTTATCTTCCGTCTCGCTACCTTCAAGACTGTCATGAGTTTGCTTTTGAGGATAGGCAACTTCCCCATCTTTTGCCTCAACGTCTTGGCATATGCAAGAGGAAGGATTTTCATGAAACTCCCCCCTGCCGGCCTTTAACTCATCTGGCTCTCCCATGAATCCGACCTGATGAGTTCGAACCCCGGATGCAAATTCTTCCCAAGTCATAATATTTTTGTTCCTAAACAACCGGTACAACTTCTTTGCATTTGGTCGAATGGTAGGTTTGTGGCCGAAGTACCTCCTGCAACAGAGAGCATGACCGCACGCACGTACATGCAGAGTCAATAACCAGATTTTTTGCCTGTATTTATCAGTATAAAGAAAGCTCGAAATAGAAACCAACTATTGAGAATAACAGCCTTTGATTAACTAAAAATCTGATAATAGTGACTTCAAATATCATAAGCGGTTCAATTTTGTTGGTTTGGGTAAAACATAAGTGGTACTTTTAGGCCTACATAAGACGAACAGAGAAAAAGAAATCTGTCAGTAGAACCTAAGAAGACACTTGAGAAGTGTCTGTTTTTGCTTTTGGTAGATCACTGATAGTTCAAGACATCATACAAATAGATTTCCATACTTTTGAGACAGAACGAGAGTCACAGCTTACCTCCTTCCCGCGAGCATTTTAGCCATGTTGCCATTGTTATTGGTGACAAAAACGTCACTTTCATCACATACTATGAAATCAATTGCTGCCATGCGAGAAGAAAATGGAGCAAATGGTACCAACTCTTCCCTGTTAAGTAAGGTCTCCTTTGAATGGAAGTTGGGGAAAAGAGCCTTGAGGGGTGCTAATGTTTCATCACCTCCATATATTTCTCCAGATGCCACGTACAAGTGCACATCACTTCCAAAGCCCAATGCTCTTAGCATAAGACCTACTTCCTCAGGGGTAAGTGGGCATCTTCCCCGCCTTCGTACTTTGTCAGGGTTACTTGCCTGTGATTTCAATAAAATTGCATCAGTATTCAAACAAATCAACAAGATGTTGAGCTGCGGTATTCCTAAGAAGAATGCATAACCTCACATTTAAACTTTTCCATCGCTTCCGAATTGCACCAAGTTCTATTCTTTCCCTCTCTCCCCCGCCATAATAGCATCCAGAGAATGCAAGCATGTCGGGTTCATACCTGGGAGATAATCATCAGTCAAAATCAACAAACTATCCCAGTGAACTTGTAATTAATAAAATGAAATTAACATATATCTATGCTTTTCAGTTACATAAGTGCAAACAATATCTTATCCCACAAGCCAAGCACAACCTGATGTTTGCTTGGCTCATAAATAATAGATGCAGAGGCAAGTTTTAATCAGAACTAGTAAACCTTACCTCAAATGTAGAGCAACGAAATGCTTGCTTTTCATTCTCATCCGCTCAACTAATAATCTACCCATTTCTCGGATAGACTTGGTAAATTGAAGAGCATGGTAGTTAACTCGGCACCTCAGCCTTTGAAGATCTGCATCCAACCTATTAGAAAGTCTATAGTCAAACTTAGTGAGCTGAACAACCTGCATCAACGATAAGCGTCATTCAAGGGATATATATATATATATTATATACCGAAAAGAAAATATATCGTTATAATAAAACAGATACGCGCATTAAAACAATCAGCAAGACCCAAAACGACTAAAACAAGGGACACAAACCCAAAACAGAGGAAAAACAAAATGAGACAGAGCTTATGCCTTGTAAATCGAAAAGAGCAATGGCCAATTTCTGTCTACCATGATTAGAGAAAGTGGCTATAGAGGGTGGTAGTCCAAGGGCTAACTTCAATGGGTCCACCCTCTTTGGGGCCGATACTGCACATATAGTAGCAGCTCCAAGAAACCCCTCCTATAACAGGGGGAAAAGGAAACAACTGAAAGTTAATAAAAACTTCCAGCACAGAACAGAGCATAGCAGACACAAACCAGCCATCACTAACAGCAAAATTACTGTCAAGACGACATGATACGCACAGAAGAAATAAAGAATACAAACTACAAAGACAAACCTAACACGAAGCAGGGGGTAAACAAGACACCAAAAATGCTGCCAGAGACACCCCCTCCCAAAACCTGGGCAACTCCACAAAATCGAACTCATGATTTCTGGATGGCTACAAACCAGACACCAAGTTTCTTTAAAGCAGATTCCAGAGGACCTCCTAAATCAGGGTTTGCACTGTTCAGAAATGAGGATCCTTATTCAAGGGATAATTGAAATTATCATTGCATGAATATTTTGCCAAACTCAAGACTGGCCCAAACATTTAACAATTTCAATTTATGCTAGGGAGTTGCAAAACTAGCAGTCCGACAGAATTTAACTATGCACTCTTTCAAGGACTGCTTCCAATTATGAACCACAATAGCAAATATTCAATGAAATCAAGCATAACAACACTTACATGCCTCTTGACAAGATGAGGTAAAACACGATCCTCATAGCACTCAGGAGTGCATTTCCTTGGAACCCGGATTGAATATGGGATCACGGATTTCTCTCCCTCATTTGGAAGCTGTTTAATAATTCTAACTTCATCCCGAAGGAATGATATAAACAAGTCCGCATCAAATATTTCAGCGAAGTTGCTGCCAAGATATAACATATCACGTATAAATTAAGACAAAGCGAGACAATGGATTCACCTTTCAATTGAAACAGAAGATATTCTTAGCATATGTCTACTAGAAGTAAAATGTAATAGCGGACCTTCTGTCTTTCCAGAAAGATTGCTGATCCAGTGTTGGAACAACAAGCGTAGCATTCAAAAGATATGCTGCTACAACTGCATCTATAATCTGCAGACAAAGTAATAGCTTTCGGCATCAAAAAGCATTTCATTTATATGCATACAAAATTACTCATGCCATCTGATACCGATCAATGAGTTTTTGGCTACCAAAGAAAACTATATAATATAGACCAATGCCCAGACGATAATATTAATTGTTTATACCAACATGTCTGCTGAAAATGTTCATTCGTTTTGGTTTAAATTATGTCCTCCATAATAACTTAAGGCACTGCTTTTAAATCTAAGTGTGGAGTTAGGGATAACTATACACATATTTCTGGTAACACCATTTACATAGAATCTCTACGTTTCTGGTGCTTTCTATGAATGTCATTTCTTACTTGGGACGCTTGAAAAATATCCTGTATTGACTGTATATTAAAAAAAATCCTTATTGACTTAAGAAAAAAATATTAATCTTCGAAACGTAGAACCAGTCTACAAAATGAATGAAAATGCCATCGACCTAAGGTCACAATCATGAATGTCAGCCTGCAAATAGAACGAACAAAAAATGGAGATGACTTCAATGGTCTAAATATATAAATGTCAAATTTTTTATTGAAGATATAAAAGTATACATTTGGTCCTCACTTAATACAAAGTTTTAATTTGATCTCTTAATTTTATAAACTATATTTCTAGCACTTTAACCCTATACTATTAGTATCAAATGATAATGTTTTGTGCCAATCATTATTATTTCAAAAAAATTAAACCTAATATGTCAACATTTGAGAATGTTTTTTCCATATTTAAAATTTTAATGTTGCATTTTTTTTCTATTCAAATTGATGGTATTTTAAGGTTAAGTATTGAAATGAAAAGGCCTTTATAAGGGCTAAAATGAAACCTTTAATAAAATTGCAGTACAAAAAATAATAAACTTTTGTCATTTTCTGTTTTTTTAAAAGAAAACTCGGGTTTTCTAAATAAGTGACAACAATAAATATTAACAAGACACGCTGCAGACTTAAATGACGAAGAATTGATCGTTGCCTATGACCCAAAAAAACCATAAATAAGTTATTCTGCAATCAATACCATAGATGATCACAAAAAGGGACAAAAAAAAGGGAAGAACAAATTAAATCATGGTTCAAGAAGCTCACCCCTGTTCTTTGTTGATTCAATCCTCCACTGGTAGAAATCAACAAGTATCGATTTGGATGCGTTTTGATACTAGAATCTGGAAGAAAAATTTACATGTGCAACTAATTTGAAAACTCAACAAGATTCTTTGATTACAAGTTAATCAAAGGAAAAAGGCCGATCAACCACCAGCCCATAAAAGCAGTAAAATGTACTCAACACATGGTTTGATTTAATATGCAATCACCAAATGGGAAAAATGGATTTTACCATTTTGAGCGCAAAAGATTTATTCTTTCTTTTTTAACTTCTAAGATGATTGGATAAACTTACACGAAAACATATCGCTAGCATTGCTGCAGCCATAGTAAAGGTGCGAATGAGTCGAACTCCATAAATCACGGCCTAAACTACCTCCATTTGCCTTTAAAATCGGAAGAGAAAAATGATAAACAAAAACAAAATCGGATAAATTTTTTTTTCTTATTCATAATAAAGCGGAAGTGTTCTTACTGGAACATGAAACACCAGGCCCCGATGGGAGTTCAATGGAGAGCCGACTTCGTCATGAAACTGGGAATCATCGCCACAGCGCATGAAGCAAGATACCGTTTAAATGATTAGCATACAAAACGATAAAAAACAATAGAGACAAGTAAAGGGAAACAATAAATAAATAAACAGAAATAAGGGTGGCTCTGCAGACAAGAGAAGCAGGGGACTCGGAATCCAGAGTGAATAGGGACGGTGGAAAATGAAGGGGAGGAAGAGGGGTTACCGAAGAAAGGTGATGTACGGGAGAGGGAGCGAGCAGGGAGAAGATGGCAAAGAGCAGCAGGAAGCAACCGGAGACGGCGGAAACGAGAAGGCGGTGGAGGTAGCGGCGACGCAGGAGATTGGTTAGGAGGAGGCCGATGATGGTTAGTGTGTCAGCGTGATGCTTCTTTCTCTTCATGGAGTACAATGACATGGCGGTTGGAGAGAGAGAGAGAAGCGATGATTTTGAAGGGGGTTGGGTTGATAACATGAAGATGAAGGAGCAACTTCTCCCACCTCAACTCTGACAACGATTCTTGCCTTGTTCATCCTGTTCTTGGGTCATCTCACAACAAACTCCAACGATGGCCCCACCCCACCCGACCCCATTTAGGAAGTTTGTAAATTAACTCTTTTTATTATTACAACAATAATTAATTATGACATGAGGCTGTAAATTGATCTTCATCATGTCATGTGATGTTGGATAAATTTGTTGAGATCTCATGTTAGTTATTTAGGATTAAATTTAAATATTATAATAAATATAAAATAGTAGGATTATGATAAGTTACTTCAAAGCATATTAGGAGGCATTTCCGGGCTTAGACGTTGACGTCCATATGACTCTGAAAAAGCAGTTGAATAGTAAATGGGAAGATTGTAACATCCTAAGCGAAGGAATAAGCATGAGCGTTACCCTCCCTATACTCTTCACGTGAGTTTCGCGTGTTACGTCGCCTCCCATCTCATTCCTTTAATTTATTCTTCCGATTACGATATATGTGGGTGATGAATCGCGTTTCTGTCTTTTATAAGTATTCACGCTTTCATTTTTCTTTCTTGAAATCTTGGTTATACATCCTTTATCTATATATCTATCTATATAAACGGTTGAGAATGAAATGGGAGCAACCTGCAGCAGAAGAAGGCGACGAATGAATAAATGAATGGGTGAGCCGAGTGTCAACGACAGTAAAGGGCCAACGTTTCATCTGCCTACACTAACCTATATATGCTTTTCAATCTCATTGATGATGCTTTCAGGATGGAGATACGTGATGTGTATGTAATTCACAGAGGATTCATTTCTGTGAATTACTCTAGTTATGTGTGTATGTGTGAATGAGGATCTGGGTGTTAACAACTATTATTCAGGAGATGATAGATTCATCAGTTGCATATTAATATCCAAAATTAAACCCTGGCGGAAAATATCAACAAATGCATATTTGCCCGCTTGTATACCACCTACCATGCAACTACATCCAAGTATGCAGTTTGAAAAATGAGTGCGGTTGTTAAAACTAATATTAGTTTATGTCCATAGCTACCCACCTTTTAACTATATTCCTTCATATTGTAATTATAAGACAATTATTTTTTCTAAGAAAATTATTAAAACTAAATAAATGAGTTATTTAATATTATATTTAATATCTTAACATAAATTTATATTATATACTTTTTAATCTACTCAAATTAGTCACTTAACTCTTATATTAATTATAATTTATTAGTTTATTTGACTTTCTTATAGTATCCAAAAAATGAGAAATACTTATATACTCTAGAAACTTTAAGTCATCTTAACTTTATCCAATAAAAATCTAATAACTTAACTGATAATTTATCTAAAATATTTATAATTTATTTTATTTTTTTAAAAATAAATATTTTAATTTGAAAAAAAATAAAATCTCATATGAACCAAATTAAATGGTTTTTTTATTAAAAATAAAATAAAATATAAATTAATTTATATGAATCATCAGCCAACTAAAATTATAATATCTTAAATTGTTATATTTTGATTTAACAGAATTTATATGTTGTGGTACTCATATGTAAGTATTTATCTATAAAAAAAGTAATTAATTCTTATAATTACAATAGAATGTAGTAATATCTTTTTTAATCTCTCACATGAATCTTATTATCTTTAAGTCATATGCGTTAGGACGAATGCTTAATTTTAGAGTTATGGTATAAAAATACACATGTACTTTTTTTTAAAAGTGTGTCCAACACCTAGGTTCTTTAAAAGTTTAAAAATACTTATAAATTTTTTAAAATAAGAGCAAAAATATCATAACCGTTAGATTGCCTTAACATACATTATTTTTCTAGTAGGATCTATGCTATTAAAAAAATAAAAAGGGTAAAGGTGCAAAAAAAAAACCTATACATTTCCCCCCCCCCAAAAGTTTGCCCAATATCAAAAGTTGGTGCAAAAAAAGCTATAAATTTTTAAAATTATAACAAAAAAGACAAACGTTAAAATAGGTTAACATCTATCTATTACCACATAAAAGTATCCAAAATACCCCTCATTTAAAAAAAAAAAATCCTTATATCCATCCTCTTTATCTAAAATCAACTAGAAACAAAGAAACATCCAACTAAAATCTACCATAACCAAACAATCTAAAATCATCAATAACAAACAACCAGAAACAAACAAACTTAATAAAATCAAACTAAAAAACAATTAAATTTAGATATAAAATTGTTTGTTTATAGTAAATTTTGGTTGGAGGCTTCATTGTTTTTAATTCTTTTAGAGGTAGAGGATGGATAAAATGAGAGATTTGGTTTTTGAATGAGGTATATTTTAGTACTTTCATGTGGTAATAGACACATGTTAATTTATTTTAATGTTTGTATCATTTTTAATTTGTTCTAATGCTAAAAATTTATAGGTATTTTTGTACCTTCAAAGAATATTTGATATTAGGCACACTTTAAAAAAAATGCATAAGTATTTTTATACCTTTATCCTTTTTATTTTTTAATAGCATGTGCCTCACCAGTAAAAAAAAAATAACGTCGGTTGAGACAATCTAACAATTATGGTATTTTTATTCTAATTTTAAAAATTTATAGATATTTTTACTCTTCTAAAAAACCTACGGTGTGAACACACTTTTAGAAAAATGTAAATGGTTATTTTATACCTTAACCCTTAGTTCTATACTCACTTTAGACTAAAAGTACGAAGGGGCATTCATCTTCAATAAAAAATACTTGTATAATCACTTAGACTAAAAGTACGAGAGGGGCATTCATCTTCAATAAAAAAAATAAAATAAAAAGAGAATACACGTATCATCAAGTACATGAGCTCTTTTGTTAATTAACTTGGGATTTGAACACATGTATGTCCCAAGTTTTTTTTTATTACAATATATAGTATTTTGAATCCTTTGAGGTCTTATATTTCATCCTACTGTTGTTTTTTTTTGAAAAATAAATATATGGTAAAAGCTAGTTTTTTTATGTGCAAAAAAGTCTAGGTGAGTTGGCATCAATCTCCTATCAATATTAAGGTATAATTTTAGATCTCGAAGAATATTTATAAAAGATTTATGATATTGTCTATTAAATAAGTTCTCACAACAGTAATAGGAATTGAACTTGTATCCTTATGAGATACGGGTATATTCTATATTATTTGTATCAACTCTCATTAGCTATAGTATAGTAAGAGCTACTTTTTTTAATCTTATTTGCCACAAATGCAGGCATTGGCAACATTACTTAATTGATGCCCCTCACATTTAAGTCCATGCCATACGGCACGTTGCTCTATCACTAAGTAATTATTTATGATACATTCGTTTGGTTAAACTTTCTAGATTGGAAAAACAAATTACATCTGGGAGAAGAGCCATATGCTCGTGTCAATTAGCAACAAATAAACTAGGTTGAATAGATTTATAGCAATAGTGGCAACCTAGATTGTTTTCCTCCGAATTAGGATCATTCAATGAAACCATGATTTGTTTTTATGTAAATGCTCCATTCTTAAACACCAAGATCCCGGGGGGGGGGGGGTGTTGGTTTAAATGGATGAAACCATATTTAAGATAGACTTGCTAAACTAGAACCTAACAAGTAAACAACTATCAATAGAATGTAGCTAGTTTAGGAGAATTCACTCGACGCTTCATTGTCCTCATTCTTTTTCAATGGATTGCTGCTTTGGTCTTATGTCCTATTAATGTGTTTTCACCCAAATTTACTGAAGCAGGCATTCAAAATTCAAGAATTAACTAAATTAATAACAGCTGAAATCTCAAATTGCTACTAAATAATTCACTTAACTAGCATTTCAAATATAGAAATCACATAAAAAACATGTGGAAGTGTTGAGCCATGAACTTCTTCCAAATGTGTCTAATTAGTCAACTAATCACGTCCACAATTTTCAATTGAACGTTAAACAAAAAAATTCCAGCACACAAATCATCAACAACTTGCCAACTTGAAAATCGAGAAGTAAAAATGGCAAGATAGCAAGGGGTAACATGAGATTCAATTTGTCCACTTAGTAAAAATGTAGGAAAAAGACGGGGTTGTTGTATAAAAGTAAAAAAGTTATAATTTACCGAGTAAAATCTGAACAAGTTGCATCTGATGTAATTATGTAAAGCATGCAGCAGCAAATAAACGTCTGTTGCTAATGGCTGAATTGATTTCTTGGTTATTGTTCTAGAACCTTGATCAGCCTCTGCTTCGTTGGTTGGTTGGAGATGAGTTGAAGTACACAACCGCCAAGTCACTTTTTGAAGATAGTTCCAGTTTCGCATCAATCTTCCAACTGTCAAAACCAGCCCGTACCTGGGTAACCGATCTCTCTTTTTCTGCTACAATATATATTCATCTATCTACCCTGAACTACTCGGGGTTTTATATTCCATTCTGCTTTAGTTTTTGGTTCTACTGATTTCCTAATTCCTTTGATGGAGGAATATATTTCTGCTGTAACCCAAGTGGTAAGTTTGTTTGATTTGATCAAGTTTGGTTCAATGTTTTGTTTTCTCTCTTCATGCAGTTGGTTTGGTAGGTGTTTGATATACTATGGGGTTAAATAGTTATGTCTTCACAATGTAGATGAATTTCTCAAATGAGATGCGATTCCGATGTTAACCTGTGGTTATTGTTAATGGGAAAATTTATCGTAAAAGTGGACATTCTAGAGAAACTCGTTTTTATGTGTATTAATGTAATGGGGTTCAAAGAGAAAAAGGAAGAAGACTGGGAAGGGGGGCCACCAACTTCGGATTGTTCTTATTTGCGGTTGGAAGGAATGAGGAAGAGGGGTTTTCCTTGGGAAGTTCGTCATCATTTATTAAATGGACAGACAAGAAGTTAGCAACTCTTTTCTAATCTAGTCATCAATTTTTTGCAATTCAACATATTCGATTTGGAATTGAATCTGATTAAAATTTTCAAGGATCCAATTGGAATCATTAATTCTCTGATGAAATCGAGAGATAAGGGTTTATAATTCAGTCATCAACTAATTTAGCCTCAACTTTGTCTTTCAGAAATCTCTGGGAGTGGTGAAAGCCCAACAGAGACGAGTACCGCTAGGAAGCTTGTTTCTTCTAGTTCTGAATCGGACCTTGATCGACCCAATATTGAAGATTACCTCCCATCTGGGTCCACCATTCAACAAGAACCTCATGGGAAGCTGTGCCTGTATGTCTTTCTCTTTTAGTGTCTTGCAGCTACTGTTTATTTGGATGCTAAATAAAAGCGAGCTGTTAGCAAGGAGCAGATTTTGATTCAGTTGATTCTGTTGGAGCATAGGGATTTAGTTGATCTTGTAAAATTTCAGCTTTTCCCTCCTCTGTGTCTTCTCCAAAAATTCTTGGCAAACAATCAGAACTCTTTATATTTGTGTTATTTGGTTATTGGTTTTCAGGCATGACTTACTCAACATTTCTCCTACTTTATCCGAGGCAGCTGGTGCCATTGTAGATGTAAGATTAGCCTGTTTTCCTAATTTCGCTATCTTCTTACTTTTGTGGTTTTGAGATTTGACACAGCACCGTTATTTTAGATAGATGATTATCATATGTTGAAAATCATGAATTTGGTGGGCCTCAAGAAAAGCATGCAGACTAGCTGTTGTGTACTGCTTCTCTTTAGGATTTTTTATGTTCTGTTCTCAGGGATTATTTAGTCTTGTATTTGGAATCAGCAATTTATTCCCAAGCTCATAAAATGTGTGAGAAATATCACACACACACAGTTTGAGATATTCTTCAACCCCTTGTTTGTCACCTTCGGTTGTTTGCTCACTAGTTGAAAATTTCTATGTTGGATAGGATTCATTCACGAGATGCTTCAAGTCAAATCCTCCTGAAACTTGGAATCGGAATGTTTATTTGTTCCCTTTGTGGTGTTGTGAAGTCTTGGTTAGATATTTGATATTGTTCCCTTCAAGGTTAGCTTACACCTTTTTCATATTTACACACAATCATGTTATGCATGATGCAGTAATGAGGACTCTTATTATTTTAGAGTCGTCCTGGCTTGTATATGTATAGGATTTGAAGTTCAACTTTGATTACATCAAATTTCCTTTTTAAACTTGACTTATGAAGCTCCTTTGTGTTTCTCATTTATAAACTCATATACTGTCAATTATGTTTGGCCTTGTGATACATCTTATTTGAAGCTACAGGGTCCTAGTGCTGACAATAGGATGGATGATAATATTTCTTTCATCCTTCATTCCTGTGCATTTCCTATTGAAGGGACACGACAAGTTGAGGGAAAAGATCGAGGTGCCTATTTCCCCCCCATGTTATGTCATTCAATTTTTAGTTTCCCCCCTCTTAATATACACTATAAAAAGAACAAAGAAGGTTTAAACTGATTGTTTTAGATAATATTAAAGCAGACAAAATGAATTTTGGTTCTTGGTCGTCCTTGTGTTTCTTAATATATATATATATACACACAAGGTTAAAGTAAAGTTTGGCCAATTCATTGGTGGAAATAATTTCAATTTATACTTGTGTTCTAAATGAACTCAGCTTTTTGATGGATGCTGGACACAGTTGAGCGCGCAGAAATAGTTATAGTCCAACCCTTGATATCATAGCATATACTGTCTAGAGACTCTGAAGTTACTGTCTTTCATATTTTCTCCCTGTTCTGGTACAATTCTGATGTGACTTTTATACATCAAATTGGATATGATTCAATGACCTTGTCCTTCAGAGGTCTTTGGTGGAGATGATGTGCAGTGTTTTTGTTGCATCGTGGACTGGGCTTGTCAAATATCATGGGCCACGGCCTAGCATAAGACCAAAGCCGGTATGTCTAATATATATTGATTGCCAAATGTAGTTATTTTTATATTTAAGTAAAGGTGAATGTTATTGACTGATAATCTGAGTTCTCCCTACATTTCTTGAACAAGTTTTTGTGGCCAACTATACTTCCGTGATTGATTTCATTATTTTAGAACAGAAGACTGCATTTGCTGTAATTATGCAAAAGCATCCTCGATGGGTTGGTAAGCACACTCCTCAACTAAAAGCTGTTTGTTTCTTTATATATATATATAATATTATATATTATGACAAGACATGTTTGGGTAATTTGGTTTTAAAGAATTGGTAGCCCACTGCCAGTATGACTTCTTAAATCATACTGTTGCTAAGATAATAACGATAACATGGAAAGTAATCTATCTAAACCTTTTGTTGTTAGCACTATTCTCTCTGTTGTTGAGTTAAATTTGCTGGGAACAACAGGGCGTGTGATGAACAACTAGTGATGATTTATAGGAACTTAAAGCTTGTTAATGTAAAATAGATATTGAAAAATTTCCTGGAAAAACTAATTTATAAATTTTATAATTCGCTGTTTTGTGTAGGATTATTGCAGAGCACCATTTTGGAGAGTGTAGGATGTATCTGGTTCAATCGTTCTGAGGCAAAGGATCGAGAAATTGTTGCCAAGAAGTGAGTCTAAATGAAAATTTAGGAAATATCTATCTCAGATTTAATTTGTTTTGAATTTTATGTTTTTCATACTCCAGATTGAGGGAGCATGTCCAGGGTGCTGATAATAACCCTCTTCTCATATTTCCTGAAGGAACTTGAGTAAATAGTCACTACACAGTCATGTTCAAGAAAGTACGTGAATCTATGAAAACTGCATTGTGTTCGCATATACGCCTTTGCGATGGGCTTTCTTTCTTTCTCTGTTTCATTTCTAATACCCCCCACCCCCCACATTGATTTCTACTATAGTTGTATACTGAATCTATAATTGAAGCATTTTAACTTTTTATTGATGTTCAGGGTGCATTTGAACTTGGCTGCACAGTTTGCCTTGTTGCAATAAAATATAATAAAATATTTGTGGATGCTTTTTGGAATAGTCGAAAGTAAGGTTATGCTTGCGAATGTTAATTATTTCTGTGCCTCACTGTTAGACTGCTGTATTAGAGGTGTAATGGCTGGATTTCATGCATTTGCAGGCAATCATTCACCATGCATCTGTTACAGCTAATGACATCCTGGGCTGTTGTTTGTGATGTTTGGTACTTGGAGCCCCAGAAACTGAAGCCAGGAGAAACAGCCATTGAGTTTGCTGAGAGGTAAATGATTTCTTCTATATTGGAAGAAGAAAGTTGGGGTGTCAAAGGTTGTACATGAAAGTCTATGCTTGGCATCTTCTAGGTGTTGAAACTGTCTGTATTGCTTTAGAAAGGTCTGGGGGAACCTTGCACCTTTCATGACTTAAGGATACTATTTGCTCCTCGTGTGATACTTCGGAGGCATATATTCACCTTAACCCTTATTTTAGTGTAGGGTGAGAGACATAATCTCAGTTCGAGCTGGCCTTAAAAGGTTCCTTGGGATGGATATCTGAAGTATTCTCGTCCTAGCCCAAAGCTGAAAGAAGGAAAGTAAGTTCTGTATCTTAATTTCTCTTGGTTTACCCCCTTTCGCTATCCCATGGCCAATAACCTAGGTGTTATAGTTGATACTAAAATGATATCAATATGAAATATCAAATTTATGACAATTATCACTGTTCACTAGTCGTAAACAGTGTGGATGAATCCATTGGACCCACCTAGCTAGGATTATACATTCAGTTTGGTTTTGCACTATATAGTTTGGTAGCCTATAGCATGCCCATTTAAGCATCACTGTTGATGATTGAAGCATATATTCTAATATTCTTATGCTTGTTTAAAGGACCAGTTACTTGTTGGATGTGTGGATACTTCTAATATTTTACAAATTTCCTTCTTTGGCACTATCTCATCCATTTGATTCACAGATTGGATAGTTAAATACATTAAGTATTCGATTAATAGTTGCTAATTGCTTGTTACTTTGCACATTTTGGGTGTTTTAGTATGGCTTCTCTATGGCATTGTTGTGTTGTAGAGTTTCTAATTGATTCTGCTTTTTAGAGTTTGCATGTCCTGGATCATGATATCAAATTAGATAAACAAGAATCTGGTTTATGAGAAATTTGGGTCATGGCACTTACTGGTTACTGAGCATTCGTAGGCAAAAAACTTTGCTGAGTCAGTGCTACGGCGGCTGGAGGAAAAATGATGCGTCTACTTTTTGTGAATGGAAAGGAGGCTAAACAAGCCTTGTGGGGTTGTTATTTAGATATTGGGATTGATTAGAAAATTTCCTAGTAAACTTACCCTCGGTGCTTGCTGTGTCTTGGACAAACTGACAACTGCTAGATTATATGGATAATTATTTTGGAATTATCTCAACTAACTGTGTCTCCTGGGACGGCATGGATGCTTACAGTTGCCGTGTGTTTCCCGGGCGGGCGGGCGGCCGGTGTATCAACGACCAGGTTGCCACAGAACCATAAAACTAAAAATGCAGCACGCGGATGCATCTCCACTACAATGCACCGTTTCGTTTGCCAAGACCTTGTTTTAGACGAAGCCTAGAGCTCAGTCTTGTCTTTCATTTCTTGTGCTTCAGCCATTTTCACAGCTTCTTGATTAGCACCCCATGTGACATCTTCACCATCTGCACTTTTCGTCTCTGGAGTTCATCTCAATATGTATCTACTCTGACGCCTCTCATTTGCGGCACATCTTCAAGTTTTACCATGTAATTTCGAATTATTCAAGCTCAAAATTTAGCTCAATTAAATTAACATGATTCAATTTATTGTATTTTAAAATTGTTTAATATTAATTATTATATTATCCATGTCAATATATAATATAAAATTTATAATAAATTATTCTCCTATTTTTAAGTTGACAGTTCTAAAAATTTATTGAATTTACTTTCCGCATTTCTTTATCTAGAAATTTTAATAATCCTATGGCATATGGGAGCCTAGTTGGGATTTTTCATCTTCAAATATCATCTCTATAAAATCAATTTTTGTGACTCCTATTATTGTTTTTTTAAAAAGATAAATTATTGTAGTTTGTAGAAGAGGCAGACGTGACTGATCAATTATTAACTGAAATGATCGATTGACAGGATGACATGTATGTGCCCCGCAACTGCCCACTGAATTCAGACTAAGAGCTGCCATGCCAGCCAGTTATTGTCCATTTCTTATCCTTTTGGGCGACATTGTTGTCTGTTTGTTTTAACATCGGTAAAGTAATTTTTTTTTCTAGCCAAAAGAAAAAAGTATTGTCCAACAAATAAGTGCTGCGCCCTAAATTATTAGACGAATTTTTTATATTATATTTGGCAACTCCGAGTTCTGATTTCCTGGACAGTTCCATTCTTGAATCTCGATTATATAAGTTTCCCTTTTATTTTATTGTTTTCATACCCAACTATCAAAAGACATGTAGCCCCCGAGACTCAGTGTGTTTGATAGATTCCTTTTCAACAGATTTGAAGTTTGAATGTGTTGGTCAAAAAAATAAGCTTCAACTTACGAATACATTACCCGGAATTGGTTCCTGTTCAACGCGCTCGTGGCCAATAATGCAGCTCGAATTTTCAAAAGTCGCACTTTCAACTGGAGCTTGAGCTCATTACCCGTGGTCCCTTCTACATTTATGAAGTTTCAGCTCCTTTCCAAGTCCTTGGCCGAAAAAGCTCCTTTCAAAGTCTTTCTCTCAGTTTCTCACTTAGATCCCGTTTGGATTGGGGCTGCGTCTTCCCTGGGGCAACCCATTCGCAATTAACTATATCAATCTTCGTAGATTATCTCATCCGGCCTGGAAAAGTTGAGGCAGAAATGGGCCTTGCTCGGTTATTACTGGTAATCGTATTCGGTGTCGCCGCCACATCATGGGTGGTGGTGGAAGCTCAGCCAGAGGCGAAGTTCAAATGCAGCTCGGTAGGTAAAACGTGTCGTTCCTTGGTGGATTATTCGTCCCCAAACGAAACCACCTTAGGCCACATTCAAAATCTCTTCAACTTGAAGCACGTTCTGGACATAGTGGGTGCCAACGCCCTCCCCTCCACCACCCGAGGCAACCACACCGTTGAAAAGGGCGCCATTATTAAAATCCCCTTTCAGTGCAAGTGCTCCAACGGCACCGGCTTGTCCAACAAGACGCCTCTCTACACCATCCAGAAAGATGACACTCTTTCCCACATAGCCATGGAAGTGTTCTCGCGTTTGGTCACTTTCCAACAAATCCAAACGCTCAACAACATATCCGACGCCACAAAAATTCAGCCTGGCCAGAAGGTGTGGATCCCTCTCCCTTGCAGCTGCGATCAGGTGGACGGCACCGATGCCGTCCACTATGGACATCTCGTGGCTATGGGGAGCTCCTTTCCGCAGATTGCTCAACAATACGGCACCACCCAGGATACCCTTCTCAACCTCAACGGCATTTCTGACCCTAAGTCGCTTCAAGCCGGTCAAATCATCGATGTCCCCCTCAAAGGTTCCCCCTTCTTCGATTTTGTTTAAATCGTTGGGAGTTGTGGATGTTGCGGTTGCTTTACTTTTGGTGTTAGACTTAAAATTAGAGTATTAGAGTGAGTGATTAAGTGTGTTGTTGTTGTCATGCAGCTTGTTCCTCATCGACGGTAAAAAATGGCTCATTGGACTACCCTCTGCTCGTTGCAAATGGTACAGACACCTACACCGCCAATGGCTGCGTCAAGTGCAGCTGTGACTCCGCCGCCAATAACGCCACGTGGGTACCTTCTCTCAACTGTTACGCCCTTTTATGTTCGTGCTGTTTTGACTAATGATTGATGGTTCGTGTGGTTAGATTACAATGCGAGCCATCGCAAGTTAAACCATATAGATGGGAAACATGCCCCTCTATGCTATGCGGAAATTCAACCATAGGCACCGTCACTTCCACAGATTCCTGTACTCGCACCATCTGTGCTTACGCTGGTTATAACACCCAAAACCAAACTATTTCCGCCGCACTTGTCAACGAGTCCACTTGTCCTGGTTAGTGCCACTCCTATCACCAATTCTTCTTACACTCTTGCCGCTTACGGCCGCTTAATGATGTGCTTGTGTGTTTCCAATTGTTGTCAAACAGCACCAACAGCATCAGGAGCATCCAGGATCAGCTTGCAAGGCTGGGGTTGGAGTCATCTTGTGATTGCCCTTCACGTTATCTTCTTTTGTGTCTATCTTTTGTAGTGAATTGAATGCTACAAATCCAGAGTTTTGACGTGTTAATCCCTTACCCATCCTATCCTGTACCTTCATGAATTCTGAATTTTGGTGGAGCATTTGATCATTTGTGTTCATTTGTGTTTGACTGTAGAAGAAGTAATAAAAGAACCTTTGTGTTTTACATTTACTTTACTTACTTTATGCGACTTTTTTATAGACATGGCCTCATGGGAGTGATCGAATAATCCCGCCTCCTTGTTTGGTTCCTCTTATCATCTCCTATAGCAAAACACAAATGGGATGTTGAAAGTTATTCTGGTAATCTGGTTTTGGAGGAGCACTAGTTTTAGCAGTGCCATGTTCTGGATGCAACTCAGACCAGAATCTGAATTTACGGATAATTTAAACACAATGCGAGACAGCCATGAGTTTGATGATTGTGTTCACTGTTCAGTCACGAATAATTCTAACGCTTGCCACTATGCGTAAGCGTTGCCACTTCTTTTTGTTGCTGACTCACATAACGTAGCAAGGAATGAAAGCCAATATTCTGTTTTAGTTAAATTTATGCTGAGGAGTTGTATAACAAACAAGACGTATTCGTAGGTGTTGTATGATTGCTTGTTTCGAATCGTATAGACATCCAAAATATTCAGCTCACCGACATTATGAGCGAGTACTAGAGTTTGTGGTCGCGGACATCCTAGCTGATATTATTATCTTTAATAATGCGGCTGATGTTAAATTTAACCGGTTACCCGCACTTTCTACCCGTCTCCACATTAACCGTTGTAAGAAGGCTGCTATAAAAATTCTATTTTGCATATGAAAGACCATTATGCATAAGCTCAACAAACCAAAAAAAAATGAAGATTGAAAAGGAACGATCAAATGCAGCTTTAAGCGAATTATTCTTGATATATAAAATTAGAGAGAGTTACAAATGGTGGAAGGAGAACAAGGATAGAGATTGAAGCCTATGAAAGGAGTAGAGCGACGATAACTCTACCCTTTTATTCCAAGCAGGTGAAAAAGAAAAACAAAACAGAGAGAGGATATATGCAAGGAAAGGAAATCAGGAAGAATAATCCAAAGGGCCATAAGGCTCAAACAGTTCAGCCATGAATCCCTTCTTTCTTTTGGGGTTCCAGCCCATGTCCTTGCAGAGTTGGTCGTTATACCATATATGCAAGGCTCCTATGCATGACCTCCTATAGTACTGTCGTGAGTTTTGCTTCATGTACTCATCCCATTTCTTCACGTCTTTCTTCATTTCCCCTATGCTTGGCACTTGGAACGTCCCGTCCAGAAGCTCCGCCAGCCACCGGCATCTCATCTCCGATGTATACAAGTTTGAAACGCTTTCTGAGAACCCGATCACTGCCAGTTGTGGTATTTCTGGATGTATGCATTCTCTGACCACACCATTCATTCAATAATGAATAACCATTCCACCCTTCAATTTTCATTCTACAGCTACCTACTGCTTAACTTCATTCAGCAAGCCAACATTATAAATTGTTCCAAAAATATTTTCAAAACTTGCATCTGGTTTTCATATTTTGTATTCCCTAATTTTCTTTGTAACTCTTCTCAAACATATTGTACGTATACATTTGTGAATATATTATAGAAGCTATAAATATTGTGTCAACTAGGATTCAGTTCACAGTCTAAAATGATAAATAAGCAAGACTCGGATCTCGTAAAATGGCCTCACCTATAGAGAGGAACCGATGCGTCTGGAGAGCCTCCTATAAGATCCTGGAAAGTGGGAGAAGCGAATATATCTCTGAGTTTCTTGTCACCCCTGAACCCGGTTGCCAATATCACCAAATCTGTCTTTAGAGGCTCGGCTTCTCCATCAACCAAAATTCCCTCTTCGCAAAAGCTAAATCTCGAAGATTTCTTCAAGACGATACTTCCCTCTTCCACCTTTTCATAGAATTTCTCAGGCACGCTTGAGATCAAGCAAGAGTTTATCTCTTGATGAAAGCTATGATGGGGTACCATTCCAAACTTACGCAATCCAAGCTTACTCGTGACATGGGTTTCAACGAATTTTGAGGACAGCCATCTCTGTTTGTGATAAAAAAAAAACAGTTATAATTTCATTCTGAACTATATGATCCTTGTTATTATGTCAATAATTTAGGAACATTACTAGCGGCGAAAGAAGAGTAGCAATGAGACTATGAAGGAAGCTTTCGCCGGGCTTGTGAACTAGAAGTTCTGAGAAACGAGTGAGGTACAGATAGGCTAGAGGGACTCCCCATGGAGCATAATCTGGAATGTTCCAATGCTCACTCCTGTATACAACTCTACATGGATGCATCTTCGCTGCATACCATTCATTATATATTCAAACAATAGCACATATGTATTAATCAGCTTTAGAAGGATTTGGCGGAGCGGTAAATAAGTAAGTAGTGAACCGTTTACTGCTTGGCACTCCATAGCGATATCTAAAGCAGATTTCTGGAATCCAACAACGGTGACTTGCTTCCCTCTGACGAGGTCAGATGCAATTTGATTATCCATGGAGGCATAGTCCTTGGAGTGCATCACCTTCCCTCGGAACACGTCTGGGCCTCTGTTTGGAGGGAACTCTGGAATGTTAGGAACATCACTGAATCTTCCGAGGCACAGAATCACAAAATCCACGACATATTCCTGCAGAGGGACCAAGATATATATACATACATGAGCTCTCTCTCGGTGAGAATCAGAATAATTAAAAGGAATAGCACAAAAAAATGGAGTCGTATATAAGTAGCAACCTCAGTGACATCATTGAGGGTGTTCTTGACAGAAACTATCCATTTTCCTTTAGAGTTGAAAGGTTGGCCGGTGCCACCCCAGAGGTGCCATGCTCGCATCTCTTGGTGGGGAGGGCCTTGGTAGTGAAGGCGTTGGACAAGTGTGTCGAATTTGACGTGGTTAAGGAGGTCGAAGTGATGGGCATAAGCAGTAATGTAATGGAGGACCTGATGGTGGTCGGGGAAATCAGGGACGACGGAAGAGGGCCATGGGAAATCAGAGAACTGAAAGAGGGGTTTGGGAGTTTGGAGCTTGGTGGTGGCGATGGTTTTGGACCAGACACCTCCGATGCAGCTCTTGGCTTCGAACATTATGGGATTGAAGCCTTTCTGCAGCATGTATTTGCAGGCGAGCAGGCCACTGATTCCTGCGCCTACGATGGCCACCTGCCTCCTCTCCATCCTCAATGTTGTCAATCTGGTTCTATGCTTCGCTTCTCGACTTTAAGAACATGGATCATAGATACTGTTGTGGTAGGAGCACATATTTATTATGAGGAGGACAGGGAAGTGAGAGAAGATCTTGTTGAAGATATTGTGAGTTGTGACTTTATGGTGACGTGATGATTTCTAGATTAATTAGTTGTGTTAATATGATGGTAAATGATTTAATATTATTTAAATAAAATTTTAAATTTAAATTTTAATATAGATAAAAAAATTATTAAAAAATTTATTTATTATAGTTAAATATATATGTGAATTAGACTCAAATATAATTAAAATAAAGCGTTGATGAATCAAGGATAAAAAAAAAAAAAAAGTCTCCCCTGTCTTATACCTTTGAGGAAAATTGTCTTGTGTGTTGGAAAAAAACTGCACTATACTATTTGTGGATATTTTTTTGGTTTAATATCAAATGCTGTTGCGATATATGATATCCTATTTTATTGTTGCTTTGATGTCGATCTGATATTTCGAATCGATTGGGACGTGGGACGATGTTCTCCCAGACAATATATATATATTGATTGATCATTATTATTAAAAAAATGTTTATCATAATATTATTTTATTATAATTATAAATAAAATTGTAATAAAAAAATATAATAACACTTTTTAAATAAATTCTATTTAAAAATATTTTTTTGACAATTTTTATAAGAAAACTCTAAAAAAATACTTTTAACAATAGTTACGTAAAAAATTGTCGTTAAAACTTAAAAACACTTGCTCAAAATAATTTTTTTTTAAACGTACTCAAAGTGAATGCGATCAAAAAAGGAAGCCAAAGACTTGCTCGTTTTTTCCTTCTTTTTTCTGTCACTTTATTGACCCTTTGACTCTTTTTTTAATATAAATAATATTAATTTAACAGCAATTAAGGTATCGTTTTACTCTCTTTCTCTTACCACACATATTTATCAAGGCATTGCCTTTTTACTGCTACACACATTTATCAATGCATTACATTTCTCGAGCCACACACACAATAAACCGTGAAAATAGACATGGCATATATATACTATTTTTTTTTATTTTTATCAGCAATTTAATGAAAAAGTGCCGTTAAAAGTGTTTAGTGTGGGTTTGCTGATTTTTATAAAAATACCATTAAACTTCTCCCAAAAATGTAAAAGTCTTTTAATTATAGTTTCATACTCATTTTTCACAACATTTTAAAATCATGTTTCTCAATATTATTATGATCGACTTATAAAAAAGACATCTCCTAACATTTTCTTCCTATTTTCAATACATATCTCCATCATCTCTATCGCCATCATCTATCATTAAAGCTATAAATTACTATTTAATTTTATTATTTACTCTTTTTTTTATTTTTTAGTTATTTATTATTTATAAACTGTAATATATCATATGAGCTTTCTAGATCTTTAATTTTTTTACCAGACTTACAACTTATTCTCTAGATCTGACCTAATATTTTTAGTGTGACTGACCATAGTAATTAATAGTAGGTGCTGACATATATACCTTACTAGAAAAATCTCAAGGAGTTTTAATAAAAGAAACTTTTAGATGTTCAGTTTCTTTACCAAATTTTTAATTTCTTTTCTCTAGAACTAGTATGATGCTTTTGATGAGTGTACCTGAGGTAGTTGATAGTAGGTGTAAGCAAAAGAAAACTAAAAAAATTAAAAAATTGTAATTTTCCAAGCTAATTTTAGCCACAACTACTGTGGACATAAAGCAAACCCTGCACGACAATTTTTTTTACATAAAACCACCGTAAAAGGTTACATGTAACGGCAGTTACAAAATTGTCATTAAAATATATACTTATAATGGCAGTAGAAATCATTCCACTCCCAAAAATGCCATCAAATGTCACTTTTAACCACTGTTAAAAGCATTTTTTTTAGTAGTAATGATTGTAAAATTTTTCCTTTTAATAACCATAATTAAGCACATTAAATTATTTTTATCAAAATTATTTATAAACTAACCATGATATAAATAAGTTTTATTAATTATTTGAAATTTATCATAGTTAGAGAAAGAAAACTTACTCCTAAATGGTTAACTATGATAGAAAAAGACAAAACTACCCTCAAGCACTATTATGGTTAAAGGAGTTTAACTTTTTTTAAAAAGGTTATTCATAATAGAAAAAAGTAAAAGTTATATAAGGATACTATCATGGATATAGGAGTTTTACACAATATTCACATGTAAAACCTTGTTAGAAAGAATTCGACCTCATTAATATTGTTATAAGATTCAAGCCCCTAATTAACACTACTATCACAGTTATCATCACAATCATCTCAAATAGGCTTCTGAGCATCAAACCTATAAATAACATCACATCAGTTCACTTCACAACTAAGATCTTTAATAATATTCATTTATAGATAAATTTTCAATATTACACATTACAAAAGTATATCCACAATCAACAAATCACAAGCAACACTTTAGGGTCTCAAGCCCACTATCAACACGTATTCCCAACATCAAATCTAAATATAGTATCTCATTATATCAGAGTATATAAAATGAGTCATACTATATCAATGTATAACTATTTTACGCATAAATAAAAAAGAAGAGATTATACAATTGATATATCATCAATTAAGCCTTTGAAGCCTTCTCTAATGTCCTAGTACGAAATTATCACTTGAAAAATGTTAATAACCACGGGATGAGACAAATGTCTTAGTAACCAACAACCATACTCATCATGCATACTAATATGTGCTTGTGAGGTGTCAAGTGAGACAACTAAAAAAATATACGAGATAGCAAATAATACATTATCAAATGGAAATACCTCCCTAATTCCTCCCATCAAATAAACTGAACCGCCTTATACCCGTTGACTGAACCTATGTGCTAGTGATAACTATCATATGATTGACCACTCAAAAAGCTAATCGGTCCAATATTATGAATCGGCCAAAATCCACAAAGCACAAGACTAGATCATATGTTTATTCCCTCTTGGTAAACTGGTAAGGTTGTCGCAACCATTCGGTAAACTGGTAGGGCAAATCCCTCAGTAAACTGATAGGATAAAAACTAACTATCGAGCTCCAATAGAGGTTATACCACATGGTAGAAATACAACTCTATCATTACCAATCGCCAATACATAATTCTCAATATAATCATATTAATCAAAATCTCAATAGCTCGATAATCAATAACATTAATAAATATCACAACATAGTTTTTCTCAAAATAATAGCTTTTTTCAAATTTCAATATTAAGATATAACAAGTTTTTAATATCAATTTAAACTTTCCAAATTACTTTAAATCTCACATGACCATTTTCAATAAAATCATCAATCAAATTTCTCAATATAATCATATTATCATAAATAAATTTATATATATCAAATCACTCATAATATCACATTAGTATACACAATGAATAGAAAGTGGTTACCTCTCGCCAAAGCTAATAAAAGTACTATAAATGAGGAGCCATGTGCTTAGTTCACAATTCACTAATCAATCTATAAATTTACATTAATAAATTATTAATTTAATACAACATATACTTTTAAATAAATATTTACTTTTCTCTTCTAAATTTATTTTATTTAGAAATTATTAATTCCATATCACAACTTAATTACTGTATCTCAGTCACATCTCTTTGATATAATAACTTGATAACATCAAAATTTTCTTCAATCATAATAAAATTCATAAAATTTGCTCATTTAAAACCTGAAAGAAAATAACAATTCATCTTTTCTCAAATGATCATCCTATTGATAAGTATATATTATCTCAATTCTATTTTATCTTTTAAAGTCTTTATTTAATATCAAACTCCCCAAATCACGTAAAAATCTCAATTTTTAATCTTAATATCTCATTCAAAATCTCAAATATTCACATTTTATAAACAACATCAGAATCAATCCATTAAATCATCAATTTTAAATTACTAAATAAATAACCAATTTAATTTTATAGGTTTAAAGTTTTCAATTTTTACATCATTCATGGATTTCAATAGCTCATTTAGATTATCAATTAACCCACAATTATTCAATTTGATTAAAATCTCCAATTTTTTCAATCTATGGTTTCAACAAAAATATCTATTTTTAATTTACAAGCTCTAGCCATAATCTAAACAGATTAAATATCAATTATACCTCCAATAAACATAATTCAATTATTAAACTCAAATTAAATCAACAAAATTTTTATATTAAATTAT
Source organism: Leucaena leucocephala (assembly GCA_037074615.1). Lineage (NCBI taxonomy): Eukaryota > Viridiplantae > Streptophyta > Magnoliopsida > Fabales > Fabaceae > Leucaena > Leucaena leucocephala. The sequence continues at coordinate 115,105 of CM073561.1, read as the reverse complement.
CTTTACTATCTAATATTTAAACTTTAACTATAAATCTCTGAAATAATGTAAATAGAAGAATTATAAACGAATGTATCACTTACCTCTATAATTCTATAGTTTTTCATTTATTGAAAATTTATCCTTGTTCTAAGTCTTATTTTTTAAATTTATTTTGTTCCTAATAAAAATTATATTTCAAAAGAGTTTTTATTGAGTGAGAAATATTTAAAAATAAATTATTATAGTTAAAAGATGTTAGGAACAATAATAAAATTTTAAAAATATCTAAAATTTTGTATAGGGGAATGAAGTATTGCTATGGAGAAAAGAAAAGACGATGCAAAAAGAAAGAAATGGAGTTGGGAGGGAGAGGAAAGAGTAATGGAAATTATTATAATAGTGTGGGTCTCATATTATTATAATATATATATTCTTCTTAGTTTTTTCTTTCTCTTTCATTTTTTATTTTTTTCTTTCATTGTTTCCTTTTCCTGAAGCATCGGATATCTTCTTATTATTTTTCTTCTCTTCCCTTTTTTTCTTCCTTCTCTCTATTCTTTTAACTTTCTTCTTTTTATCTTTTATTTTATTTTACTCTTTCTCTATATTTTTTAAATACTAAAAATTAAAAATTCTTTTTTAATTACTCTTGAACCCTATTTCAATATTGAATATTTTCTAAATCTATTTGCTTAATTAATCACCAATTGTTAAGATTGTATAAAAATTTAAATAATTAAGCTCTATTTATATAAGAATATAATTTGGATAAATTCTTTATACTCAAATAATTATACAATAGTTACCAATTAGCATAAAATAACTCCATCGAATTCAACTCAATTTAAATATAAATAAATACATGTTACTTTCAATTTTAAATCATATTTTATTATATCTTAATTTTATACTTTTATATATAAAATAATGTATTTGAAGTACTATAAATCTTAAGTAATTTAATAAATTATGTTCTGAGGTAGTAAAATAGAGTGAGAGAGAGCGGTCGAGGGAGCGAGATAACCTGACGCCTCCGTCGAAAGAGCGCGACGCGTTGCTACAAAGTAGAAAGAAGGTCAGAGCAGGAGAGGGTGGTTTTACTACTGATCAGCTGCTTCAACCGAGGGTTGAGAACTGGATGTAGGATTTCTCGCCTAAGGAAGCTATGACAAAAATGGTGAAATAGGTTGGGGATGGGAAGGAGGGTAAAAATACAGTCGAGGGTATGGAAACAGGTACGAAGTAAAAATCTTTTAAGCAAATTGTTATAAAAGAGAGTGAGGGTCAGGAGAATGAGGTAGACTGGTGGAGTAACGACAGATGGAAAACTCGTATTTAGGTGGTGATGAAGGAGAAGGGCTCGAATGTTATTATCCCATAGTAGGAAAAGGAAAGGCTAGCAAAAAGATGGCAGAGGGCTTTGATCGTGAAATTGTTGTGTCATATGGTTAGCCTAGAGTATCTAGCATTCAAACTCCCACAGTTATGGGCACAACAGGGAGAGGTGGAATAGATTGACGAGGGAGCTGGCTTCTTTGTCTTCTTATTTACAAGTAAGCATGATTATGATTTGGCATTGACAGGGGGTCTGTGGCTCATCTATGATCACTATCTTGCAGTTCAACCATGGAAACCTGAGTTTGATTAGGAGGAAGAAACTATAACAAAGATTGCAGCTTGGGTTCACATTGATAAGCTACATTTGGATTATTATGATAGTGGGATTCTTCATGTAATTAGTTCCCAGGTTGGGAAGGTCCTTAAAATAGATATGAATACCATAAATCAAAAGAAGGGCCGATTTGCGTGAATTTGTGTCGAGTTAGATTTGCACATGCCTTTGAAGCCATTGGTTTTGATAAATGGTAAGGCTAAAAGAGTGTAGTACGAGGGTATTCATCTCATTTGCTTATGTTGTGGGCACTATGGACATGATGCAGACCGTTGTTCTAACAAGAGGAATGTTGACGAGGACAAAGAATAGAGTGAGAAGTGTTGTAAAGCTAATGGAAAATCTACAGTGGTAGGTTCTGAGGTACCTATTGTTACAGGTATTGGTTCAAGCTCAGCGTCTTGCTGTGAGCCTTGGATGGTTGTTCAATGGTCCCGCCATGGGAAGTGGCCAGAAAGTTTGAACAGGAAAGGTAGGGAAGTCAGGTAGAAATTATGGGAGATCATGGATACAAAGGCGCAAGGATCTCAGTTTAATTCCTTGACCATTGAGGAGGGTGGTAATGACAGAGCGATAATGGAGCCGCAAGTTATGTCAAGCAGTACTCCTGAAGAGCAGTTACTACGTGGGCAGTTCCAAGGGATTACTAATGGGCAAAAAGTGTAAAATGTCGTTGGGCCTCGTTTTAAGTCATAGAGATTGGATAGCAAGGTATATGGGCCTCATAATGAAGATAAGGGTAAGGAGGGGAGTTCAAAGATGGATCATACAACTGGGTCACTGACTGAGAAGCCTCAGTTATTACACATTAAGTCTACAATTTGAGTGGGTCGCAATTAAGGAGATATAGTAGATGCCTCAGGTAGTGGACAGGTAGAGACATGCAAACATGTAGGCTTCCTCTCGACTAATGATAATTGCAAGAAGTTCCCAGAATGTGGGAGCTATAAAGTGAGTTCCTTAGACTTGACGGATGATTCACCAGATCCTGGAGCTAGAAGTAGCAGTGGCATAATTTTCATGCATGCGAATCCATTGTCGGTTATAGGTCAGAATGAGTCAAGTATGGTGAATTAGGGTTCCATTAGGGACTCAGAGTATTTGTTTTTGGTTGGGATGTGCTAATGCTTATTCTATATTCTTGAGTTTATTATGGATAGTATAATATGCATATGGAATTCTAGGAGAGTTGGGGCGAAGACTTTTGGAAGGTTGTTGTATGAAATGAAGAAACATTATTATTTTAATTTCTAGGCTCTATTAGAAACATGTCAGAATAATAAGAAAGCTTGTTTGATTGCTCGTAGGCTCCAGTTCAAGCACGTCAAGGCAGTGGAAGCGACTAGGTACAGTAGGGGCATTTGGTGTCTGTGGGGTAAGGAGGCAGACTTTACAGTGACCCAAAAACACCCCCAAGTCATGCATGATACTTTTGATATTGGTAAAGATACAGCCTGGGACTTTTCAGTAGTGTACGACCACCCTAACCCAATAAGACGTTGGGACTTGTGGATAGAGCTTCGCAGTATAGAGGAAGAGGGTGTCAATAAGTGGTGTGGGGGGACACTTCAATACAGCGATGATAGACACTCCATATCTCATGATAAAGCTGGTCATAATCATAGTTTTATGTAGTGGATTGGGGATAGTTTGTTAGTAGACCTGGCATTTCAGGGGCCACAGTTTACATGGCAACATAGACAATCTCAAAGTCGCCTAGACCGCTTTGTTGCTCAATCTGATTGGGTGGAGAAATTTCCTTCTTCTTTAGTTCTCCACCTCCCAAAACAAAAGTCAGACCACTCCTTTATTTTACTACAACTTTAGGATTCTGCACCTAAAGTCAAAGGTGCAAGTACATTCAGGTACTTTACACCTTGGACGATGCACGAAGAGTTTGAGTCCCTAGTTAAACGAAGCTGGAGGGAGAATTGTTCATGGCAAGAGAATGTAGATAACTTTAAGAAAGAGGTCCAGGTTTGGAATAGAAGAGTATTTGGGAATATTGAGGGAAGAAAATAGAAACTCTCTAAGCAGTTAGATCAGCTAGATACGCTCAGTCATGATAGTGCTGTTTGGAATAAGAAGAGAACAGAACAAAAACTTGGATTGAACATGAAAAATGCCTTTTACAGGAGGAGTTGATATGGGTGCAAAGGTCATGGTGCAATTGGAATCATCATGGAGATAAAAACACTAGATACTTTCATACGAGCACTCAATGCAGGAAAAGAAGGAAAAACATTAAAGCTCTTAAAATTTCAAATGGAGATTGGTGTTACGATCAGGAGATGCTACGGAGTGAAGGTATGAAAATTTTCCAACAACTATATACTCCTGAGATCCACCATACTCCTAAGATTCAATTTGGAGGGACTTACACTAGAATTCCAGAAAGGACAATCCCAATTTTTAGCTTGGTAGCAACAAACCAAGAGATTAAACATGCCTTGTTTAGTATGGGGTCATTGAAAGCTCTAGGTCCTGATGGTTTGAACCTGTTATTTTATCAAAGCCAATGGTGCACGGTGGGTAGCTCAATGATGTCACTAGTCCAGGACATATTTTTGACACCAGACTTAATGAAGCAGTTTAATAGTACTTATATTACTCTTATCCCTAAAGTAGAGGTACCACAAACTTTTTGTGACCTTCGCCCTATCAGTTTATGTAATGTTATTTATAAAATAGTGACTAAAGTGATAACAAATAGAATGAAAGAAGTAATGCCACTGATTATCGCTCTAAATCAATGTAGTTTTGTCCTAGGGAGACAGAGTATTGATAATGGTATTCTGGTGCAAGAAGTAATCCACTCTATGCGTACCTCTAAAAGAAAGAAAGGCTTCATGGCCTTGAAGATTGACTTGAAGAAGGCATATGACAGGATAAGGTAGGAGTTTGTTTTAAACTGCTTGGCAGATATGGGTTTATCAAGCAAACTCATTGATATTATTAAAATCTGTCTAATTTTGGCAGAAATGCAAGTTTTATGGAATGGGACTAAGGGAGCAACCTTCAATCCAACCATAGGGATTAGGCAAGGGGATCCACTATCTCTTTATTTGTTTGTCATAGTTCTAGAAAATTAGGACATCTCATTTAAAACGAGGTTGAAGTTTCCCATTGGCTTCTGTTTTGACTAAAGAGACATGGTACTACTATCTCCCATATGTTCTTCGCTGATGACCTTATTCTATTCATGGAGGCTAGCATGGTTCAAGCAGGGCTTATTAAAGAATGTCTAGATGACTTTTGTGATGCTTTTGGGGAGAGAGTTAATAATAGGAAGTCCAAACAATTTTTCTCTCAAAATGTTAATCATACCTGTCATCGTTAGATTAATGATTTTCTCGAGTTTAGCCCCATAGCCAACTTGGGAAAATATCTAGGAGTCCCCTTAATTCATCGTAAGTTGTCCAGACACACATATGATTATGTTCTTAATAGGATGGATCAAAGGCTTACTAATTGGAAAGCGAGCACTCTCTTGATGGCATCTTGTCATAAATTAGTTTCCTCTGTGGTTTGTGTGATTATAGGATATTATATGCTGCCAGTCAGTGTTTGCAATAAGATTAATAAGCGATATCGGGGTTTCTTTTGGGGAAGCATGAGAGAAACTAAGGAAATCCAACATGTTGCTTGGGATGAAGTTTGTAAGAGTAAAAATCATAGTGGGTTGGGCCTCAGGCAAAGCTCACAAGCAAAATACAACATATATGATGAAACTGGGATGGGGTCTTGTGAAGCAATGGGATGCCCTGTGTGTGAAGTTTTTGAGAGAAAAATACAAATATGGCACTGACATCATTCTTATAGTTACACAGTGTCAATGTTCTTCCTAGAGTTAGAAGGGTATTTTAGCAGCTTGGGAGTTTACTAAAAAGGGTATCGGATGGTGTCTTGGCAATGGCACTAATATCCAATTCTGGGAAGATATTTGGTTACCAGACCATAATAAACTTAGTGGGTATGCATTAAGACCTGTTGATGCAAGTATACATAGCATAAGGGTAGCTGATTATATGACTGTATCAAGAGCATGGGATTGGCACAAATTTGCTCCATTCCTTCCTTCCAAGGTCCTAAGAGCTATTGAGTGTGTCCTATTGTCAGATATTTGGGAGTTAAATGATAAGCCAAAATGGGCAGCCATTAATGATGGAAGTTTTTAAGTCAAGTCTGCATATGGTTTGTTAAGTAATTATGACGACCGTCCGGGCAATAGCATATGGCCAAAAATTTAGAGATTACCAGTTTCATAGAGATGCAAAATGTTTCTGTGGATTTGTGGCAAGGGTCGGCTATTGACGAACTGTGCAAGGGTTATGAGAAAGATGAGTTCTGATGCAAGTTGTGCTTTGTGCGGGGCAACTAGGGAACATGCACTACATGTTCTGCGGGATTATCAAGTGGTCGTGACTGTTGGGAGGCAATTATACCTACACAGCTAAGGGCACGTTTCTTTAGTGCTACGGGTTTTGTTGAATATATTCACTAGAATATTGGGCTTTGATGTAGTGTCTTGGAGGTTTCTTGGTGTATCTGGTTTGCTGTGTTAGCGCGTCAGATCTGGTTGAACAGGAATGAAGATGCCTTTCATCGTCAAATGAAGGGGTTTATTTCCATTATCAACCAAGTCAAAGCTATTATTGCTTGCTCTAGTGTGAGTTGTCTTATTCTCATGCATTTGTCATGTACATCTGTGAGATGGCAATTGTCATATCCCAATTTTTAGGCCTAGAAGCCCAGTATGTAGCCTGAAAAAGGCAAGCTACTATACCCTATTATGCAGGAGTCTTAGAAGCATACAAATGATGTTTAGGGCTTAAACTATAAGAAAGTGAAAATTCAAGGAAAATAATAAAAGTCCCTGTGGGCATAATGGAAAAGTAAGAGGTTTTTCTTGGGAATCGAGCCATCAGAGTGCTTGAGTTTGGTTAGAAACCCAAGATGACATTTAAAAGCCTAAAAACGTAGGCCCAGTAGTTATGGGAGTTTGAGAGATATTAAAATAATATTTTACTACTTTTTTATAAAGTAAAGTTACCCGGTTAATCACAGAATTGAGAAAAGGGATCATATATGACTTTAGACCATGAGGTGGCATGAAAGGTGTTCTCATAGGACCCACAAGGTGCCACATGGCATGATTACAGGAAAAGAAGAAAAGTTAAAGATACATGTCATGAGATTAGAAAAAGGAGAAAAAGTAAAAAGGACAAGTGGCACAATCTCGGCCGTTTATTCTAAGAAAATGCTCTGGAATTCTCTGGAGAGGCTGAGTCAGCTAGTGAGGTGTCCCAAGGGCCCCACCAATTGTGCCATATGCCCCTTGAGGTGTCTCCTAAGATGTCCTTGGATGATGTCATATTGTTGAGTCATCAAGGAAGGTGATGTCATCGTGATGATGCAAGCGAAGCTTCTTGAGAAAGCTAAGCGATTTGAGCCATTCATTCCACATCCACTCACCTATAAATAGGCCACCCTTCTCTCCAAGGAAGCCATGGCCAAGAGCAAGGAAAAGGAGATAAAGAAGAGATAAAAGATAAAGAAAGAAGGAGTTCTCTCCAAGGAAGCCACGACCAAGAGCAAGGAAAAGGAGAGAAAGAAGAGATAAAAGAGAAAGAAAGGAGGAGTTCTGGTGGAGCCAGGAGCAATCTACGGAGCTGAGGGACTTGACAAAGTTTAGGAATAAGATAAATAAGTTATTCTAGTCCCTGCTCTAATAAGTAGATGATTGCTCTTAATAGTTATAATAGAGAAATATCTCTATTAATAAAGGTAGCTAAAGAGAGAAAGAAAGTTAGGGGAATGTCAGAGTAAGGATATTACCTCTAGTTAAGCATGAGGTAAGTAGAACTATACTGGATAATAATAAATATATTATTATGCTATGTATAGGCTCTAACTGATGAAAAGAAGGGACCTTAGAGACAAGGCTAAGAGCTTAAAGGAAAGGCTACACGTCAAGTAGTAAATTTACCTACTTGTATGCTTATACTGCTTAGATGTTTTATGTGATGTTTTCTTACATTGATAATGTGAAGCATGTATAATTAAGTAATGCTCTGTTTCTTTTTATACTATGTCCATATATTATAATTAAGTAACATGGAAGCATGTATGTTATCATGATGCAAGCATGATCATTAAGTACACACATAGTAACATCAAGCATATAGTTGCATACATTGTATGATTTTCGTTTGCTACTGAGATTTTCCTAGAAATCTCATCCCCTTCCATGTAATCCCAATCCCACAGGTATATTAGAAAATGATTGAAGAAGCATGAAGAGAAGTTGGGGATTTGATAGTGCAAAGTTGGGACCAAAATACTGGAATCAAGGAAAAACGCAGGATAAACAGTAAACTTCAGATGTTGACTGACATTGACCTGGTCAAGGTGTAATCAACGAGTTATTTTTCCCTAGAAATAGCATTATGTTAGCTTTGTGTAGCAATTTGAACCACTCCATTTTGATTTTTTAGATTTATTTATGATTTTTCGAAGTCAGGTTACTCCACTAGAATTTACACAGTGAACAGTACTCGCTAAGAATAAAATTTCAGATTGAGTAATTTGACTTCAATAGCCTTAAAAATGGTTCTAGATGCTACCATTTGGTCTCTAAGATGTATAAAAATGAGAATATTTCAGCAGTCGCTTCTTGTGGGGTGTGTTAAGTATAACGTAGATAGTACAGCTATCAATGGGAGATAGGTCGCGGCTAGTACGGGGTGCTGCAAGAGACCATGAAGGATGTTGGTTGGATGGGTTTATGTTTCATATCGAACATGGTAGTAGTTTTCAAGCAAAGGTTTGGGTGGTGCTTTAGGGCTTCAAGCGAGCATGGGATATGCAATAGCGGTGGGTCTTTACTGAAACTGACTGTCGAGAGCTAGTAGAGATCCTAACTATTGGTTGGCAGGAGGAACACCCGGATAATTGCCTTCTTGAGGAGATTTAAGGGTGGACCGACAAGGATTAGAATGTAAGCGTGGTTTGGTGTGGACGAGAAGCGAACGGGCTAGCAAATTCAATGGCTAAATTCTCCTTGAATATGGTAGCATAAGCTTTTGTTCTTCGCCTCCTGCGTTTGCTATAAATGTCCTTGCTGCTGATTTAGTATAGTAGTATAGATGTGTCGCTAACTAATAAATAAATAAATAAAAATAAATTATATTCTAATATTATTTAAATGTTTATAATTAAAATTATGATGGTAAGGATGAATATGAGTCTCATATTATTGAATGTTTATTATTAGATAGGTTGAAAAGAAGGGTGGGAGAGTGGCGGGGGAATGTGATTTAGACAAAGATATTTATTAAGGCGAGGCGGGGAAGTGAGAGCATAGATATTGCAGACGGGGAATGGGAATACTATAAACTTTGCAATTCAACTTAGGTTGAGTACAAGGTCCCACGTCAGCGCTTTCATATTCATGAAAAATCAGTCTGAGCCTGGGTGCAATGACTACTCTAGAAGTATAACTAAATAGCCTAGGGGCAACCTACAGTGTAAACCCATTCCATTAGGCTAGAAATCAAAATGCAAATGAAGATCTGGAAAAGAAGCAACCTTTCGAACCTCATTTCACCTCTTCAACTACGTTGGCTCTTGAAAGACATATTTTTGTTTGAGAGATACTGAAAAACTGAAAAGATGAAGACAAGAGGACAAAACCAAAAAGAAGAGAGCAGAACTTGACATGTGAAGGTATGACAAAACGGTACGTATGGGACTTAAACTCGGGCTTAAATGACTCTACATCTAAAGCTATGTTTTAGATAGAAAAAGAGAAAAATGTCCAAAGGTGAAGTATGTATTTTGGTGGATCCAGCACTAGGAGTATTTTTTTTAGAAAATTGTATTAAGTTAAATTATAGTTTTATTGAGTTGTAACTAGGTCCTCTTCGTTGGTGTTTGTGTCACGTCAGATGAAGATGATTCCATGTTGTCATTTGCTCTTTTTTTTTCGTGTAAAAATCACGTTTACTCTGTCCACAGTCCACCCGACTTTGTACCCCAACCCATGAAGACCTCCTGCTCTCACTTCTCTCGCTCCACCTTCTTCCTCCTAGGCGCCATCTTAAATCGTCCTAAACATGACGTTCTCACCCCCACTGACATGCAATCCCTTGCTTTCCCCTCATTTTGTCCATATATTCAAAGCTTTTTGTTTCCCCACAACTCTTCTCAAATTTTCGCGCACAAATTGGAAACCATGTTGCGCTTGTGTTTTCCCCCATTAAACTAGCTTTGACAAATTTTCAGAATCCCTAAAAGCGAGCACAAGACTGAGCTCGAAGAGAAATTCAAGCGCATATGTATGTGAGAGTCAAGACTCAACCACCTGCGACATCTGTAATAGTGTAATAAAGTAAAATTAGTTTTATAACTAAGCAGAGTTAGCTTCTTTAACTAACCTAGTTAGATTATAGCTGTAATTAGTTTAACACTATGTATGTATTTATAAACTCTTTAAATTTAACTTTTAAATTTAGTATTGAGCAAAATTTAAATTTTAAAATAAATAATTATATTTATTTAAAAAGATTTTTAGACTAGATTATAGTTTAAAATTAAAATTTTAGATAAACTAGTCAGAATAACTTATAGAACAGTAAAAAAATTTATAAACTAACCAATTACTATATTATCCATACTTTTTTTATACTCTCTCTCTTCTATTTTCTATACCATTTTTCCTCTCTCTTTTCTACAACATCTCTCCTATCTCTTTTTTTACTATATCATCTCTTATCTCTTATTTTTTTTACAATATCTCTCCTCTCTCTTCTATACTCTCTCTCATCTCTTATCTCTCCTCTCCCCTATATTTAATAATCATATTATTTTTCATAATTTATCAATAATAAAAATATTTTAAAAATAATTTTCTAAACACTTATTTATTTAAAATCACTTTTTTTTTATAATTTTTTTATAAAATCTCTTTTCTAAAAACTAATAAAAAATATTTTTTTATAAAATCTTTTTAAATAAGCTCTATATATAATGTCCTTGTAATAATCATAGAAGCATTATTTAAATCTCTTTCTCCGTGTTATCTCTTTTTCTCTCCCTTTCATCCTCTATTTATTGTACAGTATCAGTGTTCATAAATATATCATCTTTCACAAGTGATACTCTCTCTCTCTCCCCAAGAAGGATGTTATAATTAGGGGTATTCATGGGTGTCCCGTCCGAGGTGACCCATCCTAGTCTCAGAGATTTTAGGACGGATCTATCTCGTCTCAAAATGGACCGGTACGGATCCCCTTTGAGACGAGACAATATTAGGATCGGGATGGGACGGTTCTTGGCACGACCCTCGAGTCATCCCGTCCCATCCTGACTCTTTTTTTTTCTTTTTTCCTTTTATAAATTATACTTAATGAAGAGTAAATTTTTTTTTGTTTCTTTTTGTAAATCATATAAGGGAGTAATAGTAATATTTAGAGAAAGTTGTTGTAATTTTTTATATAGCATAATTTATAAAATAATATTTTTATATTCTTTTTTTAAAAAAAAGTTCAGGAATTCCCGAACCCATTCTGGTCCCGAAGGAGATCGGGACATATTCGGGATGGGACAGGACATGGGACAAAAAATGTGTCCCGTGTCTTCTATCGGGACGGGACATGGGATGGGGTTGTCCCGATCCTGTCCTGACCCGTGAACACCCCTAGTTATAACATCCTCTCACCCATTTTAGTTACTTGACAAAATTATTATTAAAATTATTATTTAAATAATAAATTTTATTATAAAAGTTATAAATAACCAAAATAATTATTTTTAATTTAGATAGTATTGAGATAATAAATCCAATTGTTTAAATTATTAAAATTAGTGCTCAAATAATAAATTCATTTATAATAATTATATGTAATAGCTTTCAGGTTCATAACTCTTACAATAATATTTATAATATGAACAATAATTTTAATAATTTTTCTTAAGACAGTAACAACTCTTTGTAACAACATACTTACAAATAATAGTTTTGGGGCTTGCAATTATTACAATATGATTTATAATATGAGTAATATTTTTGATAATTTTTACTAAGATAATTATAACTTTCTTTAACAACGTATTTGTAAATAATTATTTTTAGGTTTATAACTCTTACAATGGGTTTACAATTTGAGTAATAGTTTTAACAACTTTCCCTAAGACATTTATAATTATCTATAACAATATACTTGCAAGTAATTCATGAGGTATAAATGTCTTACAGGAAGTTATCAAAACTATTTTTCAAATTGTAAACTCATTACAAGAGTAGTAAATGATAAAAAAATTTCTCTTTTATCTTAAATTTATAAATGATAGATTGGGCAAGAGGCCTAATTTATCCTTTTTGAAATTTAAAATCATTTTTATCCTTTTAATTTTTTTAAAAAATTATATTTTTGTCTAGATTTATTGTCATGTTAGATCATGAATGGATTTCTATATTTTAAAATATCTATATGTATTTTAAATATTATCTCACAGTATATATTTATCAAATGATAAAATATTTAATATAAGATAATCTCTATATTTTTAAAAAAATTAGTTTCTAGTTATTGGATATGGGATACTGATTGGACTTTATAAAATAAATTTAATATGTTTATAATTATGTATAAATTTTCTTAAAAAAATTAGAGATTCTGACGAAAGTATTAAATTATAAATAGTATTCATGAGCATTTGATAAATCTCTCTCAGAAGCTTACACAAAGCTGTATTACGCTGTAAAGATCGGGCTCTGGGACCTCTGGAGATTGAATCAGATTGCTTGCAGCTGGTACAAGCCCTGAATGGCAGGCATATAGTTTGGATGCTGACTTGAAATGTCCGTTTCAATCTTGTGCATAATTTAGTAGGGTGTGTAGATAAAGTTAAATAGGATAACCCTCCTGTATAATACTTTATCTAAAATATATATAGGCTATATTTTATAATATAATATTTAATTATATTAAATAAAAATTTTAATAATTTTAGGCTCGATATAGATGAATTAGGCATAAATAAATTAGGCATATTTAAATAATAATGATATGCTTATATTATAAAAAAAATATGTAATTATAAATTTTTAAAATAATATCATATTCATGTGTCTTTAAAAGTTAAATAATATTTATAATCCACTAACAATAAGATAACAAAGATAATAATTAGTCTTGAGATCCATTATATATAAAAAATAAGCCTTGAAGTCTAAATAATTTATAATTATAACTTTGCATCAATCTTCCCAATATTGATAAAGATGAAGTATCTAAAAAAATAAAATAAATAATTATAATTTATAATGTAATCATATGATAATTAATAAAATTAAAAAAAAGAAAAAAATATAGTTATAAATATTAAAAGATACAACTTATCTATTTAACTACTCATATTTTTAAACTGACTTTCTAATTATCAGTAGCTATCATATTCTCCTTTTTAAGTGTAGTATACTAACATATAAGAAAAAAAAGTAAAAAAAACTAAAAGAATAGGTGCTCATAGATAGGGCAATCCCTATACTCAGTATTTAACCTAAAAAATATACGAATTGTATTTTATAACCCTATATTTAATCTTATCTTATATTTATTAGATTAAATAAAATATTTTTATTATAGACTTAAATATATATATATATATATATATATATATATAGCAAGTGGTGAATTTTATTCATAGCCCAATAATTTAGTTTAGCATATATCACGTTCCTGTAATTTGGTAGCAAAATTTGACTGTAAAAGAGGCATGGTTATTGCCAATCATTAAAATGGGTCAAGAATGTGAGCTCCACGTTTCCACCATCTTACCAAACTAGATATCATCATCATATCAAGCGGGAGAAACGAGATGGGGGATTGGTTCAATGAAATTATAAAATACAGTTATGTGTTGCCTTCTTGATCCTGATATGGTTTTCGTGCTTATCCCAATAGCATCATCGTTGACTCTTACGGTCTTACCTGTCATCCCCATTGTCAAGATAGAATTTTAGAGGAACATGGGCGGCACGCAATTATGGACCACATGCAACACGACTCTTCCGCAACTTGGATAATTCAAGCACTCCATAAATCCAAACCTTGACTTTTCATTAACACAATCATTTCTAGACAACAATTATCCTTCAATTGCTAAATGGGCCGGTTAATGTGACGTCACAAGAAGTTGCCAAGAAATGTTGTACCATTGCAGTTGCCCCACAACCCCCCAAAAACATTGAGAACCCCCCAAGTTACTCCCAAAGTAATCTAGAGCAGCCATGGTACAACAATCGGGAAATTCAATAACATTAAATTAGTTGAGGTTGGCAATGACGGCCTCGACAACCTCTTGAGTAGTGCTGTCGCCACCGAGATCTTTGGTGCGGAACTTGCCGTCTGAGATGATCCGCTTCACGGCAAAAGAAGGGAACTGAAGGTGCCTCAGCATCATTGCCGATGACAGCAGCAAAGCCACTGGATTCGCTCTCCTGTGCTCCACTAAGTTCTCATTCCCCACATTCCCTGCTGAAGCCCCTTGCTCGAACAACGCATGTTCCGCCAATCCGCCCCCACGTTTCCTGGCGTTACCGCAATGTCTCATCAGTTTTGAACCACTCATCCAGGCTCATTCGGTATCATAAAGTTTCAAGTTTGAACCATCTATCATTTATTTTCCGCATTTAGCCCTCTTCTTGAGGAACACTTGGCACCATTATTATACCGTGGGCCAAAATGACTTCAAGACAAGAAAAAATAAAGATGAATTATTTAGTTAGTCCTATAATTTCACTTCAGTATAATTTCAATTTCTTTAATTATATCTTAAAATTTTAAAATTACTGTATTATATTTTGCTTATTGAACTGTGTTATATCCAGTATGTCTACTTGTATCCCTGTTTCCTAGCCTCTTGGTGTATTTTCTCTCGTAGGGGTCATTTCGCACTTCACTCCATGCATGCATAATCCATATCACTTCACCGAATCATCCAAAAGGCTAAAGAAACAAAATTGGATGACATCTATAAGCAGCAACTCAGGCGCTCGTATAAAAGAAACAAATATAATAATTACGTATTAAAAGAATTATTACCTCCGCGCATGATGCCAGGGCCTCCGGCAAGCTGTGTTTGCCACTAGATTGCCATTAAGATTAGGAGTCACCTGCAAAATATTCTCACTCCGTCAGGTCTCGCTAGAAAAGTCAAATGTTACATTAATAAAAGTAGGGTTAGATATCATGATCCTCATGGATATGGTGCAAGTTACTATAACAGCAGGAATCCCAGAAAAAATAGTTCAAGCCTAAACGAAAAGGATGACTAAAGAAATCAACAGGAGGAGAAACCTCTCCCCTGGCTGAGAAAAATATATCTGGCACCCTTCTCCACGGAGAAGGCATATCAAGATATCAAAGGCCAGGAAAACAAGCAAGATGATAACCATAATGTACAGCCAATTCGAACAAGTTTGACATAATAGTTTTGTATAGAGCTGGAGCTTGACCTGACCATTGTAGGAGAAAATAATTGTCAATATTCAGTCAGTCACTTGATGTTATACGCCATCACTAATGTTAATCCCAGAATATGCATAGGGACCACAACATGACGATTGAATTCTTAAATCAATTTTTTATATTGTGCCACCCTTTTGACACCAAAAATTCACCGAAAAGATTCTAAAAACAGACCATCTGCAAGTTTCGTGATGTTGGCATTATGAACAGCTGTGACTTTCTTCCTGTTGCTTAGTTGAGCACACCAAAAGGCATACTTCGCTATACGTTCTGAGAAGAACTTTGTGATCACCTAGCAAAATGGCTGTATGAGAAACAGAAGTGGAGCTAAAATCAAAGGTACATGATGTTTCAAATAAAAGGAAGTAAACTTGTCTAATTAATACCAAAACAAGCTAATAAAAAGCTTTCCATCAAACAAAAGATGTATCCAACCACTTGTAAAACAGAATATTGAAAAAATAAAAGACTACAAAGGAAGTGGCATTCTTTAACGGGGCATACACTCCAGATCCTACTACTTAAAACGGGTTGTAACGACTAAACAACAGCCAAAAGCAGAAAGAATGCACCTCGTATGCATAACAAATTTCCACTTTGATACAGAAGCGAAAAGGTAAAAGGCAATTCTCCTCATGAGAACATAAACAATTTATAGCCAATGGGGACAAAAACGAGCTCAGTAATTATGGGAAGAATTAAGAAACAAATAGTAAAGCTTCATTATTTATATTGTATGGCATATTGTTACCCCAAGCACTCAGTGTATTTCACACAGCATAGCACTGGACATGCTTAATAGTATTTAACTTTCGTATACATAACTGAATTCAAAATAACAATACATAGAAATACCACAACGTTTCACTTTTGTAAAACGGGGAACAAAACTTCATTCCACCGACTCATGGTTTAGTTACAAAACTGGTACATGAATTCTAAAGTTTGTGGGAGTATCTTGTTATGTTTGAAATTAAGGTACCGATTTTGTAATTAGATCATTAGTTCACAGGTAAAATGGACTTTTAAAAAGGGGATAAACTCATACATAAAACATTATTCATACAAACTTTCAAAATATCTAATATCCAAATGCGTTAAATGTGTTAACTAATTAACTATATTTTTAAATTCAGTGTTCATAGGCTATTCATAATTCCCTAAGGAAGCCCAAAATGCAAAGAGATGCTGGCCATATAAAAAGGGGTAGGGGTTCTCCACCCTCTTTACCGGTCATATGCTGCCAACTACATTAACTAAAGGCAGGGGAGGCTGGATGGCCTTCCCACACAAATGAACGAGAAAAGGAAGGCAATATTCTCTGAAGTGCTCAGAGCCACATCATGAATTAAGGTTACGATAAATTGAGCTTTGAGAATACAGGGATAGCCCAATGCATGAAGCTACCACTATGCACAGGGTCCAAGAAGGTCGGACACACTTTGGTTTACCGTACGCAACCTTACCCTGCATTTTTCTGCAAGAGGTTGTTTCCACAACTCGAACCTGTGACCACTAGGTCATACGGTCCAAGGCTCCCTCCTTGTGAATATAAGAGAAAAGGCAGAATGCTTAATTGAGCACAAAACATTAATGTGGAATTGTAAAAACCTTGTTGCGCATGGGGATCATGCCCCCCATGGGCAATACTGAAATTACCATAATGTATGATTTTATTAAAAATAATTCTATTTTTTCTTTTTGGTTTTCTTTTTCCTTGTCCACTCTATCACAAGGTTTGGTCAAAAATTGCTTTTAGATAAATATGACCGTTGTCTCCTATCCTTATAGCCCCTCCATTCTATCATTTTTACCTATACACACCTACATTTGCTTGTAGCACATAACTGTGGGCAACTCTTTCATCGTCTCATATCCTCTCTATTCCAGAATAGCAAACATCCGGTGCAGAAGTGACAGAGCCCAACAAAGACACTACATCATAGAATAGAAGTGACGACAGAATAAAGGTAGTGAGCACGTCGACAACAAGTATAGTGAATAGAAGCAATGGCAAGTTAGACAGGTGATGACAGATTTAGAAGAGATGAGAGAGAAAAGAGAAGATAGTATGAAAAAAATAAGAGTAAAATAATAATTGGGTAATCTATAAATTTTTTTACTATTTCACAAGTTATTTTCATTAACTTATCAAAAACTATGGTTTTAAATTTTTTTCAAATAAAAATTTATATCACAAGACTTTTTAAATGCACGTGTGAAAACAAACAGGCACTAATTATAATTCGTGTGCGGCCAACTCCAACTAAAGTGCACTATGCAGCACTCAAGACATTAAAGATATTTAAGGATATTAACATAACTGTAATAAGCTAAAAAGGGAGAAAACAGTACAATTTCTGCTGCGATATGCAGAAGAAGCTAGTGTTTATCTACATTCTTAAATCAGAGTCCAGCAAAAACAGGGCTGGTTTCATATTTGCGGCATAACCATACTTCCACATGTTGTACTTTCTACAGACTCCTGTTAGTTTTCCAGTCCCAGCCTTCTGATGGAAAGTAACCATCATTCTCGAGCACTCTCTGTCAGCACACGATAAATCCCATAAGGAATGGTGGCCGTTCATATCTCATGAAACTCAATAATAAGCATTCAACATAATAACTAATACTCACAGAAGCTGCTCTTCCGAGTAATTAGTATACCATTCACTGGTCTTCGTCCATTGCTTAAACTGGTACAGACTACACTGAGCTGTGTAAATGGCTGCCGCAGCTAGCAAAGACGGTGAAAACTTGAGCATTTTGTATTCCACCAAGCAAAGCTCGATTATGAAGGAGGACAAGAGCTCCAGCTGGTTCAGTTCCACAATAGTAAGCCCTTACTAGGCGATGACATCAAATTCACATTCGAAATGGTAATCTTCATGGAACAAAATCCCTCACCTTTTTGTCAGAATGAGCTGCTTTAAGAAATCTCCTCATGAACACATATGGAGTAGGCACACACAGGTTGAATTGTAACGTGTTCACCATTAACTTCTCCTGTGAGAACAAGACTATCAGATGCATTTCAGGGATGGAAGCGAAGCAAGGGTACCAATAATTAAATGAAAATCTCACCATATTTAGGACTTCTTCCCTTTTGTATGCCTTGTCTGTTATCAAGATAAAATCCTCAACAGTGGGGACAGAAACCTCCTCATATTTGCAAGCTATTAGCATTGCCGTTACACCGACCAACTGAAGCTTCTTCCTGATCACCGCTTGACGCTCCAAGAACCTGTCTATAAGATTGACGGTAAGGTACAATGTCTCCTCCATAAGCTCAAATTTGTAGTGAACCTGTTTGATGTGGATCAAGATCAATTGTAAATTCAGAGGGCTAATATTTCGTACTTGGGACATCGCGAATTTCAATTAAAATTACATATTTTTTTCTGTCCTATGTTAAAAGAGAATATCATCAAAGTCATAGTAACTTGTAAATTTATGTTGTACCTCAATAAGCCAGTCAATGAGGATACCCCTCATCTTCTCATTGATGTCAAACTGGCCGGCCATGTAGTCTGGAGAGACGCAGCTGGAATTCTGGAACAGAGCTAATGGGTCAACATACTATAGCAAGTTTTTTTTTCCTCTTCATATTTTTCCATCGTTTCATATCCTGAACTATGCTACAAGAAAGGTAAGGCGTTCTACAACTGTTCAAAGTCAACTACATGATTTTCTATTGATTGCCTAGGGGAATGCGCAGATCCGGTTGTTCGAATGATTTCTGTTAGTACTTCTTTTGCTAAAATCACATTTTCCAATTGGCGATAAGCAAGTCTCCCACCACAAAATTCAAATCTTACCTCAGTTTTCTTATAAAATTCGTAGATCTCATCTATGTATTCAACAACTGCTAGAGGATCTTTCGTATCACAAACGTCGATGTCCATAACATGCTCCTCCACGTCTTCCATTTCCACTTCCTCCTGCGAGCAACATACTGTTGTTATTTTTGGTTCAAGTGTATCTTGCGAAGCTATACATGAAATAAATTGAATATTAAAGCACTCACTAATCTGTCAATTTCGTCCAGCATTGCTTCTGTGTGCTTCACAAACACTGGAACTCCATTTTCACCAACATCCTCGTATTCTCCAATATCTGTTATTGCATAGTCCAACTGGTAACTGGGGTTCGGAGCCGACATGTTTAGTTTTTTAGTTTCCTGCATTTGTAACTATTCAAATATGTTCAAAGTAAAGCCAGAATCAAATAATCAAATTCATCATCCACATTTGGTCTATAGAGAGTACTTCAGGGCAGTGCTGAACTGTCTGTGCTGTACATCTTCTGAAAGAAAAGAATACCAAAAGAAAGCTTATCAATCAAGGGATCAAGAGACATTCAATTGAACCTTCATAAATAAATTGCAATTCTTTTCAATGGTATTTGATAACGCAGGAGGAAAAAACAGAGAGAGATGAAATATCAACACAAGACTAGATTTTCAGAGTTTTGCCTCAACATAAATAAAACTTACCCGAATGGGTCTCTTCTGTTGACCACACAAGGCTTATGAGTAGCCTCCATAATATTCTGATTGATATTGCTCAGAGCCCGACGATTATTCTGTGTCATCTCCTTCATAAGCTTGATGCCCTCTATTCTTGAACCTCCTTTGTAATTAAAGACACCAAAATATAAGGGAGCGAAGAATCAGTCCCAAATTCAAGAGATAAAACTTCGATTGGTATATGCTTCAACTTAATTACTGTTTCATGAATAAAAAGGATAACCAGTAAATATCTCTTTTTTTTTCTCCCCAGATCTCAATGCTGTTAACCTTGAAGACTTGATGAAGGCATCAGCGAGCCCAGATGGTTTTGGTTTTCCTTTGAGCCCCCCATTTATCTTCAGGCCAAGCAGAGGCAATAACTAGACATTTTCAGCCACCAAAGAAATCGAACACCATAGATCATAAAACAGGAAAGAAAAGGAAAAACCAAGATCCATGACAAGAGGGGGAAAAGAATAGTAATAAAAGCAAGATAATCGAGTATGCATGGGATAAGATAATCCACCAGCATTCAAGAAGAATTGCTTCTGATGCGTCAGCTGTCAGCTTATCTTCACCAGGAAATGAACCTGTGAGGTTTCCAAACAGACACACGCGGACTCTCTCGCTCCCTCTTCCCCTCACCCTCTGGTTGACAAATAAAGGAACAAGAAAAGATTTAAGAGAAAAAAAGAGAGGAGAAATTGAGACGCAGATGTCGGGGAGGAGACAATTCATTTTTAAAAACAACGGCTACTAAATAGTGGCCGTTGGATCTGCGTAGGAAAGGAAGAGCCGCGATGATTATTTGCCAACGGTAATGTAGCTTTTCTGGCTGTGTAGTTGGGTTTCAAATAATATTTGTTTTCATTGACGAGGGGTTGGGCTTTATTTCAAGTTCACAACCGTTCGGATGCTCATCTCCTTTCGCTCCTTATAATATATTTATGAAATTACTGAATTATTGGACTAATACAAATTAAAGCATACTTAATTTTATAAGGAAAAAAACCTATTCATTTCATGCTCCTTCATATTGATTATTCAAATATTTTTAGGGGTATTTTGATAATTTCATTCACCTTTTATTTTAATTTCTGTATAATTTTTACATAATCAAATATCAAGATAAAAGTACTTTTATTATTTTCATATAATGTCAAAAGTAATTTCATGTAAAAAATATCATTATATAAAATATTAAATGTATAGTAAATAAAATTATAACGAATCATAATATTAAAAAATTATAAATAATCCATCTCATCCATCACATTTTATATGATATATGAAAGTAGATCCCTAGCTAAATTTTCAACCAAAAACAAATGATTGGTTGTTAATGATGTAATGTTTTTTTGCCAACGATGCATTTTAAATATCTCTCAAAATACATTATAAGCTATATCAAAATATATATTTCATCAAAAATTTTAAGACACTTCCAACAGTATCATTAAAATTATAAAGAGACTAAAAGCTTATTAACTCTTTGAAAATATAAAAAAAATTAATTGTGCATTAATTTTTTTTTAATAAGACGATCTAAACCCAACACAAACACAAACACAAACACAAACACCCACTCTTGTCACCAAATGTATAAAACCTATGAACTTCTTTATAACAGAAAGTATGGGGGCGCCATTGAGCTATAATGTTCTTGGCAATTGTGCATTTATTTAAACATATGGTGTGACTTTATAAAAATAAACCAATATTGAATAAAGATAATATAAGCAAGATGTAATAAATATCTTACATGAGCCTTATAAAAAGAACAAAGAGGAATATGCTTCTTTTGATTATCATATAACTTATAAGTCACTAATACTTTAAACTTCACACAGACCAATAGATTTAATTAAAATTAGTTAAAATAATTAATTGTAGCAAAATATATTTTAGATTTCCCTTTAATATTATTATCTAAGATCTTAATTATAAGAGCTAGTTAATTTTTTTAGATAGATTAAAGAAATTAAATAAATTAGTTAATTATAACTAATATAAGATTTAATTGATTAAGATGATGAGCATATAATAATGATGAGATATGCAAGAATAATACAATTATTTAACTTTAATATTATGTATTTAGTATTTATTTTTATTATCTTTAAGATTATTATTAGGATCTGATTTAATTAACTAATTTATTTGACTTTCTTAATTTATCTAAAAAATTAATTAACTCTTATATTAAGTAGATGATGAAGTAATTAACATTTATTTTTATGGATTCCAAATTTCTTTGGCCCTCTTATCAATATGAAAGTTTTTTAACTAATTCCTTAAGATTAAAAAATTAGTTAAATTTGTAATTTATAATTAACGTGTCAAATATTTGCAATGTTTTGTTTTTCACAATTATCCCTAACATTTAATTAGTTGTGCTAACTTTGCTTAAAAAAAAAGATGAATTAGCTGATAACTTATTATTATTGGAAAAAAATTGAGCATTACTTAAAGGGTAACTTGGAGAAAGAAACATTTAATGCGTGACATAAAATGGATGGATTCTTATTTAAGGGATCAAAACAAAATGCTCAAAAGAATCCTATATTGTAATATGACTAATAGGTGAATTTCATGATCTTATATATATATATATATATATATATATATATAAGAACCTTGAAAATGTTTCTCATCTTTGACAAATTCAATTTCTCATTTTCATCTCGCCGTGGAAGATCAACTTATGACATATATCATGAACTAGGCTGTTATTTCATTTGAAAGGAAAATTTGACAGTCACAAGTTTAGCAAATGGCAAAGGAAGAAAATTATAAAGAGAAGAGAAGTGAAGCTACGCAAAAACAATCAGAAAGGGAGACTTCACCGCTGCATAGCGACTTCATGATGTCTGGATAGAAGGATTTGGATCCACAAGGCATGACTTCAACTTACATGTCTAAAGAGTTACATCATCATCATGAATGTTCAGCGAGTGATCAAGACAATTCACAACTACAACGAATGCCTGACCTTTTCTGAGCTGCCTGCGGAATCTGCATATATACTCATTTCGCTTTTGTTCTTTTCTTTGCCTTGTTTATTTTATGAGTTTGTATCCCGTTGACCAAGTAATTTGTATTTAATTGGAACCAAGGAATACTTCTTCTTCTTCTTCTTATTATTATTATTAGTTTTCTTAACTGGTAGGGCAATATGTTCAATTCCTTTTAAATAAATGAAAGCAAAAACTTGATATAATTAAATTGAGTGTTGATGAGTTGACATGGTGATGTGGGTATTGTAAATGGAAATCAGTGTTGAGGTTCACGAAATCATTGTCCCACGTTCTTAATTGTACTCATCACTAGTTAACAGTTGCGGAAGTGTCGGACATCTTTTCTATGAGCCCTGAACTCAAAGAAGCTATACTTCTAATAATGTACAGAAACTAGAAGGTGGCAGGCAAGGAGGTAGTCACGTACGTACAAAAGTTAAGGCCCAATAGTTTGGAAACGGCTATAACTAGCAACGACCCAATTCGGCGCCGGGAAATAATAATTAAATTAAACGAATCAGATAAGACGAAGAAGAAACCGCCCACTTCAAGGGAGGCGTTGCAGTAACCGCTTGGCTCTATCCATGTTCATGTATATAAGCCCCTCCTCCTCCATTGTTAAGACTTTTTTGGTGTCTTTCCAACCGGCAATTCAGTCCTGTCGCAATGTCCAACTCCGACTCCGGTGCCGGTGCTGCTCCTTCCATAACTCCAAGCGGCACCCAGAAACACCATTGTCGAAGCAAACGAAAGAAACGAATCAGCGCCATCGATCACACCGTGGCTTTCAATCCCAAATACGCCACCAAACAACCCCACCCTGACGCGCCGATGATTACCAGGCCATGCACCGAATGCGGGAAGAAGTTCTGGTCATGGAAGGCTCTCTTCGGGCACATGCGCTGTCATCCTGAACGTCAGTGGCGCGGCATCAACCCGCCCCCCAATCTGCAACGACAACCTCCTGCGGAGAAGCACATGGCAGAATTGATGACCCCAGAAGACCACGAAATCGCGGCGGGGCTTCTGTTGCTGGCAAACTCGGAGGGGGCGGGAGCGTCGCGGTTCGAGTGCTCGAGTTGCAAGAGGGTGTTCGGGTCGAGGCAGGCTCTGGGAGGGCACAGGGCGAGCCACAAGAATGTGAAGGGGTGTTTCCGGAACGAAGAAGAAGATGAGATGGAAGGGCACAAGTGTGGGATATGCCTGAGGGTGTTTCCCAGTGGGCAGGCGCTGGGTGGCCACATGAGATGTCACTGGGACAAAGGAGAGCCTCAGGCATATTGCCTCGACCTCAATTTGCCTCCCCCTCTTCAACCTGACTCCTCCTCTCCCCTCACTCTCGATTTGAGATTGGGACTTTAATTTCATCACAAACTCACTCCTCAAGTTACACTAGAGTAATTTGTTTATGCCAAATTCATTATTATACTATACTCATTTCTCTGGATAATATATTACTGTATTTGCAAATTAATTAATATATTGACCTCACCCCTTTTCTAACTGCTCTCTTATATATGGTTTACCCTCTCAACACACTTTTGATATGCAGCTACATACATACTGCTTTGCTTGTTACTATTTTTGAATAGGCATTTCCTTCCATATATTTATGTCTGCTCTCTCATTCATATATATATGTCCAACATGCTACTTATACCTCACTGATTATATGGGTTCATGGAAATAGAGGACTGCTATTGTTGTTGAATTGTTGCTGGTTTAGTGTAAAACCTTTGGAGGAGTCTTAGGAGATCTTGAAAAAGGCATTCAAGTCTATCGGAATTGGGAGAATTATTTTTCCTTCTAAATTTCTATTATATGATTAGGATCACTTGGGTAAATATTAGGATATCTACCTTTAGTTTAACAAAGTTTGACTTGTATTCCGCTATCAAGGATTGTTTTTACTTTCAAAAGTTAATTTGGATCAAAATATGTAGCTGTTATATATATCCTCTAGTTTTTTAAATAGAATATGTTTGATACTTTTCTGTTGTAATTTTGTCCTCTTGAGATTTACTTTTAAAGCATCACACGTTTGAATGGGCATACTGGCAGCACTTTATATGCGGTGGAAGATCTTCAGGTTGTAGAGTGCAACAATTACTCGGGGATAATCGATGTAGCTTCGGTTTAAATACTTGTTTCAACTTTCAAGCTCAATTTACAGTGATAACTTTCAATCTTTTAAAATATTTAAATTCATTCAATTTTCATAATCTTTAAAAATTCAAACAACAAACGTGAGAACAATCACACCTGAACTTAAAATACTCGGCGATCCATCCACCTACTATACCTAGAGCTTTAACTCTCGCAAACTTTCGAGAACTGACTCATTTCAATTGTTGTTTAAAGAAAAGGCCTAGCTTTTTTCTTTTTTAAAAACCTTAATTAAAGAAAGGCTTGGCTAGTCACAATGCTGATGTGAGAACCAGATGAAATTAATATAGGCAGTAATTAAAACTATTATTATGATATCTTCCTCCCTTATTGGACCCTTTGTTGTTGGCGCTGAGGAATATGAGAAGTTTGGGCCTATCTTGTGTGGGTGTGTGACGGTGCATTGGAGTTGGACCACCGATGTAACAAGATTCAGCAGTAGGCTTAATTTGCTTATTAGTTACTATCAGTTATCAGTTATCATTGTCCATTATAATAAAAAGATTTTCTTAATTGAATAATTAATGTTATACTTTTATAATTACTTTTACTATACCTTAAATTATTTTTATTCAAATGATAAGAAAAGAAATTCACTTATATATTGTCACCTAAATTTAGAAAGATCAGTTTGCACTTTAAAATTGTGGGAGTCTTTGTTCAAAAACTAAAGAATGCAAAATTTTCAAAAATGAAAATACTTGGAAGATTCGAGTGGTCCACTTTTTGTTATCAATTGAAAGGCCTACTGTGGGATGACAATATCCATCTTACCTAACTTCCCTGCTGATATCCTTTGTGATTAGATGACCGTGACCTACTCAAAGAAGAAGAATCTGTTTTAATTTTATTTTTATAATGCCAAAGCCGGAAATCAGCCAATAAGGTCTGTCTCCTCACAGGTTACCTTTAGTTGTTATGTCATCACTTCTGGGATGATATACATTTTCAATAATGCACATCAAATATTGTTCTCAACTTGCTAGCTCCTGATTTACATGATCGATCAAAGCAATCAACGTACCCCATCAAATTGACAAATAATGATTATTCATTGTATTGTGGTCCATAAATTAAACTTGGGTCTTGCGCTTTGATCCTGAGAGATTGAGAGTTCGAGTTATGTAGATTCGAATCAATGTATCTGTCGTTACTGAATCCCGTGTCAAGTCCTCTCACCAATATATTACTCTTCTTAAAAACATATATAGTGAAAAGTTTCCATAAATTTTGGGGGGACTCAAAATATATAACACACAGATATAATACTCATCTAATATTTAATATAAGACATATTTAACTAATTTAATTAGATTAAGAAAATTAGTCATGTTAGTTAATATGCATATTTTTCTTAAAATATCTTAATTAACCATTTTCCTTAATTCTTTCTCCCTCTTTTATTTGATTATTATTGAGAGAGATCAATAAAGGTAATTTATGAAATAATAGATAACTATAGGAAAGAACTCTTTTATTTAATATTAAAATTAAATCTCTAATTAATTATTTTATTAATGGTTGGAGAAGTACTAGAAAAAGAAAAATTAATGGGAAAATATATACGAGCCATATGGTTATCTAGAATTATTTATTGCGTACATATTGTTCAAGGGAAAAAATGAGTATTTGAACACACACGAAAGAAAATTCAAGAAAACAAAGGAGTATCTAAACATGAAAGAAAGAATCTTGAATATTTCATTCGGTCATAATTATAAAATTTAGTTAATTTTTTTCAGTAGATTAAGGAAGTCAAATAAATCAGTTAATTGTGATCAAATTTAATTTCTTAAGATGTATTCATATTATATACTCTTCAATCTATCAAAATTAGTTAACTAAATTTTATATTTATTTATAATTAATTTATTTTGTATATTTAATCTATTAAAAATGAGTTAGATTTTATAATTAGGATAGAAGAAAGTATATAAATAGATTTGGGACGACTTAGCTTGGATACATTAAGATGCACAATGGATCGTCATTTGCACATTTTATTGATTGTGTGGGGAAGCAAATATATGCTTACAACAGATAATACGGATTGACGTGAAAACAAGTACGCTTCTATTCCATCATGTGCAGGCTTGTGAGGTAGAACCATTATTCAATTCGATTTAGGTAGAATCGCAAATTAGTTTCTCAAAGAGATCTTATATTATATGCATTCTTCTCAGGACGGTCTTGGCAGAATAATTGCTATGAGCTACCTCTGGTTTATTTTAATCAAAGACATTCCCAATAAATTAATAATAAACAGTGAAAATTAGGAAGGCTAACATAGAAAAACATAATCGTGAAAGGTAAGGAAGGCCGATAGTAGTACATCAAAGTCAACAGCGGTCGTTACGGATTGTAGGACATATAGACATATATGCTTTTTGTCATGTCACTGGCCAGTAATAATATAGGGATTATTGCTTTAATCAACAAAAAAAATTCAATTTATTCACTATTAGATATGGAAATCCAAAACATGGCGCAACTGTATCTAAGATTTGATATGAGAATCTAAACGTTGGGATCTTAAGCAAATCCTCTGATGAACACACTGATTGCCGGCAAACACTCGAGAAAAATTTATTTTAAAATGTGGCTTCCTGTTATTCCAACATATTGTATCCCTTAAAAGAAAGTAATATTGTTTATTAATATTACTTAAACCTAAACCTAAAATCTTGAGTTTGCATGTCAAGCTTCAGTTGAAGTACTTTAGGGTGCAGACTATATTCTGGGCGCGGAAGTGTAAATGAATTAGTACTTGTATACATTTTATTTGGTAGGTGTTTTTAAAGTATGGAAATAAATGGAAAGGCAATAAATATGTCTAAAAATGCATACATTTCATGGTCAAGTTCGTCAGTAATTTAAGTTACAAAATATATAATTTAATGATAACAAGTGGAAAGTTAGTATGAAAGATCGATCCCGTAATTCAAATCTCCATTATACCATAAATGTGCTTTAATTATACACATAAAATAGGATTCAATGATATGTACAGTCACTTTCACACATAAATCACATGATCTATGCTAAACTTTTTAAATAAAAATGAACATTTTTAATTATTTCTGAAAGGCAGGAGATTGCGATCCCAATTCTACAAATAAGTGGAATATAAACTAAATGTTGCGAAGAAATGCATGCAAAAGCTTTGGAACCCATCTGTTATTTGCTAATAATATTGTTAAACAATTTACGAGTAATTCCCGAAGGGTTATATATATATGTACAGTATTGTTCTCAAGGTGATGATGTCCAAGGCGGTGCTAATTACACGAGAGAGCTTAATTGGAAAGATATCTGCAATGCTTAATTAAACCTCGTATGATTCTTTCAAAATTTCTTCCAATGGTAATTAAATTTGATACCATAGCTATAGCAAGCGAGATGTGTGTGTGTGTGTGTGGTTAACTTGCATGCGAGACTTTCAACTCTGAGGTGCGAATTCATCGCATTCGACAACGTTGCAATGTCAGAGAAGAGGAATAATTGGTGGAGCATCAAATCAAAGAAATAAAGGAGCAAGTGGAGTGGGTCAACCTCAAAACTCTAAAAAGGATCCATCCCCTCCCCAACAATGATTTGCGCCAAATTAATTAAACAAGTTGCTCCGATTCTTAATCGAACATCACCATCTTCGTCGATCTCCAATCCACTTTCGTTTCCCTATTTTATTATTTTATTTACAATTCGCCGCTTAATTTCTTCTTCAAATGACATAATATTCTTGAGCAATTACTTGATTATATATATATTAATTAATTCTCTCTAGCCTCAATGATTCCGCATCTTATCAATTACTTGTAAATAATATACGGTCATTAAAGAAGCATTTTATTTCGTTTTCACTGACTAATCTCAAACAGTATTATATTATATAATTTTTCTGCTAACATTAACATGCAAGCTTTCTTGAATATACAATTGATTGAAAATGACGGACTGCGACTCAACTTATGATCTTGCAAATTACACCAGCTCTGGGTTATTATTCTATGCTTAATCAAGATATCGGTATGATCCATAACCATTTGATCATATGACTTTTATTATATCTTTTTGGTTATTCGATTTTTATTTATGGATTGTTGACGCAAACATATATATATATATATATATATATAGCTAATTCATCATGATGTGAACATGCCGGCCAAAGTTTCTACGCCTTTCTGACATTCCATCCATTTCAATTCATCTAATGCAATTGGTTTTACAACTACGTTTTCAAATATTAGCGAACAATTTAAATATTCTAGAAAAAATGAGTTTGTTTTGGAGCTATTAATCCCAGTCAAAAATGTCAACTGGCCCTGGGGGTTGGGGGTAATACGTATTTCTTCTGGTTTATGTGGATGCTATTCAAATGTACATATATGTAGCTGTAAGATATATGCCAAACTGAAGCACTATTTGCACCTTTTCCAATAACAATACAAAGAAAATAATCAAGCATGTCATTATACAGAATGGAAAAGGAATTAACGTAATTACATTTTGGAGTAAGAATTATTGTAGATATCTGATCCAGATTTGAAGATTAAATAGAAAGGGAAGTATATATTATGCCGGGGGAAGAGTAACAAAAGTTGGTGAGAAAAGGCACAGTAATTGATTAAGTAGTGAAGGAAGGAATCTTAAAATGAAACGGCCAGCTCATCCTCACATATTCGCAAGAATTCCCATATCGTATGTGGACCGCAAAGTACATTATTGCCCATTTAATTAATCAAAGTGTATTTAAGCCACTTACTTTACCCCCCAAAGTTCGACTTAACAAACACTATAAGGCCACATTAAGCAATATAGTATTATTTTCACAACAGTTGTTTCCTCTAATTTGGCTTCCCGGCGCACTCAAATCCCACTTATTCCCTTCATTTTTTTCTTTCTTACCCAGGCTTATGAAAGCGACCCCCCAAAGTCCTCTTCTCTTTTTTACCACTTATTTTGAAATAATTAATTAATGCCTCGCAAGCGGAAAGGCTTCCCCCCCATCTTCCAAGCACACCACTTATTTTAAATCATTATATCACCGTCCAATTAATATTATATCCTACTTATATCGAAATAATGGTCATTTATAACTACGTACTTGGATTATGAAAATTATTAAATCACCTTGATCATACTGAAATTCAACATTATTTGATGAAATACATTAGATATTAGTAAAATTAATATTATAATTGTATTGTAGTCCATTTATCATTATAATTTGAGCGCTCAATTTGCTATATTAACGTTATCATTTTTGTTAGCTAGTTGTTGGCGGAATTGTTCATTATCATTTCAAATGATTAGTAAACTTCTTAAATTAGTTGTAAATTTGTTATACTAACTGTAATTTGAAATAACCAGTTAAAGTTTTCAATTTATGATACTCAAGTTGTCAATTTATTTGGTGGCCGGCGATGGGGGTTTCAACAGACGTTGGTCACCCCTTGGCTAGCTGTCAGTGGCGGCTCTAGCGCCAACGACCGTGGGGGCAAGGAATTTTTAATTTTTAATTAAGGATATTTTGATAAATGTATATCAAGACTTAATTACAGAACTAAAACTTACTTCAAATTCACAAATACTCCTTCTGTTTATTATTAATTATAAAATATTTTAACTAACTCACAATTGTAATTAGTTAATATATCCAATCTTTTTAAATATATAATTCGTGAAATACAATTACTTCTTTTCTTAGAATGAACCAAATTAGTAGGCATTAAGTAATTTTTTTTTATTTTTCAAGAGTATTTTTGTGATATAAACATTATTTTTTCTTAACCTTTTCATAAAATTTCTTATAAATTGAAACATAAATAATCTTCAAAATTAAGAAAAAATGAGGGAATATTTAGAGATAGAAGAATATATAGCAATGCATATTTTCTTTCTCCATCAATTTTATATATTTTTTACATAGGTTATATTCTCTTTCAAAATTTGACTAATGGACCCCCTTGATAATGACAATTATATATTATTTTTTATCAATTATAATTATTATATATTCTTAATCTATCTCATAATTGTATTATATATCGTAGTTCTAGCTGTGCAACTTACAATAAACTACTTATAGTTAAATCAAGCCAGTATTCGGTTGTGTGAAAGATATCATATATAAGAACTTTTATGAACAATAATCAAACTTGGTTTTTACACCAAACAAGCTAGAGAGGAAAATTAAAGAAAATAGATCGCCAGACATATAGTAAAGGTCCCATTATTAAATATGCTTACATCAAATGGCTACTCCCTCCCCCCTCCGATTCTTTACGTAAATTACTTTTAAGAAGAGTTTTATAATAAAAACTAAAGTCATTTTGTAAGAGTTTGAGAAATATTAATTGTTTTATTTAAAACTATCTTTTTGTCATTTTTTAATGGGGGTCGAGATAGAAAGGATATATGCTTTTCAAATTTATGGTATTTATTAGGGATTAATGTAAAAAAATAATTTTTAAATAGGACATGGTTTTTCACCAATGTAATTTCTTCTTGTTTTTTTTTATTTCTAAATTTTTTTAGACGTAGATTGGTTGCATTGGCGGCCCAATTTTTCCCCAATAAATAAAAAGGGATTGGTACCTAATTAATATCGATCCATAATCCATTCACCATAAAGAAATATAGCTTACTAAACAAGCTTAACCATGACGTGAAGTAAAACCTCACTGCTTTAGTTCTGTTAAAGGTACAATCTTATGGTAAGTAATCCTATTGAGTTATTGTGAGATATCAAAAGTGAATATATCATTTAGTATCTCTTAGGGCCTTTTGGAAATTAATAAAATTATAATTTTAAAAGCTCTTTTAGGCAAAACTTAAATTTAAGAAAAAGTGAACATCTCTCTTAGTATCTCTTAGGGCCTGTTTGGAAACTAATAAAATTATAGTTTTAAAAGCTCTTTTGAGTAAAATTTATATTTGAAAAAATTTTAAAACAAACAGTCATATATGTTTAAACGGGTTTTTGTATTAAACTATAGTTTAAAACTAAAGTTTCAGATAATCTGATTAGAGTAGCTTATAGAACAGTGAAAGAGCTTATGAACTAACCAATTACTATATTACCCCTACTTTTTCTTACACTCTCTCCTACTTTTTCTTACACCCTCTTTCTTTTCTTTTCTTACACCATTTCTCCTCATTTAATACTCATACAATTTTTCGTAATTTACCAATAATAAAAGTACTTTTAAAAATAACTATCAAAACACTCATTTATTCAAAACCATTTTTTTATAAACTCTTCTCCAAAAGCCATTTTTTATAAACTATCCAAAAGCTCTTTTTTTCATAAGCCTATTTCTAAAATTTCATCCAAACACATACTTAATAGGATTCACACATTGACTCAACATATTATGAATGACTAATCTTGTATACTATACTTAACCCCTATTAGTATTTCTAATTTATAATACTAGTGTACCTTAACAATTTATAATCCCAGACGCCCATAGTAAAATTTGAATATAAGTTGACAATTTATAGCCGAAACCCAATAGGAATTCAACAATTTTTTATGAATATATATTCGTGGTTGAAAGCTGGAAAAGATTAAAAACCAAATAATTAATTACTATGGATGTTTATATTATGTTGCTATTT
This sequence comes from Leucaena leucocephala, assembly GCA_037074615.1. Lineage (NCBI taxonomy): Eukaryota > Viridiplantae > Streptophyta > Magnoliopsida > Fabales > Fabaceae > Leucaena > Leucaena leucocephala. Next base: position 82,597 of record CM073561.1, on the reverse strand, counting down.
GTTTCAGTTTTCCAGACACATAACTTCAATGCTGAACTGTAAACAAAGACTATATAATAATAAACAAATACTACTAGTACTACGTATGAATACCATTCCCATCCAGGGAGGCTAATATATGTTATTAATTAAGTATATTAAACGAGATTCCTGTCTGGCAAAAATAATTAAACTCGAGATTCCTTGCTATAAAGGATAGATAATTCTTCTGATTAATTAATACTGACTCTCAAACGTAAATAATCACGAGCTTTAACCAAGTAAATGTGTGTTTTGCATCAATTATTGTTATAAATGCTTTCAAGTAGATAGTTGTACAGTTAAACCACTTAATGGAGCTCCACACACACATCTCTAATGAGCCAAATGAACGACGGGGACGAGCTGATTCTGTGGTAAGGGAATTGGTGAAGCATTTCTCTCTCGTCTCTTTGGTAGTATTGTTGAATTAATAAACTAAACTCTTTTATGCAGTTGGTGCTGTTGGTACGATGATTCATTTCCTGACAAATGGCACTCAGAACAATATATATATATATACATACTAATCATTAAAAGGTAAATATTATTCAAAAGTACGTATACATCTAGCAATGATAGTATAGGATATTACGTTTTGAGGACGCCGAACGATTCACTTAACTATATTATACGGTCGATATGTAAAAGTACAGATCTTATTCAGGCACCACAGAAAAGAGTAGTATAAATCTTCTAATTTAGGAAAGCAAATGCAAAGCTAATTAACATGGTGATATAGCGAGGCGATTATTTTAATGGAATCCGGAAGTGGTCCAATTAAACAAAACACAGACAGAAATTCTGAAACAGAACACATGACGTTATTTCAATGAATAAAAGAGAGAGAGAGAGAGAGAGGTGAAAGTGATATACATGAGTAAATGGATTCCAAGATGAACGATAGTTTTCCAAGAGGGACCCAAACAAAGCATCCATCTATAATATGGTAATAATTTAGGTTTTTGGGGATTCGTGGCGTCAATGAACTCAACCAATGAAACGCATGGGAATCTTTTTCACGGCCTGAACTTGGATGCTAAACACGTAGAAAAATAAGCCTCTAGTGCATCCTCATGGACATGGTTGCCATCAACTCGATGGAATTAATTTCGCCGATATCGTGCACGTGTACGCAATCCCTCGCTTCATAGATTTTTACAAAAATTAAATTTGTAGGATCGCCATGTGGCAGACAGAGAGCCCACGCACTCCTTCCCTCCCCCTCCCCCTCCTATATTCAACTGGAACATTCTTAAACTCTGCTACCATATTATATAGTCACACGCACATTGACACAGATAGGTGACTGAGAGTTGGCAGCAGACATCCGAACGTCATTAATTACCCTTTTTTATATTTCCAATTCCATAATATATCATACCCTTCTCTGTCTTGCTTACTCATTTCCTATTCCCCCCACTGAATATCTTCATACCTTGAGTTCTTCCTTTAGTTTCTTGGTGCAACTAAGCTTTCTTGGTTTCACTCCTCAATTTGTCTGCCCAAACCAGCACCACATCTAAAACACTCCCGAGGCCGATCATCACTTCTCTTATCACAATCTTCCAAAGGTAAGTCTGTACCACTTGTTTTTCTCTCGATTCACACACAAATAACTACTCTTTTCCATCGCCAGCAACAAAATCTTTCCCCTTTTGTCTTCCTTACAACTCCTCACAAGGTTTTGTTTTCTTTTGGCAAAAAAAAAAAAAAAAAACCAGCACTAAGCTAGTGAGAGTGCGATAATGAGATTTTGATTTCTTAAGCTGTTTATCCGACCAAAAGGTTATTTCTGTGTTTATTTCATTCCATCTGTATAAAGATCTTGAATAGAGTGATATCAATTTTTCTTTTTGGTTTAGCATTATCATTTGTTAAAGCTTTCCAGCCAATCAAGGACTCGTCTCCTTTTTATATTTTCACTACCTATTGTCCCAAATCCTCTTGATTCTTTGAACCGAGTAATCATAAAATTTGATACTTCCTTCCACCGTCAACGGAGGCTTAAATTTCTTTATGCTTTTAATAGAAACAGTTTGTTTTTGTTAAAGAGATCCAAAACCTTCTTCGGTTGAACTTTGGAGAGAGATTTGCTTATTTATGATCTTTTCTTATCATTCAATGTAACGTGTGTATAGGATCCGTCGGAGAGAATCGCAGGCCGAAGTATAAGCAATATGGAATATGGTGCCCTAATACACAATAGTTCTGCATTTGAGACCTTATCAGACAGTGCAGCCTCAGTTTCAGAAGGGGATTTCCTTGACGAGATCTTTGCACATGGTTGTTGGCTGGAAACCACTGGAGGATCATACAACCTCACGCAGCCTTGTGCTACGAATCCTCCTTCTCTCAATGACCCCGATTTGCAGTTGCACTATTGGACATCCTCAGACCCAAATTACCAAATCTATCAACAAGAATCAGAGGTAAGTTTTCCCTTCCAAACCGAAACTGAAGTGGGAAAAAGGTGGTGGATTGGACCAAAGGCAAATCCCGGCCCATCTTCCTCGGTCAAAGAAAGATTAGTGCTTGCCGTGGGGTACTTGAGAGAATACACCAAGAATACCAACGTGTTTCTTCAGATATGGGTGCCCACTAGGAGAGAGGGAGCATACGTTCTAACCAGTGCTCACGATCACGCTCCCCCACACTCATCCGTTGATGATCCGAACTGCAAGACTCAATATTACCGAAATGTTTCCAAAGGTTATCAGTTGGCCGCCGAGGATGAAACGGAGGAGTGTCGAGTAATCCTAGGAAAATTGCCTGATCAGTGGACCCCCACTGTTCGGTTTTTCAAAAGCCACGAGTATGTTTCATATGTAAATTATGCGCAGCAGCACTACGATTTAAGTGGATCATTGGCCCTTCCAGTGTTTGAGCGAGGCAGCGGGACATGCCTCGGCGCTGTTGAGATTCTAATGACCAATCACAACATCAACTATCACCCGCAAATTGACAATGTCTGCCATTCTCTCCAGGTTTTCTTTTTCTCTCGCACAATCTTCTATTTTCCTATATACATCTACCATTAGCCACCAACATCTTCAAATTTATAATCTTTTGTTTTTTTAATATCATTAATTCTTCTACCTTCTAGGGACTTAACAATTGCAATATATATACTTGATCTGGAAGCTAAGCCGGATTGTCGTACAATAGCATAAAGGAGAAAAGAAACACAAATATTTGTGCTTAATTAATGGATCGATTAATCAACGTCCTACCGTTTTAACATTAATTAAAAATAACGTGTCACCATATATAACCTCTATTGATCTGCGGGCAGGCTGTTGATTTTAACAAGAGTACGACTTGTCAGAACCTTATTGCTCCTGCTGTGAAGGTAAGAGAGTGAGTTCATGAGTCAAACTAGATTATATGCCCAAGATTACCTACCTATATATGAACGCCTGGTTGCTTTTATGTCGTATGTGAACAGGTATTTGACGAGTTGTACCTAGCTGCACTAAATGAGATTGTAGGGGTGTTGACCTCTGTGTGCAAGACCCATAATTTGCCTTTAGCTCTCACTTGGGCGCCCTGCGGCCAACAAGGTAAGGGCGGATGTCCCAACGACAATTTCGTGGCTTGTTTGTCCACTGTGGATTCTGCTTGCTTCGTGGCGGATTTAGACTTGCTTGGCTTCCAAGAAGCCTGCTCTGAGTACCACCTTCTTCGAGGGCAAGGCATTGTTGGCACCGCCTTCACCACCACCAAGCCATGCTTCGCAACCGACATAACTGCCTTCAGCAAAACTGAGTATCCTCTGTCTCACCATGCCAACATGTTTGGGTTGCATTCCGCCGTCGCTATTCCCCTCCGCAGTGTCTACACTGGATCAGCCGACTTTGTGTTGGAATTTTTCTTACCCAAGAATTGCCATGACGGCGAAGAACAGAAGCAGATGCTGAATTTATTATGTATTGTGGTACAACAGGCTTGCCGGAGTTTACACGTTGACATGGACAAACAGATGGAGGAAGAATTCACTGTTACAGTTGGAGATATGTTGGCAGCGGCTTCCAAAGGCGGAGCCCAAAAAGAAGAAACTCTTGAGTTTGGGTCTTGTAATTTAGAAGAAGCGTCTTCAAAAGAATCGTCATGGATTGCACATATGATGGAGGCTCAAACCCAACACAAGGGTAAAGGCGTGTCAGTGTCGTTGGAATACCTGGAAGAACCAAAACAAGAGTTCAAAGTGACAACCAACTGGGAAGCTACCCACGGGGGATTCTGCAATGGGCAGACATTTTCAGATTATGGACAAGTCCACCCGAGCTCAGCTGCATCCAGAGCGAGCTTAGAAGGTGGAGGGGAATCTTATGCTTTTAGTGGACGCCGCTCGTCAGGTGGTAGAAAATCAGGCGAGAAGAGACGAACCAAGGCCGAAAAGACCATCAGCTTGCCAATTCTTCGACAATATTTTGCAGGAAGCCTTAAAGATGCTGCCAAGAGCATCGGCGGTATGCATTCTTATTTGCGCACAATCAGTCTTGTACTTATTTATAATTCCAAGCTGAATTTATTGTGTTCAATTGCAGTGTGTCCCACGACTCTTAAAAGGATATGCAGACAACATGGAATTACCAGATGGCCTTCAAGGAAAATAAAGAAGGTAGGACACTCGTTAAGGAAACTTCAGCTTGTGATCGATTCAGTACAAGGTGCTGAGGGCGCCATTCAGATTGGTTCCTTCTATTCCAGTTTTCCAGAGTTGAGCTCCACGAATTTGTCTCAATCATCAAACATCAGCGACCATTCTAAGAAAGTGCATGCTCTTCCCGAGCATGGGTTATACAGACACGGCGGCCCAACATTAAAATCTCCACCCTCTTGTTGCAGCCAGACTTCCACCATCATCAACGATGTTTTAATGGCAGAAAACCCAGAAGCGTCGCTCAATAGAGCTCATACTCACTTGGAAGCAGAGTTGCATGAGGATACAAAGCAGCAGAAAGCTGGCGAGCATCCTAGTGAGGAGGTTTTATGTTATGAGTCCCACATTGGGGAGCCTCACAAGTAGAGTGGGGTTTATAAGTTCAAGGGGTTCTCCCTCCTAATAGGCTAGTCTTTTGGGAATGGGCTCTCCCTTTGGGCTTATGCTCATCTCATTGGTGCTTTCATTGAGAGTCGACTCACTGGAGAGGGCTACCTACGGAGGGTTCTGACCGACAGAAGGCCGAGTGAAGTGCCGTAGAGTGGAGCCGCCGGGGACGTCGGCTTTCGAGGGGGTGGCATTGTTATGAGTCCCACATTGGGGAGCCTCACAAGTAGAGTGGGGTTTATAAGTTCAAGGGGTTCTCCCTCCTAATAGGCTAGTCTTTTGGGAATGGGCTCTCCCTTTGGGCTTATGCTCATCTCATTTTACCTCCACTGCCTGAAAACAGTGGCGGTGCTTTTAGGGTGAAAGCTACTTTTGGGGATGAGAAAATTCGTTTTAGCTTGCAACCAAATTGGGGGTTTAGAGAACTACAACTGGAGATCGCAAGACGATTCAATCTAGATGATGTGAGCAACATCGGTCTCAAGTATTTGGATGAGGAGGGTGAGTGGGTTCTTTTAGCTTGCGATGCTGATCTTGAGGAGTCTAAAGACACATATCGATCATCAAAGAGCCGTACAATGAGGTTCTCCCTGTTTCAAGCTTCGCCACTAAATCTAGCCAACACTTTTGTCAGCAACAGCTCATCATGACTTTATTTCATTCTCTACTTCTAGCTTGCTAGCTTCATCCATCATGTGTAGGTTCGAACCAGTCATATAAAATTGATGTTCTGCTTTTGGGGTCCCCTCTGAGAGAGAAGAGAGAACCGTTGCCCATTAGGATCTTTGTAACAAACATACTAAACACATCATAAACGTCCAGTTCAAGTATTAATGCGCTGCGTCCATGACCATGGACCGTCCTTATGTCACTCGATTTTTCTTTTTCATTTAATAATTTTAAATGTTAATTGTTTATAAATGATTTTTAATATATAAGAAAACATAGAACGAACATGTTTAAAAAGTATAAATTTAAGCCGTGTAAATTAAATTTAAGGGGTTTACTCTCATCTTCATACTCTGGCATGTAAACAGTATCTTCCTATTCACCAAAATGTAGTTCCGGAAGGCAGAGGCTTCAACCTCGTCCAAATAATATAATCTTTGAAATTTAGGATTTTTAAAAAAAGTTATATAGTATCCACTATTCTAATTTTACTTTTTATATATATATAATATCTTAATCTTATTTCTAATATAATTTTACCCATAATCTTTTTAATTAAATATAATTTTATATATAATCTTATTTTTTAAATACTAATAATTGTACCAAATTAAAAATATTATAGGTGAAATTGATTACATTAAAAAATATATAGGTAAAATTATACTACAAATAGTATTAGGATACTGGAAGTACATGAAAAATAAGATTAAGAATTATTTGCTATATAACCATTTTAAGAATTTAAGCTAGTTATAAAAAGAAAAAGAATTTAAACTTCAACGTTGTCAAGGTCATGTTGCCACTATAACTCGGCAACATTAGCTTTTCTAACCAATTTCTCATAATATATACGTCACACTCCAAAACTATTAAGGAATCACCGGCATAAAATATAAAAGAATTCATATTTTATAAGTTTTTAAATTTATATTTTGTAAATTTTTAAATATCATAATTAATATAATAAATTTGTGTTGCTAATATAACTAAAAATACCCCTGCACCCCTATTATTTCATTTTTCTCTAATTTTATTTTTTTTATAGGACTTCAATAGAATAAATAACAAGCGTGGACACAAAGTTCATGATAGTAACTAACTAAGCATAATCCGATGTCACAAAAATAAGCACAAGTATAAGACCCATAAATAATAAATATAAGTATGAGATCTACGAATAATAAACATAAAATCTTAGTAATATAAATCTTACATATTTATTCATAATGTAAGTCTTCTTTACTAAAAGAAAATAAACTAACTTAATTAACCTATTAACAATAACTCAAAATAGAGTCAGTTTCCCATTCATAATAAGCATGTGTCCTTAGTTTATCAAACACTCAATGTGCATTCAATTTGCTAAACTCCAAAAATATTCTTAAAATTACAGCACCAAACGTCATATATTCAACTATAAATCCAATTTTATTTAATTAATGAGCGTGGCTAAAACTCAAATCAAACACCAATTAAAAGAACAGTTACAATTTCTCAATCTGCGCACAAGCGAACATAGATGAATAGATGAAAAGGGCAACATTATACATATATACATACATACACACACACACACACACACGAACACGCACACAAAAATGACAGCTTTCCAATTATATAAAAAAAAATCTTTGAACATACTACATACAACAGACGCACAGGTAAAAGAGAAGAAAGTGGAATGATGTGACATCTTTACACCATTCATGCATAGCAACCACATCAAGGAGGATAAAAGAACTTGCACCGACCACATTTCAAAATTTAATCTTGATTTAACATTTTTAAGCTTCCACCTTTGCTTTATCTTTTCTACAGTATATTATATCATAAATTGCAAAAAGACAACTATTGCATTTAAGTCCAGTGTCAAATATATATATGTGTCATATCCCGAAAATAAAGAAAAAATAATTTAAATATATTTAATTTTAAATAATATATTTTAATTTCCAAAAGATAGGAATATAGTAAAAATGAAACTATATAAATGTCTCCCTGTCTTAAAGAAGCCTTGTTTCAATGGCTATCTCAAAATAAAAGTTATTTTTCTTTTGGTATAAAGAAAGTTTAGGTGTGTTAGGCATTTGTCTCCCATCAAAGTTAAGACACAGTCTTAAGATTCAGAGAATATTTATAAGGAACTTATAAGATTGTTTACTAAATAATCTCTTATGATGGTAGTGGGAATCGAACTCATATTCTTGTGGAATATAAGCCTATTCATTATCATATATCAACTCTTATTGATAAATAAAAGCTATATGAACAAAAAAAATAAGACAGAAACTGCATTTAGTTGAATATCCAGAATTTCCATAACAGCCTGCAAGATTGAGCAAAGCTAATAAGTTTTATTTTATTTTATCTTATCTTTTAAAAAATTTATTTTCGCTCCAAATTAGACAAGGAATAAGTAGACATAAAAATAGAGGTGGAAGTCTGCAGAGATTGTGAAATGGAGTACACAGCAGACATGTACCCCCTGTGAAAAAAAGAAAAGAAAAAAAATGGACAGGAAAAGGAAAAGGAAAAGGAAAAAAGGAAGACATTTGAAAGATGTAACAGAATTAACAACAAAGATGAAATATACCATGAGGTCCACCATTATCATGATCAGAACAACTAATATGATTGCAGAAATCCACAAGCTTCATTTGGGAAACAAAACCAGAGAGAAAAGGAAAAGCAGATTACATTTTAGTGTTGATAACAATTCTCCAAACTATCATAATTGCACAATGCTATATTTGAATGGAATTCTACCTGGAAGTAATAACCAAACAAAAACAGCACCTTTATATAATCCTTGAGTTAGAGATCTCCCAGGCTAATAATTTAATAGTCAATGAGAAAGGAAAAATATACAACAAAGAGAGAGGACAGAATAACAACCTAGTGCTATGGTAATATTGATCAAGGCTATCTTCCAAATATCCATATATTGTTCAAAGAAGATATAGAACACTGAGTATGGAAATATCTCCATCTGCATTAAAGAAGTATAATCATTAAATAGAAAATTTAATGGAAGAAAAATCTACACAATAAGAAACATTGGTAGACATGATGAAAGAGAAAATTTAGAAGAGAGAAATAGTAGATATCCTCAAAGCAGAATAACAAAAAATCTCTCCAGTTGAACAGATTCCAAACTCTTATATCATGACTAGATGAAAAAAGAATAGAAACCATTCACGTTTACGCCAAAAAATAAATTCAAGGAGGATGGGAATTGTCAAATTGTAAAGAAATTGATGGGGTGAGGATTATGCAGACAAAAGCCAATAGAGACTGAAGATTGGTGGAAAACGATGAGTGTATTGGTATGACCCGTTACATGCAATAGGTACAATTTAAGTACCAGAACCCAGTCAAAAAGGAAAAGTTAGTGCCTATTCTCTGTTTTTTATAAAAATATTTGAAGATTAATCCTCTACAATATTAAAATCAAAGCTACTTAGCACTAACTAGTTGACTACCAACATTAAATGAAATAAACATAACACCATAATGAACTTGCGATTCATTAAGCTGTAAATCAGGAATTCAATAGAGACAATTGAACACTTCATTCCATATGAAAATAGAGGCAATTCCTGCCTTAGTATTCTCCCAAGGCCTTATTTTGAGTCATTGCTTAATTTCTGAGAGACCATGGTGTAAATGACAAAAATCATTGTGAAACAAACTTCCCAAGACACGCAAGAGTCATTTACAGCTGTGCAAACATCCCGACCACCATGTTTAAGTTTGCATTTGCTACAAATTATTTCATGCCTCAACGTAATGACCTCTGATGGAAAATGCCATGATCATATTTAACTTCCAAGGCAATGTTTTTAAACAGTTAGTCCTCAATCTTTTGGGCTGTAAGGAAAGAAAAATTAAGTGAATTTGTCGCTTCTTCCCTTAGGGGCATTCATGATCCTTCTTATATTTAATGGCGCCAGAAATCGCATGCGTGTTGGCCAAGTGGTTTTATATTTCCACCACTCTTGAACCTTTGTAAACCACATCAGGTGCAGAGATGAAGTAAAAGAAATGTATGAGCCAGATATTTTGACAACAAAAAGGAGCATGGCCCATTTAATGGTGAAAGACTCCAAATAAATTGGAATATGGTTAGATATTAACCATAAAAATGTTATTCTTCAAATCATGACAAACCTTTGGTTTGAAGAAACGATTTGCAGTCTCCTTTTAAGGCCTATAGAATGTGAGCCTTTGAAAAGCTCCAGGTAGAGTGACGAACCCTCTTCAAAAAACTATTGAAATGGGAACACTTAAATGTGGGGCTAGACATCCCATACTACCTTGGGGAGCCAACATCTCAATGTCTATGCTTAGTGACACTTTACTAACACGCTTAAGTTCCCCATAGAGCAACTCCTGCTGCTTAATATATAGGACGAGGCATCCCATAGTACCTTGGTCTCCCTCAAGTTCAAAACTCGAGAAATCTATAGAAACCACTTCCAAGTAGAACAATAGACTAGAGAAATATAAATTACAAAATGTAAGTTAATAACATATTCTGTTCTAATATAGTATAATAAATTATCAACGTAGTAACAAATCAATCTTAATATATGGCATGCACATGGTTTTGTTTTAATACAGTAATAAATAATAACAATCATGTGATGTGATTGCCCATCATTTTTATCATAAGGCAATGCTATGCTAGAAAGAATGCAGAAGAGAGAAAAGCATTTCCTTCAAAGTTAAGGAACACAAGAAAAATGCATCCTGCAATAAGAGTTATAACCTTCAAAGAATCAGAACTTTTTTCGGAAAAATCCCGTGCAGCTCGCATTGCATCAATATAATCATCCTAACAAGATGTGCAGTAAGATTAGACAGAACTGTCCAACAAATTTCATGCCAAAGATCTGCAATAAGATTATCAATTAAGACATCGCATACCTGTCTGTTACGTGGAGTGTGATATGAACGAAACTCAGATGCCTGTATGACACCACTTTGATAACATGAGAACAGGTCATAAGCAATCTTTTACATCAGTGTTAAAAATGGTAGGAAAGTAATCCTTTACAAATAAAAAATTACAAAAATGATATCACAGAGAGAGGGAGAGAGCAAAGTGTTTTCCAAACCCAGTAAATCTACACTATTGGTGTATGCCTCATGACCACCCTTTGCACAATCAGCTGATGGCAATGTATCAAGAAACCAAGGAAGCTTTTCTCTGAATTGTGCAGTAGCCGGATGGTCATTAGCCAAATCTGAGTGGCGGAAACACTAGTAATGAATGAAAAGCGTTAGTCCTTTTGCTAGTGCATAACTTCAATTCACAATTAAAATTCTTTGCAAGCAGCCTTCTGAATCATTTCCAAGATGCAAAGAGTAAATTGGGTATTACTGCTGTACAGTCTTTGCACACTCCACCAAACCCACATGGGCCTTCATCTGGTGAACAGCAAGTTGGCTGAAGGGCAAAAACATCTCTATTTTAGCTATGAGGAAGGGAATCTAATGCTAAAGAAACCAATACAAGAATAGCAAGTCTTATCCCACTAGGTAGGATTAGCTTCATGAATGGATCGTATAATGCTATTGTGCTCTATCAACAACTAAATCCTTAGATGGGTTGTTAACTAAAAAGTCCTGCTCAATGCTAAAGAAACCAATATCAAACTAAAATCTTGATTGCCAACCAATTGTAAATATAGAGGAGATTAAGGATAACATGGACAAGGAATCACAATATTGCAAAACTATTTATATGTACATTTTTGTGTGTTGATTAAAGTTGAACAATAATGAGAGAAGAATAAGCAAGGGCGGTGCATAGAACATTAGACAGGCAGACATAAAAGCACAGACCTGATCATCAGGAGGGCAATAAGAGCCATTTCTAAACTTTCTACAGCAACCAAAAGCTTCTGGCGATATCCATACAAGGAAATCATCAAGCAATGAGGCAGAAGGTTTGGCAATGTAACTTGATTCTGGTACCAAAGATGCCCTAGATATCTGCAGTTTTAAAACAAAATATACAAAATTCCGTTTATACAAAAACAAAATATCATATTCTTATTGCTTTCCAGCATGATAGGACGAACTTTTAGAAGATAGAATCACTTTGAAGAGATGAAAACACATGAAGAAGTAATGCCTAACATCAAAGTTATAATTCAGGGGCTTCAACATATTAGATCACAGATAGCTTATTATTTGAGAAACCAATAGGAGTATACTCAGAGTCTGACGAGAGACTGATGGGTTTGAGCCCACTACTACCACCAAAACACACATAAGGAGGCATAAGTGAGTGGCAAAATGGCAGAAACTGGGGGACTATTGGTCCACAAGAAAGCACAGATGTTAATATATAAAAATATAGAAAAGTGAAGAAGCAGAATAAGGGAGTAATGATGAATGGTAGGAGGGAGCAGTTAACAAGTTGGAAGTGGGTATATAAAGAGACTGCCTGAGAGTATGAAGAGGAAGAGAGAAGTGGGGTTTTGGATGGAGAGAGCCAACCTCTCGAATTGGTAAATCTATTGTATTCTGTTTTTGAAGTGTATGGTATAGGATCAAGTGTGTGTTTGCTGTGTAGTAAAGGATTCACAACCCTCTTGTTATCCTCAAAGGTACAACAATTACCATTAACAAAATGGAGATATTGGCATCAACACAAATGATAAAGCACTACTAGATCAAAATTACCTCATAGAAAAGAGAGTTTGAATCACAATGGCTAATAGATCATAGCTGGTTTGTATGTGTGGATTCCAAGCTGCAGAAGGGATATGCGGGAAACCCATCAAAGCAAGCAGATAATATATGATAATTAGTGACTTAATGTTAGAATAGTTGAGTACTGGCCTTTAGTCATTATCTTATCTGGTTTGTTATTCAGGAAATAATATGTTCTTCAATTTAAAATATTGTAGGTAACAAAAGTAGGTTTCACAACATATACATCTCCCAAGGAAGATAGTACGTCTAATCTAAGTACGTTAAGTGACTTGATGTTAAAAAAAATGGCATGTGAGAAATCTCAAACTTGCATAATATTTTCTATCAATCGTGTTAGATAATAAGTCTTGATTTGCTCTATCCATGTATATCTTTGTAATATGATAGAAATGATTGTAGAGATTAATATTTATTAGGAATTGATTAATATTAATTAGAGACATTAATATTTGTTAGGAACCGATTAGTATTGATTAGGAACTTATGTATAGAGGCTCCTACCTGTGTTACTGTGTATACTCATCATACTTTTGCAAAGCACAAGAACATTTTTTCCTCAATGCTATTACATGGTATGATAGGAAAAAGGAATTTACAGTCCTCTCCTGCTGATTTGCAAGTGTGAGCACATTGGCCAGGGGACCTTGAATCCTATACAAAATGGTTTGTGTGGGAGAGCATCCTATGTCCATTTTGTAGCTGTTATCGTTTGCCCCATTATATTTGGAGTGGAGTTGCGAATTAGAAACACTATAAATTTGTACACTCAAAGATAGAAGAGGTCTAATTTTGCGAAGTTGAAAGATAATGTTATCCAAGGAGAAACTATTTGAGTGCATTAAGTATTTTTGTGCTTCTTAGGATATTGGGAGATCTAATAAAGGGATATTTCGTCTGGCTACAAATGTGAACATGGTGAGAGTTACAAAGCTAGAGAGATTAGTGAGAGTCTAAAGTTGCAATAGACCCAATATTCACAAGCTTAGAAACTATTTCCTATAGATACGATTAATAGAAGAGATTATGACTCTAACTCTTAAAATAAAAAGCAACAGTGGATACTAAGTTTCAAACTCTGAAGACCAAATAAGAGACAACGATCAGGGGCAAAGGCGTAGTTGAACTTGGAGTATAGTTGATGAGGAGAAAACATGCATAGAGATGGGTTGCACCATATAGAGAGTAATTTTAGATGTTAAGTGAAGTCACGATCATAAAGGGAACTTCTACAAACTTGAAGGAAAAGAGATTGACTTCCTGAAGGCGTGTCTACTCTTCATACTTGATATTTTTCTTCTTCATCGAGACTTTAACCAAGATTTAATATTTCTGCTCAGATACCATGTGAAAATTTGAGGGATTAAAAGTAGAAGGAAAATAATGGCTTTAAAATATTATTAATCTTTGAATGAATGAGAATATAAATATATCTTTATATTGACAAAAATATAAGTTAATAAGCTAAACCTAAAATCTGTCCTAATCCTAATATCTCATATTTATTCTTTTAAAATATAATAATTTAATATTAAAATCTGATCCTAAATAATATACAAACTTAATTTTAGATAATTAATTAAATAGTTAACAAAATATAATATTAATTAATTATAAACTAGCGTATTTCAACACTCTCCTTAAATTGGATTTGTAGTTTGAATACTTTTACTTTAAAACAAGTTTCACATATTGTAAACTATATTAATTATAAGATTCTACAGGTTCAAAGGGAGACGATGGCTATTATAAGTTTTCTTATTGGTCTCGTATCCGAATATAAAACTGTTATGAGTTTTTGTATACATGGCATTATCAGTTGGTATTTATGAAGGATTACAACTAAAATGCCTCCTTGGGGAACTAATAATTCACAAATAACTCCGTTGTTCAAACCAATTAAGGTATTATGTGAGAGCATCACCCAAATCAACAATAAGGAGAAGCATTGTCCCACTAAGTGAGGTCAGCTATATATATCATATAATATTATTGTACTCTATTAATAACCATATTTTTAATAAACCGTTAACCAAAAGATCTCACTCAATAATTAAATGTTCTCTTCCTACACCCCTTTTTAAAGGACTTCATGATATTTGATCTACCATTCTCATCAACATATTCAATGTTCTTCTTTGTACATATCTAAACTAACTCAAATGATTTTCTATCATTTTTTATCTTCAATAGACATCACTCTAACTCTTCCTCATATATACTCAATCTAAATCTTATCTTTTTTTTGTATGACCACATATCTATCTCAAGATGATAATCTCAACTACGCCCCACTTTATACTCTTGTTGTTTACTTTAAAGCCCAACATTAACTATTATATAACATTGTTGGTCTTATAGAAGTATGACAAAATTTCCTTTTTACCTTACTAAGTTCTTTCGGATCACAAACAACTCTAGGATCATTTTCCTATTTAAACCACTCAACTTAAATTATGAGTAACATTTCTATAAATTTCACCATCTTTTTATATAATTGTTCCAAAATATCTAAACTTTTCAGCTTGTGCACATATTCTGTCATACTCTTACTCAAGCAAATTCCTTTCAACTCCAAGGCCTTCTTTATCTATAACTTTCTCTTGACTCAACCAAAAAACTATACATCAGTAGCAAAAAGCATACACTTAAAGATTTTTTCTTTTTGTTCAGATGTTTAACAAGTAAGGGCTCAAAACATTAACGGCATAAAATTACCAATCAAAACTAACTACGACTTCCATTATATTAAAAAAAAAATATTTGTGCCTCTAAGCTAACAAACCGTTGACAATACTAAATCATCTCTACAATCACTCTAAAATACTCATCATTTTTTAAATATAGGATGTTTTCAACTATTATCTCATTTATTAAGAAAAACAAAACTAGTACTCTGTATTTATTATAAGCATTTAATAATAATTTTATATAAAGAGTTAAATACACTTCAAATTTTTATTTTTATCGAATTTTAATTTGAGTTCATATACTTTTTTCTCATCCTTTTTTCTATACTATTAAAAATATTGATCCCTATATTTTTAGAAGGACTCTCAAATAAGGTTAATAATGTAAAATGGCTTTCAACATTTTAAATAGGTTTTAAAAAAAGAAGATACAATCTCCAAGTAAATCTATTTCAACATTTAAAATTAATTAAACCAACTTCAACATTTAAAATCTATTGTAAAACAAAGGAGATACAATGTCAGATTAAAGTGATTTCAACGTTTAAAATTGATTGTAAAAACAGGAGACACAATGTCAGATTAAATAGATTGAGTGTAGAATCAATTTTGTATAAAGAAAATTGATTTTAATGGATGAAATAGATTTTGTTTGTCTGATTTAATACAGGACCCTCTTCATTTTACATATTTAATGCTTCCAAGATAGGATATGATGTTGAGCAGATATTATGAGTAATTAATGTCATAATTTGTCGCTATAAACTTCAAATTTCTGCACAAATGTTTCCAAGTGCCATCTTGTTATCAAATTTATGTCACGACATCAACTATCTTCCTGTAAAAAATGCATTTGATTTTCTGCGAGATAAATATATTACATGTTTTGACTCTCAAAGTATAAAGTTACAATTTGTTAGCGAAGAGTTGGAAACAAGAAACGGATCCAAGAATCACTGTTCACTAATGTTGCAGAGTTGAAAGTACGAATTATCAAACATAAGGTATCTGGACCAATACGATTTATACTTGGAAACAGCAAGATTCAACCATGGCTTGTAGTTCCCATTGTAATGGATTACAGAAGCATTTTCAATCTCCGTTAGATTCAAAGCAGGGTCATAGCCAAGTCCCAAAACATGCCAGCTTCGATCCAATGGATAGGTAAGATTATAGAAGGTGATTAGTCCTGGGGGAAGTGTGCCCAGTTTCCAAAGAGTTCTGTCCTCATTCTGCCAAAAAGAAGAATCATCATTACTATACTTGGTAAAGAAAAGAAAGATCAAAATGCAAGCAACTCCCCTCAACTTACGGGGTTACGTAATTTTCTCACTCAACTTTAAAAGTTGATAAAAAAAACGTCTAGAAATCCAATTTTGCACGACATAACTATTCAGTTAACCTCTCATTTAAAATATTGTCCCCACTTGTCCTTGTAGGCTGAAAGAGACCTAGCCGATCAAAATTAAATCCAGCAAATCATTCCAACGGGTGCAGGAAAATGTGGTAGAAAATGACCAAAAAGTCTTTATTTGCTTGAATGCCAAGTCAGAAGTCCCCCCCAACCCCCCCAAAAGAAAAGAAAAGAAAATTTGATATCTTGATTTAGAAAAGACAAGCGGTGTTGAGACTGGGGAGTAAAAAGTTGAAGAAGGGATTATTATCCTGCAAATAAATAAATTTTGAGGGATTGATAATCAACTTTTAAAGTTAGAGGAAGTAGATTATAAAATCTCCTAAATTGAGATTATTCTTTGCATTTTGGCAAAAAAAAAAAAAAAAACAATTTTATGCGTCAAGCAATCAGAAAGAAAAGACAACGACATGCCCATGTGAACAACAATTAGAAGGCAACCAATTTGTTATAAAAATATTCAAGGAAATTTATACCACACTTATAACACTTGGTAACACTTACCATATCTTGCCATCGATGATATATTCCAGTGATGTTTCGTTTCTTCCACTCCTTCAAGTCAAAAATATTCATTCCAAACGCCCAGCCACAAGCATTTGGACTGAAGTTATTCGAGATCAACGGATTACTAAAGTTGAGGTATTTATCAAACCTATGGAAGCTCTCTTTGCATGTCTCCACTGCGCCATTCACCATCCCTTCTAGATCAATGGACCACAGAGGTGTCAAATCCTTCTGCACAACAATGTCATCATCCAGAAACAAAATTTTGTCTAGTTTTGGATAAACTTCAGGAAGATAGAACCTCAGGTGGTTCAGCATGGATAAATATTTGGGATTTCTATATTTTAGATTGTCAGATCCAATCGAGAGGGAGGAAGGATGATTAACTTTAAAGTAATATTCCTTAATTCTTGCCGATTCAAGCTGCCGAAGAACAGAACAATATGAGGAATTCAGCCACTTGAAATCATAGATATTTTGAACTTCAACAGTAGCTTTAGCAGGGGGGTTGATAAGAAACCACATTCTCATTGCTGCGAAATTCAACTTATCGGTTACTATGTGGAACACATGCTTCTCAGGTTCCTTTGCATTATGCACAGTAGAATTGACAACCACAGATGTAGCCAGCACATTATCAGAAAAGATAGCATAGTGGTAAAGAGACGGATCTTCAATCTTTTCTTTGTCAAAATTTCCTTTTTTATGATAACCCAGCAGGAAATAATCCGCTGCAAGTTGCAATGGAAGACACTGCAATGGTCTAGGCACAGTTTTGGCAGCTAGCTGAATTAAGAATGCACTCCTTTTCTTTTGCAAATTAACACTCTCTTCAGTTGACTGAAGCATTACCCTTAACTGCCTTGCCACTAAAAGACAGTCATGGAGTTGGTCCTTTGCCATAGATAGAACCCGACCCATAGCTTTTGCTTGATCAAGTGCACTTGGAAACACAATAAATGGAAACCTTGAATTAAAATTAAAACAATCTAATATGCCCAAGAAAACTAGAAAACAAAAAACAAAATCAAGTACCTAGGGTGAAGCTCTGCATCAGAACCTGCTTCTCCAATAGCAAGCTGACTTTCTGTAGAGTGTTTAATAAGAGCATTGTAAAGAATAGTTTTGTTCTTAGCCTTTGCAATATTGGTATATGCTTTGGCCATTATTATTTGATCTCGCATGAGTTTCAGAGTTGAATCTGAATTTGGATTCTCATATTCTCTTCTCCATATACTGAACTTGCCCTTGATGGTGGTGACAAAGCCTTCAGCACGTTCAATTGCTTCTGCTACAGTTTTGCCGTCAGTTTCCTTCTCTTGTAGAATAAGCTGAGAAGCACGAGCTTTCCTTCTTTCTTGCCGCATTATCTAATGGATTAGAAATTATTAGCACAGCTTTAATGAACAGTAAATTCATAGAAAGGTACAAACACTCATCTTATTTCCATTTTCTTTTGGTCAAGTTAAGATAAATACTCCCTCTGATCCTTAATATAAAAGTTAGTTGACTAATTTAGATAGATTAAGAAAGCTAAATATATCAGTTAATTATGACTAAATCCAACTCTCAAGACAAATTCATATTATATACTCCTTAATCTACTAAAACTAGTTAACTAGCTCTTATATTAATTATAATTAACTGATTTATTTGATTTATTTAATCTATCCAAATTAGTTAACTAACTCTTATATTAAGAACAGGAGAGAATACAACTTTAGTAATTACCCGGCGATTTGTCATAACTGGGCTCATTGGTGAGGTACGAGGCTGATTCCCTCTGATTTCTCCAGAATAACGTTCATCTACAGACTGCCCAGGATTCTCTCCAAAAGTTGAACCAGAGTGGAACCATTTCACCAGTGTCTGAAAGTATGTCAGGTTATGAATCTTACTGCCAGTGATAAAAGACAGAAAATGAAAGCTCAATTTGTGACATCATAAATTTCAACTGAGAAATGGAAACATAGATATTTTGCAGTAGTTTATTCCAATCACAGATAAGTTCTCCTAGGCAATAGTCCTCGTACTTAATCTTAACAATCTGAAATGAATTTTTTTATAAATTCAAAATGGCGTACCTTAGAGCTTTTTTGCAGTTCAAGGTTTCCATCAATATGGTTTTCCCAGATCCAGGAATCAGATAAGTCCCTCATCTTCATCCTTGCAAGTCTAATATTACCAGAAGTATCACTGTATGTGGCAATTATGTCAACATCCTGTACAAAATTATCACTATCAGCACATTGTTGGCTCCACTTAATATAATAATGACATTCAACAACACCTGTTCATCTGGATAACTGCTGACTCTAGTGGCAGAAATATCCTGGTCCTGTTTAAACAACAACAGAATGAAATGGTCAAGTGCCACATGAGCAGAATTAGCTTAGGCTTTTACAATGAAATGATTCAATGCATAATCCCCGCACAAAACTATATCTTAAGACCAGTAATTTCCTACTTCAGATGGTTTCGATGTGCATCTACATATCATCGTCGTGACTAGAAAACTAAGCAAAAACCATATGGTAAATATATAAATCCCATTTCTTCAATTCTTTATAGCCACTTAAAACAGTAGGAGCACTGCATATCAAAACTTGGCTTTAAAACGTAGGCACTTGAAGATGAAACAACGAGTGTCTACGGTTAACTCCAAATAAGATATGCATGTTAAACCTACATTATTAATGAGAAAAAACCAAGGAGAGTTATACAGTTGTTAGGAAGGAAAAACATATAATAAAGGACAAATGCAATCCGATCTGAGATTAAAACCTTTCTACGATGACTTTGCTCACAATCATGCAGGGCCGAAGATCGTCTGATATCTTTTCGACTGAAAAAGGAAAGGAAAGGAAAGGAAAAGAAAAGAAAAGAAAAGGAGAGCACGGTCAAAGATGTCAGAACTTTTCTAACCTTTGCTACAAGGAGGTTATGGAAGTATTAATAGATAAAGTAAGATCTTAACAGCAAAACAGTGTCGTAAATGAATGGACTGGGTTGAGGAGTGACATTACTTGGTCGAAATATCTGACGAATCAGTTCGTATAACAGCAACGACAAACAGAGTCTACACAGTTAATTGAAAGAGTAAAATTTCAACCATTCGGTCATATGAAGAAACGAGAAGCGATTTAATAAGTAATACAGTCCAGCTATAAGGTTAACTATTGATACAGACAATCTTGTAATCGATGAATGGCTAAATAGAGATATATTCCTTTTTCTAATTCTAGTTTACAGAACCAACCAGTTCAACATGTGAATTAATTCTATAACGCTAAGGCTATACATTGAATTACAGGCAGATGAATAGATCTTAAAGATCGGCAATTATAGGAAGGCATAGGCCCAAAAAATAAACAAAGGAAACCTTATGAATGTATCGGTCATAAATTGGATCCAAGTCCCAGAAAATGAAGATACGGAAAATGAAAGAGATTACCAATAATAAAAAGAATAGTCGGGGAGAATTGAAGTCCATGACAAGCATATAATGAATGAGAGACAGCGAACGTTTCAGCATAAAAGAGATCAGATTGCAGACTATATTACTGTTTCTCTAGTTGGTGATTAGGAGCCAGGTATTGACAACTGGGTTAAACACAACGAAGGCTTCGAAATACTCATTGTCGTCGCATTCGAAGGTTGGCTGTTTTGGAACCCAACCAAACTCATTCATAGATACAAGAAAAGGCTTTTCTCAGGGAAAATTTCACTACAGTAGTAATTTAATATCAAATTCTAAGATAATTCTAAAATTTCATTGCATCCTTTAAATTAAAATAAAATAGAATTTTATAATTGAAAAGACATATGTGCCCTTGACACTTGAAGTGTGATTTATTTTTTAATCTTTGTTGTTGATAGTCTAATTTTTGTTGTAAAACTATTTATTACATTATTGTTACTATAAATATGGATACTTATATTTATAGAAATTGTTAATTTTCTAATATTTATTATTAATCATCTTATTTTTGTTATAAATCTCCTTCTTTCACTTATTAATGTAAAATTAGACACTTATATTTATAGGAGTTGTTAATTCCCTAATATTTAATGTGATTTGCCTAATGTTATTATAGTCTGAAATTCCAATAGAATATTAGGGGGAATACATAAAGATGACAGTCTATGTAATTAATAGAGTTTCTTTTAAGACCTTTGCATATAAAATACCTTATGAGAAGGTTTATGGAGAGAAACTAGCATATGGCAATTTAAGGGTCTTTGGGTCTTTAGCTTATGCAACAAACTTAAGAGTGATAAGTTTCACCTTAGGACTATTCCATGTGTTTTATTAGGATATCTGAACAATAAAAAATGTTTTATTTTACTTAATCTAAAGACAATGGATATTTTGGTAAGTAGGTATGTTACATTATGTGAAGATCAATTTCCTTTTAAAGAATTTGAGTGTTCTAAGCAAAGGGGAGTTAGCCGACAAGGGATTAATGACCCCTCCATAGAACTTTTTATTTTTTAACATATGGAAATTCCGTTATATAAGTCAAAGGCACCTGTTCAAATAAGTGACAATGTAAACACATATAAACTGCTTCTTCCTAACCAACAACATATGCATAATCAAGGAATTAATACAATAAGACAACCTAACATTAGATCACATACAGAAAGAAGGCCACCTATTTGGTTAAAGGACTATGTATGTAATTTGATTGCCTCTACTGATTTGACGTGTTGTCAAAATAAAGGTAAATATTTATATTCTATTGAAAGATGTATTTCTTATTATAATATTTTTGCATCATATATGTGTTACTTATGCCAAATTGATTCTGTTGTGGAACCTTTGATTTATGATGAAGCAATAAAGGATGTTAAGTGGGTTAAAGCAATGGAATTAGAAATAAAAGCCTTGAAAAATAATGGAACATGGGAGATAGTCTCACTTCAAAGAGGTAGAAGGGCTATAGGATGTAAATTGGTGTTTACAGTTAATTATTATTTAGAAGGAAAGATAAACAAATTTAATGCAAGATTAATTTCCAAAGGATATAGTCAAAAGAAAGGGATTGATTACCATGAAACTTTCTCTCCAATAGTAAATATGACAACTATTAGAGTAATGATTAAGTTTGTTGTCTTGAGTGATTGGAATCTATACCATATGTATATACACAATGCTTTCTTGAAGAGGGATTTTGAAGAAGAAATATACATGTCCATACCCCAAGGATTTAATAGTAAGGGGGAGAACTTGGCTTGCAATCTCAAGAATTCATTGTATGGCTTGAAACAAGTGTTTAGACAGTATAATACTAAGCTGTCTATGATCTTTATTCAAGGAGAATTCACCTAAGGTAAGCATGACTATTCACTTTTTTATAGAAAATATGGAAAGGATAGTGTTTGTGATGGTTTATGTGGATGATTTGCTAATCACAGGTAGCTCATAATTAAAAATTAAGGAAGTTAACCAATATTTGCATGATAAATTCAAAATCAAAAATTTAGGAATAATAAGGTACTTCCTGGGTATTGAAATGGTTAAGTTTAAGAAGGGTATAGTACTATCACAAAGAAAGTATGTATTAGATTTATTAGCTAGCACATGTATGAAAAGGTACAAACCATTTGCAATTCCCATGGCTCAAACTATGAAATTATTGTCTTATAAAGAAAGAAGGGACAAACAAACTAATATATTGTGAGACCCCAAAAAAAAATATAGGCGGTTGATAGGTAGGTTAATATATTTAACTGCCACTCGTCCTCAAATTTCCTTTTCTGTGTAGCTCTTAGTCAGCATATGGCAAATCCTATGAAGATACATATAGTAGATCAATGAATATTGTCAGATATTTAAAGGGAACTCTAGGGCTTGGAGTGTTAATCAGCGATTCAGGAGGCTTGGAGCTCACATGTTATTGTGATGCTGATTGGGGAGCATGCGGCACGACAAGGAGATCTATAACATGCTACTTATTGAAGCTGGGAGGATCGCTCATTAAATGGAAAACCAATAAACAAAGCATTGTGCATCATTCGTCTACAGAAGCTAAATACCGATTGCTTGCTGTAGCTATAGCAGAAATCATCTGGCTTGTGAGATTGCTCAAGGAAATAGGGACTAAATACTCTCAACCAGTAATAATATATTGTGATAGTAAGGAAACAATTCATATAGCATCAAATCTAGTGTTTCATGAAAGAACAAAACATATAGAAATTGATATTCATTTCATGAGAGAAGGGGTCCAGGAGAAATTGATCAAACTGGTGCATACAAGGATTGGAGATCAAGAAGCAAATGTATTGACTAAATCATTGGGGAAGGTTGTACAATCTAAATTACTCCACAAGTTGGATGCTCTAGATATATTTGCCCCCACCTTGAGGGGGAGTATTAGGAGTAGGTATTACTAATAGAACCTTATTGTTGGGCCTGAAGCCCATAAATGCTGTATAGTCATGGGCTTCCAATAAGTGTTGCTTGAGCATGTTTGTATATTTGTATATAATTGGTGTCTGATAGATCGTCTGTGGGTTCAATTGGCAAAAATATAAGACATGCGACTATTTGGAGCGTGTTTAATACTTAGAGATTACCAATTTGTTGTGGTTTCAATCGCGGTACTTAGGAAGATGTCTTAACTCTTGAGTGCCTGGGTTTATACCTAAGGGTAATTGACAGCTTGTCCTGCTCGATATTGGTATCGCCTAGGAAAAAGGGAGATTTCGCTCTACTCTTGGATCGTGAGTGAGCCCAACCCTTTTTTAAATTTTTTTTGTACCAAAAACAACTATAACTGGTGTATGTGAACATGTATATGTATATAACTTTCTTGTACAAATATATATATATATATATATATATATATAACTGGCGTCTGTGAACAATAATGAATGAATGGGATAATACATTCAGTTTCATGTGCTGCGTGTTTCTGCTCTGGATATCTAACATACCATATTGCTCAAAACTGTTGTCATGCGCTAATAATGAAGTGGTGTAAATATGCTGAAATAGAGGCATTTTAATTTAAATTATCTAAGTGTAGAATTTGATCAAGGTGTTGTAATTTGCTAATGAAATGTAGTAAATATGCTGTGAAATAGTCACATTTTAGTTTAAATTATCAAAGTGTTGACAGTGTAATGAATAGCTAATGAAGTATAATAAATATGTTGAAAGACTGGCATTTTAGTTGAAATCATACAAGTGAAAATTTGCTAAAATGTGTTGTCATTTGCTACTGGAATGTAATAAATATGCAAAAATAGTGAACTTTTAATTTAAATTATCCAGGTATAAAATTTGCTAAAATGTGTTGTTATTCACTAATTAACAAATAGCTAAGGAAATGTTGCATGGTTAAAGTTTGATAGTTATTTTATATATTATTTTGCACTATTTTAATAAAACGACTTGTGGCTTCACGGTTATAATATTTTTGGTATGTACCAACTTGACCAACTTTGCTACAAAAATCTCAACCTTCATGACATTTTTTTAATTGAAAGACAATATTGTAAAAACACAACATTTTTAAATTCTTTTTCTACACAGTTGATTGATTTGGAAGTTTGCAAATTGAGAGAATCTTACAAATTTCAAAAGCTTTCTAATGTAAATTTTCCTTCTTTACTTTTATGCTTTCTAGTTAATTTGATCCCCTTAATTCTTTCAAATCAATATACCCTATCAGTATATAAATAAAATGTAAATAAATCCATAATATTTACAACCCATGAAATTATAAATATAATTTATTGGGTTAAAGAATATTTTTGCTCTTCAACTCGCTTAGAAAAAAACATAGCAATTTCATCCTCCCTTAAGTTGTAACTATCACTGTTAAATGAGGTAAGTCCCAAATGTTGATACAGGCATGAATTTATTTATTACCTGATTAGTTTACAAGGGTTGATAGAGTAGAATGCTGCTTTTTTTTGTTACAAGAATTTTTAGAAAATTTACCCATGATCTAAGGTTAGAGTAAAGTCTTCTTTCCTTTTAAGTGATATTAATATCGGGTATGACAAACTATCTACTATCATCAGGCATAAACCTAAATACTTAAAAATTAGAATATCTTTCTAAACTCTGTGATTAGAATTACAATAAAGTGATACTTCATATAGATTAAATATACTCTAAATAGTCGCATGTCTCATCTTTATCAATTAAATTTAAGGACGATAGGTGAGTAAAATACTAGTTTAAATTACCCCAACAACATTTGAAACTCTACTCCTCGTTGTAACTCGACATCAGGAATGAATGCACACACAATATATATAAATATAATTTTTAAAATTAAAAAACAAGTGACATGAACTTTATATTGGCAAGTTCTTTACAAGGTTAAAAACAAGTTGTCCAATAATTTTTTTTTTATTAAAACACAATTTTATTATAAGGATAAAATGAAGTACATACAAAAAAAAGTCTAAAAAGTCTAAGCCTACTAAAGTATGCAAGGTTTATCCCAAAATATCTCAACAAAACACTATGCTCAGTGTGACTTACAACAAAATATAAGCAAAACCAAAATAAACTAACAACAATTTTTTTTTTACAAAAAATTTTAAAAAAGAGTTAGACTCATCACGATCTAATGATAAGGTAAAATCTCTCTTCCTTATAAGAGATACTAATATTGGACAGGGTGAACCATCAATTATCTATTAAATATAAACTTAAACACCTAAAAATTATTATATTTTCTCAAATATTAAGACTAAAATCATAATAAAATAATACTCTTTAAAAATTTGAGTGGAACTAACAGCAATTTAAGTCAAGCTTTTTTCTTTTTTTTTTCTAATATAGAAATTTTTAAAAAAAGATTGGACTTACCTACGATTTAAGGGCAGGGCGAATTATACTTTCTTCCTAAACGATACTAATATTGGATAGGTTGAACCATCTATTACCCTCAAATATAAACCTATATATTTAAGAGTTAGGATGTTTCTTAAATTATTATAACTAAAATTATAATAAAATAATATTTTTTTAAAAATTAAATATATTTTAAATAATTACGTATCGTTAATTCGTGATAGCCCTAAGCCCATAAGTCGATCTGCACCAACCTTAAGCCTCTACACATGATTCTTATGATGAAGTGACGTGCAAATCTTACCCGTTTCATGCCATTTATGGTTCTGCTTTCAGACACGCGTGCAGACCCTTGTGTGCTTGCTCATTTACACATAATTTTTTGTTGGAAGAAAGATAAAAAAAATTTATTTAAATTTTAAAAGAATAAATTAGACTTCTGAATATTAAAAAAGATAGGTTAGACAAGAATCTTAATATATCATTTATAAATTTATGTGTAAAGACTAAATTACTCTTTACTTTTTCAATTGTATTTATAACTCTAACAATGATATTTACAATTGGGAGAAAGACTGTAGCTGACACTGTAACTTTGACTAAGTGAAGTTACAAATCCTATTATAAGAAGTTGTAAATCCTATAGGTGAAGTTACAAATCTATTTGGTAAAGTTGCAAATCCCTTATAACAAGTTGTAAATCCCATTGATAAAGTTATAAATCATATTGGGAGAGTACAAATACTATTTGCTAAATTGAACACTAAAATACTGTTATAAAATACAAAAATTGAACACTAAAATATCAGTCGGTCAATGATTTAAATTATTATAAATATCATTGCTTCTTCTATGTTGTGAGAGTTGTAAATATTATTGCGGGAGTTACAAATACCATTGATAAAGTTAAAAATTCCATTGTGGAAGTGGCAAATACTAGGAGTTATAAATACAATTAATAAACTTATAAATACTAGTGGCAAAACTACAAATACTATTGTGAGAGTTACAAATAGCATTAGTAAAGTTGTTAATCCTATTGACAAAATTACTTCTTCTTGTGGGACTTATAAATACTATTGCGGGAATTACAAATATCATTGTTAAAATTATAAATATTACTTTAGAAGTTACAAATACTATTGGCAAAATTGCAAATACCATTGTCAAAGCTACAAATATTATTGTCAAAGTTATAAATATTATTATCAAAATTGTAAATATTATTGTCAAAATTATAAATACTATTATAGATGTTACAAATACCATTATCAAAATTATAAATATCATTAGCAAAATTATAAATATCATTATCAAAACATTAGTTTGTACACAAATTTATAAATGATAAATTGAATCTTCTACTTAATCTGTCTTTTTCATTATTCAAAAACTCAATTTGTCCTTTTAAAATTTAAATAGATTTTTTTTCTCCCTAATTTTTTGTGATAAAAAATATAAATTATTATATTGAATCATTCGTCGAATGATAAAGAACAAACAACTCAACGCCTTCCGAGCAAGTGATATGCAGAGCTCATTCTATTCACGGTTTCAGAGGCATTTGATTATCGAGCTGCTTCTGTAAAATATTTTAACAGCTCTTCTTCCGTGTGTTTTCAAGGGGGCTCGGTAAACTTCAACCAGTAAACTTAAAAAAAAAAAAAAATCCACCCATTAAAAAAGGAAGAGGAGTTCCCCGTCCTCACAAGACCCAAAAAAAAAAAAAAAAGGGAAGAAGAAATATGCTATTAAATACAAAGGATACATTACAATAACGAGATCACAGATAATAACACAGACAACTCACTCCAACTCAAGTCAAAGGCTGAAAGACATAATCATGCACGTATGGAATAGTCAATCACAAGGCCACACTAAAATGCGCTCCAACTCTCGGAACCTCTTCGCGGCGTTTGACTTTCAGATGATGACCTAAATGGTCCAGAGACCAACGGACCTGAGTCATCAAAAGCTGGAAAGCCATGACCTTGATCAAAATCTCTACTGCTGCGGACAGAATCAAATCGTACTAGTGTATCCCGTGAATGTAAAAAACCACTGTCATGTGTGCTGAAAGAATCAAATCCCGAGTTGTCAAAAGCAGGCTCCGACCATTCTCTAGACCTCTGTGGGGACGCGCCTAAACTGAAAAGAGGTGTGCTTGGAACAGAATCATCAAATCTGAATCTACTGCTCTTCTGGTGGGGATCATCCGCCTGTGGTGAACCAGTTTTAATGAGGTTGAGGCCCAAATCCTCAGAATGGAAGTTGTCTCTGGCTCTATCAAGATCCGTGTCCTATAGTATGTCCAGAACGTGATCAATAGAATGCTAAAGTACCTTTAATCAAACATATTCAACACAATCAACTTAAATTGATACATTTTGGGCAACCCAGCACACCGATAGACAGTGAGGGTTCAGCAGAATGGGCGTCACTCAACACTATATCACACCTAGACTATTGCGCACTCTCATTTCTCCATCATGTCCTGTAATTTAAGCACCTGGCATCAAGCATGCCTAAACAACAAACTTTGATTATTACATATCATCCACCAGGCAGGAATCTTCTACAAGCTCTAAATTCCCCATGCTCTAATCACCATACTATGGTGCGGACAAATCAACCAAAATCTAAGATTAATGCTGACCATTTATTTAAGAAATTAACACTTAATAATTGCCGGCATCCCCTACTTAATCCGCTATATATGAATTTTTTTCTATTTGATTATTACACACCAATGCAGCGGCCCCGCTGTCCAAAAAAGTACTCAACTGTTTTGTTTGCCTCAGTACATATTCGCCACCCCACACACCAGAGTGCAAACTTGACATTGGACAAGCCAATATGCCCCATCAAGGTGTTATTCTACTGATTTCTCTCGGCAAACAAGGAAACAGAGACAACTATAGTTACTATTGGACGTAACAAAGAAGAATAAAGAAGGAAGCATTCACGCAACATAAATGTATTAAGTTTATAGGAAAGAAAAATCGCATAGGATAGGTGCAAGAGTTTTTCCTACCACCTTGGCAGTGCCACTACGATTGAATCCCCAGACTGTGTCAATATCATCATTAGTGTCAAAGGCTCCCCAATTTTGTTCAAAAATTTCGTCACCAGAAAACAGAGACTTGAAACCACCATGATCACTGCATAAGCAAAATACTATAAACAATTCTTCTGCAAGACCATAAGACCTTTATCATGTGAAAAAAATGATAAGCAAACTTCTCTAAGTTGATAGCGCTGAAATTCAGCTCCAATTAACGTAAACATATTTGATGGTCAACTTTTGTGAAGGACTTAGATTCAGTCATTAACAAATAAAGATGGAGCCTGACTTGATTATTAAAATGAGCAACCAACCAGAATTGAAAACAAAATGACGCATCAGTCCTAAAAACCATACCTATGGATTCCTTGTATGTTCTCTTGATGAAGGGATGAATTATGTTCGCCATTATTCTTTCCAACACTAAATTCCTCAGGGTCCCTTGTCGGGCTTCCAATGGCACTCCTTGCAAATGGACTGTTAGGAGCACTTACAGCTGATTCGTCTTCACCTTTACTATGAGCAGATCCATTTTCAACGGCCTGATCTTCAGAAGTCTGAAGCTTATCTGACTTATCATCACTCTCAGCTGAAGCTGCAGATGTTTGATTGTCAACAACAGCAGCTTTCCTGTTCACAGCTGATACCATTTTTTGTTTAGGAGGACCTAATATGTTTTCCACGCTGAGAGTGAGCTCTTTGACAAAAGTGAATCCTGATAGACGAGGTAAAATAAATGAAGTTTGTACAGCTCTATTGAACCTTTCTAATTTCCATAATGAGAATCACAGACGCGGAGACAGGAAAACAAGGCAGTAACAGACTAAAAGTTAACTGTTATTTGAATCCACCAATAGCATATAATTTCCCCCCAAGAAAGAAATTATATTTCAAATTGTGAGTTGTCTTGAACCATGCTCACAACCAAAGTGAGAACAAGATTTATTCTATCATTACCCCATGGCACAATAGGTCTGGGTCCAGCATCAATAGAAAGTACCAACTCCTGTCTTAGTTTTGTGTCTAACAAAGACCCATATTTTGAGGTTTTTGCAAATTTCAACAGCCAATTGACAATTTTTCATGTCTTTATGCCTCCTCCTAGACTAGTCTGATCATGAATCCAATAAGGGTCTCTTATTAACAAAGTAAAAGCCTTATTCCCTATGTCTAATGAATTAGCAAAATAATGAACTAGTGAACTACAAATAAAAATAATAAATACACGAGAAACCAGATACCATGACAAAGTCAAGGTCCGTGAAATTAATGTGATCAGATTATTATAGATAGAGCCAAAAGAACAGAGAAGGTCTTGGAACTCTTTATTCTCTCTTATAGTTTGTTATTTCTTTCCTTTTTCTTTTCTTCATAGTCATTACTCTTTGCTGTTAGCATTTGCGTATTCTATTTTGGGAGAATCCCACTCAAGCCCCACCTAATAGAACTTATCCTTATAAGGTCCCACAAAATCATCAAATCATTGAAAAGTCCTATGGGACCTCAGGGAGAGAGATTCCAATTGTGAAATGACCATCTTACCCTAGTTTATTAAAAAATGACAAGTGAGATGATACAAATAACAACTTTGTGTGCTGTGATTGGTAAGTTAGGCATCAACGAATGATAACTCTATTTCTATCAAAATATTAGGTCCAAGATTATATGAGTTGTCATTCATTGTACCTGACTTGTCAATTGCAGCACATAAAGTTATTTGTGCCATCTCACTTGCCATTTTTTTATGAATGAGGCAAATGACAACTTTATTTCTCTTATAATATTACGTCCAAATTATATGAGTTGTCATTGGTTACTGCCTGACTTGTCAATTGCCGCATATAAAGTTGTCAGTTGTGCCATCTCACTTGTCATTTTCAATGAAAGAGTGCAAAATGGTCATTTCACAATTGGAATCTCTCCCTTTAAGGTCCCATGGGACTTCTCCATGCTTTGATGGTCTTGTGGGACTTTATAGGGATAAATTCTCTTAGGTAGAACTTAAATGGGATTCCCCCTTTTATTTTTCTTCTGCAGCCAGACCTGCATGTTTCTCACGCTTCAGCGCAGACAAGCTCCTAGCCATTGTTTCAGGCCTATGATTCTTGCCCAGCCTTGTCTACTCTTCCCTCTAATTTCAATCTCAACTACGTGTACCCATCTGGATTCTCCGCGTATTTACAATCATCCTCTAAATTATATTTCCAAGAAATGAATTCGCTGAACTTACTGCTGTTCGTATCATTCTGAAAAATATGTTTCTCTAACCCCAATTGAACTAGGCCCAAGAATGAACAACTACTTCAATCTATTTCCAAGTATTTAAATATATGCGAGCAAGTATACAAATTTTGTCCTAATGAAAATAGTAATTAACGGATCAACAAGATTAATTAGGATTATTTTGGCATACCTTCATCTTCAAGCTTATCCCAATGCTCATCCCAGTCAGTAGCCCCCTCTTGGATGCCAGGTTGCCAGTCTTCAAAGTTAAAGTAGGTTGGCACCAACAAATGCAAGCAAAGGGAAGGCTATCAGAGTGAGATACAAGCAAAACAAGAAAGTGGGGAAAACTTATGAGCTATATCATGAAACTTCATTGAACAAGAATGGATAGCTGTTTTAGAGTATAAATTGTTTTCCGAGTTCTATACCCAGAACGTGTTTTAAGTGTGTGAATGCACAAGTTACAGAGGCAGCCATAACAGAGGAGCATCAAAATAGAAATACATTGTAATTAACAAAATCTAGAACCACAAGACGTACTATAAATGACCAAAGTTTGAAAAGAAATTGAAGTGCAAGTCCACACAGGTAACAGGTCTTCTAAAAAACTACAAAAATTCCATACATGACAAGTTGAAAAGAATAAACATCCTAATGAAACCGTCAATCTATCAGTTTCAAGTTCACTGATTCAGAATTCAGGAGTAGCTCATCAATCTCTCCTCAAATCAAGAAGAACACAAAGGAAAATGATAATGACAAAATCCATAAAACAGATATCACAATATAATAAAGTTGTGGGCATGCAAGAGACTGGAAAACAACAGAAGGGTTTACAACAGCATCCATAAATTTGAATGTACCAAAAGGTAGCTCCACTAGTGTTGTGGGCTTTCCACGTAACCCATATTTCTTGCACCGTTCATTTAAAGATTTCACTAGCTCATCAAGATTTGATTGGATACAATCGGCATGAACCTGAAAGTTAAAACACAACATAAGAGAAATCAGTCTCTAGATGTCAGCAAAGGCCTGGTAAAATAAAAAATTTCAGATATACCTGCAGGTTACCATCAGCACTGCCATCTTTTTCCAATTTGACAACTGACTGATACAATTCCAACTTTTTCTCCTGTGAATTATACTTAAAAAAAATTATTTTACATTGACCAGGAAAACACACACACACACACACAGAATAGTGGTAAGCTTTGTATTTACACTAACTCAATTGAAGGAAAATCCATAATTCATCAAACCTGTATGTCACGAAATGTGGCTTCTTCAGCAGTTAACTTAGATGCTATATCTCCAACTTGCTTATATTTGGCTTCATATTTCTTCGCAAGAATCTCAACCTGATAATGGTGTGTTAATCAAATGATAGATATCAGAGGTTAAGATAACCGGATCAGAACACATGCAAGTTCAAGAGAGATACCTCATGCTTATCAGACGATATCCTTTCTACAATCTCATTAAGGAGGTTGTCACATCTGCTCTTGTACAGAACCTTTGACACAAAAAACAAAAAGGTTTGAATAGGTGTTATTAAATTTTAATATTGCAAACTTTTCTCTATTATTATTTAAAATTTAGACACAAAGGAGCTGCAGCCTCAGTCCAAAGTAATACGAGAAGCATCCGATATATAAGAGATGAATCACAAAATTTTCTTGAGAGAAATGTAGAAATGGAAAGAGGAATTGTTAGCTGCCAAAGCAGAATGGACGCTAAGGCGGCCCCCCCCAAAAAAAGGGCAGGAGTCAATAAGGACTTCAATTTTTAAGGAAAAGGAGGCAATGGGTGGCTTCTATAGAAATATAGAGATGAAAGATGGAGAGATGAACCCCACAAAAATGACACTAGCGAGGATTGACATGTTTTTAGACTCATAGGGTAGTTTTCGTTTATGTAATAATTCTGGGCAAGTTTAGGAGTCATTCTGTTGTCAGAAAGTTTAAAAAGTGAAGAAAAAGAGGGATGTCTGTGAATTTTGGGAACGTGTTGCAGAGATTCCTAGCATCATGACGGATATTTCTAATATTGCTGACCTTCTGTTGTAAGAGTAATTGCTTATTTCATATTACTATTTTTTTCCATTATGAATTCCACCATTTTGTTATCAGAACCTAAGAGTCAGGGAATGCTACATACAAGAATGAAGATGAGTAGATACATTAAAAAACATATGGACAAATTTTAGAAGAAAGAAATGGTTGTCACTGTTGAAGAGTGTCGCACAAAAACCCTAATCCTCTAGGGCTATTAGCAGCACAAACCCTAGCTCAATAAGGGCCCTCTATGGGTTTGGTCCACTTCACCTTATTATCTCTAAAATAAGGTTTTAATATTTCCTGTCTTATTCTTTTTTTATTTAATGTTTCTTTTCAGAACAGAATCTGTTTTTATTTGTATTGTTATCTTATCTGAATTGATAGATAAGATATAATATACCATAGATTCCTAGCTATGAGAAACAGGCTTGTTGCTCTACTTTAAATATACTGCAGTCAATAAGAATAAACGAATGCACTGAACAAAGTTAAAAGGTTCAGTCAAAATTCTACAGTCGCCAAGGATATTTTCTAGATATAAAAAAGGCAAAAAGAGAGATATGAACAAACAAATCAAAAGAGGGTCAAGCCGGATCGCCAGAAGACTATATGGAAATGGGGAAGAATCATGATCAGAAGGTCCATATAAACCCACATTAGAATCCCATAATTCAGAAACGGGACTCAAGTCCCATACCTTGCAAGTGGGTCTTAATGCTTATGATTTTCAATTCTCTCCTCTTGAGCCATCAAGAGAGCTTCATGTCTGAAAGAGGGTATGAGTCATTTTTGGAAGCCACCACCACAATAAATGAGTTGAATTCTGCTAGCAATCCTTTATAGATAGATTCAATAAGTGCTTCTATGGAGACCATCTCACCAATCAGAAAAATAAGCATCGATTAGTTTCTTGACTTTCAGAAGGAAGTCAAAGATACTCAACCCATCTTTCTTCAAGTTCTTGAGCTGATTTCTCAGCTGTTTAGCTTTCACACAAGTCTAACACAAAAAAGGCTTCATACCCCATCATTCTTGCTTGCATCCCTTTAGCTATTGATGCAAGAAGCCATGATGCAACCAATTGGTCCTCCAATTCCTCGTTGAGAAATTATTCTGAAATCTCCAACGGGTTCACCTTCCTCTGAAGCAAACCTCTTTGGTAAAGCATGTTAGCCCGGAATGTATTTTTGCAGCTTGTAGCCACAAATAGTAGCCAAGCTTGCAGCTTCTAAATCAAGGAATTCCCTTCCTCGATTTTGATGGACACAAGATCTAAAACCCTAGGAACTAGATTTGCGCAGCATTTGTTTCATACCATGAAAAAATTCAAAGCAAGAGATAATTTCCATTGAACTATAGGCAGAGTATTTCTAGAGAGTATCACAACTGAACTGACTCTAACTATCTAACATAATAGTCTCAAACTGACTCTAACGGTACTAAGTCCTAACCCTTACAATGTCCCACCAAGCTTCATAGCCCTGAGCCTATGCAGCATGGCTTTGTGCTAGATTTTGGGCCTAATGTGGGAGTCAAATTCCATCCTTTTCCATTGGTTACTAACAAGCAGGATTTCATACAGTTGCATCTCTGTGCTCAATATAAAAGTTGTTTTAGACCAAAAACCATTCAAGGAGAGAACTTTCAACTTTTGCTCCTCCTTTGTCATTCTTTTTTTTCCAGTTAAATCCTTTGACCTCCTTTGGATTTAGCATTCAATACGTACCACACATTGATATAAAGTTTTAATAATGTAATTGCCGTAGTATTACTGCTGTAATTACTATAGTTCGTTAGGAAGACCCCTAGGTCCTTAGTCTATAAATAGTAAGTCTATAACCAATTTGATGTAGGAATAATGACAATACAGTGACAGTAAACAGTTGCCCAAATCCTCGTTTAATCCCTTTCTTCTCTATTCTTCTCTCATCACTCTCTTCCTAAACCTTTCTGTTTTCCCTTTTTCCCTATCTTGTTTCTTTATTCTTCGTCAAGAAAACGCATAAGTAGTATCAGAACAAGCTTTCCTCAGATTTCTTTCAAGTAAGCATTGGATGGTAGAGACCCGGAAGAAAGAAAGTGTCAAGAAAATGGATGCTTGGATGCAGAATGTTGAACAACGCCTACAGAGTGTGGACGACCTCCAGGAGACAGTTCTGGGGTTTCGCGACGAAATGCAAAATATGGGTCGTACATTTCGGCAAGAAATGCAAGTCTTGACACAAGAATTGCGTAATATCACGCAAGGCAACCTCAATCGTAATGGGAAGCAATGGAACAATGGCGACCCAGAAGACCGTCGACGTATCCGCCCCCAAGGATGGAATTTCCGAGGTACGACGGCAAGAACATACATTCTTGGATCTTGAAATATGAGCGGTATTTTTGACTCGAGAATACCCCAGAGGAGGTGAAAGTAGACACAGCGACGGTGAACCTCGACGATAACTCTTTTGAATGGCAGCTGATTGTTGAACGCCAGTGGGGAGATAACCGCCCCACGTGGCCGGAATATGCTGAACTATTAAGGAAGATGTTTGGACCCCCTTACGAGAAGCCAATGACCGAATTAATGCACCTTCAGCAGACAGGGACGTTAGCAGAATTCAATGTTCGATTTGATAGGATTGCGGCCAGACTTGATCTGTCGGAGGTATATCTAGTGGATGTATATATTGGAGCGTTAAAACAGGAGATCGCCGACTCGGTGTTGATGTTTGACCCGCAGACTCTGGTGGAAGCTTGACGGTTGGCAAGAGTATAGGAGATGGCGATGAATCATCGCGTAAATAAGGGAATAAATAACAGAGCAGGAAAGTCGACAGTAGGCCCCACAATATCTGCAGTGAAAGATAATTCTTACAAGAATGCCCTTATGAATGGGGGACCCCCCTAACAGGCTAACTCGACCCCATTGCTGGTTAGAGATGTGGCATCAACTTCCAAGAACCCTGCGCGTTATGTGAGACCCCTCAAGATATTAACAGCAGAAGAGGAGCCAAGCATAGAGCAAAGAACTTGTGTTTTTACTGCCATGAACCATTCTCTCATGACCATCGTTGTGCCCAGAAACAGAGGTTGCAACTGCATTTTATTGCATTTGAGGAAGAAAGTGAGGAGTACATATGTTCTGACGTTGGCAGGGCCGACGACGCTGTTCCGTTGATTTCGTTACACGCCATTAATGGAGATGAGACAGGGAGAACTATGAAGATAGAAGATAGCAGCTAGCATAGAGACAAAAAATATCTGTCTTGATAGATAATGGGAGCACACACGACTTCCTTGATTTGAGCTTAGCAAGAAGATTAGGATGGACAGATCTTTCTACTGTACAGGTGGCTGGGGGGCGCCCATTGAAAGTTTATGGACTCTGGGAAGGGGTCAAGTGGAAGATGCAAGGCTTGGAATTTGAGTGTACCCTTAGAGTCATTGATTTGCACACTTATGATATTGTGCTTGGTTTAGAGTGGCTAAAGTCCATCAAGAATGCCTACTGGGAGTATGATCAGATGGTTATGCATTTTTGGTACAAGGGAAAATTATGCAAATTACAAGCTGCGGGGCCTAAGACTTTGGATGTAGGGCCTGTGGCTAGGTTTAATGGTTGTATAGGGGGTGACCAGCGGATGTCTCTAGTGCAACTCCTGCAGCACCCAAGGAAGGATAAGTTTCAATGCTCTGTGATGCAGGGGGAGGATGATAGTGTGCCACAAGGAGTACAGTCAACTCTAGCAGAATATGATGATGTGTTTAGAGAACCCAGGGAGTTACCACCATTAAGGCCAGGCCATAATCATACCATAATATTGAAGGAGGGAACCAATCCTATAAATCTCAAACCTTATAGATATTCTGCTGAACAAAAGGATGTTATTGAATAGCAGATCAGGGAATTATTGCAGCATGGGGTACTTCAAGAGAGCTCCTCACCTTTTTTTGCTCCCATTGTACTAGTTAAAAAGGATAGAACTTGGAGAATGTGTATCGATTATAGGGAGTTGAATAAATGCACAATAAAAAACTAGTACCCTATCCCGCTGGTGGAAGACCTGTTGGACTTGAGGGCTGGGTACCATCAAATAAGGATGGTTCTTGAAAATTGCAATAAGATAGCATTCAAAACCCACTTAAGCCATTATGAGTCGTTGGTTATGCCTTTTGGATTAACCAATGCTCCAGCCACTTTCCAAGGGGCTATGAACGATATTTTTAGGCCCTTCCTTCGCAAATTTGTATTAATATTTTTTGATGCCATTCTTATTTACAGTTCTTCCATAGATGAGCATGTCCATCACTTGGAGACTGTCTTGGGAGTTTTGCGTGCTTAGCAGTATTTTGTCAAGAAAGGCAAGTGTACATTCGCTGCCTAGAATGTTGAATATCTGGGGCACATCATTGCAGCAGGCAAGGTGTCAACTGATCCCAGAAAAATACAAGCAGTTGTGGAGTGGCCAGAACCTACGAATGTGAGGCAGTTGAGAGGGTTCCTTGGGTTGGCAGGTTACTACAGAAGGTTTATTAGGGATTTGGAGAGTTAACTCATCCTTTAAACCTACTTACATGCAAGGATGCCTTCCAATGGTCAAAACAGGCCAGCAGTTCATTTCAGAAACTGAAGGATATATTAGTTTCAGCACCTGTGCTGGCTTTACCAGATTTTTCTAAGAAGTTCGTGGTGGAAACTAATGCGTGTGGAGCAAGGGTTAGGGCTGTCCTCATGCAAGAAGGTCAGCCACTTGCTTTTTTCAGCAAAGCATTAGCTCCCCAACATGTGAAGCTGTCCATACATGGAAAAGAATTGTTGGCAGTGGTTTTGACAGTTGAAAACTGGCATCAATATCTAGAGAGGGCTAGGTTCTGTATCAGGACTGATCAGCAAAGCCTAAAATTCTTACTAGGGCAGAAGCTTAAAACCCCTTTTCAAATGTACTGGATGGCTAAGTTGATGGGTATGATTATGAGAAACAGTATAAAAGTGGGAGTGATAATTCTGCAGCGGATGCCCTGTCAATACTACATGGGTCTCAAATTCCGCAGATCACTCTTGACACTGCTTCACTAGAATTGTTGAATTTAATAAAAGGATCATGGGAAGCAAATTTAGCAGTAGCAGCAGTCTTGACTGATATTAGATAGCAAGTTGAAGGGGTCTTAAGAAAATTTTCTTGGGATAGATGTATTCTACGCAAGGATGGAAAGATTGTAATGGGAGATGTTGCTGATATAAAACAGAGGATTCTTGAATGGCTCCATGCTAGTGGCCAAAGGGGACACTCAGGGACCAATGCTACTTACCATAAAATCCGTGGGTTATTTTGGTGGAAAAACCTTCATAAGGAAGTTAAAGAATATGTGAAGGGTTGTGATACGTGTGCTAGATGTAAGTATGAAACTGTGGCTTCGCCGGGGTTATTACAACCTCTCCCTATTCCCAGCAAGGTTTGGGAAAGTATATCAATGGATTTTATTGAAGGACTTCCTAAATCTAATGGGAATGAGGTGGTTTAGGTTATAATTGATAGGATGAGTAAGTATACTCATTTTATTAGTTTATCCCACCCTTATTCAGCTTCCTCTCTTGCTCAAATTTTCATTGATCAAGTATACAAACTCCATGGGGCCCGGCAGAAATTATAAGCGACAGAAATCCTATTTTTATTAGTAATTTCTGGAAGTAGTTCATCAGGGTTTTGAAGATTGAACAGAAGCTGTCTTCTGCATACCACCCTCAAAGTGATGGCCAAACAGAAGTTTTGAATCGATGTTTGGAATCTTATCTAAGATGCATGTGATGGGAGAATCCCAAGGAATGGAATCAGTGGATACCCCTGGCTGAATGGTGGTATAACACGACATTCCATACATATACCAAAGCAACCCCATATGAATTGTTGTATGGCCAGAAACCCCCAATTTATTCTCCTTATATACTCAGATCAGCTGTCATTGAAGCTGTGGATAGAGGCTTTGAAGCAAGAGAAAGGATGCTGGCAGTACTAAGGTACCACTTGCATAGATATGTCAACACTATGAAGCAAAAAGCATATTCCAAAAGGTCTGATCGGGAGTTTCAACTAGGCCAATGGTTTTTTTTGAAGCTACAACCCTATCGGCAGGTGTCTGCAGCGACTAAAAGTACGCAGAAATTAGCCCCTAGGTTTTATGGTCCGTATCAAGTCAAGGAAAAGATTGGACCTGTAGCTTACAGGCTAGAATTACCTCCTGAATCTAGGATTCATCCTACATTCCATGTATCTTTGTTGAAGTTGTGTCCTGATCCTGGAGTGAAGCAACAGCATCCTCCTATTGATTATCCTACCATCCCTATTTCGCAATATCCTGAAAAAATATTGGCAACTAGAATAGGGAGGAAGAAAAAGCGTATTATCACTGAAGCTTTTGTTCAATTGAGGAGGTATCCAGAAGAAGAAGCTTCCTGGACTTCTCTTTATAGTTTGCAGCAACAGTTTCCTGAGTTCCAATTTCTAACCCTTGAGGATAAAGGTTGGTTAGGGGGATATTGATATAAAGTTTTACTAATGTAATTACCGTAGTGTTACTGCTGTAATTACTATAGTTTTTTAGGAAGACCCCTAGGTCTTTAGTCTATAAATAGTAAGTCTGTAACCAATTTGATGTAGGAATAATGACAATACAGTGACAGAAAACAGTTGCCCAACTCCTCGTTTAATCCCTTTCTTCTCTATTCTTCTCTCATCACTCTCTTCGAAAGCCTTTCTGTTTTCCCTTTTCCCCTATCTTGTTTCTTTATTCTTCATCAAGAAAACGCATCACACATTCTGAAAGCATGATATAATTTAGTCTTTCATAGAGTTATGCTTTAAAAAAAATGTTTACAAAGGTAATAGAAGCGCAAGCAAAAGTTGGATATATTTCTTCCTAAAGAACCTCAAGTTTCTTAGTTATTGGTTCTATACAATAACAGCAACAACAATCCTTATCCCACTAGGTGAGGTCGGCTATATGGATCGCACGACTCCATGGTGCTCTATTAACCACAAAATCCTTGTATAAATAGTTAACCAAGAGATCCCGCAATTATTCTATGAACCATCATTTTAAAAGAGATAAATGGTAGCATTTTTAAAGGAAAGAAAGATTTTCATATATTTTTTATAATAGGGTAAAGATTCGCAATAGTAGAGAGGGGAGGAAAACAAGCTATGTCAATGAGGTTAAAAAATTTACATTATATATAATGGCATGAATATAAGAGTTATGGAATCAATTATAGGTAAACATAAGTATTTTTACATCCTTAAAAGCTTGACTGTTTTTATGCAGTGCAGGAAATGAGATAAAACAATATTTTATTTTCACCAAGCTCCTAGTTGCAATTGCTAGCTGCACCTTTATGGAATATGACTCAGCCTCAAACTATTCTACAGAATGCATGATAGCATGTTATATACCTCCTGAAATCTATCATCCATATACATTTACAAAATATAACACAAACCAGACCAAATAGAGCGTGGATTGAACAGCTTTAGTTTCAAAGAAGAAAGCATAGAAAATACTCACAAGTTCTTGCATTTTGGCATTGTAGAAGTCTATTTTCTCTCTGGACTCCAATATTTCTTTCTCAAGTTCTTCCACCTTCAGTTAACAAAAACAAAAATATGATGAGAATTTCCTGTTCTCAACTAAAAACAGAACATAATCCAATCAGGTATATACAGGCATGACACAAGGATCTAAATAAATGACAATCTTGAAAATGGACTTTCCATGCAAAGTTGAGATAACTGCGACAGCTAATAGGTGTCATATGTGTAAGTTTCAATCATCATTAGACAGAAGGATTAACAGAAAGGAAAGCATTCAAGCAATGACATAACACTGCATAATAAAACTAACTGACATTAAATAGATGGCCTTATACGCAAAATTGGAAAAATGAAGATAGGAAGCAAAATTCATTGGAAAGGTTTAAATAGCACAAACAAAAAACAGATACAAATAATCAAAGGCAATCAGTGATAGATAACCAAAATACTGCCAACAAGCATAACAGTAATATTATAGGGAAGAATTTTGATCTCAATAGAAAAAGAAGCTCAACAATGTTTGTGAAGAAATAGTTACAAAGATAATCATTAAAATAAACAAGTCCATGATATTGTGCATCAGCAGAAGTGGTGCAAAAGCAAAAGATAGAAGATACCTTCTTATCCGCTTCTGTTGCTTCTTCAAATTTTGAATTAATTGAATTCTGTTCATCAGAACTCAGCTGACTTATAAGGTGTTTCTCCAAGACTGGAACTCTGTGCTTTTGCTGCTTATTCAGTGGTCCTTCATCTGATTGAGGGACAGAAGCAGGTCTTGGTGGCCTACCACCAGTAGGGTTCACTGTTCGGGACCCAGAAACAGCCATCCCTTGCTGCTGTTGAAAACCTTCAGAGATAATAGTGGCAGAGAGACAGATTTATGAGAAGAAATAGATATTTTCATAAATGTGGAAGCTTATAACAAGGTACTGCTAATTTCTTGTGTATATTCACCTGATAAAGTTCCCCAAGATGCAGTATTATAGTGACTTGTAGGTTGACCAGCAGTTGGTAAATCAAGCACAATGTCATTAGGAAGTACTGCGGGAAGAACTCGTCCTTCCCTGTATCGCTCCATTAAGTACAATGCAATACAAAACTCCCTAAGAGAAAGCTTGCTATCATTATCATGATCAGATAAGTCCCAGACCTGCTTTAAAACCTCTGAGAGATATAGGTAAAAATAAGGATCAGGCAATCAGGTAGATATCAAAAAGTTACAAGTATGGTGTGTATAACAGAACCACCACCACCCCACCAAAGAAGATGCAATCCAATGCTACCTATTTTCTCATAGAGATGACCAATCAATCATATATTTCAACTGATTGAAATCATTGTAGCTAGAGACCAAGAAAAGCAATTAAAAATATGAACTTCCAGTTTACCTGTCAAAGCAAGAAGGCAAAGACAAGCACACCATACCTCTTGGCAATCTCCAACTAAGGAACAAGTTTCGGGCTTGTTCCCCAGTAATTTTCCCATCTCTGTCTGTATCTACTTCCACAAATACTTTTGTATATTTCTGAACATCAGATGAAGTCATCCTTGGCCAGGGAGATGGAGGCTGACTGGAAGCAGAATTCTGCAATCCCACTGCATTTCCAGATGGAATCGACATATTACGTGTCTGGATGGGGACATGTTGGTTCTGTTTCACCAGTGGCTGAGCTTGTGGAAGTTGTGCAGTAATAGGCTGTGTTAAAAGTGAGCTCTGAAAAGAATCAGTGGCACTTGTCTGAATAGAGTTCTGGTTCACTCCAGATACTGGAACAGTAGCTGATGAAGCCTGTGAACTGCGTGTAGAAAATCCTTGAGATGAAGAATGTTGATTTAGCTGAGATGAGGTAGCAGAGAACATATCCCCACCAAAAAATGAACCAGGAGTAAAACCATTTCCTGAAGCATCAACAGATTTAGAATCCTTAACTGCTTGTTCAGATGGATTTGTGTCAGAGACAGGGTACTGCCTAGGTGGCAGTGCAGCATTTGGTCTGGAAGTCGCAAGCCCAAAACCATCCTGGGTTGTTGCAGGACTAACTCCACCAGCTCCTACTTGGGAACTTATTGCTGGAGTTCCACTCATTTTGCCACTGATTGCATCACTTGTAATGCGAGGGGCAATAGCTTGAGCTCTAACAACAGCCACCGCTCCAGAGAACCCTTGAGCTGAACCACTGGGTGCTAAATTCGAACTAGATGTAGAAGTTTGTTGTGGAGGCTTCACTAAATGACTTTCTGGAGAAGAAAAGTTTGGCTGGCTTACAATTAAATTTGGAACTGGGCCCCTTAATCCAACATTTTGGGAGGATATAGGATTAACAGGAGCCATCTGCATTGGAGGTGCAGCTGCAGATGAATTAAACTGAGGTGCAACAGTGGAAGTGAAATTAATTTGAGGTGCAGGTATCTTAGATGCAGCTGGGCCATGCAAAGCTGCTTTTACAATTTCTGGGGTTAGCTCTCGCTTACTCTGTGCCACTGTGGCAAGTTTAAGGGCATTATAAAACTCAGCCCGGCCAAGGAAACCACTTTGACTCTCGTTTGCAAAAGCCCAAACCTGCAAATGAAGCCAACCAGTGGTGTTAATAAAATTTAAAATATGAATGTGTTTGCATTCTCACATGATTAGAATGTAGATGCCTTCATGTACTGGTGTCACTAGTAAGAAGGAAGAACACCCATGTTTCAAGGTCAAAAGTAAGAGACGAATGTGACACCACACCAATATCTCACTAACAGTCAAAGCAATAATTTGAGGCGCTGGCAACAGCCCTATCAAAAGACCATTTAAACTCAAAAGATGTTAAGGCCTAAAGAATAGTTTTATTAACAATCACTCACATGAAATCCCATTTGACTTAAAGTGCAGATAAAACACAAGGGCCCATACCTTGGGTTGAATCTTAACTTTAAATAGGAGAATGGTGGTCACCGCTTGGTTGCAAAGGATTTGGTGCCTGTTTGGATGTAGCTTTTAGGAATTAATTCTGGCCAAAACCTCGGTTTGGAAAAATTTTTGTCCAGAATTGATTTTGGCCAAAACCTCGGTTTGAAAAAATTTGAGCCAAATAGCCATTTT
Organism: Leucaena leucocephala; assembly: GCA_037074615.1. Classification (NCBI taxonomy): domain Eukaryota; kingdom Viridiplantae; phylum Streptophyta; class Magnoliopsida; order Fabales; family Fabaceae; genus Leucaena; species Leucaena leucocephala. The sequence goes on along the minus strand of CM073561.1, from coordinate 38,690 downwards.
TGTCCAGAATTGATTTTGGACAAAACCTCAGTTTGAAACCATAGTTTTGAATAAGCTACTGAAAATAGATTTTTGAACTGTAAAAGAGCTTATAGATTATCTAATTACTATTTTACCCTTACTTTTTTCTTATACTCTCTCTCATCTCTCTTCTCTCTCCTCTCTCCTCTCTCTTCTTCACACTATCTCCTCTTTTCTCTCTCTTCTCTATACTCTCTCCTCTCTCCTATTTCTTCTCTCTCCTCTCTCCTCTCTCCTATTTATTCTCTACCCTCTCTCCTCTCTCATACTTTATCAAATCATACCCTTTTTGGTAATTTATTAATATAAAAAGTGATTCTACTACTAACCATCCAAACATCTCTATTTTCAAAATCTATTCTTCTCAGAATCTATTCTTCTCAAAATCTATTCTCCAGAATCTATTCTTCCCAAAATCTATTCTTCCTAGAATATATTCTTCCCATAATCTATTCTCCAGAATCTATTCTTTCCAAAATCTATTCTCCAAAAGCTAATCCAAACACACCCTTGATATGATATCAAAGCTCATTTCAACACAAAACACAAGTTATTGATCAAAGGCTTATCTTAATCTCTTAAAAGGGATAAATATGATTAAATTGCATAACTTAGCTGATTGTTTCCATATCTGCACCACAGAATGCAGAATATGATTAGCTGTTACTTTCTGCAGAAAAACATATGTACAGTACTCTCGATTAATTCTCGCACTTTAATTTCAGAACGCAATTCATTGTGACTTCTATCATTCACAACAGTATAACGTAAGAAAAATCTTTTACGTAGATTGGCACCATTATATCAAGCAATATGCAAATTCCTAACATCCTAGGCGCCCCTGATGGGAAGATCTGCCAAAAATCTCAGTTTCAGGATAGCAGGATAAAATAATGTACTAAACATTGACACTGGCAGTTCATATATCAAGGAAATTCAACAGAAAATAAATTTTAATCATCTTAACTGTAACCAACCTCAGATCAGAAGTACAAACTGGCATTCTTAAGATCACATTAAAAAATTGAAGCATAATCTTGATAAGCTATCGTCAACCACTAAAACAATAAACTAGTATACAATCATGGGAAAGAAAACATAACTGTGTGCATAACAAATAGTGATGATGGTACCTGCGCGAGAACCTGCTTGGATAAACCGGAGCCTTGGAAGAAAGCGACAGCTTCGGCACCGCTAATGCGGCCGTCTCGATCCAAATCCGCACGTCGAAAATAAGCATCGAAGAGATCAACATTAGGCTCCTGGTTTTGACCCGATGACATTGTCAAATTCACCAACACCGGCTGATTTTACAGTTCGAAGATCAAAACATAAAAGCAGCAGATTCACAAAGCTAAGGGTATATGCACGGAGAACGTGAACACACCGGCTGATTTTACAGTTCGAAGATCAAACAACGAACACAGCCAAGTTCGAATCCTTGCACATTAAAGGATTTGCCTAGCCCTCTATTCCTGTTACCTTGTTGGAACCCGCGGAATGAAAAATTGCAGGTTCAGCCTGATGGTCGTCAATTTTCATTTTCTCCTCAAGGAACGAAAGGGACAATGTTACTCTCGTTTCGGTAACGATATTTCGAAAATACCACTGGGACAATGTTACTGTCGTTTCGGCCAGTTCTGCTAACTGCTGCTATCTCTTATTGGGGGACCCTGTTCCTTTTCCTTCTTCTTTTTCTTTTTATAGAATTCTTTTTTTTAATTTCTTCTTCCTTTTCTACTTATTAAATTAAGATTTCTACGATTCAAATTTAGTTGTTTTCAAAAAATATGATTAAAATAATAAATTATAAAAAATAAATAATTTAAATTTCTAAAATTTAATCTGAACAACTTGAAATTGCAGCATAAACAAATCAAAAGGCATTTTATAAAAAAAAATAGAAAAGAGGTTAAAATAATAGAGAATGGCAACTAAGTTAGGACTACATGTTACCAAATTCAATACTTCTTTTCTTTTATGTTTCAATATTAAAAATCTTTAAAACAAAAGTCTGAATTTAATATTACCTTTCTCATATAGTTCATAATTATCATTCTTTCTTTAAATAATGCTTTATATTTTTCCTTAAGATTTTTAGTTGGATAACATTTCAAAACATAAATTGAACACTTTTAAAGAGAATATCACAAAATAACTTAATCAATTTATTGTGATTTTTAGTTCATAATTAAAACATCAATAAATATAAATATTACAATTGGCAAGTAGATTTATATTTAAATTTAAAATTTAAAATTTAAAATTTAAAAATAAGTAATAAAAGTAAAATACAAAGATAAATGAATAAGAGCATTAAAAGGAAATATTAAATTATATAAAGTAATTAAGTATGGCAGAAGATTTTAAATTGTTTAATTATTAAGTAGTTAGTAACTTGATATTGATGATTGATGACGATGATAAGTGATAATTTAATAATATAATTTTTAAATAATCTATGGTAGACGATAAATATTAAAAAATAAAAAAAATTCAAACCACTAAAATTAGAGTTAATTTAAATACGAGTAGCTTGTTAAAATATTGCACTGGCGCAACCCAACCAAAAAAGAAAAACGTTAAAATAGATGGTTGGGAACGAAGCCGATGAGAGGATGCATGGGAGGTTTGGGTTGTGTAGTGGGAAGTTGTCCGCATCATCGGATCCTCGCATCGTTTTGTATAAATTATGAGCGGTCGGTAAAACCGTTGTTGCCTGCCGCCATCCACCCTCCCTGGCTATTCAGACAAAAGACAAAGTGGAAATTTCTGCTCCGCGAAATGCCGAATAAGTCTTAGGCCCCTGGCTGCGCTGCCCCGATAATTCGAGTCAATCCATACTAATGACGAGGACGATAATGAAGGAACACCAGCACAGCTAGAATTGACGGGATGGGGGCTGCTGACTGGAAATTCAGGAATAATATCCTCGTGCTTGGTTGGTCTTCTCACTGGCATCTCTGTTGTGCTCTTCAATAATCTAGTAAGTTACTATTTTAAACTAATATTAGCCACCAGCAAGTGTACTCACCCATGTTAAACCAATATTTTTCCTGACTAAACATGAATAACATGTTAGGAATATTATGAATGAACATGAGTAGTTATAGTTGTTATGATTCTTTATTATGGTTTGTTAGCTAACTCAACTATATAGCTTGCAATCTGACGTTAGAGGAGCGTGTGTGAATTGACAATGAAGTTCTGAACTCTAGGGCCCCGTTCTATTCTCTTATTATTTCTATTTCTATTATCTTTTCGCTAGTCATAATGTATGATTTATTTTAAAATTGATAGGTCCATCAAATTCGTGATTTGTTCTGGGACGGGATTCCCTATCAAGGGGACTAGTGGTTTAGAGAAGAGTCTATTCAGGCAACCTGGACTAGGATAATCTTAATACCCACTTTTGGGGGCATGAATGTCGACTTGTTGAATCTACTTCTTCAACGCCTTGCTTCTGACTAGGAAAATCCATTGCTTGACATATCTGCTTAAGTCTGCTTCCCAACCTATTCTAAAGGCTATTGCAGCTTGTATCACTTTAGGCACGGGAATTCCTTGGGTCCTGAATGTCCCAGTGTTAATATTGGTACTTCCATTGCCAAAGCTGTTGGTTTTTTTCTTTGACAACAGTTCTAGCAGAATGCTATCTCTTTTGGCCGCTGGATCTGCTGCTGGACTCTCTTCTGGTAAGATAATAGAATAGTTTGCCCAATAAATGATAACATGGAAAGTCTTATATTAGCAACTGTGGTTGGGTTAAGAGGTAAGGGGCATAACAGTTGATAGGTTCTGGAAAACATAGGACAGAAATATAGAGGAGAAAGGAAACAGGGAGAGAAGAAGGAAGAAACTCTAGAACCAGAATATGAAATTCTAGAGAGGGAGAATCACAATGATACTGGATAATACTTTGTTCCTCAAATAAAACGAGTACATAACTCACTTAAATAGTCTGACACAATAACTGAAAATAACCACCTAGATTCTAGGACAGAAATTGAAAATAACTAACATTAGGACATAGATGGCAACTAAACATAAAAGCTATTTAAATTCACATCCTCAGTTCCTTTTCACAGAAGGACTCCACGTCTCTTCCTAGAGTAGGCCAATAAAGGACTCTGGATTTTATCAATCGTGCTTAAACAACGTTTTGATTTTGAACCTTGAAGATGGAAAAAAATCATGTTTCGAGCAAATTTGTAATGTGAAACATGCTGCTACTAATAATATTTATGAAGCATTTGCACTTTATTGCTCCACTACTGCTTCAATTGGTGGTGAGCTAGCTACATTTTTTATCTTTTCATTTGAAGGTGATATTTAGTTCCATGCATAAGGTGTTTTGTCAGTGTGATTGGAATTACGAATTATCTTTTCTTTGAATAAGGATTATCTTCTCGTTATCTTAAAGCTGATAATTGTTATGTTCTCTTCCGTGTTCTATGTTTGTCGTTTATGCCCCTAAATTACTTTTGATAAATGCAGTGCTTTGGCCACTAAAGGGTAAAGAATTCCTCGCGTAATGTTCAACAGTGGAATGCATAATCACCATCAGAAAGAAACAGAGTCTGCTCTTCAATATGGATCATCTCCCCAAGCAGTTGTCACGCGTGTAAAATATTAACCGTTAGATTGATCTGACAATTGGATTTCTTGGAAAAACAAGCATTTCTTCTCTCTCTCTCTCTCTCACACACACACACACACACACAAACACACACTCACATACACGCCCCTCCTTCCTTATGTCTTCCCTCGTCAATTTCTTTTTAATGAAAACTGTGTCAATATATTCTACTCGGAAAAGGTCTATGTACAAAGCAGAGAAAACAAAAACAAGAACATTCCAGTTCCTAGTTAGAATTTCTCTAGTTTTATGGATGATGTCATATTATGGATGACTCTCCAAAGTAGCTCCGGCAAGGAGATTGTAGAATTGAGCACATTCGGTTGAGACTCTAATAGCTTTGACTTCTGCAATGACTGGTGGTGTCAGTTCAATATTTGCATTGAATCTACATATCCATTGTCCGTCCTTTCATAATTAGAATTCCCCTGCACTAACGCTCTTTCCACTGTGAAGAGAAGACTCTTTTAAACTGCAATACTCCCTCATCTGCAGCTCCTTCTTAAATTTATTGAAATCCCCAATCTACGCTATCTAAATAGACGTACATTACTGGTATGAACCTTAGATCGGTATGATTGACCAATATTTTGCTCTAGAGACAATTGTAGCATTTATTTATTTTTAGTTACTAAGGGTGTGGCCAAGTTAAATTGAGTTTGAGATTAATTTCTTTCAAGATTTGGAGTGCATTAAAAAGTTTTTTTCTAGCTGTGCTATCATCCAAACACAATTTGTAGGTAATTGTAGCACATTTTTATGGCAGAGGATTCATATTGTATGATGATGTTGTTGTAGGTTGTGGCAACTATGGCAAAGGTGAGGATTCATATTGTATGATGATGTTGTTGTAGGTTGTGGCAACTATGGCAAAGGTGTTGTCCCCTGTTGTTTTGAGCTAAACCTTAAATTCTAATCTCTAAAACTATAGAATAAGTTGGCAAAAAAGAAGTTAGCCTTTTTACAGGACGTTAAATTATTTAAATATATTATATCCTAAAACTATCAAACTTTATCTGGAATTAAAAGCTAACAAATGTTTAGGATAATATTTTCTGTTGATAATATCTTTTTAAAATTATTTCAATAATATGTATTTTAAATTGATAAAGTTTTTAAACTTAAAATAATTATTTGATTAATAGAAAGTATATTTTGAGCATGTTCATTTCCTTTTCTTTTTTTTTCAGAGTACATTTTGGGCCATTACTCAAAAGCCCACTTATGCAAAAAATGCTCTATTAACAAAGCCTGGCTCTCTACCTCTTGGGTCCAGAGCCGGTACTGTGGGCCTTAGGCCCTTTTACACCAACATTAATTTTTTTAAATAATAAAATATTAAAACTCATAAATTACTACTTGAAATCATAAAACCACAAGTTATATTACTATAAAATACTCTCTTGTAAAATATGTATAATTTAAAAATAAAAATAAAAATAGTTACCTAAAACCTAAATCAACCCATAATTTAAAGTTCAGATGAATAAATTGTATTGTTAAATAACAAACAAACAAAATCATTTTATAAAATTCAATTCTTAAAAAATACAATAACTAAATATTTGTAGCATTATTAGCCATGCAGAAATATAAATAATATTAACATTATTAACAATTCTTTAATAAATAAATAAATAAAAGCACTAAATACTCATTTATTGTTTGAAGATCTAAATTTTAAACCTAACTTTTATAATTGTCAAGTCTAAACAGGATTGCCTTGTTGATCTAACCTATTTTTCAAGCTCTAATTTTTGTGATATATATATATAATGATTATAATAGTTATACAAATAAGATCAATTTAACAATATATGGCCATACTGTTTAAGCTAATGACCATTGTTTTCATGATAATTTTGTTTCATTACAATTTTAATCATGAATAATTATAATATCATAGCAAATAATTGATTAGCAAATAATCATCTCTTTGATTCAATCACAAATATCAAATATTTAATCATAAATAATTACAATATTTTAAATAAGAACAATTGATTGACAAATGATTATATTATTTTAGTGAGTGAACAATGAATGTTTATAAAATAATTTTAGTGGCAATAATTGTATATCCTTTTAGAAAAACTTTGATTCGATTAGATTGCAGAGGTCTTGCGATCATTTTTAGAAGCTATGGCATCAACGGGGATTAATTTAAATGGTAAATGATTTAGTATCGTTTAAATGAGATCTTAAATTCGAGTCTTAGCATATATAGAAAATTTATATTGGGAGACTCATCCATCATAGTCAGGTGCACGACACGGGTCAAATATAGATATAGTTAGGGAAATTTTGATGAATTAGGTATGTAAAAGAAGAAGAAGAAGAAGAAGAAGAAGCTATGGCTGCCCCGTTAAGGTGGGATTTTTTATACGAGGGACAGGATGGTCATTTCATAAAATTATGAAATCTCATTTTGGTCCAAGAGACTTGTATGATATTTTGTATTTTGGGGGAATGATTTGAGTTTTTGACTAATTTTAGGGTATAACTGTCTCTTTACCAAAAATTTTCATACGTAATAAACATATTTTTTAGTCCAATTTATTTTTCAATTCCATTCAGGTAAATCACCTTCGCCCGAAAAAATAAAGTCCGCCGTATATAATTCCTGCCCTAGCCTTTCGAAAATATCGTCGAAGACGCTGGTTCAAGTTCTCGCCGGAAGGGTTGGGGCTTTGGGGGAGTAGCTCTCCTTTGCTTTAGTGGTCTTGTCGTACATCGGGGGGCGAATAAAACTACAAAGAAGGCTGAAATTGAAGGTAAATCTTGCTGCGTTTTTATATGTTAAAGAGCAAATCGTGTCATAATACTATGTTGTGTTCATTTTCTCATCCATCCGGTTGCGTAGCAATTTATAATTCTAATGATTCTGCTGTGGTTTTGTTGTTACATTTTTTTTCTCTTTTCCCTGTATATTCCCATAAAAACTGTAATTCTATGTTCTTAGCTAGTTCTAGTTCTGTCAATCTCCACCATCCCTTTCTTCGTCACCCATCAGATATTGATTCCTCTCCTTTTTTTTGTTTTTTGCCTTTCTCGGTAAAATAAGGTTGTGCGAACTGGAATAAAAGTGAAGGGAAACCACATGATAGGCAGAGTTCTCTTGTCTGGTGTTTTATTCTTAATTCATTAAGGAGGACATTAGCTTTTTTTCTTCATAGCAGAGTATTTTCTTCTATATTTAATTTTAATAACAGGTTTTAGCAGAATCTTTGTTATGCGGTGGCTGCGAATATCTGATTCGTTTCTTTATGGTTTCTTTGCTTTTTGGAGTGTTTTTAGTCGTGTTCTCGCTCCTCTTTTTCAAGGAAATTCTGTTAGGATTGAATTGTCGATAAGCAGGTAGATAACAGGGCATGGATACTGGAGGAAATTCTCTGCCGTCTGCTCCTGACGGGGTGAAGAGAAAAGTCTGCTATTTCTATGATCCTGAAGTTGGAAATTACTATTACGGGCAAGGTCACCCTATGAAGCCACATCGTATTCGAATGACACACGCTCTTCTTGCCCACTACGGATTGCTTCAGCACATGCAGGTCCTTAAGCCGTTTCCTGCTAGAGACAGAGATCTTTGCCGATTTCATGCTGATGACTATGTTTCATTCCTTCGAAGCATAACTCCTGAAACACAGCAGGATCAGCTTAGGCAACTCAAGCGCTTTAATGTTGGTGAAGATTGCCCTGTCTTTGACGGTCTTTACTCTTTCTGTCAAACTTATGCTGGAGGTTCAGTAGGTGGTGCTATTAAGTTGAATCATGACCAATGTGATATTGCTATCAATTGGGCTGGTGGGCTGCATCATGCCAAAAAGTGTGAGGCTTCTGGATTTTGCTACGTTAATGATATAGTCTTGGCAATTTTGGAACTTCTTAAACAGCATGAGGTTGGTCTAATAATGGGTATTTTTTTTCCACTTGATGTTTTCATTTGTAGCTTCCCCCGTTTATACCTATATTGACTTGTACAAACGTGCCTATCCTTTATGCTTTATTCTTGTATTTTCTTGGTCACTCTTTCACTAATAATTAGAATATGGATGAGCTTGAGGGATCATACCTCATGTATGGAGGAGATATATAAGAGGCCTACTTGTAGAATGAGAACTCACATGACAAAGGATGATATAGAATGTACAAAAACTGGAAAGAAACCTTGAAGGATGCCTTATACTTGAAGCATTACTTTCATTCAAACTTAATAATTACCCAGCAAGGATCCCACTTTTTAAAGCATTACTTGCTCAACTCTAAAGAGCAAAAATACCCAAATTTTGAAATGCATCCTTGCTTTGGTGGTAATGTTCCACTGATTCTTTATCCATACATACGGATACACATAAAAAAAGAGTTTCTCTATCTGATATTTGTGTGTTTGATTATTTTCTATTTCCTTTTTTCTGATTTTTTTCTTTTTCTTTTTCTTTTTTTTGGGGGGGGGGGGTATAGGGTGGATCCATCATCCTATAATTAATCTTCTTTATGTAATGACAATTAGTTTCGATGTGCCTTGTCCTATCATGATGGAAAGGATTTTTCAGTATGCTAATGCTGGTCATCTTGTTATTACTTACGATCTTTAGAGGCAATTCAAATGAAATCTTCAGTTCTTCAACAACTCTCAGTTTAATTTCTTTCACAAATTCCTAAGGTTAGTGCATAAAATTTAGGTACTGCTTCTTGCCACAACATGCAACTTCTTACTTTCCAATGTGATGAGATTGCCACCCTGTAGGCCCACACAAAGGTGCAATACCCAGTTGCAGACATTTTGTTCGCCACTGATCTTACATAGTCTGCATATTTTTGAACTTCAATACTCTTGTTCTTGTTTTCTTTTTTTAATGAAGAGGCCCTTACTGGATGTCATTTTTAGATACCTCAAGATTCTAAAGATAGACTCTAAGTCCTCCTCAGTTGATTTATCATAACTTGGCTTCTTACTTGTCATTGTTTAAGCTGCCTGATTACTCAAATATCTCAAGTGGTTTGCAAATCTTTATGATTGTACTATATGCTCAAATCCTTTTACTGAAATAATCATGTAATTTTTATTGCAGCGTGTTCTATATGTGGACATTGATATCCACCATGGAGATGGAGTGGAGGAAGCTTTCTACACTACTGACAGAGTCATGACTGTTTCCTTCCATAAATTTGGTGATTATTTTCCTGGTACAGGAGACATACGTGATATTGGATATGGAAATGGAAAATACTACTCTCTTAATGTTCCACTGGATGATGGGATTGATGATGAGAGTTATCATTTCTTATTCAAACCTATAATTGGTAAAGTGATGGAAGTTTTTAGGCCTGGTGCAGTAGTTCTCCAGTGTGGTGCTGATTCCTTGTCTGGAGACAGATTGGGATGCTTTAATCTTTCAATTAGAGGTCATGCCGAGTGTGTCAAATATATGAGGTCATTTAATGTGCCCCTCTTGCTGTTGGGTGGTGGTGGTTACACCATTAGGAATGTTGCTCGATGCTGGTGCTATGAGGTAGAATGTTCTTGTGATTCATTAAATTGTTATCATTTATCTAATGCGACACTTTTAGGCCTTTGAAAGGTCCAGAGACTTTTTTATCTGCTGCGGCAATTGAAAGAGCCATAAGTGAAATTATTGCTTAAAAGTTCAAAATGCCCCTTTTTTAATAAAAAAATGTAGTAGACATTATGAGCCCCTTATTTATGATTTCGGGCTTTCAGCACATGTGGTGATGATCGATTTCCAAGTAGTTTAGTTGTTCTGTTTTACAGTTCAATGTGAATTATAAATAAGGACACCGTATGAGCTCTTAGGAATTTTTTCCTATTTCTTTTCTTTTGTTTCTGTTTTGGTAGCATCTGGGGTGGATTATCTTGTGGTTGTTGATTTTCAGCTTGATCATTGATAGAGTTGCTTTTACTAGTCAGACCTATGAATGGAAAATCAGGACAGATACGTGCAAAAGGGAAAGTTGATTTTTGATGGTCAGACCTTTGACTTGAGACTTCTACTATTTTGAAGAAAGAAATAGAGAATTAGAGTTGCTATAGGGTTGCTGTAGGCAGGGACTATGAGAGAGTTATGTTGGAGAATGTGAGACTTACCTTTTTGGGTATTTAATAGTCGTTGGTTTCTTTGGGAAGGGGAGGACTCTTTTGGTAAGTGGAGTGTGGTTAGGAGAGTGGCCGTCCTCTTGAATGCTAGCTGAAGGGTGGAGGAAGGTCATCTTTCTTCATCATTTTATCTTTTATAAGTGTATTTTCACTGTTTTGTTTTGTACGTGTGATTGTGCTGTTGGTGTAATATCTTGTAACCTCCTTCTGTTCTTGAGGAGGGCGGGTTTTGTGTATCAATATCAATTTAGTGTTGTTTTATCTTCTGTTATACCTTGGGTTCTATCAATCATCCTGCTTCATTAGTTGTTACATATAGGGTATTTATTCTTTTGTGCTGATTGTGGCTTCTAACCATGTAAAATTGTCATGTGTTAACATCATATGTAAATGCAGACAGGAGTTGCTCTTGGATTAGAAGTTGATGACAAAATGCCGCAGCATGAGTACTACGAGTATTTTGGTCCTGATTATTCTCTTCATGTTGCTCCAAGCAACATGGAAAACAAGAATTCCTGTCATTTATTGGATGATATCCGTACCAAGCTTCTTGATTATCTTTCCAAGCTGCAACATGCGCCTAGTGTCCAATTTCAGGAAAGACCTCCTGACTGTGATCTTGGAGAGGTAGTCTCTTTGATGTTTTTGTTTACTCTTCATTTTCTCCAGTCTCGCCTTTTCACATATGCTAATTGATGTAAATATGTGTTCTAGGGTTTTAATTTGAATTTTGAGTCTATATTATCTTTTAAATTTTAGACATTCCTTTATTTTTAAAATAAGATATTTAGGATTATTGTATCTATCTTATCCTATTTAAGAATTAGTTATTTTAAATTATGTTATCTTTTAACATTTTTTTTGCTAACATGGGTTATCTTTTAATATTTATTAGATTATTAATTTGAATAATTGTACCTAGGGTTCTATAAATAGGCCAAAGGTTCTCATTTTTTAGACCTTCGATGAACTGCATAAATCCTGACTATTTTTCAGCCTCTCTCCTCCTGTTTCTCTCTATTTTCTCCCACCTTCCTTTCTATTTTCCCCTTCTTCCCCCCCCTCCCAAAATAAAAAAAAAAGCCCTCTATTTCACATCACTAATAACTAATATTTAGAAATTTGTTGGTAGGATATTCTACTGTCAGCTACTTTTCCATAATCTAAGGAAGTAAGAGAGATGAAGAGAAAACCCTTATGTGGGAAATGTAGTTAATGAATTTTGATGGAAATGGTCTTGTATTTATAGATAAATGTGGGAAAGTGTTTGGACAAACCCATCCTGATGAAGGAAGTCTTGTCAGCCAATATTAATCTACATATGATCTTGTAATTATAGATAAGTGTGGGTAGGTGTTTGGACATACCTTGCATCAATTACTAGGTCTTTTGGAAAGTTAGAGCCCCTTCAAAGGCGAAGGTTTTTGTTTGGACAGCAGTCCTTATAGAACAACTCTTTATTAAGTAAAACCAAGTGATACACGAGCAATCATTGACAAATTTCACAATACTGAGACTCGTTGGTGTTGGGACCCCAAACATCTGAATGAACAATATCAATGAGGGAAGTAGTGCATTTATTGACTCTAAGATGATTTGCAAGAATTGAAAGGGCTGATGGTGGTAGTGCTTGACCGCTGCTTTGTTTACCCATTGTCTCTTATTGGTGGAGAAATTAGGCCACTCAGAGGAAGTGGACAGCGAAAGGAACATGAATAGGATTCCTCTTGTGCTTTGTTGGGTGCCCCCTATGTGTGGCTGAATATAACAATGGACTGTGTTAACTGCCAAAAAGTTATAGCATAGGCCCTACTCGCTAACTGTTGTCATACTAAAGATTATACAATGGGAATAGGTAAAATCAGCAATGCGGGACTAGAGAGTATCTTGCTGAGTGTAAGTGACTTGCACTCGGCAAGATACTAATAAATACAGAATGATTTAATAAATACAAGATAATAATAATCAGAGAAATACTTGGGAAAACCCTAAATTTAGAGTAGGCCAAATACTAAAAGTTTGTATGTTTACATTTCTCCAGGCCCAGGAAGATCGTGAAGATGGAGATGGGCAATGGGATCCAGACTCTGAAATGGACGTTGATGATGAACGGTACGTTTCTTACCTCTATTAATATTATGAAATATTACTGTCATCAGTATTTCATTAGCTTGCAAACTTTTCCAATCAATCAGTGAACAACTCTCAAGCAAAGTAAAGAGAGAGATGGTGGAACCTCACATCAATGATATGGTATGTTCTTTTCCTAATTTTTGATGTAATTAATTGTTTGTGGCAAGTTACTTTTAAGAGTTCTAGAACAAGAGAAACATGCTATATGCTATTAAAATCCATGTACAAATCTGTCTTTTGCCCCGTATTGAGACATGAGAAATATAAGAGAACAAAGGCAAGGATAAAAATTTTATTTCAGTAAAATATTTGATACTTCTTATGTTCTATAACTATTAAAATAGATGCATCATGAGCAAAATAATTGTAATTATAACTGTTTTTATTAGGAGATACAAGTGTAGCGTACATTAGTTTAAAAAAGGGGAGTGTATTATGATTTAGGCATCTCTTTTGAGAAATGAGAGTAATTTATCTTTTAATAAACAATTTATTAGCATTTTCAGAGTCTAAAGAAATCCATCTAGAGTTGTGGTGGCAGATCTTTCTATATAATGTACTCTTGTGGATATATATAATATATCATAGATTGAGCAATTCATCAATGCGTGAGGAATTTGGCTTTTATTCGATTCCTCGTCCGTCAAATTTTGTTCATCTCTAAGATATGTACATAAGTGAGGCAAAACCTCTGCCATAGGAGAGAATTAAAACAGGGTCTAGCCAAGGATAAATCATACCAACTAAATAGCCGTTATAATGGCAGTAATAATTATTCCTTTCAGTCTTAATTATAAGAATTAGTTGATTTGTTTAGATAGATATAGTAAGTTAAATAAATCAGTTAATTATAGATTTATCTAAAAAAATCAACTAATTCTTATAATTATGATCGGAGTTAGTTAATACAAGATTAACCACCAAGAATCGTGAGTTGTATTGTGACCTCCAACAATGTGCAAGTATTGTTGCCTGTTGTTTGTTTTTGGATTTAGGACATCACACCTGTTGCATATCTAACGCTGGCTTACTTTTCCAGGAGGGCCAGAATAGAAATGGAGAGCAATTTAGAGGCGCAGAGTCTGGAGGGGCTGAAACAGCTTGCTTAAAAGTGAATGTAATCACATAAGTAGAAGATTACGTGAGTAAAATTGCATGATCTTGTTTTTTTCATTTAGATGAGTGTGGAAGGAGTTTTTGAAACAAGAGTTTCTACTTTCTGTAGCATTTGCAAGCATAAATTATTTGTTGATATTTAATTTTATGGATCACTATAATGATTCTTTGTGTTTTTTGCTTTGATGAAGTTCCAATGAATTTCATCATGCCTTTGTTACAATAGGACAAGTTCTATGCATTTTTTAGTTCCTCAAGGAAATCTTTACTCATAGTGTTGTTGAGACCGGACCGCTAAACCGGTCAAGCTGTTGCCTGGCAACGACAACAGGCCGTTTAACGTTGTGGGACTGTTTCAAGTGTTCGACTTTTTAATTCAGGATTTAAGTCGGAACTAGCAAGCAATCGTGAATTGAGGCAGCTTTAAGAGAAGCAGAGATAGAAATTGGAATAACGGAAACAAATCAGAAGAAAATGAAGAAAAGTCTAACATCAAACCTCATCTCTTTAATCTCGGTCATTTCGTAATGCAGAAACAAACCGTTGTGAAATTGAAAGATCAAAGAACATGGATAAGAAGAGGAGCATGTCAGTTGGCGGTCTCTGCCTCTCCCGGAGTCCCGGTCTAACCGTACTTTCAGTCTTGTATGAAGGCTTTAAGAAAGCAGATCCTTTCCTCCTCTATCTTTTTTTCCCCTTTGCTCTGAATCTCATAAAATAAATGGATTGTTCAGATTTAATATTTTATAAAATTATTATCACAATATTTTATAAATTAAAATAAATAACTATATTTATTTAAAAAAGATTTATAGATTAAAATTATAATTTTAAATAAATTTATAAAAATAATTTATAGAATAAAAAAAAACTTAGGTATTATTTTTTCCACCCTCTCCTCTTCTCTATTATTTTGTCACTGCAACTTAATGTCCTCCCATGGCTTTCAAGCTCTGTGCCTCCTGCAAGTCTGCCACCGCCACCCTCTTCTGTTACGTTGACTCCGCATTCCTTTGCCTCGCCTGTGACGCCAAGGTCCGTGACGCCAACAAGCTCGCTTCCTGCCACGCGCAGGTCTGGATCTGCGAGCAAGCCCCTTCTCATGTGTCGGAGAGATATCTTTGAAGAGCTTTCAGATCAGAAGATAAGAGAGAGAGATGGTAGAAAACGCATGCTGATGGCCCAAGATGTGTTGCCCAGTGATAATAATTAATATTTTTATATCTCATTTTTTTCAATAATTTACTCCTCATAAAAATTATCATGATAATAACATTTAAATATTTACTTATAATTATTTTTTTATTTAAAAGAATTTATTTAAAAATATTTAAAAATTATTGTTTTTATAATTTTTTCTAAATTATCTTCTGAGAAAATAATAAAATCGCATTAAAACCAGAATGACTTGCCATTTGCCAGTTTGCCACAAAAGTGAAGTGCAAATGGATTTAAAATTTACCCACACACAAGAGGGGGTACGCGCGTATAAATTTAAATCAAATCGATCATTTTGAAAGGCCCCAAAGGAAAAAGTTACTCATAAGATTTCATTCTTGTTGATCGAAGCAAAAAGGATCTGAACGTGAACGATGTGATGATCTGAAGTATAACCGGATTCCTATCCTCGAAGGTGCTGACGCGCAGAGCAGTAAGAACAGAAATATATAATTATTTTATTTTAGATCATAAATTATGATAATTATATTATTTTATTTATTATAATAATTATAAAGTATTAGTTCGTGATTTACTTTTCTACCTGGCGAATAGGATCGCTCCTCCCTTCTCGATTTGTTCCTGTGAATTTAGGTTGTTCTTCTTGAGGACCCAATCTTTTCAATGTCTAGAGCATACTCAAAACAATCATTGTGACTCTTTCTGGAGAAGGTAATATCATTATCAACTCAAATTCAGTATCGGTTTAAAATACAGGGTTCACTCTCCTGATTGCTTTGAATCTGGGAGATCTCGTAAGCATTAAATCGGTTTTGAGTGTTGAAATTTTAGTTATCAATTACTTCGGTTATTAGTTGCAGTTGTTCAGCAGTTATTTAGTCACGTCGGTATAGCATTTACAGAGTAATTTTGTAAGCTCGTAATTTGAATTCGTTCGATTTTCTTCTTATTCCGCTCTTTTCATTCCTCAGTTCTATCCATCGTATTGGGTTGGTTGAGCAGGAAGGCCTTCTTCTTGCGGATCCATTATTGGTCTTCTTCTCTGATTAAAAGTTCAAGGAAAGAGATGAGCGGTGCCGTACTTGTCGCTGTTGCTGCTGCTATCGGTAACTTACTGCAAGGATGGGATAATGCGACCATTGCAGGTCATTCTCCACTACGCTTTTCTTTCAACTCCTAAAATTCACAATTAATTATTTAGATTGATCAACGATTGATGCTTGATTTTGCATTATTTTCTGCACTAATTAAGTTTTCGTTTTATTCTAGTTTATTTTCTTCCTCACCTGCGATCTGATGAATGATCGCATATTTTAACGTTTATGCAGGATCTATTTTGTACATTAAGAGAGAGATGAAATTAGAAAGTGAACCCACAGTTGAAGGTCTAATTGTGGCCATGTCGCTTATTGGTGCCACCCTCGTTACAACATTCTCAGGAGCCTTATCTGATTCGCTGGGCCGCCGTCCAATGTTGATTATTTCTTCTCTCCTTTATTTTGTTAGTTCCCTTGTGATGTTGTGGTCACCAAATGTTTATATCCTCCTCTTAGCAAGGCTTTTAGATGGATTTGGAATTGGTTTGGCAGTTACCTTGGTACCTCTGTACATATCTGAGACAGCTCCACCTGAGATTAGGGGATTACTGAATACTCTTCCGCAGTTCACCGGTTCTGCTGGAATGTTTTTCTCCTACTGTATGTTGTTTGGGATGTCACTAATGAATAACCCTAGCTGGAGGCTTATGTTGGGTGTTCTGTCAATTCCCTCCCTCGTCTATTTTGCGCTATCCATGTTTTTCTTGCCCGAGTCTCCAAGATGGCTAGTGAGTAAAGGACGGATGCTGGAGGCGAAGAAGGTTTTACAGCGACTTCGTGGCAGGGAAGATGTTGCTGGTTAGTTTTTTTGCTACACTAAATTAAATATGCTTTTCTTCTGGGATTTTAGACCTTCTTATGCCTGCTTCTTGACATTTAAATATTCACTTAAGATCTTAACTTAATGAATTTAGACTTGACAAACACTTTGAGAAAGAAACTAGTGTCTTGTAGAATTGTTATTAAGAAAGATCCCTTCAATGCTGGATGCAGCTCAGCTGATGCTGGTTATGCAGCTGGTTGTTTGTTAGTTTATCAATATTATAATTTAGTATGAATAAATATTTCTATTCTGTGCGACTAGTCTGTCTTATTTAGCAACATTTTTATCCTCAGCTATTTTGTGGTGCTTCCGACCTGATTAAACAGAAAATGAGATATGATGGGTTACATGAAAGACACCGAACTGTTGTCTTGTTGAAAGTTCATATGGCTCGGAAAATTTTCATAATAGTAGTTTTGTTAAAGCTCTTTATATTAATTATACTTGAGTCTTGTTATAGCAAAATAGTGGACTCACCTCAAGTATATTACCTTTGATTTATCTTCTAATTATTAGATACTATATGTGAGACTGAAGCATACTCTAATATTTCTCCTACTACCTTTTTTCTCTTCTTCTTCTTCTCCTTTTTTTAATTTTTTTCACCTTTCTTTTTTTCTACTTCCCCAAATAATCTACACTTTTTCTCTCTCTTTTTCTCTCTCTTCTCTCTTTTTCATTTTAAATCTTAATTTTCTCTGATATTTTGACTTTTTATCTTTTTAGTTTAATTTTATTTTTCTCTTCACCTGTGTTTATACTTCTTTTTGAGTCTTAAAGGCCTTTGGGTCACAACTTCACTTTTTTTCTTCTCTCAATTCTTTTTTGTTCTCTTTTTTTCCTTGTTTGCCTTTTTTCCTTTTCACTATTTATTTTCTTTCTTTTTTAGCCCTATATAACTTGGCTCTCAATAACATGCTGAGATTTTTATGTTACTTATACTTGAGGCTTGTAATTTATACTAAAATAGCTTAAGCTACGTCCATGGATTCGCCCCAAACTTATATACCTTTGATTTGTCTTCTAATTACTAGATGTAGGACTTAGCATGCTCTAATAGTCTAAATGCTAACTGTCACTTTTTTATTCACTCTTTGAAGGTTAGTTCATTTATTTGATTTTTGATTTGATCATTTGTTAATTTTGGTCTTTTATGTGACTATGAGCATAGTGTTTACATGCGTTTGATTCAATAGGATGATCAATTCATATATAATTATGCATGCTTTTTTATGATAGTTGTATTTCCTGGGCATGGACAGGTGAGATGGCTTTATTGGTCGAGGGTCTTGGAGTTGGAGGTGATACAGCTATAGAAGAGTACATAATTGGTCCAGCCAATGAACTCACTGATGAAGAGGATCCATTTGCTGGGAAAGACCAGATTACGCTGTATGGGCCTGAAGAGGGTCTCTCTTGGGTCGCCAAACCTGTCACTGGAAATGCTGCTAGTCTTGTATCTCGGCAGGGAAGCATGGAAAATCAGAGTGGTCTTGTAGATCCTCTAGTGACCCTTTTTGGTAGTATCCATGAGAAGCTTCCAGAAACAGGAAGCATGCGCAGCACCCTTTTTCCACATTTTGGCAGTATGTTTAGTGTTGGGGGGAATCAACCAAGGAATGAAGATTGGGAAGAAGAAAGCCTTGCCAGAGAAGGTGATGATTATGCATCTGATGCTGGTGGTGTTGATTCTGATGACAATTTGCAGAGTCCATTGATCTCACGTCAAACAACTAGTCTGGATAAGGACATGCCTCCACCTGCTCATGGTAGTCTTTCAAGCATGAGGCAAGGTAGTCTTTTGCAAGGAAATGCTGGAGAACCTGCTGGAAGCATAGGGATTGGTGGTGGTTGGCAATTAGCATGGAAATGGTCTGAGAGAGAAGTCCTAGATGGAAAGAGGGAAGGTGGTTTCAAGAGAATATACTTGCACCAAGAGGGTGGTCCTGGATATAGGCGTGGGTCCTTGGTTTCACTTCCTGGTGGTGATCTTCCAGCAGATGGTGAAGTTATTCAAGCTGCTGCTTTGGTGAGTCAGCCAACCCTCTATAATAAGGAGCTTTTGAATCAGCAACCAGTTGGACCAGCTATGGTTCACCCATCTGAAACAGCTACAAAAGGACCTAGCTGGAGCGATCTTTTTGAACCCGGGGTAAAGCATGCATTGATTGTAGGGGTGGGCCTTCAAATTCTTCAGCAGGTAATATTGTACTTTCCAATGTCTGCTGTCTTTTTTTTTCATTAATTGTAACATGTTTGCTTGGTTTAGTTTTTGATAAATAAACACTCTACTAAACCACTCACAATAAGAATTTCACTGAGAGGGGAACTAGAAGCCTAAGGAGAATCTCCAATGAACTGAAATTCAATATAATTCAATGATATACTAGCTTAGGACTGACCATATTTATAATAATCGAAGTACAGTAAATAACAGCAGAAATAATCAAATATCCCTACATTATCAGGACTAACTAACTACCTAGGACTTAGTGGCCATAACAACAGTAGTGGTCCTATTATTGTGCTAACTGAATAGAAAAGACTTGAAAATATTAAAATAAATCAGAAATTAATTTAGACCCATTCAATCTTAAGCAACTATTGCCCTCTTGTTGTGCCTCTGATATGTTCGGATAGGATTGGAGGTTATTATTATGTGACATGGCTGAATATGGCAATAGAAAGGACAGTAGTAAAGTGTATAAAATGTTTCTACTGTCTTGAATATTATTCAGACATGCAATGTGTATTTATACAATGAGAATACAGTCTGTCCTAATAACTATTGTGCTGCAAATCGGGGATGTGAATCAGGAATAATAAATACAATGAATCAGCTTATCATATCTACATAAATTCCTACAAATCAGCATATATCATATCCCATAATATCTGCTATTATCTACAATATCCTATCCCACAATATTTGCTATTATCTAATCTTATCCCACAATATTTGCTATTATCTACACCCTCTCAAGTTGGAGCATAGATATTTATCATGTCCAACTTGCCAATTAGATAATCAAATTTGTCTCGAGTCAACCCTTTTGTAAGTACATCTTCTGTCTGTTCTCTCGAAGGATATATTTGAGATCAATGGTCTCTGTGTCAACTTTTCTCGTATGAAATATCTATCGATTTCCACATGTTTTGTCCTATCATGTTGGATTGGATTGTGTGACATATTAATTGCTGTCATATTATCGAAGTGCAGTCTAATGGGTAGTTATATTAACATCCTCAATTCTTCTAGTACCTGTTTTACCCATAGTCTTTCACAGAAATACTTCAAAACCCCAAATTTAAACGGTTAGAAATACTTCAAAACGCATGGCCACATTTTCATTGAATCAGCCAAAAGCTACTCAAAATCTTGACTTTAATCGGTGACCCACCCCATAATCGAAAGAAAATAGATGAGACAGACTGAAGACGGAGTCATAGAACTCACCTCAGATGGCTAACGACGTCACAAGTTTGATCTCCATCCTTCGGTCACTCCTCTAACGTTAAAATTCTCTGGTCCTTCCCTCATGCTCTCCCGCTCTCTCATGCTCTTGATGTTCTGATTGTTCTCTAAAGACGTGGACGATAAGAATAAGGAAGAGAAGGGAGATACCTAATGAAATATTAAAATTTATTAATTAATAATATAAAAAAATAAATAGGCGGGCACGGGAAACCTGATGGTTAGCCTGTCGCCTACCTATATATTTTACTGTGCCCGCACGTTACGGGCCTATTTTAGGTGGGCTTGAAATAGGCAATTCGATGTCAGCCATAGGTGGGTGCACCGAGTTGCGGGCATTTTGCTTAGCCCTATCTGGTACTACGGAGGGTTGTAGTGCTCCTAGAGCATCTTCACCAGGTCTTCCCAATAAAGTAGTGTTCTCTCGGTCGACATCTATGAGAACAAGTCCAGAGCGTCTCTTTCAAGGTACGTGGAAGCCACATCCACCTTATCATCCTTTGGAATTTCGTAGTACCTGAAATACTTTTCTGCCTTAAGGACCCATCCTCTCGAATCACCACCTCCATACTTTGGAAACTCGATTTTTGCTTGAGGTGCCTTGAGCTTCATGGAGATGTGTTAGATTAATCGGCACTCTCCTCTGTCCAGCGACGTGTTCTTCCTTCCCCTCGAGTATGGCGGAGTGCTTGAACTTGAAGGGCAGTAACCGCCTGCACTACATTCAAAGTTGCCAGCCAAGAAGCTATTGCTGATAAGGGATCATCACCCAGGGTTTCTCTAGGTTCCCATTCAGGGCCATGTTGGATGAGCTTGTGGTCACCATAATGATCAAAACAAAGCTTTGATGCCATAATGATAAGCACAGGCCAGTAACTAGGAAAACAAATTAGGAACTGAAATAAACACTCTCATAAATCACTCACAATAAGAATTTCACTGAGAGGGGAATTAGAAGCCTAAGAAGAATCTCCAATGAGCTGAAATTATATTGAATTCAATGATATGCTAGCTTAGGACTGACCAACATATTTATAATAATGGAACTATAGTAAATATCAATAGAAATAATCAAATATCCCTACATTATGGGGACTAACTAACTACCTAGGACTTAGTAGGCCATAACAGCAGTAGTGGTCCTATTATTGTGCTAACAGAATGAAAAAGACTTGGAAATATTAAAATAAATCGTAAATTAATTTAGACCCAGTCAATCTTGAGCAACTACTGCCCTCTTCTTGTGCCTCTGATATGTTCGGAAAGGATTGGAGGTTATATCACTTTTCTTCTTTTTCGTGCTGTGTGATGAAGCATTACATGGAGATTTATTCACTTGGTCATTTTGGTGCCTGGTAAAGGCTAGTTCACTCTGGCAAGGTAGAGAATTGTTTTTCATCCTCTAGTTTCACTTAACTCGTGTAATTCTATATGTAGCATAATATGGATTGGTACAATGCTCCGTATTCATATTTGACTCCTTTGAGCTTCAAATAATTGGTGTGCCCAGAGTGAGATGTAGGAGTTAGGCCATGTTTTTTTGGGGTGGTGGTGGTGTGGTTGAGAAGTGGGGTCGGGATGAGGAAATATGGGATGGGAGAAACTGTGGTGTTTAAAACTGGACCAAATTGGCTGGTCGGACTGGCAAATTGGTGAACTGACCGTGAGATGGGTGTTGAATCTTGATTTAGCCCAGTCCTCATCGAGCCAGTGTGAAATGGTTAACCTTCCATTAAACTGATAAAAAACAGTCAACCTGGTGGGCTAAGCGGTTTTGTTGAAAAAGAATGAAAAGAAAAGAAAGAAGAGAAAAAAATTAGAGTACGAAGTGGAGATTGAATGGAAATTGTGAAGGATACACTTGCAAGGCCTTTTATTGTCGGAGATACACTTCTACAGTTGTGAGTGATGACCTAGATGAAGAAGGAAGAAAGCAGATAGGCAAGCTAAGTATTGTTTTTATTTTAAATATAGATAATTTAATTGTAATCTGTTCAACAATGATCCAACCACTAACGCTTGAGTCAATGTCTCGTCTAGTTCAATGACTAGTCCAGTTTTTATTACCTTGGGAGAAACAAGGGGAGTAATAAGAAGGGGGAGAGAAACAATGTCCTAATATTTTATTGCTTTGCTTAGCTGAATGAAAATTCTAGAACTAAGGTTCAGTGAAGGAAACTAGAAACACATGCTTAAAAATGGTAATAATGAGCATTGCTAATTTAAGCCTGGAATTATGGTTTAATCCTTGCTAATTACCCATATACTATCAACCATATCACTCTTAATTTTGTCTTCTCATTCTTCATGAAGTTCCTTTAGTTGGAGCATACTTGACCTTGATTTTTTTCTTTTTGTACTGTGGAAGTGATGGAAAAGTCCACCTGAAGTAGTAGGTTGGACAATGGGCAGTGATTGAAAACAGAAGAAAATAAAATTTGGTCTCAAACACGTTAGGAATAACAAATTTGACATTACAAAGAACTTTTCTTTCTTGAACCTGGACATTAAATTTCGCAAGTTGTGATAACTTAGTTTTTGACTTGCGTTGTTGGTAGAAGTATGAATATGTATGAAGCAAGTTTGGAGACTTTTTCTTTGAAACTTATTACCAAGAAGGCAGTGTTTTTCTTTGAAAACTATTACCAAGAAGGCAGTGTTTCTAGAGAGACTTGCATGGTTGTTTGGGGTTGATTAAAGAACATTGTATGTCAATCGGATTTTCATTGTAATTCTTAGCGAATGGGAACTGTGTCTTTTGTTTATTTAAAATTATTTGTTGTTTGCTTAAGATGACAAGTATATTAAAATAATACCGCAGTGACTGACATTATAATTGGTTGAAAGTTATGTATGACTAGTCATTTGATTCCTCTGAAAATTGCAGTTTTCTGGCATAAATGGGGTCCTATACTATACACCTCAAATTCTTGAGCAGGCAGGTGTTGGCTTTCTTCTATCAAACCTGGGCCTTAGTTCTACTTCTGCATCTTTTCTTATTAGCGCTGTCACAACCTTGTTGATGCTTCCTTGTATAGCAGTTGCCATGCGGCTCATGGATATCTCTGGCAGAAGGTATCAATCTCTTTCTACCATGCTATGTTGGTGTAAAAAATGGGTCAAAAGGTGTTTTCTGATGAAAATACTGCTATTGGAGAACTTTTTATTTTATACTCCTATTCTTAATATAAGACTTGTTTAATTAATTTAATTAGATTAAAGAAGTTAATTTAGTTAATATTAGCATGATTTTTCTAAAACACCCTAACTATTTTTTTTAATTCCCTCTTTCACTGTCTTGATTATTGTTGAGGAAACATTTATAGGAGTAATTTAGGAAAAAATGGATTAATATAAGAAAGAGGTATTATATTTAGGATTAATATCAACTTTTTAATTATGTCCTATATTAAGGACTAGAGGAATAACTTATTTCTCTTTATGGCGTGTTTTGGTTTCCCAATGTGAATTGTAATATTTTGGTTCCCCAATGTCTCTTGTTGCAGGGCTTTGTTGCTCAGTACACTTCCCGTGTTGATAGTGTCTCTAGTCATATTAGTCATAGGGAGTCTCGTGAATTTGGGCAGTACTGTGAACGCATCAATCTCAACCATCAGTGTTGTGGTCTACTTCTGTTGCTTTGTCATGGGATTTGGGCCAATTCCTAATATCCTTTGTGCAGAGATCTTCCCGACTCGGGTTCGTGGTCTCTGCATCGCCATCTGTGCACTTACATTTTGGATTGGGGATATCATTGTGACATACTCGCTGCCAGTCATGCTCAATTCTGTTGGCCTTGCTGGTGTTTTTGGTATGTATGCAGTCGTGTGCCTCATAGCTTGGGCATTTGTCTTTATGAAAGTTCCAGAAACTAAGGGCATGCCGCTAGAAGTCATAATTGAGTTCTTCTCTGTGGGAGCCAAGCAAGTCGACGCTGCCAAGAATAACTGACTTGGGGCTGCTGATTATTGATGTTTGCATTAGGCTACGATTTTGTTTAAATGTTCTTTCCCAATATTTAATTTCTTTGGTTTTGTCTTGTTTGTTTTTGTGGGTTGAAACGTGCTGTTTCTGTAGAAAACATTCATTTTCCTTGTTCATTTATCGCACTTGACATGCCTTTGACTTTTCCAATTTCTCAAGTCTGATTTATTTGATTTGTCGCCATGTATATGAAAACACCTTTGTTGGGAAGAGTAAGGCCCATTTATATGACAACAGAATGAGAATTTTTAGATGATTGCTGCAACGATAATGAGGATAGTAGCACATCTAATCCTTGAAAGTGTACTTGAAATCAATTAGGTTGGCATCTTTCTACCAAATCTTGTAGACACGCGTTAGCTATCTTAAATTTAGCTGCCTTAGGATGATATTATTTCATCCAACTCTTAATGTTTACTTAGGTTTAGAGTTTGAGGTTAGGGTTTATGGGTTATGGGGTTAGGGGTTTGTTGTTCTGGGACGAGGATTTGTGTTCTATTGTCCCAAACAACTAAAAATATGAACACTGTCAAAAAATGTACGTCTTTCTTGTAGGTGAATTGAATTAGAAAATTTTTATAGGGTAATATAGATATCTAAAAATTATAAAATATGACTCTAGAAAGGTTAAAATACCTATTTTCTAAATAAATTAGAATGGCTCATTATTTTATATGATCCTCTAAACAACAGAAATCCTAAGATTGCGCATAGGCGTATGTTTGTTGTGCTGGTGAATTGGATTAGAATATTTGTACAGGGTAACGTAAACTTCCAAAAATTATGAAATTACACTATTTAGAAAGTTTGACATGTGTGCTTTTTAAATAAATTAGAAAGACTTAAATATAAATTCACCTATCACTTAATACAACTAAAATATAAAGACTGTCGAAAAGTGTACGTTTGTTGTACTAATGGACTAAATTAGAAAGTTTTGATAGGGCAATATAGATATCTAAAAATTATAAAATAGGACTATTTGGAAAGCCTAACATGTACTTTCTAAATAAATTAAAAGGAGTAAAATATAAATGCATATGACATCCAAAACAACCAAAATCCAAAGATTGTCGAAAAGCAAATGTCTGTTGTGCCTATAAACTAAATTAAAAAGTTTCTATAGGGCAATACAGACATCTAAAAATTATGAAATAGGACTATATGGAAAGCGTGAAGAATACTTTCCAAATAAATTGGAAAGACTAAAATTTAAATTCATTTGACATCCAAAACAACTGAAATCTAAAAATTGTTGAAAAGCGTATATATGTTATGCCGATGAACTAGGTTAGAAAATTTTTGTAGGACAACAGAGACATCTAAAAGTTACAAAATTAAACTATCTTGAAAGCTTGACATGATATTTTCCAAATAAACTAGAATGACTCAAATATCAATTAATATAATGCCCCAAATAATAGAAATATGAAGACAGCTCAAAAGTGTATGTCTGTTGTGCTAGTGAATTGTATTAAAAAATTTCTACACGTCAACACAGACATCAAGAAATTGTGAAATAGGATTGGAAAGCTTTACATGTCTAATATAAATTAGGGGTTTAGGGTTTAGATTTTATGGTTTAGTTTACTTTCCAAATAAATTAGAATGACACAAATATCATTTCATCTGTCACCAAAAACAACTAAAATATGAAGATTGACTAAAATAGTGTTGGTGAACTAAATGGAAAAGTTCCTATAGGCCAACATAGACATCCAAAAATTTAAAAAGAAGACTCTCTGAAAAATTTGACATGTCTACTTTCCAAAAAAAATTAGAACAAAAATATCACTTCATTTGACATAAAAAAAATTGAAATATGAAGACTTTCTGAAATTATGAGTGTTGTTCCGGTGAACTGAATTAGAAAAATATAAAATTATGAAACAAGACTTTCTCAAAAGCTTGAAATGTGTAATTTTCAAATAAGTTAGGACTCAAATATCAATTCATATGTAAAACCTTACTTTCATACGTGTTAAGGATCATTTGGTAGTATTTAGAATCACTTACAAGTCAATTGAAGTTCAATATCAAAAGCTAAGATTTTCAAGCCCACGGTTACTATTTATTTAGTAATTCTAGATTCAGTAATTAAGTTCCAAAAATCATAACTACTTGTAAAAAAAAAATCAAAATGGAGTGGTTTAAAAGGATACTCGAAGCTAATATAATGTACTTTAAGAGAAAAATAGTTCATATGACCAATTGACCAACTAACTGATTAAACTCTAACATCAAATTTTACTATTAATTTAGTCAAAAATTCTAGAAGCATATTCTGGTCCTTGAATTTATAAAATTTATTTTCTTTGTATATACATCAAAATAAGACGTTATTAATGTCAAAATGAAGCTTGACATGTTAATTAACTATTACTAAAATATCATACATTTATTATATCATTAACTATTTTTAATTATAGACTAAAAGACATAGGTTAAAACTGTCTAGTGTTCAAGTGCAGAATTTGAACAACTAACTTTGCATACATTCTTCCAAAAACTTGTCTATAGCAGAACTATACAAGAAAACCATATCATCATATAACATTCTTCCTCTCTTATGCTTGAGGTTCCTGTTGATTGGAGATATAATTTCGAGTAATATTTTTAGGAAAATCTTAGTAGTAAACGGTACTAAATAATGTATGCATTAATACTTAGTATTAGTGCTTGCTTGTGATTGTGCCAACATAATATAACGTGCATACTTTCATATAATATAAAATATAACTGGCCAAAATAATCATAGCACAAAGCTTCAACAGTTACATATAATTAACATATACAAGTTTAGTTATGTCTACTATCTTGATGCTTTACTCTTTCTTTATGCTCTTTGTTGACACATTTCCTTGACGTACAATTGTCTTCTTACTCATACAAAACAAATCCTATAATTGCATTATCATACACATATATAATTGATGTCTTGACTTTAAATTAATTGATGTCTTGACTTTACCCTATATAATTTGGCTTTCTGAATCCATTTATGAACTTAAAATTTCTAAATTCCAGAAGCTTCAACCTATTTTGGACAGAATCAATATTTATTTATCTACTTTACGCACAAAATTTTTTATTTTAAAATCATTAAAGCATCAAAATTATAAAATTTTAACAATTGTTCATACGTGTGAACAGTAATAGAGAAGACTAAAAAATTACAATTTTCAAATTCAATGTTTCTAAAGTTTTAAACCTATTAACTCATACACAAAATCATCATATAAATTTAATAGAAATATAAGATCATTGAAATTCTACTTCTTCCTAATAAGAACAACCTTGGCCAAAATGCCTCTTTCATATTAAAATTAAGAATATCAACTTGATTCAACAACCAATAATCTAAACTAACTTATCCAAGCAATAATCTAAACTAAATATAACTTTTTAAAATTTAAATATAACTGGTGTCATACAAATTTTCACAAGAATAAGACAAAATAATGGCAAGAGATATAATGTTAAGAAGTTATATTTAAATTTTAAAATATCGATAAGTTATATGCATGCCTTGAATTAAATGATAAAACTGGTGTCGTACAAATTTTCACAAGAATAAGACAAAAGATAATACTATAATATATAAACCTTGTAAATAAAGTGATCGCCTAAGATACATCATTGTGAAGTTTAAACACAAACCGACTTACCATGCCATAATCTGTAACAACCATAGACACATAATCTGAAGTTGTAGCATCATACCTGTCGTTGAAAACAAAAGTCATTGCCAGCCTTTTTTGGACTGAAAAGGGGGTTTTCATGAATAGAATACCTAAAACCTTACATTAAATTCAGAATCTGCATATTGTCTTTACTTGTCCAAATGTTCAAATAACTTAACAGCTTCCTCGTTATCTGCAAGCAATTTAAAACTAATTCAAATCCAATTTCTAATTCTCTTTCAACCCATAGGTCATCCATTAACGCCCCATTTGCAAAGCAGAAAGTAAATGAATAAGAAAATGCCCAACTTTTGCAACAGAATATTTCATATTACTTTTGATTATTCTAAACCTCCTTCTGAAGTACCTAGTTCGTTGGAACATATTGAGTAAAGTAGCACTCTTTCATGAAACTTGTATGCTTCACAACAGATCAAAAGAGGAACATGAAATGCATGAGACACCATTGCAACACATGCCGTTCCAATCCTTGATTATACAGTTCCATTAGAAAGAACTCCAGAGGCGGCCAGAAAAACTCGCGTAACTTCATGAATGATATAAGAAATAGCATCTATGAGTATATGTGCAACTGAGGCCTTAGCCACCAATCTACAAAGTAAGGACTGGCCTTCAATCTTTGGTCGTGAGTCTAGCAACACAACACGGAATTGTTTCCCTAGGTCATAGGCATGTAACAGTGTCATCTCAACAACACATGACGCTCCATATGTAAGAACAACATCTCCATCTCGAATGTTTGTAGCAGCATGCCCAACAATCACCTTATCAGGAAGAACAATTTTCTCGTTGATGAACCGATGAATATAAAAACAGAGAGTTGTTTTTGCCCCTAATTCAGAATAACTAGAAGGCAACTTGGCAATTCAACGCTTTACAACCCTAATCGCATTTCCCATCCAATGGAACTCTACATTGAGTAAGAAAAGAAACATAACTGCTTAAACCCTTAGCAGTTCAAAGTTCTAAAAATATTTAATGTCAACCACGGACATGGATGCAGGTGCTCATATCAGTATCCAAACAAACAAAAACAATTCGAGAAAAAAAGGCTACACTTAGATTGTTAGAAAGAGACTGCAGAGTACCAGCTGTCATACCAGAACAGAACATGTAACCTACTTTTTTTCCCTTTATACGCAGGGGAAGTTGGAGTCACCGTAATACATGTAGTGCTTCATCATAAAGAAGCATGAATTATCAGATAAAAAATCCTTTTAGGCACAGAAAAATTCATAATAATGTGAAACTTCAATAATAATCATAAAGAATAAAATGGCAATAATTAATTTAAGCATAACAATGCAAAGCAACGATAGCAAAAACTGTGGACTCTTAAACAAGCAGAATAAATTTTAACCTTCACCTTTCATGTTTACATTCATCATCTTCACATGAATGACCTAGTTTACTAAAAGATCTAGGTATACTATTTTGACCAACCTTAAGAATTTGTCAAGATCATACCTTAAAAACAGCTGGATGCAGTGAGTCAAGTTAGAAAAACTTTAATTAAAGATATCAAGTATTACTTCAAACCTTAAGAATTTGTCAAGATCATACCTTGAAAACAGCTGGATGCACTGAGTCAAGTTAGAAAAACTTTAATTAAAGATATCAAGTATTACTTCAATAATATTTTAAGGTACTAGATGCAGAAAAAAATATTTTAAAATATTAGGTACAAATGAAAAAATATTTTAAAGTGTTAAGTGTTCTAAAAATTATTTTAAGATATTGGGTGCTAATAATTTTTTTTAGGCGCTAAGTATACCAAAAATCATTCTAAGATATTGGAATAAGTTAGTAATAATAATTTTTAATAATCAATTTTTTTTGTCAAATCTATTCTATCAAAAAATACTTATTTGATCTGAATATAAAATTTAATTAAATTTTTAAGAAGATTAAATAAATAAAATAAATTAATTAATTATAACTAAATTTAATTATGAATTTATATAATATATTCAATAATCTAGATGCTTAATCCCCTCTGCAAAATCTAGTTTATTAAAAATCCATTTTAAACACAGACAAGCTTCTCACCTATAAATGTATGCATTCACGAGTCGGGGGAAGCATGGTCTTGAGCCCTAGCCCTAGCCCTGATCACTCTGCTCTGCTATACGATCTCGCGACCCATTCCCTAGCGCTAGCTGTTCGCAACCCATTTCGCTCTCTCAATCGAGTCCATTGTGGCCTCTGTTCTCGCAACCCATACCTCGTCGTTCTCTGCAATATGTTCTCCGTTCTCGCAAGCCAGCATCCATCGTAAGCAAGCATCCATCGTGCTCGTCGTGTTCCATTTGTAGAAGGTCGCAGTGTAAAGCTCGGCGAACGGGGTTTGAAGCCTTCAGATACGGTAAGATTTATGAATCTCATCCTCAATGTTTGTAAAATACAGCGTTCTGCAACACTTTCTGTTGTATTTTAGTTAAGATAAAGATTTTTTTTGGAGATTGGGGCAATTCTACTGTGGAGATGATTTTAATTGTGCTGTGGAGATAATTTTCAAAACCATATGAGAGTTGAGAAAACAAATGAGTCTTAGGATTTAGGGTTTAGATTTTTTAGGGGCCGGGGTTTGGCATTTGGGGGTTTTGGGAGGTTTTAGGGTTGGCTGTTAGGAAAGAAGTTACAATGTAGTTGTAATGTGGAGAGTGAGATAGCAAGAAATATTTTCTTTCAAGCTCCTCGGCTGTCATGCTTTTTAATACTGTCTCATTCCTTTGTCAGCATTTTCGGACCATGTACACCTTTCTTGTGTCTTCAAGAAATATTAACTATTAACACAAATTAGAGACTAACAAGGGAAATTCAAGTTCTGTCATTTGGCGTGACATTAACTAATCCAAATCGTGGGTTCAGTGCTGACAACTGCAGCTGACTACGTTTACGGCAATGATCTCTGAGGTCTCACAAGTGCATGCTTTGTTGACATAAACCTAGAAGGTGGCAGCAAGCACAAATAGGAGGAAAGAGGAAAGAGGTTTGTCTAAAGAGAAATAACTTTCCTAATGTAATTCATTGTCTAATGATATTATTTATCTAATAATTAATAATCAATATATATAACCTAGAGAAAGCTGCACTATTTCCTTAAAGAAGAATTGCAACCAGCCAATCATTAGAGAACTATAATGAAGTTGAATGGTAACTCACCTTTAAGGCCAAGCATGAGGTATTGGGATGGAAGGATAAGATAATTAAGCAAACTTCAACAGTTGCATATTCTTATAATGTCAAAAGGTAAGCTTTGAATTATTGTTGGTATAAAGCTTTGGGACCAGCCTCAGTCACCAAAAATTGCCACAAGAACAAACCCCCTCAATGATGTGGTGGAATCTCTTGTTATCCCTGACAATAATCTTTCTTTCTGTAATTTTTGTTGCACCACACATAATCATATGGCAATCCTGACATATTCTAAGATTTTTGATAATCATTATGGTGGAACCTGCATCTGTGTTCAGCAATCCATATGCTAGAGCCAGCTTTTCACTATGACTCATTAGTATATGCTTCTTCTTTTCATCACTAACATCATAAGCCATAGAACCCAGGTTTGGCCAGTATCCAGTAGCCTTCAGTCGCTCCACAAGATCCTCTAGTACTTTCCTTATCTTATCTCCCTGGTTTGTGGATGTGTGGCATCACCTGCAAAGAATTCTTCAATCATACCCTTCTTCACTTCAACCCAGCTCCATCCAGTTTTTTTTTTTTAAATTTTTTTCCTGTCATCAATTTCCTCACCCTTGAAACATCATCCCATCTACCAATCAATGCATGTGTTAGAAAGCAAATTATAGTTCCTATGCTATCCGGTTCAAATTCAAATAAATGGCTCGCAGCAATTTCAGCAACATCTGGGTTCTCATGAATATGTGATGCTCCAAGAAGTGCTCCCCACACTCCTCCATTGGGTTCCATATGCATTGTTTCTACAAGCCTGAGTGCTTCTTCCAAGTATCCAACTTGACCCAGAAGATCTGCCATGCAAGCATAATGATTTGCTGTTGGAGCAAAACCATAACATTTTTCCATAATAGCAAACAGTTGCCTCCCTTGGTCTACCATGCCTACATGACTGCATGCCAAGAGCACCCCTACAAAAGTGGCATGGTTTGGTTTTACCTGTCTTCAACATATAAAAAAAATAATGTAATGGCTGCATGAGCAAGGCCATGCATTGTAAATCCTACACTCATATAACTGTAGGAAAATACATTTGTTTCCTTCATTGCTGAATAATGAGCATATTAATGAGAATACGAATATGTGTAGATATGTATCTATATTAATGAGCTTACGAATAAGCTTGGTCACAACATAACAATATTGATCGAGGCCTCTACAGTAGAGATGGGCATGGACTTGTTTGAGTTGATTCAAGGTCGTGCAACCATGTATAACATTAATAATATGCGACTCCAATCCAAACATTTGCTTCAAGAAATATTTCTTGAAGCATTTGAATTTCTTTTGTTAATGTTTTTTAATGAGTGGATTAGTTTATGTCAAGAAATAGTTAATGTTTTTTAATAGCAATGGTTGATGGTAGCTTCAAGTAGTTGTATTTATCCTGTTTCTTTTGCTTGACTTGTATTGTTACATATGAAGTCACGAAACCCTTCATTGATATAAGGACAACTTCACTGATAAGAACATTTGGTTGCAAGTTGAAACTTCTATTAAAACTTATAGTTTTAGTTGTACAATTGCAGGTGCACCAAATTCAATGAATAGAAAGTGTGTTGCAATTAAGTGAAGACTGCCTGGGTTCATGGACAAGATGGTTAATCAATTGTGCAGACGTTGCTGTGTACTGCTGCTACTCGGCCATGCCTTTTTGTCGGGTTGGCCAATCCTGATGACAAGTACAAGGGAACTAGACACAATGTACACTGTAATCTAAAAGCTTCTGCATCCTAGAGGTTTTGTTTTTAGTTTCCTTGAAAGATAATGCGATGTTATTGAAAGCAGGTGGAGTTTGAGATGATTGATGCATTTACTGAATGACATGCTATTGCTATGAACATAGTCCATTGCAAAGCCATTTTTGGCCAAGGTTTGTCCATGGCATTCAGTCTTCCTTCTTCAACCTCATTTATTTATTTTTAATCTGAGCATGTATTATTTTTTTGAATAATTTGTGGGGTAATCTATAACAGGTATTGTTGGTGAAGTTCTTGTTTTCCTTGCAAAGCCTCAAACTTACATGAATCTTTTCGGGGAATCAGTAGGGTTCAAGATATTCAGCTTAGTTTCGGCGGTTTACCTATTCAAAGCTTTTGTCAACATTCCACTTGGTGCACAGAATTTTGCTGCGTTTCCCTTGCTGGTATTGTGCTTGCTGTTAAAACTATCGAGTGAGTGCAGTGTTCGTAATCTGAATTTGTAGTTTAGTGAGCTATTGAGGACGTTTCAAGTTTGTAAAACCTGATCTTAGTGATTCAGTTGAAGCTTCCAGACTGAACTAGTATGTGCATTCATGTTCTGACTTGACAAATTGGGAAACTATGGTATAGTGGTTGGATAGAAATTGATTTATAGTTGGAATGTGTGAAGATTTGGTGGTTGCAATAGTAAAACTAATACTTTTCAAGCATTCTAGATTGTGTGTTTGGTAAAATGCTTGAAAGAAAGTAGAGCTATGAGTGAGTTGTAAGATGGTTATTATGAATATGGTATTTTATTTAATAAAGTGGTTGGGATGAGTTGTTTTCCTTTGTTAAGTTCATTAATGAATAACTGAGTTTTATGTTTATATGTAAGAATTATGAGTGGGGGGTTTAGGGTGGTTTAGGGGGGTTTAGGGTGGTTTAGGGTTTAGGGGTTGGGGGTTGGGGGTTTGGGGGTTTCGGGCTCAGGGTGCAGGCTGCGGGGTGCGGGGGTTAGGGTGCGGGGCTTAGGGGTTAGGGCTTAGGGGTTAGGGTTTGGGGTTTGGGGTTTGGGGTTTGGGGTTTGGGGTTTCGGGCTTCGGGCTTCGGGCTTCGGGTTAGGGGTTTAGGGGTTAGGGGTTAGGGGTTAGGGGTTAGGGTTTAGGGTTTGGGTTAGGGGTTTAGGGGTTAGGGGTTTAGGGGTTAGGGGTTTAGGGGTTAGGGGTTAGGGGTTAGGGGTTTAGGGGGTTAGGGTTTAGGGGTTAGGGTTTAGGGGTTAGGGGTTAGGGGTTAGGGGTTAGGGGTTAGGGTTCGGGTTCAGGGTTAAGGGTTCAGGGTTCAGGGTTCAGGGTTCAGGGTCCAGGGTCTAGGGTCCAGGGTCCAGGGTCCAGGGTCCAGGGTCCAGGGTCCAGGGTCCAGGGTCCAGGGTCCAGGGTCCAGGGTCCAGGGTCCAGGGTCCAGGGTCCAGGGTTAGGGTCCAGGGTCTAGGGTCCAGGGTCTAGGGTCCAGGGTGTAGGGTCTAGGGTGTAGGGTTGTGGGTGTAGGGTTGTGGGTGTAGGGTTGTGGGTGTAGGGTTGGGGGTTTAGGGTTGTGGGGTCTAGGGTTGTGGGGTCTAGGGTCTGGGGTCTAGGGTCTGGGGTCTAGGGTCGGGGGTCTAGGGTCGGGGGTCTATGGTCGGGGGTCTAGGGTCGGGGGTGTAGGGTCGGGGGTGTAGGGTTTAGGGGTTAGGGTTTAGGGGTTAGGGGTTAGGGGTTTGGGGTTGGGGTTTGGGGTTTGGGGTTTGGGGTTTGGGGTTCGGGGTTCGGGGTTCGGGGTTCGGGGTTCGGGGGTTCGGGGTGCGGGGGTTCGGGGTGCGGGGGTTCGGGGTTCGGGGGTCCGGGTTCGGGGGTCCGGGTTCGGGGGTCCGGGTTCGGGGGTACGGGTTTGGGGGTCCGGGTTTAGGGTTTAGGGTTTAGGGTTTAGGGTTTAGGGTTACTCTGAGATAGCGCGTTTAGGGTTTAGGGGTTTAGGGGTTAGGGGTTTAGGGGTTTAGGGGTTAGGGGTTTAGGGGTTAGGGGTTAGGGGTTAGGGGTTAGGGGTTAGGGTCTAGGGTCTAGGGTCTAGGGTCTAGGGTCTAGGGTCTAGGGTCTAGGGTCTAGGGTCTAGGGTCTAGGGTCTAGGGTCTAGGGTCTAGGGTCTAGGGTCTAGGGTCTAGGGTCTAGGGTTTTTAGGGGGTCTAGGGTCTAGGGTTTAGGGGTTTGGGGTTTAGGGGTTTGGGGTCTAGGGTCTAGGGTCTAGGGTCTAGGGTCTAGGGTCTAGGGTCTAGGGTCTAGGGTCTAGGGTCTAGGGTCTAGGGTCTAGGGTCTAGGGTCTAGGGTCTAGGGTCTAGGGTCTAGGGTCTAGGGTCGGGGGTCTAGGGTCGGGGGTCGGGGGTTTAGGGTTTAGGGGGGTTTAGGGTTTAGGGTTTAGGGTTCAGGGTTTAGGGTCAGGGGTTCAGGGTTCAGGGTTCAGGGTTCAGGGTTCAGGGTTCAGGGTTCAGGGTTCAGGGTTCAGGGGCCATCAGGGTTCAGGGCTCAGGGCTCAGGGCTCAGGGCTCAGGGCTCAGGGCTCAGGGCTCAGGGCTCAGGGCTCAGGGCTCAGGGCTCAGGGCTCAGGGCTCAGGGCTCAGGGCTCAGGGCTCAGGGCTCAGGGCTCAGGGCTCAGGGCTCAGGGCTCAGGGCTCAGGGCTCAGGGCTCAGGGCTCAGGGCTCAGGGCTCAGGGCTCAGGGCTCAGGGTAGGGCTCAGGGCTCAGGGCTCAGGGCTCAGGGCTCAGGGCTCAGGGCTCAGGGCTCAGGGCTCAGGGCTCAGGGCTCAGGGCTCAGGGCTCAGGGCTCAGGGTCCAGGGTCCAGGGTCCAGGGTCCAGGGTCCAGGGTCTAGGGTCTAGGGTCTAGGGTCTAGGGTCTAGGGTCTAGGGTCTAGGGTCTAGGGTCTAGGGTCTAGGGTCTAGGGTCTAGGGTCTAGGGTCTAGGGTCTAGGGTCTAGGGTCTAGGGTCTAGGGTCT